>JAUMJM010000033.1:14925000-17325000 GCA_033558235.1 Neomorphus geoffroyi | reverse complement strand
ATGTGGGGATTCTTAGGGTGTTTAATTACCACTACTTTTTTTTTTCAACTTCTGTAACGAATTAAAAAAACCTTCAAGAATCCACTTCTTCCTTTATTTCTCTTATAATTATTGGTTCTAATTAGAAATGCTGCAAAATCATGAATGGAAGCCTTCATGCAAAGTGTTTCTGGACTCAGGAAAAGGTCTCGTATCATTCTTAAACTTATTTTGATGTTCCAAGTGATTCAACAGAAACTTTGATCTTTGGGGTGCTTTTTTAAAGTTGAATCCCTAAAACTTTCCTAATTAAACTTTCAATGTATGAATAACAAAGCTGTTGAAACAAAACTGCCGTTTTAAAAATCGAACCTAATATTACAAATCCCATGCAATTTGGTCTTCTCAAGCATCTCCCTTAATAAATTCCCTCCAAGCCTCCAAGCTGTGATTCAGAAAGAGAATAATAGTTCAGGGGTAACAGCACGGTGAAGCCTTGAGTCATACACACTTTGTGGAAAAAGTTGGTGTATCATTAAGTAACACAGGAGGAAAGAATAATTGATACGAGCCCAGTCAGCCAAGAGAGGACAAATCCTGCATTTGCGGTGTGACTCAACGCGCTCTTCAGCGGCTGCGTTACAGACAAACAGCTCTCCGCGGACCCAAAAGAACTGGGGTCTTTTGAGAGGAGAACATGGAACTTTGGCACTTCGCTACAACCACAATGTCTCTCTGCAGCACCGCTCTCGTGTAAATAGGAGTTGTACATTACAGGTGAAATTCAGAAACAGCTGGGGCCTCCTTGTTGCTTCTGTTAGGCTTCGTATATTACAAAAGTAGCACCATATAAAGCAACACACCCTCACAGAGATAAAAGAAACACATTTGAAGTGTCACTGATGAAGAAACTGGAGTTCAGCAACATCATTTGCCGTGTCAATTGTCATTTTAGTTGCAAAAGTCCATCTGTTTCCCTACATCCCTGCTCATATATAACTTTTTCAAACAATGGTCACATCACACAACAATAGAAACGCTGCCATGAACTAATGCTGTTTTTAAGTAAACATTAACATACATGAGCAATTATCCTTGGCTTTCTGGGAAGAAAGTGAGTATGGTAGTTACCACAGTTGCCAAGGGAAAACAGAATAGAGCAGGAAAAAAGTAGGTGACTACCAACATTTTCCATCTTCAACTACTTACATATTGAACATAGCAAAGATCAATTAAATAGCACTCATATAATCAAGTGGTCTAAAATGAGAAAGGTTTTCTTACCGCTCATTCCCCTGCCAGTACAGAATAATTCCTTACATGATAGTTGTCATTTCTTCATCAAGTCTGATTTTAAATATCCTGGCAAAGCCACCTCCACAGTTTCTCTGGAAAAATCTGTGTGTTAACATAAAGTTTTCTATTAAATTCAGCCTTACTTTAAAATCTATTTATTCACATTTTTTTTTCCCTTCAAATCACCTCAAGTTCTCCTCCTTCTTGCTCTTCCCACGTTTTAATTATTTGTATTCAAATATCACAGTTCTTTCCAATGGTCACTTGAGAGCTGAACACTTAGATGTCAGATGTGTGCAGATGCAGGAAGGTATTGCAACAAATGGATTAGCAAGTGCAGACCGTTATTGTTGTTCACATTTAAGAGTTTACAACCTGGTATCTGGCAGCTGAACCTGCAGAATTGGCTTTTACACCAATATGCTTCACCATTCTAGATTTTTCAGGTGTGCTTTTTGACCCTCCTTTGTGTTATGTTTCAACTGACAGTTTTGTGTAATTTTGTAGCCTAAAGCTGTGGGACAAAAAGATGTCATTTTGGTGAAATACAAAACAAGAAAATGTAATTGGAAAATGTGTGATAGATGGCAGGGGTAAGATTGTGTGGTATTTATGCAAGCATCTGCATGACATACGTAGGAAACACGATCTGTTCACCAGCTACTGAACTTGTCTACGTATGAACTTCCTTTCCTCAGCCTGTCTTGTTCCTCTTGAAGTAACAGGCCTTATTTTCTCAAATACTCTAAGGATGGTCATGCTAATTAACGAAGCTTAATTTCTTTATGTGTATATGTATGTATGCATGCATACCTAGATATTGCAAACAGACAATTAATTTGGCTGTAACAGTGCAGCTATATCAACTTTGTGCTGAGATAAACGAGTAAGTGGCAAACTCATCTAGTATTCTACAGTGCAAGACTTTTGATGAAAACCAATTCCTAGCCTTCAGGAGACAGTTGCCATTGTCGTGTTCTTTATATTGTCATAAATAACTCTGTAAAATGGACATTTGATGTAAACTCCAGCAAAGCTGCTCCACATTTTAAAGAAAAATAAAACCGAGATAAAAATTAGCCAAAAACTCAACTCCCTCCCTCTGTTTTTTTGTACCTTCATTTTGGGGTAAAGAAACAAATAATACCTAATTTGCCTTGCTTCTACTTAAAATCTGAAAAAAATATGCTTGCTTTCAGAAACACAAGCCATTCTGTTTCCGTCAGCCTTTTGACTGAAAATGCTTTGCATTTTCTAGTGGTTATCATTTTGAAGGTGTAATATCCTTACTAGGAGCAAGGTAGTTTCCAAAAAGCTGTGCGTTATTTCAGTAACATGAAGAGAAGAGAGGGATAGGAAATTTCATAGGAGAAAGGCAGAATTTGAGAAGAAATACTTTGGCTCTTGGTAAGCAGCAACTGAAATACAGTCCCGTGTGAAAGCCGATGTGTGTAACATGCAGTGTTTATCCCTTCAGTCTACATCTAAAGACCGCAGCATCAATAAAAACTTTACAGTGGTAATTAGCACCATTTCAGACAAATTACATGAGTTCACAATTTATTGCTTAATTGATACTTCATTCAGCAGAAGGTATTTAATACTCACATAAACCAGAATTTTATTAGAAATGTGGTGAATGTTTTATTTTATAGACAAAGTAGCGTGCTAATAAATACCGAGTTAGAACTATGATACCATTTTGTGACTTTGCTGTCGCAATGACAATCTTGCTATATTGTAATTACACTAATAAAAGCTTTGTTGTCAGTCAGTTCTGTACATGCATGTCATGTATAAATAGCTATATAAATATGTAAATCTATGCATATTTATGATCCACTTTTTCCTGGTAAGAAATTACTAAAAGCTAGGACTATCATTTAATTAAGAAGATGAAGTGAAACAGAAGCATTCTCTTCCCCCTAATTAGCAGTGGAAGGCAAGGGAATTTAAAAACACTCTATCTGCTGTTTCAGATTAGTTGACAATTTGGTGTGCAGCCTTTCTGCAACGCCAAGCAACTTGGGAAATACGGAACTTCTCGCATTCATTCCAGAACACCCCAGTCTAACTGAATCACCCCTGGCCAGCCAGGGAGACAGGCAGTGAGCTGGGAACAGAACGCAGAGCCCTGCCCGGTCACCATCCTGCCCTCTGCGCACTGCGGGCTGAGCAGCACTACACCCGCTTCCACATTAATCAACACACAATTTAGGGACAACCTTACGATACTCTGCAATACTGCATTCTCTGTTTAGGTATTTTGTAATGTCCGCGTAACGTAATAAAATACATAACTTCCCTGTTAACGTCAGCTCTGTGGAATAAACTGTATCACTTTCCAGAATGGCTTGCCTTTAAGTTTTTCCTCAGTTTGGGAACTGCACTTCCCTTTTGATAAAAGGAAAAGCCTCATCGCAGTGTAGTGGATTGTTATCAATGGGAGGACAAGGATATTTTTATATAGGCAGGGGAACCACAACTCTATCTTTAACTACAGCCTTGATTAATTTAAATAAGGATCCCTGGAACTTTACAGAAAGCAAACTGCTGAAACAGGTGATAACACTGTTATTTTTAGGTCTTGGAAAAGCTTAAATAAAGAAAATAAGATGTAATTAATGAAACATTGTGTTTTGCTCTCTGTCAAGATTATAAAAGAAAACAATAATACATCTTTGCAAGATCATATTAAACCCACTCATGAACTAATCTTCAAGGCGAGGAATCTTTCCCAAAACAGCCACTTAGGTTAAATGGAAGGCAATTATGAAACTGAATCACAAAGCTGTAGGGCTCATGTTCATGTTAAAAAGAAAAATAATAGGAACCAGTCACCCATTCTTTGTCGTCTGTGGTTGCTGCTGCTTTTTATTTTTCTTTTTTTTTTTTTTTTTTTTTTTTTAAGAAACTAAGCAGCCAAAATTAAACTCTTCTATTAATGAGTATGTGATGACTCTTGTGAAAAGAATAGTGTTTTCTCCATGGCTGTTCAGATTAGATATTTTTAATTTATCGCATAGGCCTAAACATCTGGAATGACCAACTGAATGTCCAGCACAAACTTTTAATCTGAAAATATTTTAAATAAGTTTAAGCTTTTAAGCATTTTTAATTCTCAGCCAAGTGAAGCTTGCTAAGAAATAAATATTCTTCCCTTTTCTAATTTCTTCTTCACAAAATATATTTTTGTGGTTTGTGAGGATCACTGTAGACAGCTACAGACAGCCAGCAAATTTTATTTTATTAAAGCCACCCAGTGTTGGGCTGTACTTGAATAGGAACACCTACTTACCTACTCTTCTGGCTGTAAAGAGCAGTTAATATAAAAACACATCTAATGATGTCAGTATTTAACATAATTTATTAATTTGTGCAGAGATAGAGAAAAATGAGGACTTTTTCACAAATTTCTTTCAAAGGCCTATGTTGACTGTGACGTTTTCTAATTGTTTCCCTGTAGATAATTCAAATAATGAACAGCCACAAACGTAAAATCCACCAATTTGACTAGTGTTTTGCAAACAAAATGGTAGAAATAGTTATTTTTAGAAGAATGCTATTTTGTTCTAAAGGAATGCAAAGCCACCCCTTCACTGAGCGAAGCTCTCCACCTTTTAGGTGAGGACACTTGGGCTCAGCCTGCCGAGCCTTCTGCTGGCACTGGTTACGGAGAGCTGCAAGTGCCAGCCACTTCCGAGCCCCACCACTCCAAACACAGGAGATAATCCACGTCAACCTGACAAAAGAAGCATTAGTACAAATACACCCGTTTGCACAGAAACCTGACAGTCAGGGGAAGATCAAGAGTAGCAGCTCCCGAAGCAGCTATGCCAGCGAAGGACATCGGAAGCAACAGATGAGAAGATAGAGGGGACACCTGGCTGAACAGTGCAGTCACAGGCTGCCTGCAACACAGAAAAGAGGGGTCATAAAAATAAAACTGTACGTGGTAAAATGCATTAAATAATTCATTAAAATATTAAATAATAGGCTCATTTCTGCATGCAGATACACTTACTCCCACTCCATAAACTCCTGGTTGAAGATCAGAAGGAATTTCCTATGTGCATCTAATTAGATTCTGAATACTTTCTCATACACATTTGGAACAGTTCCAAAATATTAGGATTATGATAAAACATATATATATATATATATATATATATATATATGACATTTCGGACGTTTTTGTAAACAGGATTTTCATCTTATCTTTTCTGCATAGTGGCCCCTGTCATGGCCCACTGGGCAAACAACTTCTAGCAGGGAGCTGTACTGTTCGTTTATTATTGCAACTTGTGTGGCTCATTATAACGATAAAAACATTGAAGCTGAGGGCTTTCATCCACCCATAACCCTATGTATTTTTTTTAAGCCAGAGGGTAAATCTTTTACTGAGATTTTGATAGATCTTAAGGATCTATACTTTGTCCTTTAGAATTGGCTTTTTAATTAACTTATTTATTTATTGATGAGTGTACACGATAGCAAAGGAAAGAAGCCAGGGTAATAAGCAAAGCATCCATTCCCAGCCTATTAACCTCTGCTACTCACTAATGCACCAAAACTCCCTTAACTTTCATTTTTTCTCTCTCAAGATAGATAAAGCAACATGTTTTACATTCAGTATGGAGGAGAAATAAACACCCTTGCCAGATACATTTTTGCAGAAAATGAGCCCCAGATCAATAGATTTGTGTATTTACAGACATCTGCCACAGATGATGAATCCTCCAGTAGATTAAACTCAGATGAAATGACAGATAGTTATCGGCACGCTGCTGGGGATTGGCTGCATGCTGGAAATGGACTTGCCATTTCCCATGAAAGAGTACAGGCTTTAACCTCATCGGACCAAACCACCCCAACCCCCAAAATGCAAAATACGCGCTTGTCAACCTTTTTCTGAATTAGTTTAATATTGCTTTGCTGGTTTGCTCCACTGCCGCTCATCACATAGTACTTTAAAAAACTGTAGAAAGAAGGATAATGTGAAAAAAAATACTATAAAAGAATAATTGCAGCCATTGCAAAGAAGACAGTTAAGAATATAACACAAATTGGGATTTAATGACAGTTTACCATGCTTGCAAGTCAGCTGACATGCTATTAAGTAGAATATCACAGCTAAACCCCCAGGCTGCTGCAGACTCAGGCCAGCATGTTTAAGAAAAGGATAGCGCAATAGATATGGTCGCTCTGTCCCAAATGCACATGCTCATTTTGACACACTGTCAAGCCAATAAATTTTGCTCAACAAGGATTAATAGCTCTTGTTTAACTAAACTGCTTTCATTTCCAGGAACATCATGTCTCCTGCACAAGTTTTACTACATCAGCTATGAAAACAAATTCATATCAGGTAATTACAGATCTTGTGCATTTTTTAAGTGAAACCACAGCAAAACCAAGATTCCTTTTCGATGCAAATCATGCAACATTCAGGCACCCAGCAACTCTTCATGTCTGCATATTTATTACCTAAGCAGTTTGCTGAGATAAGGATAATAACATTTTTATGCCATTGCCCCTTTTCTTGCCATAAAAAGCTGTTACAGCCAAGGCAAGCCGTCAGCTACAACTCCTTTCTTGGATTTGGAAAGGAAACAGTGGCTGTGGTGCAAATAGAGCTAATAATTATTAAAGGCAGCAACTGGGCACTACTCACACATCTGAATGTTTCTCAGGTTTTCTCACAAGGACTCTTTACAGCCTTAGAGCATTTCAAGCTGCTGGATTTAACACTGGGTCAGACCCCATATAATTGCTAACTGCCCACCAGTGTAGTATAATTTGAGGAAAAAATGGAAGCATGACTCAGGCGACTTGAATTATATTTCAACCTTAATCACTGAAAGGGATATTTGCAAAGAACTATCTTTCAAATTAAACACCTCTCCTGCAGAAAATTCAGCCTACCCCTCCAATTTAACCAGCCCAAGAAAAGGCATGTGCCAATCTTTTTGAGAATGATAAAATGATTCTCCTTCTCCAACGATAACCCACAGTCTTTATCATTACCCAAGGCAACTTTAAATTACACAATCACCAATTACATCATGTACAGCTACAGCTATTCCTCAGTCTCTTAATACTGCTGAACAATCCTCGCAGACTTCAGTCCACAGCCAGACCCAGCCACTTGCAATCATCCTACTGCTTTGGCGCACAGGATTGCTTTAGAGACAGGATGAGCAGCTGTTAACCTATGGATCCCAAATCTCAAGCTCCCTGAAGCATTAGCAGTCTTGTTCCTGCAAGGTGCTCAGGAAGCTCTTCTGGAAATCTGTTGACTCTGGCTATCAAAACTAAGGAAATCGCTCCCTAGGAAAGACTGTGTTTACAAAGCTGTATTTATAAATATTTTCATACATGAATTTAATTCAACAATCTGTCACCTTACTGACACATAAAACGCAGAAACATTTTTAAGACTCCATTTGTAAAGGTTCAAGTTTAAGAGAGGCTTTTATGCCTCAGAGACTTTAAAAATTTGTGTGTAACAGAGGACCTGCTTAGCTGATAAATTACCCATAAGCAGGAAGTGGTATCAAGTCTTCCACTTTACACCAGTGCTGTCGCATTGTCTGAACTGTGTCATGACTGGGATTCATAGATACTAAAGATATATGACAATTAAAACAAATAATTTGGCTCAGATTTCCATTCAGAAGTCATTTAGGAGAAGGCCTAAATGTTATATTATGTTCTCAAATTCTATGCACTAATTTAAGAACAAAGCTATCTGATCCCCAGCTATTGTACTTCTAAGAGAGGAACCAGAATTGTGGCTTTTGAGCAGGCAGTGTCCAACAAAAGCCAGATAATTGTGCGAATAAACAACAAACCCAGAGTATCTCAAATGGACTCGAGGCTGTAATCTACAGAGGGAACATCAGTCTCACTGCAGCAAGGTGTGTAACGGCACACCCAGATGTGTTCCATGCACTTACTTCATTAGTTGGTTCTATAACAGTTCCTCGCAATCTGATAATTGATGATGTCCTACAGTAACTGAGATGGCGCATTTGGTACCACGAAAGAAGAACCGCATGCAAGCAAGGTAAGCAGTACAGAGCCAGTCCTGCAGGCTCTTTCACACTGCTATGCAAAAAACTTCTAGTGGGGCAAAGGGAGGGCAGGAGGAGAAAGGAAAGGGCTGAAAACGTTCAAAAATGGGAAGTAAGGCCCAAAACCTGACATGGCTTTCCTTAAAAAAAAACAACCAACAAACCAAACCAACAAAAAATATTATAATTGGTTATCATACGTAATTACGGAAAAGATAAGAGGCTCCAAGTCACATGGTTTTCTCTGTGGCCACGAAGGCTGGAAATTGACTTCAACGTTTCAGGAAAGCTGACTCTCATGCCCATGGGAAAACCTGGAACACGAGTAATTACAAATGTAATGAGTCTTGTTAATGCTGAATCTGATGTGGTGATTCAAACACAGAAACATTACATAATCTTTATGTGCAAACATAAGTAAAATTACAAGTGTAATTACTTAGAGAAGAGAAAATCTACCTTAAGTAAAGTTATCATATAGTCTCACGATTAAATTAAAGGGAACAAAAGGTGAATGCTTGCTGAGGAAGTGAATGGGACTTAGGCCAGTTCATGGGATACGCTGTGTAAGAGGGAACCCGATAGCCAACAGCTCTATTCAGTAGCCAACATCAATTCTGTACCCCTAATACAATGAATTACTTCAAAGGAGAAGTAACAGCAGAAGCGATTAGTTCTATATTTCCTCCAAGTTAAAAACTAAAAAAAAGGAAAAAAAGAACTGTTTTCTTAGAACAAGATATATTTGAAGAAAGGAAACCATTGCCTTTTCCCAGGAAAACTAAGTGCATATATAATTTTTTTACAAAAAGCCTGCCCAAATGAAGCAGAATCCTGAAAAATAAGTTATGACTTGGATAGTGGAAAATATTTGCCAACTATAATGAGGGAAGTGGCTAAACTGCAAGAGTATTTCAATAAGCTGCTGAATTACTGAACTACTGGGAAATGTGATATTTCTGGAGGACCACGTTCCCACTGAGATATAATTGGATTTAATGTTCACTGCAATTAAATTAATTCATTAATTATCTTTTGTCTCAAAGAAAAACATTGACTGCTGCTGGTTCCAGGAAAGTTTCACTCCATTTCAATGGAACAATACCTAGCTTGCCCCGAGGAAAAAACAGATTATCAAATTCAAGCAGCAAACAGAAAATACCTCCTGTGCTCAGCTTGCAATACCTTGTTTTCCAAATAACTAGAGCTCAATTAATAAAGCATTAGCTAATAAGACAGCTAAAAAGCAAGATAATGTAACATTTTAAAGGGAGGCTCAGATTTTAATCTACGTGTCAGTCACCACCCTATCAGTCCCAGTGGTGCTCCTGCCCAGGTGTGCAGACTTCAGCCCCACGCTGCCGTGTTTACTCACGGCGTACACAAGAAAAATTGGCATGGTCCTGGTGGGAAGGCTAGTGTGACACATCCCTGATCATCCCTTAATTACTTTAATTTTAGAATATTATCAAGTGCCGTACAACTATATGGCAGGGTATTTGCCAAGCTCATTTAATTAATCTACTGTTTTATAACTTCACAACACCTGCTAGTTTTTAACAGACTGATTAATAGCGATAACTACGATAAGTGTGCAGTTTAGGTCTTGATCCCACGGTTTTTAAGCCAATGGAAGCTTTTTATTACCTTTAATTGGGGCAGTGACAGTATAGACTAAACCTGTAAACTCTCTTTCCTCTCCAGTATTTTTCTGTCACCCCCTGGCCTCCCTCGCATGCTGGAGTCATTTTCAATTTTTTTTTTTTTTTATATTATTTTCCTGCCTGCGGTCTTCTGAAACCTACCCCCACCATTGTTAAGCCACTGTGAAATGCAGTGTAATACACACCAGTGGGCTGCCTCTACACCAAGAACTTCGTTAATTCAGCATTATTGTATTTAGTTACTCTCACAGGAGCCCAGGCAATCTGCCTCGACTGCCCCATACTCAGCGGACTGTTTTTCAGAGTGTCAAGTCCATTCTGCTTCCACAAAGACCCATCTCCCAGCGTACTGGACTCACTGCCGTGCTCTTTGTCAGCTCTCACTGCCTACCAAGAATTCAACTCCCATTTCCATCATAAATTTGAGAAATGGGACATTTTAGAAATGAAGTCCGAGTATAACAAAGCCGTACCTGTAAGCAAAGACTGGAAGATAAGGCTGTCAGATTGTGCATGTGGTAACAGGTATGCATGCGTCATTACTCTTGGGAATAAAAGTTTTGCACTATATTACAAAACAGTGTTTATGATATCTTGATTTTTCAGATGCTTATCAGCCAGGACTGTCAATACTTCTTATTTCAGTTCTTTGCAAAGTCTCTGAGACAGGTTCTTAAGCATGAAATTACTTCTGATTAAAAAGAGAAAAATACATCCTTTACGGGACAGGTGTACAAATGAACTTAAGATATAGTTTTAAATAAAATGCAGCTTTTCTAGCTTGAATTGATGATGACTAAGTTATTACTAAGCTTTCACACGTTTTAGAATAAAAGTTATATCACGATGCTTCAAGATTTTTTTTATAGTGTGATATAAGCCTGTTAATCTTACATTGCTATGTAAAGGTTATAATTGCAGCTAATATAAAATGCTAATAACATCATAAGCCTAGCAGAGACTTATTCTGAGCTCTAGTATACATTCAGTACAAATATAAACCACAGAAACCCTAAAAAACTGAAAAGCAAATTACATTTGTTTTGCCAGAATCACATCGACAGACTCAAGCTAATGTGGTATGGGAATAAATGATAACGGAGTACACTGAAACACAAGATTTTACTCAGGTATTCCAGCATGTGTGAATTCTGGTATGTGATTTACATGATGTTATTTATTTTCATTCCAGTATCTGTTGTATCCCCTCATGTTTTACCGTTTATGCAGATTTTTCCACCAACACCGATTTTTTTTTTTTAATGAATGTTATGCCTTTAAAAATTGTATGACCACTAAAGAATAGCCAGAGGTTTTATACATATATATTTTATTCTAATAATAAATTACGTGTTTGAGAAACTTATTGTCTAAGTTTGTTTTTCTGTCTTTTGAATTAGGTATCTTGACTGAAGTATTTTCAGATAAGGAAATGATTCGCTCTTTGTTCTTTTAAAATTCCAGTTAGCAGAATTCAAAACAACTACTGACCCGTAAAAGAAGTTATCCGCAAGTTTTTATCTTGGATCTTCATGTTGACAATAAACATGCTGTGACTATAATCGTTTGCAGGTGCACTCCAAAAAAGAATAAAGCATAGGTATTCCCAGGACAGATAGAGGGAGCTGTATCTCCAGTTTTACTCTTTTAAGAGACAGCTATAAACAAAGTGTCAAGCTTAAATTTGCAAACATAAATTTTAAAACCCTCCAACTTGTTTTTGACTATTACAACCAATCAAATTAGGTGTTAAAAGCATCAGCAAAAAAAAATAATTTGCCTAAAGATCAAGGTAAAATGAAATTATTATTTTTTTATAAACACAGCAATGTCAGTATGGTAAAACATTCAGGTAACCTATCACTTGCTCTGTTTTCTTAGCTTAGGCTCCCATGAACAAGTATTTGCCCCTTTTCTGATCTGAGTGATGTCATAGCAATACTGAAAAACAGGGCCTGTCATCAGTAAAATATGTCAAAAAGTAAAGTATTGACTAGTATTAATTTTAATGCAGTTGGATGGACAGGTATTACAGTTCTCTGAAAAGGAAAAGCCCTTCCCCCTCATTCATCCTGGGATGAGCTTACAGAAGATTCTGAAAGGTAAACACAATTCTAACAGCAAAGGAGACAGAGAGAAAAATATACAGAGCTGGATTTAGCAGCACAAACACCTTCCACCATTACCCTTGGTTATGCACTGGAAGCCACCCTCTGCATCCCTGTACAGAGACTGAGCTATCTCACTGCTACTGCTTAGCCCAAAACAGGTAAATCCAGGCAATGAATGGAAAGAGCAACAGAATACTGCATCTACAAAATTTTTTAAAAATTGGATGTCAACCTCATCAATCACATTTTTTTCTAAGATGTTCAAAACTACTTCTAATTTCTTACTTTTTAATTAAACATTTATGGGTTTTTTTTCTATTTTCTACAGGGGTTGGGAGGAAGGGAATGGAAAAAGTTGTTCTAAATTAATTTAAATTATTTGCAAGACTCACTGCAGTCTTAATTAATCCATAAAATCCTGGTTTAATTCCAGTATACCTCAGGTGTAAAAAGGCATCTACATGCGGTTATACTTCTGAAGGACTCATAAATATAATTGAATATTATTCAAAATTACAGACTAGACTTAAGCAACTGCTATATCAAAAAAATAGATGTATGGATACAAAGACTGACTTCCACAACAGTGTTTGTAATCCTGGAGTAAATGATCCTAATCCTACTGAAGGGCCCTTCCTGGAGAGACTTTAGGGCACAAGAAAAACCAGGTCTGAACCTTCTATTACTTTTGCTGGAGTTAAGATGGTAAGTAAGATGGGCAACAACAAATTGGCTTATGAGTTCATTACTTCCCTGTTTATTCAAACCCTTCTCATTTTTCACCAGTATTTTTGTGCGGTGATATACTAAACAATGAGTCAAAACCGGTATCTAAGTTATTTTGAAATTTAAATTAATCAAATAAAATCACCAACAGTCTGCGTCTAAGACTGCTCATTGCAGCCAGCCCACCCCTGCATGTCACCTTTCCTCAGGGCACAGTTCCTCACGCTTCCTCCCCCACAGTGCTGGTACACTATTTAGGAGCATAAACTTTCCAATTAATATCATGTCTTCTCCAATACAAAGAGCAGAGCAATTATATGAATCATTAATAATCACAGAAATGCTACTCTAGAAAGCAGCATGTAAAAAGCCTGATACCATGCTTGGTACTAGAAGAGAGCCACACGCTATTAATATTTATTGAAGTCAGTATTTTCCCATTTAGTACCACATTAAGAATCCTCTCCTTCCAGTTTCCCGCTATCAAAACCCTCAACAGATCTGGACAAAAGCTGTCATTTCAGACTGGGATTTTTCAAAGCTAATCTCAGCAGATGTGACTATAAAAGACTACTGAGAAATAACTTAACTGTAACAATTTAAAATAGAAAAAATGAAGAAAGAGATATCAATTCCTTATATTACCTGAAAACAGTATGATGAAGCCTTTGCATTCTGAAACAATGAAAAGGATTCTTTTTCTTTAGGAAGAAACAGGGAAGTAATAATTGTTGGTAGGCCCTCTTGGGCTATAAATGCAGACAATTCTGCTTATAATTTAAAATGCTATTTTTAAAAAGTACCATAGTTTTACCATAAAAACCTTATCATAAAAACATTATTCACAGGATAACTGTCTAGTTTTAAAATAATTATTCTACGCAAATCTCTTCATCAAGTAGATAGTTTTGACAGCATACCAACTCTGGTTCAACTGGATTAACTAATTTAACCACATTTTCTAATAATTTCAATATAACGTATGTTTACAATACATACGAATAGTCTCACAACTCTTTTTTTATCCTTTTAAAATTCTTTCCACACCCGTTGGAAGCACTAACGTGAAAAGATATACACTTCAGCACTGTGCTCTGCATGCGCATATTCTTTGGCAACATCACCACCTCTCCACCAACTACCACTTCATCTTCACTACAAATACTCCAGATATTGGATGTTTCTACTTTTCCCATAATGTACAGTACCATTGCATTATCATATTCCTTGTAAACGCGGTCTACATTCTTTTTCCTTTGTTGCTGAAAGACAATTTTGCATTGGGTTGGTTTAAAACGCACATTGCTAAGATTGAATAACAATTTCTACCCTGACAGCATGATTTGGTTTTCAGTGAGACTTATTTTCCACCAGATACTATGTCCTTCATAAATACCATTCTTGATTATGGTAAAAAAATGTTTAGTTTTAATAGCATAACATATATACCATATTAGGAAAATTTAAGATACGCTGTGTAGACACCTGTCCTGGACAGAACATTAAGACCTAATTCCCTTTGCATAATATAACTTCACCTACTAGATGAAAACCAAATGCTTAAAGATGTGAGTATATTTTGACTAAATATAATCTGGGCTTTCTTTTCTGGGAAAATCAGAAAATTCTGTTTTCAAGCACAAAAGGTTAAAATTCCAGGACTCTCCATACTAGAAGTTTAAAGCTGACAGTGAGGAGACTGAGAGAAACAGATCTGCTAGAGAGCTCATTGACAGATGCACTGCCATGGCTGTGCAATCCAAGCTCTCTTACGTTCCCTTTCCAAGTGGATTTTAAATGGCGTTGTAAGCATAAGAAATTTCAATGTTTTCATATAATTTCTGGGATACAGATACTTAACTTCTCCTATAATTGGACAGTCTTTTCCTGAAGCATGTTCCTGCACAGCACGGCACTACAATTCATCTAAGCCTACAATGATTTTTCCAACCTACAACTGGAGTACATTTCTATATGGAATCTTAGCTAAAAATAACATTAGCTATTTATATTTAATGTTTGGATGAAAAAATGTCTATTTAAGGTACAGTCTGTTGTCTCTAAGATGTCAACAGTAAGCAATATTATTTGAAGTGGAATGTCTTATTTAATATTTTATAGCATGTATAATGAAACTAGTGGGAAAATATTGAAATTTCAGAAAAGTATGGCATGCTCATCATCATTCAACTATTATTTCATATCAGTGATAGATGTTATCATGTGCATACCTAAGAATACATAACATGACTTAGCATTATCAAGGAATTAAACAATATTCAGATATTTCACTATATTGTATATTAAAGACAGCGAACCTAGATTTTAACTTGTTTGTGTCAATATGACCCAAAAAAGTCCTGTGAAGTAATCATTTACATCAACATAAAGAGGATGCTTGATGAAAATAAAGTCCAGAATGAGCCAGTCAGTTCTTTTTCAGAAGCTATTGTAGTAATGATTTATCTCTGTTAAAAATTGCAGTTTTTATTCTACCAGCCAAGTTTCTGGTTCATCACAAATGAAATCCTGCTTCCAATTTGATTATCCAAATGGGGATCTTTTTTCCTGAAGAGATGAGTCAGAGGTCAAAGAAGCTGAGACTTCCAATATTTTCTGATCATTTTCAACATAGAAAGACAGCAAAACAAGATAAAATATAAACCCAAACCTAAATACAATTAATATTAATTTAAAAAAATTAATGATGCTACATGTTCTACTACCTAGGATAGTATCCAAATGGGAAACTGGTGTCACACTGAGCCTTTTATAAAATAACTTAATACTTACCTAAGTAGCATCTCTTAAGAAATCATCACTACTAAAGGTCAATACTCCCTAAGACACAAAACATCCCTTTTTTAATAAATTAATTATAATTCCATCAACACCTAAAAATTATACGGGATCTATGCACAGAAGTAAGAGTCACAGGTAGAAATTCACATGATCAAGTACAAATCTGACTGGTTGCTTGTAGTGTCCAAGTGCAAACAGTGGTCTTGTAAGTATCTCTTTTCCTCCAAGATTCAGTTGTTATTTAGAATTCACAAACATTAGTTAACCAGGTGATCAGTCAGAAGTAAGTATTTATTTATTTTAAAAAATATAAGAGCCCGTTTACAGATTCCTGGATAGAACATTACACACTGATATCAGTCTATTCAAAAACCAGCTTTTGTCCCACAGGCATTCATTCAACAAGTCAATTGAGATACAGAGACATAGATCAGGAGTTCTTTGGTTACTTTAAACTTAGGCTACACTAAACCAGCCATCTGACTTAGCTGTGCAAAATCCACCCCCATAAAAATGTGTCTGTTTCAATTAACTACTGCATTTAGACTATTAAAGTCAGGGGTTTGAATGTAAACTAAAGAAAATACTGTAAATACTGTACAGCAAACCTGTAACTTTTATGAACTTCAGTTTTGGTGCTTTTATTAAAAAGATGTCTATTATGTATAATTAGTGACTCCCAGTTACCTAGATTTATTTTACCTTTTGATATTCTACACTACATCCTCATTAAAAAGAAGCACAAGGGTAAGTAAGAAATGTTTTCTACCAGTCTTAATTTTATTTTTTTTTCAGTTTGATAATATCTGCCCAGTTAGCCTTCTAGAAAACAAAATTTAAGGAAATTACATAATTACATAATCATGCATTTTGGTTTATATTTTAATAGCAGCTCTTAGCTTGGCCGACCTTCCTCTTGGATTTATTTCTATCTCCTTGGCTTGGGGTGTGAGAGCTTTTTTATGTATAAAAATCCACTTTGAGTTGGATTTCCCACAGGGAAATTCTTCTACATCTTCTTTGGAGCGATTTTTTAGAGCCTGATTTATCTTCTGCCTTGAGCTAAGATTGTGTTTTTCTGTCATGTCTATTCCATGAAGAAAACGTTTGATAATACGATCTTCTAGTGAATGAAAGGAGATGGCTACAAGGCGACCTCCAGGTTTTAGAAACTTCTCAGCTGTCTTCAGCCCTATAAAAAGTTCGTGGAGCTCATCATTTACAAATATTCGCAGGCCTTGAAAAGTCTTGGTAGCAACATGTGCAGGTCTCTGAAGTAAGTCTTTTCGTGCATACAGTGCTGATGCTGGAAAAGCACCTGTCATGAATTTTAAAAAGTATAGGTTAATATTTTATTATTTCTACATTGCTATCCTGACATTAATCTACTCATGCTTGATGACTTTAAAGGAAAGCATATTTGCAACAGAACCAGAGTAGTGAGCTTCCTTCTTTAGAACATATCTTTATTTTCTGCTTTGAATTCACATTTCTGAAAGTAAATGCTATTAAACTGAGCTGGCTTGCAGTTGAGTGTTGGTTTTTTTCCTAGAATCTTTCATTAAGATCCCTTCCCCAAATGCTTCACAAAGTTAAAATACAAAATGATGGCTGAAATCAACATAGGGGAAAAAAGATGGGATAGATAAGTCTCACTTTACAGTTCAGTGTAGTCAATGTCAATTCAGCATTTGTGGTGATTCATTTTATGCTTTCAAGACAAAAAAAATACACAACGGAACAATTTTAACTATTGTCTTCTAGATAATTATGTCTTTCTTCACAGGCAGAGATAAGATGAAGTCAATGCCTACCTGGTAATAAGCATCTTTCAGTGAATTACTTACAGCTTAAAAGAGGCATCCTTGTTTGAGGATAAAAACTGCTGGCCACTACCCCTGTGTTTCTACAAATGTTCACAAAAATACCTTGAGAAATTTAGAAAATGCAGCTGATAACTGTTGCATTTTCATGTGTCTATATAGCAGAATCTGTCAAGGTATGAGTTTGTTGGATGAAAAATCACCAGATCAAATCATTTTTACTAGATGCACAAACATCCCTCTTCCTTTCTGCAAAATTATACAGTGCTCTGTATAGACTTTAATTTTGATAGAAATTTTAATATATCATTATTTGATGTATTTTAGGCTTGAATCTTCATTATCTCAGTAAAGAGCAAAAAGCTAGAGAAGCCAGATTTCATGGATGAAAGGGACTAAAGTACAAGAGTTTTACAAGATCAGTGAAACCTGAGAAAACTTATAATCTATTATGTAAGTGAGCACAGGAAAGGATAAATTGAACAAATAACTGGAAATAATTATTTTTCCAAACAATAAAGCCCATTACAGATAAGGCAGTACAGTTGGTATGTATGTATAAAAATGTCTTAATTCCACTCCAGTGCTAAACTACAATATAGTAAAAAAATATCTTTTAAGTAAATGCAGTTCATAATCAAGTAATTGATATCCTATGTAGCGGAGTTAAAGAAGGCAACATGGTATCTCTGAAACAAGTTGACTAAATTCATATTTACATGGGCGACTAAAAAAAAATTATTAGAGATATAATAATCTAGTATGCTGGCACAAAATAATTTATTAGTAGAATTATTAGAGGTAAGATTTTAGTTACGTTAGAAAATGCAATTGATATCATAAACACACAAACCATCACCAGTGTTCAATAAAGGGAGAAGCCAATAATTGTATTCAAAAATTCAATAATTATTAACAAAGTTATTATCATGTATGCAATGTATCTAAAATGCATTTCTGCATACTCAGTTTTCCCAATTACACTCCTTACATCCTCTGACTCTATTGCTAACAGTTCCTGAATTAACTGAAGAGACCCATTGTAGCTTTGCCTGTTCCTACAGCCTGAATCCCTCAAGGCAGAAAGTGGCAACAGGATAAACTTCTCTCAGCACAAATTTCTGCACAGGAATTTGTGTCTTTAAATTCTGCTTCACAAAACAGAGTAAACAGATACAACCTGTCGGAGTTAGGCTCCTCCAGCACTTACAAACTCTGGAAAAAGTTACACTAGCCAGCTCATATATCACAGTATCACAGTATCATGAGGTTGGAAAAGACCTTTGAGATCATCGAGTCCAACCTATGACCCAACACCTACACCTACTCCTACTCCTACTTGTCAACTACACCATGTCACTAAGTGCTTCATCCAATTTCTCTTTGAACACCTCCAGGGATAGTGACTCGACCACCTCCCTAGGCAGCGCATTCCAATGAGCAATTACCCTCTCAGTGAAGAATTTCTTCCTAATGTCAATCCTAAACCTCCCCTGGTGAAGCTTGAGACCGTGTCCTCTCGTTCTGTCACCGGTCGCCTGAGAGAAGAGTCCAACTCCTGCCTCACTACAACCTCCCTTCAGGTAGTTGTAGAGAGCATATAATTTCTACCTTAGAGAACACCATGTTCTATACCTTCTATTAATCATAAAAAGAATATATACCCTCATTGTAGGAGTCGGAAAGCCTGTTTTAATGAAAGAGCTGAAATAGAAGCAGTCAAAATTGCAGAAGGTAAGATGTCCCAAGAACCAACTGACACCAAGCTTGTACTACCTGGTACACTATCCATTTCTACATTTCTTGATACAGGTACCAGATTTTTAGAAAGCAGAATCCTTAAAACAGCCACTGATTGTCATTTGTGCATGCAGAAAACTCTCTAATGCATAATACACATGAATTCTGTGCTGTGCAAAATAAACTATTTTCTTTAGGTCAACTAACAGCTACAGACACTACTGGTATGCTCAGAATAGTCATTAAAGAAAACAGGAGGGTTTAAAGTCGGCATGTAATCCAAACCCACTATAGGACATGCATGTTTCCATAGCACACACTAAATTACTAAATACACATAGCTTTGTATGTTCCATAAGATCTGCCTTAGGTTTCAGTCATTACAGAATTTTTCTTCAACGGAATTTCAAGACGAAACATCAGATACCCAGGTATCTCTTGAATTTATTAATGGAAAAGTCATGGTCTCTCAAATAAGAAAATACTGGTGTTGTAAAAGATCTCACACAACAACTCTATCTCTTTTTCTAAGCCTACTTTTAAAACTGTTGAAACTACCTCACTCTTCGCCTCCTCACTTCCAAAACCAAGCCTACTGCTGCCATGTTCACTCTATGAGAACAGTTGTAACTGGATTAAAAAAGCACTATTCCCTTACAAAATATTAGCTATTAACAAGTTAATTGGTTAGAAAACAAGGTGTCTTTTTTTTGTTCTACCTATATTCCTCCCCTTTACTGAACAATTTGCAAGTGTGACTTGAAGAACATCAGTTTTATACTTTGAGTTTTGGGCTATTACTACTGAGAGCTGGAGATCACCTCTCAATGCAGATCCAGAATTTTTAACTACCATATTTTAGCAGTCGAAGTATTTTCTAAAAATACTGCTATTTTTCTGACGATGATCCATTTCTGATATTCTAAGACTATTTCAGTTTCCAAGAGAATCACAGATAAAAATGAAGCCAATGGACGGAGTCTAGCATTTAATTTAGGTACAATACTGACTGTTCTTCTTGATTGGGACCTAATCATAAATCCTAGGATGAAGTCCTTTGTTTAAATTTCCACAGTCAATTTTACTGGAATGTTAGTAAAAAAAGAAAATGGAAGTTTTATCTCCTCTGTCACTAAATTCTCTTTTACTTATCTAAAAAAACTAGGATAATATAAATATCTGCTTCAAAAGTGGTTTTGTAAAAATCTAAATAGACAACGCATGCTGATATCTGGCCAGATTTTTAGTAGTCTGATCACGAACATTGCTATTTTGCAATTGCAATACTGAATAGATAAACAAAAGGAATGAGATATTCAGGCTACCAACATGACTAGGACATGAACAGATCTTTGGAAGATTCTTCCATTTGCTTCCATTTTCTTCCATTGCCCTGTGATGGCTGCTGACTGCAGTGTCATCCTACAATAATCTTCTGCAACAATTAACGGTGACATTAATTTCTTACTGTGAATTAATTTATCATGCACCAAAGAAAAAGAAATTAAAACCCAGATATATTCTGTGAATATACTGCAACCATACATTGCCTTATTTGCACATGCACACATAGCACTCTGAAGCCATAGGTAACAGTACAGAATACTGATATTCAGGAAACTGTTAAAGAAGCACAGCCACTTTGCAGCTTTATGCAACCAAATCCTTCCAAACTAAAACCAAAATAAGACCATTTCCAAGCTCAAAAGCTTATCGGTCTGCCTTCAGAGACTGGGATTAACTAATAAATGTAATCTGTGGCAGTGATTTCTGTCACACTGGCCTTCATCTTCTTAGTAAAGGCAGTAGATTTTGATCTACATTCTGAGGGTGAAAAACCTTCCTATCTCTTTCTTACTCCTCTGGTATTGCTCAATAAAAACCTATTTGTGCTTTGTGCTAAGGCACAAAATCTCTCATCCAGCCCCCTCCAATTACCATGACACCAAAAGAAAATCTTTCCTGGTAACAGGCTGTACAATGTACAAAAATATAAAAAAATCTGTATGGAAAGTTTGTAAAATGAATTTCATTCATAAAAACACTGCACTTCTGGCTAGATGACTGGTCTGAAATCCCAGGGAGAGAAATTATCATTTTTAGTTTTGGGATGCCCTGATGCTTCTTACACTTCTAAAAATCTAATAGATTCACATGTTGAAATGTATTGAAATTTTAAAGCTTGTGAATTAAATTAGCAACGTGCTGTGCCTGTCAATATGAACTATTAGAGTCCCTAGAGTGTATGAGAGCGGGAGAGTTTAAAAATTAATTCAGATTGTGCACCTGTTTGCAGGAATCCGTCTGTTGAATTAGCATTGCATTTAATAAGTTTCTGTGACGCAACTAATGTCCTTTTGTCTAGGCTCCCTCAGTACAGTGTTAATTCACACTCATTTGAAATTCAGGCAATATTACAAATTCCAAACTGATAATTAAAGTCTATAAATGTGAACCATCTGAGTGAGACTAGCTTTACCCATCAGAGTTCTTTTTAAACTCTTCAAATTCCTTTAATGTCTCATCATCAATCTCTTTCAAGTTAAGTCCAAATGATTACATGATCTCAAAATGATCTGTTTATAGATTATGGATCTAAATAATACAGAGAAAAATTAAATTTTGAACAAAACTTAATATATAACAAGGTATGTTACCCATGATAAGAAAGGAAAATAGATTGTTAGTTGTATGGAAAAAGCACAGTAAAATTACTTTCTAAAAGTGCCACTATTTTCAACCAGTTTTCCTGCACATGGAGTTAAACCTATCGTTTTCAAACACTCAATGAGCTACAGCAAAACCCATCAGGAAGTGCTTCTTAATCGACTTCCACACATCTGTTCACAGACCTTCAGTTGAGAACTACTGATCTTTGATATTTACAGAGCGTTCATCATTGCAGATAGCTGTATTAAAACTATAAACAGTGAGCGGAGTTTGATTGTGCTGCAAGACAAGATGCTGCTCACATGACTGAGCAGAAAATGCCTCCTTTTTCCCATGTAAACTGCAGACTCCATAGTTCACAGAGATCTTTATTTATATCTATCAGAAGGCTTTTGGACACATTTATGAAAAAAAAAAAGCCAAATCTTTAATTTTTTTAAAATGTAATTTTTTAAAAGGAAAAAGTTCTTCACTGAGAGGGTGATTGGCCATTGGAATGCGCTGCCTGGGGAGGTGGTGGAGTCACCCTCCCTGGAGGTGTTTGAAGGGAGATTGGATGAGGCAATTAGTGCCATGGTTTAGATGTTGGGTTGGGTCATAGCCCGGACTCGATGATCTCAAAGGTCTTTTCCGGCCTTGTGATACCGTGATATTGTAATTTTCAACCTCTATATCAAGAAATAGAAGGAATTGTTTTCTTGAACTGGAAGAAAGGAGAGCAAGAAATCACTTGGATGTCTGAGTTAGTCCCAAGCTGTTAAAGGCAATCTTGACATACAAATCTACTTATATATTTTTTCCAGCTACACATTAAAATTATAACTCTTGCTAAGATAAACTTCAGAAGTATCTGTTCTGTAAATGTTGTGGAGCTGGTTTGTTTGGTTTTTAATCACATCCTTTATTCTACTCTCTCAATCAATTAGTAACAGCAATACATGTACTAATCTTCTAGTGAGTGGTAGGAAAGCCCAGAAGTCTAGCATTCTATAAATAGAAATAAAACTTTCCAGTTTCATTCTAGTCCAAATCTAGACTCCCTGGGATTCTGGTTACCAGCAGGACCTCAACACAAAACTCTGGAATTCTAGAAAACCTGAAGCCATAGCA
Source organism: Neomorphus geoffroyi (assembly GCA_033558235.1). Lineage (NCBI taxonomy): Eukaryota > Metazoa > Chordata > Aves > Cuculiformes > Neomorphidae > Neomorphus > Neomorphus geoffroyi. The sequence continues at coordinate 17,302,003 of JAUMJM010000033.1, read as the reverse complement.
ATCAGCAATCCCTAACATATGAAAGAACTATGGACTACACATGAATTCTCAAATACTGTCACCAGCAGAGAAACAAACATAAATATCCAGCCCCACTGGCTAAATCTTTCACTTGTTTTCTGGCTCCTATAGCAAGTAAAATTTTGAACCTGTTCTGGAGAGATAATCATGCTTGTATAGAGTCTGCAAAATCTAAAATGCAAGATTTTATTATTCTAATTAATATTTTATTTTTTAAAGGACCTGACATTTAACTAATAGGCCACAGATTTTACTCAAGTAAAGTTCTGAATTAGTCAGGGTTTTTTTTGGTGCTGTGCCACCAAGAGGATCCACCAAGAGTGCCTGTGGTCTCTGGCACTTTAGCTCTGGCTTACCTCAATAACTTCACAGATATAATCTTGCATAAAAATATATATAAATGATAGATGATAAATTAAAAAAAAATAAATATTTTATTTATCAGAAATTTTCTTAAGGTATAATCAGTTCAAAACTCAGTAGGATCCACCATGGTGATCCTTTACTGGAGGAATCAAATTAAAATTGGAAGTTTTACACAAACAGGGATCAGTGTAACAGTCCCAAAATTGGTTTAATTACTTGGATACAAAAACCAGCACACCAAAGATACACGCTCACTGTCTTGGCACATAGGAGCTGGATTCATAATCTTTGTCATATATATTATCTGATGCATACCTGATTCATGTGTCAAGCTGCTCTTCTAATAGAGTAAAGATTTTAAAGTGAAATGAAAAAATCCTTCTCATTTTCACGAAAAGTGGCCATTAAGTGATGACTAACGCAAAACATTAAACGTGAGGGATCCTCAATCACTATCTTTTATGCACTAGTATTTTTATTTTCATAGTTCAAGCTAGTGCACAAAATTATTTCAGAATGTACTGAGTTGTGTTTTACAGCCTACAACATTACGCCTTTAGCACAGCAATATGGTTGCTTCAAACTCAGTAACAGTACACTGATTAATCAACAGATTTTTTAAAAAGTATGAGATAGGTGTAGCAAAAAACCTAAATTGTTAGCTTGTAGTGTTGATAACAATGACTATATTAAAAATGTAAATCTTTAAGTTTCATAAAAGACTCATAGCGTTTTATGCCCATATTTTTCTAAGATTCACATCGCTTACAGCAAGGGTTTACAACAGCAAGCCATGTCTTCAAGTCCTTTAATCGTGTCAACTAAACTTTGGGCCTTGACTGACCGAACATTTTGTTCAAGTATGCTGACATAGAAACCCAAACCTTATAATTTGTTTGTTGATCATTAAAAAAAGACCCTTAAACTTCCAGTCGAAGTAATATAAATTTTTATGAATATGATATATTTTTTAAAAGTCTTCAGGATACTGACACAAAATTTAAAACTATTCTTAAGGAAATATTACATTTTGATAGCCATTCTATAGGTCTATATTCAAAGGACTCAGCAATGTAGATTCATTTGTGATAAGACCCAGTAATTTTCATTTCTTTGTTAAAAGAAAAAAAAAAAATCTCCTAACATTACATAACATGATGTCAATGAACAGGATGTTAATGAATAGGATTGGTGTCTCGCATTTTTCCTTGACAATTTTAACTTGGGAACACAAACATGAAGGTGCTTGATGTGAGCACAGTTCCTGCCTAACTACATTTTGTTCAAGTTGTTTACAGAGAAGAGCAAGTAAGATGAAGTGTTTCAATAGTCGCTTCAGGCTGATCTAGTTGGCATTCACAAGGTGCAGTGAGCTATGCATTGCTTTACCTTTTCCTTCCTGGCTCTTTAAGCAGACAGGAATGATCTGGTTTCATTCATAATTGGAAACTGCCATGGTACTTCCCCTCAAAATATTAAAAAATAGAAATTTAAGACTAAGAGAGGTATATGACGTATCTGGTATTGGAAGGCTGGGATAAAGATTTCCTAGGCTGCTGTCATTCTGTGTTTCAACTTGGCTGGCAAAATGATAAATCACTTCATGTAAAATCTATTATTAAACTAATCATCAAACTACAATATAAAAAGTGAGAGCTTAAAAAAAAAAAAAGAGAGCGCTGACATCAGAGCAGAATAGGCAGGATTAGATCCTGCATGATTTCAAGTACAAATAGATCCCTCTGGGAATTTGTGGATTAATATTTTTTCTCCTCAGCCACTCTGAAGAATTAATGAGGGTACCTGCAACAATGCTTGCAAGCTGCTGAGTTCTGGTGATGGGGTAAATGCTGCGTGCCTGAACGATGGCTGAAGCGATTTTCTTGGCGTGCCTCTCCTCCCCGTATGTTCTCAGGATGGACGCAAGCGCCTGTTGATCTAAAGCATTCACAACATCAGCAGCAGTGGGCATGTCAGGGTACCTACGCACAAGAAGAACCAATTAGTTCACTGACGTCAGTTTTCATTGACAAGAGGTGAAGCTTCATAGCATTGAGACATAAAGTCAAACACACACACTGCATACAAGTGCTTTTGAGGTTTTCAAATAAGAGACAGCAACTCTATGAAAACAGATATAGCTTGTACATTTTAAATCCTTTCTCTTGCTACTTTAAATGGAATTTGTTCCTTAACATCAATTAGAACAGCTGAAAACTTCCAAGCAGTGTCATAAATTATGCTTAATGAGTTGACAAGAATAAATACATTTCGGTATTATGTTGAAATGGAAATGCTCTGTGACTTTTTATTTAACCAGCTTTAGAATAGAAACTTGTCTCTTATGGGTTCATTTTAGTCACCTTGCATTACATGTTGTTTTCTAGCCAGAACTGATTTCAAGGATCCTTTCCTTCACATCTCCTGCTGTGAAAACAATTGCTCGTGAAATAATTTAACTCTACTTTTCACTACAAGGCATATGAATTTTTATCTAAATATTGTTTTGAAAGAATAGAAAAGACCTAATATTACAAATGAGAGGAATGACTACAATATAAACAAGATAAGGCATACATTTATTTTCTTAAATCTCTGACACTGTTATTGAAATAGTTTAAGGTATTTTATGAACACCATACAGGAGTTTATTAATAGAAGAAAACATACAACCTACTTAATACATTCTCTTCTATGAAGACATGAATTTGCAGAATATTTTTTCAGGCACTTATTAGTCTCCTCCAGTATCTTTCAAAAGATAACAAAACTTAGAAATCAGAGGCAAGTAGTATCATAGCAACAACCGTAGTGTAAGGCTTTTGTTATGCCACAGGTATCCTTTGTTCTTAGGCTCCTGTTCCACGCATGCATTCTCATGATGCAAATATAAGCCTGGAGTTCAGATTATTGGAATCTGAAGCCTGAATCCCTGAAGGAACACATGAGCTTTTTACACAAAACTGGAAAAAGCGAATATAAAGAAATTTGCTGTGTTAAGACTTAATATTAATGTGCTAAGATAATTCCTTAAAAAGTGAGGCTTGCCATCAGCTCTATTTGAGCAATAAAAGATTAAATGACATTTCTTAAGACTATAGGTTCATCAAAACACATAGTAAACTCTTTTGTTCTCCCAGTAATTCATTATGCAATTGCTGCCATCATCTATACAACAGACATCTTTGGTTGTTCGTGTAAAAAGCACAGTGCTATGGAAATAAATTAGGTTGTTTAGATGAAAACTGCTCCATAAGTAGAAATGATCATTCCATCATTGATTTTCACGCTCTTTAATATACTAAACGCCAATTCTAATTATTTAAATAGAGGTGATTTATTTAGTAATTGTTAATTTGACAAGTAAGCCTGATGTGCCTCCTATACAACGTGAAAGGAAGCTTATAATACTGCTACGGAAAGCTGTCAATAAATCTACAGGCAATACAGACAACATTATACTAAAAGCAATGTTGCTATCTGATTTCAACGGGCAGATATCATGGATGGAATTTTATTTATTTATTTTATATTACGTTCCTTTTAGAGAGCAGTAACTGGGTCAGATGGCCATTTCAGAAAATAGAGAGGTTGCTCCTTTCCTGAGGGACCAACTGAACATGCTCAGGTGAAGGTTCAACGAATAATAAGTGTGGTGGAAAAGGAAAGGGACTGCAGTAAGGCGTTGTGAGCCTGCAGATCAAGTACAGTCTGAGAAAGTGTGGAAAAAACAAGGAGAAGACAGGCCTCTGAAGTCAGATGCCCCTGTGACTGTATGTCAAACGCTCCAAAAATGTAAAATTTTAATGGTAGAGTTAACAAAAATTATACTGGTTTAATTAGTCATCACTGGAACTTTCCTCTAATTTCAAAGAAGGCAAAGACAATAATCAGGACTCTAAGTATTGAAATAAAAAAGAGCTTTGCAGCAAAAGACAAACTTGTCTTTTACCTTTTTTACTTGTGCAAAATTAGATGTGGTTGGAGGATGAGAATTCTTCGCCTTAAGGGGAAATGAAATGCACAAGGGTGGCTGAGCACACAGTTTCTGAGTTTCAAGGAGAAATATTTTATTAATAGGTACCTGTCACTATCCATCCTCATGTCCAAAGGTCCATCCTTCTGCAGGGAAAAACCTCTTTCAGGTGTATCAAATTGCATAGAAGAACAGCCAGCATCCAAGAGAACTCCATCTAGAGTCCCTGGCTCAACTCCAGAAGAAAGTAACAAAGCCTCTGACTGGCTAAACTGTCCTAGAAGAGGTTGAATATGTTTCCTGTAAGAAAACAGCAAATAAACAGCCTCAATTTTAGTTAGAACAGTGCAGTGTCTTCCCCTGGTATAGCAAGAATTAGATAGTAGCACCCGTCTCAGAAGAAACAGGGCTACTCCCAAGGTAATAGTTTAAGTACTTTTCATACCTCAACATCGGAAATAGGTCCAACTCACCCATCAGTGACTACTTAAGCTTCTTTAACTCTTTACTCTCTGCTTGATCTCCAGAAAAATGGAAACCTGACTAAAATTTGATTTTTTAAAACGTGCAGGACCTCAAATGGACACTTTTCACCTACAGTGGGAATTCCCTGACCATCAAGGTACCTGCTGTGCTGAGCAGGGCCCTTAGTCAAGCAAGACCAAAGTGTGGAAAAGAACAAATGGTTCTTGGACATAAAAAAGCACACAAGATGGAACATGACAACGTAGCCTTGTGGTTAATACTTACCTGCCAGGAAAAAATCCTGGGTTCCTACAATGGGACAAACACCTTTTTTTTTAGTAGCATTTGCTGTTTCAAAAATAATTGCACAAACAAGGTGCACTGGATCATAAGCAGATAAAATACTTCAGTGTAGTCTTGATTCAGGCATGCAATGACTGGGGAGAGTAGAGTTTTCCATGCATTTTTGTACACAGAATACTTCTTTCTTAGATTTAAGTTAGTTCTTGCTTAATATTCCCATACAGGGAAGGCAAAATGGCATGGCAAGGGAGATAACGACACATCTTTGAGGTGCTCAGTGCTTTCTTGGGTACCTAAATTTGGACATTTGAGTCTTTCTTATATATAAGGTAACTTAGAATTAAATTCTTTATTTTATCCGTCTCTCAAAATCTCAATGAATTTCACAGATTTTAAAAGATTAACCAACGTGTTGCTGCATTATTAAGCAGTACTTGCAAAACACAGTGTTTTTCTGCCCATAATAAGAAGCCACCGCCTCCAAATCTAACTTTTAATTACAGTTTGGATAACTGCACTTCAGCCCCATTGCTTCATTTTCAAATTATTACAAGGTCCACTAGGTTAACTCATGAGCAGCAGTGAATGGATGGAAAAAGCAATTCCTTTAAGTGTTTCATCTACAAAAGGACAGATGCCCATGTCTTTTGATGCTTCAGGATTATAGTAATTTTGAAAAGAAATCTTTTTCAAAATATGAGCTTAAGTCCAATGCTTCTTTCAGGTCAGTTTAACATTGAGAGAACTGGCACTATGACACAATTTGGTCAATACAACAGTTTCAAAATGATGTATGGGCAGGGAATCAGAACCTTTTTTGCATCCATCCAACTGGAGTGAGAAAATTAAAAAGACAGAAAAACCTCCACTAAAGGGAAGGAGTTATGAATGCAATCATATGGAAAAACATTTAGCTACACGATGGTTCCCTCATTAGAGCAGAATGAATCAACCTGTTTAACAGAACAAAAACCGGGAAATACCCTGAATGAACAGATTTCATCAGGAATATCATGATCACACATATGCATTTTTGAATCCATTAGTGTCCAGCACATAATTAAATACAACTATTCAGCTTAATAAGAACTGACAGCTTCTGAAAAGCACAACGATCCACTGAACATATTGAAACCAATTTAAGATATAGTCATAGTTGTGAGATTGTATTTCCCCTCAATATAATGAGAGGAATTTTCTTTTAAATCTGTACCACTTTGTCCAACTGGGCAGTGTTTCTAACATTACAACTTGTGCAAATGAATGAACTTTAAAATGCTGTATGTGGGAGATGAAAATAAATGAGATCTGGAAAAAAATTATAAATTGCAATTGTCTAGTTCTCCCAGCAGACAGTAATCTACGTTGGCGGCTATGAATTTGCGCTGTACTGTGCCACCAACCAATCTGAAACATTATTCTGAAGTATATTTATAAATTGCTAGAAATTTGATTACATTTCTTTAAACAAGTCATGAGCATGCGGATGGCTAAGATGTTTGGGAGAGTGGCCTTTGATATGTGGTCTGCCAGCCCTTTGTGATCAGCAAAAGGTAATTAAAAAAGAAATATATTTGAGGTTGAAATTTATTCTTTGGTAAATAGATGCTTCTGTTGGAAAATGTTTTGGAGTTTGCAAATTAAAAAAAAAAGATTGAAAAAGAATTAGATTGACATTTTGATGTCGGCCTTTCAGCTGCGTGAAATTATAGCTTTGGTATATAACCTGTTTGCTATACACTGCATTTTGTGTACCAATATGGATAGAGGTGTCTTGGTGAATATAAATCTTTACTAAAACTAGATGCCTTTCATGAAATTATAATTACTATATAAAAACGTTCTTGCCAGTTCTTTGAATTTCTGTTTCTTTGTGGACTAGAAGAACCAATTTTAAGCAGCTCGGGTATGTCATACATTTCAATTAATCAAACCAAGTACACAGCCATGAAAGATTTATCACCTTACAAACGGAAATACAATTATCAACTATTTTTCGATAGGATAGCAACAGTGATGACAAGGACTAATCTATTAGATTATCAACACGACACATTTATTTAAAGAAAAATATTTTACCAAGCAGTCAGAAGCATTAGAACATAACAAAACTCTTCCCTTGTTTACTATTCTTTATGCCCACGTTCCAATAGTAACTGTCCATTACAGATAGTATTTTCTCTAAAAATGCTTAATTTAGCCTCAATTCCTTCTCCCTTCAGATTTTTGTTTACATCATCTGTACATCCTGCTTCCAGAATAACCTCAAATAAATAATAAAAAATTACGTATCCTACACTAAAAGCGTTTATTTCCTACAGTCACATGCCTTCTGCTCTCCACAGGTATGCAGAAAATCTTTCCGCCTTCCTTTTCAGTGTCTTAATGTTTTCTTTGGGCATTAGAGGGTTTATGTTCTGTGACCATTCTTACCTAGCGTGAAAATCCTTCTACTCGCCTTTCTGTCTTATTATATTGCAAAAACAGTGCTTAGTGGAAAGAGCAGGAAAGACAAACCAGGGAACATCCCAAAACACCAAATAAAATAGCCAACCTTATAGTTAAAAAAAGCCTGAGAAGAGAGAGCACAGAAAACATTACAGACTGAGACCAAATAGGGGTTTTAGCCTCATCTTGGGGATACCATCAGAAGCCGCTAAGACTACAAAGGGACATGTGGAGAGCATTTTAATCATTTCAGGTGCTATTTGCATGTTACAATCTCACTAGGTCTTGCTTAAGAGAAAATATTTAAACTTAGAACTTGAACAGAACTTTAGATATTCAGAATATTTTAGCATTATAACACAACTGTGAAGAGCTTTTAGTCCCTCTCTTATAAATAGAGAAGTAAGATTTGCAGAGTTGTAGAAAGCTAAGCAATTTTAGAGATTATGGTCTAAGGTCACAAAAGAGCAGACAATACCTGTGTTCAGCTCTCATATGTTTGATTTCTATGAGTGTGTATGGTAATAGCATAGTAACTTTTGATAAATTCCCAACTACTAAAGTCAAGTAACCTCTAACTTCTCAAAATATTCAACAAGCTTGTTCCCTCTTTATTGACATTCTCCAAGAAAAAAGTATTCAAGATTTTTAAAGTACACTGGGAACAGGGACCACCTAGCCAATTTTAAAAATAATAAAAAGTTACTTCAGCCACTACAGATGCTGTTTGGGTCTTAATAGATTTTATTGCGCAATAACCTTAACAGCTCGCAAAATTCTTGTACTGTTTGCTACAGCTGGAAAATAACACAGAACCTTGGGTTCAGGACCCTTTGTTTGGGTCATAACACAGTATTTTGTTATATCATACTATGACACATAGCATAGTAATTCTGACAGATGACACTGGATCCACACTTCTCAGTTTTATGAAAGAGCAGAATGAGATAGAGTTCAAAGTCTCCTAATGTATTTCAGGCTCTTCTGCTTCCAGTTAACCTTTGCTGTTCGATAATGCTTTACCAAAGTATTTCTTTCTTATTTTACTCAGCTGAGAATGATGCACACAGGGAAAAAAAAAAAAAGTAAAGCATGAATATAGCTTCAACAAAATAAACAGAGAAAATCTTTTCCCTTCTCTAGTTTCTCTCCATTGTCACAGAGGTTGCTGTGACATCAGTCATTCAAGTAATTTCACAGAAAAGTATGATTATGCTTTCATGGTGCTTCAGTACTTTTTATATGTATATAACAATACTTGGTCTTGATCTTTCAGCAGTGCTTCCCTTACAAATTCTATGTATGAATACATAGATAGTTGGGAAGTGATGATCCCTTGTCAACAGTGAAAACTACCTTCTATTCAACCAGAATAAATGGTTTCTTTGAAAGAACTGGAAAAACAAAAAAGTTTTTTAGGTAACCCTGCCAGTGCAGACGAAGCAATGAGACCAATCTGGTGCTTTGTTTGATTCAGTAACGCCACTGAGACTGCCAACAGGGGTGCCAATTAGCACCAGCTGTAATGAGGATATTGGTACAGAGCTGGTTTGATGTCACTGACTCATTTCACCTAGGTCGCTCAGCAGCTGTCAGATAGCTGCGACTTCCACTCACAACTGCACTGCGCCAGGCACACCTAGCAGCAAACCACAAATACTGCCGTTGTAAATTCTTGGAACTTCCATCATCCTACCTGGAAACTGTTGTGAGCATTATTCTGCCTCAGTGCAACAGCTCTCTGAAAAAACATAACGGAATATTCTGCAAAACAATTTTAAATGACCTTTGACAAATGGGAAATTGGCATGGGTTTCATGTTTGCAAAGAAAAAAAAAAATTAAAAAATGTATCAACTTATAAACTATCCTTGTCATTACATCCCTAGCTTTATAAAAATTAATTACAGCTCTGGGAAAAAAGTCTATATATCTATTTAACAATTAACAGGTCAGTCTAGGCTCAGTTTTGTGCTACAAAATTACAACTTGAAATCTCCGCCACTGATTAACAAAGACTCAAAACTATAATCATAATTTTATTCTGTGCATTAAGATCATAGAAATGTAATTTTAAGTATTTATGAAGCAGTAAACACTTAAGTACCATGTCCTCCCACTTTAGAACGGGAAACACTTAAAAAATATGCATACGTTCTGAAAGTTAAATACTTCTTTTTCCATGTAACTTGAAGATATTGCATCAAAAAACCCCAACAAAGTGTCGGTTTTGTATTAACCTGTAGAATACTGAACTTCTTACATTGTCAGAATAGCCCAAAAGAGAAAATGCTTGCCTTTGTCTGCCTCCTCTTGTCAACTGCCTGTCTCTCTCACTACAAACTCCTTATGAAACTACGTATGTCCTGCTTTAATTGTTTTGCATCTTCCAGCAAAACTTCCTCTCCTTCTTACTCCACTATAGATTCCACAGAATGATGTTGTCCTTTGCTGCTTGCGTCTCATTGACTCCAAGCATCAAAATCTGTTTCTAACCACCTCTCAAGCACACCTGTGAGACATCCCAGGATGGCTCAAACCAGATTGTTCTCTACTTTAATGTTCATTTTCACTTTTATATAAAGTATGCATTCCACTTTTCTGTCCACTAACACAAACACAATTTCAGTAAAAACCACTGATCTAAATTGAAGTAACTATAAACACTGTTTCTACTAAAGGAAAAGACACAATTATTCAATCAAAAGCACAAATATCTAAGATAATTTCCATAGAGTACATCAGAAATCCTACCATATCAGGCATCTTTCATAGCAGCTAAGTCTAATTCCATAAAAACCAAATATTAAAATTTAGGTTCATAATGAACAATGCTCCTCTCTAAATTACACACTAAGGAGTTCTTCCTGGGCAAATGGCAGAGTAATAGAATAAGCCTAGTGAATATTGAGGCAAATTTCGAAACTACATTTCTCGCAAAGATTTGTGAAAGGCATTTTTAATTTCCTAAGTAATACAAAGTTTTGTTGAGAAATAAGAGCAAATTATATTATTTAATGCAATTTGCAGTTTGCCAGAATTAAAAACTTTGTTGTAAAATAGGTAACACCGCTATGCGTGCCACCTTTATTACATAATACATGTAAAATATGCAATACGCTGTCATCATTCAGATGTGCCAAGGAAACCAAACCATTAGAATGATATTTTCTCACTCATGAGACCTGACAGCTCAAAGGATAAGACACCACCCATGAGAAGAATCATACCTATTTCTCTGACTTTACATTGCCCCACCTGGGGATTTTAGTTTGAGGTCTGCTTTAGCTTAGCTTTCACGGCAATAAGACAGTCCAGTTTTACAAGGTTCAGCGGACTTAAACCAAGAACAGCTGAATACCTGCATCATCATTTCAGGTCTACCAAACATCCATTGTGACCCTCAGCTTTATTGACAGTGATTTTAATTTCAGAGCTGACCGGCTTTCTTTACACTTCTAGCTCCTTTTGTACTGGTTTGCATTCAAGGCAATATAGTGCAGTGCAAATAAAGACAATGGAGCAATTTGCTGGGCAAAACAGTGAATCAGGTAGCAAAACTGCCAGATGCACTCGACAAAAACGTTAATTTTCTATGATCGTGGAAATCAAAGATTTGAGAGAAATAATTGGGGAAAAAATGGACACCAATCACAAAAGGATTTATGGTCCCTATGGACGTAGGAATGTCCCACTACACCACTTTAGAACGGTTTTCATTTTGCAACCAGAACCATGCATGGCTCTACATCCATTCAGCCCCAAGTGGAAGCAGACAGGCTACAGCATAATCCTGAAACAAGAACAGACACAGTTATTTCTGCAACCAATGAAACCACTCTGCCCCATCAGATCCATTATCTACAGAGTACATACATTAGTGAATCTGCCTGTTACTTCAGCTCTCTTAATCACTACTCTTACTTCAACAATTACTGCAAGAAGTTTTAATGGTTTTGCAGCATTTCTGCTGACAGCTTGCACCATCACTTTTTAAGGGTGAATATTCATCTCATTATTCAAGTTGTATTTCTAAGATTATTTTTCACTATAAAAAAGGCAGTGAAGCAACTTTCCTTACAGCTGATAAATCTTACCCATTATTTCCTTATTCTTTCTCTACTACCATCTTAAAAGATATATTCATAAAAATCTCCTCTCCATTCCCCAACAACTCACATATAAATTCACATTTTTATTAAGACACAATGGTGCTTTATTGAACTCAAAAGAAATGTTGCTACTGGCTTTTGAATGAAGAAAAGTTCTGTTTAATTCAGTTGCCAAACCCCTGCAGAATACAGAAAGAAATTCTGGATATACATCAGCAACTTGAAAAGTAGAAATTGACATAAAAAATATAGCAGCTCTGTATAAACATTTTTCAGCCCATGAATATAACAATACTAAAATCTGTAGTAATAATCATTGCAGAAACACTTTTTTCAACATGCAGGGAATAAGTGTATCACATCATCTTTTTTCCCAATTTTAACATCCAGTCTCAGAACAATCTGAAATAATACTCAGGATTTCAGACAGGGAACAAGACACACAAAGAGATTTAGGATTGAATGAGTTGTGATCAGCTATGTATAATGACCAAAATAACATATGTGAAACGTTACAGTTTCAAAAGACAAGAACTTGTCTCTCCTGTATGGTAAATGAACAAAAAGAAGTGTACTTTCTCTAGTAACTACTGTCTCTCTTCAGCATTTTGGATTGTGCTGTCTAAATAAATGTGTCTACCTTATCTAAATGAGTAAATAACTATTCTCTGCATAATATGGATATTAACTAAGCAGGAATTTTTACACATTTTTACACAGAACCTTGGATCAAGTAAACTATTTTTCTAGGAAAGAAAGCTAAATTATTACATTGTACAGTGCTTTTCCATCCAAATGCTTCATTTCAAAAAATCACAGAATGTTTGGGGTAGAAAGGGACCTTAAAGATCATCTAGATCCAGCCCCCTGCCACGGGCAAGGACGTCTCCCATTAGATCAGGTTGCTCAAAGCCCCATCCAGCCTGGCCTTGAACACCTCCAATGCCCCATTCTCTGAGCAACCTGTTCCAGTGCCTCACTACAATCACAGAAAAAATTTCTTCCTAATATCTCATATAAATCTCTCCTCTTTCAGCTTAAAACCACTCCCCTTTGTCCTATCACTACAGTCCCTGATAAAGAGCCCTCCCCAGCTTTCCTGTAGGCACCCTTTAATTACTGGAAGGCTCCTACACGGTCTCCTCAGAATCTTCTCTTCTCTAGGCTGAACAAACCCAATCTGTTCATAAATGATTATGAAGAAAGCACAAAATAGTCTTGTAGTGAGTTTCCAAGATTAGAATATAGCTATCCAACTTCCAAAGGTATTGATTCACTAGCTGAATAAAAGGTTTAATTTATTTACATATTTATCTGCATATAAAACTTGAAGTTAACAGAACAAACACTGATGATTTAAAAACCAACAAGTGGTGAACTGTCAAAAGTCTACGCCTACCTACGATCCACATGTTCAATTGTTTTAAAATCACTCCTATTACAATTCGATTTACATTTTGTAAGGTTGTTACAAAAATACAGTCATAGAGCATGTAAAAAGCATCTTTCTTTTCTCCCAGCAGAATCGAATAATAAATGAAACTATTGTTAAATTTTCTTTAGCTAACAAAGCAAATCTACACAATACTTTTCCACATCACAAATTCTGGCACTCTAAATTGCTCTATTCATGGAGAGAGCTTGCTCAAGATTGTGCGTAATTGTTGCTTTGACAGACCTGCTGCTACTGATACTTGGAATATATTTGCATAACCTTTGCCTTGTTAACAACATACGAGTCTAAACCTCGAGACTCAATGGCAGTACTATGACATAATAAATGGAATAAACAATCTGTACCTCAGAAGCTTTTTATCTTTTCTTAATTATTCAGCACCTGACAGTATTGGAGTGGCCTGATAAAGCCCCACAGGATTTTTATTTCCTTTGACAAACTGTTTCTTTGTTTGACACGATGGTTAAACCTTAGAACACTAAGGATGAATACACCTGGCATCAAGAATTTATTACAAATGAAACAAGTAACTTCTTCTTCCCTTCTGTCATTCTTATCTAAGCTATCTCATACAAGAAGATGTCTGCTTTCCTAATTGACTCACACCTTAAGCATTAAACTCTGTGCCCATCACACGGACAGCATCACATCTCCCAGCTATATGCTCCTAATTGTGGGAAGAAGAAATATGAGAAGCAGAACACAAAAGGAATGCAAATAAGGGCAGAAGTAGGAGCATCGCTCAGTTGGAAATTATACAGGCCACAAAGCTTTGCTCTTCTGTATCTTTGCTTGTACCGGGTCTTGCCCCTTTTGAGACAAGGGAACGAGAACTGTGCATAAAATTAAAAATGCAATCGTATCATGAGTTTAAATGACAGGCTAACATTCACTATTCTGTTCTCTATTCCTTTCCTACAAGTTTTTAGTATGCTTTTCTAACCACCAGTGAACACCAAGCATTAAGTTTTCATAGAACTACACACTATAAGCCCAGTGTTGCATTACCAACTCATAGCCCATCCCTATGTAAGTAAACCTAACATGGTTTTTGCCACACTTCACTTGTTACTTAATTATATGTCTTTTCACCTGCCTGCCTGCCTTATAAGGTTTTGTAGCTCATCAGAGTAAGTCTTCCTTTTTGCCATAATAGAAAACATGGCCTAATCAACAATCATCAGCAATTATGCCACCAATTAACTGTCTCATTTAGATCAGTTACGAATAAGTAGGTTGCGTACCCTAACCACATATCCTTGTAGTACTTCACTGCCAAGCTCAATGCTTTGAAATTAGCATTCTGATAATACCTTACAGGTAGGCAGAAAAACCTACACCACGAGACAACTTTGCTTCCACTACAAAAAATGGTTACTTTAACTTCTTAAATCATACTTATGAATTTACAAACTCTGAAAGTTTGTTCCAAATAACAAAGCACTTAAAAGTCAACCTTAATTCCATATTTACTTCTCATAACATTGCAATCCATTCTTAAAATAAAATCCTGTACTTAATCCTACTAAAGACTATAAGGTTTATATGCATATTTAAAAGGGAATATTTTACTAGTTTGTCAAATCAAAACCTTAAGAAAATCAGGACTTTGAAATAAGTTATACGAATGAATGGAATATTAACAACTGTAACACAGCTTCTGATTTCAAATGCTGTCTTAAAACACTATTTGGCAGCAACTCACTTTCCCACTGACCTTGACTTTTTTCTAATTTAAAACTTTCAATTTCAGAATGCAATCATAAAAATACAACCAGTTTGCTTAAGAAACATTAAGATCTTCCTGCTCTGTAGATTCCACCTGGTTAGCATCCACATAGAATCTTACAGGGAATTCTGTATTAAATTCCAATTCTGTTATCTCATTTAAGAAATATCTTGTAATAAAATTTGACCAGTGATGATCTTTCATGTATTGATATTTTTTTCTTCATGCAAATCATGACATGCTGCATTCAAAAAGACTTCCCTCCTACACAATGAACATCCAGAAATTGTGCAAATTATCGTTTAATTAAATACAGGCAATAAGAACTAAAGTGTTCGGTGAAATACCTTAATTTCATCCACCTATATTTTTTATGTACAGCGACTACATGCACAGTCTAGTTATTTGCTGCTGCAGAGGACAATATAAAGTCTGAAGCTGTAAGTCTTTGGAGAAATTAGAGAATATTTAATGGAATAATGTTCAGTCCTGAAAGTAAACACACAATTTTAAATTACTGCTCTCTCTACTGGGAAAATATATCCAGTTGAGATTCATTAAAAAAAAAACAAAACAAAGAAACCCCCCACTTGTAAAACAAGACATCAGAGGTAAAACAAAACAGTGAGTCACCTCCACCAAGTAGAAGATGTAACTAAACCGTTACACAATCAACAAAATCTGATATTTTCAAGCAGTCAAAATGAGCAGCTTAAGTTAAAAAGATACCATTTAGAAGAAATAATTTTGAAATATACAAATGTGACTGTCAGGTTGTCAGGACAGATGCTGTTTCATCAGTCCATTTAATCTATTAGGAGACACGATCCTTAAAACCCTTATAAGTAAGAAAGTATTTGCAATCAAGTTTCTATTAACTTGAAGAGGCCATATCGATCTAGTTAGATTTTTTGTAAGCACCCCAATAAAGAATGACAAAGTTCATAAAGAAATGACCAAAGGGAAATGTGAGGCGTTGAAGAGCATCACATGAAATCATGTACTGAATGGCCAGAAAAAACCCTTGCATGAGCAGGGAGTTCATCATCCGGGCATAAGCCTAAGGAAAAGGAATGTGAAGTTTTATTTGACCATAAAATAACAGTAAACAGTAGCACAAACACATTCATAAAAAGGGAAACAAAATCCTAGGATACAGAACTCAGAAGTTTTTTCATTAGGCATAGAAAAGTAATAATGGTAAAACTTAATCTGGAGTGTTGTATGCCATTACGGGATTCTACCTAAAACAGAGTAACTCAAAGTGGAAATAGCACAGAGAAGCTCTAACAGCATGACTAGAAGAAATGAGAGCTATTCTTATGAGATGAAAGTACAAAAAAAGCCCAGACTTGTTTTGCATAAAAAAAAAGAAGGCCAAGAATAGATGTTAATATTCTCCACCAAGTATTTTAAATGCCAAGGAAAGAGCTAATAGATATTAATCAACTATTAGTTAATTTTATTCAACTGAAATTAAATTAGGTAACTACTTTAACCGGAAATTTAAAGAAAATTTCATCTAATGAAAAATTAGACTCTAGAATAGCTGGAGCACTGCATATAGAACTCCTAATTACTTTTAAGACAGAGAATAGTGAAGAAGATTAAATTATGCAGTGGCTTGTTATATCAGGCAACTGGATTCAGTGATCTAGAAGTACCTTACAGAATGTTTATATCTGAACAGCTATTGTAATTCTCCATTGCAGAGTTCACCTGGAAAATGTTTACTTAAACTTATCAAGACATATACACATTACTTTTTACATGTGTATAAACATACTCCAACCTAAGACTAACATACCCCTTAGGTGTAAAAGATTCATTCTATTTTTAGAAAAAACCTAAACAACATTGACACTGAAAAGGCTTCTTTCTCTTAAGTACTCCCAGTTAAAGTGATTGCTGGGGATTTTTGAACTAAATGTAACACTGGTATTGACTGGAAACTCCTATTTCCTGACAGCCAACTCAAAAAAGACACTGCTCACGAATAAAACAATTTTTAGCTTTTTTAAATTCAGAAGAAGAAAAAGTAACTCCCAAACCCTTTGGCTGCTACAAGAGGATGATGAGGACCCCAAGGTCAACAACTTTTGATCATTACTGAAGGAAAACGTCAGTATCTATTTTTCTATAGAGAATGATAAAATAGTCTAAAGGCATCAAATTCACGTGATACACAAGAAGAGTTCAGCAATACTCTAAAAAACAAAAACAACAAACCAACTTACTCTAGTAGTATTTTAACTATAATTCTTTCCAATCCAAAGAAATGAGGACTGGCATATCCAAAAAAAAACCCCATTCTAACATTCTGATTCATGGCTTGGGACTTCGCAGGTTATATTTCTTTTCGTTTATGAGCAGTTTTCCATCTGTTTCACCTTGTAGCTGATTCCTCAATCAGATTACCACTATCTTTTGTATAACTAGCTTTATTAGAGACCAAGATCTTATAAATAATTTTTATCTGAGGTTGAATGCCCTTTGAGATCCTAGAAAATACACAGTAAAATGATCTTGACAGGCTTTGGAAGACAAGTACTGTCTAGTTAGGCATTTATTTAAACCGAAGTTTTCCAAAACTGGAACTATGCAAGAATCCATTTGATCCACTAATGTTCAGACTGTTACAGAGAACTTTTATTCTGAGGTATTATCTTTTTACCTGAGAGTAACAGAATCAGAGAATAATTTGTCAAGAGACCTCTGGAGGTCTTCTAGTCCAATCCCCCTGTTCAATGCAGGTCTAATTAGACAGGGTTGCTCAAGGCTAGGTCCAGTTGAGCCTTGAACATCTCCAAAGGCAGAGATTTCACCAGCTCTCCATGTAACCTGTTCCTTTACTACCACCCTTATGGCATTCCTCCCCCCCCCCCCCCCCCCAATATCTAATTCAAATTTCCTGCCTTTTAACTCATGTCCCAGAAACTCCAAGGGACTCCAGCTATATGGCAGCCCTTCAGGCAGGTGAACAACTTCAGTGCAAATTGTTCATAAAGTTGGTAACGGTGTTTAAATTATTTAAGTCTACAAGAACACTATAGATCAATGACCTCGATTTAAAAATTTTTTGCAGACTTATAAATTTGAAATTAAGATAAAGCAACTCTGTATTTAGTCCAATTATAAAACAAGTGTAGTTTGACACACCTCTGGAATATTAACCCTTGTGTTTTGTCACACAGAAAGCTAAACAACTACTCCTGAATCACTTACATATTTACTTCAAGCAAGTTCATTTTCCATATCAAGGCACTAAGATTCAAAGTTATTGGTGTTGGCTTCTTGGCAGGATATAAAATAATTGCTCGTCATTACCTGATGACATGAAGAATTTAAGAATCAAACCGTAAAAATAAATTTGACTCACATTGGCAAGGTTTTGGTAGCTTCTGTTCTGGTTTGGGTGGCTTCTGTGAGGAGCAGCTAAAAGCTTCCCCCACGTCCAACAGGCCAGTGTCAGTCAGCTCCAAGATGGACTTGCCCCTGGCCAAGGCTGAGCTCACCAGCAACGGTGGTAGCACCTCTGTGATAATATATTTAAGAAAAGGGGAAAGTTGCTGTATGACAGCAATTGCAGCCAAACGAGGAGTGAGAATATGTGAAAGAAACAGCCCTGCAGACACCAAGGTGAGTGAAGGAGGAGTAGGAAGAGGTGCTACAGGTGCCAGAGCACAGATTCCCCTGCAGCCTGCGGTGAAGACTGTAGTGAGGCAGGTTGTGCTACTGCAGCCCATGAAGGTTAACGGTGGAGCAGATACCCACCTGCAGCCTCTGGAGAAGGTGTATGCCCGAAAGAGAGTGTAGAATCATTGCTAGAGCAGGCTCCTGGCAGGTTCTGTGACCCCATGGAGAGAGAAGGCCACACTGGAACAGTTTCACTAGCAGGACTTGTGACCTTGTGGGGGGAGCCATGCTGGAGCAGTCTGGTCCTGAAGGACCGTGCTCCGTGCAAAAGACCCATGCTGAAGCAGCTTGTGAAGAACTGCAGCTTGTGGGAAGGAATCACGCTGGAGGAGTTCATGGAGGACTGTCTCCCATGGGAGGGACCTCCTGCAGGGACACAAGGAATTTCCTCCTGAGGAGGAAGGAGCAACAGAGACAACGTGCAAAAAACTGACTGCAACCCCCACTTCCCCATCCCCCCACACTGCTCAGGGAAAGGATGTAGAAAAATTGGGAGCAAAGTTGAGCCTGGGAAGAAAGGATGGATGGGAAAATATATTTTAAGATTTAGGTTTATTTCTCATTATCCTACTCTGATTTGAATGATAATAAATTAAACTAATGTCCCCAAGTTGGTTCTGTTTCACTTGTGAGTGTAATTGCTGAGCGATCTCAACCCACAAGCCTTTTGTTATATTTCTCTCCCCTGTCTAGCTGAGGGGGAGAGTGATCAAGCAGCTCTGGTGGGCACCTGGCGTTCAGCCAGGGTCAATCCACCACAAAACACAAGCTTGTTTACAGCTCAGTATTTTTGCACATTCTCAAAATAACTGATATTTCAGTTATGATATAGCTTCTCTTTGGAAGAGCCAGCAAATGGATTTTCATTGCTCTCCATTTTCTACAGTACTCTTTTAGCAGAAACATTTCATTACTAAGTAGAATAATTCTCACTGGAAGAAAGTTTCATCTTTGTTGCTACACAAACAAATTTGAGTTCCTCTTCCCAAACTGGACTACTGACCTCAATATAAACATAAGTACCAACATTTCAAGCAAAAAAAATTACCCTTTTATTTTGAATAATTTTCCCTTCGCCATGGCAAAAACATGGGTAACCCGTTAAATTCTTCAAAAGACACTAGATGGCTCCACTGGTGTTCCTACAACATGCTCTGGAAAAGTTTCAAATCTTCTAAGGGAAATACTAAAAAATACCTTACTATTTCATTTCAGCACTATAATGTATTATCTAGAGTATGGTCTTCCCTAAGGTGGCATACCATAACATTAAGCATAACTCCATTTCAAAAACTTTTATAGAAGAAACTTAAAAGACTATTTCGAACAAGGAAATATCAAATAAAATCAAACAGAATTCAATAGAACCATATAGCAGAACTCATTAACATTAGGACAACCGTACCTCCAGTTTTACTCTGCAAAACACTTCCTTGAACTCGGCACAGTAAATTCCATCCCCACCACATACCTCCTGCAATACTAATGACTTTTGTGTTATATTCACAGTATGGTTATTAGATTTGTTACAAAGGGTACAGCTCGATTCTATTTATAAAAGTAATCCTCAAGTGATCCCAGAACTATTGTTCTGTCTTACAAAAGATTCCAGAAACTATTGCCCAAAGAACTTCCTCTGTGAGTCTGACTGCTCAGCATTCATGCATTTGGACAGACTTCTCCACATAAAGCAGCTCTGATGTAATACTGCTTTTGTCCACAAAACCAGTCAGTTATGTGATACACAGATGAATGAATAAACGATATGGAAGATGCTGTCTGCTGAAAAGATGATCAGAGAGTTCTGGTTCTATTAGATGGGGGGATAAAAGACGTTCATTTCATTACAGTTATCTTGGATCATTCTTCATTCAAAGAAGGAGCTGAGTAAATCAATTCAGGCAAAGCCTTAAATCACGTCAAAAATATTTCGGGGGTCTTTTCAAAATACATTCCTCACCACTTATCTTTATTGCTGGTTTATCTGATACTACCTCTTTGTGGGTCATACTGACAAACATTATGGTCTTGTCTAAAGTTAAAAAAAAGAGAACAGAATGACATTCTGCACAATAAGGGTCTGGCACATCTATATCTATATCTATATCTATATCTATATCTATATCTATATCTATATCTATATCTATATCTATATCTATATCTATATCTATATCTATATCTATATCTATATCTATATCTATATCTATCAGATACACATCTCTTCACACTATATCTGAAGTAAGGAGATTTCTGCTGATGATCCTGAGGACCTGAACCAGATTTCACTCATAGTTTTCCAAGATCCCTTGTCAGAAGCATGTATGTACGAGAGTGTCACATCAGCATTTCAGATAGGATAGTAGTGACCCTTCTGATCACCCTCACTTACTGCACTGTGGTTTGCAGAGTGGCTTCAGTGCACAAAATCTGAATCCCCGTCGAAAGAATCTAAACATGACGATGAGTGTTTAAGGTGCACTGTCCTAGGGATAAGAGTATTCAATAGCAAACACAGCAAAACAAAGAGATCTCAGATGAAAAGCACCGCCACTCCTGTTGCATCACACCATATGCTAATGCAGGCATGGCTTATGACTGTGGATCTAGGGATTCAAAAGAAAGATTCTATCATCACATCAGCTTATGTTTCCAGGCAGTATCTGGCTCATGTTACGAAACGCCTTGAAAACAGAAGATTGGGAAAATAGAAAAGAACAATTTTCAGTTGGAAGGGACCTACAATGATCATTCAGTTCAACTGCCTGACTACTTCAGGGTGGACCAAAACCTAAAGCATGTTATTAAAAAAGACCCCTACACAGAAATTTTGCTAGAAAGTTGCAGGAAGCCCCTAATTTGGTTAAGAAAAATAATTTCTTTTTTTTTTTTCCCCCCTCACAAAAAGTAATGGATTGTGGGCAGTGAGCACAGAACACAGTTAATGCAAGAGCCCAACTGTTCCACATAACATTAGAGCAAACTAGGAAGCAATGGCAGAAACTTCTGTAGTTTAAAAAACACTAAAGCAGTAACTATAAACAGTTCATAGCCAAACTGGATGGCAACACAACAGGACTTTTACAGATATTAATCCTCGGCCTAGCGCCCGTCATTCTTTGCTATACTAACAGAACAGTAATACTTGTTTTTAAAGTTCGTGATGGTTCTACATTAAAAACCACAGAGGGCAAAATGAGCATAATTCTAAAAAAACCCACCAAAACAAACCACCACATGAAAATTGGAGAATTACATTGATCAACAAAATACCCTATATTAGAAGATGACACTATTAGGAAAAACGGCAAATATTTTCACAGTATAATTAGCAAAAGTCTGATAAACAACTTTAAGAGTCAAGTATTCCACGTGACAGAACTAATCAGGTATCATTCAAAGTCCTGGGCCAAGTTGTACAGACTGTGTTCTAAAAATGGAGTCAACAAACTGAAAGAGATCCAGGAACCAACAAAAAAGGTGGCTAGAAAACATGACTCATGTGGAAACACTGATAGCTGTGCTTTGTTTTGTTTTTCTTTCTGGATAAAAGAAGGCTGGAGGGGATCAGGATGCTTATCTATAAAAGTTGTTAAAGAGATGTCAGTACTCACTCTGCATGCCAAGCAAGAGCGTGTCAAGGAATACTTGGCTGAAGCAGCAGCAAAACAGCTCTGAACTAGATATCAGGAAAAATTCTTTGTGTATAAACCACACAAAATCACCAAGACAGATTACTTATGCATTTCCTGTTACTTATAAAGGTTTCTAAGAACAGAAAAGGAAAACATCATTTAGGAATCCCAGAAGTATATTTGATTTTGGTTTAGAACAAGAAAAATCAACCAGGTAATTTCTTGACACAGTTTAAAACCCATGTTTCTAACATCAATGATTTATTTTATCTGAATCTATTTTTGGAAATGATTCAGGGTTGAAATTGTTTCATTCCTATGTTTGATCAGGAAGTCTGCAGTTTATATTTAAAGTTGGTAACATCTGATTTCATGCCTCAGAAAACTGATTGATCAAATTTTTGCTTATATTCTTTCTTCTGTTCTGTTTTCTGATACTTCTAAGACTGCATCGGGGAGGTATTTTATCACAGATATATAGGCAGAATAGCCCCCTTCATGCCCTTATCATCTCTCATCTCTGTAATCAACACTCTCCCAAGTATGACTTCTGAAAGGCAGAGTTCATAGTGCCCACTCCTTTCTGTCTATTTGTTAACAAAGTGATATTCTGCATTGATAAATCAGATTTTGGATATACAGAAAACTTTCTGCTTGAGTCTGCAAAAGTCATCTTTGACTCTGCTTCCTTCAGTAGCATGAATGCCAAAGAATCCTTGGTCCCTGTAATAACCTCCAGTTTTTATAACACATATATAAAATCTCCTCAGACAAAATACAAGATGTAGATTATTATTATTTGTTTTCTTTTTTGAAAGAGTATAACATATAGAATTCACATTTCTTTAGTTTTGTGTGTTATACATGTTGCAAGACTGCTTCCTGAGAACTAAAAGTTATTACCCACAGGACTTAAATCATCCTTGTTTCCTTTCCTGCATGCACACAAAGTACATAAGACCTTTTTTCAGAAAATCTTGGCTGGACAAATATTACAGGAAATGTTACTCAAGATCCTGTAAATTAAAATAATGGCAAGAAAACATCTAATGTAATCAGAAATAGACAACTATTCCCTGTTTCAAACAAGAAACTGAAAATTTAAGTCAAAGCAAAACACAGATGTTACAAAAAAACGTAATCAGTTTCATGGTGAAGTGGACTGTGAGGTGCAAAAGCACAGTACTTACCACCGCAACTATAAGAGATGGCATATATGCCTTTATGCAGAGCAAAAAAACTAAGCGAGACAGAAATGCGTAAACATGCAGTTTGGTTTTTTCCCCTATAAACAAAAACCCCAAATCTACCTTTCAATCAACACTACCACTGAGAACTAGATATCCTGAGGACTCCTCTAAAGCTGCTTCTTGGCTATCTCCAACTTCCCCATAAATTTTAACTACTGGTGTTGAATGGTCAACCAACTTTTTAATTTCTGTTCTTTACCATTTTGGCTGTCACATTCAACATTTACATTTTTTCCACTCATTTCACCTCTGACTCATAATATTCCTCTTAAAAATGTCCTATCCCACTTGGCCTTTTAGTACTTTCCTGATGCTCCATTTTTCGCAGAAAAACTTACACATAGTTCTTGTCTTCTAGACTTGCTTTTTATCCTTCGATTGCTATATTTTTTCAATTGTCCTCAAGTTCCTGAATTTCTTGCTGTCTCCCATATTCTCCCTTACTGTTTCTCCATGAAGTATTAATGGAATCCTATATTCTTGAGCTATTATAATTCCCATGTTCTCTAAACAATGAACAGGTGTTCACCACAGACAATATAATTTTAAAAGTTTTTCCTATTTTCTACAGGAAAGAAGTTCTGTCTTTTCTTAGGGCACTTATTTCTTGGTATTATTTCTCATTTACCAATGTATAACCCAAATAGTTATGAGTCATGCTTCTTTTCTATATCAATACAGTACATCAATACAGATAGGGACCAAATTAAATCTATTCACATTCATTACAAACAAATCCCATATACATGACACAAAATCACTGAAATTTCACAATTATGCACAAATTAAGATCAACCTCTGAAGATAATTATACTTGTATCAGAGTTTTCTCAAACTGCAATTGAAGTTGAAGGGCTGAAATCTTGAGCTGATTCAGTTCTTCATGGAAAGCTTTCTATTACAATACCTCAACAACTGGACTTTAAATAAATTATTACTTGTTTATCTTGTATTTCTAGTTTAATCTAATTCCTGATGAAACTGTGAATGTTATGAAAGTAAAAAGCATCTCAAATTAATTTGTGGGCCATCACTACTCTTCTGTTCCACACTTTGTCCCTGTAACAATGAGAATACGCTATGTCTGAATTACAGGTATTGAGTTATAAAAGTTAATGTAGCATGTTGAAGGAGATGAATATTCTCAGGCAGATTCATTTAAAAAGCTAGCATTTGTGACAAATGTGCCTGATTTTCTGGGGGAAGTGAATGCTGAGAAAGAAAGGAACGAAAGCTACAACGATACTGTGCTGCTATTGCCTGTATTATAACAACATACAAGCAAAGAAATTACTGGGTTAGGCCTTTCAATGCACATATTCTACTTAAGGGCAGTTCCACACTGGAAATGTCTTCATTCAAGAACCTTATCTGATGATTAACAGAAAACTTACATATCAAAGAGATCCACATTTCAGGTATCTAGATCTTGCAGATTCTAATAGCCTAAATATGAATTCATTTTGAACAGTCACTTTGGTATTTTTCAAAACGTTACTCTAATTTCATTTTTCACAGGATGTTCTCCAATAGATATCTTTTCCCCAATTCCTGCATGTGCAGTAGGAAGAGAAAGTCTACGATCAGTATTCAGATTTCCAGAAATGACTGCTCCAGGTTATCGCCTAAATATCTGTAAATTATTAGCACTCAGGAAAGGGCAGGAAAAATATTTTGTTGTAATTTTAAAGCTGGATTATAAAATTTATTTCAAAAAATATTAAAATAATCATACAGGAAAGCAACCCTGGTGTTTGATGCTTCAAACTTCAAGGTGCGGGTTCTCTTATGTCATGGCAGCGTGTACCGAGTTCAGAGTGAATATTCAGAAAGATGGAAAGAAAATTTGCACACAGGAGTAACCAAAAAGGCTAATTTTGCTTTTTGGAAGACTTGATGTCTCCTTCATACAGTTGTTTAGGCAATAAAATACTTTCTCCCTCTCTAAGTGCCTATTCACGTTTTCCAAAGAAACTGGAACCATCTCATACACTTTGCTTTTTTTCCAGACTAAAGTGTAGCTTTTCTCCTTTTTGTTTTAATGGTGTCCAAATCTTGTTACCTCCTTAGCAGTCTTTCCATTCAGTCCCTTGGGCAAACAAACACCTTTGTCAGTTCTCATAGCTACTTTTTTCTGCCCCATACGTTTCAACAATTTTCTCAGCCACTATCCTGCAAGAAGAAAATGTTCATCTCCATCAACTTAGTCAGGTCACCGAAACGGTGGTTGGTAAAAGACACCAAATGATGTGCTGTGTTTTCTGACAGATTCTGCAACACCCAGAACAAACATCCAAATTACAGGAGACAGGAGTGAGAGCTGTCAAAGGCTCCACACACGGCAAATACAAGAACTAGAATCAGAGTATCCAAAGTTCTCCCTCCTCACGGCTGCTCAAAAGACCGTGGTTCACCTGGAATTACATGAAAGCCATACTATAACTGCATTACATATAATTGCAAATGCCTGATACTTACTAGTTTGTAAAATCAGGATGTTGTTGCCAAAGTTAAGGAACTATTGTTTGCAACCATGACCATTTATGCAATACATTAAAGCTGCCATATTATAAAAAAAGATCAGAGACTTCACGCGCAAATACACCGTGCATATTACCAGGCCCCCAATAGATCACAAAAAATGACACAAAAGGAAAACATGTCTGTTGTAGGTTCTGTTTGTACACGATGGCATTTCTTTATTGCCAGAATACAGACAGCGATCCTAAAGCAAGCGCCAGGAACACTATGAGATCCTATAGCACCCTCTTATGCAGGTATTCCATCACACTCTGTATGCAGAACATGCAAACACTCTGAAGTTTACATGTATCTAGATGCTGCTGAAGTTTATATTTTTGGGGAAAAAGCTAGCAACAAAAACATTTGCAAGACATTTGTTTCGGCCAAGTCTAACCTCTCAAGCCCAATTATTTTCCTCCACATGTCCTGTATCTCGCTAGTTCTCTCTGCCTTAAGTCTTCAGTCCCTTTCTACATCCTGCTGAAGCTACCAGACTGAACTGCGAGCATGACTCAGCTGTAATGACATTAAATTCTAATAAAGGCTCATGCATTTGACAAGGAAGCCTAACTTAACCCCTGCCTCTCAAATACACGTGTACACTGAGCAGTCAATCTGAAGTGTGGCTCAATAGTATTTTTGTGATCTCTCAGTGCAATAATTCATATTTTTATGCTGTTGTTTTTGGAAAGCCACATTTAGTAAGTTATAAAAAAGATCTCTTTCCTTATTTCTATATTGAGAAAGAATCCTAATTGGCCAGAACCAGTCATAAAAATTTAACCTTGTTTCTGAAAACACGAGTGCCAAAGGGTAATGCATCGCTAATGGTTGCCAGTGGAATAAATAGCAGTTCTGACGTCAAAACTTTGTTACACTCCAGTAACTGGCTCACTTGGGGTTTCAGGTACAGCAAGTTACATGTCAGTTTTAAATAAAGTTATAAAAATAGAATACACTGTGAACCATATTGTCACTATGCAACCCGAAACTACATGATTTATGTCTAATAAAAAGTTAACAAAGGTGATAGATGGTATAAAAATAGTGGTTTTACCTTATAATATCCTCTTACTTGGATTTGAGAAGGCAAAACAAGGCAGATATTATTTCTCTTTCATTTTTTAAAACTTATGGCCAAAACTAGAGTAAGCAATTTTGAGTGAAGGTGACATTTTTAAAACATTTAGAGTATCTTTACCCAAAAGATAGCCTAGTAAAATTTAAGTTGTAAAAATCTGCATTACGCTACATCTTCGATTCCCTCTCTAATAAACATATTAAGGTAGCAAGTGGCTTTCCCTTGCCTTTCAATTATTTTATACAGCAGCTATTTAAACAAAACACACTCTTTCATTTTCTAAAAGATGCAAATCATGGGTCATACTTGCATAACCAATAGTTTACAGGTTCAGTGGTGCAGCCACACAGATGATGGACAAAACCAGTGTGTGTATGCATGCACGTGTACTTGAACCCTTCCAGCTACGCCTATACACAAACAGACATATGGCTGTGCGAACCATGGTGGCATCAAGAGGGAAGGGAATGCGTAATGATCTTAAGGTAACATACAAAGCTAGAGACAGGAAGACTGACTGATCTGACAGCTGGTTCCCCAAACTTTTAATTGGGGTCTCACATATATAAGACTGCACCATCCTAATCAAACACTAGCATTAAGCGTTAGTAATCTTGTCCTTTCTAACCCTAAGTCTGATCATACAATCTTGACGAAATATAGCCAAAATATAACATCTTCCACTTCAGGATAGCTGAAATGCTGAGAGACTTCCACAAAAGAGATCACATCACGTCCAAAAGTGAGGTTAGATGAGATCAGCTGTTTTGCCAAAAATTCTGTGACCATTTAATGGAGCACATCCAGCAGTTCTGGAGCTGGAACTGGAAGTGTGATGGCAGTGCAAGATGCACCTACAATGACGATTTGGAAGAAGGTAAAGGCTGTCCAGCAATTAAACCCTCTACTCCATCACTTGGGTACAAAGTGTACGTTACCCTGCACATTGCTAATGAGGAGGCCATAGATACCCCAAGACTCATCCTGAGATTTGTCTCTGGAAATGTGTTTTTCAAAGGTTGCTGCATGGGGTCATCCTCCTTTGGTCAGCTTATAAACCCGTGAAAGCTGCTGTTTCCTAATTGCTTAGATGGTTCAATTGTGGCTTACAAAGGGCTTAAACTGGAGGATGGGGTGGGAGGACTGATCTTGTCCAAGCATACTCTGATCTAGGAGTGAAAAGGGTATTTCTGGCCATAACTCCACACAGAGGTCAGGTCCATGGTGCCACCCACATGGAGTAAGAAGATTGGTTTTCCTAGGAAAAAATTCCCCCGAAATGGTGCTGCCCCTCTTCCCTTCAGCCACCGCATGGACAGAGCCTGTCAACTGTTCATGCAGTCACTAACAAATCTCTTTCACTTGAAAAGCAAGCCTTGTTCATCTCAAATCATTTCTGACTTCAGCAGCTTTTTAAGTACTCCAGGGAGAACAGGCATTATTTCCATTTCACAGATCAGAATGTGAGCTAAGTAATTTAAATATTTGTACCATGCTCTGCATGTCTGCAAATATACACAAAAATTTTTGTTCACAATTAAAAAAAAACGTTCAAGATGTTGCCCCAAGAAAGCATGCAGCCAAAATAAATCCAGTTTGTCTGTAGCCCCTTGTGGAGTCTATCAATCTTTGTTATAAAGTTTAAGAAACTGGGTATTAGATTCAGCATGTGATCACTTAAACATTGATTCAGATTATACTAAATAATAATTTAAAATTATAGCAAAATTAGTGCTCCTTTCAAAAAGAAAAAAGCATTAGGACAGTTAGCACCAATCTGAAGGAAAAAAAGTAACAGGTGAAAAAACCTGTCAAAAGAATTTCTTACATTTTGATTATCAAGATTACCCAAGGTGTGGGAAAAATTAACTTACTATATACAATTCAATGCTTTCATTGCTGAGTTGCCTGCTCCATTTTCAGTACTTGATCCCAAGTGGAAAAAAGGTATTGGAAGCAAAAATTGTCTGCAAGTACCTTTTAAATAGTAAATTATACCCTATTATATATTTCAAGCATGTCTTCTCAGTGCAGAACAGCCCTAATTTTCCAGTAGATTTTTGCCTCCAGTGAGTAGCAGCAAATGATAAAAAGAAAAGAGAACGAACAGCAGCTTTTAATCTTCTCAATAAAGGTGACTATTTTACTTGCCATATTCATTTAAACTGCACTTCACGTAACTTCCTAATGTTTTATTTCTGTCACTGCAGAATAACTATTACATTTTAAACACATCATTGTTCAAAATCACAGATATAGTTTTGTTTGTTTTGCTTTGGCTTCTTTTCTTCTCCTTATATCAGCAGGTGCACTGGTCTATGCTAGCAAAAGGAAATTCACCTCAGGAGGGAACAAGTGTTTCAGCCATAGGTTTCTATGAAGAACAAACAGCAGAGTGGTGACAGGACCACATAAGGCTAAGCTTGCCGAGGGCAATGGTGAAGCAATGGGCATTTACTGCCTCGCCCGTATCCCCATTTTTATTGGTATCTCTAATCTTGTGCTGCACTGAGATTTCTATCTTTTGTCTTCCCGCTGGGGAAATACAAGTTGAAACTCTCTCTTACGTGACAGAAGCGGAAAAATATTCCAACACTATAAATAACATTCCTAGTTCCTCATTTGTTTAAAAGTCATTAAACAACTACCATTAGATAGGGCAGAGAGAAGAGCTGTGGAGAAGTACATGGGCAGGAAAGGCACTGGCCCTTGCAGCCTTGACTTCCCTGGTTGCAAAGGACTGACTGGGCAGCTCTACAAGGTACGTGTCCTCCCACTGCCCAATTCCTCACATCTTTTATCACAGTATCACAGTATCATAAGGTCGGAAAAGACCTTTGAGATCATCGAGTCCAACCTATGACCCAACACCAACACCTACACCTACTCCTACTTGTCAACTACACCATGGCACTAAGTGCCTCATCCAAATTTTCTTTGAACACCTCCAGGGATGGTGACTCGACCACCTCCCTAGGCAGCGCATTCCAATGAACAATTACCCTCTCGGTGAAGAATTTCTTCCTAATGTCAATCATATGATGCTCTCTTGACATCACCTGATGGAACCCAGGAAGAAGCCTATATTTCCTTCTTGGAACCAACACATGACTCAATAGCCAGAGTCTGTCAATTTCAACCAATTCTTTCAACTCTCCTCGAGCACCTTCCAACAAGTCAACAAAAACGCGTGACAACCTGGGACAATCCTTCATTCATTAGTGCAAGGCAGACACTCATCATCCAAAAAATGTATCTTAAAACTCTAGATGACTCCATAAATTGGACTATAAGCCAAAATAAGCGGTATAAAAGTTGACAGAACATGAACATGCCAAACTAAGAGACATTCCCTATCCAAACTGCTCCATCTCAGCCCAAGTTCATGCACAGACCTTACGCAACTAGTCCATCTTCTGGTCAGTACATAAACTTCCTCAAAATAAGGGAGGTTTATTTTTAATATATTAATAATACATTAATAAGAAAATTTTCCCAGCATTGTCTGCAATAGGTTACAAAATTTGGCATATGACATACAGACTTTTCTAACTTTCCCATGTGATGCACGCTTAGCCTTCTACCACACATGTAAGAGTTCTTCACTAGTGGGATAGTGGATGTCTCCGTCAGATGACTCTTAACCATAACTAGCAAATATAGTACAGATTTTATGGTTGGGAGTCATTGAGTCATTCCTCCTATTTATTTTCTCTTTAATGCAAATACAAATTGAAGTGAACATCACAGGTGCCAACATACAACTTTCAAAAAGAGAAAAAATGTAATTATCAATTTTGAGACCTCCACTTTGCTTTCAGACATTGGCTATTTTTTGTAGGGGATTTATGCTGTTGTTGTTTTTGTTTTATAATACCTATGAGACTTAGGAATAATTTCAATTTATCTTTTCTTAATTTTAAGTGTAAGATAACTTTCCCGAAAAAGGGAAAAACTTTATTAATTTTGTTAATAAGGCATCAATATTTCTCTCTTATCACATTAGCTTTAAGACAATTTTATTTTAATATTTTACAAAGTATATCCCACATCAAGAATTCCCTTGATGTTTCTTATAATTTTTTCAAGTGAAAGGAAATACCCTTTAAAGAAAAGACTGATCATGTTTTCAAAATATCAACACAGTCACTCTATCAATGCAGACATTCAATTAGAAATGTATTCTAATCAACAGAATGGAGACATACAAATATTTTATGTATTGTAGACTCCCTACTTTTAGAACGAAATAGAAAAAAACACTACTGAATACCCACAAATATCATAGATCTGACAATATGTAAGACATGAAGTATAGCAGGCACCACTTCAGGACAGATGATGACCATTATTAGCCCAGAGAAGTTCCTAAGTTCAATTCCAGCTTAAGTTTTTTTTTCAAGCCAAAAAATCATGTTTTACATAACAGCTTCTAATAGTATACAGAAGGAGAAAGATGTCTGACCCAATTATAAGCAGGATACAAATAAGACAGTACCAAATATATAGGGTAATTCACTGATCGCTTGTTTCCTTGCTGGGGAGGAAACAAATTTAAGGAGATAGGGGGCATAAAAAGATAATATGAAATGTTTTAAAGGACTGCTTCTAAAATTGATGATGAAATTAAATACATGTCTTTCCAGGTAACTTATTCCATGTTTTGATGTTTCAGATATTATTTTGATCTCCATGTGATACTCCAAGCAAAAACAACATTACAATCTTGATTAAATGCTTATAAGGCAATTACTTCCCCAAGTACAGAATTGATAAAGTTTTAGCACCACATCTTCAGACTTCAAAGACAAAAAAAAAAAGAATTATAGTATCTACAGCATGGAAAGTGTTTCTAAAAAATCAAGAAACATTATGAAAACCAGAAAAAGTTATTTTTCTCTGCTTAATGACTCTGAATGCCAGTTGCCAGACACAAAGAATAATGACAATTCCTTACAATGCAAACAAGAATGGAGATCAGAACTTGGTGAAGAAATGAAGACTTGGTAGCACCCTCTCTCCCTGTACTGTTTTCATGGCTTATACAAAAAAATGGGAACAAATTGAAATACTAAGATTTAAGAAAACTAAGAAAGGTTAAATTCAGTTTGTGATGAAGAAAACAAGTGGTCTGTCTCAAAAGAAAGATTAAGTACTTGGGCAATGAAGGAAAACCTTGATTAATACTTTTAACACAAAATTCAGGTTTCTGCATTGTGTTTTTCATGTTTCAATTGCTTAGGTTGTTGGAAATTTCTACTATGCCCTAATTTTCTAAGATGTAATTTTCTTAGGTAGATGAAGTCTAGTTGTTCCACTTCTAACTGGCAACCCTAAGTATCTTGCAGATATTTTCAAAGCAACACACTCCCCATACCATTTCAGGCCCTCGAGGTCTGAAAGTCTGATTTGAGTTTAATGTGAGCACTGCATCTGTGGAAAGAAAGCTTTCTTCAAAAGCAAGAGGAAAACAGGGGAAGATGCTCTTCATTTGTTGAACCAAAAAGACTCCTAAAATTCTTGAACAAAAGCCATGATTGACAACAATATTTTTGTTCTGCAAAATAGCCTTTTGGGCCCAAGATCAGTGTCTGTCTGGTGTAAACTCCCCTAGGACCACTGAAATCATATAAATGAACAGTAATAAGTCCATGTTTAATTCTTCTTTCCCAATCTCCAATGACCATCAAGTGCAACAGAACACCCTACTACACAAGTTTATCTGTGAGGGATAAGGACAACACAACAATGAAAGCTCCTAGAGCAAACTGCTGGAAAGCATTAATTTTATAATTATGAGCCATATCATAAGCAAAGAACAGACCAGACCCTGTGAACAAAGTTCCTGTTGACTTCTCTCAAACAGAAATACCGTGAACCAATCTAAGAGAAAACCCTTTACTTCTAACTATATACAGCATTTTTGCATAGCACCAGAAGAATGTAGATTTACTTTGCTATACATTCACTTAATACAAAAACAAATTATTCAACATATTGAAAATATACTATTTGAAATGTATCTCTACTAGAAAATCAGATCATGTATCATTGTGATACATTTAGAAGAAATCGTGACGTGATCATATAAACTGCATACCTAAACTCTTTTAAGTACTAATTATACCATGCAAACTTTAACAGAAATTTTCAATTCCTTTAGTACACTGCACAACATACATCACATAAACAATTTATGTACCTTCTGCTTGAGCCATAAGAGCAATTTTAGAAAAATAATGATTGTCATCACAGGACACTTAACTGTCATAGTTTCAATCTCTTCCCTTCTGTTAATTAAAAATAAACCCCAAATACCTACTGGTTTAATGTCTAAATCATCCTGTCTTGGAATAAATCTACTTCCATCAAAGACCTTTAAAATTAGCCAGAAGTAGATTATGTATTTCCAGAAAAAAAGTGTGAAAAAAATCACATTAACTTCAGTCCAGTTTGGGGAATAACGATAGTTGTCATTTTGATCCATAGGCTCCCCACATTTAGTGCAAGAATGCTAGGACATTCATACCATTACATATATCTGCCAAAGAAAATGCAACTCAAACAGCACTGCATATCAAAGCTCACATACATGAAATCCTACTCTTATAAAAGGCTGATGAAAGGCTTACAAGTTACGCACACTAAGTTTAAACACTCAGCAGAAAACACATACAAGATTATAAGAGCCTGTAAAAGCACAGGAGTAAACTCAGCTCAATTGCAAAAATCAATATTCATAATTAAATTACATAAGTATTACTACAATAAATTTGTGAGGAAAACTTTGGAGTAAGTAAGGAAAGTTTCTCAAGGTTTTGTTGAAAAAAAGCAGGAATTGCCTATGTATAAGTGAGTTCAATCCCGGAGGGGGGTGTGGTTAAAAAACATGAAAATATATCCCACTACTTCACATTCAGCAAAGTTTTTTCTCTTTAGAAAGCACTAGCTACCATTAGGTAAATACTTATAAAAGACTGAATCTTATTTGAAAGTATCCTGAGATATACATGGAACATAAGAACACCACAAGAAACCCTACTCTTTAAACAGAAATCCTCAGAGTGGTCACAG
Organism: Neomorphus geoffroyi; assembly: GCA_033558235.1. Lineage (NCBI taxonomy): Eukaryota > Metazoa > Chordata > Aves > Cuculiformes > Neomorphidae > Neomorphus > Neomorphus geoffroyi. The sequence continues at coordinate 17,267,872 of JAUMJM010000033.1, read as the reverse complement.
AAATGGCAGATTTTGTTGCTCTTTTACTTCTATATTATTTGAAGATATAATACCATCCTGCTGTAATGAGAAACTTCAGAGAGAGTTATGAAGAACACAAAAATTAAACGCAAAACCCAAACCCTGGAAAAATTATATCTAAGACCAATATCCACTTGAGTGAATGTTCTTGAGAAAAAGCTATACAGCAACATTTGATAAATTGAGTAATCACTGCATTAAATACAAAGAGGAAAGTTTAAGTTCTGCATAAAATTACAACAGAAAAATCATTATTTGAATTGGTTCTTTGTATTTCTTAAAATAAACCAAATTTTTATACTATCAAGTGCAACCAATAAAATAATACTTATTTTGACTTCTATAATTTATTTTCTTTGTTCATCAACATCAATTGCAGTAACAGGCTCCTGCTGTTTATTGTCCTGGTCGATTTTAAGCCCTTAGGTGACTTGTTAGCAAATGATTTGGAAATAAAAAGTGACGCAAAAAGCTGCGTAAATCCTTATTAATCGTTAACTCACTATACCTTCAAGCCACCTGTAGTACCTCTTAAAGTTGATTATGGGACAGAAAGACGTCAGAAAGCTAAAACAATGAGAACATTCTGGTTATAGTTAAAGGGTACACATTTTTTGTATAAAGCTCTACTGAAATTATCGTTCAAGATTAAAATATAGACTTTGAATAAAGCGTTTTAGAGATGTGTTAAACCTCTAAGAGTTTGTGTCTAGATTGAGCATTGCAGCAGAGAAGAACAAACAAAATAAGTCACAGAAGGTAGGTTTTTTTAAAAAAAATTAAAAAATGAAGAAAACCCCACTATTTTAAGAACTGTCTTCCTCATCCTGAATATGGTTGACTTAGAGTATGACCTAAACCAACAACAGATTGTTTCATTTTTTTCTTTAGATTATATAATTCTAAAGTAAAGTCAAATGTAAACATCCAGGTCCCTCTTAACTGCACAGAAAACTTTTCAAGTCCACATGCTACTTTATAAAGGGGCTTTGATTCCCAATTCAGCAATGCTTACTGAGAAGCACTAAACTTTGTACCACAATTCTTTTTCTCTACACCTTATCACAGCTGGAAAAGAAACAACATACCAATCATTCAATATAGCTATCATTCACTTGAAATTTTGCTTTTACACAGGAACTCTAAAAAAATTACCCCAAACCCTCAAAAAAAGTCTCAGAATTTGCTGTTTGGAGAAATAATTTTCAACTTATAACATTGTTTAATATTTAAAGCATGGATTTTTATTTTTTTTTTCAACATGGATACATTCAAAATAGCTTCAAGTCGGTCAACATTGATTTGTGGATTTGTCAGCATTTAAGATAACAATACAGACAATATTTTTAGAAGAAACAGAATAATTCAGATGAGTGCAGCTTCTCCTCTAACAAGAAATATAATGCTCTCTGTTGAGTTTAACTAACGTTGTTAACAACACAGTGGACTTAAGAGATCATTTTAGTAACTGATGTGTTATGCAGGTTATAGTGTTTCTCCTCCACAACAGTTTAAGACAAAAATATAAATTGCAAATCACATTTATCAAAGGAAAATCAAACTTTTCAGTAATAAGTATTAGAAATCATATTAATTTAATAAATTAAAATAAATTACATTCATTTTATGAATGAAAAATGGAATTAAACTCTTCAGGCAATTTATCAGAAATGGTCTTCCATATATTTATTATGATAAAATCTGCATTTGATGCATTCTTAATCTGCATCTGATAAAATCTCATTTAACTGCTTTCTGGGAATCAGTACAGTTACAGTATATTTTCCTGCAAGAAAAAGAAAAGCAGTTACATCAAATTTAGAAGTAATGAAAACTGGAAATAGGCTGTATATTTTAGTAAGAAAGTTCTGGGCCAGTTTCAAATACTGTCAAGAGCAATACTTACCAGCAAACTATACAAAACACAAAAATACTGAATTGGTAAAAAAATTTCAGTACCAGAAGCGAGTATTTCAACAAGGTTTGACTTCCAGAGCCTCAGCTCATGAGACAGCCAGGCACCTCAAACAGGTTTTGGAGGACTGACAGTAAACGGTGCATTAACAGGTTGTTTCACAGGTAAGGAATATTTTTTTTTTTTTACCATTGACATCTTACATCAGTGCCATTCTGCAGTCTAAGACTTTAAGCAAAACTGCTCAGGATCCTGATGGCAGTGCAGAAACCAAGTAGCAGACTAGAAACACCAGGATTCAAGAAAGATCTCAGGTGATTAAGGAAACATATAAGCACGAGGCGTAGAGATACTCTCCCAACACACAAAGGAATGCAGGACAATGGGTCAATTCCCATGAAGAATCTCTGCAAAGCACAAGAGAATCCATCCCGATCTGAAAGAAGCAGCCACATCAGGAAGCCAGCCTGGCTAAACAGGGCCTAAATGCCAAGAAAAAGGAGGGCCGAGAGAGAAGCTGGACAAGGTAGCAATAACCTATAAAAGCAGAAATCCTGAGCTGGATTGCCTGGGCTGGAATTAGGAACTCCTAAATCTGTCTGAAGCTAAACCCAGGAAGGGATATGTCAGGAAGCAATTGAAGACTGTAAAATGGCACAGCTGACCTAGTAATAAATTTCTTTGAAAAGGCTAAGGTAGTAACAGCCTTTGCATAAGTATCTACTGGCAAAATCTGCTCCAAGTGTGCAAAGATTAGGAAGGATGTTATCATGAAGCCATTCTATCAGCTGTAAGACATTGTGGTGACCAGGTCTCTGATAACCAGAAAAAAGTCAACGTCATGATAACTTCTAAAAAATATCAGGCAGGATTGTCCAGAGAACTACAGGCTGGCACATCTCACCTTCATCACTGCAGCAATTACACAGTAAGTCCTTACGGTAACCAGTCCCCGGCACGTGAAGAGTAAGATGAGAACAGCCAATATAGACTTATTAAAGGCAAAATACTCCTGACCAACCCGAAAGATGAAATAAATGACATCGTGCATAGGAGGCAAGTAGTAGATTTAATTTGATTTTAATAGAGCTTTTGGTTTTTTCCCTCTATTACCTTGGTAGCCAACACAAAAGGCACACACCGAAATGTATGGGCAAAAAGTTGGATTCAAAGGCTATCGGTACAATGGATTAACTCGTGGCTTGCACCTGGAAATCTAAAAGGAGCTTCCTTACAGATGGAAAGCCTTGTCAGACCTGCTAGGGGAATGCAATTTAAAGTTGAAAACTTAAGTAGGGTTCAGTGATTAAAGTGCGTACACTGTGGCTGCAGAATGGATAAGCGCATTTTTATGTACCATGATTTTATTACATATTAATCTATTTCTAATAAACTTGCAACAGTGACTCATTGAGAAGCTTCCAGACCGGCACCCAAATATTGACTTTTATTTCTGCAATTATGGTTAGAGAGGTGAGGACAAGACATTTTTCATTCTACACACTTCTATTTCTCAATGTTCAATATCTTATTAACTATGAGAATTAAAAATGGAAACTCATCCCTTTGAAAACAAGAAATTCCCCTGATTATATGAGATTCAGTTCTTGTTTTTAGCCTAAGTAAGATAAAGGTCTTCCAGCCATGAAATCATTGCACAGAAAAAGTAGTATAGAATTTTAAGAAGTTTTAAAATTCAGTAGAATTCTGTTTTATTCATATGTCTTGCTGCAATACATCTGAATTTATAATAAACTAGTTTCTCAAGCAAATAGCTATGAAAAAGGACAAAATTAATATCAAAAGCATACAGCAGCTCCTTTTTCAGTCCATTTGTTATCTGCAAAATACTCACAGAAACAGGATTTAAGGTCTCCTTCGGACATAGCCTTGATGGCCTGTCCCATCATGCAAAACAAAGGAGCAGATGAGACAAAGAATACCACCATCTTTCATCCCTGCTGCTTATTCTGCTAAATTACTCACAAACATGTAACCACTAGAATAAAAAAACCTAACCCAAACCAAAACAACAAACCACACCACAATGGTGCTTTCCCAGAAATAAAGATGGCTGGGGGAAAGGAGCGCTGCTTATCCTCCTCTTTCCCTTACCAGCCTGCTTCAAACAAAGTGAGGGTGGCCACAGGCTAACAGGTCACCTTGAAAAAGAATGGCCAATCTGGATATCATTATCAGAAAGAATTTGGTTCTGTTTTCCTGACTCTTATTTAAAAATTAAAGTTTCAGCAGCCTCTGCCTTCTTATTAGCAATGTTAAGATTCTAAATAATACCAATAATGCAGATTTCTGCTGTTAAGGCCACTTCCTAGTCAATATTGGCCTCCTATGCTTGCACCATTCAGCACTGACAGGGCTACAGGTAACTTCAATTTCAAGTTACATGTTTGCTCCATTGAGGAAACACAGAAATTCTCAAAAAACTCTGTATCCAAATCTTTTCTGCTGGATCAAGCTAAATGCTGTATTTTTCAGGCACCCAAATACAAAGCCAGCAATTAACTGTCTGATTTTACTTTCAGTCCTTTGAATATTCTGTACAACACTTGGCACAGCTGAGTCACAAAGGCCAAAATCAAATTAAAATGCAAATGACGTTTATTATTATGACAAGAAAAAATGGAATTACGTAGTCAAACTCAAAGTAATTCATTTTTATGGTCTACGTCACTTATATGCATATTCTAATGTATCTAAGACAAGAATAATAGTATTTGAAGTGCAATGACTCAATCAGAAAAATAATCTGAACTCCAGATAACTTCTGTATATATTTGTGTATTTATTTATTGTGAAGCCAATAATGATACAAAAATGTGTTGACAAATATTTTCATTTAGTTACCTATTTTCTTTTCTATCAACTTGAAGACATAAAATTATGAATGAGACTACCATCTTTGTTTTTTACTTTGTTACTCAGTAAACAACATGTTCAGCAGAAATGTTTTACATATATTTTAGTAATGAAATGGTTACAAAAGTAATATAAATGTACCTAAGTCATCTAAACATCTATAAGAAACTTTCCCATAAAAAACAAAATTATTGAAACATGGCTGAAAGAAAAAGCCAATGTCTCCTTTATGGATCATTTAAGTTCAAAAGATTATTTCAGCATCATAATTACTTACCTTAAAAAATAAAGACATTTGTTCCTTTTAGAAAAAAAGCCTACAACCCAAATAAAGCTTCACAGAATTGTCCTCAGAAACACTCTGCACGTAAGAGCTATAACATTAAAATTTAAAGATGTTCTGAGCACTTTTATAGCACACTGATACAGATGAATTAAAAAAAATTATATAATGGACATGTCTGAAACTACTGCTGTTTAAAGTAACTGTTGGCACTGAATTCCATAGGAAGTTAAACTAGCAGGTATATACAATGTCCTTAAAAATAAATTAAGCAGCTGGACACTTGTATTGAGCAGAAATTCAAATCATCCACATTCAGCTCCATGTCCTTAAGCAATACCTAAAGAATTTTTTTGCTCACTTGTTTTCAATTATTTCAGAAGCTTCTTATCCTTCTTCATCAACTCAAGAAATAAAGGTCCTTTCATCCTGTAAGAACAGTTGGCATTTTATAGTATTCCTAGAAACACTAGTGAAAATCTGTGAAGAAGGCAAACTGACATTCAACAGAAGGTTTCTTCATTGCTTGATCATTATGGTCTAAAAGCTGAAGCTTCTCAGGCTCTAAAATAACTAAGTTGCTCAGCCTATACTTCTGTTGTCTAAAGATGTCTAAGATGATTCAGATACTATTGATTGCCCTCTTGATTGCCCCTGATCTAGCAATATCTAGAATAGATAGTATGAAAAGGAATAAAGGGAAGCAGGACTAACTCAAAAAAGTGGAATTGCTTCCTGTATGCTTTGGATGAGGATCCACTCTGAAGGAACTTTAAAGGCGATGACAATATAGTGTATGTCTCTCAATTTTAATTTAAATTATATAAACAATAAAACCAATATAAAAGACTATCACGTGGGATATGACTCCAGGGGCCACCTTAGGATACTCACTGCTGCCTGCTAGAGAATGGTGCTGTACAAATTTGCCATTTAATGTTACTGCACTATAGCACAAAAAGATCAGAAAGTGAATGTATTTTGGAATCCTGCTACGCCTTAGAAAAATTCAAGACGACCCACTCACATCAGGTTACAGTCTACAGTCTAAAATTGTTCCAACTGTACCTGCCTGAAGCATATGGACAGACAAGATGATGTCCTAAAATCCCTTCCAATGGGAGTGATTTTGATGTTGTGGGAGAAATTGTCTAAACCAAAATTATCATCCAAATTGATAAATATTATTCACAAAACTAGTTTTCACTTAATATTGAAATATAAAGTGACTCAATAATGGTAACAGAAAACCATGGAAATAAACAGTCCCTTGCTATAAACATAATGCTTGCAAAATCTTCTTTCAGAGCTTTGAATTGGTCAACATCTCTTTGAAGATTTTCCTACTAAAACGATATGAAGACACAGCTTCTCTCAAGATTATTCAGACCAAAATGGCAGCAATTTGTTTTCCTAAATCAGAAACATGTAAGAGGGCTGTCCAGACTCAATATACTGGAAATTTCATTAAGTCTAGCACTGGTATATGAGAAGGTATGTATGAAAACAATGACCGAACCCCATATTTATGATCTAACATTGACAATAATTAAAATAATATAACTATCAGATTATCTTGCCAAGATAAAAGAAATAAGAACAGATCTAACATAAAAAAATAGAATACTGTATGTAGAATGAGTCTTGATAGACTGATTAGTATTTAATCAGTCTGCAAATGTTTCTATTGCTAAATAAAAGTTTCAGTGGGAATGTCAACATAACCACATGCCTTGGAACTCATGTCATTGTATATAAAAATAGAAGCAGTGTTTGAGCATAGCTATGTTCTTAAAAGACATCTTACTCCTTTAAGATGTAAACAGTGCAAGTAAGGACTTCTCTTTTATATAATCAGTATATGAAATTTAAACTGAGCTACTAATGTTGGAAATGGACTGTAGCCAATGCATGAGCTAGACAGATCTCACAAGTTAAGTAAGAGTCAGGTCAGGACAGTATTTGGTTGCAACTGAGGCAGAAAAAAGTTAAAGCTCTGAAGTGATTTTGATAAATTTATTGTGTTTAAATTCAACAGATAGAGAGCTTTTCCTTGTCATAGACTATTAAAATTCTGGTATGATACAGTGCTAAAAGAATTCTGAGATGGAAAGATTCGAGATACTGACACCATGTTCATCAGTTCATGAAAACCTTAACATTTTACCCCTTGAGTATAAAAAGCTCTGCTCCAGCCTTCCAAACATACATATTAATCTGTTTCACTCTATAGAAAGTGCAATCTTTCTTGCCCTTACCGACTATGTAAAGTAGTAGTCAAAAACTCCCACCACTGGAACTAAACAGCAGTTTGAAGACCCACTGATTGGGCAATACTGGCAGTGAGAAAAATTCTCAGTTTAGGATCCCATTCAGCCTTTCCCATATAGATGTGGTGGCAACTCACACCCATGCCCACTCTGTAAGATGCGGTGCACGAGCTTTCTCACATACACCTGTGAGGAAAAGAATAAACATGCTGGAAGCTCAATCTGACCAAAGAGCCACAGTAAACCACCACTGCATCAAAGGTAGGCTTAGTAAAGCCTGCTGGACAACTCCCTTATTCAGGAAACAATTTTCCCTCACTTCAGACAACTAAGAAACTTGCTTTCCCTTAGGCTTTTTCCCCCCCCAATAGAAGTGTAAAACAGGGCCTTTATACCTTAAAGACTGTGGATAAATACACTTTCAACTGAGTAACATAGGCACTTCTGAAATTGCAGGGGGAAGATCTTAACCATGTTGCATCTAACCCATTCAACCTTCTCAATCTTCAGGTTGACACCTAAAGGCCATGCACCCAAACAGTATACTCAGATTTATCATCTTTTTGTGCTACCATCTTCATGGCTTTTTCCTAGCTACATCTTCCCAAACCTACTGCTAATACTAAGCTACATATCATTTTTAAAAAAACACTTGGATTTGTGCATCATTTCTCTTCTACCTCATGTTCCAAAGAGGTTCTGCTGCCTACCTGGTCTTAAATTATGCCATGTTTTGAGGATGCTTAGGAGGTGTCCATATATCCATAGCTATTTACCCATGAAATATGTTCTGTTTAAGCCAAACAAAAGCATTTCTGCATATATGAATAGACATACAAATTGAACAGATGTAAGGTATTCCCTAGATTGTGCTTGTGTTATTTTCCATGGGTGACAATCTCATTAATACTTGTTTCCTCAAGTATCCCATACAGAAAAGTATCCATAAAACACAAAAGATAAAAAGAGTGACTATGCTACACAAAAAATATTGCACTGTTCAGTGACTAACATTCATCTGTACATTTATTCCTTAAGCAGAAACATACTACAGACACTTTCCAGGATGGTAACTTTCCCTGTCCATAAAAAGTATCAAGAACACTTTTGCTGCTCATGGGATACTAGGAATTACATAGCACCTTTCCATTTTAAAACATTACTCTCTACTGACCTCTCTGATTAACTGTAAAAATAACTTATTAATTAGAAAAAGCATCTTATAACTTAATTATAAATATTATTTAATATTATTATAAAGTTATCCTTATATAATATTTTATTATTCTGTGTTATTGTAATATATTAGTATAAAATATTCTTATAAATAATAATGAATTTCTAGTATTATTTAATTATAAATAATATTATTAAATAAATATTTTAATTTAGTTCAGTTATAGTAGTTTCTCAAGTGAACCGTTTTCAGAGCCAATCAAGAATGTGTAAAAGGACTATTGTGGGTGAAGATTAACCAACCCTGCCTCTTTGCCTAACAGTGTGATAAGAAGTCCATATATACTCCACTTTGCACTTGCTCTCCACATAATCACATATAATATATTCTTCTTCAAAGGTAAATATATAAAAGCATATTTTTATATTGTAAAGTACTTGACTTCTACTACACATTTTTACACTATAATTTGGTTTTCCCATCTTTTGCTCTTGTCCTCCAATTAAATTATATATATATATATATATCAATAGTTGATAGTAACTCTGGGGACGCTGGTGTAGGTATGCAGGCACCTGCAATTCCTCACTGTATATGTGCATGCGAAGAAGTTTTCTTAGTATACAAATATAAATTGTTAGAAGATTTACAAGCTATTTATATTCAGAGAAAATAAATTATTCTGCTAAAAGTCTAATTAGGAACATGGTCTTGAAAAAGAGGCATCAGTATCTGTTCCCATTGTCTCTTGATTTAGCCAGTAAGTATCCAACAAAATAATAATGAACTGGTCTTAGCATAGCACTGCATGTCAGTCACTCCATTTCAGTTCCCTGATCTAACGAAAAAAATAAAATGGTTTTTCACAATTGCTCGGCAAAGACTTATTATTGGCAGTCATATAATCATGGTTCCAATAACAATTCAGAGCATCACCACAGGAATGTGAAGCAAATTAAGAAAACAATCCAGTAATGTTTAGCTCAGCTGGTTAACACCATCAGGATGCTGAGCTGTATTGGGTTTGCATGGCAAGATTTTGGTAGAGGAGGGATTGCAGGGGTGTCATCTGTGAGGAAATCCTAAAAGCTTGCCCCATGTCCAACAAAGCCAGTGCCAGTTGGCTCCTGCCTCTGGCCAAGGCTGCTCATCAGCGATGGTGGTAGCGCCTCTGTGAGAATATATTTAAGAAGGGGAAAAAACTGCTGTGGAACAACAGCTGGGAGAGAGGAGTGAGAGGAACAGCCCTACAGACACTAAGGTCAGTGAAGAAGGAGGAGGTGCTCCAGGTGCTCGAGCAGAGATTCCCCTTGTAGCCTGTGGTGCAGACCATAGTGAGGGAGGCTGTGCCCCCTGCAGCTCGTGGAAATTAACAGTGGAGCAGATATCCACCTGCAGCCCAAGGAGTACTCCACACCAACCCAGGTGGATGTGCCTGAAGGAGGCTGTGACTCCAAGGAAAGCCCATGCTGGAGCAGGCTCCTAGCAGGACCTATGACCCTGTAGAGAGAAGAGCCCATGCGGGAGCAGCTTTGCTGTCAGGACTTGTGTCCCTGTGGGGTACTCAAGCTGGAGCTGTCGGTTCCTGAAGGATTGTATCCCATGGAAAGGACTCACGATGGAGCAGTTCATGAAGAGCTGCAGCCTGTGGGAAGGCCTCAAAACTGAGAAGTTCATGGAGGACTGTCTCCCACGGGAAGGACTGCACGCTGAAGCAAGGGAAGATAGTGAGGAAGAAGAAAAAACATGTGATGGACTGACCACAACCTCCACTCCCCACCCCCTGCATCACTCAGGGGATGCAGGGAGAAAAATAGGGAGTGAAGTTACCCCTGGGAAGAAGGGAGGGTGAGGGGGGGGGGAGGTGTTTTAAGATTTGGGTTTATTTCTCATTACACTACACTCTGATTTGATTATTAATAAATTAAACTAAACTCTTCAAGTTGAGTCTGGTTTGCCCATGATGATAGTTGGTGAGTGATCTCCCTATTCTTATCTCTATCCATGAGCCTTTCATAATATTTTCTTTCCCCGGTCCCGCTAAGAAGAGGGAGTTATAGCGGCTTGGCAGGCACCGGGCATCCAGCCAAGGTCAGCCCACCACAGGAGCGTAAAACACAAACACATACGTACATGGCAAAGAACACTTTCAAAAAAACCTAAACATTATACTATGGGATTTTTATGGAAATAGTAGTAAACATTTTTTTCATGAAACGATTTTTTTTTTCATACCAAAACTGCCAGAAAAAGAAGAGGTCCCCACTTTTCTCTGTCAGTATCATTTGCTACTGGGTATTGCGTACCCTAAAATAAAGAGATTTTTTCTTTGTAAAGCTTACAAGGAACATTAACTAATGAGTTGATTCAACCATGGAGAAAGACAGATTTCCTTTCCCTGTCAATAAATTTCTCTTTCAATCAGGCAATGTGTTTTTCCCCTTTGCTTGAATTTAGGGAACGTTTATAGGAAGAAGGAAAACTGGCACTTGTCTAAAAAAAATGTGGGATTACATGATTCTGGCTTCTTCCATAAGTTTAGTTGCATTTCTGCTGTGGTACATCCCAATGTCACAGAACAGTTTCGGATAAAGTTTGTGATGCTTAATACCGAGGACCACTGAGATCCCATTTGTCTCAACAATACTTATGTAACAGAATCACTTTTTGAACTTGATATTACTAGATCGCAGTCTGTCTGGTAATGATTTTTAAGCCCATACATGAATTAAAACAATAATTCTGTTTGCAAAGAAAGGAAAATTAAGAAGTGCACAGACAAAAAATTTAATCGCAGTTTCAAGTGATGTCATGTTGGTAGTGAAACACCTGTAATTATGCTACATAAGAGAAGACTGACACTCAAATCACAGAAAAACTGAATCATTTAGGTTGGAAAAGGCCTTTAAAGTCATTGAGTCTAACTGTTAAATTAACATTGCCAAGTCCCACTAAACCATGTCCCTAAGTGCCATATCTATATGTCTTTTAAATACCTGCAGGGATGGTGACTCAACCACTTCCCCGGGCAGCCTGTTCCAAGGCTTGACAACACTTTCAGTGAAGAAATACTTCCTAATATCGAATCTAAACCTCCCCTGGTGCAACCTGAGGCCATTTCCTCTTGTCCTATCACTTGTTACTTGGAAAATGAGACCAGCACCCACCTCACTACAGCTTCTTTTCAGGGAGCTGTAAAGGGCCATAAGGTCTCACCTCAGACTCCTTTTCTCCAAACTGAACAACTGCAATTCCCTCAGTGGCTCCTCATAACACTTGTTCTCCAGCCCCCTCACCGTCCTCGTTGCCCTTCTCTGCACACGCTCCAGCCCCTCACTGTCCTTCTTGTAGTGAGGGGCCCAAACTGAACCCAGCACTCGAGGTGCGGCCTCACCAGTGCTGATCACAGGGGCACAACCCCCTCCCTGCTCCTGCTGGCCACGCTGTGTCTGATACAGGCCAAGATGCCATTGGCCCTCTTGGCCACCTGGGCCACTGCTGGCTCATGTTCAGCCGACTGACAACCAACACGCCCATGTCCTTTTCTGTCAGGCAGCTCTCCAGCCATTTGTCCCCAAGCCTGTGGCACTGCATGGAGTCATTGTGGTCTAAGTGCAAGAACTGACACTGAGCCTTGTTGAACCCCACACAGTTGGCTTCAGCCCATCAATCCAGCCTGTCTAGATGTGTCTGTAGAGCCTTCGTAGCCTCAAGCAGATCAACACTTCCATCCAACAGTTTGGGCCCGGCCATCCAGCCAGATTTTTATCTAGCGAAGAATAAGCCTGCCCAAGCCATGAGAAGCCAGTTTCCACAGCAGAACGCTGCGGGAAATGGTGTCAAAGCTTTACTGAAGACCAGGTAAACAACATCCACAGCCCTTCCCTCAGAAGATTAAAAGGTTTTAAGGAAGCACTAAATGGTCAAATTATAAAAGAACATAAAAGAGTAAAAAGGGAAGAAAAACAATTGTTAAAAGTAGACTGTTGCATGTGGTTTGTATGTCAGAGTAACTTTGAACTGGTCCCAAATTTGAACCACGGACTTAAGCTGAATGATGAGAATGTATGTATGAAAAAAAGCAAAGGTTTTGAGTCATTTTGAAAACTGCACAGCTGGAACTTGGGCAACAAGAATCTTTATTCCCTATTGTTTTAATAAGGAAACATATTTGGGGTTGTTACCTAAACTAACCTTTTGGAGAACAAAATAAATGACAGAAACCCACTATTTTAATATAATAGCATTTCAGGGTCTTTTTATTGCTCTCAATTGCAATTTGCCATCTCACATTTAAGGCAACACATTTATGTTGCCTGCATTTGAGAGGCAGCCAGATGTTGACACAAGTAGGGAATTCTTTAGAAAGAAATAACACTACAAGTAACAATCAACTTAATTATATATAGTCAAGGTATCAATATAAGTAATATACCTTGATGTCACACTGTTAATTGTATCTCTTATGCATTACGACTAAAAGTTAAGCAGTAGCCTATATGAAATACAGCAAGAAAAGCACCCATATATAATACTCACGTACAACTCACAAACTTTTTGCAATTGAAAAAGGAGTTCCATTTTCCAAAGAACTGAACAAATGTTCTCTTTTCCACAGAACATACAACTCACAGCTAATATTTCTCTCTTTTTCTGTAAACTCAATGTAACCCTGAAAGCAAAACCCACAAGTACCATCACACCTCAAAATGACTTTAGAACTACAATAAAATGGTAGCTAAAACATACGAGGAATTCAATACTATTTATCCTTATTTTTGGGGCACAATTTCTTATTCTGCTCAGAGAAGTATGAAGAACATATTGTCTCCTCTGCGTAGGCTTTGTGTAGGTTTCTCTTACTTAAAAGCTTGCAATTTTATTGGTTAATTGCCAGATTTCAGCCACCTCTCTAACCTCTCCCTTTCAGTGGGCGTGAAAGGGTTTACTTGTAATATATATTGCCACTGACTGAATTTTATCTTGTTCTCCTGGATTCTCAGCAGCAATTCCCAAGTTAGAGGCTTCCCCAGAAAGCACGTCAAAGGATTCCCACCCACACACTGAATATCTAACAGGCCCTGACCCATTTTCTCCTTATTAAAGCAGCGCTACATATTTTAAAAAATAAAATAATAAACAGAGAAGCTAAATGAATGCAAGAATTGCAGTTGGAACTCTACCCTCTTCAGATTTCAGTTCTGACAAAAACCCCTACCAAGAAGCAAAGAGACACATTCAAAATACAAACATCAAATCTATTTTTCCTCAGTGTTCTCATTCAATGACTTATTACTCCAGCTGTCTTTCGGCTAAGTACAAGGAGGACTTCATTTAGTAGTTCTGAATAAGGAAAAAAAAATCCTCTAATTTAGCCATACTTATCTTCACTTTCAGCCATATCTTTGGGCATATTTCTGCAACTTCAGCATTAATAATCTTGTAGGTCAGTGACATAAAATACAGGATATTTAAAAAATGAAGCCCCATAGTGAGTTACAGTTGGAAATATATTACTTCATTAAGAGTAGGAATGTTACCTAACCAGAATAAGCAAGAGAAATTAACACTGATTAACACTTCTAATTGAAGTATTTTATGACTACTGCAAGACTCACCACATAGCTGATATGCTGGAATTTATTAACATCCCTAATTAAATGATTAGACAGGTATAAAATTCTGTTCTAACTAGAAAAAAAATTATAACAGAAAATGCAATTGAAGTATGGCTTTCAATTTGCCCATTGCATTCATAATTTCAGACATAGTGAGAACCACAATTTACTGGTTATGGGTCCATACTAGCCTTTTTTGCTCACCTTGTGCTGTCACCTCCAAAGGAAGTGATGCATTTCAGCAAGGCAAATAATCTCTCCCAAAACAAGGTTAAATGGAAGATTCCAAAAAAAAAAAAAATAGGACAGAAGACCAATGGAGAAGTTTATATTTCTGGTCTACAGTTCTTCAGTGATATATATCTACATCTGTGCTTCTTACAAAAGGGACAGCCATCCCTTTCTCTCACCTTGCCACTTCATGCTGCCATTGCCATTTTTAAGCTAGCACAACCATTTATGTAGCTGCATGGTGAACCAGATACAGGAACTACTTTATCTGACAGTAGACCTGATCAGATAAATATGTCAACTGGATGAATTCCTCAAGCTTTTGATGCCAACACAGATTTGAATTAAACTGATAAAATTATGATAAAAGATTTATTTCTAACACAGCGCAGAAAACAGACAATAAAACCCCATAATATCAGATCAACCATCTTTTAATGATACGAGAAGAAAAAAAAATCCATTTATAAAAGGCTCATAACTCATAAGTAAATCCTTTATTTTTATAACCAATTTGTAAGCAAACCCTAGCTTTACCTGTTATTTATAAGTGATATATTTACACCTCCCTCCTTTCCCCTCATAGTTTAACAAAGCTTTACACAACTGCCTTCCCAGGGAAAGGAGATTAATAATGAGCACATATATCATGTATGAACATTCTTTTACATTTATTTTCAACATAAACTATTATAAAAAGAGATATAATTACCTTCTGAAAAAGGAACCATCTGTTCTTTCCAATAGGAAAGATGGGACAAGGGAAAACACCAAAACAAATAAGAATACTGCTCTGCATCTTACAAACTATATTCAAGTGGCGTAGAATCTTCTTTCAGGGATTGGGACTTCAACAACATAACACTGTTATTTAAGAATCCACTTCATTGCAATGATAACTTGTGTCTGTAAAGGCAGACAAAACCATGTCTGGAGTCCAAGTAATCAAGTTTATAGGATTTTAAAAACAAAAATAGGAACTAAAAAACTTCCGCTGTTTATAAAGCCATCGTAAGTTACATCAACTGTAATACTATGTTCATTAAAGTTCATCTTTTCACAAACATAAGCAAGCAGAGAATTAGCAGTGTCAATCACTGGCAGAACAACATCCAAAAACTGGAAACTTTTTACATCTATCTGTAAAACAAAATTCCTTTGCACCCAGGTTTGCATAAGATACTTTAGGGGTAAACATATTTTGAGTCAGAGGACTGTTTATCATTGTCCTACGTGAATGGTTCTGAAAACGTTTTTTAGCTATAAGATTAGCTTTCATTTGGACTACGTATTTTTTTTCTATGGCACAAAGAACAGAAGACTTTACCAATTCCAATAACATCTGATGGAATGTGTTTGCAGGCTTAGTTTAAAAGAAAATGGACTTTCCTTGCCAATATTCTTCACACTATTCTGTCAAAATGAACATTCTCTGGAGAAATAACAGTTGAAAGAGGAATTCCACAAATTTCTAAGTATACACTGCATGTCACTTCAGCCCCAAAGGACTGAGAATTCGGAGAAATACATTTAAGTGCTCTTAAAGAGCAGGATGACTAGAAACCAACCTATGCTTTCTTGTCACATGCTTGCACTTTTCCCACTGGGCCTCTGACAATGGCACTTAAAGAAAAGAATGCACAGTTTAGCCTTTTCTTTCAGAAAAAGTGAGGAATATCTTCTGCAAAGCTCGAACACCATTGCTGTCTTATACATCCTTTTTATTTGGGGAAACAGCACTGAACAACCTGGTGTTTCTTTAGCCACCTTTTCCAGCTTTCTTCTTATTGAAAAAATTTGGTCTTCCTTATGTAAAATCTTTTTCAAAAATAAAGACTCTCAGGTTTTCAACATGATAGTAAGTGTCCTCTCCTTCCTACTTTCCCTGAACTTCCTAAGTATTAGTTATTTCATATTATTTAATTTTCTACCTACATATTTTTACTTCTCAATCAAATTTGAAACCCAGAACTTTCTGAAAAGCTCATATTCAACCCTACATATTGCACACTTTTGCAGGAATGTACTCATGATCTGACTGGGCTGTTTCTTGAATAAAATAAAGGTATAAAAACTTTGTAAAAAGCCTGAAAATTGCATTTCACTGTTTTCATTTAGCAAATTCAGCATTGTTTACAAGGAAAGTGAAGCAGGGGCTAAAGAATATTTACATAAAAACAGTAGCTTATTAAATTGTTTAGCAGTTTCTGAAGGTAGTAGCTCAATATTTAGTTAAGTGTAATACTGGTTTACAACTATTTGGGGGGGGGGTGAAAATGCTTATTATTATATTCATAAGCCAGATTTAAATTATCTCATTATTTAATTTAAAGACAAATTTTTATTTTAATTTGTCCAATATTTATCAATATGTGTGGTACTGTACAACTCTGCCAGACCAATCTCGAAGAAAGCAAAGCGCATTAATTTTTTTTTTTTTTCAAATCAAGTTTTAAATAAAATGGGCTACTTCAAGCATACTCAACATTAACAGAGAACACAACATGTATTTCACTCCAAAAACCTAAGAAGAACTTTCATGCAAATGCTTACAAATTTAATTAATCTCTTCTTTAGTGAATATATAAAGCATACAATGCTATTCTACAACAAGTCGTTAAAAATTATAGAAATATATTTCATTGCATATATAATACCACCGTATCAATCTTATCTCAACCATATTTAATTCAGGAGAATACAACTTACGGGTACGATTCTGAAAGCTGCTGAGCTATTTTATAAGCTGTCGGGTCCCTGTCTAGTGCATATATTGTAATGTCGCTGGCTTTCTCAAGAAGAGCTGTAGTATGACCTCCAGCTCCAAACGTCATATCCAGGAAATGCTGTAGAGTAAAAAAAGATAACACCATTACCTTAGAATAGATCAGTGATAAACCAATCATTGATTTAAAATTTCTTCCGTTGATCTTTCTCATATGCTGGAGGAACACATACCTTTCACAATTTTTGGAAATATTTTGTGCAGAATTGCAACCTGAGTAATCTTTTAGGAGTTGTGACACACACACTCCCCCCACCCTTCTGGAACAAAAGGACAATCATTTGGTATAACTAACTGCAGCTTCATACACTTGCTATTTCTTTATATTCTGAGTTTAGAGGAAAGTCACTTATTTGACTGCATCGTTTGGACTTGCTCAACTTGAGGCATGCAAAGATATGTAGGACATGGGACTTTGGGAAGTAACCAGCACCATCTGCTTTTTAAGAATGTGTCTAAAATGAAGGCTGATAGATCAGTGTACCAATTTAAATAACACTACAATAGTTTCATACCAAAGATCAAAGTGTGATGTCAGCACAGGCACACATACATCCTGACCAGCTCTAACCTAACTAGCAGAGCACGCAGTACCATTGATTTCAGGTTCATTGAGCGAAGACAAAGGTTATGAAGATATGCTGAGTTCCAGTAGCACTGTCTTCTCTACCACCATTACATGTGTTAATTAGATGCAGAATAGCATAGGGATACCCACCTTAATGCCAATCCCATTTCAACTGCTCGTGCGACATGATCTATAGGCTTGAATTTCACCTTTTGAAAAACAATCCTTTCCTTACTTCCAACAAACACTTCACACAAACTAAGACCGGAAGATTTTTGGTAACATTGGGCAGACACAGCCATCTTCTCCAGTCTACTGGACTAAAATTGAGGACATATTTAAGGAACTTTGAATGCACTCTAAAAGATACATAGATTCAGCACAAGTTGAGTAAAACTGGGCATTGAAATTCCTATAGCAAGTCCCTCAGAACTCAAAGTTCCTGAAAATGAACTGAAATTCCACATTCCTGCCATCAAAAACTTAAAAAAAAAAAATAAAAAAAAATTAAAAAAGGCTTCCTACTTCATTGAGAAAATGATGAGGTCATAAAATTTCACACAGCGATAAGGTGAAAGGCTGGTTAACTCCCAGCCACATGATGGAGGAGAACATCTGTAGCAAATGGTTTGTCAGCAAAGAAGCGAGACCTGGCAACTGGTGTTCACGAGGTCCCAACATGAGAAAAGAAGGAAGAAGCAGAAAGGCAGCTGAGATAAGACTCTGGAAAAGTAAACACTGCTCTCCCTGATGGATCTGCAGTTTCCGTATGCTCATTCTAAATAGGTTTCTCTAGCCAGAGTCCATCTGACCAACAGGCTGATCAGGAGCCCTCGCTCCTGAGAATTCCCTAAGAAACAGTGACTTGGGAGAGTTCAACCACCATAAACCAAGGCAGGTTGAGCTACATGATTCCACTAAAAAGAGAAACACAAGAAAATGAACTAGAACTAGATACTAGTTTAAGGTTTTTTTATCTGTAAAACAGCATAACTTTTTGTAGAAGCTGCCGCATGTGCTTTCCTCATTTGGCTGACAACACTGGTACTTAAGTGCTTAAACGTCAAGAACTATTTTGTTGACAGAAATAACTGGCTCTTCACTTAGCAATGTAGAGGTTGTATGACTGCAATTCCACTTAGGAAATATTTCAAGTTACTAAGAAAGCATCTAGAATTCTATACTCTAGAGAAAATACACTAGCACAGAAAGAGACAGATTTTTTTTTTTATTGTTTTAGGACAGTGTGTTTAAACTGAAGTAGAAATGTGACTGAACAACATCATCACTAGTTTCTGCATTTCTATATTCCCATAACTCTTTCCTCTCAGTTAATTTAACTGAGATGTGTTGACTAGGAGGAAATTAGACTCCATGCAAGCTAAACTAATCTAGAAGAATAGGACACTAATCTAAATTACATCATAACTCCTTTTGGAAAAAAATAGGTTTAATCAACATGGGTAACATCTCCTGGCTTGTGTTCCGTTGTTTTGTTAGGGGAAAAAAAAAAAAAAAAGGAAATCTTCATATTTGATATCATAGCTAGAAATATATAGCACTACAATTTTGAAAACCTCAACATTGCTTTTCCTGAAACAGATCTACAATGTTGGCAGGAAGAGTCAAGGAAAGCATGGAAAGTGCTATAAGTAAGTAGATACCTATATCTTCTATAAAACAAGAAAAAATTTGGAAAAACAATTTTATTCCAATTGAACTCACTAGTAATGTGAAATTCCAGAAAGATAATTTTTCTTCACCAATGGGTTTAGCAATTTGCTTATTTCTTGTACATCTTTTCTTTTTGTAAACATCTAATTCTTCTCTGGTGATCCCTGGAAAGTATTACACACATTTGATCCTTTCTGCCTTTCTCTCACCAACGCTACTGCATTATGGAGAAAGTCCTTACTTGCATCAAGTTTGAATAGCAGAAACTGAAAAGATGAGTTAGGGACCTTTTGGCTAAGCATCTATACAGACAATTTTCAGATTTAAGTAGTATTTAATACTGCTTTTTTTGCTCCTCCAACCCCCAATGAATTTTCAAAGGTCTTGTGGCTTTTTCAAGAATATTTATATTTGTTATTTTGCTTAACGTCTCACCTTTCCCCACACATATCTGCCTCTCCTTCTAGTAACTGGAAATTTGATAAACTTCAAGCTTGATAAACCCCTCATATATGCTGAATATCAATGAACTATCCATAAATCTTAAAAATAATCCAAAAATTAATACTAGCACCGCAAAGGAGAGAAGAAGGATATGGATTTTTGTACCATGACGTAGTGACAAGATCTCAATATTGTGAAAGCATCTTAAAACTTTAGTTAAGAATTTATGCAAACATTCACTGTGAACACATGCTCCAAATTATTTCATCCTTTCTGAAAAACAAAACAAAAAAAAACCAAACCCACCCACAAACCAACCAAACTTGTAAGCAACAGCAGACAATCATAATGTGATCTTTAAATTGGAAGCACTACATAAAAGGATACAGGTCTGATTCCAGCAGCAGTGACTGTAGGACTGAATACACAGTCCTGGATAAAATAGGGCATCACCAGCATTAACAGAATAAGCTAAAATGTTTCTGGCATCCTAGCAAACTGAATTAGGGCTACATGAAGCACATTTTGGCGTACGTTTTTAAGGTAAATAAAAACCTTCCATGGATTATCTTTGAACTGCCGTAGATACATAGGCCTAAACTAGCCAGCAAGAACTCATACAGTCGCCTCATCATCTAGCTGTTCCACTCAAACCCAACATTTGCTTCTGGATCTTAAAAAGTGTCCTCATCTTAAGTTAAAGAAAATAATCTTATTATGAACACAACTATTTTGGAGCATTGATCAGGTTTGAAATTAATTGCTACACTACCTTGCTCCGTAAAATACTTTTTATATAGCCCATTCATCTTGCATGCCTGAAATAAAGGAAAGATGCTTCATTTTTTCTTCCTCTTTCTCTCTTGCCTAGTAGTTTTTAATCAAATAATATTAAATGACATTTTATCCTCCTGGTCCTATAAATACCAGAAAAGATTATTACATGAATTTCTCCTGCAGTGACTCACCGTTCCATTGTTAAGTTATGATAGCCCCACCAGAGTTCCCCTTGGGAATTTTATAATCAGTTTGTGACCGTATGTTTTAGAAACAATTTGGCTCTTTCATGACATACAGATAGCAACAAACAAAAACTTTATAGCCTTCATTTTACAACTAGCTCTAAGATAGTTATAGAGATACAAAGAGTTCATCTTCTTTATTTTTGTATACAAGTCTTTTCACTGGCAAGCTATCTCCTAATAAATACATTTTAAGAACTTCTTTTTTTTCTATGACTGAAGTAATCTATAATTCCACTTATGATTATGTTCCACAGCTAATAAAAACTACGATACCTGATAGCCTTTGCAATTATATTTCCTGTACCGTGTAACAAAATGATATTGCAGAACTGATACAAAACTGAAGTTCAACTGTGGCATACCTAAACTGAAAGTACTTGAGACATTTAAAAAAACACATAAAACACATTTTCTCACTAGGTCCAGTAATGTCTAGGCTCTCCCTTCTTTTTCTAAAGGCAAGAATTTGTCATGTTCTGAACGTGATTCACTCCTTTAGATATACAACTTTATTTTCTGTTACTAAATTTAACTCTTTCAAGTACTTCATGGCAATCAGCTGATCTTTCATAAAATATTTTTTCTTTCTCTTGTAATCCTTACACAGTCTAGAAGAGACTGGGGCAAATTGCAATAAATGATAATCCTAAACTGGAATACAGTACATTAAGTACTATGCCAAACAACCTTCCACCCTGGGTATCAGTTCTTCATGAGTAAGTTCTCTTTTCCATCATTGACCTAATGACAGATTTCCGCTGATAACCTTTTGGTCTAGACCAACTTAGTCTTACATTGTTCACATTTATACCACATCAAAAGTTCCTATTATGTTAGATTAACTACTACAGATAAGGCATTCTCCATTGCTCTTTGCAACAGATAACAGGGATTTCTTCCAAAAAACATAGCACCTTCTGTTCCCCAAAAAATGACCTTGCACAACGTATTTATTTTTCCCTTTAACCTCCAGCCCTGTTTATCCAATTTCTCTATTAAAAAAGAAAAAAAATCTATGCTCTATTGATAACGATCATCCTCTCTGCCTTCAGCAAGCATTAGCGCCTGAACCATCTTAATGTTCACAGATCAAAAATATATATAATGATGATAATAAAATAAATATCAAATCATCCTTTCTGGGAAAATGCGGTTCTTTCTACAGGCCTCTTCTTCACACTTCCTCCAAAGGCTTACACACGGCTCATGGAAGGGCCAACCATACAATTATTCCTCTGATGCTCTTATATAACTATGTTGTAATTCTTCACTTCTTGTCTGAAGAAATTTTTCTTTAAGTGCCAGCCATTAAGGGTATCGGGAGAATGTACTGAGCAGAACATTCTGCAGTATCTTTCAAAGTACATTTGTTGGAGTATCCTCCTAACAAATTAAATGCTCATAAGGGCAATCAAACACAGCATGAGCAAATCACTCGGAAGCTCACAAAGACAGCGATCATGTCAGTCAGAAAGAACAGTAGGCCAGTCATGGAAAGACTAAACTGATATTACATATATTAGAATGCATGACCCCTATGAATATAGAAGTAATATAACGTTGCCATTTGCTATATATGTATAAAAAATGGTCCAGTTCTAAGAGAAAAATGTTACTTACGAGCAACATAAATGAAGGAAAAGAATCCTACCTAATAAGTCACCTCTTTCAGCTAACAGGAAGGACATACTTCCTGATGTGCAAAAATTAAGCCAAGAGTAGTGCTGTTTTCAGAATAGAAAACAATATGAATGCAAAGTTTAAAATATAAGAAGAAAAAGTAACATGGAAAAAATACACACTTCACCAGTACCATACAGATATTATACATGAACATAATATTTTAACATTGATAAACGCCTGCTGGAGGAGTTTCCACCCAAAAATGGATGTCACAAACAATAAACAAGAATCACAAAACCTTCCTGCAGGAGGTAGGGAAAGGAAATATGTCCACAAGGCCTGTTGCCACAGGTTGAGAACATAGCCCCAGTCCCAACAGTCCCACTTCCTCCATGTTTCATCTTCCAGAAGAAAAAACAGGAGTTAGAAAGAATAAAAGTTATGAACTCAGTATATTTTCAGTCCTTGCATGACATATTTGTTTTGAAAGTAGACTTGACTCTTTCCACTTTTTACAGGCTTGAAACAAAAACCAACAGAATACCTATTTATTTCAAACAAACTTTGCAAACAGAAAGGGAATAATAACCATACAGCATCCAAGCTGTGATACCTAATTTTTCAGCACATAAGTCAAGAAAATGCCTGGTATCTACTGTCTGAAGAAAAGTAAAACAGAGAAAGACTCCTTTCTGCAATTGAGACAAATATCAAAATAACAATAATTTTTCTTAACATGCAGTTACATTGGATATTCTAACAAAAATAATTCCACAAAAAGAAATAGTTATGTGATGAGAGCAATGACATTTGTATGATACTAAAGCCACCTTCCACTAGCGCATTCCAAGTCAATCACGACTAGGTCACAGCGCTTCTCTTTTCTGTCATCGATCTTTCTTAGTGGGACAGCAAGTCAACATTTGTCACAATAATACAGTTTCTGTATTTGAAATAAGTGCTAGTGTTTTCTTGTAAATGCAAAGAAGGTCAAACTACCAGTACACTTCTATTTCGAAACGAGATGCTTGTTAAGGCTAACAATGCTTAATTCATTATTGCATTGCCAGGCGTTGTTGTAGGTGTCTAAGTAGTTACTCTTGTTTTGTTTGTACCTATTCAACAGCTTTGCGAAAAAAAAATTTCAGGAACAGAAAAGTAATATCATAAACAAAATAATCAACATGTTGCAAGACGATTTTTGCCTCTTCATTCTCCTGATGTTTCTATGAGTCATGTTCTCTAAACTTGTCTGAATTTCCTTGTTATTCGCAACAGAACTGTTCATTGACACAACACAACTTTTTTCCACTCTGCTTTACTTTTCAAATATCAACTCCAAGTGCATTAAAGTATAAATATATCTGACCTCTTGTTCAAGCATCTTGAATTTGCCACAGCTTACCATTTTAATACATTGAACTATTTCATATACACGTATGGAGAATAAACTGAGGTGAAGCAGGGTGCAGTGACAGGAAATTCTATAGGAATCTTTTTCTAGCAGTGATTTTTTTTCCCATAACAGATAACCTGCTGTATGCTTCTGACATTTTTCACAATGAATCACTGCAAAGGTATGAATTAACAAAACCAGTTTTAAAATAATTACTGGAGTAACTATTTCTTGAATATAGCATATAGGTCATTGTTTGGGCACATATGTTAAGATCCACAGTGGGAAAAGGCAAAGTCTCTTCTCGGTTCTTCAATATTTCCTTCCCTTCCAAAAAGCTCAAAATTCATGAGCTCAAAATTGAATATGCTCAGTGCTGGCCTTTGTTAATATCAACATCACCAACACTATAGTTCTAATAAACACAGACTGAAAATTACTTTGAAGTACAAATCTAAAAAGTGATGCTAAGAGGAAGGAAAAATATATCCAAACTTTAACATATTTCCTTCCAAGCTTCTAAAAGTAGAGATTCTAGTAAACCATAACACAAAAAAGAAATTAATCATACTAAAGAGGATGGTGATCCACCAAAGAGACTTCCAACCTTATTCCAGTCAAGAGGCTGGACTGAGAATGCCAAAGATCCTCTATTTGGAGAGAGTGGCAAACACTGCTTTAAGAAGTCAGCCTTCCCAAAATAACAGCTCACTTGACACCCACCCTTTACATAGAATTACAACAAATTTTAAGATGGGTATATGTGGAGAATGAATGGGACTCTCTAGGTGCGAATATAACTTCATATAACACATCATAATGACAAAATTACCTTTTTAAAGCAATAAGGAATAATTATCCTAATCCATTATGTCCTAATTAATTTACAGTTGTTTCCAAAACATTTCTGTTTCATGAACATCAAACTGAGTACACACATGCATTCTATGCCCTACAGTGAAAATTAATTCAGGTAGCAGAAGCTGGACAATGCTGTAACACAGAGCTCTAACTTTTAGTTTGCCCCACTGCCTTAACACGGCAAGAAGTTAATTGCATCTAAACCAGTTAAACTACTTCTGGGACCAATGCAATTTAAAGTATTCTCACACTATCAAAACCACATACTTGTTACAGAATGTCATTTTTAATCAAGAGAAAAGATAATTATTATCAGATAGCATTATGATCTAATTCAAATGTTTTCATAGGAAACTAAATGAATGGGAAAAAACCTGTTCTGTGCAGTAAAGCATTTTAGAATAAAGCAAAAATTGGTGATTGGATTTTTTTTCATATCAATATCTGATATATACTTCATTCAGTACTGAAATTTTTCACCAACAGAAGGACATGAACAGTACATTTCTCCTACCCACTTCCTCCATGCCACCTCCTAAGCATGCACGACTCAAGCATACTATAGATTTTCACAAAATGATGATTTCAAATCAAATTTTGGCAATACAGAATATCTCTTACAGCTCTAAAAAGACAATCACATTAAAAATACTCTTTTGGTATGATGAGTACAGTAACTCAAAAGGTAAGCTAACCAAATTTTCTATCCTTCTGTAATATTTTTTTCACATTACAGAAAAAAACCCAAAACATTTCTTCCAAACATTTATCACGTATTCAACATTTGCACTTCTTACAGCCCTTGACTTTAATCCACTTTATCTTCTTTCCCAAGTGGACTGTGACCTTTCTCAAAGAAATTTTAAGATTAGTTTTTGCAAAGTACAGCAAAACTTCCAACATAAGCCTTGAAGATATTATCTGAGATACATGCACAAAATGTTCTACAGCACATCTATCACTTTTGAAGCCACGTCAATGACCACTGGAGCAGTTTTGACAGATCACGTTTATGAACAAATCTAATGGAAAAAAAAGACATTTAGGACTGTCTTTTCTTAACACACATTCAGAAAAATGCAGTCCAGAAAGTGGTTAATAACCAGCAGGAATTTAAACTGTAATTTTGTAATATTTTAGAAGGCATTACTAAGGTATAATTTGTCGGAGACAAAAAGGAAGTCATTTCAAATATCTTTATGTAAAATATGCTTCAGGTATTACTTTGCATAGTAAATTATTCTCACAATTATTTCAGAACAAATTATGATGGCCACTGGGTGCAGCAAATAAAAGAATATACTTTAAAAGAAACTATTTCCCCCAGGTCACTATGAACATACATACTTCAGAATAAAAATGAAAACGGCTTCTTTAAAAACTTATTTAAATTGAGATTTACAAACAAAAAAACCCAGAACTATTAATTGCAGTGCCATTGCAAAGTCATATACGGGCAAAGTCACTTATACCAGCTCAGTTACACAGAACAATCCCAAATGTCCATGTTGACTTTAGAGCATCTTATTATGGTAACAAACAATCTATTTAAAAGAGACTAATGGAAGTAGGATCACTTTTCATCTGAAAGACATATGGAGTCTTTTTCCTGTCAACTGAAGTTCATGGCTGGACTCAATTTACAACTCTGATCGGACCAACATGCTTAAATCCTGCAGTGTATAGAATTCTCGTGAATGTTCTCCTATCATTAGTTAATAATTATTTACCTTTGCAGCATTACAAATAATTACTGAGAACTGTCTTTCTGCTAATTATATCTTTATAGGAAAATAAGCTGATGTAAATATACGTTCAATATGATTTTGAGCATATCACAGTAATAAATTTTAAAAACCACCAAAAACATCCAAACCAGAAACCATGGCATTCTGCAGAAAAAAAACCAAAACAAAACAACAAAAAACCTCCTTGAAAAATAATGTAATTTTATTGTTCGTCTTTGGCTGAAACATAAATACAAGATCCTGAATGGTACACAACTACCAATTCAACTACATTATGCATGAAAGTTGTTGTTAAGAGTAACTTGCCATCAACTCTGAAAAATCTATTCATCTAAACTCTTTCAATAGCTTTCTCTTGGTAGTATTATTTCATATAATATTCCCTACTGCTTAATTAATGAATATTTTTTTAAAAGTTACATGTTTTCAAATAATTTCAAATGTATTATTTTTCCATAAGAGAAAAAGATAGCGATCTGAGAGTAATATCCCATTTATTTTTTATCATTATTAATGCAATAAGTTTATTAACATTTTTCCCAATAACCAACTCAGCAGGTTCTCTTCTCTCCTTCTCTGACCTGCTCCCTATAATTTCATTCTTTGTAACTCATACCTTAACATATTAAAAATATGTTTCAAAACTCAGAAACCCAAAGTAAAATACCATTCATGACCTCTTAGGAAAGATTTGCCCCCCAAACATCGTGAGAGACTATGTTTTCTATGAAGTATAGAACATAAGTTCCATTTCATAAGAAAGGTGTAAGACAAAACCAAAACAAAACCTCAGCCATAAAATTCCGTGCGCACCTGCCTTAGACAAATCCACAGCGCTAAAGTGTTGGATAAATCTGCAAACACGTGTTGCACATTTAAACGCTCCAAATAATGTTACCATATAATCGAGGTCTTTGTCATAGTATGTATTCAGAAAAGACCCTGATGTTTGTCTAACCACCTCGATCCTTTCATTTTTCATTTTCAATTATTTCAGTTATGTAAAATTTAAGTCCTTTGGGGAGTTATTATTTTTTAATACACAGTCTATCCATGGAATTGGTCAGAAGGAAATCAGTATGATCAACAGAATTAATTCCGTTCTTTAGGATACTGAAGCTCAGCTGACTTGCACATAAACCATACTAAATAGTTTATAGCTACTTTTCTTCACCCAATTTTTAAATAAAAATGTCTGTTAAGCAAAATCAGGCTATCCATATACAACACTGTCCTCCTACTCCACTGTGTTCTCTCCTTTGTCTCAAACATCGCAGTATTTAAGAACTGTGGGCTTGGGGCATGTTTAGTAAAACATGACACATTAACCACTTTAGTTTAATGTTAGTGAACCCAGGCTACTTTACTCCAGCTTTAGGTTCAGTATTTCCTTGAAAAGGTCACACCGGCCAACTATTTGTTTCCTCCTCAGAATATGAACAGTTCAGTACTATGCTGGAATGTGATACGGCACAGTTTCCAAAGGTAGCTCACAATTTAGATGTTTTTCTATTTGTAGATGGTTGGGTTGATGAGTAGAATAGATTAGGAACAGAGTTTGAGCAACTGTGCAACAGATTTATACCTTTCTCACATCAGTTCATGCTAACCTAACAAGTAGCACTTGCTTCCCTAACATAGACACGTCAAATACCACGCTGATAATGACTCCTACAGATACTGCAAGAAGGGAGACTAAATTTTATAAGGGATGTTCTGCTCAGAAGCACAGACCACCACAGAGCATGTACTGTTGAGGGACTGTCTACCAACAAAACATTGTGCTCTAAACTAGCCTACCCTAAGAGTCAAATTCATTCTTGTATCTCCAGACCTTGGTTAATGCACCATAACTTGCTCTGGATGCTAATTATGTCTGCTAATACTGTGATTTATTAAAAGATTTGCTGCATGCCATTTTTGCATGTGTCATATTTTTGTATTGTACTGATCAACCAGTTCTTTTTCCAGTCATTTGAATATTTACTAGTATCTACACAAATCAAATAAATGGATATAAAAGTATAGAGACCTAAGCTAAAACATCACCAGAAATCAAGTTCCAGTATTAGACTATCAGCCTTGTTTACTATACTTTTTAGAAAGAGAGGCAGCTTTTCTGGCTCAAATTCCTACTTTATATCACAGCTAAACAGCGGTAAACTTTTGTACACTTGGTCTTACAACTGAGAACCTAAAGCAAATAAAAATATTTTCTGCAAATCACACGGTCCCAACATATCTCAGCATCCTTTCTAGAAATTTTACATTACTTTTAGCAGAAATAATCACTGCCTGAAGAGGGAAAAGGTCAAGAATGAAGTCGCAAGAGGAGACATGGCTTCTAAGAATGCAGATTACATTAGTCATCTTTTCATGAAATTAATACAATACTTTTGGACCATGGCAGAATTCAGTCATGTTTTTATAAAATACTAAATAATGTTCTCAAATAGTTGATACATTTTTTTTTCATTTTACACTAAATGAACCTCAAAATTATTTACAACAGATTTTTTAAAAAAACACTTCTGTAATTTTATAGGATGTTTTACAGCAATTGTTTTTCATATTGTCAAAAAATCCCTACACAGTTACTTCTAAAGTGAGCGACTGTCCTACTGTAGCTAAACATAGCCACTCTAAAACAAACAATAAACATAGAGTACATTTTTCAGTAATTAGAAATGCAGTGCTACTAAACTGCATAGAGCAGAGAAGATTTAATGACCTCCAATACACCGTAACTGGAGATGCTCATATTCTCATCTAGTATGCAGGTACAATACACTAATACATAATTAAAGAACAGGCAGTTACTGATTTATATTTATGTGAGATCAGCTTCACAAAAAGGAACATACTTCAGACTCATGGGCAATTAAAACCAGATTAATTTCCTACCACAAATATGAGTTCAAGCTCCTAGTGAGAACAGTATGACTTATGATTTACTTTAATTCTTTTTACTACATTAATACAGCAATCAAAACATAATACAGACCTTGAGAAAAATCCTGTCATTCACCACTAGCAAAAATAATGAGCATGAAAAACTTGTAGAACTATACAGTTTTCGCTTAATTCATTAAATACAGAAAGCACCTATTCTGCCCTTCAGAGCATACAATCGAACACCAAGAACTTCCAGCCTCTTGTAGCAACTCTGCAACTGCTTCGATAGCAGTATAAGATGTCTTAATCAGCAACACAATTACAGTAATAAAACATGTTTAACGTGTCTGCAGTGTTGACAGTGTCACCAAAAAAGAACATGCATTCACAATCTGTAGTCTGAAAGAGTATCCCTTTATTTCCCTTTTAAGGCAAAAAAACATTCTCAGCTCAGTTATATTACTCATATTTTAATAACACACAATACTGAAAATCACAGAATATGACGGCATGACTAAATTAAGCAAATATTTTGGAGAAGGGGTTACTCTCTTTAAAAAAAGACATTCACCTGTTAATTACAGAAAGAATAAACAAATGCATTAAGAGCAAAATAAACTATAGTTTACCTTAGAATTGTTACACTATTTGCTTGCATTTCAACATTACAGTATAAATACTATCATAAGTCAAAAGCTGGAAAGAGGCAGCATATCTAACTCTTCACTTTCTGACAGCACTCCTCATCTACAAAGCACTATCTACAGCTGCATTTTACTAAATGAAGAGCTGATTTGGCTCACCTCTGTTATTTCTTATTGGCTGAAACAAGTAGCATAGAGTGACTAAGTCTAACTTAATTACACAGATTAGATATATACAATAGTTCAATCAAAGAGTTCTAACACAGCATCAGTTTAAACCACAACAAACAAGACCAACGCCACTTTGACATGCAACTGTCCGTGTTAAAAAATGTGTTTGAAATCCCAAGAAATACAGAGAAAATCAGACAGCTTTTATGACAAGAAGAGTATAAATACAGAAAACTCACCTCCTCCCCTTTGTCTATTATTTACTGCCTACAAAAAAATTGTTTTACTCAGTTCCGCTATAATGATGCTTGTATGCCATGATCACATATTAGAGGCCAAAGGAACTACCGTTAGCAAAACTCATTTGCTTTATGCACTGTACACACATACTAAACCGTTCTTTACAAATGAACTTATTATCTAACTTGAGACAAGATCAAACAAATGAGTGTGACAGAGTAAGGAAGATCATACAGATAACAATAACAATTTCATGTAATTACATAGATTAGTAGTCATCTCCCTCAGAGCAAAGCAATTAAACACGTTTATCTTCAGATGTAGTTTCATTTACAGCCAAAAGACTATTCATGAGTTTAATGTTATCAACATGCTTAGAGTGCTTAGCTGTCTTGGAACCATTGTGCACAACTAGATGAGTCTGTTAGTTTCACAGTTGTTAGTTCCATCCTATATTTCTGTCCAAAAGTTAGATGCACAAGAAGAAAAAATGAAAAGCAACTGCGGTTTCCTTTCTTAAAGTTCACTGTTGCATCTGCAAGCTTGCACTGTCCTGCATGCAACCAACCTGATCTCCACTCTTCTGGAACTGTAACACCCCAGGCACATGCTGGGATATAAAATTATGAAAAGAGTGTTTCCCCAAACTGTATCCATCTGCAGGTTTTTCAGCATACCCTTCTTCTCAAAGGTCTTTTCGAACTAAGCAATTCCATGATATCCAAAAGTGTAGATTTTTAAGTTTAAATAAATAAAATCATCATCAAATACATGTTACTTATCCCTAAATCAGAAGGATGATCAGAGGGAATGGAAGGTCCACAGGAATCTGAAGTGTATACTTCATTGAGTCAATTTTGACAAACTCTTATATTTCTGAAACTTCAGATGACCCTGTTAATCAGCATTTTCTGTTATGAGTAAGCATTTGGCAAAAATGACTGTGCAAGATTTTTCAATTCTGCTAACAATAATCTACTTCAAAAAAGAGCAAGTTTTTTTCCACTCTCCAATTCCATTCTGCTTCCCTAAAACCTGAAGCTAAATTTAGAAACATTAAAAAGTTTGAAGTTTAATATGATGCCTGCACTGTTGACATTTTCTCCAGAAAGCATTAAATAACATTTAATTTAAAAGGGGGCATAAGGACCAGAGGATCTGTTTCTTGTTGCCATGTCCTCAGGTTTAAAATCAAATTATCTACAGAATATCAGGTCAGAAAATTGGATCAAGTCTCACCAACAGGATTCTTCACACGACACAACATGGAATGGAAGTAGCTCATCAGTGTCACAAGTCTGTCTATACTACAAAGAATTATTACTAGTAATTCTTAAGTCATGTCACACTACCAAAAAATTCATATCCCGTATCCCCCCAAACTCTGCAAATTACTTCTGACAGCATCAGTGATCAGAAATTTTGTTCCTAAGTACCAAAATGAAAGTGGCTCAGTCAGAACAGAAGAGAGAAATTTCACCCTAGTCTATCCAAGAGATATTTCATTTCTGCTAAAAGAGTAGCATGTCACAACACACAATATGAAAGCAACAAAGATCCTCTAGAAAACCCAAACAATTTGATACAGCTTCTGTTGAAGAAACCAGGAAAAAACCCTAACTTTGAAACTTATGTTAGCCTCCAAAATTATTCTGAAACTGGTAAATTAATTGTTTCATGCCTCAGCAGGTGTTACATTTTATCTTCTGGATTTTCTAAATGCCAGCTCTACCAGGTTCTGAGCATTTACTCTTGCCCACTCAACAGAGTCAAGTTAACAGGAGAGAACTTTTGCATAACATTTGCTGAAATGAAGTCTTAATTCTCTAATTAGTCTCTCAACCAGCAGCCAAGAGACTAACAAATATTTAAGACTTGTGTTTCTGACACCACTTAATAGTTGGGGTTTTTTTCTTACCTGTGTGGAAAAAACTAACTAATCTCAAAGAACTTTTCTTCAATATTTGAAAAAATAATCCATCTACCACAGCAAGGCAAAAACACTGCGTAACACGCAATATGTCAAGATACACAAAAGACAACCTCTAAATATTTCACTCAAATGTTCTATTAAAATACAGAGGAAAAATAACGGATATGATTACCATTAGTTATTTGCTTGTGTTACGAAGAAAGTGTCTTATCCCATACAATTAAAAAGACTGAAATGGACAGGTTTTATCTGATTTTATTCTATCTAAAAATTGGATACCTCCAGTAGACGTTTATTCTTCTCAGTGACTGTAAGGCATTTCGAAACTTTGCCTTAAATATTTCTAAGTGGAGAACTTTATTTTTGTGAAATCTTTCAAAATTTCTTCTTTCAAATTGAGAAAGACACTGCTTTTTTTCCTCTTAAATTTTGTCATTGATTTCTAAGTTAAATATTATTTTGGTAACCACATTCAAAATACAAAAGTATCTAAGCATTTTCACAAATTGATGAAACAGAACAATTACCTACATGAAAAAGTTACAGCCATAAACCTATTTAAAAATGTAGGGTTTTAAAACATTTTAAATATACATAAAACTAAATGAGCAGATACTTTGATTGTGAATAAGAGCACAACTGGGGAAAAAGGAAGAACTGCTAGAAAAAGATAAAATTAAGGTGAAGGAAAAGGAAAATGCATGAAGGAGCAAATCCTGTAAAAAGGAAGAAGACTGAAAATGAACTGCATCACTAAGCCTCACATTCCAAGGAGAAAGATGATGTGAGGGAAATCTACAATCCAGAAAAACAAGAAAAAACACATTCAAAGAACAAATTGCAGAGCTAACTGAATGATTGTTCCAGGAGAAAACAGAACACCTTCCGTCACTGCTGCTTTATGTGAAGCTGGGCTTAGCTGAGGACAAGAAGATAAGTAATGTGAAAAAGGAGTCCCTTAGGACACATCCTTCTGGTCCAATACAACATCCAAAGGCTTCAGCAATTTTCTGTGGAGGACTATTAACATTGCTTTTATACAGCTGTAGCAGATGGTATGATTCACCTATCTCAAAATACAAGAGCTTAGGGAACCTGATGATATTATCAGGCAACAAGTACGAACAAATAAAAGAAGTGCCTTTCATGCAAATATTGAAACTATCGATATCAAGTTGTGGGGAGAGCGCTAATACTTAACAGATTTTTTAAAAGACATCAATCAAGCTTGAAAAAAGACTAGGCCAGTGATGCTACATGTCTACAACCCTCAATTTGGGGGGGGTTTCCCCTTTCTCCCTCTCACAGACATTCTTAAACTACTGTCAGAGCCTTAAAAGCAATGCAAGATAAAAAAAACAGTTCTTCTCTGCTTTCCCCTTCTGTTAGGCTTCCATTAGCACCTGCTGTTGGACACTGCCAGACACTGGACCCATGGTCAGGTATGCTTCTGATGTGAACCAGTAATTTATTACTGATGGTCTTGTGACGCAGCAACATCTTTAGATCTAAAGAGTTTAGGAGAGAGGAAAAACTGGTCAAGAAAAAAAGAATTAATATGTAATAAAATCATGTTCTACCTCCTCAAGTCTCCAGAAATCTCCTCACCATCCTAGCTTCAGTGTCTCTCACATACAAAAGTAGCATAGACAATTTCTGAAAGTTCAAAAATACTATCTCTAAGGTTTTAAAAATAAACTCAGTTGAATGGATGCTGGCTATCTTTCCAAGTTTTCACTCAGTTCTCAGCT
This sequence comes from Neomorphus geoffroyi, assembly GCA_033558235.1. Classification (NCBI taxonomy): domain Eukaryota; kingdom Metazoa; phylum Chordata; class Aves; order Cuculiformes; family Neomorphidae; genus Neomorphus; species Neomorphus geoffroyi. The sequence goes on along the minus strand of JAUMJM010000033.1, from coordinate 17,233,722 downwards.
GGAGCAAGCAGTTCTACATATAAACCCTGCATTTCTCACGAGACCCTGAGGTAGGGTTTTTTCCCTTAATGAAATTCAGACAGCTTCAAGACATGTCTTGTGTCATCCCCTCACATATGGCTCTTTGCCTTCTCAAGCTGCATTACGGAAAGAAACATACACACCCAAAGGAACTGAAGAACAGGAGGGAGAAAGGCACCAGTGATACTGGAAACCACTGCCATCATCTGGGGATGATGGGCAGGGACTGGGATAAAGAAAAGCCATTCATTACTATGAAACAGTGTATAATACAAGATGAATATTAGAAATCAAAACTAGAAAAACTGAAAATGGAATCTGCAAGTCAACACAAAAATTTATTAAGTTTCATTTTTAAGAAATTGTGCATAATGTTTACAAAAGTTTAGGAAAAGTAAAAAAAAAATATTCATCAGTGCTAACAGGACAGTTCTTAATGATGAAAAAAAAAAAATCCCCAAAGGACTCTAAGTATCTGTAAATCCACTGGCATGGTAAAATGCCTAATTACTGAATATGTGACCTAACTGGAGGTGGGGGGAATTCAGAGTACTATAAAAATCATAAAGAGGATAGTAAAAGATAATGGCAATTGCAGGCCTATTTAACAGAAACAAGATCTTAAACCACACAAATTTTAACAGCAAAGAACAATTAATGTAAGTTCCTAAAAACAAAATGCTTCAGTGGGATGTCAGTCAGTAACACAGAGCTGACAACTGTGCTTTAATTAAATTTGAGACTGTTACCAATTAGTTAGTCTAGAGCACTACAGGCTTCATGCTGCCTATGACTCAGTGCACTGACTCATCCAGTAAAACTTTTCTTACAGAAGAACTATCCAGGCACCCACAAGGATGCAAGATCAAAAGGAAAGTAGTTTCATTGACCTTCTTAGCAAAAGTCTTGTTTTAAATTTAGATGACCAAAAGCATATACTGACACAACTGCTCAAATAGGTTTACCAAGGAATGAATTTCAAGAGCATTGTTCAAACTCCATTTCAGATAAACATCTAAAAAAATCAAAATATAATACTTTGAGCAGTTTGAAGCTGAAGCAGCAATTTTAAATCCACTTTTTTATAACTGCTCGAGTAGCATTACTTATTATTAATAAAACATTTATCAGTTTTCATTGAAAGATCCTGTTTTCTGCTGCTTAGAGTCCTGGTTGATTTTTATAATTGGAGACTGAAAATTTTCTGCATCAGAAGTAAGGCTGATGGAGGGGTAGGAAAGTAAAGTCTCAGTGATTTCCCTGTTCAGGGAAAAAACATGTCTGCTTCAATTTTAAAATTGCAACAATTCTACCATTGCACTAAGTAGTAACGGCATTTTCAAGTTCTGAAATAAAGTAATGGGAGGATAATCCTGGGTGAAAGAATCTTCTATTGATATTCCCATAGACCTCCAAAAGCATATTAGATTCAAAAGAAAGACCTGTCTCTCAGTAGTTCTTTGTGAATGCTCAGGCTATGATGTCTAAGCCACCAAGCTCAGGACCTCAGAAAAGGAAAGCTGTTTCTCTTGCTCTCTCACATTCCACTCCGATAGCGCCAATCCAGAGGGAGAAATCAAAGAGTGAATGAGAAGTGTCCAGACCCAAGATAGACAACCTGGAAAAGCCCTATAGTACCTATGTACAAACTAATGTAAACGTTTCTCACAACAACCAGCTGCTCACTATCACCTTCAGCTCCAGGGGCACACTGGCCCTGTAGTCATGGGTTGGATCAGCTTGCTTATTCACCTGAACAACAGTTTTGGTGTGAGCTCACTCCACAGCTGCACAACCAGCAGAGCAAGAGAGGAACCAAGAATGTACACCCACATAGCAGCATGTGCAATGCAATATGAGATCTGTTAAGCCACACGATAAGCAGGACTAGACAAACATGAAAAAGAACTTAGCACTTGTACTTAAGGCCTGGAGCAAAGGGTGGAACAGGTTAGGCTCCTGAGGGCTGAAATGAGCGTGAATGTTGCAATTAATAGAGAATCCTAAGTTAAAGTATGTTTTCTCCAGAACCTACACTAGGATCTATAAATCTCAGTATAAAACATTAATTTTTACAGACTGAAAAAGCTGTAACTTCATTAGGAACAGGCATATTTCATCTCCTCACAGCAAAGTCAGAGAAGGATGACCCACCAAAGACCGGTATTAAGGGTATGGTTTCACAAGATGGTGAGTTACAAGAGAACAAGCAGTTTTCTCAGATGCAAGTCTTCCTTCCTCTATAAGCTCATTTAAGTTACCAGCACGGCATAGAAAACTAATACAGTAGAAAAAGCTCTATAGTTAGTTATCTGCCATATTAGTGCACTCAGCTGATTTGTAGAACAGCTGGGGAGGAACTGGAACACACGGAGATACAGATGCATAAGGAGCAGGGAAGCTGGACTTGCCCCCATCAGTGGCAGCAAGACACTTCATCTGTTTACTTGTTCAACCTTGGCCCTTCCAGCAAACTCTGTAACCATGAATGAACTGCTTCAATTTGGAAATTGCAATATCCAACATAGTAATCAAGAAATTCTCTCAGCTGACAGATGAACACTGGAACCTCTGCTGTGCAGCTCTTGTGTGATTCTCAGGAAGTCACCACACCAAGCAGGTAGATCCCACGATTGGTTGTCATTTTCCTGGCTGTAGAAGTCTAGATCTGCTTCCCGGACACACTGTGACCTCAACCTCTTCAAAAAAGCAGAAGAGGCATTCCCACCTGGGCACCCAAAGCAGAATTCTGATTTTTTTTTGATATTGATGCCTGTAAGCTCTGCAAAGTAGAAGTTATATTACTATGCTACCATACAGGACAGTTGTAAAGATAAATTCTATGTAATGAACTTGAATGAATGGATTTATCTGTGAAGAATTCAAATGTTCTGGGGATATAATTCCAGAGACAAAAATCTGACCTCAAAGCCGAGTTTGACTAGTGATCAACATATAAGACATGTCCATGTACAAGAACAAAACAAATAGCTTATTCACGCAGCACTCTCTGGCTACATCCACCTTAACAGGCCACTGGAAGAATGTTCTTAAAGAGCAGAACAACCGTTTTGCCCGAGACTCTACACATATGCCAGTGGGATTTAATCCAGACCATTTCTACTTGGGTTCTTCAGGCTGAATATTAATTAACAGTCGGAGCACAAGGTGCACTCTCAGAATCCACCTTCTGACTCAGTCTGAAGAAATCCAGTCAGTGCACTGCAATGCGAACCATCTGTTTCTAAAAGGGACAATCAATACATTCTCTCAAAAGCAGATTCTTTACTCAAGAACTGAAGTGCTAATGCAGATGACATCTATGTTGTGCTAAAAATAAAGTGGGGGCTTTTTAATGTAGTTATTTTAAAAATACTTTTTTTAACTGTGATTATGTTTTTAGATATATTTTTTTTAAATGTAATTTGAAAGTATTTTCCAAAGGGAGCTCTCAAAATACAGAAAAAAACTTACGGAATCTGGAAAACCTTTAAAAGCCACAATTGTAAGTGACAAACAATTCAGTTGTCCTCTACTGCATTATTAAAACCTTACAAATTAGAAAACAGAGGACATAAATGATATCTGTCAAACTAAGAGATATTTTTCATATAGTTAGTTTAGACTTTTGTTAATACTTACATGATACTCCAGTCAGCATCCTTTCTCTTAGTAGAGTTAAGATTGGATATAAGATATAGACCAGTGTAATGCAACTTTTTTATGTCTGTATCTACGCAAACAATACCTGTTCAACCAAAAATCAATTACTAGATCGGTAGTTGTACAAATATAGTCTTGAGTTAAAAAAAAACAAAAAACAGTATTTACGCATTCACTGTAAAAAAAAGATCATTTTTACTAATGTTCCCAGGATATCAACTACAGAAATCCAAAGGTACGACAGAAAGTCATCTTAAGTACTACTTTTCTTGCTATTGACCAAGAAAGCTATTAAATATTTTTGCTATAAAAATCTAGCATACTTAGTGTTTCTTCACTTTTTTATAATACACCAAAAACATCTGTAGTGAATAACCATTTAACCTATTCTAAGCCACAATAAAAACATCTGAAGTAATTCACAGCCCTAATTACTTATAAAAATTAAGGTAAACTTTTTAATGTCTCGCCGAGAAATAAAGTAGTACAGCACATCTTAATTACTTGACAATGTCTGCAAAACTCTTCAAGAAAGGAAATCCAACCAGATCATCTCACCATGATAAAATAAGCCAGATGAGTCTGCAAATATTTTATAGCTCCTTAAAGCATTACAATGAATCACATTTTGGACATTATCCCAAATGATCTATACAACACAAAGGAATCCTAGTAGTGTTATAAAATAGGAGTGTGCTAAAAAGCTCTCTAAAGAAGATAAAAGTACTATAACATTGAGGAAAGAAACCCCACACAACTAATTAAGTGCTAGTTGTGGCCACGTAAGAGTTTACTACTTCAGAAATAAGTGGTTTACATACTGCTAAGAACGGTTTTTCAATGGGCTAACATTTCCCAAGGTCACTTTGTCATTTTTGTACCTTCCCTAGATAACTGCTTATAAATTCAAGGCCAGCAGAGGTCTGCATTCAGTCCTGCTGAACAATTACCCATCTACAAAATTCTTTTAAAAAAAAAAAGATAAATCCTCTCTACTCAAAATGTACACTATGTACGCTCCCTTTAGACTTCGCAACAGCAATATTGCTTGTTTCGGAGGATGGCATCTGTCAAAACTTACAAAACGCTTAATCAGATTGTATTTACAGAACTATTAGAATTCTAGAATTATTTTTACTAGAGCAAAAATATTGATTAAAAGATTTATCAATTTGAGGTAATTTTCTTCTCCATGATGTTAGCATTTCAATCACAAAAATACTAGCAGATAACAGAATTTATCCATGAGAAACCAGGAAGTTTCTATGAATATTCCTCCTTTTCTGCTCTATCAGGGTACACTAAATGCTCTGTTAGAAGTATTCACATTTGTTCTTTCCAAAGATGTCATGTAAGCTGAAAGATGTGCAGCTTCTCAAATCCATTTAACAAGGACTTTAGACTAATATTGAAAAGCAAACTCTAACTACCTACCCCTGATTAATTCCAAAGCATGTATCTGTAAATATAAATTATTATATTTCTCAGGTCTAAGTGCCGCTTCTTCAGATGATTCAAGATGCGGTTAATGATGGATAAAGGCTCCTGCTTCCTTCCCATTTATCCCAAATCTGTTTATTTCACCTAGCACTACGCCTTATCTAATGTGTGCATAGATCGACCATGTAGACATAGGATTATCTTTTTATTTTTGCACAACTATCTAAGAATTTGTCTTTGATTGCCATTAAATACACAAAAATTAAAAAGACATACTTGTTTTATATGCCTGCCAAAAGGCAAGGCTTTTAACATTATTTTAAATAAAACGGATTGTTAAAAAATATTGGCACAGTCAGACACGCTACAAAAGTTGGTTACTCATGGGACCACAAAGATTTTAGTAGAGAAATCTACTTTTAAAGGAATGCTGGAAGGGTTTTAATATTTCTCTAAATAAATTAAAAAAATGTACACCCTCAAAGTCACAGATGAAAAAAATATTAAAACATACACTTTACTGTTATTCACATGCAAATAGGAAAAATTATCCTAGAACTAAGAAAATGAGAGGTCACAGTCCAAGATATTCCTGCATTTTTATCAGGATATTTTTATACTTCTGCAATTTAGTAAAAAGTATTATTTAGTCTTGAGCATACTAATAACCTTTCCTCCCTATTATGAGAAAATATTATAAAGGAATTACGGTCTTATGCCTTATTACATCACCTACCAAAAACCAGAGATGACTAAAAAAAAATCTTACAGTTCTATATTTTCGCTAATGGTAATATACTACACCATACAAACCTTTTTTCTGGTGTCTGCTAGAGAGAAGAGGAAGAAGCAAATGAAGTACACTGCAAAAAAAGAATTTTGGTTGCAAGCAAAAAATATTTCCTATCAGTTCTATAAAGTACATGTCTTTCATCTACGTAAAAAGTTATCGCATGTAATTTAAAAAACAAGGGCTGATAGGTGGAACATAACTGGATTGCAATTTTTTCCAAAAGCACCTTTGAGAGAATATGAAAAAATTGTTTACACTTCAAGCCAAACAATCAACATTACAAAAAGAAATCTAGATAAATAGTTGGCATTTTGTAGAAAAACAACCTTCTCACATAACATATTAAGCACAATATAAAATTATTTTCCAGTACTGGTCTATTCAACAATTTAACTTAATGCTACCAGTATTACCTATTTTTCACATTCATTTTGTCAGTACACCAAGAGAGCCTCCTACGAAATGATACTCGTATACAGCTAATATATTTCTAAGGTCACTGACTATGTCTACATATTCAAGCATTTCAGTAACCTGCCTTCTCTACCAACCACCTCTACATCATTCCACACAGAGGGGGGGGGGAAAAGCTTTTTATGAATATGGTCTTTTGAAGCACCCATCAGTCATAATCACTCAATAGCCTCAAAATTAATTTCAAACATATTTTCTTCACAGGGGTTCAATTTTCTGAAGATGGGCTAAATATGAAACAGCAATTTTATAGGCAAGATACTTCCTTCTTCCCTTTTTGTATTAAAACATAAAAAAGCCATTTTACCTCTTCTTCGTTATTTGTTTTGCCTCCTTCATATATTTTCTAAAACTGCATATTTGAATTTGCCATCTTGATTCTACAGAACATACTGGAACACTCCATCTGTAAACATCTACAATTTATCTTTAAAATCCATGATGGCTTTCTCAGTCATCAGCTGTAGGTCCTTCATAGAAGCCTGGCAGAAGTCCATGCACTGGTAAACCACCCTAATCCTCACCCATGCAGAGGCAAAGGGAGTCCATTCCAGACCCTCTTATGTACGTCAAATGATATTCCTTGCCAAGGGTGAAACCTGACAGCCAAACATCGCATTTTATCTGAGTGAAACATCCAGAAAGATTTCCATGTTTCAATACAACAGACGATAGGAGCCCTTTCCCCCTTTCCTCGGAGATCAGAGGTAAGAGAAGCAAACAAAAACACCACGTGCCTTTGGCAGCTGCTTTTAGGCAGCTGCGGCAGGCACCACTTCAGCATGCATTATTTACTTTACTCATTTTCCTAAGAGTAATGTCGTCTGGAATTAGATTTAATGACATTATGACTCAAGTACACCTTTATTAACATTTCCATAGGAAATTAAAGTTTCAATGTCTGAATGACTTCAGCTCATCACTAGACTTAACAAGACAGAGTCGATTTCCTCAGTTACCTCAGAAGAAACTTCTTTCCTCAATTATAACTGAGGAGATGTTCCAGATGCAATGAAAATTTTACAAAGGCTCAACTGAAAATCTCATCCATTCTTTAATACTTATGGTTAGCCAACCCCAAAAAAGCCATGTACACGTTTTTGATAAGTCTTGGCTGTGAAATGCCCAAATAAATTTGGAATTAGGTAATACAAAGATATACGTTAAAAAGATATTAAAAATCAATTAGTTGATTTCAGTGTTTAAGACAAGTATTTTCCCAAACTGCTGAGCATCAGCAAACACCACTGGAATTAAGATGATGTGCTCAGAAACTCCGAGAAGAAGACAAATAAAATTTAAAAAAATGAGAACATACATTTGGTTGACTTCGGATACTTGTTAATTTTAAAAAATAGTTTGGTAGTTTAACCTTCTAATTGTCTCTTTATGCAGAACACACCTGTTGCTACTCAAAACAGGATTACCTTAAACAGAAAGACAAGAAACTAAGGAAAAAACCTGCAGCTACTTCCTGTACTACAATTGTGATCTTAAACCTTTGATAATATTTTCTGTGGTAGAAAAATTCTTGTTTGCAAACTTGAATTCAAATATTTAATAAGAAAGCTTAGCCAAAAGGCTGACTAAATAAGACACACAGTACTAGATGGGGAGGAAATGAGTAGCTACATGTATTAATTATCACCCTTTCTGGGATCACAGGCTCACTCAAGTTAAAATTTAAAGGGCTTAGATTACTTTCTGGTGAATTTTATTAGTTTTCCCCAAGAGGTGCAAAGACTAATGCTGTCACAACAGAAAAGGAGAGCATATACAGCGTCATTACAAGCTGAGTCACCCAAAAGCATTGAATCTTGCTTTATTATAACACAGCATCTTAAATAGTCTCCTGAAGCACCATCATTTGTTATGTGATAGAGTGATAACAGCAAGCTAACCCAGTACTACAATAAAACAAAATCTAGTGCATCTGCAGAGTTGTTTTCAGTAGATAGACCAAGTTCTCTTGCTGGTCTCTTTGGAGATAGCAGCTGCAGGCTTCCCTTCCTCTGCTGCAAGAGGCAGAACAAAGTTGGTGAGAGCTGTCTTGTTGCTAATGATGACATTTAGATACGCCTGCTGAGAGCCATGCTGCAGGTGGAAAGAAGAGGTGGTCGGGCCTATGTCCAAGAACTACAATCAAAAGATTCCTCTCTGTGCAGCTGTAGCAACCAACTTATTCCTCCCGTCCTTCCAAGTTTTTAGTTACTTTAAAGAGCAAAAATCTTGAAGTATAATAAAGTAAAACCTGCAAGGGATTCTTCACCATGCATTATTCGTATCTTGCCATCATTCAGATCCAATACGTGAATATATTTCATGTCCTGGTACCACAGTCTAATAACACAGAAGTACCAGCTTCAAACCAGAAAACAGATGTGCAGTGCTCTCAAATAAATCCTATGTGTTTTAATTCATCTGTCATTAGGGAATTTATGATCCCTGTATTTTTGAGGGATCCACTGCAATAGACAGCAAAGGAAGAAATTTCAGATAATTAGAGAACATGACCAGACTTTCTCTGCTTAACTGAAAAGCTGTTCATAATCAGCATCTCCTGGCTTGTTTTCTTCCCTGGCTCTTCTTTCCTCTCTCGTCTCACAATAGAACTCACCCAGATGCAGATACTGTAGAACTTGTATGACATTTGATGGCCTTCTTACTTCTTTATTTTTGTTGTCACAACAGAGAGCAATTGGTTATAAGCTAAGATACCTAAGCAATTAGGGTCTGTTTTTCAAAATCTCCATGTAAACACTATCACCATAAAACCAGATAATATTACTACTTTAAAAATAACACTAAGTATTTAAGGGATTATCTTGTGCATATATTAATCAAAGTTTTTTTGAAAATATTTTTAAAATGTTTTCAATTTTCATGCACTACTTTCAAGTGCTACCTTCACCAAAAAACAAACAAACAACCTTTAAAGTATGATTTCAGCCAAATATTTTAAAACATGCTCTCTGATGAGGTTCTACTGAACACATTTCTTGTTATACACTATAAAAAATGAAAATGCTTCACATACATATGCACTCTACACACATTTTGTTATATATCTCCCTGTACAGCTGTGATCTGAAATCTGGCTAGTCTCTTGGGTAAATTCACAATATACATAAGCAGGAAATCAGGCAAGACAAGAATGACTGAAAGAGCACACAGGAACTACATGATCAGCTGAAATAAGTCTCAATAACCCAGTAACACTAAAGTATCACAGAAAAGTGTTCTGTAATTCCTGTTCTGTATTTTCAGAATTTCTCTCTAGGAATTTATTGTCTTTTGCAAGTGTCTTTTTTCCTGATTTACAACTACAGCTTACCTTTATCATGTGCTGCTTCCATTGAAGAAATAACCACACAATTTGCATGTGGCAAGATATTTTCAGTGTCCTTCCAACAAAATTCATAAACTTGTTTCCACAACAGAAAAGACTATATAAATTACTTGGTCATTGCACCTACTTTTAATTCACAAGTCCAGTAGAAAATAGACTAAAGCAACAAAAACAGTTACTATGTCCATGGAGTGTTGTCCTTTTCCAAAACAAGTATTTCAGCATTTATCTCATGATGTCATTAGTATTCCGTGCCAGACTTGGTATTTTGCTTGCATCCTACAAAATACCTCACACAACTTGAGAACTCAGAATTAATTTTTCCAGGACCTTTTTCAATTCCTGTTTATCTTGGATGCCCTGTGGAAAACTTCAATTTGGAGAGCTATTAGTGTGAATGGGTTATTCCAGTTATAAATTGTTTGCAGATGGCTATGGAAGTACTACAGTAAGTACACTGGCCACCAGCATAGCCACATAACTATTTATACATCATGATACTTGGAGACATTTTTCACAAAACAGAAGTCCACTCTGCAGGGTGCTGTACAGAGAAAGGTTATTTTTGCCCTTAAGAACTTACACACAGTATAAAGCAGAAAAAGAAAAGAAATACTGATATACGGACAAGGATATAAAGAAACCAAGACAACATTTTCAGAACAATACTCTGGTTTTGCACACCAGCAGCCTACCTCAGCTTTCTTTGTGTGCCATCTGTTACTTGACTAAGTAGCTCTGTAGAACAGGAAGGAAACTAGTACTACAGTCCAGATCAACAACATCCAACCATGGCAACAGATCTAAAGCAGGTGAAAGGCTACTGTATTCAAACTAAATGCAGAGCTCAAGCAGCACTTCAGTGACAAAAGACCAATGTTTGACAGTCAGCAATGCCTTGTGCTTCCTCTTGTTATTTTGGAAGCTCATATTCTTAACTGAAAAAGAATCACTGGATGGACAAAAACAGTTCCTGAGTACAATGTGATATATATCTGAAAGACTAAAAGGAAAGCTCATGGCAAAGGTGATTTGTTTTAAGAAAAATCTCTTTCTAGAAGGTAGATATCAACTATTTTCAAGACAAAGAGCATTTCCCCTTCAGTGAAAGCAGAGTAGTAAAAATAGTCAAAATAATTTTATGAAGAATCAAAGAGGATACCTCCACAAGAAGTCCCAGATAACTCACGAAGACAAGATTTGTCTGAGGAAATTAACTGCCTCATTTTTTCAGACACAAATTAACATGAGTTAAAAAGATCATCTCATATTAACTTTGTTACTGATTAATTACTTAAACACTGGAGAAAAAGGAATGGTTTCATTCACTCTCTCATCTCACGTTTCATCACCTACCAAATAATAGCCTTATAGCTTACTGTATCTCCACTCTAGTTTATTCTAGATGATATTTAATGCAAAACCATACATGCCACCAGATTACAAGCTTCCCAATTAAATGTGAGTGAGGTACTTTTTTGTTTCAGTTAGAGCTTAAATAATATACATAGAAGTGTGCTGTTTGTGCTATCAAAACAGTTTCAGAGAGCTTTGCAATATGTAAGAAGCTTTGTTATAAGATTCCTATAAGAAGAAATACAATTTCAAAGTTTCATCCTCCAGCATTCACACTAGAACTCACTGCTTATGAAATTCTTTTTCGTACCACTACAGCCATATAGTACGGAAGAGATCCACATCTCTAGTTAAAAGGCAACTGACTATTGCAGAGGAAAATATAGAAAAAGTGGGGTGAAAATTGGAAAAACGTACTTCTGTGTGTCCAAGGATATTCCTTTTTAAAAGGTAAGCTTGGTTCTTCATATTCTTTAAAGTTTGAGAGAGTAAACTCAAGCTGTCCAAACAACTGCAGAAACAGGGGTCAAGTATGCATAAAGAACACTAGTGGACTGAGAAGACTAAAATGTAGTTTAGTCAATATAGTAAACTTAAAAGAGGAAATTACTTGTGTGTGGATTTACTGCAACAGACCTATCGTTGAGGAGAAGTGGGGTAGATCGATAAAAACTAATTTGTACAATGTGCTTCAAAGACAGGACTACTACAGGGACTTTGTAAAAAGCAGCTCTAAAGCAATAAAGAAGATTCAAAGATAAGGGAAAATACTGTTGCTTAAACCCCTGACAAACAGATTCCACAAAGGAGACTGCCAACAAGAACATTCAGTAGGAGAGTACTAACATCTTTATCTCAGTTGTAATTTACTCTTAAGAACATTTAGTTGCTTATGTAAGTATATATATGTAAAATGAAAGCCCCATTCAATGACCAAAACTACACAAAGAATGTTGTCTATTTGGATTTTCTTTATAATGGCAACTCCTTGTCTTAGGACACAATAAGGAATAAAAGCCCAAATGACCTCTTCTATAACAGAGAATATAACGGCACTAAAGAAGAGCAAAGGAAAACTTTGTGTGTGTAGGAGATGGGAAAGCAGGAAACCAAAATCCAAGATCAGAACATTACCTTCCCTGTACGCAAAATAAAGTGTTCGTGAACTTCGCTGTCATGTCTATGATGGTGAAAATGCAAATTGATACAATAGTCCCAGTTCTGTATCCATGTTAACAGAAAATGCACCACCTTCCATATTAGCAAGAACAGTCTCAGACTTTAAAATTTCACTGATACTTCTCTAGTAAAACTCAATCGACACATTATATCCTTTTGCACACTACTTATTTTCAAAATTTCAGGCTCCAGGAAGTGCTGCAGATACATGAATTACTCTGTCCTTAAAAAAAAGGAAAAAACGCAAGTGCTGTTTTCATTTTCAGTTACGCTAAACAGGCTTCTGTTTAGAATAAATGCTTCTGTTTGAGGTAATACACTTGTGCTCTCCTTTGTCTGTCATTAGTGGTTCACCGCCAGCTTAGGAATCTGCAAAACCACGTACACACAGACCTGAAAAAAATCCCCGTCCAATAATAGCTATTTTACATTCACAAATATTTAAATTCTCAAAAAGCCTTCAGGGACAACAATAGTTTTCTCCATAGTTTATAACCAGGAATAGCTTTTTTAAAAGTTCTGTCAGCAAATAAGTTTCTTTGTATCAACAAACACAATTTAATGAACAGTTTCCCCATCAGCCTCCTCTTAATTCTTATTTAATTGAAAATTTACACAACTGGAAAAATACTTTACATCCATTATCACAATTTACATGCTTATTTAACATGTAAAAATTTCATCATCGTTCTGACACGTGAATGAAATCTGAACTCTGATGTTCCTTATGTATTTCATTAATTTAGGCATCTTTAAAGGCAGGGCACATGCAAGAGCAATACATGTTACAATAATTACCTATTGGAATTCCCTCTCCTTTCCAAAACACTTAAAATGATACATTGTGTTCCAAACAAAGTAAGTTTTCACAAGGCAATGCAAAAGGATTTTGCTACAATTTTTTGATTCCTGACTCCATCTCAAAGTTGCTGTATCTTTTTGCCACTGTTGGATGATGCTGTTTTCGAGTAAAAATGAATAAACATACACTTTGAACTTCTACTTACTTATGTGTAATTTCATTCATTATTGTAGTAAAGCTGTTCATTGATAAGACTAAATTAGTAAGATTCTATAATATAAATATATTAATATATTAATATAAAAAGCAGTACATTCACAAATGAAAGTATGTGAAATGTGAAAATCATTTAAACATTTAAGTTGTGCAAGAAAATTTTCAACTTAATGTTGTCTTTAAGATTCCCCAGGTGACAACCATTTCACCATGTAACATTTTTGTAAAGGAAGTGTGTAACACCGCGCCTACACTGCAATCAAAAGTACAATGTAGAGACATCAACAGTGGAGCATGAATTGACTTGAGCTATACCAGATACCAAAAGGAATCCCCTCACGGTATCATAGTCAAATAAGACTATTTATAGTATTTCCATGTTATTGATGCTCAACTATTTCCAGTACTATACACAGTAATTTTGTAAACACAGTACCTGTACAGTGCAGTACATTATGCACTGTAAACGTATTTAAGTAAATACAGTGCCTTAAACCTACTGAAACTATGGAAATAAGGATCTCGGAACATGGATGATGACCGTGATTTTTGTACGTACTCACCTTTTATACAAAAGGAAGAGAGCTCTTCCTAGACTGGTGACTGTTCTGGTTTGAGCTAAAGTAGAATCAGATTTCTACTTCAGCCAAGTCTCATCTGAGTAACTTCATTTTTTAAAAGTTAACTGCATATTTTGCAGACAGTGTTTCTCTCTAGAACTGATAACACGAGGCACTGGTATGCAGAAAGACTATTGCTTATACTAACTCCTATAAGAAATTAAGGCCATCATCGAACTGCTGAAATGCCCTAAGTCAAGAGGCAAAAAAAGAGTTGCACCAGCAGGGAAGGGCAAACAGGACACAGGTGACTCCAAACTGCCCAACAAACTATTCTATTCCATTTATGTCATACCCAACATAAAACTCAGGGATCATGAGGGTCAGTCCATCTTCTTTGACTGCTGACATACAGCGAGGACCTAATCTTTTTGCTCTGATCCTGGATCAATGCATTCTTGAATACATTTCCTGAGTCCAACTCTCTCCTGCTGCTGAGTCCAGGCCAGAACCTTTCTCTGTGCCTGTTCTGCAGCATCCATGGTGATGTAGTCATTGAGGGAAGTGTGAGGCAATTTTGTATATTTGAATATATTTTATTATTTTCTTATTCATAATATTTTCCTTATTATTACCGTTGTTTCATTAAAGCTGCTTTAGCTTCCAACTCATGAGTATTTTTCTCTCGTTTTCCTCTCCTCTTTCCCTAGGAGGGTTGGGTGGGGTGGAATTGGCACTAGCACAACTTGCATTTTGCTGCCCATCAACCTGAGCTCAGGCTAAACCACGACAATGACATAACCATACGCAAGAACTCCCCGCTACTATGAGTAATTAACGCAACCCTAGAAATACACAAAAGCAATCCAGCAAGATAAGTATAAAAGCAAGAGATTATTCGAATACTTCCTGCAATTTTAACAAGCACTGCTTATATGGGGATTCAGGCATACAAAAAGCAGATTTCTGTAATTATGAATACAGTCTTAATTTATATGGCAATACAATTCAAAACCTTTAAAAGGTGCAACTGATTCTTAAAAGAGCAACCCCTTATTCCTCTAAACAAGTTATTCTTACATTGCACAAGCTTTTCTGCTGGACCGCTACTGAATCACAAATGTTAATCATTTAACTCACCTGGCCTGGCTGGGGAGATAAACAATTAACAACCTCCTCTAGCATCACTGGTACGTGCAATCTTCCAAAATTATTATTTTTTGTGCTTTGAAGTAATTGTTCAGTTTCATGTTTCTGGACAGTTTCTTCTTTTAACTCGCAGTCAGAGAGCTTTTTTGCTGAAGAATGGATCCTTCTGGCCAAAGTACCCACATTTATTGAATTCAGTTTTAAGTTGCGCAGAAACGAACAACTGTGAACTTGACACAGACACTGAGATAACATTTTGGAGTTGATCAACCTAGAAAAATAGTAATGTTGGGAATTACTTTGAGGCTAATATTTAAAACTGTAGGCTTGTTTAAAAGACCAAGTGGAAATGCTGGAAGTAAAGTATTAAAAAACGGGCAGTTACAATGATACAAGAAGTGGATGATTTTGCAGACAATGGAATATTTTGACTTGAGTTGTTTTTCTGCAGAATTGCTTTTCTAACTAACTTCGGTTAAGTAATATCTAAGTGGCAGTATTTTTTTTAAGTTAGAAAGACAGACGCAGACTGTTCTTCTGGTATAGTATGTTTTTTTAAAATAGTGCTGTACCCAAACAAAGTTTTAGGGATTTTTTGTTTTGTTTTGTTCTTTTACTTATCTGAAAAATGCAAGGTCAAACAGAGAGCTAGCCGTGAAGCTCTAATTAGCAGCGACAGACGTGGCTGTGTTGAAGTTCATAATAAAATTAGTCCTTGGAAAGTAGGCGAATAGGCAGGGAGAATTTATAGATATGCATGTAAGTTGGATATGTATTCTGTCCCCAGCTCCTGATTCATTGCACCTGATCGATGGAAATCATTCCCTCATGCTGCCCAGCACTGAAATAAAGGATGCTCGCTTTCTAAAACTCCAAAACAAGTCTTAGAGACTTTATTTGCCGGCATTTTCGCTATCAACACAGATGTCGTGTCAGCCAGAAGTGGAAATCTTGCTTTCAGAATTTTCAATGTTAACTATAAAACAAATTCAAACAACAATGGTTTTATTTTCATAAGGAACACCTTCTTTTCATTTTCACTGCTAGGACTCCAATAGCATTACAATGTCCCAGAAATCCTAATATTAAATGACTAACCAAATCTGAGCACAACCAGAAGAGTGACTTTACTTTCAAATCATTCCCTTCTGTTTTGCCAAACACAATGACACACTTGCTCTAAATAGTAGGGCTCTGGTTGCCAAGTTTGCCCCGTGTCTATTAAAACAGGAACAAACAAATCAAATACTGTAACTATATTTAAAGCAGTGCTATAATTTAATATTACAGGTGTAGCAAATATAAGGTTTTCATCATGAATTACATCTTGTAATACAACATATTTCAAGTACAGCCAGAGGCAAGAACTCTCCAGAGCATAACTAACTCAAATAATACTCTAAATACTGAAAATACCAGTGGTTAGTGATATAGCTTGCCTTTTAATTACATGAAGAACTGATGATTTTTTTTTTCCCTGTTTCCCCAGAACACTCCAAAACTAAGTCAGTAACCCACTAGTTAAAGACTGCACGACTTAAGTAGATTTTAACATTTCATTAAAAAAAAGAAAAAATTGAATGTTTAACACAGCTGATAGTAACATTTTATTTAGAAGATACCTACATTCCTTTATGGAGCCGAGACCTTCTGTATGCTGTACGGCATACTTTCTCCTGCCAGACAGAAAAGTTGCAACCTCTGACATAAAACCATTTGCAAAGGTACCATCCTAAACTCATACTATGAACAGAAGGACAACCTTATTTTAATTAATACATTTCCATTACAGGTTTTGCTTGGATTTACCTACCCAGCTTCACCTATTTTGTCTGCATAGATAAAAACGTGCAGAGTCATCAGCTCTGGAAAGTTGTCCTCCTAATAGTTTAAGCTGCAGCTGGCCAGTGTTTCCCCTTACCTTAAATTTGGAAGCATGTACCACTCCATAACCTTGCATAGACATACCATAGCCCTGAAGTTTCACACGATGAACCACAATGCCTCTACAAAAATTATTGTATGAAGAGGGTGAAGACCAACAATCATCACTCAACTCGCACTGCCCAGTGTTGGTACGAGCCCCGGAAGTGTTGTTTACACCAGGAAAACAGAACACTTTGCTTTAAACCAACCTCACTCAATGGAATTGGGTTGGGTTTTGTTCCTAGAAGGGAGCAGAATGCGCGGTTTCTCGCAACACGCCTCTTACGGGCACCGAGCACCCTGCAGAGCGGGACTCAACACTGAAGCAGAGAGCAAAGGCAGGCACGGGGTAAAAAATTAACTCTATAACGCTGGTTCGCAGAGGCGGCTACAGGGGAGACAGCACAGGAGACCGAGGCCGGCAGGACACGGTGCCAAGGTGTGCCAAGGTGAGCCAAGGGCCGCCAGGCGAACCCCCCGTTCCCAGCCAGCTCTGCCCTTGCCCCTCAACTCCGCCTCCCCTCCCCCACCATGCCTCTCCCCCCGGCTCAGGCTGCATGCGAGGCTTTGCCCCCAGAGGCCGCATCCCCCACCCTGCAGCCCCCACTGAAACCCCCACAAAACCGCCGCAACGCAACCCCGCCGTCGCGCCCCCACGCTCACCTCCGACGCGCGTCGCTCTGCTGACGTCACGAGAGCAGCGACCAATGGGGAGCTACGGTGGGCGGGGCGGTCGCGTTTGAATCCGGCGGACGCTGCAGGCAGCGGTTGAGCGGCCGCAGCGCTGAGGTGAGTAGCGGTTTCGCGCAGGGGCTGTGCGGGGCTCTGGAACCCGTCGTCGGGTCCGGACTCCTCTCCCGCACACTCTCTCTCACACCCTTGGCTGGGCTGTCGGATTGAGCAGCCCCGTGGTGGGGCCAGGAGCAAGGTGAGGGGGGTTGTGGTGGGTGGCGCCTCTGCCTCGGGGTGTCTCTTCCGGCCCGCGGCCGTGGGACGACTCGGCTGGGAGAGGAGGAGCTTTCCCCGAAGGTGATGAGGTGTCTCGGTCACCTTTAATCCTGAGGTCTCGTTGGGAGCGAGCACCTCTTCAGCTGTCAGCCAGAGTGGCCCTTTAAAGGGACATTTAGGGGTTGACACGTGTCTCCGTGTTCCGTGTAAACTTCGTTAAAACGGATCCTGCCTTTATGCCTCTAAACCGCCGCGCAGGGAGACTCAACCTATAACCCAGGGAAAGCCAACAGGAAAAACACCTGCTTTGGTCTGTAGAAGCTTGGTACTTTGTGTGCGAGTTTGCTGTTAAATGAAGGAAAGCAAGTTGGTGAATTAACGGTTCAACTTGTTGAATTAAGCTTATAAACTTTGTTTTATTAAAGCTGTGTCACCTTTTCTAGGCCAGTTACAAGGCTTTCCAAAGTTGTGCGATCGCTGTTGCGATTTATAGATCCACTTGCGATTTATAACAGATCCAGTACAGGCAGAAGATGTTAGTCCCAGTTAAGGGTGTGAAGTGTTTGTGGAGGTATATTTGAAATAGGAGGCCTTTCATGCTTTTTTTTTTTTTTTTTTGTCAGTTTCAGAGAAGATTTGACTGCTTGGTCTGGAAGATCAAGGTCTTGGAAGTGAAGAAGGGGGACAACAGGAATTCTGTTATGTCTTCCACTAAGGAAGACGGTGTCTGTAACCATGTCAAAGTGGTTGTCCGTGTCCGCCCAGAGACTCAAAAGGAAAGAGATGGTAACTTTGCTAGAGTTGTTAATGTTGTTGACCAGCACATATTGGTTTTTGATCCAAAGGAGGAAGAAGTTAACTTCTTTCACGGGAAGAGAATCACCAATAGGGATATTAATAAAAGACAAAAGAAAGATCTTAAATTTGTCTTTGATGCTATTTTTGATGAAAATTCATCGCAGTTGGAAGTTTTTGAGCATACTACCAAAACTGTCATCGATGGCTTCTTCAATGGATATAACTGCACAGGTAACTTTGCTGTTCATTTTATCTAATTCAGAAATTTCACTAAATTCCTCAAAGTTTCTACCAGTGTATCCCACTGCTGCAGAGGCCTTAAAAAGGCTGAGATATAAATAAAGCATTTAGTTTTAATTTATGAGAGGCTGACTTTTTAGCTGACAGAAGTTAGGATAGCTCTACTGTTTGGAAAATGAGTTCATATTAGGATTATAATAAATACCAGAATTTTATCAGAAACATACATGGTTATAAGGTGAGTCCTCTGCAAAGAGTTATTCAGCCAGAAGCAGTTGTCTCACTTAGTCTTAGCCTGCTATATGAGCTCTCTTTAAGAGCTATTTTTTAATTGGCGAATGGAACATTGTGAGGAAATGAAATGTGTATCTGCAGTAAGTTGATGGCTTAGGCTTATGAGAGTAAGCAAATATTTTCATGTAAATTGTGAGTGAATGAACTTTGAACTGAAAATTCAGAAGTAAAAATTATTTTGAAACAGCTTTCTGATTATAGCTGTAAAAGGTAAAGTTTAAGTAAGAAACGTCATCAGTGTAGGAAAATAGCCGTGCAGAATGATGGAAATGTGTAAATATCTATTTAGTATTTCTGATTAGCTTATTGGTGTAAACTACATGGGTTTGCTTTTTTGTGGGTTTTTTTTGAAAATTCAGTGCTTGCATATGGTGCAACGGGAGCTGGAAAGACTCATACAATGTTGGGTTCCCCTGAAGATCCTGGAGTGACTTATTTTACCATGATGGAGCTTTACAATTACATGGATCAAATAAAAGAAGATAAAATATGCAATGTTGCTGTCTCTTATTTAGAGGTAAGTCAGTTCCTGCACTTGGTATGTTGCTTTTAGTAAGACATATTTTTATGACTAAAGACAAGAAGGTTTTGCATTCCTTCCACCTCTTTCTGGGACTTTAAAAATGTTTCCCTTTACAGAGATGGAACAGAACTATGCTCCACAAATTTGGTGTTATTCATAAGCACTTGTTAGTATCATACAGAAGGCTGCCTGAAAAGAGCAATCTCTTCTAATATATTCATTAAACATTCTAATGATTTCTGTCTTGCTGATCAGTTTTATGCCTTTGAACATCTGTTGATATGTGCAAGAAAATATCTTTTCAGGGATATATTTCAGGACTTCACAATTAAATCCTATAAGCACTGTGAAACCACACAACTAAATGACATCTAATCCCTTTTAAATTATGTTTTTTAAAGTTTATTTATCAGAGATACAGTACAACTACTTGAATTGGAGTTGCTATGCCAATGGTTGGCTCTTTACAAGTATTTTTGTTCTCTGTTATCAACTTCTCTCCAAATTTTTACATCATTGTTCTGTTTTATGAGTAAATGTCTTGGCAATGCTATCTAGCAGTAGTAGCAAAACCGTTAGCTTCTAGCCCCTCAAAGCTGCAATGAAAAAGGAATTAGTATTTGGGGGTGAGAAGGAGGGAAAAGTTTTCTTTGCCGTGTGCTATTTCAAGTGTTTCCACATACCATGAAAAAAGGTATGTAAGAATTAGAGATTAAGATTAGATTTAGATTTAGGAAAGTGATTTAGATTACGAAATCTTGCTAAAGTATGGACTATGAAGTGTTAGAGAGAACAATCAATACTTTGGATTCATGCTTGCTGCTGAGGGTTTGTCTGTAAAAAGTAAACTTTTATCTTTTTAATAACTAATAAAGATTATTTACTAGGAAAGGGTGACTCCTACTTAAATAGCTAAAGGGATTCACATAGATTGAATTAACTGAATATTTCAAGCTCAGTATAGGAAAGCTGCTTGGCAAAAATTGTACAGAATGAATTTGTTAATTTATTTTAAAGAAGTATTAAAAAGACTGACTTATGGTTGGTTAGGTTTAATCTTATCAGTTCTGGTAGGATAGTTTCCTTAAAATATTTTAAATTTCCTTTCAAAGGTGTACAATGAACAGATCCGTGATCTGCTGGTAAACTCCAGACCTCTGGCTGTTCGTGAAGATTCTGAGAAAGGAGTGGTAGTTCAAGGGCTAACACTTCATCAGGTATGTAAACAGATACGGAAATTCAGGAAGCCTCACAATGCGTTTGAGGGAAATAGTGAAGTTCCCACTGATCTGTGGAAGTTGTATGAAACTTGGTAGTCTCCTAGTGGGCGCTTTTTTTTTTGGTTTTTTTTTTTGTCATTATCACCAGTATCTTAGTAATTTGCAAACCTAAATAATTAATCAAAAATGTATAGTGGAAAAAGCTGCTAATGTTCTTGAACACAAATGGATAAAAGAGTTCAGTCATTATTGAGGCAATACCATTGGTTTGATGCTTCAGGTTTTGGAAGGTTTGCTTTTTGGCTAAAAGATCTTAGCATTTGTTAAAGAAATTCACTGCCTTCAGTGCCATCCTGGAGGGTTCTACAACTTTGCAAGTCTTATGCTTGCATCTCATTTTTGTATAATAACCACATATGAAAAGTTTCACTTTAAACTACTCTTTCAGACCAACATAGTAATTCTTTGGCAAAGTCAATGAGAGAACCTAGTTTTCCAGTCTGGACATAAATGACCTATTGTCTTGCAGCCTTTTAGAGTATGTCACATGCTATGTAGCTACCAGCTTTTGTGCACATGGAATAATGTTTCAATAGGAAACAGCGTTATTAGTCTGGCTTACTCTATGAATACCGTCCTTCTCAAAGCTTGGATCTTGCGGGGGGGGGGAAATAGTGTATTACTGTTTAATGCATTAGTACAAGAAAAATACAATCAAAAATAATAAAGTCAATCATTCTTAAATAAGATTTCTAACTATGGAGAACCTTTACAGATTTCTTTACTAAAAAAATTTGTTTAAGTTTCTGCAGTTAAGTGCTTGCTTTTCCTGCCTTACTGCTTTTTAACTGATACTGATGTGCCTCAATTCCAAAATGGACATTTCTCTTATTTCTAGGAAACTAAATTTTTAAGTTCCTTTAATTTTTGCA
Source organism: Neomorphus geoffroyi (assembly GCA_033558235.1). NCBI lineage: Eukaryota > Metazoa > Chordata > Aves > Cuculiformes > Neomorphidae > Neomorphus > Neomorphus geoffroyi. The sequence continues at coordinate 17,211,839 of JAUMJM010000033.1, read as the reverse complement.
GGTGAATATTAATCTATTTTAGGATCAGTTAACATCTTCTGTAGTTGATGAAAAATTAAAAAAAAATGTTTGTCTTGTGCTCTACCCTTAAAGCCTAAGTCAGCAGAGGAAATCCTTCAGATGTTGGAATATGGAAATAAAAATAGAACACAACATCCCACAGATGTAAATGCATCTTCTTCCAGGTCCCATGCTGTCTTTCAGGTAACATTATGTAGCAGCTTTAAAGTGGTCATTGCTGTGAGTTGTAGTTTTTGTTTAAAGTTGAATACAATGGAAGGGTTTTTCTTAAGAGAGCGTTGAGCTTTAGTTTGGTTCAGAGGAGATTGTTTTTCAAATATAATCACTATGAACCTTTACTTACGTACAAGGAACCAGAGGTCAACAAGAAGAGTAAACTGGAAAATACCAATTTCAACAAAAGACTCTCTAATTCCAATAGTTTGAACTAATAGTCCTTTGAAGAAATAAGTTTTCTGTAAAACTATAATTTAGAGCTTTGAATATATATCTAAATTGTAATCTTATAAACTGAAAGTTGTTGGGTTCTCTGAAAATATCTGCATACACATCATTAAAATGAAATGCTATTTTTGATTTCTATGGATGAGGGGTTTGCATGTGTTGTACAAATCTGCTAGAATTTAAGACTTCTCCAAAGATTATTGCTGTTTGCTAGCCATTGCTTTATCCTTCTGACTCGTAAACACAACCTGTGATATTTAAAAAAATAATATTTAAAAATGGGTCTTGGTAGCTAAAACTGTTTTTTCTGCTCTTCTGGGTTGTAAAATATTAAAACAAATTTGAATTTTGGTCCTTGTGTTACAGCTTAACCAGTATTTAACTGTATTCTTGACTGTGTCTTCAGAATTAGGCAATGCTTAACTATAGCTAAAAGTTTATATTTTGACATAGATGGTGGCGATGCAAGTAGCTATAAAGTTAGCAGTCCAGAGTGCTACTGTCAATACTAATGAGAAAAGAGGCTAATTATAGTAAAGGTGTTAAGTAATTCTAAAATATGCAACAGAGCTGAAGTCATTCCCGCTCTAAAAGCTTCTATGTTTTCTTATACACCTTAGACTTTATGGCTGGAATTACCCTTCCTGGGTTTAATTTCCCCTGAGATCTTGCCCATGGCTGTACATTTAAGGCCAAAAGCATTCAGTTCTAATGCACATTTCATTCACAAAAACTGTCACACTGATTCTGTCCAAGGGCACTGTAGTTAGCAATAACTTTCTCTGGTATTTTTTGCAATATTCCTAATCCAGTTAACTCTTGTATTGTGATAATCCTGAATGTTTGTTGTGTTTATATCGTCTTTTGAGATGGCCTAACAGTCAAGATACTTGATTGCTTTTACCTAAGTGTTGTTTTCTGTTAAATGCACAAATTATTGGTAAAAGTCATGATTTGTTTTAATACACTTGTATCTGGAATGTGTGATTTATATAACTATCTACTAATATGTGTTCTCAAAGATAAACTAGTTCAACATGTAAAAGTGAATGTATTTTAAGCCTTTTTCACAGAAGTGACTTTATGCTTGGGAGGAGAGAGGGATTGTTGTTTACTTATAGAAATGTGTGTAAATAAATGGTTAATATAAATACTGCATCTGCATGTGGCACTTCAAAGGAATAGCAGTGTTGCTAACTAGATTAGTCCAATAACTGCAGCTGGAAGTTTAACAGATTTTAATTAACATGTACTCGTTAAAATAAGCAAATTAACAACCATGCACTTTCTTGAAGTGGGTTCTTAGTTGCTGTACTTGAAGTGCTTATTAGCAGTGTGGGCATCTGTAAGAAATAATTACAAGCTAGTGAATTAGTACTACAAGTAATACCTTATGTCAGTTTTTATCTATTTCCATGAATCTGTGACAATCTGCAAAATCCATCTTATCTTGCCCCTTATGGCCTCTTTGATTCCACAATTATAAGTGGTGAAAAATCCATGTTGCTGTCTTCCCCTTCCTTTATTTAAGTTTTCTGTTATTTTAAAGAGTTGTTCTTGTTTGTAGAGAACAGTTATGCTTTCTCTGGCTTTGGCTTTTGTTCTTAACTTTACTGGAACAGAACGTTTTCTAGAACTGACTCAGAAAGCAATTAATGTCTTGGTCCAAGACATTCTGGTCTGATCTTAGAGATGCAAGTTTTGCCTTGCTGTACTGTCTATCTTGGGTTTAAAATCTCTATCTAGGTCAGGCAATTACTGCATCTGAAAGTAAAATTCTAACTGCCATGCTGTTCTATTGAAAGTGTTCTGCTGACGGACAAAGAAGTAGGAAAGATTCTGCTTTGGGGCATTTCCTGTGTCTCTTGACTTTTTATAAAAATCTTGAGTCATGAAACATAGTTGGGCTGTCACTCCACCTTTCCCTGCTTCACTAATGATAATTACTGGGTTATGGTAGAGTGCTACCAGCCTGAGATAGCTACAAGGGAAATACAGGGAAATGACTTTTTTTTTTTTTTTTTTAAATATTGTACTAGAAATAGTACAATGGAACCTACTTGTATTGTTTGATGTAAAATCATAGAATACCAGGTTGGAAGTGACCTCAAGGATCATCTGCTCTGACCTTTCTTGGCAAAACCATGATCTAGATAAGACAGCCTAGCACTCAGTCAAGCCTTATCTTAAAAGTACCTAATGTTGGGGAATCTACCACTTCCCTGGGAAGATTATTCCAATGGCTAATTGTTCTCATTGTGAAAAATTTTCCACTTGTGTCCAACTATAAACTCTCCGGGATTAGCTTGTACACATTACCCCATCTTTTCCATCTGACTCCCTGTAAAAATGGAGTCTCTATCTTCTTTATAGCCCCCTTTTCAATACTGGAACAAGTAGGAACATGTCTATTTGGTATAGACGTACTTTTTGTGGCAAGTCATTCGGTCCCAATACTTATCCATTTTTTTCCGTTACAAATTGCTGTGAAGACTTCATTTCTCTTACACAAAGCTTAAAGCTATAGAACAGATGTGATAGTCTTTAGTCAATCATCTTGTCTGAATAGTATCTTTCCCAATTCACTGGCTAAAAGTGGGTTCATGAAAGTGTCAGAAAGAATTAGCCTTACAAATGGCAAGACCCTCAACAGAAGGAGGTGATATATCTAGAGAATCCTGAAAATATCAAAACCATTTAGGGTGACTGTAGTTCTTATTGACTGTATACTCATGGTTTGCCTACTTGCTTACAAACCTGAGGAAGGAATACCTTCACTAGCAGAACAAAGCAAAAGCATTAATGTTGTCCAGCCTTCTTCCTGGTTTATACATACATATATATATATATACACACATATATATATATATATATGTGTCTTTATGGTGTACTCTTAAAGGTGCTTTTAACAAACAAACGCCTTTTTCTGTTTCAAGTGTAATAATGTGGTGTACAACTTGAGTGCAGAAGAATCGAGCTATTTTAGCTATAAAATTCATTTGAAGCTCACCAGTCTTTGCTATTGTGGAAAGCTCCCAGGGCAAAAGTGAGAGGGAGAGAAGTACCTCATGGGTCCCTTAAGTGAAGGGGATGAGGGAGAAGCAATCACTTATTGCTTGCAGACTGATGCTTAGCCAGTCTGTAACCAGTGGCTACTTTGGAGGAGCTTTCAGTCGGTTAGCGTCAGCTGTCCCTTTGCAATGTCTTGCCATCCGCTGCCTTGACACTGTACAGCTTCTGTTCAGCAAAAGCTAATAAACACCTGGTGTGTTGGCATCTCTGGTTTGGTCACAAATCTGAAACCTCCCTAGGGGCTGCTACACGTAAAATTTAACTCTCTCTTAGCCAAACCCCCTACAACTACACGCTGCTTTTTCCTTACTAATACCTGAAGCAGGTAAGTTTGAGGTGTCAGAAATGGATTCACTGTTTTCCATTAGGCCAAGCTGCCTATTGGTGTTGTGGAATAGTTTAACTTGGATTCTTAGAAGGATTCTAATAAGATTTTCTGAAAACCATTGTTAGAGTGTGACATTAACTTACTGCTTAGAGTAACAACAAACTGGTTAATGGTTGCTTTTTAATGAATTTCTTTTATTTTTTTTCATTTTAGATTTATCTGAGACAGCAAGATAAAACAGCTAGTATTAATCAAAATGTTTGTGTTGCCAAAATGTCTCTTGTTGACCTGGCAGGATCTGAACGTGCCAGGGTGACAAATACCAAGGGGGCTCGTTTTATAGAAGGAACAAATATTAACCGCTCTCTGCTAGCTCTTGGAAGTGTCATTAATGCCTTGGCAGATCCAAAGGTATGTGATGCTTTCCCATGCAGTCTTTAATACCTGGTGTTGTGAAAACTTTTTTAAAAATGTTAAGTATTAAATGTAGCACTACCTAGCTCTGTGTCATATCTGGTTTGATTCTTGTTTTGTCTTTGAAATTTATTCCTGGGACGTGCTAACGACATTGATAAAGAACATACTTAAGGTATGTGTAGAGTCCTTCTAATTTGAAAAAAAGCCTCCTTAAACTTTGAGGAGGGGAAAAAAAAAAAGGCATGTCTTCTCAGTTGTTGAATCAGCTAATGCAACTTAACTTTTGCCACATTAGCACCAGTGCTGAAATTAGCTTCCACTCGAAAGTGAAGCAACTTTAAAAAAGTGCCCTTATGTGCTTCATTTCTGCTGATACTAATATTTGAACCAGCAGCCCTTTGACTGCCTTAAGTCAAAGACTTATTTAAATGAACTACAGGGAAATTTTTGTCTGTGTAAGAATATTGGAGGTAGATACGTTAGTTCACAATAGAAGTGCTAAAGCTTTAAGCTAATTTCACTGCTTTTTTGATTTTGCCTATTTTAAATTAGTCATAGAGGTGAGCTCCTGGTCTTATACTGTTCCTGCTTATTAACAAAAATGAATGAAATTCATTAATGAAATATTTTTTATGCTTCAGTCATTTAATAAACATAATCAATTTTTAATTTCTTGCAACAGCTGAAATTATAGTATCAGAGCTCATGTATGCTATTGAAAACAAAGATGACTGTATGATATTCCTTTTAAACTCTTCTTGCTGCCTATTGAGTGTGAAAAGGCATTGTGGCTGTGAATGATAAGGAGAGTCCATATCTTACCACAGATTCTGTCTATAGTGCTTCAATATCTTATCTAGTCTAGCAAAATTCTTCTGTTGAATAGTTTGTTCAAAGAATATTAAATATCTTTTAAGGTAACTCCGGAGTACCTACTGTTTGATTCTGAAATATAAACCTACTAAAGCCTAAATTCTAGGAAAGCTCTCATTGAGTAATGGGTATTGCACTATTGATATTTCTCATTGTCATTTTCCTTGGTTTTCTTACGGGTTCCCACTATCATCTCTGAGAGCTGAATGAAAGACAGTTATGATGGAAATAGTTCTCAAAACCAATATCCAGCTACCTAAGGATAGTGTTATTCTGTGAGCTGAAAGTAGTCTGATGTTTCTTGTTAGATGCCTACATCACAAAAACAATTGTCTGGACATCACAAAGTAACCTGGGTAATACATATAAAGATATTAAAGATGATTTTTAAAGAGTTCCATGAGATTTAAAACTGTTTAAGATGTATACGTAATTTTTTTAAAAGTACTTGTATTAATTAAAAGTTCCAAGGCTTTGTGATGTTTTGTGGCATGCTTGAAATTCTAAGCAAACTTTTTAGGCAGGTGAATATTTAAAGTACAGTGTACTAATCCATAAAAATGCATGCAACACTCTCTCTAGAGCAAGAAACAGCACATTCCGTATCGAAACAGCAAGCTTACTCGTTTACTGAAAGATTCTCTTGGAGGAAATTGCCGAACAATAATGATAGCTGCTGTTAGTCCGTCTTCGATGTTCTATGATGATACATACAATACTCTTAAATATGCAAACCGAGCAAAGGATATTAAGTCTTCTGTAAGTATATTGGTGTTTACAGATCCTTTGTCAAAGTATAATGGAATAGTATTAAGTATTATTTCTTTTAGAAGATGATCATTTCTTTCATTGTAGTCTCAATTTTGTTCAGTTACTACTTTCTTACAGTCAGCTCTTTGTCATTTGAGTAATAGATGTAGTAGATAGTAGTTTGGGCTGAAAAGCAACATAGCTTCATTAATGGGATTATGCTGCCAGTCTGAAAGATTTTTCTGAGCATTAAATTTAGAAATAATCCTCAACTGGCATAATTCACAGCCAGTTTCAGTATTTTACTGTTACATTCTCGGAACTGTAAAGCATATTAAAGAAATGTCTGAGCAGTTGTATAAGAACCAGTCCAGGTTCGTTAAAGTTGGATCAAAGAAGCTAAATGGCATAATATAGATAAGTGAAATGCTACTGGGGTGACCAGTCTTCTACTCTCTATTATTCTAATTTTTTTTTCCGTAATACTTTGCATTGCAGCTCCGTAATTTTTTTATGTAACATGAGATTGACTGTAGTTTTTATTTGTTGCATAGTGTTTATAAAAAATGCACAAGAGGGACACTAAATAGTAAAACTAGTCTGAATAAATGCAAAATGTGCTTGCACATGTACACGTAATTCTTTATTGTTCTCTTGAGTGAAATGACAGGGCCGTGGTAATGCAGCCGAGGGCTAAAAAAGCTGAGGGTCACTTTTTTTGTTGTTGTTGTACAAGTCAGGATTTTATTCATCCTTTTCCTCATAGTGCAAGTGTAATTAGGTGATGCATTTATTATGCAGGAAAACACGAGGAGCCTTCTTGAATTCTAACTTGGTTTTTTTCTTTAATAGTTGAAGAGCAATGTTGTTAGTTTGGACAGTCACATAAGCCAGTATCTTAAGATTTGCAATGAACAAAAGAAAGAGGTATGTAAAAAAAATAAATTGTTAAAAGTTCAAAAGATGTATTGTATTCAAAGTTATAGCAATTAAATGTTCATGGGATTAAACCTATGTAAGTCAATATTGTCCTAATTCTCCCATATAGTCTTTTGCAATAAGGAAGATATTTTGTATTTGTAAAGGTATTCAAGACATAAGCACAGAATAATAAGTTTAAAAAAAAAAAAAAAAAAAACAACAAAAAAAACCCAAACTACATTCCAACTAAAAGGTAATTAATATTTTTTTAGATCCTGATGTTGAAAGAGAAACTCAGAGAATATGAAGAAAAGCAAGCAAACAATCCTGAAAATTGTAATGGAGCAGTACTTTCAAACAATCAGCAAGTGGAAATACAAAGGTAAATTAATCACATTACAATCTTGCTTCAAAATGGGTATTTGCATAGCTTCTAAAAGCATTTGTAAAACAAACTTGCTCTTTCGAATACTGGTTTAATATTTTTTTAATGTTGCTTTGCTTGGACTAGGTGTGGGTCTGTGTAACTTATCGCTTCTTTTCAGAACAACTTGGTGGCTTTAAAAGAAAACAAATATTGTGTACTTGAAGTATCCCAATATTAACCTTCTAGGCAAATTCAGTGAAACACTGACGATGTAGCTCTGGTCCTCAAGAAGCTGACATAATTCACTCTGACATAATTGATATCGGCTGTGAAGGTCTTGCATGTATAATTATTTTCTTAAAAAGTATTTACTAAATTGACAAAAGTGCAGCAACGTCAATGTTCTGTGGATTATATTTATTCAAGTTTTAAGAACTGATTTCTGTTGTCTTTGTGTTACTGGAAAGATCCCCATGTGAAAGCAGAGTCTTCCAAAAAAAATGAGTGCAAGTGTATCTGTGTGTACGTACATACATACAAACGCATGCAGTGGCAGGTAAAAATGAAATGGTGATTGTGAAAGGTTTGCTAGCAAAAATATTCAGTGTAACTCTTGAAAGGGTTCAGGGCTGGGATTGGGTTGTTCACTAAGGGATTATTGGGAAGAACAGTGAAAAACTGGTGTAAGTTGAGTGAAAAATTTGCCAGCCGACCCATCAGCTAAAAATTCATCAAATAAAAAATACAGTAAAAAAAATCTAGCAAACAAACAAAACAATTCAGTACCCAAACAACTGGTCTGCATGTGGGCTGAACAATAACCTAGTGATAGAAATGGAATGATAAATTTAACAGAGAAAGGTAGTGTTACCTTTGATTGTTATGCAATAAAGAAATACAATGCATTTAAGAAAGGGAAAGAGTTGAGTATAATAGCAACAGAAGCTTCCTAATATGTCTATGGAATAGTCTTACTTGGAGAATGATAGAAGTCCACCTCACAGGACTTCTAAAACTAGGCAGAATCTTTAATAAAAGAAAAAAATCCTTTTTCTGGTAGGAAGCTTATCACAGCCCCCAAAATGTGCAAATGTCATAGAAGCATTTGAACTTATATTATCAATAACCCGGTCAAGATCAAGACTTTTAAAATAAAGATATTTTTTTCAGGAGAGACATAGAATACTTACAAGGCCCTTTCCTAATAACTCTAGGAACATGCTACCAAACAGAAATTGACTGTCTTTTGCTTTATACAAAAATTCCAAATGTTCTAGTGGTGCTGCTTCTCCTCACAGCCCAGTTTGTTTCAGTAACGGAGAGGGTAGGAGGGTACATGCACATGGCAGGAAGGGAGCATATGAATCCTAACTTTCAGAAAAGCTACTCAGCAGGTCATTTTTGTGGTTAGAATGTAGCCTGCATAAAAATGACAGCAACTGCTGCTATTCTTGCAAAACTACTTCAGTATTATCCTTCATGCAAGGCAAGAGCTTGAAGTTCTTCTTTCCTCAAAGAGTTTTGTTTGTAGGTTTCTTAATTTCTGTTGCTTTTATGTTTCTTGATCTCTTTCTTTGTAATGATGCTTATATCATTTTCTGGATTTGACAGTCTGAGAGCACAAAAAAGTAACAAATTAAGACATGTGGTTGTGAATTAATTGCAGAAGTCAATATTTTCCATAATAAGGTTAGAATTTGGAGTAAAAGTCTTTCTGGATCTGTCTCTGCGTATCTCGTCACATATTTCTGAGAATTATGTGTCTGGGTTTATTGAGTTAATGTTTTTTTTTCAATTAGCCCTTTGAATGTGTTGGTTTTCTTTGCCTGGAAAACCTTCTAAGGTGAAAGTAAAAACCGATTCAAATCAAAATGCTTTTGCTGATGTTTATTTTACTGGCATTCCAGAGGTTTCAATAAACCTGTCATTCAGGCTATTTAAATTTAATTTTCTAAAGAAGCATAGGTTTCTAAGTCATGTTGGTAGTTCTGACAGTTTTTCTGCATATTTTTGCACTCTAAGTCTTTAAGGTTAATTTAATTTCCTGTGATTTGTCCTTTATTTCATTCTACATATGTGGGAAGAATCAGTCAAAAGCAAGGTCTCTAAAATGTCGCTTCAAAATGCTGAATGTACTCTATGCTAAGATTGGTTGGTTAGAAAATACCATTTGAGTTTTCATGTTCTGGAATATCCTTGGAGGCACATGTAAGCCTATCCCATTCCTTCTAGAAATCAGCAATAAAGTGGATGTTGCATTCTCTTTTTTCTCATGAGGATCTTGTCAATTCATCCTATTGATGGTGTGGGTGATGAGTTGATTTCCCCACATTCATTTACAAGTTTGACATTATGCTGTCTTCTCCCTTCCATTTGGGACGTGGTAGAGTACCTTATCCACAATCTTGCGTTTCAGTCCACTTTTTGTTTCACTATTATCTGGAAGGGATTCACTGATTACACCACTTGCTGCTTCAAACTCAAAAGTCATTCCTGCTCCCTCTGTTGTCTAAAACTTGGAGATGCATTGTCTGCCAACCCTTCAAGTTTTGAGCCTGTTGAGGTAGACACTGTACATTGGCTTTGGAACTAAAACAGACAGATCCATGAGCTCTTTGCAATGAGGTAATCCAGAGAGTTCATAGCCTGGATGTGCCTGCAGGATCACTGCTATTTTTAAGTGAAGAAGAAAGGGTAAAGAGAATAAGAATAGAAATGTGCTTACTGGAAGAGTGAATCCAGCTCAAGGCAGGAGCTTTACAAAGGCCCCTATACTTCATGCTGTGTTTGGAATACTGATTATAAGCACACAGAGGGTTGATTTGCTGGTAACAGTTTATCACAGTGACTGTACATAGAATCAGAAACTGCAGCATCTCTTAAATTATGCCAAGGGAAACTGAGAGGGTTCATTTCCACTTCATTGCTGTGTTTTATAGGCAGCTGGGAGGAGCTATGTTTCTATGGATACTACGGAGGAAAAAAATTCTCTAACCAGTTATGCAATAGGTAGTATAGTAGTGTAGATGGTATAGGTAGGAAAAGAATAGAGAAGAACTCATAGTCCAAAATCTGAATAACTGTGGGGGGTTTTTTCTAGCGTTTTCTTACTCTCATTTTAAAAACAGAATTAACAAAAGATTTGTTCTCTACAGTTTTAAAGATTCAGCAGTCTTTTACCTAAAAGTATTCAGAGAATGCTAGCATATTTAAGTAAAAATGTACACTAAAACACACAGAATTTAGAAATGTTTCTTAAGGATTACAATAGTCAACTATTAAGGCTTTAATTTTTTCCTCTTAACGGTTTTATAATTTTTATTCACTTGAAAATGAAAGTTCCCCTTGTAAAACTGATAGTTGATAAATAACATCTTCAGTAAGTAATCCCTTGTTTATTCTGTTTCTTTGATTCCAACAGATACAAGGAAGTCCTTAAAAATGTGTTTGCAAACCGTGAGGAAATCAGAAAAGAATACCTGCAGGCAGAAATGCGACTGAAAGAAAACTTACTGAAGACATATTACCAGAACCAACGTCACGAACAAATTCAACTGATGTGCTCTGCAGAAAGAGTAGAAAAGGTAACTTCTCTATAATGTAATACAAGTCGGTATCTCCATTTTGCTGCACTAATGTATGAATTTTTCTTAAGTAGTTATATATTAGTTAATGCTTAACTATTTAAACAATTAAAATGGATCACAATGATTATCACTCAGGTAACATTTTTTAAATTAATACAGAAAATGAAGTAGTAACATCAGGTGAACTGTGTTTTCTGTACTGCATGGGAAGCTGTTGATGTGCTTACTGCTGGTAATAGTGGAAACTTCTCAACTTGTCCTTATGTTGCCTTGGTAAGCCTTAAGTCCTGACTTAGATTTAGGAGACTAATGGTGCTCTTTTCCAAAACCAGAGCATGTTAATGTATCAATGATACAGCTATTGAAGCTGTTACCAAGCTGACAAGTCTTCGTGTTTCATATGGGAAAGCATGGACCTTGTGCTAAACAAGATGGATTCTTATCATTGATGTTTGCATTTGTTAACAGGAAGATGTTTGGATAGCTCCTTAAGGACAAAGTTGTGTGAACCAAAATAATTACACTTAATTGCCTTGAATATTAAGAGAAGAATTTCTGGCTGTTGTGCAGCATTAAGTGCTCATGTCTTTCTAGAAGAATCAAAGAATAGTTAGATAGTATCTTAATTTTTCTGATAAAAGTCAGCTTAAAAGAATATATGTTTTATGTAAATATCAAGTTGAGGATGGGGCTAACATTGCTTAGCCACAGTAAAAAGTATGTATTTGGCCAAAAAATGAGTTTACCATATGACTATTTTTTCCCAGTGATTCATATGAAATTCCGTCCTTAAATAAATGTCAAAGTTAAAATGCACCACATGTTTTTCCTTGTCATTAATGAAGATATTTGAAGTGACTAATGTGTTCTAGAATTCTCTTCTATGTCATAGAAACTGCCAAGTAATATTTTGTGAGCTGTACTTCTAAATGCTGCTTACAATGGAGCATAGCTATATCTTTATGAATAATGAAGAGTTAGACACTATTTCACATAAATGTGGGGTTTTTTATGAGCTGATTTAACTTTTATTTTGACTGTTAGAAGTGCTGCACTCAGATGTTGGTTTTACCATTAACTTACTTATAAATGTCATTTACTAAGTGTCAAGAGTCACTGTCCTGTAAATACAATGTCTTAAGTAAATCACTGTAATGGTAAAATTAAATGTCCTATTGTGACTAATTTGAAACAAATTGGATTTTAATTTGTAATCCAATCATTTGATTACCAAAGGACTGCTCAGGTTTTCCTTTTGTACTATAATGCTTTTGTTCTTCCTTTATAATTTTACACATTTGCTGTTTTCCTAGATGCCTCTGGGTTTTCTCTGTAAAATATACTGTTAGGCCATAGCAATATATATGAAATACTAATTTTCATGGCAAAAGTTTTACTTTCAGTTTCACATTTTTACACTTGTCTGTGCTTAGTAAATATAATAATAATGGTTTCAGATAAATTAACCCGAAAGAAAAGACGTCTTCTCTATACTTGAACCTCAGTTTGAATACTTTAATTCAAAGAAATCATTTCAGAAAGAAGCAAAAAACTTATGTATGAGTTTAGGTTGCCTTAATCTCTCTTATGAATGCTTTCTTGTTGCAAATATTTTGTCACAATTTATCATGTGAAATTCAGTCCATTCTGGACCACAACTAAACAAATCATTGTCATTTTTCATGCTATTGTCCCTGTTTCAAGCCTTTTTATAACTGTTGCCTCTTATTTAAAGGGCATATTTATATCCTGCTTCCTAATGTCCATTTGTATGCTCATTACCTGTATTTCTGCATTTGCTTTGTTTTGTGTTGCATGCTGGTTATCAGCTACAGCAGTGTTAGCCGTTAAACTTTTGTGCCAAAAGGAGAATGTGTGTAGAAGATTCCTTCGTATGGAAACATAAAAAGTTACTACCCTTTTGTTATAGTTACTTTTAGCTCTCTTGCTGAGTTTAAAGAAGTCTACTCAGTTTTGACCCACTTTATCTCGAAGACTTCTGCATCGTTCATGGAATCTGCTTTACCATATTTTTTATTTTTAAAGATGTGGCAAGAGAACTAGCGGTACTTCAATAAGCTTTAAAGTAAATATCTTAGATTTCAAATAACTTACCCATTTCTAATTGCTCCTTTAACATTATTTTTACTGTCTAGAAAAGGAGGATATTCCTAGAAAGCAGTCCAGTCTATCTTGCTTCAGTTTTTCTGCTTACTACTATTGCCTCTGTTGGGTCAAAAAATGCTTGCTGAATATGTCCCAATTCTTCAGCCTGATAGGATGTTTTCTGTATCTCTTTTCCAATTACAAACCATAGGTGACATACTTAGTGTAACTTTTCTTTCTGGCAACCTGTGGGATTGGTTTATCAAATGGTGGGATATTGTCGATACCACATTGAATCATAACACCTCTCCTGCACCATGTAGGAACTGAAGTAGCAAAATAACGCATTCAAATTTCTCTTTTGGCTGTCCTGAAATTCTTTACCATGCTTGTTTTGTGTTCTGAATGCCAAGTATTGAAATAAGCATTTTGAAATACCAGCTTAAGAAATGCAATATGCATCTCTACACACTGTTACTGTTTTCTTTTAGTATGTTCAGGACACCAGTTAGAGTAATTACTGCTTTGTGCAACGTTAGGGAGGTACATTCAGAGTTTCTCATGATGTTTTACAGTAGAATGAATTTGGTCTGCTCTTTAAATAAGTAGAATTATTTTAATTGATGTAGTTTAGATGTAGAGATTTAGATTGGATACAAAACCCAATTACTTTTAAAAATCATATTTCTTTGTTGAGTATAGCGATATACTTCAGATGTTTGTTTTGGTTTTTTAACTAACTAAAGTTTAGGCATAGTTGAACTGTTTATAGTGCATCTATAAGTGTGTTTGTATGTGGCCATGTAGTTTTTTTCCTGTCTTTGCAACTTAAAGTAATTATGACTTATAACAGAAATGGATCAAATAAAATTTATTACTCTTCTAAAGAGTAATCAATTGACAATATTCTCTGTTTTAAGGGCTTCCAGAAGAAAAACATAGAAAATGTTTAAATGTAATTTAGTAGTGCCTGCAAGGAATATTTATTAAATTAATCAAAAATGCAAAACGTTTTGTTAAGTATAAAAGTATGGAAAAAGTGAGGGGTTTGTATAGAGATGTTTGTAAACATAATTTGCAAATTTCTCCTTAAACTGATTTTTAGGCCACTAGCAAGCGAGATCAAAGGCTTGCAATGCTTAGAACCCACCACAAGCACATGCAGGAGAAGAAGCAAGAGGAGCTTGAACGTTTTGAGGAAAATACCAGTTGGCTGCATCGTGTTGAGAATGAAATGCGCCTCCTGAGTCAAGATGAGTGTACTCCAAAGGTAAAATGCCATTCACTTCAAGGGCAGATTTCATGCGTTGTAAGCAACATCTGACTGTAATTAAGAACAGGTTTTATTTTTTATTATTATTATTTTGTTCTCTTTTCTCACTGCTCTTTAGGGCTTCTACCTTAATTCTTTTGTGGTGGTTTCAAATTTGAGTGTTAGCTGTTTGTTCATGAGATTGTACAATTACATACAAAAATGCACACTAACGGAGAATAACTATGACATAGCTGAGCAGTTCAGGTGACTGCCAGAGAGCTGTTCCTACTTCTGGCCATACACTTCTAATCTTGCCTTTGCAGTAGCTCCTGGTCTAATCATGTGACAACCTAATTCTTAGCCAGTTTTACTTTATTTTTTGGAGGGTGCTAGGGAAGGAAGTGGGAAGTTATGTTCTCTGCCAAGCTCAGTGCAGACTCAGATGAGTATCAGAGCTGAAAGAAGGGAAAGGATGAAGGTCTGCAGGGAGAATAAGAGGAAAAGAAAGGTGGGAGGTGGTTCTTCCCTGCCTTCTAGTTTCAGCCAGCAATTGGAGTGGCGTCAATGATTGTATAATGAGCACTTATGTGACTCTCAAAATGGAATATATTTCAGTTCCTGTATTTTTATTGGGATTACTGAAATTTGTTAATACCTTCAAAAAAATTAATTTTAAGATATTTTAAACAAGATGTTGGTATCTCAGAGATGACTGAATACAGTAAAGACTTGTCCTAGATCATGTAACTGAAACTCAGATATAAGCAAGGGCACAGGAAAAGACAAGCATATTTTTGGGTGTGCATAGATAAGCATACATGTGTGCCTGTTGGATTCTTAATGGTAATTACAGCACACCTGCTATTGGTCAAACAAAATGTACAAAGCAATATTTATGCATGGAAATAAGAATCAAACAAGTCATACTTTTCTACCGTAAAACTTTATTTTCATAATATAGATCCACTCGACCTTTACTTTTCAGTATAGGACAAATTAATATTATTTTTAAATTTTTATTTCTCACTTTCAAGGAACTGTCTAAAGAGCTGCATTGTTACCATTTAAAACTAGAAGTTAAGGACTTGAAAGCCCAGATTGAGCACATGTCATCTCTGATGTCTCTTCAAGTTCAGCATTATAAGGATACAGAAAAGTAAGTATGGTTTTATAGAAACCCTCAAAAGACTTCTATTCTGACATTGGTAGCTTCAGAATATTTATCTATAGAGTTTACTTTTAGTTGAAACAGAAGCAACCTTTTCCTCAAATGTTTTTGCTCTGGGTTAAAATTGTGTTTTCTTAAGCAACAACATATGTAAAATGATAATTGCTTCATAACTTTTGCTCTCTATAACCGTTGTTTAACAGAAATTGCAGATATCACAGTATCGTAAGGTTGGAAAAGACCTTTGAGATCGAGTCCAACCAATGACCCAACACCTACACCTACTCCTACTTGTCAAGTACACCATGTCACTAAGTGCCTCATGCAATTTCTCTTTGAACACCTCCAGGGATGGTAACTCGACCACCTCCCTAGGCAGCGCGTTCCAATGAACAATTACCCTCTCAGTGAAGAATTTCTTCCTAATGTCAATCCTAAACCTCCCCTGGCGAAGCTTGAGACCGTGTCCTCTCGTTCTGTCACTGGTCGCCTGAGAGAAGAGTCCAACTCTTGCCTCACCACAACCTCCCTTTAGGTAGTTGTAGAGAGCAATAAGGTCTCCCCTGAGCCTCCTCTTCTCCAGGCTAAACAATCCCTGCTCCCTCATTCGCTCCTCATAGGGCTTGTGCTCCAGCCCCTTCACCATCCTCGTTGCTCTCCTCTGGACACACTCCAGCATCTTGACATCCTTCTTAAACTGAGGGGCCCAGAACTGGACACAGTACTCAAGGTGCGGCCTGACCAGTGCCGAGTATAAGGGGATGATGACCTCTCTAGTTCTGCTGGCCACACTGTTCCTGATGCAGGCCAGGATACCATTGGCCTTCTTTGCCACTTGAGCACACTGCTGGCTCATGTTGAGTTTCCTGTCCACCAGCACTCCCAAGTCCCTTTCCGCCTGACTACTCTCCAGCCACTCTGCACCCAGTCTATAGCTCTGCGGGGTTATTGTGTCCAAAGTGTAGAACCCGGCATTTGGACTTGTTAAACCTCATGCTATTGGAATCAGCCCATCTCTCCAGCCTGTCCAGGTCCCTCTGTAGGGCCCTCCTACCTTCTAGCAGTTCGACACTTCCTCCCAGCTTGGTGTCATCTGCGAACTTGCTGATGAAGGACTCGATCCCCTCATCCAGATCATCAATAAAGATATTAAACAGGACCGGGCCCAGCACCGAACCCTGGGGGACGTCACTAGTGACCGGCCGCCAGCTGGATGGGACAACATTCACTACCACCCTTTGGGCTCGGCCATACAACCAATTCCTAACCCAGCACAGTACATTCCCATCCATGCCACGGGCTGCCAGCTTGTCCAGTAGTCTACTATGGGAGACAGTGTCAAAGGCCTTGCTGAAGTCCAGGTACACCACATCCACAGCCTTCCTCTCATCCACCAGGTGAGTCACATGGTCGTAAAAAGAAATCAGGTTGGTCAGGCAGGACCTGTCTCTCCTGAAACCATGCTGGCTGGGCCTGATCTCTCCCTCATTCCTCAGGTGCCGCATGATCGCACCCGGGATTATCCGTTCCATAATTTTGCCTGGGACCGATGTCAGGCTGAGAGGTTTGTAGTTACCTGGATCATCCCTATGGCCCTTCTTGTGGATGGGCGTCACATTGGCCAACTTCCAGTCGTCTGGGACCTCTCCAGTGAGCCAGGACTGCTGATAAATGATGGAAGGTGGCTTAGCAGGCTCGTCCGCCAGCTCTCTCATCACCCTAGGGTAAATCCCATCAGGCGCCATAGACTTATGAGGATCCAAGTGGCCCAGCAGGTCTCTAACTTCCTCCTGGATGATAGGGGGGCTGTATTGCACCCCGCCCCTATCCACCGCTTCAGTAGACCAGTTGTCCAGAGAACAACCTGCCTTACTGTTGAAAACCGAGGTGAAGAAGGCATTAAGCACCTCAGCCTTTTCCTCACCTTTAGTTACTATATTTCCCTCAGTGATTGATAAGGATTGAAGGTTGTTGCTGCCCTTTTTTCTGCTGTTAATATATTTGAAAAAGCACTTCTTGTTGTCCTTAACACAAATGGCCAATTTAAGCTCCAGCTGGGCTTTTGCCTCCCTAATTTTCTTCCTACACGACTTGACAATATCTTTGAACACAACCTGACTCGCCTGCCCTTCTTTCCAAAGGCGATACACCCTCTTTTTTTCACTGAGCTCCTTCAGAAGCTCCTTACTCATCCAGGCTGGCCGTCTGCCCCTGCGGCTCATTTTGGAGCACATTGGAATAGCCTGCTCCTGCGCCTTGAAGATTTCATTCTTAAAGTACATCCAGCCTTCCTTAACCCCCTTGCTTTCAAGAACTATCTGCCAGGGTACTCTCCTTACTAGTTCCTTATATAACTTGAAATCAGCACACCGAAAGTCCAAGATGGTCATCCTGTTTTTGCTCTTCCTTGTTCCATTGTTAATGGAAAACTCAATTATCTCGTGGTCACTGCAGCCCAGACAACCTCCAACCACAACATCACCCACCAGCCCTTCTCTATTGGTAAACAGCAAGTCAAGGAGAGCCTCACCCCTGGTATGCTCACTCACCAGCTGTGACAAAAAGCAATCCTTGATACACTCCAAGAACCTTCTGGACTGCCTCCTCTCAGGAGGCACTCTGCAGTGCTTCTTATTTCTATTTCATTTTCTTGTTGGTGCAGTTTTTACAAGTTGTTCTATAGATCATGAGTATCTTACTTTCCTCATATTGAACAGCAGTATTGATTTTTTTTGTGTTCTCTTTTAATTCCTTGCACTCTAGACATTAATCAATTTATTTGTATTAAATATTGTTACTATTAAACTCTTATATAGCTAGTCATACTGAAAAGCTGAATTTCAGGTAAGTATCAGCTTTTTTGTATTATCAGTCTCAATGTTGGAGACTGAGTGTGACAAGGAATGGGAAGGAATCGCAAATCTTTTCTTAAAACATTAATCGGCGTTTTCTTCCTTCTTTGGAGAAAAGGCTGTAGCCATAAACATTACAAAAAACAACACAAACCTGCAAAACTGAAAGCAAATTTTTTAAAGCTATGTTGTTAGTAATTACTCAGTTGCTTCTTTAGGATTTTAAGTACATATCCATTTCTTAAACTTATGTAATTTTAATTTGGTTTGAAGTTGTGCATGAATGTTAATGTATTTCATACTATAATTAAAGATCCTTGTATCCAAAATTTATTTGGACTAGAGTTCTAATAAGTTTATACACATCTAATTAAGATGTGCTTGGTTTAAACCACATTTTGGTTTGTACTCTTTATCTGATAATTAATTTTAGAAAGCTAGAACTCAGTCAATATATACTGACTGCATTTCTGTGGTGTTTGAGGGACTGAAGATCTTGGACACTGAGGAAAAATACGCTTAGTAAATGCTTAGAGTGAAATACAAGATTTTGCAAAAGAGAACAATCACTCTACTTAGTCATAATACTTCCTCTCAGTGTCACGAGATTCCCCCAAAATAAATTAGAACAAGCTAAAATAAATTACAGTAGAACTGGGGGAAAGGGGAGGAAGGTAGGAGGTGAAGGGCAAAAAAATCCATTGTATTCCAGATAGTGGCAGTGCCCAGTAAGGATCAGACTAGTTACAAGTGTCATATTTTTCTTGCCTCTTTTTGTAGAGTACTGAATACTTTGCTTCCAATTCTTCGCAAGCAATACTTGACTTTAAAAGATGCTGGGTTGACGAATAGTTTAACTGAAACTGAATTTGAGGAGGTTGAGCAGCTGATTCAAAGACAAAAATCAGTAGTCTGGGCTGACCAGACTGAAGAGCAAAAAGAAGAAAATCAAAACCATGAACTAGAGCTGCCAACTATCTTTGAATTCCCACAACTAGTGACCACATCAAACACCCCATGCCGTAAGTATATATTCATTTTTTCTCTGCTGGAAATGCTTTCAAGTGTCTCCTGCAAATGCTATGTAATTCACAAACAGTGGATGCACACTTCTGCAAATACTGAAGCCTCAGACCCACTTTCTATAAATTGCATAACAACCTGAATTGGATGAGGAAATAAATTGACTTTTCAGCAGATAACTCCCTGCTTCTCTTGTTGCAATATGCCCCATGTATCTGTTACTGTATCCTGTGAGTGTTATTAATGATTCAGTTTCTATCTTTCACGTGAAACTGATGAAAAAGACATCATAGTGTCAATAAGTAATATAATGCCATTAGTCATTCTAAAAGTTAAGCAGCCACTACAGTTTTTCAGTTTGAAGTAAAAGACTTGGTGTCATTTCTGCTTAATTACAGGCTGACCTGGAATCAATTTAGTACAATATTTTATAAGTTTATTTTTCCAAGAATCAAAGGGTTCACCATTCCTACCAGGAAATTGAACTGCTTTGCTGTATCTTGATGGCTGCTTTTCTTCCTCATAACTCTATGTAGCTGGCTTTTCTTTAGCTGAGAAGCGAGTTGCCCTGAGTGTACTGAGTAAAAAGGAGTGAAGAGTCCTTACTGAAGATGCTGTTCTGAGGGATGCCAAGCAAAATCTCAGCCTGACAGTGCAGCTACTGTGGGCTAATGCTTTTATCTTGTGGTCTGAATATGCAGCAGTCAATACAATGGAGCTTTCTGATTACAGCTGATAATCCATAACATTGAAAGGCATCCATAGGTAAAAAGGAAAAAGCAGATAAATAACACTTTAGCTTCTTAAAAGCTGGTGGTCATGAGAGAGCACTGACCCTTGGAGCACTGTGAAATTAGTTCCCTGCTTCTTTTAAATTTCTTCCTCTGCACAGCTCACTCTGGAGTTGAGACTTACCCTGCCAAAACCATTTATTACCTCATTTAGTGTGTGTGTGTGTGAGTTTTGGCATATGTTTGTGTCATTATTGATTGTATCAGGTAGTTGATGCCCAGTGTTCTGTTCTCCATGATGTAATGGTCAGATTGTGTTGAGGATCGGCTGAGGGGTATTTTTTTGGCTGAGAGTTGTGTTGGGTTGTTTTAGTTTGGGGTAAAGGGGGTTGGAGGGAAGGAAAGGAAAGGTTGCTTATTTGCAGATTATATTTCCTATTCTGTCCATACTAGTGAGTAAACTGTATAATATAGTTTGTAAGTAAACATTGATTGTAGAGATTCTGTTTTGGTGTATGCGTTATTGTTGTGAATGTTAATTACTGATGCTAGTAAGTGTCTTGATCTTGATTAACTACTTCTGTTCCACTTGTTTTGAAGTCCTATATTGTAAGAGGCCAGATCTGTTCTTACTGAAATAAACACTAACATATCTATTATTTAAATTGCACATGAACATTTAAGGTATGAATACTTCACTCCATTGAAATCATTAGGCAAAAACTTGAGGGGCTATCTTTCAAGTCTTTAGAGGTTTTTCAATTATTCTAAAAGTTGAACTGCATGTTCACCTAAGTAAATGGATACCATATTTTTCAGCTAAGGCAGACTTTTTTCAGCTGTAAATTATCTTTGCCTGAAGATGTCCCTAGAAAACCTGTGTTTAAAATTTATAATTTTTTTATTTATTTCTTCCAGATTTTGTAACCTTTACACAAAAGGTTGATTATTGTTAACAAGATGCTTCTCAATCTTTTTTTCTATGCTCCTCATCTGATGGTGTGCTCTTTCCATTTGCTTTTGACTAGTTATATAAATGAGTTGATACTTCTAAGGGATGTTGGCAGGATGTTTTTTTTCAAATTGCTGAAGATATTGAACATTTTTAATCTTCACAAAGAACCTACCCCACTGGCAGCTTAATTTGATAAGGTATTATAAAGTAACAGCTTATTTTCCTCAGTGCTGATTGTTAATAGAGAACTTGCTGTTCATCAGATAGCCATGGTTGTGCAAAAATTTCTAAACATAAGTCATTATACCAATGAGGCATATTGCTACTAGGTACTGAAGTACTAAGAACTTGGCATTAGACATTTGAGTTTGAAATTGAGTTGGAACTGAGAATTGACTTTGCATAATGGAAGATTAAAATTCTAAAAATTAAGTGAACATTCAATTATTTAATTTTAAAACATCGAGATAACATGCACAGTAGCAGGTCAACTCAGAAAAAATAAATTCTTCTCAAACAATATTTTTTTACTGAATCATTTTAGTCTTCATGTGTCCTTACCTATAATACTACTGGTGTTGACATACTCATTTCCATGCATCTCAACAGGTGAGGTGGAAGAATGTAATCCACTTACCAGTGCTTTAAATTCTTTACTGTTGAGCAAAAAATGTATGCAGTGAAATAACTCTTCAATTGCTTGTTTGAATTCACTTTTATAATATTTTGAACTATTAGCTGATATTATGTTATGGAGATCTATTTCTCTTGTGCAGAAATGTATATAAAAAACTTAAGAAAAGAGATTAATTGGAAAAAATACATTAGCATGGGAAAATGTGAAGGTACGACAAGGGCAACATCCCAATCGTAAATAGGAAGGATGTAGTAATTTCCTTTTTCCTTTAAAGATGAAATAAATTATTAAAGAACCAAATTCCTTCTTAAAGTTATCTCAGAAGTATGTTTGGCAAACATTAACAAGAGCTGACCTATGAACTTAGTGAACAAATAAAGATTTATACAGATCTCCTCACACCTTTGGTGTATTGATCTTTTATTATTTATAATTTGTTCAAGATTTTGGGAAAGAAACAATGTTTTGCAATAAGATGGAAAAAAAAACGGCCATGTGCTAATGACCATACAATGGTCATTATTCCTTATAGAAAAATCAGTATTTCGCATGTAATATAATTGCATGGACTTCACCTTGTCAGCAGAAAGAGCAATGTGATTAAGTTCTTATTTTCTGTTATAAGTTGAGTGGTCTTTTTTTTAAAAAAAATCTACCATTTAATATAAATGTATGTCACCATGCATTAGTGTCTCAGAATTTTCTTTCTAAATAATCTGGGGGAGAGGGTAGGAAAGTTAATTGATGGCAATGGAATGTAATGTTTTTCATATGAAACATAAGTCTAGAGCATCTTAGAAGAAGAGAGTGCACTGGGTCTGCTGGTAATGGATGTGAAGTATTGCTTTTTAACCTATATTAACATATTTGAAATAATATTTATTGAGATGAATTCTCTGCAAAAATGAAATACAACTCATGTAGAAAACAGATTTATGAGGAAAATAATATAGTTTCCTCTTCAGTGTAAGCTTATGAATTTAATAATTACATAACTTGTTGAACCCAAAAGTATTTAAGGATGTCAAACTATTAATTTATATAGGAAAAAAAACTAAAAAGAGTAAAGAGAATGAGAGCGAGTGTAGGGATTTTCATTTGAGGTTTTGTTGAAAATCTCTTAGAGAATGAAGTATTGAAAATGTTTTCCAAACTTCTAGTTTATTATGTGGAGTAGTTTTGATATGACCTTGTTATAAGAGCCTTCTTTCTATCAGGAGTTTCAAAATACCAAAGAACTTCAGCTGAATTCTGGTCTTTGTTTCTAATGAAGGTTTCTTCCTTGGAAAGAGTTCCCTGTGTATTGAGTAATATAAACTCATAGTGGCAGAGGAACAGGTCAAGATGCTCCCTGGACATTCATTCAACGTCTGTTCCTATGGTCAAGTTACCAAGATAGTCAATTCTTGTGCTTAAAAACTCTGATTTTTAGAGAAAGCTAATTAAAGCTCATAAGCCTGGCCAAAACACACAGCTTCACTACAGGAACAGACCTCTTTGGCTCTCAGAGCAAGACAAGACACAGAGATGTAAATTAGCTGAGTGTTAATAATAAGCAACCTCCTCCAAACAAGTAGTATAGCTCAGGCTCTATTTACAGTAGCACTTCCATAGGTAACAGAAGTAGCACTCAAAAATTCACAATTTGTCTTAAGCTAAAGTTCCTTGCTCTTCTGGTTTGTTTAGACAGCACCATATTGACATACCTGTGCACGACAAGTGATTTGATCTAACAAACAGTTGTTTTGTTGTGCATGCTGACACAATGTTCATACAATGATTCAAGGAATATTTTGTAAATAACAGTATCTGGATCTTAAATTTCTGATTGCACTTATCTGTGTTTTTTCTTCCTCCACCATTTCAGGATTTTTAAAATAAAATTAAATGACCGAAATTTTATCTAAAACAAACAAATATTTTTAATTTCAAGTTGTTAAAGTAAAAATAATTTCAAAATATTTACACAACATTAATTTATCCCACTGAGTTTATTCACGTTATTATTTTTAAAATATTGTTTCTCCTTGGTAATTTAATTTATTTCTTAAAATATGACTGAAAATACATTATTTTCAGAAACTCTACTTTTGCTCTCTTTCATTAGGAAGCCTTAACATGGGGTTTCCATAACATTTCTTAATGATACTTTCTACTCGATATTAATAGGCAAGATAGGTTTAAGCAATTGTTTCATCAATGTATATTCCTATCTTCAAGTATCTACCAATAACAACTATTGGTTCTGACCTTAATTATCAATTAGAGTTGTTATTTTGTAGGGGAAATGCTGGGTTTTTCACTACCATTTTTGTTTTTTAATATATTAAAAAATTAGTTTAAGCTTGTGTATGCTTCATGAAACCGTAAAAGTGCAACCTTATGAACAACTCGACTATTTGTATCAAGTAAAGCCCAAGCTATGAAAGTAATGCAAGTTCATTCAAAAATGTATTCAGACCCATGCTTGGGTGTTGGTTAGTGGAGAGCCATACAGTATTCATAGAGTATGGACTGATGGGTGGAGAGCTCTGACTGGTATTTGCAAGTATTTCTGTGAATGAGAACGTTCTTGGCATTGTTTCAGGCATCCCATTTCCGGAAGCCTTACTGTACATTACCATTGAGAGAATGAAATTGATTTACAGGAAAAAAGAAAGGCATCCATTACCTCCCCTTATGACAAACATCAGAAAGTAAAGTCAATTTATTATTCTGCATGGCAGAAGAAATTGGCGTATAGTACGTAGTAAAAGTAGGAAAAGCATGTGTCTTGTATATAGGGAAGATTTTTCTTGTACCACGTAGCTTTTTCACACTGTCATGTGACGATTATTTGTTTCCTCCTGACTGCTGGGACCCACAAGAATGGAGCTTGGATTTTAGCCTTTTCCAGTTCACAGTGATTGTTTGGGAAACGGTTGTGAAACTGGCCATCGCAGTGACACCTTTGGGTCACATGAATGTTAAATAATTGAAATGTATTCACTAGACCTCATTTGTAATTTGGAATGCCACGAGTCAGTTGTTAGAAGAATCAAAATGTATGATTAGTGTTGTAATTGGATCAGTCATTGGTAGCCCAGAAATGTTTATTGAAATGAATACATTAATATTTGATTTCACTTTAGCAGAACAACTTGGTAGGCTTAAATTAGCCCAGTTTCCAGAAATAATCCCCTATGCATGTATTAACATGAGTTTCAGAAGAAAAGTCTGGGTCATTATTTTGTCCCAAATGTCAATTAGAACTAACTCAATTCATCAGTCATCTTGTCATGAACTCTACTCACTTTTGCTGTGACTCGTGTTCCACAAATACTTTTCTGCTTTTCATATTAACGCACAGCGCTGTAAATGTCGTAATATTGCGGGTGTTTCTTTCCTGATACAAACTAATGACTAAAACCACCTCATGCTATTTGAGGGGTGCTTGGTCAGTGGAGGATGACTTTTCTTCTTAATTTCTGCATGAATTTCTGAGGAAAAATATCTTAAAAAATAATTATCTTTTATAATCATCAGTCTGAAGTTAAACATTGGCAGATATGTGATCTATACTCTAAAATATATTTTAAATAATGCTTTTTTTGAAGACAAGTGTTGTAGTTGAAAGCTCTATCTAATAAAATGCAACCTGAAATTTTTTTAAGCTGCTCCATCAGGTTAGCTGTGGCTGTAAAGCATATAGGGATTCATTTTTGTATGTGAAATAAAAAATAAACTTCATATCACTTGAATTATAAGGATCAGTCTAATGCAAAACATCAAACTGACTATAAAGTGTGAAGAAAATACAAACCATAAACATTATAATGTCCCTGCCTTACTATGGAACAGGTTTGGAGATCATCTTTGGAGTAGGACAATGTTGTTTCTCTTTTAGTGGAAAAGTAATGACAGCACTTAATCATTAGCATTAGACATCCATTCAGCAGCTATTTAGATTTTTGTTTAAGAAAATATGAATGACCACGTTTGGTCATCTTCAGTACCTGGTACCTAGTAGTTGGCAGTAACACTCTCCAAAGACAGGCAGCAATAACAGGACAAACCTAAAGTTAGCTATTAAAAGCCCCTGCAAAAAATTAGAAACTGGCTTTAGGATCTTGCTTCCTGATTAAAACAGAAATCAAAACTCACATTCCTTTATTTATTTTTTTTTTATTTAAATGTTTTTCTTGCTGTATTCATGTTTATTTTATATCGTAACTACTTGGAACTATATTTGTTTAACAGCAAGCTAACATGAAATTGGGATGCTGAGGTTGGGGATTTTGTCACGTATGTGGTTTGTGTTATTCAGCGAAAACAAGTTAAATACGATGTAGCTGGTGATGTTTTTGTTCACCTTCTTTTTTTACTTTTTTTAGGAACAACTTAATGCTTTCACAAAAAGCTTTGAGATGAGACAGTTCTTCAATATTTCAAATGCTTCCCAATGCTTAACTGGCAAGAAAAGCTAGTTTTGTTTTAACTTTGTTTTACAATGGGTTTCATTCCAGAAACAGATTTTTAAAATAGATCTGGGTTTTTAGTAACAGCTCATATTTGCCCTATACGGAAATGCTGCACCTAACTTCTTATTCATGTGCTTCTCTTACAGTATGAAATACTGTTCATTATAATGAAATTCAACAAATTATTAATGTTGGCAATACTTTTGTGTTCTTTACCTATCTTGTTCATGGTTTAAATGCTTGCATTTACAGTTAATTTAAAAATGCTTCCAGTATTTAGTCCTGGAGAAGCTTCTAAAAGTTGGCACTCTTGCCAAAATCTTTCTACATCACACTTCCTAGTAACTTTAGGACATTAGCACAACCTCAGTGTCTTACAGTAAGCTAACTTTCTGAAACTGCAACCTCCCCATCCTAATGTAACAAAAGACAAATAGAATTCTAACCATTATTTTTCCCAAACCGTACGATTTCAGATTTATATAAGCAGGAGGAAAAGCTAATAAATTAATATTTTAAAATATGTTCTAAAATGTTTAACGGATAGTTATTTTCAGCACTATGTTGGAATCCTTAGATAGAGCTTATTCTTGTATTTAAAAAATAAGCTGTCAAAAAAAGTATAAAAGAAAATTTTGGCCTCAGTTTTTCATTGTGATGACTAGAAAATAAATTTTTTGAAAGAAATGTTAGTTTTTTCATAGAGAAATAATATTGTACTCGTGAAACCAAAATTTAAGAGCAAGCGCATTAATGAAACATAGCGTTGTTGACAGTGTCATTGAAGATGATTCATAAATAATTTTGTGATTGATTGTTACCAACAAAATGCTACCAAGTCTTGGAGTAAAATGTCTTCATCGAAGTAAGTCCATCTTATTTCTGATGAAGGTAAGAATTATTTGGGGAACAGAGGCTATGTTTTACTAGCCTTTCCATTTCACTGCTCATGGAGGATATTCTGAATTAGCTTAATGTTTAGATTACCATCAAGTTACTGTCTCAAGAACCTGATGCATTTTACCTAGGGAATGCTGACAGTGAATTAGACTAAGATTAGACTACAAATAATGTATTTTGCCTTTTAATAAAATATATAGTGAAGTGAGCTGTATACATGTGGCCATGCACACATATACAAATTCACAATTCTGTTATTTTGTGTTAAGCTGTCCTCTCAACCCGTTTCTGATGTTTGTGTTTCTTCAAAGCTGAAAGCAGCTTAATAGAATTGTAATTGGTCATGTAATTTTTCAAACATCTTTTCCCATAAGCAGTTTAAGTTAACCTGCTTTTACAGTTTATGTGTTGTTGGATAAGATGTTGCATATTTGTTGAACCATAGTAGTGTAAACTTTCTTTCTGAAACCAAGCCTTTGAGTGAGGAATAAATGTTTGATTTGTTTTTTTCAATGATTTCATTATTGAATTCCATTCTGGCAACATAAAATGGATTTGTGGCCTATATATTAGCATCCAATTTACTTGATCTTTGAGCACACTTTGATACTACCTATTCCCTCCTCCAAGAACGGGTCTAGATCTCATGGTTCTCTTTACATGCTTTCCTGTCCTCTCACAGCTCTAATTTTTGTCTTGTAATTGGTGTGTCATGTAGTTAGGCAGGAGGAATCCATCATGCTGTATGTCTAGTTTCAAAGTGTGTACAGATGACTGATGCTGAGATCACCCTTTCATCCACTGAAGGCTTTCCTTCAATGAGGATCTTATTTTGGCTTTTTTTCCCCCAAGGCATCTGATTTCTGAGGATACTTGGGAAACTGACTTTATTAAAGCTTCTTGCATATAACAATTTGGGTTGCATGTCGGCAGCAAGGTCAAAATTAAACAGGGGCTGGTAAACAGACAAAGGACTACAACCATTTAATCTTCGCTTTTTTTAAGAAATGAAATGGGGAGAGGGGTGAATAATGCAACACATGGTTTTAATCAATTTTCCTCTTCAAAGAATTTTTATGGTACAGCTAAAATGTTATGTGTTAACACACAAGAACTGAAGAAGCCTTAAGCCTGAGGAGTTGAAATTAACTTTCATAGTCTGTGGCAATTAGAATGGATTTTCAGAAGAAATTTATCAATTTATCAGTATTTATCAATGCTGTTATATAAATACCATAGTAATTCTTGAGTAACTTGTGGCAATTTAAAAAGCAAGAATTCTTTTTATAGTTTAGTTGCTCCTTAGGAATGGAGTAGACAGTTCAAAAAGTGGAAGTATCATGCTGCGGCTACCAGCTGAAGTGGGACTAATCCATAGATGTTCTAAGGAGACTAGTCTTTATTTCTTAAATTTGCACTACAAGTTAAATATAGAAGCATTTGGGGGTTTTACAGCCCTCTTCTACTCTTGATAATTTAAAAGTTTTTTATTTTTTGTTATTAACTACTTAAGTCACCACTGGCGTAGCCATTTGAACTGTAGTCTGTCTTAAAAGCATTCTCCTTTACTGAAAACTTGAATAAAAGAAAGGCCTTTTCTCCCCTGCTTGGAAACAAAAATATTGTGACATTTCACAAAAAATAAATAGTATTAATCAGGATGAATGGGAATGACCAATTACTGCTGCATTACTTGCTTTCTTATTTTTAAGAGTGTGGGGTTTTTTTGGTAAGCAGCTTTTTTCCAGAGTTGCTATATTGAGATGAACAGGATCCAAGTAAATCGCTTTTTCCAAAACACTACTTTCTCATTTGCAATGTCAAAGAATTTTGCCCAAGTGATTTTTGTGTCCTTGCTTTTACAAAAGTCTCATTCAATTGCAAGGTACTTTCTAGGGGAAAAAATGGCTGTGATCATGAGGCAGCTGTAGATTATTGTGGTAGTACCATCTTAAAGTAAATGAAGAGTTGTCATGATAATGTGATCATTTTCAATACTTTTACTCTTCCATTCCCTGTTGTCATGTGTCATATCTTACTTGTGATTACTTGTAATATCTCTGGGATTAACTATATCAGCCTATGCATATTTATAATGCCTTAAGTGCAACAGAACAAATGGTACCATCTGGACAATGCTGCAATAGAAATAATTTCAGTTACGTGATCAAATTATTATGTAAATGAAATAGTATTTGTAGTAATTTCTGCTAATAAATATATTTGAACAGGGAAGAAGCGAGGGGGAAAAGCATGGTTTTTAGTAAATATAGGTAAATGCGCTAACCATTTTTTTTTTTCCTACACTGCACAGGTACAACTCTTGGTACACCATCACAAAGAGGACATGGAGTACCATCACAGAAAAGAAGTAAGCGGAAACTAATGGACTCTCTAGCTACAGCTCAAACTCCTGTTGCATCCAAGCAGCCCAGTCTCAATCTGGAGGATTCTCTTACCAAGGATGTCCAACCTATTGTATATACACCAGAATTTTCCAGAATACCAATACACATCTGCCAGACACAGACTGTGGTAAAGAAAGCTTTACACCTTGCAGGCCTTAGTGAATCCAATGTGTGTGATGTAGAGGTGCCAGTGAAAACAGCGGGTATTATGGACTCTACATATGACACTATCCCAGAGTGTGATGTAGCTGATATGAACTCAACGGTAATTCTGTGTAAAGGAACGGGTGAAACAACTGAAACTGACTCATCCGCGAAGGAGTCGCAGCCGTCTGACAATAACATTCTGGAAAGGTATTTTCCATTCTTAAGGGCAAGGAATATTGACCAAATACTTTCTAATCCTGTTTATCTTCAGAGCTAGGTTTGTCCATTGATGTCAATATTATTTGTAAATACAACATTTTGAAATTTTAATCATCATCAGATTCACTTCTGCCATTATTTGAAATCAATGGTATGTTAGTGCTAACAGATGAAAGCTTATTCTGTTTTACAAGATATGTACAGAAAAGAAAATACAGCACATTTGAAATTGTTTGTGATGCCTCAGGTAAGTTACTTTCTCTAATCCTTATTTTTCCTGTCTGTAAAACAGATACCGTAACCTCTTTGACATTGAGAGATGCCATTGTTAAAGCTGCCATGTATGTGTGAAGTCCTGTGAAGCTCCCTCAAATAATATTATTGAAATGAATTTCCAGTGTTGTTTTTCAACATAATGTATATTTATTTGCAGTTAAGAAAGAAAATCCATTTGAATTCTACCCAAAATAGATTTTGAAACTAGGTAATTCTTTTATTTCAGACTTGAGGACTCTCCCTTAAAAAGCAAAAATCCTGCTTCAGTACTTGAGAAGCCCTCCTATATGGCACTGACTTCTGCTGCTGCAAGAAAAAGAAAAGTATTAGGGTAAGATTAAACTAACTCTTCTATACAAATGAGCTGAAATTTACTTCTTATTTCTCACTTCTGTTTAGGTGTTATATTTCAAATCTGGAAGATTATTATACAAGTCATCTCAATCTATGTATGAGACACTCTGAATCAAACAGTTTGAGAAAACAATTTTTTTCCCAGCAACTTGAGTACTTTGAGTAAAGTCATTTTTTACTCTTGGTTTCAGAAAATGCTCTTGTTTTAATAGAACAAGTATAAACTAATATCGTGTCTTCCGTATTTGCTGTCTACTCAAAATAAAAATATGACACATAATTCTGAAAAGAAATTCCGTCATCAATTAAAAATGTAATTTGTTTGAAAATGTTATGCCTTTGCTGGAACGCATTAGAAACTACCAAAATAGTAAGTGGAGAAAATGCTTAATGATACTTATGCAGCCAGTGCCCTTGTTTTTCTGATAATTCATTTCTAGTCTCAGTTGTTATGACTTCATTCTTGTGGTCTGGTCTGGGAAGAGCTCCCTTTTAGTCACTTCTGGTTTAGGATCCTGAAAAATGCTTTTTACTAGGAGCAGCACTCAGTGGAATTGTGCTTTTTGTTTATTAGCTTTTGTTAACATATATTTAAAGATTAGGTATCCAGTCGCTACTGATGGAACAACTCTCTTCTTTGCTTTTGTATTTTTTCTCTTTTTCCAAAAGCAAAATTTGATACAACCTTTTTTAACCAAATTATGAGTCACCTGTTGCTATGCAGTGAGTGGAGCTGCCACCTCATAGGTCTTCTAAAGATTGTTTCAAGGCTGTTAGAACAATTTCTATAGATGGGAAGAAGCTTTAAGCACTGTTTCAGGTTTTTAGCGTGTTTGAAAACCATAGGAAAAAAATCAGAAAAATCTTTCTAGAAGATCAGATTTACCCATTCTGTGTTCCCATTCTAATTGTTATTAATTATTGTTCTTAACTGGTTTGCTGTAGGATGAGAAGCATGCCTTGGATTTTCAATTTTTAAGATAGTTGATTATGAATTTAGCAAAACGCATCATCTGCTCTCTGAACCAGAGCTAGTTTTCTAGATTCTCTTTAGGGAGAGGTATAGAAATTTTTGGAACCTGATTTATCTTATTTTAAGGGAAATGTTCTAAGATAGACATTAGGAGTACTTTTTTGTGATAACTGTGTAATGATTTCTGAACTTATACATGCTTATCTCTTCCCAAAAGACTAGCTCTTGCTGCTCTTTTATCTCATTCCTTCCGTGTCTCAAATATATTTCCCAGTTTCCAAGTCAGAATGACATTAAAGGAGAATCCCACAATTTTATTCCTTTTTTCAGATTATTCTTGCTGCCTTAGATTGTAAACTATCTGTAAAACTAAATTCCTTATAGCTTTGTCTAGCAGATGGTAATGAAGAGAAGGAATAAAAGCTTCTATTTGTGAAGGAGGAAAGGAATCTTCCCTCTGCTTTTCTCGTATGCTTTCCGTGTTTGAAGTAGTTCACAGCAGTCATTTATCTCCTAACATTAAAACAAAAATATACATTTCAGACATTTTTCTAATGTACAGAATATAATTTGAAACAGTCACATTTCAAGGAGAAGGTATAAGATACAAGTTGGTCATAATACAGAGAATTTTTTACTAAATGGCGCTGCATCCTTACTGGCATAAGTTCTCTTCCAAGAAGCACACATGAATAGATCTTAGGACTCGCACAAGGCAGATCTTAGACTTCATTTCTTGCTATATATTTGCATTTAGGCAAAAAATTATTATTAGTAAAACTAGTGTAAGTTAAGGGACTATAAAGTAGGAATAATACAATATCATTAGAGGAATGGGAAAAGCATAGAAACTTAGGACAGAAATAGGATTAGATTGTTTGAGGCTGTCTTACAGAGTACAACCAGGGATGTTAGCAAAGCAAGTGTAAGATGGTGAGATCAGATAAGATCTACAGTGAAAATTATGAACCTAAGTCCATTGCGTAAAAGGCTATAAAATATAGAGGGTTTGTCTTAGTGAATTTGAAGCTATATTATCTTATCTAATAGCTTAGCTTAAAAGCACTGTCTGCTGTGAAGCCACCCCCTGCAGCTGTGCTAGAGGCTATAGAAAAATGATTGTAGCAGTAAAATATGCAATTGGTTCAAAAAACATAGTTTGGTCATTTCAGGGATTTTTATATATCCGTTAAGATTATTTCTTAGTACAATTTGTATACAATCACTGTTAAACTGGCTTCTGTGGTTTACCAAAAAACTGTGGCATATCAGTCTGAGTTTTGACATAAGTGACAACATTAGTTCTAATTTTGAGTTGAAATTTTTTGGTAAAGTTTTTTAAAAAGAAAAACAGGAATAATATCCATATATAAACTTCATAAATAACAGAATGCAAAGAATAAACTAATTTATGAACTACTAATACTAGATAATATTATTTAATGTATTCCTACATTGCAAGCCCTAAACTACTGTAATCTAGTTTACTTTCCTGAAAGCAAAATCTTCTCTGCTTTTCCAGCTCTACATCAAACACTGAGATAAGCAGCATGCAAGGCCCTGTTGCTACAAAACGCATTCGACAAGAGGTCCTATTAAGCCGTAGAGTTTTGCAAGTACCCAGATCAACAGGTAAGTGTCACAAACGAACGTATAGCACTGCAATGGTAACTGTTTGTACAGGAGATCCAAATTAAGGTTGATACTGAAGGTTTTGTCAGTTGAACAGCACATGCTGTGATCAGTATACGAAGCCATCAGTTTGAAGAGTATATCCCTTCATTAAAAAATACGAATATCTGTAAACAGCTACCTAGACAGTATCTAATCAAAACTCAATATTACTATAAGTTTTGGGGGAAGATTTTCCTAAGAGTTAGTCTTCCACCGAAAATTGTTTGTGTACTTGTGGAGAAATTTGAACCTTAATACTAATTTTACCTGTACCAAGTGTCAAGAAATAAAATTGTCTGTTCATTTTCGTACATGTTTTTAACTGCTTGCTTTGTTTTATAACACCTTACTGATTTGATTTTACATGAATAGGACTTTTTTGAGATTTATTACTTAAGCTTTGAGGCTATTTTGGGCCAACAGAGTAGCTAAGGAAAGGAAAAATTGTTTTAAAGCAATATTTAGGAATTAATTTGCTTCTAACAGCTTGCTAATAATATCAGGTAGCATTCTATGAAAGTCTGCTACAATTACGTGGCTTCTCTGAGATATATAAGTCTTTACTGTAACATAATCAGTTACAAATAATTTTTTCAGTAGTTCTGCACAAAGTTCTTGCTTACAACTTCTCAAAAAAATCTACGTTTCCTAGTGCATGGCTGTAAGTTGACAACTCCAGTAGATTTTAATGCTCTAAGTTCTTAACGATTTTCCTCTTATCTCTACCCACTTATCTCCTTTTCCTTTGTCTTCCAAAATACACTTGATGATCTTTCTTAATGCAACTCCTTGAGCAGTTTAGTGGAGATCAGAGATGGTTTAAGTTTTAGTCTTCTGTTCCTATAAAGTAGTCCAATTGTGCAGCTTTTCCCAGTGGCACAAGCATTATACCAGTTTTATAGCACATAGTGGTTCTGTGTAAGAACTGATGTAAGGGAGCAAGTACATAGGAATATGTTATTCTCCATTCATGAAAAATGTCGAGGTTCTATTACACTAAACTGTGTAAAAAAAAAAAAAAAAAAAAAAAAAAAGTGTCAATCTGATGCTAAACATTGTTACTTAATTGGCAAAGTGCACACACAGCTACATTGGTATCAATTTCTACTAATAAAGACAGGGTTGTGAAGTTACCAAAATCAATTGCTACTCTGGTATTTGGTGGTATTAAGAAATTATGTAAATGAATAACCGCATTCTGAAAAATAGAATAGATTTTTGATTCTCGAAGTTCAACTGAATGTAAAATACACTTTATTTTCAAAAGAAGAATGAAACATGATCAAATCCCTAAGAGGAATTGCTACTTTCAGATTAAACAGATAAAGCTTTCTCTAATGACATAATGTTCATTTTTCAATACTATTCTACAATTAATAGTAATATGTAATTATATCATTAATATTAATAAGGCTTAATAAAATTTTCACTTATTTCTACATACATATATACACCGTGCCTTCTTAATAGCATATTGTGTCAGTTGAGGTTCTAAACATTGGACTTGCTAGGCAATTAGCACATTGGAGTACTGAACTGAGAGTGATTACATTTTAGCATATCAAAATTAGGCTTTCAATAAGGACAAGAAATATGTGTAAAAATTCTTAGGCATCCTCTGAAGAAGAGATCTCGGTAGGCCAAACTCTGCTGATGTTTATTGGATGAGCACCTTCTATTTGAAATAACATTTCTTTCTTCACTAGGTATTAAAACAAAGAGCTTGAAGCAAGAACAGGATGTGCCAACGAAACTTAAAAGCCTTTCTGAAGAAAATGTAGCAGTGAATCTTAAGTTAAGGACACCAAAAAGTCTTGTATTTCGTGTTAGTAACAAAAAAAATAGGATTTAGTTCTGAGTTCATCCATATTTCAAGTAGGTTTGATATATAGCAAATAAAGACAAGGTGACTTCCATTTTCCTCTTGTGAATTGTTTCGTGTTAAAGATATCTCCCTCGGTAGTGCACTATTTCAGAAAGAACCACTTTTTGGAAATATGAAGATTTTGTTGAATTTTAAAGTTAAGTTCTTTTTTGTCTCCTGTTAGAGCTTACAAATGTCTTCTGTATGTTAACAAATGAATAAGAAATGTTACTTGCACTTGGGAGCGGAGAAGTGCGCAGTATACCTTTTACCATAATCTTGGTGAGCACTTCCCTGTTTGACTCAACAGATTGATGCTTCAGACAATGCAAGTATAAAAGGATCAGCGATGCTGTAGTTCTTAGATGCTACTTAAAATGCTTATCTGCAGTCAGTCTTAAATTCTAATGCGAATTTTGTGATACAAAAGTTAGAAAAGTTCTTTTTACCTGCTAAATTATTTTCACTAAAATTTCCTAATGTTAAAATTGGGTTTAGTTTGGAAGCAAGTTAAACAGGTATTAATATTAAAACATGTTTATGCTTAGCATTAGGATGCCAGTTTATTCTTAAATATGTATTCATGGATAGATAATGACACTGCAGTACCAGGAGACAAAAATATTTACAGTGTTTTTAATGAAATACTACATGTAAAATTTTTTAGCCTTTCTATTTTTAGTGTGTAACGTGGTTGTAAATGTTCCTGGTTTCAGTTTTTCAATTGTAATTGTTTTTCAGTTGTAAATGGGAGAGTTGTTAATAACTTTGAAGAAATGTTAAGTTTTGATAAAAGCAATATAATTTTTTCCTCTCATGAAAAATTTCTGAATCATAGTACACATAGTTCATATTGTATCTTCTAATAAATGATTAACATACAAAGTGGTTATATCTATTTGTATTGTAGTCTGGACAGCTTGCCCACCCTTAGGAACATTGTTCTGCTATGTTTGGTCTGTGCAAAGCTGAGCATACACAATTTTCCCCAAACTAAGGAGACCTAGAGGATGGA
This sequence comes from Neomorphus geoffroyi, assembly GCA_033558235.1. Taxonomy (NCBI): domain Eukaryota; kingdom Metazoa; phylum Chordata; class Aves; order Cuculiformes; family Neomorphidae; genus Neomorphus; species Neomorphus geoffroyi. The sequence continues at coordinate 17,176,042 of JAUMJM010000033.1, read as the reverse complement.
GTCCTCTAGTTCTGGTGGTGTCAAACAACTGTGTGAAGCAAGGAGCTTGCAACCCAATCAGTTAAGCAGCATGAAGTATGTTCTGGCTTTCAGCAATAGTAATGGGCTCAAAAGAGGTTTACAGGTGGTTGTTATTATTCTGGCAGAAGCTTTCCTGCAATAGCAGAGAACTGGACTCTGTGATCGATTAGCTTTTATCAAATTTGTTCCTAATATTGTCTTCGAATATTTATATTTTTTTTACATTTACTTTTGTTCTTTATAGTCTTTGATATTTTGGCAGGGGGGATAATTTTTGTACTTTCTCATAATATGCAACAAGATTTTTGAATTAATTTTAACTTATTATTTTGGTACCTGGTACAGCGAACATTGTAGAGATCATACATTTTTGATTTATGGGATTTCTTTCAGATTCTCAGTGTTTAATATTAAAATGTGTACTACAGGGAGCTACTTTTGTTCATACTACTACACATCTGCAAGAGGCATGTTAGGCGCTGCTTATAGATTTAGTTGTAATATGCATTGCTCTTGTGTCAGATAAGACTTAAATATAAGTGTTCCTAGCAATTTTAAAGGTTTTTCAATTAGCTTGTGCTTGCAACATTTTGATATTCGATCAAAACGTAGAACTGATGGGATCTTGTCTTTTCTTAATGTGTTTTGCATACCTCTGAGTGGAACTGGTTTGATTGATCTGCAACAATTCCAGGTCCTAAAAAAACTCAAGTATGCTGAGAAAATTAGCACACTGAAAACTGCCTCCCCTTCCTGTCTGCCAGCCAGATGTTGATTACAAACTTGTTAGCTAGATATGTATTTACCATTTATAACTAGCATAAATGGAATGTTTCCAGAAATTATAACAGATTGAAGCAGGATTTTCATATTTCAGACTCGTTGGTTAATATTCTGTTCTGTTAATTGTCTATATTTTGTTACCTATTATGAACAGATCTAGTCTTCATAAGCAGAAGGTGCTTCAGAGCACCTTCTATGCTTGTACAGAACTTGTCAGAGACTAATAACATTTTTTCAGATTGCCAGCTCCCTTAATAGAAAGCAAAGAGTATTTGGGGAGCAGAGGAGGTGTGATATAACTCATTTTCATGCCAATCTATATTGTGTGTTACCTGATAGCCTGCCTTTACAAACTAATTTAAGTAACAGCATTTATCTGAAGTATACATTTAATTGATTTCACTCTGTTGTACCATGCAGTGTTAAATCTTGACAGATGGGATATAATGGAATATTGCACAACATAACATGACTCAGGCTGAATCAAGAATTTAAATGATTTGGGTCAACTTAATCTTGTTTAGTATAAGAAAAATAGCAGTAGTTTTAGAATTTCACTTCAAGAAAATACTGTGCTCCTTAACTATTCTAGAGTCTGACGTCTTAGATACCTAGTGAATCATACTTGCAGTGTGAGATGCATGACAAGTTTTGTATGTTCAGGCATATACATGCCAATAGCAGTATCTTGCTTTCAAATTTAATACAGATACCTGTTTTATTTACAAAAAATATTAGCCTGAGTCAAAAAAATAGGTCTAATATTCATGGCTCTGTTTAATTAGTAGAACATTCATGAGTTCAGTGCTGCATACAGGCATTATGGAAGGCAGTCACTCAGACACAAATGTCTTAGTATAGTGTTTTGAAAGGTTCATATACTAAATTATTGGGGTATAAAACTAAGAAAATCTGTAGGTAGGTGAATTGCAGTGATGTGGTATGTAGTATATTTTGGAGAAGGATTACAAGAAAAGTATTTTGTAACGCTATTTCTTTGTAAAGTTTCTATTTCAAAAACTTGTGAGTGTATTTTGCAATACAAATCTCAAGTCCCTTTTTAAAATAAGGAGGTACGTATGTCATTTGGCATAATACCCTCCGCATGTGTGGAACTGGGTGTAAATAGTATTGGCTTTAATAAGGTGGTCTTCATGTTGCTGTTAAGTGCCCTTGTATTGCTCAAAGGGGCCTATCAGAACACTGACTGTAAAATATTCAGTATTGAAATTGTAATTGCTCTTTCCATCAAACTAAAAGCAGTCGTGAAACCCTCAATACCTGAAACACTCAGGTGTACACTGAGTGTATACTCAGGCTTTCTTTAGCCAAAAAAAAAGTTTTGTGTTCCTATGGTCTTCATTAGGAATATATTAATCTCCAATATATCATATTTTTTCTTCTGAAAGTGATTGCAATCAACAGACCCATGTTTTCTGTCTGGTTGCTGTGTTTATTTGGTTGAACCCCTGTTAGTACAACCTGGGAGTCCTGGTGACCTCTTTTTTGTCCCTGGCCAGGCTTTCAGGAAAGCTTGCTGTTACCAGCTTTTCAAAAAAGATCATTGCAGACTATTCTACCAACAGGTTGACACTTCGAGTGATCAAATAAGCAGAGATGTTTCTGAAAAGCAATTTGTTGCAAATGTAAAAGGGGTATTTGACTTGAAATTCTTAGCCTACAGCCTTTGTATGTAATTCCTATATTTGGTACTGTGACTTGTTTACTTGCTTATTGTCATTGCAGAAAAGTTAATTTATGGTGGCTGTAAGACAAGGAAACTCAACATGAGCCAGCAGTGTGCCCAAGTGGCAAAGAAGGCCAATGGTATCCTGGCCTGCATCAGGAATAGTGTGGCCAGCAGGACTAGGGAAATCATCATCCCCTTCTACTTGGCACTGGTCAGGCCGCACCTTGAGTACTGTGTCCAGTTCTGGGCCACTCAGTTTAAGAAAGATGTGGAGATGCTGGAGTGTGTCCAGAGGAGAGCGACGAGGATGGTGAAGGGGCTGGAGCACAAGCCCTGTGAAGAGCGACTGAGGGAGCTGGGGTTGTTTAGCCTGGAGAAGAGGAGGCTCAGGGGAGACCTTATTGCTCTCTACAACTGCCTAAAGGAGGTTGTAGTCAGGCAGGGGTTGGTCTCTTCTCTCAGGTGACCGGTGACAGAACAAGAGGACACGGTCTCAAGCTTCGTCAGGGGAAGTTTAGGCTCGATATTAGGAAAAAATTCTTCACTGAGAGGGTGATTGGTCATTGGAATGTGCTGTCCGGGAAGGTGGTGGAGTCACTGTCCCTGGAGGTGTTTAAAGGGAGATTGGATGAGGCACTTAGTGCCATGGTTTAGATGGGGAGTAGGTGTTGGTGTTGGGTCATAGGCTGGACTTGATGATCTCAAAGGTCTTTTCTAGCCTCGTGGTACTGTGAAGCTATAAATATTTGTTACTGGGTGTGGAGTTGGATACAGAAGGAAGAAATACAGAGGAACGAAACAATATTGTTGTCACTGAGGCTATAGGGCCTTGAGCATTTCGTGATGGACTTACTACATCTTTGTACCCATTTTCCAAAACACAGTTTTCATGACTAATTCCACACAAGTGGCAAATGCTTTGGTTATTTGTTCCTTTTGAGAAACAACCTTTAACCATGCATAAGGGCCAGCATGGCTATGCTTGAGCCTATTTGTGCCAAGTGCCTAGGTGTGTTGAAAGCTAATCACGTCCACTGATGTTTGTAGAATTGTAACAAACTTTGTTAGCCTGATAATAAAGAAAAATTTGTACAAACTATATCCAGAGACGTTTGTAGATTTTTACAGGTTATACAAAATACTAAGATTGCACACCCAAAAAAAATCATTCCTGCTGTCCTGTCAAACTGGCAAAGTGCAAGTACTTGATTAGCTCTCTAGGGAGAGTCATTTGTGCTGGTGGGAGAGGTTTCTGTAGCGGCCTGAACGTGATGAAGTATCCGCTTTCTCTGACAAATATTTTGGAATATCCTCTGCTAAGGCAGCTGAGTCTCTTGCACCTGCAGGTTTGGGTACTTTGGCTGCAGAAAATAGCAGGTACTACTCAGAAGCCTGACAACATAATGCAAAACCAAAGATTTAAGTTGGCAAAGTGGTCCATCTGAAAGCTCATTTGGAATCTTCAGCAATTTTATTTCACTTTGATTGACCTTTTAAAAATGTGTGTAAATAGGCATGAGGAAGTTAATTTTAACAACTAGATAAATATTCTTAGAAAATTCATCCACTAGAAGTGTAAAATATGTAGTCTTCCCTGCAGGAAATTCTAAGAGCTGCCTTAATAGAAAGTACATGCATAATGGTAAATGGCCCGTTTTATTTCTCTGTGTAGTGCTTTGGGGAAAATTATTCCTGATTTCCCTGTTGTTTTAAGTTTAATTGTGCTTTACATACTAGGTCTTAAGGTTTTATGTAGCATGCCTATTGTACATTTAAGTTGTACAAGGAAATGTGATTGAATCTAAAATTTATTGGAAGCTACACTAGAGCAACTTGAGACGTGATTTAGAAGTGTTTAAAACAGTTATCATTTTGCAATTTGAGTTTTAGCCTACTTCATTGCTGGCATTGTTTTTAACTGAATACCTGTAGCTATATTCCACGAAGTATTGCAGTAAGATGATGAAAACCCTGTTTTCACAGCTAGCTAGCAAGTGCACTTAGAGGCTACTGTACTTTGCATTTCATTGAAGAAAGTCATCCACTTAATGATGTATTCAAAAAGAAAAGGTATTCAGATAAACTAACTTTGAGTATTACAGCAGCTCTGTATTCTGAAGGAGACTGAAAAATCATAGAATGGTTTGGGTTGGAAGGGACCTTAAAGATCTTTTGGTTCCAACCTTTCTTCCATGGGCAGAGACAGGTTCCACTAGTTCAGCTTGCTCCAGAGTCTCCTCCAGCCTGGCCTTGAACACCTCACTTGAACACGAGTGAATGAGAACATTTCTTGACAAAAAGTACATGAATTGTCATTTAAGGTTGAAGAGGTCAAAAGCACCCTTATCAAGTCTTTAGGGGCTGCCATCGTATGCAGGGTGCAGCTAATGGGCTCAAGAGCAGGACTGCCATTCAGGGCTAAAGGAAATGTCCAACAGGAGCCTCTGCAATGTGGTGTTGAAGTACAAGACAGGCTGAAGAAGTAGGATTTGCTTTTAGCTTGACAAAGAGAAGGTCTAACATCAGCCTTGCAAACATCAGAGGAGGCTGGGAAGACAAGGCAAGAGCAGTGAGGGGTGAGTGGTGGAAGAACAAGAAACAGTGGTCCTAAATTCAACAGAAAGTATTTCTAAAAGTGAGGATAAGTAAGTGCTGGAACAAGTTGCCTGTGTGGCTGTGCAATCTCTGTCCTTGAAGGTTTCAAGAAAGAACTGTACAAAGCGCTGAGTAACTTGATCTGAAATCTGCATTGACCCTACTTTTAGCAAAACACCGGACTAGATGACTTTCCAAATTCTCTTCCAACCTGCATAACCCTGCAATTCAAAGAAAGTGATGAAATGTTTGAAACTGAAGAGCTAATAGAAAGTATTCTATAAATGAGTATTTAAAGGAGTACTAATAGATCTCCCTCACTAGCCAAAAATGAAGATCAAATATAGAACAGCTGAATAATTGTGACGTGAGATCTGTTGCTTTGTTTCTCCTTGGTATCAATGACTTGTAAAGAGGCAAAATGGGTTGTTTTGGTTTTGTAGGGTTTTTTTAAGAAGTTCTAGGATTCTACACAAAATAAAAATTGAAGAACGTAATAAGCAATCTGCTAGGAAATATGGCCAAGATACGTGATAGATAAACCTGTGGGCAGATATTATCTTTCTTTAGAGGGAAGTTAAGTCTCAAAAATCTAGTAGATTAAAGACTCAAAGCTTCTAATTAAGATAGGATTGCTTAAGTGTAGTCCACTTAAATTTCCAAAAAGCTGTCAGAAGGCACTTCATGGTAACTATTAAAGAAACAAATTTGCCTTTGGACAAAGGCATGTAACAGTTAAGTGCTTTAAAGGTCAAAAACAAAGGGTGGGAATAAATAAGTTTTCATAACAGAGGAAAGATTACTGGTGCAGTTCAGGTGTGTTAGATATACATAGGGTTTAATATAGTCACAAATTATTTCAAGAAGGGTTTCTAAAGTAAACAGATGAAATTATTGATACTGAATTATTCAGGTAGTTGAAATAAAAAGCGAACTATGAAGACTTGTAGGAGCATTTCAGCTTCTGAATGACTGGGTAATAAAATAACAGATGAAACTGAATGTTAATGAATGCAAAATAATGCACAAGAAGGAAAACAACCCAAACTGTACATACATGATGATGGGTTCTCAAACAGATATTATGACCCCTGAAAGAGATCTTGGAGTTATTGTAAAAATACCATGAAAACATCAGCTCTTTGGTCAAAATAGCAAGAAAATTAATAGAGAACAAATCATTGTGTAAATACTTGGCATTCCTGCATCTTAGTTTTGTGCTGCACATTTCAAATAAAAATAGTAGAGCTACAAAAAGGTAAAAAAAGGATGAGAGGAGTAATTAAAGTACTGAACAGCCTGAATACAAGGAATGATTAAATAGATTGGGACACTTCAGCCTGGAAAGTGGGTGATTGAGGAGTTATGATAAAGGCGCATGAAATAATGAGTCATGGAAAAAAGGACTAGGCAACAATTATTCACTGTTTCTTATTCTACAAGAACTAAAGGGCAGGTTCAAAACGCATGAAAGTTCTTCCCTGCATAGCATATTTTATGACAGTGAGCTCTGTAATTTAAAGTGTGATGGGTGCCAAAAAAGTTCAAAAGTGATTAGGCAAACCTGCGGAAGACATGGTTCAATGGTTACTGAGCACAGACACTGGGTCAGCAGGGCTCACAGCAATAAGCATATAGGGAGGCAAGAGTAAGTAATATGTTCAATTCTGACTTTTCCATTAATATCTCCTAAGGGGTTCTGCTAGGAAGAGGAGACTGGACTCAGTGGACTTTTAACTCTAGTATGGCTATTTGGAGTTTTTCCTTAGTATCTTACGTGCTCAGTTCTAAGAGGCTGCTCTTCCTGACACCCTGCATAGCTAACAGAGTGTGGAAGACACTCTCTTCCAGAAGGCAGTTCAGAATGGCAACGTGGCTTCACTTCATCTGGTAATACACTCGGGTGAGTCTTGTTCCTTGAGGATCCTCAAGTTTGACACTCCAGATATTTCTTCCCAAGTGAAGTTTATATTTTCTCTGGATACTGTGCAAATTTATAAGATTAAATGCTAGCGAAGAACAGATTAAAGTTTCTGATATTTTAACCTAGCTTTTGGCATACCTTTAAGATTTGAAGTGCTAGGTGAGGGTCTACCCTAGTTGAAGAGCAGGGGTCCAGGAATCATGGTGGGCACCGGGTGAGCTAGCTTCTGATCTCAGCATTGTAATGACTTCATGTAAGTTAGGATTCCCGTTGTGGAGAGAAAGAGAAGAAAAACAGAAAACCTAAACAACAACAAAAAAACCCCCTAGAATCCATAACTATCCTAATATTGCTATAAAACTTGGAAATAGTGATTTTCATGTAATCGCATTGCATAGTATGGCTTTGCTTTTTCATCTGGTTCAGAGTTGTTCTTCCTTCCCGTTCACCTTTAAATCATGTGTTTCTTAAGCTTCCTCATATTTTGTGACACTAGTCTTCTGCTCACATATTAGCAAAAATGAGAAGTAAATGTGTATGTTGAACATTTTGAAAGATACAGGGAGATTAATTTGTGATTGCTTTAGGACATTTAATCTGAGATTCACTGAGACACTTAAGATTAAGAAATTAAGAATTAATTGCACACTAAATAGTTCTAAGCTCTGAAGATTCCACTGGAAACCTCTGAGAGCTGTATTACCTTCACACAGTTCTTACATCGATAAATCGAGGTACTGAAATATATATTGAATATGACAAAATATACTGAAATAATAAAATTTTCTTCGTAAATTCCCATCTGCAGGGAAACTGGCTCACAGGTGGGGAAAGTATTTATCTTTGGAATTAGTCTGAAATTCATTAAGGAATGTTTTATCTGAATACTCTCTCACAACTTTATATGCTTTATAGTTTTTCTCATTTCTCAAAAAGAATCTTTCCTACCATGTCTTAGATTTGCCTGCAAATCCATTTTAAGACATTTCATTCATCTTTACTCTGTTCAAGTTCATGAACTAGTATTTTTTTTTCTGCAAGTTCATTCCTTATTTTTTTTCCTCTTGACCCTCCCATCCTTAACCTAATAACAGCCTCACACCATGATGCCTGTTCATTTCTTCATTAGGAATTGCAGAAGCTTGAGGTATCAGCACAGGAAGCAAGATTTTATCATTTCAAATCAATACAGTAAATTTTAGAATGAGGGAAGTGTTTTGTCAGAATCAATAGATGTTTGACAAGCTGAATTTGTCAGAATAACATGGTATTGTGACTTGTTAAAAGCTTTTTAATGCCATACTACTTCACTGTACGATGTACATTAATTTCACTTAAATTACAAAATAGCCCCATCTCGTTCTTCTTATTTCCCTGCTGTGTGTTAAGCTGTCTCTCAATGTGTATATTACACCTTTCCACCAGGCATGTGTTATCTCCATGCCTTCCAGGGTTGCTCTGCAGAAGTGGATAAAAAGGGTTTTCTGGTTTTTCATATAAACATAACTTTGAAAAAAACAAAAGGTGCTGGGTTTCTTAAACAAACAAAAAAAACCCAACTCCAAAACCACATCTGTGTTTTCTAAAAACACTGTAACTTAGCATTACATTTGCATTGTAACATTTGCACTCTGGATACAGTGATCATAGGACTCTACAAAACAGAAAATAAACTTAGGTAGACAAACTGCTGGACAAAAGAAATGTTTATTGTGAAAGCCCCACTGTAAATCTTCGGTTGAACAGCACTGGACCTCAGATTCCACAGTTCCTCACCTCTGTTCTGGGAGGAGGAACGTGGCCAGTTTAACATCCTTGTGAATTTATTTGTGAGGAATTGTGTAAAAATAGACAGCATCCGAGAACTGAAGTACCTGATTGTTATTACTGCACAGCTCCTCTGTGTCTGTTATATTAATGCTTCGTGTGCACGTTATGGTGCTTAGAGGTGGTTCTTACAGGCCCCTTGCGCTCTGTCATGATGCAGCTATGCAGAATGTGAAGCAGTGCTCTGTTTTGCTGCCTAATCAGATTTGGTTTCCTTCCCTCACCAAGTTCAGCTCTTCCCTTTCCATTTCCCAGTGGCGCAGGGTGGGGGCACGGCCATCAGGATGAGTCCTTTTGATGTGGTTTGTTACGCTGATGAAGATATAAATCTTTTTTTTTTTAAGTATTTAGCTTATTAGAAAATATACTTTGGGGCTATTTGAGATGACTAATGAGGCTTGAGTTTAATGGTGAGAGCTAGAGAGTAACAATTACAAACCTGCATTAAACATGCAACTCACATTTTCTATGGTGACCTGGGGAGAGGCTCTTTGAGAGTGAAGTATTTCTTAATATAGCTAAAAAAAAATATCTTTGATAAAATAAATAGACCAGTTTCACATTTTGGAGCCTGAAAAGAAAAATGAGAGAGAAACAGACCTTTTCTCTTAGGCAGAGAAAAGAAAGTGTTCTTTAAATTGTAGGTTTAGACCATGAATAAGAAGTTATTATTCCTTTTGAATCCTACATATTTTTAAACTCATATCCCGGACTGATGCAAGACTTTCAATACTTTGGAGGAATTAATAACAGATTTACAGATGGGAAAAATCATGTTGAGACAAGTGAGGTAACACACACAAAGCAACTCAGCTTTTTAGTGACAGGCCAAAGATTAGAACTAAACTTTGTGGGCTCTCCCTTTCGTGTTTTACCTGCTACGCATCTCTGGGTGGTGTGTATCTGACTCCATGTTTTCAATAGAAACATCCTGTAATGTTTCTTGAGAAATCCAACTGCTCAGATCAGTGAATCTGATGTTCCACTGTCTTGTATTCAGAGTGAAATTATTACCTGTGTTTTGCTAAGTACTTGCTCTACTGCATTTCAAAAAATTAAAATAAAATAAGTTACTTAGAAGATATCAGTGCTGGGTTGTTTATGTCAAGATTATCAAGCAGATACTTAAAAATATCTAACTATTTCCCAGCCATAGATCCTTCTCTTGGTACCTTAATTCGCAAGGCTTTCTCTCTGGGCAAAACATTCGTAAGGGAGGGAGTGGTAGCTGAGTGGAGCTGCAAACAGAATTTCAGGGAGAACTTTAAGCAAGAAAACTCAGGCAGCTTTCTTCTAAGAAGCTGACAGGGATAATGAATGGGAGGCTGGATAGATTGTTTCCATTTCTGCCAGAGGGCAGAAGAGATTTATGGCAGGAGGGGCAAGCTGGAAGCTGCACTGGAGGAGAAAATCAGCAAATGCACGAGCTTCAATGCTGCACGCAATTCAAGGGAATGTAACATCTCAGGCAAGTGGATTCCATGCAACCAGCTCCATAAAAAGAAAAGCCATCAACAGAAGGGAGGGAGAGGGAGAATCTTAAGATCAAGACCATAAGATAATGAAATTTTTCACTATGAGCTTTCAGATGACTACTTTTTCCATTGACAAGGTCATTTTACTTCTACAACTTCATGCGTCTCCTGTTTGTATGTTGTGTATGCATGTGGCATGAGCCCCATGACAGTGGTATCATTTTTTACTTCCTTTTCTCTTCCTTCTTAACACTGTAGTCTAGTGTCCTCCAGTAAGATCTCTAAAGGCATTGGTGACAAAACATTGAAACGACAACTGAAACCAGACCTAAAAATTTAGCTTGTAGAAATCTGTTGAAGCGTGCTTTAAAGGTTTTTGAATACGTGTTGTTTAGTAATTAAAATTTAGACTAATTTTCTGAGATTCCCTTTAATTTCTTCCCCACGCATCTGAGGATGTATGAGATTTTGTCATGTAGTTCTCATACTACATGTAAAAAGACAATCACAAAAAGGTCAGTGTTTATTTTAATGCATCTAAGTTGTATCCATGTAGGTAACAGCACTTGCAAGTCTGAGTGGCCATAGCTCTTTTGTAAGGTTTTCTGTGCATAAGACCTTGCCAGTGGGGACTGGAACTGCTAAACTTGAAACTTAGTTGTTGGGAAAGCCTTTTGCAGTGGTACAGCCTTCCAAATTTGGTTATAGTGAAAGAATTGAAGTGAGATCAGTAATCAGAAAAAAAAAAAAAAATCAATTGTTGCATTTCAATTTAATTCCGTCTCCCAGCACCTCTCCGATACTGACCTGTCTGTATTCCTGGGGCCCTGCTCTAAGGCTTTTCAGTGATATCGGAACACTTACGCGTGATAATTTGGGTGACAGTAGCTCTTCCCCCTCGCACGCAGGCATATTACACACTCTTTAGTTTGAACAAATGATATGTATGTCTTTTTGTTCGGCATCTAGCCCTTCTGGTACACAGGCTGGAGTTAATTTTAGTCATGTCTGGGATTCAATCAGTAAAGAAAGTAGAGCTCTGCAGGAAATCTCATTTCTTCTTTAAAGTGGAAGTGATCTTGTGAATGACACAAAGGAAGAGAAAGAATACTCTTTCAAAGTTTGGCTCGAGTGAAGTAAGTATTGTATCTAAGCCTCATGGTTCCTTTAAAGCAATAGGCAGGTTATTCAAAACAAGGTTTTTCAAATATCTTAATTTTCTGATTGCCCAACCGAGGTTTGATCTTGAAAAGAGGTTGAACGTGTGCAACATTTTGCATTCACATGTAGTCAGGCTCTTTGCTCTGAAAATATAACAAGGCTTTAAGAAATCGTAGCTTTGGAGAACTCAGGTCCTTAGACTTTCAAAACTGGCAAATAAAATTAGCTGACACTTCTGAACATCTTGGCTTTTATCTTAAGTATTCCATTCCCCTTGTATAAAATACTGATAAAAATATCCTCTTACTTCAAAAGGGTGTTGAGAGGATCAGTTCATTAATGTTTTCAAAGAATTCGGATGCTGTAGTGAAAGCACCATGCAAAATCCCATAAGGAAATTAATAATTCTGTCTTCATTGTAGGGTCTGGGTGATGGTAAGTCAGTAAGATATAAGTATCTATACTGCACAAGAAGGGTATCAAAAGAGTTTTCAGCAGTTTTACCTTCCATGAGTGGTGTCCACCCAAAGCACTCAGTGTGCTAGGAGCTATGCAGAAAAGTGTTGAAGCTGCGGGGGATAGGGATCTGCACTGCAGGAAATGGGCACTTGGAGACAAAATCATGTTACACAGGCAACCTTAAAAACGTCATTTTGAGTTGACCTTCAAACATTCTCTTACTATAAAATTCATTTAATGCTGTTAACACATTATGAAGCAAATGAAATTAAGATATATCTGTTTAATAACCCACTGGGAGAATCCTGTTGACATCGTCTTAAAGGAAGCGCTAATCTTTTTGAGCCTAACACGTTGTCTTCCAAGTATCTGGCAAAGAGCTTTACCCAGTGAGTGGCAATTGCGAGGAAAAAGGAAGTCAGAAAACAACATGGCAAATGCATTATAATTGTTATCATGAACCCGAGGATCCTATTAAATCGGCTAATCTGGGGATGTAGTGACTTGTAAAAAACAGAATTCTTTGTTTCACTGTCACAGTTTAGCCCAACCCTGCTAAATTGGGCAGCTAAGAACTGTGCAGTTGTGCTCCCAAGTTCCATCCCCTCACACATCCCCAGGGGAAGAAGAGAGGGAAATAGGAGGAAAAAGCCTTGTGGACTGGAAACTAAAACTACATCTTTAATAGCATTATAATAATAGTAAAAGTTATTAAAATATTAGAAAGTACTGAAATGCGTACAAATATCTGGGATCACACCTCCACCCCACCCCTCGATGACCACACATCACCACAAATGCTGTAGAGCAGACACGGGGGAATGGGTCCACAGCTAGGAGGTAGCTGAACTCAGGAACTGGACTCAGGGATGCACAGATCTGGATCAGGAGCAATCAGATAAACAAGGTGCCAACTGCATGCCAGCCATTGCAAAAGAAGAGTGCGACACCGGTGAGCTCTCAGTTTTATACCGAGTACGATGTATATGGGATGGAATAGTCTGGGTCAGTTTCGGGTCACCTGTTCTGTCCGCCCCTCCCTGCAGGTGTGGTCTTTTTTTGTCAGCTGGAGGAATAAGTATAAACATTGGCTTTTCTGTCACCCAGTGTCCCATGTTATCCCTTCTAGAGAGAAGTTGTCTGAAAAACACGCAGTTAGCTTTCAGAAAATATTACTTTAGGCCAAGCCAGAGTCAGGGTCACCTCAACTGGCTCAAACCATAACATCCATAAACAAAAAAACCTTCTTGGAATAGTTCAAACTATTCAAAGTTTTAAAGGTTGCAAACATTTCAGCAGGAACTCTGTATAACAACTGTACTGGTATCAGAATTGTAATGGAAGATGAAATCAGAAGGCTAATAGAAATCTAGAGGTGGGGAAGCTGAAGTTGTGGGAGCTTGGTCTGACACAAAGTAGAGGCAGAATGAGCAGGTGGGTGAACACAATCCTCTGTGGGAAGCAAGGTGCGCTCATATCCATGGTGACAAATTTGTAGCAAGCTGAGAGTTGTTAAGATAAGTGTTTACTAGTGGAAAGTCAGATGATGAAGTGCATGCCACAATAACTGACATTTCAGGGCACCTTCTGGAATATAGATAGGTAAAGACAGAATAAGAGTACACTGCTCATTCAAGCAGAATTTAAGGTTAACTTTAGTGAAGTGACCTAGACAATTAAATGCTCAAAACAGACTTCAGAATTTAGGAAATATGCATTTATTGGGTGCATTCTGAGAAGTTCAAGGATCTCTGTGTTGGTGAACACTGGGAGCCATCAGAAAAAAAGATATTATCATGGGTGGACAGTGCTTTGTTGTGGGCAGAGCAAGTGGATTTTTCATCTGTAATGCAGGTCGTAAGGACTGTGAAGACTATTTGCATCAGCCAAATCACAGTAATAGAGATGTTCCAAAAAAAAGAAAGGAAAAAATTGTTGTAATATTCATTTTTTCATAGATCCAAGCTTTTTTCTTGAAGACAAAGTATTTGTTCTTTTAAACTGTACACTCAACAAGAACAATAGCAGTATAATGCATCCCTGCCAAAAATCATCACTGAGTACAGGACTGAACGCGTAAAATTGAGAGTCAAAGTCAGTATAAATTTAAATTCCTCTTCGGGGGCTTAAAGATTTATTTAGGTTAATTTTCACTAAACCATCTCACAAAAAGCCCAGCCAAAACAAAACTCTTAACTTTTTTAGTTACTAAGGGGAAACTGGAACAGAAAAGAGAACACGCTTCATAGACACTGTTAACTTTTACAAAGAGCTTTAGATAGTGCAAGACTTTTCCCACCAACTCACATAAAAACAGCCTTTTTGCTCTCATAATCATCATTATTTCTAAAAGTGTTTGTTTGTTTTTTTCACACTACACAATTTCTTAGTTACCCAGAGACTATTTTTGAGATAGTGACTTTACATAGTTCATGTAATGTCACATTAAAGAACAAAAAAGTACCAAAATATAACACTCAATAAACTCACAAAAAAATCTTAATGAAATTGGTAGTAGAAGATTACAATCAGAGAATGGAATTGTATCATTTAAAATTATGTGCAATAAATTAGCCATCCATAGCTAGGTACTATCTAATTTTTAGATATCACTTTAAGAGTAGACAGAACAATGACAATCTGTTTCTGAAATTCATGGGGGAAGGAAGTAAATACTTAGAATCATAGAATGGTTTGTGTTGGAAGTCACCTCAAAGATCATCCAGTTCCAAATCCCCTGCCGTAGGCAGGAACACCTTCCACCAGACCACATTGCTCAAAGCCCCATCCAACCTGGCCTTGAACACTTCCATAACTTCTCCGGGCAACCTGTGACAGTGCCTCACCAGGCTCAAGTTGAATAATTTCTTCCTCATATCTAATCTAAATCTACCCTCCTTTAGTTTAAAGCCATTACCCCTTGTCCTATCACTACACACATGCCTTTTTACAAAGTCTCTGGCTTTCATCTAGGCTCTCTTTAAGCACTAGAAGGCTGCTACAAGGTCTCCCCAGAGCTTTCTCTTCTCTAGGCTGAACAACCCCAACTCTCTGAGCCTGTATTCATAGGAGAGGTGCACCACCAATCTAATTGTCTTCACGTCTGGTGTTCTGGGCTGCGAGTGCGCATTGTTGGCTCATGTCCAGCTTTTCATCCACCAGCATCCCTCAGACCCTCTCCTCAGGGCTGCCCTCAATTCCTTCATCCCCCAGCCTGCATCAGCACCAAGGATTGCCCTTACCTATGTGTAGGACCTTGCACTTGGCCTTGTTGAAATTCATGAGGTTCACACGGGCCCACCTCTCAAGACTGTCAAGATCGCGCTGGATGGCATCCCTTCCCTCCAGCGTGTCAACCGCACCACAGAGTTTGGTATCACTGGCAGATTTGCTGAGGGCTCATTCAGTCCCACTTGGCTGAATTTGTTACCACAAGGTAATGAAGCAAGAGATCAGAAAGACTGCCAGACTATCACTGATTTTTTTCAACACATAATTTCTAAAAAGCACAGATGCTAAAACAAAGAGATAATACAATGGATGGTGCTTCTGGGAAGCATGGAGGTGATGAACGCACAACTGCTTCTATAACTACACAATGTACGCTGACACTAACAATGTTGCTGCTGTCGACAGCTACTACTCTGAGAAGATGTTAATGCTTTCATGCATATGCTAAGCTATTAACCCATGCTTCTTCCTTTTTATCCTTCAGAAATTCACAGGAAGCTTTGACATATTATGGCATCAGTATCTGCTTTCTTCTTTAATTAGACTTTAATATATTTTTTTTGTTAGAAAACATATTAATTTTTACTGGGAGAAAGCATCTTTAATTCCTGTTCTTGCTCAATAAATCAAATGCATGCTGTCAAATCTTCATTTCAATCTCTGGGAGGAAGATTTTTCATTGAAAAAATTAGAAATCCTCAGCTGCTCACTTGGTTGTCTCTGTAAACGCAAGCTAATACAGGTTAGTTAAGGCTACTGGGTGGCTTTTTACTCACTGCTGTCGCAGTGTGTGCTAGACCATGAGTAATGCTGTATTCTGATCTCTCTTGCGTCTAGACAGATATTCATAATGAAATAGATGTCTGGATAATGAAGTAGACTTTCACAGTCCTAATGGGATTGAAGCCTACAGAGGCTGGAAAAAGAGCAACTTGCATTGCACCCTCCCGGGCTGCTGAGTTTCACAGGTAAGATGAGCACAGGCAGTCAGGTTAGTTTTGCCTTATAACCTCACCTTCTACCCACATGCTCAGCCCTGCGTGACCTGACTTGTCCTCTCAGAACATAGCGTTGTTGAAGGGACACAGAAGCACGTTGGCTGAGACAATCAAGAGAAGCTTATACAATATTTATTCTCATCCAAAATTCACCAAAATACAAGGTTTTTTCCCCAGAATCAAATTTCAGTCTTTAAATATTGTCCACAGCTGTAATCTCCTAATGAATGACGGAACATGTTTTCACTTGCATATTTTTATGCTTCTTGGCATGTGAAAACCCTTCCCAACTAAAATAAGAGTAACTGTAGCTCCCAAAGGCTATCCTCTCATGTTTCAAGAGTTTCTTGAAATAGTAAATCAGATTGGAAGATGCTCGTATGAGTGCTGGCAGTGGCAAGAAGCAGAGGGGGGAGCACAGGCATAGGCAATTGCTTTTTGTTCTTAACAAAGCTGGACAGTTAAAAAGAGTACATCATTAATCTTGGAACCAAGCAGCAAGGTGTCCGCCATCCTTGAGCTTCTTGTAGTCAAAGTATGACAAAATTGCTGCAGAACAGAATTGCAATGAGACAGCAAAAGTCATGGGCTTGCATTCTCATTTGCATGCACATGGTTATTTTGTTCTTTGCATTTTAAGAAAATCTGAAACATTTAGGAGTTGGGAAATTTTAAAAATAACTATGGAAAACTTTGAGCATTTCCATAGTGGTCATTTTAGAGTGTAGTATCAGGGTACCTGGGGTTTATCTTCATTGGGTCTTCTCGAGCAGAGCCTAGATGAATACCGCACCTAACCCTGGCTGTGCTGAATGTGATCTCTAAGTAACTGTGCAAAGTTAAACAATGTTCGTAGGTCGCTCACATTCAAAGTTTCACTGCTCCATGTTGCCCAAGTAGCTACTGTGTATGAGCATAGAAAAACTGCAAATATACTCAGCAAGCATTCATTATGCATTTTCCCTTGTAACTGATGACCTTTCATAACATACCTGTGTGTTGGGCATTCATCAGTTGTAATGTGATCTATAACTCTTGTAAATGTATCTCTACAAAACCCATTAAATAATATATGGACCTATTCAAAAAAGTACAACAAAAGGAGGGGGTACAGATTAATGGCTGCCTTGTTGTTCTTTTTCACAAAGGTAAAGTTCTAATTTGTCAATATTTCAATATTGCTTTCTAAAATCCTTTTTCAAATGGAAATAATTTTTAAATTAATTTGCCAAAAAGTACATTTTCAATATGTAAAATTTTATTAAAATATTTTTTAATATCCACATATATGAATATAGCTTTAAAAAATGTAAAAAAAAAAAAAAAAAGAGAGAATGCAAAAAAATTCAAATGCTTTGAGTTTAAATAGTTTTTTCAGAAAGTGCTTTGGTTTTTTTGATCAGCCTATAATGGGTGCATATAAAAGAATATCCATGGCACATTTCCCACAGCATTTTCCATAAGCATGTGCATAAAGACCAGAACCTTTTAGAAATCTTAGCTTTACTAATAGCATTTCAGTCAATAGAAATGTTTACACTGGCTGAAATATTCCCTATGATTAATAGGGCACAGTGACATGACTTTTCTGATAAGGTATATCGCTAAAACATACAAAATAATATTTACGTTTTGGTCTACTTTTAGAGGCAAGAAAATATTTCATCTTAGGCAGGTAGGCATGAATAGCACGTGTTCAGCTTCAGGAAAGAATGTAGCAGTGAAAGTTAGGTATTTTTATTAACAGGGGTTTAATCCTTTGCCCTGCGTTATCCCACTCCTTGATATGCATCTAGAATAACTGTTACAGGCTTTTATGGTCTGCATTTTTCTGAAATTGTGTATAAACTTATACTTGTATAATAAACAGAATTATATTTATCTAGGCTTTAACAGCAAGTTATGAGTTTGAAGTTACCACACACTTATAAAATTATATACTGACATTCTTGGCAGAATGTTAACCTGTTAACGCTAATCAAGAGCATGAATGCATTTAGTTTGGTTTGTAGATAATAAAAGAATCTTGAAGGAAGTCTATAAGTAAGTTAAAACTTCTAATTCTTTTAAAATTCAGAATTATGCTTTGTGACGCACAACAGATGGACAATGATAAGATAAGCAGGAAGTATATCCTGTGGAAGGAGAACAAATGTTAACTGCTACATAATGGTACAGGTGGAGACAGTGGCAAAATGAAGTGACGTAACCTCAGCTCTAGCTCAAATGACGCTCCTAGCTGCTATAATGGTAAAAGTGGTTGCCTCTGTGTTAACAATATTTGTACATCTACACCAGGGTGCACGGGGCTATCTTCTTGTAAATTAACTGTATTTAATAGTGTTAATTTAACTGTGACTCAGTGCTTCATCCTATTCCACAGAAGCTTCTGTGGCCTTATTTGTCTCATTATTTGAACTAAAGAAAACAATATTCAGACTCAACTGGGGCAGTTATTTCAATTGTGGGGAACAGATGCACTGACCAGTGTTAAAGGGAACATAGAAGAACTTCCAGAAGCGCAACACATGAACGCTATTTGTTTTGTTTGCCTCCCGGACTTCTTTTAAAAAAGGTATTTCTCATTGTGGTTAAGCAAAGGCATTTGTCGTGGTTTAACCCTAGCCAGCAACTAAACCCCACAGAGCTGCTCGTTCACTCTCCTGCAGTGGGACAGGGGAGAGAATCAGAACAGTAAAAGTGAGAAAACTCTCGGGTTGACATAAAGCCAGTTTAATAGATCAAGCAAAAGCGGCACACACAAGCAAAGCAAAACAAGGAATTCATTCACTACTTCCTATCACCATGCAGGTGTTCAGCCATCTCCAGGAAAGCAGGGCTTCAACCACATAACAGTTACTTGGGAAGACAAACGGCCATCATTCCAAATGTCCCCTCTTTCCTTCGTCTTCCCCCAGCTTCTGTGTGCTGAGCATGGTGCCATATGGCATGGGATATCCCTTTCGTCATTTGGGGTCACCTGTCCCAGCTGTGTCCCCTCCCAGCTTCTCGGGCACCGCTAGCCTGCTCACTGGTGGGGTGAGAAGCAGAAAAGGCCTTGACTCTGTGTAAGCACTGCTCAGCAGTAACAAAAACATCCCTGTATTATCAGCTGTTTCCAGCACCAGTCCAAAACACAGCCCCATACAAGCTACAATGGGAAAGAATTACCGTTATCCTAGCCAAAACCAGCATCCCATTGTAAAAGATAGAATAAAAATTGCTAACTCTTCCAAAATTTTCTTCTTAAATGTCAAGATTGAATTTTTCATTAGCACTACAATCTCCTTATTTGACCATAATGAAAAAATATTTTTAAAAACCAGCTAAATTGTCATTAATTTTTGACAAAGTTAAATCTTTTCAATGAGGACTGCTTAACCTCTGCTTTGTCTTCTTGTCTGATACGGGGAGTTATTTCAGAGGGCACCCTGGTTTTCTAATCTTCAGTCCATAGACAAACACAGTTTATCTGGAATTATGTTATAACAACCTTGTATACTGGATTTTTTGTTTCCTCTTGGGAGAGAGAAAAGGGCTGATTTCTTAATTTCTTGGGTGCTAGTCTGGGAACCTTACGGCATGTTGGTATGCATCTAAATGGCTGCTACACTATAAGCATGCTGCTTCTGTCTTATCTAATATAATTCCTTGCCTAGTCTAATCAGAATATTTGAAAATCTTCAATAAATACTTGATAGCATGTCAGTACAAGTGACACCTCCCTGTACCTGTACTCTAATAAATAATCTTACAGACAAACAGTAATTTTTAACAGTGCGTTGGGACATTCCTAGTTATTTTTAACCTCGGAGTGGGATTCCAGACTCAATTTAAGAATAAAAGGGACGTTACAATAACTCCTGTTCAGAGCTGTGAGATGAGCAGCAGACGCAATTGCAAGTAGGATAATATCTTTTTTTCCTCTCTGAAGGATACAGCACAAGCACTTTTTCCTCAGTAACTTCACTTTGTGGAAATTAATATATCACAAACAACTACAATGTACAAACTACAGTGGCCATGAAAATGTTTCTATTTGGGATCTTATTAATAAATAAGTTTTTAACTTCCAGATTTTTAAACGATTGAACAACTCGGTCTGTTTGGTCAGTGGATGATGCAGCAGCTGTGAACCTGCCTGTTGAATTTCTCTTTCCGGCTTTTCATTGGAGTATGTGATTTTGGGACAAGTACAATCACTTGGGTTTGCTATACCTTCTTTAGCAGTCCTCTGCCTATGAGTTGTGGATTTTTGTTTGGCTGTTTTTGAAAGGAAGGGGAGAGCATTGTTTGCCTATTTCTGAGGCTGACAGCCTCCAACTAAGCCCCATAAACTTCTTACTAAAATGAAATAATAACCTTTTTTCCACCATATGCATAGCCCTTAGTAATATAAGTAAAATTACATACACATACATGTTATTTCTGGAGATGAGTGTCCACAGAAGATGGGAGCTTTAATGTATTAATGATGCATTTTTGTAATTCATTCAGTAAAAAAAAAAAAAAAGAGTGGAACTAACTGATCTTCTGATCCTTTTATTTCTATTTAGAGATCTCTTGTCCATTTTACAGAAGTTGCATGGCTGTAAGGTGCTGCTTTGCACTATGGCCCATGCAAGACATCCCCACAAATGCCTGCCAGTGACCTGTCTCCCAGCAGCAGAAAAAGCTCTGCAGGAAGGAGCTCCTAACAAATGGACAAATATACATAGCATTTTCTATTAGCTTTTCTAAGATCAAGGTAGGAATATGAGATATATTAGGGAAAAACAGATGCTTGGTAGACAGAAACTGAAATGTGCAGCAAAGATTCCTGCATTTTCAAAAGGTGTGTCAAGTTTCAGTAAGACGAAGAGAAATGTATTGTGCTTAGCTATTGCAGGTTTACTTCTCTTATTATTTTTTCTTATTTAGGTCAATATTCTATGTAAGTATTAATTGTCCATATTGCTTGTCAGAATAAAAGTAAAACTGAGTACATCTTTAAGTTGACAGTTAGGAAAGAAAAATGAGAATCATCTGATTTGAGGCGAACTTGCTCCTTTCTCCTTACGATGCCTTTTTAATGCTGGGAAAGGTATACTTAGCTCTGGGTTTGGACATGAGACATAAATTCTGTCTTTCTAATCTGTGTAAGACAGATAAGACAGGCCAGTTTACCCTCAAATTTATTAGGCATCTTAAAAGTGTGTAAAATCCAAGGCTTTGTCTTGAGCACGTGTAGAAGCACAATGGACGTGAACCTTCATTTCTAGTAGCACAATTAACAATTAAATAACTTATTTAAATTTTAATCCATTATATTTTGTATTTATTGTTAACTTAGGTTCAGTAGCCAAATAAAGACTCGTTCTTCACTTGAAGGAAGACATCTCAGCTCCCTCATTTGGGGGCTGAGTTTCCCAAGCATCAGGATGTTCATTTTATCTGTTATAACTAAATGGTCAAAAGAAGGACAGCTACAGCACTTGAAGTTATTTGCTTGACAGCAGAATGGCCAAATGAAATTAGAAATATCTAACTCACTTGTGCCAATTGAAATCACGCACAAGTAATTAACGTAGTCTATCAAATGAAAAAAACAAATGCATAATGCTCAATAAAATAAATCCCTTGTGGCTTTCAATACTGTATACATTCCTACTACAGTTTAATTAATGAAAACCATCTTAGCTAGCATTTCTATCAGTAAATGGCATCTTTTCTTAAGCGATTTACTTTCTCACTTCCTTTGCATAAGACGATGTTGTTGTGTAATAAATAGCCACAACTGAAGATTATTTATTATTATTGTTGATATTATTATTACTATCATTATTATTATTTTGCAGTTGAAAGACTGGCCATGTGCTATTGCAGAAATGACAGCTATTTATTTCCTAGAATCTGACTTTTCATAGGGCCTGAGGACACACATTTCTCATTGCTTCAGGAAGAAAGCGGGTGATCACTGCTTCTCTGGGTGACATCTGCTACATTTTATTATTCAAACTTCATCACAAGTTCAGATTTTTAATGTTACACAAAAGACATATTAGGTCACTATTTCACCCAAATATCTGGCTGTAATTATTTAAGTAGGCATTAATAATTCCAGTGGCCTTTCAGTTCAATTATATCTTCAGATAGAAATCTGATCCTTCCACAAGTTGCTACTTGGTATTGTTAGATGACATAACATTATGATTAAATGATGTCAGTCATATGGTATAGGCAAACAAAGACTTTCTGGTCTAACATCCTTCAGTGACACAGCGGCTGCCAGACTGGCCCCTCCCTGCCTTGCCAGGATAGTTATTGCTGGCCGTTTCTGCTATTACGTAGAGAAAAGGGAAGAGAGCGAAACAAAAACTTGTGATTTGCTGAGTTGGCAGATATCTGCACAGCTGTGAATCTGAGCTTGCACCTGAACTAAAATCCACCTGATTTACGGTGATTGCAAGTGAATTTTCTAACACTTCATCTGCAAACAGGAATTCTAGCCTGCAGGGCCATTCTTTTCAGAAAGAAGATGGTAGAGATGCAAGTGGTTTCCATCAAGCACATAAGAGCTAGGCTTCTGGGGACAGCTTTAGGACTTCTGAAAGAGACTAAAATTTAGTGGGTTTTATTCTGCACAGAATGCCTTCTCCTTGCTTTGTGTTTTGGTTTGGGTTTTTTCAGGGGAAAAATGGTGTCTATGTAGACCTTGAATTTTTTGTCTCTCTCAGATTGAGCCTACTTTGGACCACAGAGCTTTCACCTAAAGAATGAGCAAAAACACTGTATAAGGTAGGGGTGTATCCTTTCTCTTTTAAAATCTGAAATTACATCTGACAACGTTCAAAATGCAACTAAAATATTTCATATTGAAAACACAAAATTATGTTTCTAACGTGACATCATCTTTCTCACACTCTTCTAGTGCTCTGGCATGGATAATGAAAGCATGCTCCTTGAAGATAGGAACTGTTTGTACAGGCTTGCTAGAACTAATGAAGAGAGTTGTATATAAGTGTCTATGGGCATTTATATTTCTCAGAAATCATCTAAGCTTTTGCCTTTCTTTCTTTGCAAATATATGTTTTACAAAACCATAATTTTGAGAGCAATTGTTGATGTCCAGCTGCCATTCAGACCTTTTAAAGTTTGCTTTTTGTTAATTCATATTGAAATATAATTGATCAGATTCAGGTTAGTGGATTTAGTTTCACTCTCATCAAATGACAGGTATTGGTTGCTAGTTGCAACACCTTAGCATTTGATACTCTCAAGGTGGCTAAAAAGCCACTATCTCATTTCTTTTAGGATTAGTATTCAACAGCAAATTTACTTTCTAGTTTAACACAGACAAGGTGAAGGTGTGCTAACTAGCAACGTTTAATAAGGTGCTAGAGCCAAAACTGTGTCATTAGGTGACGGGCAAAATAATACTTAAATAATGTTAATGTGAAGGTTTTGTGCACTAAATCTCTCTGATAAACACTGGGTGATTACCTTTCCCCAGCGTAGACACCTTGCACTGTGAAGATCAGAAGAATTTTTTCACTGAAAGTGTGGTCAGGAATTGGCGCAGCTGCCCAGGGAGGTGGTGGAGTCTCCATCCCTGGAGGTGTTTAAAAGATGGGCAGATGAGTTCCTTAGGGACAGGGTTTAGTAGGGAGACAGGTACGGTTGGACTTGATGGTCTCGGAGGTCTCTTCCAACCTTAAGATTCTATGATTCTGTGTTCAGTTTCACAGTGCCAACAGATTTGCTTTCTGCTGCTGGCAGAACATTGCCTGATGGTACCTCCTGAATGCTTGGTTAGTCTTAGGAAGATGGTCTTCCTAGTGGCCTAAAGGAAGGTCTCTATTCCTAATTTTCATTAAGTGCAAGTGTTTCTGTTCAAGTTACCCTTATTCTCATGAAGCAAAACCATGCAGACCAGCACTAGGGCAGCCTGGATTTGGGGAAAGGGGAAGTGTGGGCTTCTGTGCAGTTTGGAAGCATGGATAGGGTTCTCCCCCTGCAGAAAGGTTAAGCCTCCACGCAGGCAAGAGAAATATCAGAGAATTTCAGTCACTGTCACAAAATAACTCCTGTGTGGGGATGTGCTTTAAAAATGTGTTTATCTTGTTTTCATGGTGGCACACCCAACTTTATCACAAGGATTTTTCTTTCAGCACTAATTGATGATAGCAAAGCATCACTCTGTAAGTCTCAATGGTAGAGCAATTCTTTACGAAAGCAGAAGACAGAAATATTTCTCAACATTAGACTCTTGTTCATATGAGACATTCAGTTCATGCAATACTTTCAGGTGACCTGTAACCTGTCCGTCTGCTTCACACTCTGAAAATCCCCTTCCTCCCCCTTCGCCTCCCATTTCTGAGCTCAGATATGTCTGTAATTGGAGCCTGGAGTCACCAGGACACAAGTGTTTCCAGGCTGTGTTGACCTTGGCAGTGGATGGAAGCTGCATGTTTGGTTGTTCGATAGTTTGCTCACCAGCTTTCAGACGTCACCCTTGTCCAGCATGGGGAAAGTGAGCCAAGATGCCAATTATTGGGAAGAGGCTCTGGTTATCTGTACAATGGCAGGCATGCCTACTTCTTGGTGTACTGTTTCAAAACAACAAGTGCTTTTTTTGCCGCTCTCGGGCACAGTGTGGCTCAGTGATAGGAGTGCTTCAAATGCTCCCATGATCCTTTTTCTTTGCCCCGTATCCTGAGACAATAAATCTGTCAGACAGAAGGTCTGTGTTTATACTGCACCTGCTGCTATCCTTGCTGGACTGATACCGTGACAGCATACCCCCGTATTAACATAGCTATACGTTACCCTTCCCTGTGCTACTGAGAAAGGTCCCGCTGGATAATCATGAGCTGCAGTTCTACTGCTGTTGGACCATTTGCTGTGGTTTACTTTATTACAGAACATGAAAGCAATAATGAAATACTATCTATTTTCTGCTAGCATCTCTCTGGCTGTCTCCTAGAGTAAGTACTTTGTGGATGAGTCTGAAGGCACACTGAGATGAGGTAGGACTCAGATTAGGTGCTACTAATTCCCTCTTTCAGCTCCAGGAGTTGATTCCTCAAACAAATTTTATGAGTAGTTTTTCCCCTGTAGGCTGAACCTTTGTAAATAATGAAAGTGAGGGAAACCTGATCTGTTAAACTAATAATTTAATAAGTTAGGTAGTATAACATGAAAGAAGCACAAGGACTCACACAAGGACCTTGTACTGCCCAATTATTATATGATTGTCTAGGGCAAATTGTGCATATGCAAATGTGTTTCTAACTAGTTTTGTACTACCAAAAGTGCCATAACAGGCTGTTTGTATGGTCTGAGCCATGATTTGACATATGCCCTGTGCCTCGAGGCACTTAATAACTTGTTTGCAAAGTATTTCATCCTCTGATAAATCCTTTAACCCATGATATGGGAAATAAGAGAATATGACTACACTAACACTTATTCTAGGAAGGTATGGAATGCCTCTGCAAGTCTGTTGTGTGGAGAAAAATATCCGCAGAAGGTTCTGCAAGCAGAACTAAGGCTATTGGAAGGAAAGAGTACATGACAAAGGAGAAAATAAAGAGTTGTAGTTGAATGCCTTCAACAGTGCCAATAAAATCTCTCTGAAAATTGAGATTTAAAAAGTGGTTTGATTAAAATAACTTACTCTTGCCACTTAGAGATGTGATGCCATAGACTAGGTGGGAGTGGAGACATAATTACACACAGATGTAGGGGTTGAGTGCCTGCATGTGTGCACATACGTCTGCACATAGGGAAAGGCAGGAATGCAAATAAAAGACATGAGGAACTAAAATGTTTTATTTACAGTTCTGATAAGTTACTTAATGCTGTGTTTTAAATAAAGTTGTCATTTTAAGAAACAGTTGCAGCTAATGACAACTGTAGACACAGGAGTTGTGGATATGTACTGCAATGTGTCTATT
This sequence comes from Neomorphus geoffroyi, assembly GCA_033558235.1. NCBI lineage: Eukaryota > Metazoa > Chordata > Aves > Cuculiformes > Neomorphidae > Neomorphus > Neomorphus geoffroyi. The sequence continues at coordinate 17,149,940 of JAUMJM010000033.1, read as the reverse complement.
AGCCTACAATTTAGAAGTCTAATGTTCTCTTAGTCTCAAAATTCTGCAGTTTATATCCCAGTATGGGATTAATTTTTGTTCCTCAGCTGTAAGGGAGTGTGGCTACACATTGGCTGCCTTTGTCTGAAACATGATTGACTCTTGTTTATCAGGAACTGTGGTCTTACTCTGGCTTTCTGCCTCAAATGCACCTGAGCTTGAAGTCTCTGGTCAGGATTTTGTCTGCTGCCTAACAGGCAGATTCTGGTACACTGCACAACTCATTTGCAGGGTGTCCTCCCTCAGTCCACTTGTGATGTCTGCATCCTCCCCATCCCAAGCAGACAGGATTTCCACAAACCCACGTACTTCAGGATTCTGTCAACTTGCACAGCAGGTACAGGCTCCAAGCATCTTATATCGACAAAGAGATTCACAAAATCTGCTCTGACATGAGCACTAATGAGTAGGAGGAAGTGGTTTAACACAGACAACTATGTGCAGTGACAATTCTGCTCCAGGAAATAAGTAAGTTTTAGTTTTCTTACCTTAACCCCAACACAGCATGCTGCTTCACCTGAGCAAATGGAGGATGTAATAGCACATCCACAAAGACCAATCAAATATTATCACCCACCCATTTTAAACAGGTGATTCATTTAGCTGTTGAATGCCTCAAGCAAATTACTTGGCTCAGCATCCTACAGCTCTCTCCTTTCAAGTTTAATTTACCCTAACTGGATTTAAGTGAAGCATCATCTCAATATCATCATCACAGCATTGCTTGAGTTTTGATTTGGCAAGGCTGAAGAAAGCAGCTCAACAAGAAGTCCCATTCTAGGAGAAATTACACTCCAAGGTAAACGGGTTTCAAAGGGAAATCATTCTCAGCCTTAGGTCCTGCACAATCTTAACTCACACTGCAATACCAGAGTTCAAATATATCAGAAATACAGTGAATTTTTGAAACCTAAATGTAAGCTAAGAAGATAAAGATGAGCTTGAGTGCTCAGAATCTTACGAACTTTATAGATTCAGCCTCTGCTTTTTGTAGCTTTGGTATGTTTTTTTTCCTTCTTTTTTTCAAATGAACACTCAAGGTAATGGAGTCAATTTTATAAGTATCATAGTATAAAAAAAAGGGTGCGGTGTTAAAGAAATAGAAGATTATTTTCATCCTCTAGAAAGATAAGTAAATTTAAGACTCAAGGATTTTGCTGCAATTAAAACATTTAAAGCTTCACTGCTTGTTAGTTTTGTTCTAGTCTCAAAATCATGCACTTTTCTACCAATGTGAAAGATCATTTTTTTTTCTTTTTAGTTTTATTTCCTAATAATGTTTAAGCAAAATCCTGTAAGGAAAAAGTATCAGACTCGGCAGGCATATTTTAAGCATTAGAGGATGAGCACTAAGTGAGCATTTATAAAATAATATAGTGTCAAAACCTCATTACGGACTTGTAGGAACCATTATGATTTTTAAAGTAGTGTATTTATTCATGTTTGTAAATTAGGACGTGCTGGACAGAAGCTACAGCTGTGCAGAGTTTGCCTATAACTCAAGTGCATGCATTTCTCTGGGAAAAGGCAGCCCAATATACCCTGATCTGGCATTCTGAGTGAGTGGGTATTTCTAGACAGAAAGCAAAAGGCAGAAAAATAAAAATTTCCAGCTGCTGTCTGTTCTTAATAATCACCAATTGGTTTGTGCTCTTACAGAACCCTCTACAAGGATTTTAAAAGATTTACAAGCAATATTGCATACAGCTGCTTACACGCACTCTGGGTTAGAGTGATGGTATCAGAGTTGCACTCTGCGCTAGTCTCCAGTAAACGATAGAGCTTTACCTATTATCACATTACTGCATCAGTTTGTATTCTGGAAGTCTCCAGTTACTTAACGGTAGACTCCCTTAAATTATTTATTGTTATTACATATATTTTCTATGATTGTAGAGCGTAGGAGCTTTAAACATGGAACAGAACCCAAAACCAGCATAAGTATACAATGGAGAGAAAACCCCTGCCCCAAAATGCTTGCAAGGTGTGACGGCACGATATATATATCAAGGAACAAGACAGAACTAGGCAGCATAGCAGACGGGTTAAGCACATCAGTAGCCTACCTTCTGTTTTTGTAGGCCTAATGAAAAAGAATATACCTAGTGGTAAATGGCGGCAGGTATGTCTTCAGTGAATGAAAGCCGATAGGGAAATAGAGCATCCGTAGAAGTGGAAGTGAGTAGTTTAGGTTTGATGCAATGACTGGAGGTAAGAGGAGTAGCCAGCACAACCAATGCAAAGGTGAAGCGACGTGGGCAGACAGGGCAGAAAAATTATCTTGGTAGTGCATTCAGGGTAGAGATCAGTCGGCCAAGACTGCATTTGTCAGTGTAGGATGTTGAAATATTTAAGACGGTAAGAGTTTGGATAAAGCTCTGGTTCTGGGAATAAAGCTTCAATTTCAAGGGTTTTACACGAAAAGAAAGGAGAGATATTTGGGCACAATTTGGACATCAGAAGTTAGAATGTGGCTGCCTTTCCTTTGTGGGGGAACCATCAAATTTCTTCCCTGCCCCCAAGTTAAGTTTTATGTGTTTAGTTTTCTGCTTTCAAGCCTAAGGCTGGAAAAGCATGACTCCACAGTGTTAACATATGCCACTCGGGTTGACAAGAGTCAGTTTTATGGCAAATCTTGGAGTACTTTTGTCTAAAATTTCACATGAGGTGCCAGAATCAAGGAACTCTGTAAGAATATTAGCCATAATAGTTTTAAAAGTTTTGGCTCTCAGGGTTTCAGTAAGAGCTGAAAAACATTACTAAAATGTGCAGCAAATTAGAAGTAGATGGAACTGGACATTCATCATTTGACAAAACTCTTGAATTTCAAGTGGTTTCTGCCATTTCTTTTACTGTGTGATTAAAGATTTCTGAATACTTGAGACTAGCACTGTATCGCATTGCACACATCTGTTTATCTAGCCCTGTTAGCTGCATTTCTGTTGATAATATGCCTTGTTGTGATGCTACAGTTTTCAGTTTTACACAGCTCAGCATTACCAGTATCAGTGCTTTCAGCCAAGCCTTTCACCATTACTTTATAACACTTGTTGTAGATATAAATTTCCAGTAGAATGTGTGGCATCTTCATGGCTTTGCTAGATGGCTACAGAGGGTACTAAGAATATCTTCTATATATACTTACTAAATGCATGATGTTTCCAAAAGATAGCATTTTTGCTACTTTACATCTGAAGAAATGGCTTTACTAGAAGTTTGGGCACCTTAATGTCTAATGAAAAATCAAGCTGTAAATGGTGTGATCTCTCACTGAACTGACAACAAAAGTGAAAATAAAGCCTAGTTTTTTCCAGAGCTGGCCTAATGCAAAACTTAAATACTTGTGTAGGCACTTGCATCTGGATAAGAATATCTGGTTCAATCTCCAGAATTAAAAAATGAGAACTTTTAACGCTCACACAGATCCCTGCAGAAGGTACATCCTTGTCTTCTCCATGGAGCATTGCCTTCACTTTGAGAAAGGCTGTGTGTTTTAACTTCAGATAGACAATGTACTGACAATGAAACACGATGCAGTTTTTGTGTGATTAACTAGGTTGAGTCAAAACCTCACAGTGCAGGAAACTTCACTTCAACTCGATGATTCACAGGGAAACTACGGACTGCCTTGTCTTTGCCAGTATATTTACTCAACTTAACTAACTCCAGTTAAGAGTTCACCCTTGCTGGATAGCATAGATGTGGCTTGAGCTCTGTAAACTTACTTCTTGACCTCTGGAAGCTGCTTGTGATTGTTTCATACCTTCAAAGGTTACAGGCTTACTCTATTAAACATTAAACACTTTTATATACTTCACATCTCTCTCTCTCTCTAACCTTCTTCTAAACAAATTTAATACAATCTTGATCCAGTAACCATTTCCAGCTTCAATGCTCTGTCTCCATCTGACTCTGGCTTCAGCACACACTCCCTAACCTCTCATGACATGGACCAAAATAGCAGTCTATTGGTATGACTTTCAAATTACATTGTTGAACAACTTCAGCATTATACTCATAGTGTTTGACACTCCAGAGTGCCGGTAGTCCTACAGGTTCTCCTGCTGCAGTCTTAGCAGTGCTATCTGTCAAAAGCTGTGCAAACGCAATCTCCCACTCTACAGCAAACCTGCCTTCTGCCTTGAGAAAGACTTTGTAGGGTCCGTTTCCCTTGGCCTGGTTGGCAAATGAAGGGGTAGCAGAAGTGCAGGAGTCTTCTCACTTTCCAACGGGACTGAATCGGAACAACGTAAGTTTCCTCTTTTTTCATTGGGCTTGCTTCAGTTTTTGTCAGCTATGTTTGCATTTGATTATTTGATCTCCTATAACTCAAACTCAAATAAGAAAGCTTACTTACGTATAAGCTAAAGCCTATGGAAGAGAGATTGGTTTATTTGTTCAGACACTTCTCACATGTAAGCAATTGTGATTTATCTCTTGAGCTAATGGAAAATAATTTCATGCAAGCAATTAAGCTGTTGTATTTGTCCGGCACTTCTCGGGATGCCAAGTTATACAACCACTAAAATGAGAGGTTAATCAGTTTCTGATTCATAAAACATAAATAAACTTGAACCTTTCACCCTGCTTCAGGTTCTGACAGAGAGCGAGCTAGTGGACATAGTGACACATAGGTATGCAATGGGATAAACTCTGATGCTTGAGGACTAGAAGTGAACTTCAGTGCCCTGCTAACATTGTGAGCAAATTCTGACTGTGCAAGAAATAATATCTGTCACCAAGGAGAAACTGGCCCAGTACTACACTTCAGCACAGTCCTTCTGAATGGTCTGACTAGGCTACTGGTGCTTGCCAATAAGTGGGAGACTGATACTTCTCTGCATGCCCAAGCCACCTGTCTGGGGCTTTGCAAGAGGATAAAGCCCAGTAATCTGTGTTGATCTGTCTGGGAAGAGTCTCTTATGAAGGCTGTGCCTCTTTAATGGCGCTGGGGGCAAGCATGTGGGTTTGTAACCCGTCAGTTAGATGCAGGAAGAGCTCGTATATAAGTACAACCCTTACTTGGTGCTTACTTGAAGAAGGAGCTTGACTATGCATAGATGAGCAAGAGAGGAGGAATTGCAGGAGCAAAATGACCAAACACTGAGCCTGTTCTCCTGTCTTATCCTCGTGGGCTGATAACAGTTACACTTTTCTTCATGAGGGAGAGTTTGAGCCTGTTGCTGTAAAATCCTACTGAGCACGTAGGCAGTAAAGGAAAACTGTATGCATAGATGGAGATGTCTGTTTTATCCCTTTATGTTACTGTCATTGAGCCCATTTTACCTGCTGGTAAAATGGGGAGCATGGGCTCTGAAGCTGCTGTTGCACTAACAGCTACCAGTAGAAGTCCTTGGTTTATATGGACCCCTGCCTGGCCACTGTCTGGAAGAGTGCCATCTTTTTGGGGTCAAAACGTTGCCAGTCACTATGGTTTAGTAACAGTTTGACAATATCAAACCCAGGACAATACTATGTTTGCTAGTATATAGTCTAAACTAATACTAATATCAATAATGTAAACTTCAAAGCTTATTTGAAGTGAGAAGTTCCTTTTTGATTATGGAATTATTTGGCAATTAGTCTCATAGTGGTAATCTGTTGCAGTGTGTCAATTTCATGCTAAAGTCTATTACTACTGTATTGTCTTTTTTAACAGTCCATCTAGGTAAATCTTCTTCTGGCAAGTCCCTGTCACTGCAAATGCGGAACAGGAGCCTTTGATAATATTCCCTACCTGGTAAGGGATGGGAGGCATGTCTTCTGTAAGTGCTACTGCATCTAAAATAATTAATGTGTTAGAAATGGCAAACAGAAATAGAAGAAACAGAATATATCTTGTATAGTTTCTTCAGAGTCAGAAACCTAATCATTTATGCTATTGCCCTACCCTGTGTAACACAGGACTGTCAGGAAATCTGTCTTGTACAGAGTTGCAGAATGTTAATAATTATTTGGAGGACAGAGTTACAGATGCAGTTACATTAACCAAATTCTGTATCTGCAGTAAAAGCATCTAACATTTGGGTTACTTTTGCATTAAGAGAAATGTAATCTTCCCATGTAAGCATTAATTCTCTCCTTAACAAGGAAGATCCTGCTATCTATAAAGCAAGGGCTCTAAGAGGTTTTTAAAAGATGCTTTGCTATTATGAAAAACTTTAGCCTTGCTCTGTGTTTCAGCCATGCAGTGGGAGGAAGCAAAACGCAAACAATGTAGAAAGTGGACACAAGCATCTGAAAGGAAAGGAAACCAGTCACTTAATATATCATATTTAAGTTTCAAATTGTTACTTTTGAATTTCCTGACTCTTAATTTACAGAGTCTCTTTATATTATTTTGATTGTAAATTATTTATATGTTTCCTCATCTTTTATAGTACTCTGTTTCTGGGCTTCCTGTGAGACCTCATCAGCTTCTAGCAACATGCTGGGGCACTGCTGTAATCTGTCAAGAAGAAGGGGAGATGGGGCTAACAAAGTGATGCTCTGGGATTTGTACTAGCATGAGTAGTCAAAGATTAATAACTAAAGGGGTATTTTCTCATTTCTGAAAGGCTGTGGAAAATCCCTGGTAATTTTATTAGAATAATTCATTAACAAGCATTTTTACCCTTCCTTGTTAAATGTTGTGTATCTCTCTTGCTTCCATCAATCTTGGTGAAGAATACCATTTGTACATCTTCCTGTTCAAAGAAGGGTATTTCCCATAGCATTTTGCTGGTATTTTGTTCCATTCAATTTAAAATATGTCAAGTAAGAGATATGCTTCTGTATCCTTCAGAGGTGAGGACACAGTCCAGGACATTTCACTGTCAGCTATTTTTTGCCTGTGAAATTAGCCAAAATAGTCCTTTATTCATTGCATCCTATTACTACTAGGTCTGTATATATCTGAATTCTTCTCCCTGCACTGTATTTCTCCTTTCAGACATTCAGAAACTGTTATTTGACACCTGTAATTCTGCTAAACTGTGACCAAGGTCACATCATGTAGCATCCTTCTCAGTGAACATGGGCTCAGCAAACCATCACAGGAACTGTAGTGTTCCCGAAGGCTGCATGAAGCCCATGGTCCCCTGTGGTGTGTCTTGGCATTGCTGAGTACAGGCCCAGTTTCTCCATTTCCCTAGCCATGTATCATCATAAACTCCCATTTCATTAGTTGTCCATGTTTCTCTTAGGTTTGTTTTGGTGTTACTGTATTCCAGTTTTCCCTCATCATGCTGAGAAGAATGTCAGCACTTTACTGGTTTGAACCCATTCATAGTCATAATTATCTATTTATTGTCTGCCTCAGTTTCTTGAGAAGACCTTCATTTTTAAATTGAGATAACTAAGGCAGAAGAACACTTTGTCTTTTATGACCAAGAGGATACAAAATGTCATTGATGGAACTGGAAAGACTTTTGTAGTTCTTAGGACAGTTGGGATTTAGTTCCTCCTGTGCAAGTCATACATCTTGAACCACGTAGACATCAGCAACCATATGGAAGTGCTCGGGAGTGGCTACCTATTAAATCAAAATTTTCTCCTCATGAACATCTTCAGGCCCACAGCTGTGATCTTCACTGTTGTGGGAGATCCCAAGCTAAGTCCCGAATTTTCTGTGGCTGACTTGCAATCAGATATATCGACTAGAATAGGCTGACTTTCTGAAAGCGTAGAAGACAAAACAGCAACTGTGGGAATAAAGAACATTCTTTTCGTTACTGGTAACTTCCTTGGTCTCACTTTTTGACCTCATCCCAAGGCCAATTAACTGGAATGATTACAAATCAACTTTGTCATTGTCCATTAGGTGGATGGAGAACATTTCATAAAAATGAAAAAAAAGGTTTCCAGGGAGACTTTCTCAGCAAGTGACTTGCACATGAATTGAAGATCAGACCTTTTCACAGGACAATTTACTGGTTTGCTCAAGTGTTCTCGCATGGACTTGGTGCCCCCAGATGTTCTTCTTCTGACACAGTGGTGTCAAGTGAACGATCAACACGCTCAGCTGGAGTCCTCCTCATTCCTTGGTTTCCCATCCTCTGGCCTGTTACATTATTTGTTAAGTACCTTGCTCACTCCAGACTGGAGAGATAAGTCATTATCAGGGAACAATACTTTTTTACTGTGGTTGATAGGGAATGGGAAAAGCAACAAAAAATGAACACTAAATGAAGATGATCCTGTTGACTGCAAGAACTATCTTTGAAGACTCCTAAACAATCAGAAACTTCAGTTTGTTTTCAGCATATGCTCCCAGGGGAAGGTCATCTGATTCATATCCATCAAATGTTGAAGGGATGAGTCACAGTCAAACAAATCACACTTTTCTAACTTGTCTTTACACATACGGGAAGGAATAACCTCTCTTCATTTAAAAAGACTTTTTCTTTTTTTATTTTTTTTAGTAGACAACACTCAATAACTTAACCTCATGTTATCTGTTTTCCTTGAATTATGAATATTTATTCCTCTCCATATCCATAAATAATACATAGTCTACAGTTGCCTCATTTTTCTCTTATGACCTTTATACACATCCTGTACTTCAAATCAAACTCTCTCATAGTTACAAAAAGCTCTGATTTCCTGTTGAAACTTAATTCAACTCCCACAAACCCAAAATCTTGTCTTCAAATAACAGCTAATATCATATCTTATATTCTTCATTGCCAGTCAGCCAGCATTGGACAGGAGCAGAAATACACTACTCCAGAAGTCATCAATTTAAGCCACAGGGTTCAAGAAGTTATAAAGTGCGTATGTTCCCCTGCCCTGTGATATTTATCCCATGGCTGCAATATTAACGTGGAGGTGCAAAAAGAGCCTGCTGCGTGCATTATTCCCATAAAGCTGACAGGACAGCATTCAGATGTAGCACCTGGGGGTTTTTTCTTCAGGAAAATCTCAGAAGGAGTTGTGATTTCCCTTTTGCTCTTCCATGAGGACCCTTCCCTTGCATGCTTCCCTGCCCCAACTGCATAGCAGCCATGCACTGGGTGAGGTTTCAGTTTGGCACTTAGGTTTGCTTTGCAAAAGTTCTGGTGGTTGAGTATGTTTCAAGAATGGCATTTGCTATGGCTACGTGCTTTGCAGCAGTATTATTTATTTTAGTGCGCAACGATACTCATTCCTGCTTCACGCTACCTTCTAAAATGTATTGAACAAGAGGTAGAATACCTTCCTGTTGGATCACAGAACTGTGTGAAAGGGAACCCAGTAAAACAGTGCCCTCCAGCCAAATCACCTTCTAACTGGGATTTAAGTGTGCAGCCACCTGCATTCTTGTACCCCTCGATGATCCCCAAGGAAGGAGCCAGCTCACCCTGGGTACGTGTGCGAGGGTGGAGGTCCAGGGGGTGGCTGTTAGTCAGTGACGGCTTGAGCTAGATGAAAAGCTATTAAAGAAAAGCTTTTAGAAAGGTGTGCTCTGAACTGTGACCTGAATGTAAAATAGTTCTGTTTGCAAGGTATGTTCAGGAAATTAAATTAACATCTCTGTTTCCAGGGAACTGAAACCTTTTTTCCCCCCTCCTTTCCTAATACACGCTAAAATGATGAAAGAGTAAATCTGAATGAGACAATTGTTTTAACAACAATCATCTCACACTATTTAAAAAAGTCATTAATTTAGATTTATCACCATGTATCCCAAACAATGCTCAGTGACCGTGTACAGATATTGCCTCAGCTGCAACACAGCAAGAATCTGAACTGCTGTGCGAAACATAAGCTATTCAGAGTTAGGTAAATATTCCCATTTCAGAGAAAAAAACTGTGATACATAGAGAATACATCCAGGACAATTAATCACAGGACGTATCTGGAGCCAGAGCCAGATCTTCTGACTCACAGTGTTTCCTTTTAATTGAGAAAAAAAACATACTTATTTTTCATAATTATGTCATAGGATTCATCTTTTTAAAAGTTTTTTAAAATTATACAAACATTAAGGTAAACCTTTATTAATTCAATTATGACAAGTACAATTTTTAAATATTATTTTTAATATCACATACCTGTGTATTAAACAAATGTGTATCTAGTCTTTTATATTGACATTAATATATATATATATAAACTATCATTAAAAGATCTTCAGAACTTATCCTATGGGAAATACTGACACTTCATATTTTATTTTGAATTCTAAACTTTTATATTTCTAGATTTTACCTGCTTGTGAAGGAATGCTAATCTCTTTCTAGCTCCTCTGATTTCAAATGGCCATTTGCCAAGACAAAATAGTAAGAAAGAGATACATGGAATATTGAAATGTAACTTATAGTAATATAAAACATAAAGGGGAAAAAAAAGAATCTCTTCAAATCTGCATTTGATTATGCAGCTAATTTATCAGATATACAAAAAGTTTTTAGCCTTTCAATGCAAACAGGCAGGCTGTATGTTTCTGAGGTGATTGTAGAGCTATGACTACTCTCATTTAGATCGTTTGGTCACTTCATATGAAATAAATGATGCCATTCGGAGAGATAACTGATTTTGAAATGTCATTTTTTTCCTAGAAAAAATTTTTCTAGGAAAAAAAGTACATTGATCTTTGTATATCTTAACCCATTCTGCCTTATATCATATGTCTCTCTGCTCTCGAAACAGCTATAATTTTGTATTTTCTCTGTCATAAAAATTACTGGGTTTGTAAGTCTCAGACTTAATTTTGTCTCTTGCTCCATTTTTACATCTTCAACCTCAGTCTTAAAATATGTAAGATTTTCTACTTAAAAATAATCAGCTAAACACAGCTTCATCCGACTCTGTTGTTGCCCAGCTTTATCTTTTTCACAATATTCACGTCTAAAAGTATTTATTATTGGGCATTACGCTCTTTAGCATCCAGTGTGTCAAATATATATCAAAGCATAGCACGAGAAGCCAGGATTTTAAAACATGTCTGAAAAAAAGGAGGAAGGGTAAAAAGAAAGTAAGCTATGCACCCAAAGAGAAAACTGAGTTATTTTTAGAATTTATCCCCAACTGTAGATGTTGTGCTCTTAACAATACAATTCGGGGGGGGGGGTTGTATGATATAAAATATCATAGTAACATAAAACCTTATTCTTTCATCGTGATATACCATGTGAATATAAATTTCTCTGGAATGGTTCTGTTCACATTTTAGAAAGACTTAAACAATATTTCATCCAAAAAGGTAATAAAACCCATTCCAGAATCATTGTAAAATGTACCAGAGTGTAATACAAGAACATACAGAGGACCTTGGAGATGTAATACCTCCAATCCAAATTGCTGGAATGATGTCTATTCGGAGAGAAAGAATTTGTCTTAAGTTTTCTATCTGACTACATAAGTGATCTTGATGCAGTGAATGATGTAAGAAAGGTCTCCAAGATAAATTCTGATGCACAGAGAAATTAGTGTTAAAAATAATATTTTTTCTTGGTTTTTTAAGTTTCATTTAGAGTTATATGTTGAAACAACACAGGGCAATGTAATAAGCAGACTGAATAGGACGCCACATTGCTTTAAAACAATGGATTACTTCAGTCTTAATGCTGATGTATGTGTAACAAACACTTCTGGAGCCCCACTTGAGAGCTTCTTTAATATCAAGTTAATTCATGTTGATGGCTATTGCCTATTAGTCACCACTGGCAAAAGGAATGACAGCAACTGGACACTTGAAAAGAAATACTGCGGTTGATGATTTGCATTATGAAAAACGCCAACATCAAATCTATTTTGGAGTCCTTGAGAACCTGAGCTTTGAGAAAATGACATGTAGAGTTCAGCAGTATTGATGCATGCCCAGGCACAGGAAGCTCAAGGTCTACTTGAGGGCCCCAGCACAATTCCTTTATTTAATAGTAGACAATTCTTGACTGATAAAAGCCATGTATGGAAAGAAAGACAAGAACTCCTCCCTCTGACATGGCTGGAGTTCTGACATGACATACGTTTTTGTTCCATGCCGTGCCTGCATCCTTCATTTCCGAGGTAATTTTTGTTATTTAAGAGGAAGCTTCAGTGAAAGGGCCGAGGGTGGATGCCTCTTTCAGGAGGAGGCTGTAGGCTAATGCGGTTGCCTAGAGGGTAGAATTCATAGGCTGAAATCTCCTACACTTATCCCAGCCATCCAATGATTGTTCTGGGCACTGGGATTTGTAGGAAGGGATAGCAGGTCTCCCATTCACCTACTCTAAGCTGTTGCTGCTCAGCACCAAACAGACAGGAGGATATGGGGAAAGGCAGAAGTACAGCTGTGGGTCACAAATGAGTTGAAAGAACAACAGCTTCGTGGGCAAAGATTGACAGGAGAAAATGAGACTTGTGAGAACAGACATTTTAGACTTAGGAACTGCAACAATAATTAAGTAAGCCTAAGATGTCCAAGACCAGATCTCAGGGTTTTTTTCATTCGAATTAGCACTATTTGTCCTTATTTCTGAACTTACTCTTTGTGTATAGGTTAGGCATATGGCAATGAGTTGTCCTAGGCAACTAACTTTTCCTACAGTACGAAAGCTTACTAAACAGCGTAGATTACTAGTTCTTCTATTGTATATACACACGTAAAATATTTCAAAATAGCAAATATCTAGCAATGCTTTATTATCAATGTCAATATTAATTTCTTCCTTCTTTGGTCTTCAGATAAGCTTTCTGCTTGATTTTATTGAAACATTTTTGTACGGATTATTAGGAGCAGTGTATTGAATTAATCTGTTTAAGAATTCTCCTATAGTGAACAAATTTAGTAGTGGAATGAAGTGTGAAGATTTACTGTCCATGAATGTAAGTGCCATTTGATTAGGAGGTGACACTTCACCAGAGAAGCTGAATGGAGAGATGTCAAGCAATATGCAGGGGTTAATTTAGGAAGATTCCCTGAAACTGGGTGGAAAAAGAAGAGTTTTAGCTATGGAGTTTAAGCAGCTAAAAATTCAGAATACTGTCTTTGCAGCTCAACAGTTTACTAAACTTAAAATAATGTTTAAACTCATATTCATGCTATGATTCCACTAAAAGCTGACAGTATCCATAAGTGGAAAATGTCTTTCAAGAGATCAGTGCCATGGAATTTTGGACAAGAAAACGTTCTGTAGGTTTCAAAGATATCCCTTAAAATATGTTATAGAAGGAAATGAGTCATCGTCCTTTCTCAGGGGAATGGTTGCTTGGACTGATGACATGGGAGAGTTAAGTAAAGGAACAAGATTGAAGGTATTTTAGAACCTGATTTTGGTATTGTTCCTTAGATATGCTAAGAGCATCACACTATTTTAAGTATGGCATTTCCAGGTAAATAACTTGAGCTGATCTTCAAGATGCTGATTGCTGCTGAGAAGGTCTCCTCTTTCATTCCTCCCTGCAGCCATGTAAAATGTTGTGTTTGTACAGTGCCATGCACATTGCAGTTCTGCATTGATAAAGGAGTTTAAAAGCCACTGTTACAGAATACAATAACAGAAGACTAATTAATTCTCTTCTGGCATTCACACTGATAATGGGATGTAGTTACTTCTTTGTCACTATTGTACTTTTTGTAACACTTTCTTAGAGAACTCCCTTTAGAGTATTTTCCCCAGGGGAAAAAAAAAAAAAGAGAAGTGTTTTGCTTCTGCCCTCTGTGCATCAGTTGTCAAATTCAAGGATGCCTGCCAACGCAGCTCAGCCTTTTGTAGTCAGAAATTAATTTTCAAACAATGCTTTCCAATTGCTAGCTAATCTGCCTTGTGTTACTCAAACCTCCAATGTATGTAATTTCACAAGGATAGACGTCGCCAAGTACACAGAAGCCTTGAGCTGGCATGTCAAACAAAATGTTCTTTGTTAGAACTGAACATGATTTCATCGTGATTGAATAATTAGTGTTTTGAGTGTTCACGTCTGAGGTTTTGCAGTGTATTCCAAAGCCTAATTTTACAAACGTGCTCTAATGCTTCCTGATTATGACTATAGAACAGCTGTTTTGTGTAAATTAACAGCAAGTGTAAAAGCCTAGCCCTGGTTTAAGTCAGCTGCACAAATCTCTTGAGTTTCTTGGGTTTGGGAATTTCTCACCTCTCCTCCAGGATACAGCATGACTTCCATTCCCATCGATTCCAATAACAAATTAAGTTTTGAACTTGCAGTGAAGATGGGGTATATGCAAGGCCTCCTGACATTTTCTTCTTTGCTAAGCCTGGGCCAAGGTCACACAGACATTATGCGGTCGGCCAATTTCTTGTAACATCAATGAAATTCAGCAGTCTTTCAAGAAAATCTAAAAAAAGTGCATGACACAGTTGGCTGGGGAGCTGATAGACTTCCTCTTTTATGGTAGCTAGTGAGTCAAAACAAGATCAAAGAAGTCATAGTTATTAATTATCTGGTCTTGGATCTTAAATTCACAACGGCCTACTCATCACCCAGACATTTTTTTTCAGGAGGTTTAGCTGCTCTGAGTACAAGGCTAACGTGATTAAACCCCTTACGTGCTAGACAGCCAAGAGTCTCACAATCAAAGAACTTATGAAACTGTGTAAGAGGAGGCTGTTGTCCCAAACTCTACTTCCTTTTGCTCTGTAAAATACTACTATGCTATATTCTATAAGACCTGTTTTCTACATAAATCTTTTTCAGGCTGGCCACTTTCACAAAACAGCAGAGGCTACATCTCGCCCTTTCTGTCTTAGAGAAGAGTAGGCAAGAAGGAAGCAGAGAGGGAGAGGTTTTCTTTAATAAGCTTTAATATCAGTATTTTATCTTCTCTGCATGTCAGTCACTAACCTGCAGAAGCATTATTCCCTCAATCAAGCTAAGCTGGTATGTGCAGTACTCAAGTTCACCTCATTTCAGAGAGTGGGTCTTCTCAGATGATGCAGGGAAGTAGGATCTGGCATTGAATTTATGATCATTGTAAATGGATTATGCACCTTGGGCTAGTCTGATGAAAATTCGTAAAAAGGGTTTAAAAGCTCCTATTACGTAACAATCACTTTGTTTCCTTTACCACTTTGAAGAAATTAGTATTTTGTCAGTACTTTCACTCATAAATGGGATAGTATCAAAAGTAAGGTTTTCCCCATCAGAAAACCAACAGATTTGTAGGGAAATAAGTGAAATGGTTTGTGCAGTAAAAAGGTTGGTTCTAGACCACCTGAAAGAAACTTTCCAGCCCTTTCTTCTGCTGCATAACAGTTTAATATATACTTGTTAAAACCAATCAGGTTTCAAAGCTTTTAACTTGTGCAATATATTGATGTCGATAAATTTCATTTCATCAGGAGGAAAATCTATACATCAAACTCAATAGGTCTTCTAATCCAGCAAAGACCTTCCTTGCTGGAGTGCACCAGGGTTTGGTCCTTGGTGCTCCAAGACAATACTACAACCAACCAACCTTGCTGCGACTGGGGCAGTATGAAGTCCTGTCTGTACCCAGGTACATCCCTCCAACAGCTGCTGTGAGATGAGGGTCCTCACTCCCCTCAGAAGGATCCTTGAGGTGATAGCACATGGGGTATAACTAAACTTCTCTTGCTGTTAAAAGGGCCCTCTCCTTTGATTATTTGTGTTACAGTAGCACCTAGAGGAATCGGGCATAGAGGGGCCCCCATCAGCCAGCCTTGTGCTTCCTATGGCTGCACTATAATGCAATGCAATCTCATAGGCATGAGAACCATTTTTTAATTAAGCAGTTAGAATACTGCATTATTTGAGGATCATTCAGCTTCTTCTAATCCTTATTTAATTTAGCTTTATTTCGCTAATGTACATTGCGCTGCTTGTTGTTATCTTTCTCTTTGAATCTGCTTAGAAATCCATTTAGTCTGGGTAATTGCTCCTTCACAAGGCACTTCTCAGTAATGTTCAGCACAATGATCTCATGTCAAAAGATGATGTTAAAATAAAGCGACTGTCATGATAAAGTCTTTTTTTAAAAAAGAAGAAGAATTAAAATCTACTATTTGTTCCTGTTCCTGATTATCCTCCATTACAGGTAATGAAATAATGTGAATAGAAGTTGTAAGTATCATACTAAAGGGAACTCAGACACTCATCAATAATATCAGAAATGACAAACATAATCTTATTTAGTTGCACATATTGCTGCAGTTGGAACTCTGTTGTCTGATTACAAGAAAGAAGAGGAAACATCAATACTGTTACTGAAATCTGAAAGTCATTTTATTCTCAAATTAACAACATTGCTGATGTATCTGCATATACTGAGTGTACACTCCCTTTGTCAAAATAATTCCTCTGCAGTGATCAGAAGGAATTCGAAGCTGTTGCCTCTGACTTTCTTGTATCTGAATTCTTGTTATATTGTTAAAAAAACAAAACTTAAAAAATAAAATATTCTCTTGTTAGACTGATGGTTCCATCATTTCTCATTTGGGTCTAAAAATGGAACCTTGCTTGTTGCTTTGCAAACTTTCATGCAAATGGCCAGTAAAAGCACTGGCATGTCATGTAGGATCATTTCCACTCACGGAAAATGAATGGGCAGCTCCTGACTCAGCTGAACTCTCAGATTCAGGGCTGAGAATACCAGCCTGCATCATGTTTTCGTCAGCATGTTAACCTTTAATTTTAGAGAGGAGTTACCTTTGTCTTAAACAAAGGCGTGTGGAAAAGGGGACATGATCTGTTTAATACTGGGGTATTTTGAGTGGCATTCATTTTTTCCTTCATTTCTGCAGATTGTGGAGGTTTATCACAGTATCATGAGGTTGGAAAAGACCTTTGAGATCATCGAGTCCAACCTATGACCCAACACCTACACCTACTCCTACTCGTCAAGTACACCATGGCACTAAGTGCCTCATCCAAATTCTCTTTGAACACCTCCAGGGATGGTGACTCGACCACCTCCCTAGGCAGCGCATTCCAATGAGCAATTACCCTCTCAGTGAAGAATTTCTTCCTAATGTCAATCCTAAACCTCCCCTGGCGAAGCTTGAGACCTTGTCCTCTCGTTCTGTCACTGGTCGCCTGAGAGAAGAGTCCAACTCGTGCCTCACCACAACCTCCCTTTAGGTAGTTGTAGAGAGCAATAAGGTCTCCCCTGAGCCTCCTCTTCTCCAGGCTAAACAACCCCAGCTCCCTCAGTTGCTCTTCATAGGGCTTGTGCTCCAGCCCCTTCACCATCCTCGTCGCTCTCCTCTGGACACACTCCAGCATCTCCACATCCTTCTTAAACTGAGGGGCCCAGAACTGGACACAGTACTCAAGGTGCGGCCTGACCAGTGCCGAGTATAAGGGGATATGACCTCTCTAGTTCTGCTGGCCACACTGTTCCTGATGCAGGCCAGGATACCATTGGCCTTCTTTGCCACTTGAGCACACTGCTGGCTCATGTTGAGTTTCCTGTCCACCAGCACTCCCAAGTCCCTTTCCGCCTGACTGCTCTCCAGCCACTCTGCACCCAGTCTATAGCTCTGCGGGGTTATTGTGTCCAAAGTGTAGAACCCGGCATTTGGACTTGTTAAACCTCATGCTATTGGAATCAGCCCATCTCTCCAGCCTGTCCAGGTCCCTCTGTAGGGCCCTCCTACCTTCTAGCAGTTCGACACTTCCTCCCAGCTTGGTGTCATCTGCGAACTTGCTGATGAAGGACTCGATCCCCTCATCCAGATCATCAATAAAGATATTAAACAGGACCGGGCCCAGCACCGAACCCTGGGGGACGTCACTAGTGACCGGCCGCCAGCTGGATGGGACAACATTCACTACCACCCTTTGGGCTCGGCCATACAACCAATTCCTAACCCAGCACAGTACATTCCCATCCATGCCACGGGCTGCCAGCTTGTCCAGTAGTCTACTATGGGAGACAGTGTCAAAGGCCTTGCTGAAGTCCAGGTACACCACATCCACAGCCTTCCTCTCATCCACCAGGTGAGTCACATGGTCGTAAAAAGAAATCAGGTTGGTCAGGCAGGACCTGCCTCTCCTGAAACCATGCTGGCTGGGCCTGATCTCTCCCTCATTCCTCAGGTGCCGCATGATCGCACCTGGGATTATCCGTTCCATAATTTTGCCTGGGACCGAGGTCAGGCTGAGAGGTTTGTAGTTACCTGGATCATCCCTATGGCCCTTCTTGTGGATGGGCGTCACATTGGCCAACTTCCAGTCGTCTGGGACCTCTCCAGTGAGCCAGGA
Source organism: Neomorphus geoffroyi (assembly GCA_033558235.1). Lineage (NCBI taxonomy): Eukaryota > Metazoa > Chordata > Aves > Cuculiformes > Neomorphidae > Neomorphus > Neomorphus geoffroyi. The sequence goes on along the minus strand of JAUMJM010000033.1, from coordinate 17,131,775 downwards.
CTGCTGATAAATGATGGAAAGCGGTTTAGCAAGCTCGTCCGCCAGCTCTCTCATCACCCTAGGATGGATCCGATCAGGCCCCATAGACTTATGAGGATCCAAGTGTCTCAGCAGGTCTCTGACTTCTTCCTCCTGGATGATAGGGGGGCTGTATTGCACCCCGCCCCTATCCACCGCTTCAGTAGACCAGTTGTCCAGAGAACAACCTGCCTTACTGTTGAAAACTGAGATGAAGAAGGCATTAAGCACCTCAGCCTTTTCCTCATCTTTAGTTACTATATTTCCCTCAGTGGTCGATAAGGATTGAAGGTTGTCGTTTATGTTGGGAAAAAAATTAAACCCATTAATAATATAGTTTGCTTTGTAAGATTTTTTTTAAATTAGTTGCTTAAACAACATACAGTTTAACAAAACATTTTAGTCTTGATTTACAGAATAATGATTCCTTTAAGCTCATCCGCTTAGTCAGGTTTCTGTGATTGAGATAGGAAGGTCTTACTCTGAACTAAAGTATTATTTTAAAGGAATCCAGGTAGGCTGAGACTAGCAAACTAATTTATTATGTCATTTGCTGAATGTCCTTAGTTTGAAGATGCTGGTGATTTCTTTACAGTAAATGTGACGATGCAGTATACCATAGGAAACCTGCAGGAGTGACAGTGAGGGTGAATAATAGAGATGGGCACCTATCACCAAGTTCAACTCCTATCAGTTGAATCTACAATACTGTGTGTATTCATTGTTTTTTTAAAAACATCAGCTGCCACTGTGGGTCAATAAAGATTCACAGTATTTCTGATTGGCCACAAAGACCTGACAAGCTGGCTTTACAGAGAGAGCTCAGGAGGGGAATAGTAGCATGTCTCAGTGAACCAGCTGGAAAACTCCTTTGCTTGTTGCTGCACTCAAGACATAAATTTGCTTATGGCTTATGGTCTTGTACACGAAAGGTAAATAAAACCAACATTAACGATACCCAAAAGTTTAATGTGAAACTGTACTAACACAAATGTTTGGCCTGTGCTTGCGACCGAGTAATATGGGTGGGGCAGGATTGCTTTTTCTGTTTCCTCTTTGTTTGTTTTTGCTTGATTTGGGGGTTTGGTTTTTTTGCTACAGTATTACTCATGCCTCATTCTGGGAGGAGAATCAGGCAACTACCCTTAAATAGAAGATATCTGTTAATATAGCCATTATCTGATGCTAACAAGCCTGACAGAAACCTATATGTTATAAGCGATCCTTAGCTAGGAAAAATGATGGTGAAGATGTGATTCAGACCTCAGCTGAATTTCTTAGGTCAATATCAGTTTCAGGACATTTTACAATACAGAACAAGGTAGATATTAATGCCTGTGGTCAATGATCTGCTTGTAACAGAGTGCTACATGATAGTTTCATGGGAAGATTGATGCTGAAGTCTCAGAGATGTTGCTGACTCATCCATGGCATCTAATGGATGCACTTCCCTGAATTAACTCCTGCTTCCAGTTCCATAAATATGGCTAAGCTAAAAGATACCTCTTAGGAAACATCCTGTCTTCATCTTAATGTCACTTACTCCAACGGTTAATTACTCTTACTGTTAAACATTTGCATCTTATTTCTATCTGAAGAGTATGTAGCGTCAGATTCCAGTTATAGCTTATTATCCTTGTGTTGTTTTTTTTCAAAAAGCTGTTTTTTTCTTTAGAGGTTTTGAAATTAAACAAGTTCTCGCTTTTTCAGTAGGATTGTCATGATAATGACATCAATCTTTTCACCAGAACATTTTTTTCTATATTCAGCATTCTTACATTTCAGCATTTTTACATTTCCACATTCAGAATTTTTACAGAAAGGAAACATTTTGAAATTGTTAAAGCATTTTTAAATTATTTTTTTTACATAGTGGTAGTGCTTTAGCTTTGATATTCCAAAAGTATAAAGGAGACAGGAGTTGCAGGGTGCGGTCGCATGTTTTATTAGATGAGTTGATATAGACTGGGGGAGAGGGATAAAAAATTGGACACATAAACTTTCCTGGATATGCCAAGAGGTTTTTGTAACCAACAACGTACCTTTTTATCAGTCAGCTTAACGAGAGATCACTTCTTCTTATAAGCCTTCTTTTTTTGCAATATTTCACAAAACAAGGACAGAAAATATTACCTAAAGAACACTTAAGCATCTTCTAGCAAAAAAAGAAAGTTTTTTTGAGAAAAATAATCTGCATAGAAGCTATGAACAGTGGGGTTCAGCTCACAAATAAATAAATCAAAAAGGTGATATTTTTCTGTCAAGCTAAAAGTGTTGAGCTAGAAAAACTTTCGTTATAGTTGTCTCTCTTGTGTTTCATCACCTGAAGGTTTATTAAAGGAAATAAATACCACTAAATGTATTCAGCAATAAAATATTATATAAAGGCATATAAAAATTCAGTGACGGGAAAAAGATTTAGTAGTCAATCATTACAGCGTTCTCTAACCATTTTGAAAAGTACTTCGCCCCCCTCCTCGTCGCCACCTCTGTTGATGTTGGAGGAGGCAGGAAATTGCACTGGCTGATCAAATAACGTAATTACTCTAAAAAAATACTAACAGTTTTTGTTTAAAATAAGGCAAAGAGGTGTTGATTCTTTCTCATTCACAACATTTACTACATATTTGACATTTGAGCTGCTATAACTGGGAAGAGATGACTCCATCCTGAGGGGAAGGATGTTATTTCTACAGCTAATTGGCTGGCTGATACCTTAATTCATAAATACACGCGCCTGCTCTCATCTACCATTGTTAAAGATCCCAACTATTTATAGCTGGTAGTGAGGACAAGAATACTTATTTTTCCTGCTTTCTTTGAAGTCCATTCTTAAAACTACTGAGATGTAAAATTCCTTTTCAACAGATTTTTTTTTCTTTTTCAAACCCAAATGCTATTAAAAATATATATAAAGAAAACCTTCCCTAAGAAATTTGTCATGCAGTGAGTGAGAACAACTTCAATTAAATCTTCTTATTAAGTGAAGAAGTAATTTACACTCAGATTTCAGCAGATGAGGTTAATGTAATTATACTAGGGATGTTCCAACAATTGACAGCTCCCCGTAGCCTTATAATCACCTGCAAATTAGAAGAGGAAGGGCTCTGAGTTCCCATTTCTCCCATGCATGATGCATGCAGAAAGCTAAATAGGGACATTTCCAGAGGAAGCCACACCTTCTTTCTGGTTGGTTTTTTCCTTGAAATTTCTTTCATAGTAATGGCTGTCCTCATTTTAACTTTTTCAAATGCACCTTTTCTGCTCAGTTTGATCTTATTTGTTGCTAACTTTTAATGTCAAGTCTTAAAAGGGGATTTAAATTAAATTAAAATAACAACCCAAAGGTGGGCACTTAACTATAAACTGCAAAACAATAGGTGATTGCATTACCTATGCACTGTCAGATTTAACTCAGAGCATGTATTTATTCTAGTTAAGCGATGCTTTAATTTCTATTAATTGGAAGAGCCATTCAGGATTGTTCCATCTGCATCTAATACAGTAATTTTATGTTTCAAACTCATACAAACATTTTCTGAGATTAAATATAAGAAACCAAATGAAACTTAAATAATTATTGGCTTATTATTATTGAAAAAGCCCTCCTCTAGTGGAAAAAAAATGTTATATGAACAATTCACAGGTTACATACCTAAAATGAGTACATTGTTGTACCCTTCAGTGGTCAGAGTAAATCTGACTGTCTTGAAAAGCAAGAAATATGAAAATCTATGCCTAGTCCATTCAAGAAATTCCCTTTAAAATATTGCACACTGCACTGTGTAATATCTTCTGGAACACACATGCACTAATAGTACTCATACAGTCCAGATAATTTTGTGTTAAAATAGGCAGGTAAGTGTACAACTGGCCAAGTAGTCTCTTCAGTCAATCTGTTGGCGATAATGCACAAACGTTTTTAATATTACAAATGGCATTCATGAAAGTGGAGAGAAAATGTAAGAAAGAGTTTTGAAGTCATCCAATATGAATCTTGGGATAACTAAATACTAATTTTATATTTACATTTTATACCAAAAGTCAATTACTTCTACTCCATGGGTTGCTGGATCTAATTTGCTGCATAAAGAAAAATCTAGGCTGAAAAAGAGGTCTTTGAGGTACTGATTTTCTCCTTGATTTCCCTGATGCACCACAGCAGGAATTTTCTTAGTGATATTTTATTCATTTTTCTCCTTCTAATTATCTTTGATTTTTCTTTTCCCATCCTTCCTTCCATGCTATACCACAGAAAGTGCCTTTGTGGTGAGCAGAGGGGAATTCCTTCAACATATTTCAGGGAGCATGAAATTCAACCTGGGATTTTGTTGCAAAGGTTAGAGACGAAAAGTGCTAACTAACAAAATCTGCTTGAGGGGAAAGCATTTTCTCGCTTTCATAATAAAATATTCATAGCGTAACACTTCCCCCAACCCCCTCCCTCCAATGACAGGTCAATCCTAGACTGAACTTTTGTGATGTCTAGAAATGGGACTGTGATGATATCGCTTCTGTCGGGCTTATTCATCTCAGTGCTGCCTGCAAAATGCACTCAACCAGCAGCGTGGCTACAAATTCCTACGTGTACGCTTTCTGTACTTTGTGACTTGGAGAGATATGCTCAGACCCTTCTGCCACGGGCCTATTTGCCCAGGAACATCCCGTGTAAGAGAGCTGAACCTCACCTCTTTAGCCTGTGAGTGCCTTCTTAGTGCTGAGAGCAGAGGCTGAACTTCTCTGAGCACCACCGAGAAGTGCTGGGAGCTAAGCACTGAGCACTGCTCTTGCTGTGCTTTTATAGCCACCCAGCGAGGCCTGATTTAAAAGACAATCTTGCTGCAAAGCCAGATGACTAGAAGGCCTACGTGTTTTTTTCTTTATTTTTAATTTGTTTGGTTTGACTTTTCTTTGTAAAGGGAACTGGGACAGAAAAAAACTTTTGTTTTGAACTACTGCCAGCACAAAAAAAAAACACAAAGAAAATGAATCTTACATTTTCATACCATTATGCGGCAACAAAAAGCTTAAAGAACATTTTTGGTTATTTGTTTTTTGTTTGTTTGGTTTAGTCTTTTTTTTGTAAAGCCTGAATTTTTTTGTCACATGCATTAATCATTTTATTAACTTCATGTGATCAATGTATGGGAATACGGACATCCTACATAGGGTATCACCTAGGTGCTGCATCCCAGCAGAGCAGAAGGTAAGCTTACAATGCTGTAAGACTTGCCTTAATCTGATTTTATGTAGCTGAGAGATACTGAAATAAAGTGACTGGGTTGGAAAACAGACACATTAGCAAAAAAAGAGACTAACTGTATTCTGAATATTAAAAATCATTTATTTTTCTGATGTGGTATTAGACTATGCGGTTTATTGGACTGCTAGGTAGTGTACAACACGCAACACACTTATATTTCATGCAATTAACAAATGGTCAGAATTTCAAAGCTATCCCAAAGGGGCAACATGAATATATTCATTAACAACCATCAAATGCGTAATAAATATATTCATCATCAAACATAATTTGTTCCATTTATAAACTATGGTTTGTATATATTTATTTATGTGTGTGGAATAAAGGTGATACAAGACAGTCCTGTATTTCTGACTGGAAAATTATCCTAAATGGATAATATCAGGCTTTGAACAAGAAATGGGAATATATAAAACTAAATGCTTATTCTGATCCACGGTTCGTTGAATTCCACTTAAGCAATGAAAATTAAATGCTCCATACTGCATTTTGAAAGACTCTTCCTATTCGACCTCAAGGAAACAAGTCAACTGATTTTTTGTGGCTTAATTTACTTGAATGAAATTCCACCTCTATTGAAATCAATGACAAAACCCCTGTGCTTTCAGTGGGGCTGTAATTCCACATCCCTGGGTACACTGTGACTGATGGTGCCTGCCACATATAGCTCCAGGAAATGTCGTTTATATATATTTGTGCAGTACCCCGCACAGTAAAGATTGGTCTTGGTTGAAATGAGCCAATGAGCTGGTAACATAGTATAAATAATAACTGATGCCTGCTAAACAACTTCATGTGGGGAGTTGTGATTGTGTGGAAAGGAGATTTATGCATTATGAAAAAATATTATTTAATGACTTTCCTGTTCATTTCTTTTAGTCTGCTTGCAGATTAAATTGACAGTTCAACATCCAACATGAGTAATTTTCTTGATTGCTCAAGGACCTTACAAGAACTAAACATAAATTATTTTGATTTTGATGTTAGCAATTTAACTGACCAAAAAGAGTCAACTTAAATACACCAAACTGTTTTTTTCCCCAAAGACATTGCTATGGCCTTGGTTTGGGTTTGCTTCTTTTCTTCTGCAGATGCATCGCTATTCATCATTCCTAGAAGTGGCAGGTAAAATAAACTGTCTTTAGAAAACGTAATGACCGGGACAAAGGAGGGTGTGAAATGTCTTACTCTGATTTCCCAACCTTCTGACCTATCACCAGAACAAAAACCCCAGCACAGTTGATGGATGACCATCAAATGAAACATTCTTTAGGTGATTATCACACCAGTACAGCATAGCTAGAAAGAGCCCACATCCTCGGTTAAATTATAGAAATAAGTAATAAAAATGTGTAAGTATAAAAAAACAAAAACCAACCAACCAAATTAAACAATTAAACAGTCTATAGTTATTTCTTTGTTCAACTCACACAGGCTGTATTCAAGGGAAAAAGCCCAATGTGTTCAATTCTAGATAATACTACTTATTTTTTCCCCTTAGCATTGAAATATTTAGCAGTAAGTCAAATGGAGATGAAGGATGACAAGGGAAGAGCCCAGCATTGGAACACAGCAAAGTTATCATCTGTAACTTGAGTAGCCAAAAAAGAAGGAGGTATTGCAGAGAGCATTGTCTCATGGTTATAAAGCACAGATAACATTTAGGTATACTTTTCTTGGTTGTAGGAAAATTAATTTACCTGCAGAAATTTATCCCTGAAATGTTTATTTTTATTATCTATCTGGGACATTGTTGTGTAAGCATGCAGAAAGGGAGGCTGACTCTGAGAGCTCTCTGTGCCTTGTAAAGAAATAAAATATTTGTCACTGTCGATTGCTTTTGACTAATATAGAGAAAAGTATTCTCTGAGCAGACTTGGATGCTTAATCTTGTGCTTAGATAGAGAGAAGGGATACACATTGTTGTTGCTTTCCTGCAGTAACTAACAATATGCCATGAGTGTCTTATCCTACTTAACAGCTACACATGAGATAGAAACTTCTCTTGGTACAGTCATCTCAGTTACAGCATAAGATTCTTGGAACTTTTATGTACAGACAAGAAGCTGCATATGCCAAACCCACATAATAATAGTGTTTATAACGAATACTATTAAAATTCCTGTTTTGAGAGCTCTTGCCTTCAGATCTTGTTTTGTCTTGGGATTTGTATAAACCATACTGAGGAAATGTAAAACCTGTCTTTGGTACTCCAAGTTGCATGTACACTTGGATATTTGATGTTATAGGTACCATAAATTAACGTTTTCTACTGTAGGTCAAGTCCATACTTCAATGGTACCATCCAAATGCATTGCACTGCCTTCCAATTCCCAAGCAGAAATAAGAAACTATGTATGTGTAGGTAAAAGGAGGTCCAGCGCCTTCCTCCTCTGCAGACAGAAGATCTGAGAGTGGCATTTGCAAAAGGATTTTAAGGCCTCAGGCGCATGACTTGGAAATTAGATGAGAACATCAGGATCTGGGGGGGAGAACTTTAGACACTTGAAATAAAAGTTATTAGCAGTATATTAATGTTCTTCTGCAAGGTATGCTGTTGTTTTATCAAGCACACCTATTAGCTGCTTCCAGCCTCTCATTGTCACCTGTGGCAGCTTTAACCTCATTGTCTAAAATGATAACGCACTAAAATCAAACTGCCTATTAATGCAGCCAAAAACCTTCCCTGTGTTGTTTCTATTCAATTTAGTTATACTTAAAGATTTGTCAGTTAAAACAATATCTCAAAACAATAGTATTTTGTTCTTCAAATTTAATATTGTAAGCGTGTGGAGAGCCATTAGTGGCTGACTCGTGGCACCCTTCATCTCTCATTCCCGTCAGAACTGTGTTTTCCATCTGCTCTTCCCTCGATGTCTGCCTGGGAACATTACTATTACTAGAGAAGCAGATTGCAGCTGCTGTTTCCCCCTAGTCGAGAGCATCCTCCAGACCGCTCTAACCAGACAATAATGAAGAATAAATGCTTTATGCCCCAATCTGGTAAATTAGATTAAACAATTGAGCATATCCAAAGAAATGAAATGTAGCCCAGTAACCCTGAATGGCTTGGGAAACTGTAGAGGTGGGAAAAATCAATGTTTTAGGGTAAAACTTTGAAATATTCAGAAATGAGTGCTTCTCTAACCTGCTGACCTTAAGAGAGATTTTAAGAAATAGGAATGCTGGAATCTGACTAATAGAGTATCATCTACCCCTGCATTTTAGTGAGTGTGACATCAGTCACCTCCAGCTGTTCCCAATATGTTAATCCCCTGCCCAGCATGGTTTGCAAAATCTTGCTCAGTGTTCATAGGAGAGAAAGCTCAGAGGCTGAAGAGGTATAGGGCACCGACAAAGGGTCACCACCAAGTTTTGGCTCAATGCACCCACGCCTCATATAACAAACTCTAAGTCCCAGTGCACTGCTCTGGTCTCACATTACCCCTGCGGCATCCCATGGCTTTGTTCAGAAAGGGAAGAAAGGGTGTTAATGCTATCTGGGTGTATGTGCATGTGTGTTGGGTGAGAGCTGACTATGCTCTGCTTCAGAATCCCTAAGCCTCTCTGTGCTTGGGTTTACAAGAAGATATGTGGAGTTGAAAAGTGCTATCCTTCTTAGCTTCCTCTTTTCCGTGCTTTTGGATAGTGTTTGTACATCTTTCATCCCCTCTGCTCCTAAGCGTTTATTTAGTCCTAACTGCCTGACATTTACTTGGCTTCAGGTCTTTAAATGAACATGAAGCCAGGCAGGAAAAAAATCTTCTGGCATGATTTCATCATAGATGTGGTGATGTTATAGATAATCCTATTTATTTTCTTTTTCATGTGAGTAATAGAGCAGCGAGAGCTTAGAAAAATAGTCCTGGAAACAGTACTCTTTAGGTTAAATATTTTTTTTAAATGAAAAAAAACAACCAAACAAAACACCACAAAAGGACCGAAAATGTGTTAGGAGCAAGGTTGAAAATATTTTTCATTTACCAGTTTTGATATCACCTACAACAGCTGCTATGCAATCAGGCAGGAAGTAGAAATAGCCAACTCCTGAACAATTAAAGCAGTTAGCAAAACCATTTTGAAAAAAAAAATATTTGAATTTCTATAACATTACAGTTTTTCTTTTACTTCTGCTTGGATGGCTGGGCATGTCACATTTTTCTGTTTGCCGCTAATCCACAACGATTATAAAGTTTTACTTCAATGATGCAACCAAAGCTATTCCTTGACCTGCTGTGTTACAGCAGGGCTGTAATGAAGACAATGGGTTCTGAGCTGTTTCAATGGTAACTTTTCCATGGACATTACTGGATATGCACATTACAAAGTCTTGAAATACTTGAGCCTGGGCTCTCCTGGGGGAACATCTATTTGGCCCGATACGGCGAGGTGTAGACGTTCCCCAAATTAGCTCCAAGTGCACATAAAGTCTTGTTCATATCCTGGTCACTAAGTGCATAGGGTACTAAGTACTTTGTCCAGACCATTCTCATTCCAGTGTTGGTTTAGGATCTGTATTCTTATTCCTATTGGCTGACACAGATACAGAGTTGGTTTCTGCCCAGAAATAGCAGGTGCAGGAAATTTCAGACTAAACTTATTTTCTTTTAGAAAAAAGCTAGCCTACAGTTGTGGGTGTAAATATTGTCATTTACTTTACTCGATAATACTAATCTCACTGATAATTTGAACGTTTAACTCTACTAAGCCTATTTCTTTGGTTTTTTAAGTCTGTCTGTCTGACTGGGATGGGAACAAACCGATATGCAAAGAACTTTCATAAATACATTTTGCTACTAAAAATCATGCATTAGCCATTTTACCTGAAACCAGATATCCCAGTCCTTTCTCACAAGCACATCTGGCTCTGTTTCTTTTGTGCAAATCTAATAGTGACATAGGAGATTTGGTAGGTTTCTTTCATGTACCACTAATGAAATGAAGAATGTGGTAATTGTAGTTACTTTTTGGAAACAAATAAATCATAAATACTGATGGATCTAAGTTTTATTAACCACAGAACCTTCCTTTAAAAAAAATATGTTTGATCTCTTGGCTAACCTAAGAGGTCAAAGTCTGTACAGCCACTGTGTTGATATGCTGTTTAAAATAGGTACCTTCTGGTAGGTTTTACGAGTCAATGGTATAATCAGCATTTTAAAGTTCACAGTAGGCTACCATGACTGAAATGTCCTTTTTGTGTTAGTGCTTCCAATTTATTATTTTAAGTATAGAGCTAAAATCTTGCTAATTTAGAAACATAGAATCATAGAATCAGAAGGTTGGAAAAGACCTCTGAGATCATCGAGTCCAACCGTGCCTTGTCTCCCTACCAAACCATGTCCCTAAGAAACTTATCCTCCCATCTTTTAAAGACCTCCAGGGATGGTGACTCCACCACCTCCCTGGGCAGCCTGTTCCAATCCCTGACCACTCTTTCAGTAAAGAAATTCTTTCTAATGTCCAGTCTAAACCTCCCCTGGCGCCACTTGTGGCCATTTCCTCTTGTCCTATCGCTTGTCACTTGTGAGAAGAGACCAGCACCCACCCCATCACAACCTCCTCTTCTCTAAGCTAAACAACCCCAGTTCCCTCAGTCTCTCCCCACAGGACTTGTTCTCCAGTCCCCTCACCAACCTCATTGCCCTTCTCTGGACATGCTCCAGCCCCTCAATGTCCTTCTTGTAGTGAGGGGCCCAAAACCGAACCCAGCACTCGAGGTGCGGCCTCACCAGCGCTGAGTACAGGGGCACAATCACCTCCCTCGTCCTGCTGGCCACATTGTGTCTGATACAGGCCAAGACTCCATTGGCCCTCTTGGCCACCCGGGCACACTGCTGGCTCATGTTCAGCCAGCTGTCGACCAACACCCCCAGGTCCTTCTCTGCCAGGCAGCTCTCCAGCCACTCTTCCCCAAGTCTGTATCGCTGCATGGGGTTGTTGTGACCCAAATGGAGGACTCTGCACTTGGCCTTGTTGAACCTCATCCCGTTGGTCTCAGCCCATCGATCCAGCCTGTTCAGATCTCTCTGCAGAGCCTCCCTTCCTTCAAGCAGATCTGCACTTGCACCCAGCTTGGTGTCATCTGCAAACTTGCTGAGGGTGCACTCGATGCCTTCATCGAGATCATTGATAAAGATGTTAAACAAGACTGGACCCAGCACTGAACCCTGGGGAACACCGCTCATGACCGGTTTCCAATTGTATTTAATTCCGTTTACCACAACCCTTTGGGCCCAGCCATCCAGCCAGTTTTTAACCCAGCAGAGGGTGTGTCTGTCCAGGCCAATGGCAACCAGTTTCTCCAGCAGGATACTGTGAGAAACGGTGTCAAAGGCTGTACTGAAGTCCAGGTAAACCGCATCGACAGCCTGATCACCCAGTTGTCCAGCGGGTGCTGTATGACAGCAGTCAAGACAATCTGCTCCATGACCTTCCCCAGTACCGAGGTCAGACTGACAGGCCTGTAGTTCCCTGGATTCTCCCTGCGACCCTTCTTGTAAATGGGTGTAACATTTTCTAGTCTTGCAGCACTTCCCCAGTCAGCCAGGACTGCTGGCAGATGAGGGAAAGGTGTTTGGTTAGGACCTGTGCCAGTTCCCTTAATACCCTCGGATGGATCCCATCTGGCCCCATGGATTTGTGTGTGTCTAATCGGCCAAGCAGGTCTCTAACCAAGTCCTCCCGAACAGCTGGAGCTTCATTCACACTATCTTCTGGCTGAGGGGGCTGAGTATCCTTAAGGCATTCCTCCTTGGAGTTAAAGACCGAGGCAAAGAAGGCATTGAGTACCTCTGCCCTCATCGCTCATCGCTGCTGTCCTTTCGGCACCCAGCAAGGGAGGCAGTTTCCTTTGTCCTCCTGTTACCGCTGATATATTTAAAGAAGTTTTTTTCATTCTCTTTGACCAAACTGGCCACTTGAAGTTCTAGTTGGGCTTTAGCCCTTCTGATTTTTTCCCTACATGATCTCACCTCACCCTTGTAGTCCTCCTGGGACACCTGCCCCCTCTTCCAAAGCTCATAAACTTTCTTCTTTTTTCTGAGGTTACTACAAAGCTCCCTACTCAGCCAACCTGGTTTTCTTCCCTGCCAACTCATTTTACAGCACATAGGGATGGCCTGCTCTTGTGCTGCCAGGATTTCCTTCTTGAGGAGCATCCAGCCCTCTTGCACCCCTTTATCCTTTAGAGCCATCTCCCAGTAACCTTGATCAAGCAGTCTTCTGAAGAGTTCAAAGTCTGCCCTTCGAAAGTCCAGGGCAGCAGTTCTGCTGACCCCTCTACTCACTGCCCCCAAAAGCGAGAACTGTAACATCTCATGATCACTTGCTCCAGGCATCCTCTAACCATCACCTCTCCCGTGAGGCCTGCTCTGTCAACCAACAGCAGACCCAACTGGGCACCCTCACTAGTCGGTTCACTTACCAGTTGTGTTAGGAACTTCTCATCCATACACTCTATGAACCTTCTAGACTGCTTCCCTTCTGCTGTGCTGTACTTCCAGCAGACATTTGGTAGGTTGAAATCCCCCACGACAATGACGAGACACGATTGTGAGACTTCTCCTAGGTGTTTACAGAAGAACGCAATCAGTCTCTTCATCCTGGTTGAGTGGCTGATAGCAAACTCCTACCACAATATCTGGGCTACCACGCACACCACTGAATTTAACCCATAAACACTCTACTTTATCATCATTATTAATGAGTTCTATACAGTCAAAATACTCTTTGACGTATAGATCAACTCCACCCCCCTCTCTTTCCTACTCTGTCCTGCCTAAATCGCTTATAGCCATCCATGGTAGCGCTCCAGTCACACGAGTCATCATCCAACATGTTTCCATGATGGCAAGTCTATCATAATTGTCCTGTCCAGCTTCCAGCTCATCCTGTTTGTTTCCCGTGCTGCATGCATTACTGTCAATGCACTTCAGATAAGCTGTTGTCACCCCCTCTTTTACTATCTGTCTAGCTGGACATTCTAGGCTACTGTGCCCCTCAGGTCCTGGGGTGTTGTCCCCATATCTAATTCCATTAGTGTGGCTGATGTTCCCTTCCCCCTTCCAATCTAGTTTAAAGCTCTCTTAATTAGCTCTACCAGCTTCTTTGAGACCGCACCTGGGGACAGGTGCACCCCATCACCTGCCAGCAGGCCTGGCATGCACACCAACCCGTTATCAAAGAACCCAAAGTTCTGTTCTTTGCACCATGTTCTCAGCCATTTATTTAATTCCCGGCTCCTTCTCTCCTCATTCCCTATGACAGAGGAGAAGACCACCTGTGCTCCTGAATCCTTAACCATTCGCCCTAGAGCTTTAAAGTCCTTTTTAATAGCCCTAAGGTTTCTGGTAGATCATTGTTTCCTAATTGGAAAACTACTAGGGGATAGTAATCCATGGGCTTGACCAGCTTGGGAAGTTTCATGATCACATCCCTAACCGAGGCCCCAGGTAGACAGCAGACTTCCCTCTGCAATGGGTCAGGTCTGCTTATCGGTCCCTCTGTGCCCCTAAGGAGGGAGTCGCCAATAACTACAACCCTTCTCTTCTTCTTAACAGAAGCTGTTTTGATTGACAGCTGCTCTTTTTTTTTTTTTTTTTTTTAGCCTGGGAAAGGTTTCCAGGTTATGAGGATTTTCAATAATTGGGTTCGGTTCCACTTGCAGACTTGTATCTGTTCTGCAAGGGCACCTGCGGGGCCAGATTTGGGACCGGGGAGATGCGTCTGCTGTGACGAGCAGGAACCTGCTGCCACTCGGCTTCATGACTTGGGATGCCCCCCTCAGCTGAGTGCCCAGGGGCTGGGAGGTCCACCTTTGTACAAAGCACGTCTGCCTGTTGGGGCTGAGACCGGGAGCACAGAGCCTTAGTCCAGAAGTCGATTTCCTGCTCACACTCCCCGAGAGTCCTCAGCCTGGCGACCTCCTCTCTCAGCTCAGTGAGCGGGCGGAGGAGTTCCTCCACCCGAGAGCAGCCCCCACGGGCGACCTTGTCCCTGGTGTCAGATACCGGTGCGGGAGGGGCGCACGTCCCGCAGCCCGGTACCTGGGTGGCAGCGTGCACCCACTGCGGCTCAGTCTGCGAGGCCGCCTCAGCTGTAGTCGGTGCAGAGCGAAGGGAAGACTCGGGTTTCTGGCGAGAGGCCACCATGCTTTACCGGCGCCTCCTCCTCGCTCGCCCTTGCCTTCCCGCCCTGCCTTCGCGAACTCCCGCGGTGCTGCCGGGGCCGCCCCCTGCACCGCCCCCGCCCCGTGAGCGCTGCCGCTTCCGAGGTTACGAGAGCGGCTCTGGCGGGGCCTTCGCTTGAGCCCGGCCGGGCCCAGGGGATTCCCTGCCCGCCTCGGTCAGGCAACCCGGCTGCAGAACTTACTGTTCCTCCTGCCGAGCCTCGCCGAGTTTGTTTTAGATCCAGGGTCCTCTGGATCGCTCTGAATACCCTGTATGGCGCTCACTGTAGGGCTCCCTATAGCTCCGTGTTTCCCCCCTTTGGAGTCGGCTGTAGAGCCCCTGTCACGCCCTGTGCCCCCACTGTGGTACCCACTATAGGGCTCCCTATAGCTCTGTGTGTCCCCCACATGGAGCCCCCATAGATCTCCCATTGCTTCCTGTGTCTCATTCAGAGCCCCCTATAGAGTCCCTTTATGAACCTGTGTCTTCCCCATAGGACCCACTTTAGGGTCCCTAATGATCCCCCTTTCCCCCCATAGAGCCCCCTGTAGAGTCCCTATCTGTCCCTGTGTCCCCCCCATGGCTCACTTTAGGCCTCCTATACTCTCCTGTGTCTCCCATCTAGAGCCCCTGTCTCGCCCTGTGTCCCGTCCCCGCCCCGTCCCGTTCCCCGTGTCCCCCCCCCCCCCCCCCCGATGGAGCCCCCTATGGGGTTTTCTACATTAACCTGAGTCCCCCCTTTAGAACAACCTATAGAGTCTTGTCAGAGTTTCAAAATCTTTCCGTGACTTTCTCTCCCTTGCCAACACAGGGGGTTTGGAAACTGAACAGCCAGGATGGGTGGCAGGGGAGTGGTTTGATTCTCTGAGTTCCAATTTGATGGCTGGGGGGATGTGAGGGGGGAGCAGGGTGAGTGGCTCTGGCTGTATCCTCCCTTTTAGAGGCCCGTGTAGAGCCCCTAGCGCACCCTGTGCCAACCCTATAGAGACCACTATAGAACCCCTGTTGTTACCTATGTCCCCTCTTTAGGGCCACCTCTAGAGCCCCTATCATGCCGTGTCGCTCCTTTGGTGCCCACTATAGGCTCCTCTACCTCTCCATGTATCCCTCCCATAGAGCCCCTATAGAGCTCCTATCACGCCCTGTGTTTGCCTCTTTGGAGATCCTTACAAAACATCTATCGCACCCTGTGTCCCCCCTATGGTTTCCTCTATGATATCCCCTATATAAACCTGTGTCCCACCTATAGAGCTCAATGTAGGGCTCCCTAAGCTCCCTGTATCCCCCCTATAGAGCCCCCAAAATCACCCTGTGTCGCCCATTTGGAGCCTACTCTAAGGCTCCCTATAGCCCCCCTGTTTCCCCCATATGGAGCCCCAATAGAGCCCCTATTGTGCCCTGATCAAGTGCACCCTCCACCAGTTTGTGGGTGACACCGAGCTGAATGGGGCAGCAGTTTCTCTTGGGGGAGGGGTTGCCATCCAGAGTGGTCTTCAGGCTGGAGGAGTGGGCGCACGGGAACATGATGTGATTCGAGGTCAAGTGTGAGGTCTTGTCCCCAGGATGGGGCAACTCCTGGAGAAGGGAATGCTGTAGGAAACCTTCTTGTGCCCTGTCACTATGTGTAGGGGGCTTGTAGGAAAGGTGGAGAGAGGCTTTTGAGCAAAGACTGTAGTGACAGGAAAAGGGGCAACAGTTTTAAACTGGAAGAGGGGAGATTCAGCTGAACTCTAAGGAAGAATTCTTTTCTGCTGAGGGTGGTGAGGCCCTGGCACGGGCTGCCCAGAGAAGCTGTGGCTTCTCCATCCCTGGAAGTGTTCAAGGCCAGGTTGGACAGGGCTCTGCACAACCTGGTCTGGTGGAAGGTGTCCCTGCCCACAGCATGGGCATTGGAACTGGGTGGGCTTTAAAGCCCCAGCCTTGCTTTCCAAGGTGGTGGAAGGCTGGTGGGCAGGATGGCAGGGGTCAGCAGTGCTTTGGGCGTGGGGCCATATAGAAATGTTTCTTACTGTCTTTCACAGAATTGACCAATTTACGTTCTAGCTGGGGTTTTGCCCTTCTGGTTTTCTCTCTGCATGACCTCACTTCATCCTCGTAGTCCATGAGTCCTGCAGGGCAAGGTCTGTCCTGGCTCCCCCGCCAAAGGGCTGGTTCCTCGGGGCAGGGGCCAGGGGAGTCCCCCCCAGGATTGCCTGCACAGCCGAGGGGTGGGCTGAGCCCCGGGGGTGGCTCTGAGCCCTTTGGGGCTTGGTGGATTCTATGTGGGGCTTGGGCAATGATTTTGCCCCTCTGGCTGTTTGTGTTTGTGGTGAGGAGGTTTCTAAATTATGTACTCATCCCTTTACCAGGAATTAAATAACAAAGATGCAGAGTACCAAAGGGAAAGGGACAGATGAAAAAAGAGTTTAACCTGCAAATTTTGTTTTAAAACTGTTCTTACTTTGAGGCTTCTGATGTAGAAAAGTGTAGACAAAAACTAAAATGTTCAAATTATTTTCTGAATAGTTGAAAAAACAACACTAGACAATTTTACACAAATCACATTGAGGCAGTTTGCTTTTAATTTGCATACAATTCCTTAAAGCGAATTCCACATGAAGAAGAGTAAGATAAATTTCACAAGTTAACAGAACAAAGTAAACATCTGTCCTTCTTATTAACCAGCTTCCATCCCTGACTCGAGCTTGTCACTTCCTGCTGCTACTTTCCATGCCAAATCGACGCATGGACTAGTTCCAAACTCCGCAGACATTCACATGTGGGCTTCAGGGGTACTGCAAATTGTAACAGCAAGAAAAATATTGAAATAGAAAGGTTATATTCTCTTAGTGTTTCCCAAATGAAGACCCAAAGTTCAGAGTAAAAAAATACTTTAGTTGTTCAGCTCAGCTACTCATCTGACCGTGGCTCCTCTATGGAGCACAGAGCTAAGGAACAATACTTTCTGTCAAATAAAAGGGAGCATTAAATCAGGAATTGAGAGGGTCTCAAAATAACTGTACCAAAATTGACTTCCCAAACAAATTTATTTGCAACACACTTTGAGCATGCTCTTTCCATCTAATACTGATAAAGTTTCTGGCTATACATTTTCCATACACAGTTGTATGTGACCAGGCTTTTAGCTTCTTTCAGACTGAAAAATACCATCCCGATCAAAATATATCACAGCAGTATTATTATTCAATGTATTATTATACGATGTATTCAGTGTATTATTATTCAGTGAAACACTGGCACGATGCTAAGGACAACATCATCTTTCTTCGTGCTTCAATGAGACCAAATGACAGGTTAAACAGACATTGAAAGGGAAGCAGTAACAAATCCGTCTCACAGATCTTTCCAAAAAAGAGATAGGAATGTGAGGCTATCCATGTGAGAAAAGAGGAAGAGCCATAAGCTGCAAAGAAGTTGGACCTACCAACAGCAGCAGAAAACACATATTACTCGAGCTGTCTTTATTTAGGTCTTAAAGCAACAAACACCAAGTTAGCCTTCTGCGTAAAAATTTACAGGAAGCCTTTTTTTGGTGTAGGAATTTTTAACATTGAGATTCTGTGACACTGCTCACACTGAACTGAGTGAAAAAAACCCAAATCAATTGTGCTGCAGTGGGAAATGACAGAACACGGAATTCATGTCTCTCATAGTAAGGGTTTGCATATGCACATGAGCCTACACATCACAGCACATCTGTTGATGCCAGCAATTCCATTTGGGATTTGCCAATTCTTTCCTCTCGTGATTGTGGATCCGCCAGCAACTCTACTGAGTCTGAAATATGTCAGTACCAGGGAAGAGACGCTAACAATAAAAATCTTTGTACACTTTAATATTTAATTCACCAGTCAGTTTTTACTATATATTTTACAATAATGTGACAAAATTCCTGATAATTATATCTCCTGCACGTAACTTAAATGAGGAGTTAGCACTATCTAAACTGGTAAACCTACCACTAGAGGGTTTACTTTTGAGTCTACAAGACAAGTATTTCTGTGACAATGACAACTAGGTGGGTATGTGCATAACGTAACAGGCTCAACTGGATGGACTTGGCAGGTATCTAAATGACACCACAGCCTTCAGAAGGACAGGAGTGGCAACACCCTTGGACCTAAACAGACTTGACATTATTGTCTAAGAGGGCTTGAGTGGAGTTGGAAGCATGGTGTAAATTGTTGTTAGGAGAGGTGGTGTTTCTGTAGTCAGTCAAATAGTTTAGCTTTTGCTAGTTAAAGTTGCTGTGATTAGTGTTCTTTGACAGGGTAAAATTCTACCCATACTGCTATTGTTTAGGTCACAACAGAGATACTGAGAGAATACTGTATCTTTCTGCAGCTGAAGACAAAGATTGCTGATAGATTGCTGCTATTCCTTGTCTGCAATTCCTTGGTGAGTACGTTTTCACCAATATCAGCTACCTAGGGTCCAAATCTTGAAAAATATTTTACAGGAAAAGTCTACTTGTAAATCACTTATTCTTTTCCCCTACAAACCCCACAGGTTTCAAACCAAAATAATGATAAATGAAATTATTAAAATAATACAAGAGTTGATAGTCTCATTTTACTGGGCATTTCCCTGTTTTAACTACCATACATTCTAACAGAAATCCCACAGTACGAACCAGATAACTTCAATTAAAAGCCAAAACACAATCTACTCAGTCTAATGTTAGAGCGTGTGTGTGTGTGTGTGTGTATAATACTGTGAAAGTAGTCACACATTAGAGGTATATAATTGAACAGCATTTTCCTTCATGAACTTGTTATTACCAAGGCAGTGACAAGGTTTCAATTTCTTTGTTTTCTGAGCTCTTTAAAGAATGGCAATTGCCACATTTTGTAAACCTAAGTTCTGTACAAGCAGAAGCTTGTTGGCATCAGGTAAGGAATAATACTGCTAGTGCAAACAGGTGAGAGACAGTTCTTCCAGTTTTGGGGTGAACCAACCATATAACACTGAAAGAGGACAGGTGTCTTCTTCAAACCCACACTCATGCCTGTTTTTCCACTCAGACACACATTCCCCTCTGTCTTGGTCTTCTTTTTATTTTTACGAAGGTAGTTGGGGGAGAACCACCAACTCATGTGATATTTATCATATGAAAGAGTTCCTGGATTTATTTTTTTTTTTTCTATTAATATTATGAATGTTTTATCACAAGTCAAGGAACGATAAACACCTCAAGCATCAGGAAAGTGACAATAATACTGACTTAGTATCTTTAGTAAAAAGTGAAACATTCTCTCCTGAGATAGAAGTCAAGGAAGGAACAGGAATGATGATAACACTGTACCGTTATTTGATCATCATGCACCTCAGCTGACCAGATGAGAAAGAACAAGTGTTTATTGCCCTCTGTTCATACAAAGCCACGACAGGCAATGTATTTAGGTAAGTGCTTGGCATACCAGGATGTTGTCAGAGCAGTTCTCGCTGTACTGTCCCCCTTTAGCTTATTTCTTTAAAAGAAAAGGAAAAAAAATAAAATGTTAAAAAAAATAAAATGTTAAAAAAAATAGAAGATAGAAAAGAAGACAATGTCAACAGGTTAACCCTCATCCTCTCTCAGCACTGTTGGTAGAAATTTGTATTGCTGTTGGTGGATCTGAGGCAGTTTTTTCCTCGCCTCTTCCAGCTCTCTTTCTTTCTTCAGCATTTCTTCTTGGGCTGCAATGATCTAGAAAACAGAAGCAATAATTGTGTCTTAATATAATGTTTAAGTGACAGTAAAATAGAACACACATTACTGCAGGTAGCCACAGTATTTTCCTGTATCTCAGAATGCCAAAGGGAAAATGACAGCAATACAGACACGCAGAAATGACAAATTTCAATATCTTTTAAGTAGTGACCACAGTCTGTGGTGTTTCTCTTTCATAACAGCAAACCCAGAATTTGCTGCAACCTGAAAGCCTTGGAAATTGTTTTCAAATATTGATATTATTACCCTGTATCTATTACAGTCACAGTAATGAGTTGTCAACAGTTCTTATCTCTCACTCTCTATTTCTTTGATTATATACATACAAAACTAGCGTTCTAGTAAAGGCTCAGGAATATCTAAAGTACATAAGATAACTTTGAAAAGAACCACTGCCTTCATCAGAACAAAGCCAAAAGGTGTTGGTCAGTAGTAACTGCTGTTACGCTGAAGGCTCAGTGAAGAAGTGTAGACATCTCGCAGCACATGGCTTTGCTGTTATGTCAGTGGTTACCTAACAGTGAGGCATCAAGTGATTTTTTATAGATTTCTACATAGATTTGTCGAGCCTGCAGTGCAGCAGAGGGACATCGTGACACTACGCTACATTTCTGTGACAGTTGTTCTCTGCTTTACCTCTTGGGTGATTGTACCAACCTGAACAATACTGCCCACAAACTTTGTTTTGACCACAACATCGTCATCTTCTGCTTTCCCAAATGCTGCTTTTTTGGCTGCCCTGACAAGATTGTCTGATGCTCGTTTGACAGCATTTCCTGCGGCCTTTGCAAAAGACAAAAGAAATTGAGTAACAACAAAAGTTATTCAACTGAGCATCAAAACTAAAACATTTTTGCCTGACTACACAGGAAAAGTATGTTTAGTTTTGTTTTTCCCAGTGAAAGGCAAATTAATCTTTCAAAATCAGTAGCACAGAGAGGAACACAATTCATTTGTTTAAGAGGCTAGAAGTTGGGGAAGTCACAAACAAGATTTTTTTTCCTCTACAGTTTGAAATAAAACAGTGGATAAAGTTGCAAGTTATGCACAACACTGATCAGATTTTTTTTTTTTTGAGGAAGAGCAGAAAATTAAAACTACCACATAAAGAAACATTTAAAGGCAGTTAAGTTCTTAAATTAATGGACTTTAATCAGGCAAACCTACCTTCTACTAAAGCTAAGAGATGGAGCTGGCATTTGGGAAATCCCTGAAGCAGAGGCTTAGACCCATTTAGGTCAAGTTGAGGTAATGATATGGCAGAGTTTGGATACTTTTGGATACTTCAAAATACTGTAAGTATCTGCTACAGGCTTTGGTGAACTGGGGCATAAACGCCTTTTCTCTTTCAGAAACATGGCTGATAACTCTGTTATCTTTTAATAACTATCCTTATTAAAAAGTGATGTATGTCAAACTGGACAGTACAAACACATATTTATAATATGCCCACTGCCCCAGAATCTCGCCACTTACCAGTTGTGTTAGGAACTTCTCATCCATACACTCTATGAACCTTCTAGACTGCTTCCCTTCTGCTGTGCTGTACTTCCAGCAGACATCTGGTAGGCTGAAATCCCCCACGAGAACGACGAGACACGATTGCGAGACTTCTCCTAGGTGTTTACAGAAGAACGCAATCAGTCTCTTCATCCTGGCTGAGTGGCCAATAGCAAACTCCTACCTGGGTTACTCCTATCTGGGTTACCATGCACACCACTGAGTTTAACCCATAAACACTCTACCTTATCGTCACTATTACCGAGTTCTATACAGTCAAAACACTCCTTGATGTATAGATCAACCCCGCCCCCTCTCTTTCCTAGTCTGTCCTGTCTAAATCGCTTATAGCCATCCATGGTAGCGCTCCAGTCACGCGAGTCGTCCCACCATGTTTCCATGATGGCAATTCTATCATAATTGTCCTGCCTTGCCACAGCTTCCAGCTCATCCTGTTTGTTTCCCATGCTGCGTGCATTACTGTAAATGCACTTCAGATGAGCTGTGTTCACTCTCTCTTTTACTATCTGTCTAGCTGGAGATCCTTGGCTGTTGTACTCCTCAGGTCCTGGGGTGTTGTCCTCATATTTAATTCCATTAGTGTGGCTGATGTTGCCTTCCCCTTCTAATCTAGTTTAAACCCTTTAACTATTCTGAGAGTTTTCCTTCTTCAGATACATTAAGAATCTATTTCTTTAAGAACTCAGATGGTCAACTGATCATCCTATTTCAAAGTAATTATCTTTTGTTAACAGCTTATGATTTACGGGCTTTGTTCACCTCTGGGAGTATGAAAGGGCATTGTTTGGGAATATATGGCAAAAGAACAGGATCCTCAGACCTAGAGTGAACTAAATCCTCCAATAGGTCAGAGGCATTTATGGCTTATAATATAAACAGTGGCAAGGATCAAATAATTTGCACTATGGGCTTTCACACACTCTAGGGAAATTGCTGAAATTATTAAAAAATATGGGAAATCCTAGCAAGTAATCCGTCACCTTCACAAATATTTTTCTCTTTGCATCTAATTCCATGCAGATGTGGCTGAGACATGGCAAAGATGCTTATGTTTGAATCTCTGCTAAAAGGAGTTCAATATTTTTTTTTCCTTTTTTTTGATATTCCACCACCTATTGGTAGCTGTTAAGTGCTTTAAGTGCTGCACACGACATGATGACATACACAACAGCCAATGCAACTCATGTCCTTGTCTCTCTTAATTAACAAGATCATTTGCTCTTCTTCCCATGCAGTTTACCCTGTGAAAGTTCCTATGGATCAAATTATGTTAGGGAAAACCACCACAGCATTAAAATGATTCCACTGCCTTTTGGTTGGCCTGGTGACAAAACAAACTTTCAGACTTTGGACTTTTTTTTTACCCTAGCAATACATTTTAAATTCTGGGGCCTCTCTTACTGGGTCTAATATGAATATTTTCTATAAATTCTCTGTGGTAAAAACATTTAGGAAACCAGCAGCATTTCTGTCTATTCATAACTTGAGACATTATTTCCTTTTGTTTATCGTGTACACTGAATAGAATTGGATATCCATTATGCCTGGAATGTATTTTGAGAACTCCCTAATCTTTTGGAAGTCATATCAATCTGGACTACCTCTTTATGTTCAGAAGTAGAGAAAGTTTTGGATGAGCTTAGTATTTGGTTGTGTTTTTTGAAGATGAATGGGGAAATCTCAGTGATTTTGATTTTTGTGTAATATACCCTTTATTTCTAGTCTTTGTTCAGAAATACACTGAACCAAACCATACACAATGTTACCTTTATCTCATTTTGAACTCCTGATATGTAAAGTTAGCGTGACTTTAAAATTCATTACTATTGAGGAGGCAGGGATCAAAGACTGAGACTGGTCTGTTCCTCAGAGTTTGTAATTTGGGGTTAATCTCCCTTTGAAGATTTTTATCCCTGGATGTGAAACCTGAATCTCTCAGACAGCAGATGTGGAAGGGGTTGGGCTATTGTGTGGTTGTTGTATGTTGAGTATCTTTGGAAAGTAGGAAGGAAAGAATCAGTGTGAGAAGTAACATAGTATTGGGGCAGATAAAAACAGGTCAAATTTTCTATTTTGGGGTATTAACTAGGAATTCTGGTCTAAAAATAAGTTGAAGATGTCAGAAATACAGACACAAAGAATGGTAAAGATGAAAAACAACAAGAACAGGCAGGAGAGTAAAGCAGAGTGACCAGCACAAAGTTCTGCCCACTAATTGACCTGTCAAGATACTTGGGCACATAAAGATGAAAGGAAGAAAAGCTTCTCAGTGATTAAATCACAAAGGTACTTCAGCCAAATTGTGGAGCAAAAAAAAAAAAAAAAAAAAAGGCCAAGTTGTGACTGGTAAGGGCAAAAGTGGAAAGTAGAAGGCCAAAGTGTGAAAACAAACAAGAAACTCTCTAAGCATATTGAAGGAGAAAGATAAAGGTTATAGTGTTACAAGTGGGTTACCAGAAAATAAAGGTGAGATGTAATTAAGGAATACTACTGAGGAGTTCATGGATGTACTTCTGTCAGTCTTCTCTGGGGAGACTGCTGGAAAACAACGATTTGCCTTGGGCAACAAAGATGACACGGTTTGGGACTGAGGTGCCACTTTAATACATTTTGCAAGAAATGGACCAGCTGAGGGGTAACAGGACACCAAAGCTAGATGATTCAATAGCTGACGGCTTCAGGTTTGATTCCAGAGGAGCTTAGGTATAAAGCTTTAAAACATTCCCATGTAAGTACCCAACATGTACTAGATACAGCATCTATTGTAGATACATTTATAATGGAAATTAAAATGGTGTTTTCCAGTATCCTCTAAAAGGAATGATGACCCTGATGAATTACAAATTAGTATTCATTACTTATAGGAAAACCTGTAAAAGCAATCATTATAAGTGGTTGTCCAAAATGCTTGGCAATGGACATGAACTGAAAGAAGAAAACCAGCTTCTCTGAAGGAATGATGTACCTCTTTAGTCTCTCAATTTTTTTTATTCATAAATGACTGTAGAGAAAGCATGAAATGAGAGGTAAAATGCTGTTAATTTTAAAGAGGTTAGCTGCCAGAAAATGGAAGCTGCTCTAAATCTAAACATGGCAAGACATCGGCAGTGGAATGAGCCTTGAAGTGATTGATGAGGAGATCTGGGGGGGCTGCTGGCTCTGTCCAGCCTTTCTGAGCAAGCCAGTGAGCTAGCACAGGCACAGCTTCCCAGGGAGGGTAGGCTGCATGGTGTCTTCAACTCTCAGACTACATTCTCCATTGACCCTTCCAGCTAGTTCCACTCACAAGGAGGACTTCATTCCATGGACAGGTTTTGTTTCTATATCATGCAAGGGCCTTTGGCTCAGATCCAGATCTGTAGTTACCTGTAAGTGCCAGAAGTTGTTGTTTGGTGCTTGGGTTTCCTCTGTGTTAACTCAGGTGTGTTTTTCCAGCTGGCTGTCATCACATATTCTTCATGGAACTTTCCTTATAGGACTATGGAAAAAAAAAAAGCAGTTGCTCCTAAGGATCTGTGGCTCCCTAGCAGGCTAAGGAAAGGTGACACAGAAGTGCAAAACCTCCACAAGACAAAAGAATGTGTAGAAAGCAGCATTGAGAAGGTAGTTTTGGTAAATGCTCATCACTGAGCACAGGAGGAAGCTTCTTAATTAATGAGTTGCCACTACTCCAAAGGAAGACTTAGGTGTTGGTGTAGTATCTATTCACATATAAACATAGACTCAGTTCAGTGAAATTCTGTTCAGTAATGAATAGTAACCAAAAGGGATGAGAAAAATGGGGCGATATAAATCATGTGGGGGAAAAGTATAAATATACAATTCTATTTTAGAAATTAGTCATTCCCTTTTTTTGAAAGTGTCATTTTTATTCCTTGTCACTGAACATGAAAGGAGACGGTTGAGGCAGAAGTGATTTAGGGATAAAGGAGGAAAATGATGGACTTTCATACAGAAACAAATACATCTAGAACTGACATAGCAACAGCTTTGGATACTTTATAACATATTTAGAAAGGCAATTGATGCAGCACTGGGCTATCTTAGTGGTATAAATTTTGTACCGACTTTCTAAGAATTAGAAGCTGAAAAACTAGAGGAAACACAGAAGTGAGGGAAATGTGCCCTTCCAGAGCACACAGATAAACAGCGCACAGACTGACAAAATAGGCTCCATTTATACTATCTGTGAAAAAGTGGTGTATGGGTGTTTAAATTTTAATCTTAGTCAGTCCACTTGGATATATATATTTGTAATACAGTGGAGAATGATGTCATCAACTGGCACTTCAGTAATTAGCTGCCATTGTGACCTTCAGTCACTTTGCTACATCCTTTAAGGAGTTAGGCAAATTTCAGTTAAACACACCAGCCTGTGACCAAGCTAGCTGTGATACTTTGGAAATTGCTGAAGACTTGGTCTTTGCTTTGTACATGGATGACTTCTGGAAGATCTACAAAGCTCTTTGTCTGCTGGCTATTGGCAAGTGAAAATACAACCACAGGGATGACTTTGACACATGTATTCAGTCCGCAGTAACAGAAGTTTACTTACAGCTGCTGGTTTTAGTACTGCAAGTGCACTAGTTTGTGAATCCACTTAAAAATGTAGATTCACATCCACATGTAGTACATGTAAACTCATGCCTCATTTTATTCAGAATGTCCACAACAGAAAGTGCTGACCCATCCGCCCAACAGACCACACAGCACCTAATTTATTTCAATAGGATTTATTTCACTAGGGAGGAAAGAGAGATCATGGAAACTAAAGACTACAGCATATGTTTTCCTTCTCTCTGCTTTGCTTTTATCCATTTTCTCCTGCAATTCAAATGAGTTTGTCATGGGAGTAATTGATATAGCCTCTGACACAGATTAAAAAGACTGGTACAGCTTTTATTTAATGATGGTAGAGGGTCTGATGCTGAACTCATGTACTGACATTTTAATAGAAAGACTGAAAGTAATACTGAGAAAAACATTATTTCTTTATAGATAGAAAAAGTTTCATGGGAATTGATGCATTTAATTGGGAGTGAGGTCATTGGATCGGACCTTTGATGGGTAGTGCAGTGGGGCCAGGTTGCTGCTATAACTCACCAGCCTAGAGCTGTTTGAGGAGGAGCTGCTAAAAAGTCCAGGTTGTCTGCTGTGCCAGCCACTCCTAGCCACAGGGTATAGGTGGAGAGCTGGGAGAATAAAAGCATGTGTGGGAGCAAACATGCTCAGGGACAGCACTCAGCAGATGTAAAGCAGACTCCAAATCTCTCTTGATTGCAGGAGGGGCCAAGGAAGCTGAGGAAAAGAATTGGGTAAATCTTTCCTCATAGGCTCTCTAATCCTTCCATAAAAGAGGGCATGAAGGGAGAAGTCAAATAGTCTCTCCATTGAATTTCAAAGTCAGCCTATGCAATTCGCTTGCGCAGAGAGTGACTAATTGCCCACTCCTGAGTGAACTGGATGTGCTTGTGAAAGCCTGTGGACAAGTCCCTCCCCACACCAGCTGGTTCTCCCGCACACTGCACCACACTCAACCTTCTGCAGATCATCACAGGCTGTGGACTACCACTACACCAGCAAACCAGACGGAGGTAGGCACAGGGACAAGCTCTAGAGCTCGTAAACCCACCTTCTATCACCCCTTCTTGTGTCCTCCTCAAATGTGCTAGGGCATGGTTGGAGGGACAGCAAGAGCCAGAAACAACTTATGACTGGTGGTATGGTCAGGATTCTCTTTTAGGGTGTGTGTTAGTGCCTTAGCATGCAGGTGCAGACTGCACTCTGCCATTTTCCCTTAGCATCCCCAAATGGCCTCTTTTACCATTAAACATAGGTGATGCTCTGGTGACTGAGTGGGAAGGGCATCACTACTGACTTCAAGAGTGAGCTTGTGATGAGAGCAAACATCTCATGTTCGGTCTGAGCAGCTAGGGGAAAGATAGGCCTTCATGGTTCAACTGCAGGAAAATGTTGCATAGTTTGATTTTTCAATAGAATTTGTTTTTATGAGCAAGTTCCTTGCCATTGTGCTTTGCTGTGTTGTGTGCATTGATGGTAAATCTGTCATCAAAGCCCACGGGTTTCTGCTGCTCCTGAACCAAGCATTCATAGCACATGGATTTGACTTCTGAAACTGTACTTTACTTATGTAATAGTCCACCAGACCTTAACTCTGTGACTATCTTTGTAAAAAGATAGTCACTGAAATTACTGCGTACGGCACTTTAAAATATCTTGGTTAGCTGCATAAATGGTTTGTGTACAAAGCAGTCATTTATTTTCAGTGAGATGAGGTGAGCAGCATGGGCAGAGTAGCCACTTACAAATATCTGTATCACAAAAGACTCAGAGAGATGCTTTAAACTATGTTCATTCCAGATAAGTTAACTCATAAGAAGAAGCATATGTGGTTTAAAAAACAAAGAAAGAAAGGTATGAATATACCAAGCATCGTTCACTCCACACCTTACTTTCAGAGCTAAAGCTCTTTGCAATCCTTCCTTGTTCAGATCCCACCTCAAGACTTGTCTTAGATAAATTTATCCTGCTAGTTGTCTCTCTTACAATGTTTAAATGTACAAATATTTTTGGCTCAGCTTAGAGCAACACCATGAAAGCTGCCTGGCATGTCCCAGTAAAGACCATTTTTATCTGGTTTTTAACTTTGGCAGAGTTTCGTTACTGGGAATGACATTTTCCATGCTGAAGACTCTGTCAAGCTGATTTGCTCATGGGTGTGAAAGAAACAGGGTAACCTGTGGAGTAAAGCTAGTGGGAAACACATTGTTCTGTTTACTTTATTTTTGTTCTAAGAAAACTTGAGAACTTGAATTCCAGCTTAAGAGCTGGAATTCAAAAATTGGCTGTTATCTGGGTGAAGTAAGCAGGTCTGTCAGCCTGATGTTGGCAATGTGCTTTTAGCCATCCTCATGAAAATTTGCTGAAGCTTGGCCAACCTGTAAATCCCAGGGGGAAAAATATCTGTTTGCTGGCACTCAGCAACATGTGTGAACAGTGGCGAAGTTCTCTGCAGTGCCTGCCAGTGCTGGGCAGGAGGGGCTGGGGTAGGCTCTCCTCCAGTTGTCCCTTCTGGCTGATGGGCAATACACCACTATAGTTCTTCAGAACTGTTTTTTTTTAGAACAAAAAATGAAAAAGTTGCAGTCACCTTTTATGCATTTTGTAGTGAACTTCCCACAGCAGTTTCTGAACCTGGTGAAAGGTTGTGGGTTGCTGTGCAACAATAATAATAATACCAATAATATTAATTATTTTTATTATTATTATACAAGGAATATATTAATTATAACACACTGTTATTATAATTATTGTCTGCATATATTAATAATGATATAGTATTGTTATAATTAGTGTATTACTAATTGATCATTTATTGTTATGAATTATTAATTATTATTATTATTTTGAACTACTCTGTGACAATATGACAGTGCAAACATGGTCAGGAGACCATGACTATCATGAGACCATGACTATCATAAGCCCATGGTGAATGTGTAGTACAAGTCTTTGCCTGAGCCAATTCGACTTGCTCCAGATACAATGAGTTTTAGATTCAGAGTTCTCATCCTCTGATTTTCCATAAGAAAATATCCTAAATTTTTGTTTCTTTCTGGCCACTTACCATGCAGATGATTTTTGTAAGGTAGTTGACTATGTCAATGTATGTTTTTCACAGAGAAGAGCAGTTTAAGCTGTATTGCCTTCTGTATATTTTTTGACTGGGATTAATTATTTTAATAGACCTGAGCGATTAAGGTCAAAATTCATCACTGACAACTTTAAATTGCACTAATATCTTACTTATATTTACTGTCAACATGAAAAGTCAACACTGGGATCACTTCCAATGTGTTTCACTATAAAAAAGTCTGAAAATCATTGACTAGAAGATATGTATATTATTCTTTTGTTTTCCCTCACTAACAGCTAATGCAATTTGCAGGAGTTCACAGTTACAGGGATACGCAGGCATGTGCAGTTTGCAAGGCAGCTGAATATTACAGGGCTTCTAATTGACTTGAAAAGTGTCACCTCAAACGTTCTGTATATTTACATATGAATAGCGTGTATCAGTGCACCACTTCAGGAAAGGAAAAATAGAAACAGACTGGAATAACAGCACTCATTCTGTAATATGATGCAATAATCCAAGGAGTATTTGATATAAATTTAATTATATATAAAATATAAATAAAATCTGACTAGATTTTTCACCTGCATAGTAGCAGATGGAGAGACAAGACTAAGCTCTGGACCCTAGTTTCAGTCTCCCAAGAAAGCCTGAGTTAAAGCACTGTCATCCCAGTTACCAGTAACTAATACTTTTCTTTTGTGGATACAATAGCACTGAAGAGGCTCAGAGAGTGTAAGTCTAAGCTAAACAAGGAGGGTTGATTTTTGAGTTGGGGTGAGTGGCATTGATTTTTACAGTTCTAACTATGATGCTGCTTACTTGCAGAGGCAACCACTCCATCTTTCTATCATGTCCCTTGGAGTAGTTATTTCCACCCAGACCAACTGCAACTGGTGCTCCGTTGGGTGTAATCTCCCCGTGCTGCCATTATCCCTTGTACAATAGGGATGAAAACAATCCTTGCCTGCTGTCACCTTCCTGTCTCTATCTGTACCAGCTCTCACTGTAGGATCCCAAGTCTGGCTGAGCTTCCTAGCAATTTGATAACACAAATAAACATAGATGCATCCATCATTTACTAAAGATGACAGGGGCACAGGCACTTCGCAGACATTTTAAATCCTCTTAATATTTGCATTTGTTTGTTTTTAATCCTCGGTGCCATAGAGTTCATGACATGGGCATGGAATGTAAAAGAAGGGGAGTTTCAGTCCTTTCAGCTGAACGGGAGAAAAACAGAAAACCGGGTTTACTGCTCGGATTCGTAAGCGCTTCTCTATTGCTGCACAATTTGAAAGCATATATGTTCTCTATTAAATCAAGGCTACTGTTTGTTTACTGAGTAGTACCCAATAAAATGTCAATATGGAGAAATCTAGGCAGGTCTTTTGCTCATCTATCCTCTTGTCATCCTCTGAATTTGAGAAATGGCAGAAAAGGAGATGATGGTTGAATGAGTGGGATAAAAGAATTTTGTGGTCTGGTCCTTTTTTTCTCGAGTGGTTGTTGCTGTCAGCATTGGAAGTTTTCTGTTTGTTTCTGCTGATACTGGAAGCTTTGGGATCTTTCTGAGTGATTTACTTTCAGTCATCTCTGCTGAAAAGAATTAGTTTCTTTTTATTTTTAGTTTCTCAGTTCTTTAGAGTGAGTCCTGTCAAAAGGAGATATTTACCCTTTTTCCATGTAAGATACAGAACACGAAAGAAACCTGAGTTGGTATCTAGAATGAATAGATAACTGCACAGTACCCGGAAGTGTGAAGATTCCCAAACCCTAAGGAATTGTTGCTATTATGCTGTTTCTTATCAAAGGCTACATCCTGTCTTCCTCATTAATTGAACACAACTGCTAAAACATCCTTTACAATAAGCACTTCTTCATACCAGACATATTTCCTGGATCTATAAAACAGCTTTTAGAAAGGGAGAACTGTATTTAAGGAAGACATTAATATAGTTCCACAAAATGATGCTTGCTGACATATGCAGCGCTTTTTGAATAATTCACTTTGAAATTAACACTATAATACCATTTACCTTTTAAGTCCTATTTACTGGAGATGCAAAGAATTATACTCTGGAGATGAGAATAACAGCAAACACCAGACTTTCAGAGCTTCTTTGGTTTAATAAAAATGATCTGATGATTTCATGCAAAGAAAACCAAGAAGCAGTGAAAATGGTAAAAATGAGAGAGGGTGAGTGCCAACTTCTCCTTCATCATCAGGCCTTGCCTGTCCTGGTTGGTGCTTTCAGTGGCAGAGGAGGCTTGCAGAGGTCCTACCCTTGGATGCTCCCATGCTAGAGCTTTCTCCCCCCTTGGCTACAGTGACATGACTGCACAGGGGACTGAGCCATAAACCGGCTCACTGGAGTGATCTGGGTTAAGTTTAATCCTTAGGAGAATAGGGATTATTTCAAATGCAGACAAGTTGCATGCTGTGATGTGCAGAGCTGCCCTGCAGACAGACAGCCAAGCCCCGCTGTAGTTTGAAGGTGGCCACCAGGTGCCCTGCATCTGGCATGGCTCAGCAGGTAGTCACCACTCCCACCACGAATACCGTGGTGAGGATCATCCTGGACCTCCTCCATGGCATCCAAGCAAACATACTCAGTATAAAATTTTGGGATTATTTTTCTGTTCTCTCTTTTCCTTCCACCTTTCTACCATGGCTGTAGTTGGTGGTGTTGTTTAGTCAGAAGCAAAGAATGGACTGCTGGAACTTCTCCCCATTAAAATCGGTTGCAAATTTCTTAGTCAAATGTAAGCAGCAGTATGTGCTCGTAATATCATAGCTACAAATTGATTTTCATGTGGTTCATTAATTACTTACTCTTTAGTCAATTTTAGGTGTAAATAATGAGGGAAAAAAGGGATCTCAAAGTGCTTTTCTACTTAATTCAAAATTACCTTCAATATGAGTTTCTCTCATGACAACAGTTACTATGGATGTTGACTTTTGAAGGTAGAGTGCTAATTTTTTATTCATTCAACACCTGTTTAGCCCTAATAGCAAAATTGTTTTCAGTACAGTCATTTGATGTTCTTTGACTGAGATGACTCTGTCAATGAGGACAGCGGAGGCTGCAGCTGATTTTTTGCTGAAATAACAGCACAGAGCAGAAATGTATACCCATTTCCCATTATGGTTCCTGCTGATATTTTTTATTTCCCATTTTGTTTAGCTTCAGTATTGCTAACTTCAAATATTCAAAAACTTGTGAGTCAGCTTACAAAAATATTGAGATAGGTTTCACTTTATGTACCTGAGGGGTTTATCTTCTTTAATAAACCATAAGATATAAAAGCATAAGATGTAGAAGTTATTCAGAAATGTGTAGGCTGAGCTACTTGTGTAGTCAGAAGGCTGCAGAAATTGGGACCTTACCACTACCTACCACTGTCATCCATGGTTGCTGATAATCTGGGAAAGATGGCACCTCTGCAATGCTCAGCCTGGAATAATCTGAACAGATAAGCCCACTTATCTGGGCTCCCTTTCAGGTATATCATTCTCAGTGTACTTTGGCAAGAGCAGAAAGTTGTCTGGTTCAGACCACTAACGGGCTTGCTTTTAGGAAGTGTGTTTTCAGTGGGAATCACAAATTCTGCATCCCTGTCTGAGTGGAGAAATGGATAATAACATCTAGACTTGTCTGAATTCTATATATCCCAAAGGCATCAAATTTGATTCCCTCCCTTATTTATACTGATACAAGGAAAGCATTTCAATTCTCCAAATGCTCCCTCATGTGGCTTCTTAGTACTAATACTGAAACATTTATGTGTTCTCGGAGATTAGAACTCTATGCCAGGAAATAGGCTGAGACAACATAAGAGGTATTTCATGTGACCTTTGACATTAGAAAATGATGGTTCCGGATCCTACATGTAAAATGTTTTGCTTTTATGTTGTTAAATTAGCTGGAACACAGGTTTGTGCGCTTGTGCCCCTGTGTTGGGGGAAGGGAAAAACCTTTGATCAGGTTTTCCCAATAGATTATCTCATCAGATGTTATGGCAATAGGTAAGGGATGAAAATCTGAAAATAATGGAACTATTTTGGCATGAAAGATGTAGAAGACTGGTGTACACAGCATCCAAGGAGAAGTGTATTTGCTTAATGCACAGCCTCACTTCCACAACATTTGCCAGAAAATAAATACAGAAGGTGAAGAGAGAAAAGTAAATGGAGAGAGGCAAACACGCTGTTACTCTAAAACTGTGGTGGAGAGAAGGAAATGTTTCTCCTTCAGCATGGTTTGGGTGATGCTCCATTGAGCTCTGACAAGTGGGAAGTCACTGCTGAACTTTGGTAAGCAGATGGCAAGACAATTTCTGTAGGAAACAGCCTTCTTTCCATTGATCATAATGGCCTAGTCATCTAATTACTTGGGATAGCATGGCTTCTTTTCTTTTCTGTATGATAGCTCTGTGACAGTGCTATTCTTGACTCTGCCTTTTCTGGTGCTACTGCTGATACTGAGTGACAAGCAGGGAATCCACCTCTGGGCAGGTTTGTCTTGGGAGGTGGAAATTGACACGGGCATCAGGCTGCAGACATCATGTGGGCTTGTGGCTTCTCCCCTGCACTGTTATTCCCATGCTCAGTTGTAACATTAAGGAGCAAGGAGTGACTAAGTCTTGACATTCTTCTGGAAATCCCTGGAATAAGCAGCTAATTTTTCCTGTTATACTTGAACAGTGGAGTGATATTACAATATATCTCCTAAATTTAATCAGAGAATACATTGCCCAAGAGGACTCCAGGATCAGCAAGACTGTGCCAAAGAGAAGACGTGCTCAGGAAAAATGTTTTGATAGCCATCTTCAGAGCTCTCACCTGACCCCGAAGCATTTGCATGGTATGTAAAGGCACATATGCAGGTGTTCTGGTGTGTATTTTTGCCCGAGGTAAAGAAAAATAATATTGCTTTTAGGTCACTTCGACAATCTGGGAACACTTGCTTTACATATTCTCGGCCTTACACGTCCTCTTGAAAAAGACAGGTTTTATATTGAGGAGGTTGATTCCGGAGTTGCTGGCTCCCTAAAAAAAAAAATAAAAATTGCAGTACTGAAAAGTTAATGTGTTTCATACCGGACAAAATATTTCTCTCAACAAGAAATTTTTCATTTTATTTTGAGCTTTTTAAAGCCTCTACAAATAAAAATCTCTGACCCGGGAATGGTTTCTTTTGAACTTGGATGAAAAAATCTGGCAAAAGTGAGAGTCAGCTGTAAGCATTCTGAAAACACATCTCTGAAGTTTTCACTGGTAGAAGTTTTAACCAGAAATGTCACCCAGCCTTTCTCAGGAGGGTGTGGTAGGTGGCCATGTGGTCCATATCCAGATGCTGAAATTGAAAATGTTGCAGAAACATATAGTGTTGAAACCTCCCCAGCAAAACTCATTGCAAGATGATGCTGCACATGTAGGCACCCAGAAAAAAATGTGTTCAATGTGCACTCACACTGTGTGGTATCACTTCTAGCTCTTTGGGAAAGTAAGCCAATGCCAAAAGAAATGCAACTTTTGGGGGTAAGAAAAAGTTTTCTATATTGGGAGGGGAAATAATCAGTTACTAACTAAAATCTCCATATTGTTTAAAATACCATTCATCAAAATTTGGTTTTGATCAAAACAAGAGAATATCACAGGATCATTTCTTCAGCAAATCTTGATGGTTTTGTTTCCACCCAGTTTTCTGACATGATCTTTAGGTATCTGAAGTGTTGTACTCATTGTTGAGGCAGATATCCAACATATTTTGGTGACTCTATAAAACAGGGAAGACTGTTTTCCCTCACAGGAATACGTTAGACTTCAAGACTTATTGTTGAAGATAGAGAATGGAGCCTTTCAGAAAGAACAAAGTATGAAGTTGCTAAATCTTTGTTTACAGATATGTTTTACTTGTTGTGTCAAAATGTCTGGAATATGTTGAAACTGAGAAATGTAAAATGTTACATCTCATGTAAATGGCAGGCAAAGACCATTTAGAGTATCTACTACTAAAACTACAGAGCAAAAGCTTTCAGGCTCCAGCCCTCCTCATTTGTCACTTCCCAGTTTTGGACCATAAAATATAAGGAGCTCAATGATTCATGACTGAGATTTGCCTTTACCAGAGGTAGAGCCAGGTTGATTTATTATGGCAACTACTGGTCTCTTTTTGGTGAAAACACAGTAATGTGCATGGGGGGTCCAGGACAAAAGACCGAAGTTAGTCCGATAGACATTTCAGACACCTGCCAAGAAAAATGTGAGGGGAATGGAAGTTAAACACTAAAAATCAGCAAAACTCTTCCACTTGTGCTAATTAACAGTGATCTCTAATTTGAACTCAGTTTTAAGTATATACAGAGTTTTTATTCCTCCTCTTTTCTTGTCTATTCAAATATCCTATCTCCAGTAACATTACAAGCTTTTGTTGTTATATCAGTTTGAAACCTGCGATTATTGTTAAATACAGCATTCAGCATAGTTACTTCCAAGCCACAAACATCAGAGCTCTTACGTAGGACATCGTTCTAGTCATAGTAGAAATAGAAGCAAAACCACACTGCAGCCTTTCTCTCGGATTGCATGGACAGTTCGATGCATTGACAGTTTAGCAAGACAAGATACATTGATGTTTACATTATTCAGCTCTTCAGTTAGTCATTTTAGTTATGACTTTATCCAGCTTCAGAGGCTGCAATAGTTGCTGTTTGCAGGTATCGCATTGGACTGAAGCAGGTGACAGGTCAGAGCGTTGCCATTTATTCAGCAATACTGAATTTTGCCCTTTTAAAATGAATGGTCTCTTCCTTCTGCTTTTCAGAATAGCAGCAATATAGCAGTGCTAAAATGCAAATGGCAGGGACTAGCTCGTGAGAACACGCATCTGACTGAAACTTGCTGGGAGATCCTGGTAAACAAAATGCAAATGAAATATTCAAACTCAAAGTTCTTTTGCAAAACAGCTAGAGAATTCTACTTTACTTTTTTGTTTAATTGGTCTTACAAGCTAGTATAGCAGCCTCATAAATTCATTGCACTCCATGACCTGAATTCATACTACTTGCATGTGAAGTATCCAGAAATTATATGATTCACTGTTTTGTGTTTATTTGTGTATTATTCACATACAATCCTTAAAGCAATGTGAAAAAAAGTATTTATGTTGCAAGAATATTAAAAGTAGTCAACAGGGATTCTAACACTGGGAATTAAGAGGGCTCAGGGACTCCTAATAAAGACATCAAGTACAATAGAAATTTCAATTACTAAAAAGGCATATGTAATTCTCCATTTCTGTAATCTCACATCCAGAGATGCCAGCATGCATATACATGATTTAGACTACTTAGGCACCAATCCAAAGAAGAAAATACCACCAAATCTACCATTATTCACTGACCTACAGCATGTTTTGTGTGCCACATACACACAGAAGAAAACGATGTAATTTAGAAAAAAAACCCTAACAGACAAAAACTGCACCAAAACCAAACTAGTTTTAAACTATATCTATTGTCAAAAATTCCAAAGACTGTGTCTTTTGGTAAGCTTTCATCTGAATGTTTATTCACAGTAAAACTAATTTCATGTCTTTTGCAAAGCAAAGGGGCTTTACAATAGCCATAATTTCTATTTATAGCTACCCAAAGACCTCTGGGTATGGCTGGAGCTGTGTAAAAGGATGTTGGTTTAAATGACAGCTAAGACCCAAAGGGCTGTGACTGGTAAGCAGGGATGACTTAATCTGTGAACAATAGTGGTCTCAGGCAGAAGTCCATGCTACCCTTCTTCCCATCCATGCTAGGGTGGTGTCCCATCTCTCCATGTGGCAGGTACTAACAGTCTGGAGTTTACATTTAGGTAAATCAGCACCAAGTGCAGGTTTCTTCAATATACCCAAATTGCAAACTGGCCACTCAGCAGCTATGTTGTGAATAGCTGAGGCGTCTACAGAGAGATTCTTGAAGGACTACTGGAGGCAGCAGCCACAAAAGGCATCACAAGATAAATTATTCCCTCTTGTCATTCAGACCCCTAAGCATATTTTAGGGAATATTTGTTGCGTAGACAAACAGGGCTACAAATACATTACTGCGCTTTGAGTACTAACCCAAACATGTGAAAAGGGGTTTTGTTACATAAGGCCATTAAAATGGGTAGACGTTACATGGCTGAAATCCTGTGTATAAAAAAACTTTAAAAAGCAGCAACCACAGCCTGTTATCTTGTGATTTTTCTTTCTTTCTTTCTTTCTTTTTTTTTTACTGGCCTTCTGGATGGTCATCACCAAAATGCCAGTGCAATGCTGCATGATTTACTCTAATATCATCAGGACACAGCAAAACCATTTCATATTAAACATCCATGGAAAAAGCTGGACAAATTAAATTATAGAGCATTCAAATATTATAATGGCTGTTTGGATTGATTTGAAGCCATCATGAGTCAGATAAAGAGCATTTATTTAAATCCTAGCTTTTCTAAAGTGTTGAGTGAGAAGCTAGTACCAGTAAAATGTTCATGTTTCAATTCAATTTAGTTCATTATTAACAGTTAGTATTGAGTACCTGTGTAGAGGTTTCACTCAAAAGAGTTCTGTTGCTGAGCTCAATCCATGATAAAATGAAGCTCCCCACAGGATGCAGAATCCAGTTCTCCATCCTGATAAGCACTGCAGATGTGAGCTAGAAACACAAACTGACTCCTCTCACCCACAGAAGTTTGGGGTCACATTCACTTGGGAGAGTGGTCAGCTGGCAGTGCTGCTGAAGCCAGCAAGTTTAAGTGAAGGAGCACACAGAGAGGTTCTTCTTACTAAAAAAATAAACAAAATAGGGCTTGTGAAAGTGGAGCTTTGGCCACAGTGCTGGCTGGTTTCTGGGAGTTAGTGGAGGGCCCTGCCAATAAGCTATACAAACGTTTGTTTTTCTTTTTTTCTTTTGTGGAGGAATTTCAAATGGAGCTAGGACCATAACCTAGGGATCTCAGCTCCTCGTTCCTTGCTGTAATCCTTAGACAATTTCTTCTAAAGCTGGCAGTGCTGTGGTGGGATCAGTCTTGTACATGGCATACATGCAGAACAACGAAAAAGTATTTGGTCTGAGGCATATCAAGCTGAGTATTTTCTGCTCTGCTGGGTTTAATTTCAAAATAAACAAAAAACTGTGGATGTGTTTTGAGTTCCTTTTGGTGTGTGATGCTCTGTGATTCCTGAGCTGGCTGGGCTGCAGTGCCATTGGAGAGTCCTGCCTCACTCTTGGCCACTGATCTCCTGCAGAAGTGGAACAATCAGAAACTGCAGCATCTAAAACTGCTGCAGTTCAGCTCACTTTTATATTTGCCGTGGCCTTTATTTTCTCCTTATGTGCATTTTATGGGTCTGAGGTTAGAGGCCAGTGTGTAAGCCAGACACACATGTTTTTTATTTGAGACACTATAGCACATGCAAATAACAATACAATCAGTGGCACAGACATCAGTCTGGGGCTCTGAGTCCTGATTTTTCTGTATTACTGTGACATATATCTGGAATATTTGGGAATTACTTGATACACTTGAATATTTTGCTCTTATGCTGAACTTTAGGACATCATGTTAAACATGAGAGAATCCTCAAAACAGGTAAAGAGGTGCTGAAACAGTAGTTTAAAGGTAAAACTTAAAAATAAGAATAGGAAACCTAGATTCTTTATCTAACTTGGACAAAAATTCTAAGTGAATTTGAAAAAACCACTTATTTTTAATACTGGAGTTACTCTGTTGATTGGATGGAGGGGAGGAAGGGGTGGAGAATAGATAAACTGTTGCCGCAGACTGAGTTGGGCTCTTCAAA
The DNA here is from genome assembly GCA_033558235.1 of Neomorphus geoffroyi. NCBI lineage: Eukaryota > Metazoa > Chordata > Aves > Cuculiformes > Neomorphidae > Neomorphus > Neomorphus geoffroyi. The sequence continues at coordinate 17,092,591 of JAUMJM010000033.1, read as the reverse complement.
AGAAACATGCTATGGTGTAAAAAACCCAGCAGTTACGTGGATGGTGCAGAGAGGAATGATGCTGGAATCCCACCATTGGCTATGAAAACAGAGGATGGGTGACTTAGGTCAGTTCAAGAGAGTATTTGAATCAAGAAGGAAGCTAATTTGCTCTTAAGGAAAGAACAACAACTGAGTGATGGAAGAACAGAAGAAAGTGGTGTGTTTGTTAAGAACATCTCCTTTTGGCAAGGGTGAACTTGTGCTGCTAAAGTCAGTCCTGAGTATGGATCCTCAAGAAAGTGCTGCTGTCTGAAGTTCACTGACAGCTTCTGATTGTTACTACCTGGAGCTGCAGCTGAAAGAGTAACACAGAGATGAAAGAGTCTGTATTTTATGACCAGTCTTCTGAATTGCTTGCAATATGTATTTGTAGGAGTTAATTGGAATATAGCCAATCTGGAAGAATTTTTTTGTTTTGAGACTCCTCTGGAGTTCATTCCTGAAACCTGTTAGTCACCAAGAGAGAAAGAAAGCGGGAGGGGGAGACAGTGGCTAAGACAAGTCTGAGGAAGGAGAACTTGTGACTAAGAAGAAAAAAAGGAGGAGAAAATTTTCAAGGCGGAAAAGTCAACAGCTTTCAGTAAGAGATTTATTTTCTTTCAAAAGATTCTATTTGATTTCCAATTACCAAAAAAAAATTTCTATAAGTCAGTGCGTGCATATGTGGGTGTTTACAGTGATGATAACAACATGCTCTTAAAACTTCTGAATTATTTGTGGTTCCCACTTGCTCCATTCATGGGCTTGGATTCCTACAGATTCTGGCTTCTTTAATCAGTCTTTAATCAATGGCTTTCCAACAAGAAGACAGATATGTAGAACTTTACAAGATTTATAGTCTATGTATTTCATATTAACTTAATAGGCATGTGTGGGGGTTTTGGGCTTGCCTGGTAAGTGCAATAGCTAGCACAGCTTGTAGTCATATCAGCAAACAGCTTCCTCTGAGCTCAGCTATCAATGTTCTCAATACCAGTTACAGAGATTGATATTATTTTTCATCATCCTTTTCTTATAAAGGCATTTAAACGGAATGTTCTCATACATAGAAGTGTTCTGGAAAGCACCTTCCTAAGGCTTCCCACAATGTGAGTTAAGCATGCTCCAGTTTATACCGCACTTCATATATCTGCACTGATTGGGGAAGGAGATTAAAGTGATCTTTCATGTGCCTGTCAGTCTCTTCTGTCTGGAGATGTTTGTTTTTAAGCAGGATAAATAGAAGCACATTAAAACTTGAACATGAGTCTGTATACGAATGGCTGGATGGTGGAAACTTTACCCAGTAAAATTCATGGTAACAAAATTGCTGATGTTTGTTATGGAATAGAATTTGGAATAATAGAATATAAATATATGAATATATAAATATATATATAAAGAAATCTGTCCTATTATGCAAAATACAAGCTACACAAAATAACTAGTAAAAAAATATTATCAAAGGAGGATTCTGGGTTTTAATGCACTGTATTAGCATACTTTATCTTTTCCATAATGACACAAGGTTAGAGTGACAAAAAAGCCAGTAGCCCAAACAAGAAAACAAACGTGTAATTACTATGTCTAGATGTGTATGGGCTTTTTTTTTTTTAAAAAGTGGTTTTCTTGATTATCTTCTTATTCTAGACCAAAATAGTCCAGCCACATTTTGCATCAGAGAAAGTGTGACGGCACCAGATTCTGAGAGGTTCACAAGTGATTTAAGTTGCAATAAACTCCTAACACTCTCTGTTAGACCATCAAAAGCCTAGAGTAATTCACCACTACAGTGACTTTAGTTCAAACCCTTTCATGTATTGAGGCAACATCCACTTTTGAAGTTATGCTGAAAATTCTATTATCCTTTTAAAATACAATAATTATTTCAACATGACAACCTTATTTATTTCACTAACAGGTTATAAATTATGGCTTTTATTTTGAAGAACTGTTTTATTTTTTCATATCATTTTTTATAGTTATCTTATTTGATATGTATGCTTGGCATCTTTTAAATAGAGTTTTAACAACTTTTGTTTTAAAAATATTTGAATTTTTAAGCAGTTCCTTCTATCAAAATTAGTAAACCTTTATTGTGTATTTTGTTATTAGCACATCAAAATAATTACACTCTTCCTTCAAAGAAACAGATCTTCTTCTTAGGATTAGGATTTTGATTTTTTTTTTAGTACAGTTCATGATATTTAATTTCTTCAGCAGCAGGTTTCCTTAAGTCAAGTAAACTGAAGCTTTGGTGACTCTCCTATATATATCAAAACCACCAGGCAGAAGGATGTGTTGCTCATCAAACATTGGTAGTGGCCAGTGATAACCAGAAAAGCAGCAAACCAAAGGTCTGCTTCTTTTTCTTCATGTAAAATCAGATAAGAATCCTGAAGGCTGATGGGATGAGAAAGCTGCTTGATCACATGTGCCAGATCAGGCCATAAAAATATTACTGGGAAAAAGCTTTTAAATAAAAGAAAACTACATCTATTTTACCTCTCACAAGACGTGTGCATGTTAGTAGCAGCCATAGCCTGACTGCTATCATCCATCAGCACCATAATTAATTAGAAAATCCTTGGGGAAAAAACATCAGACGAGGAGCAAAAATACTGTATCAAGAATGTTTCCCTAGCAAAGAAATGTGCTGCTGAACACCACAATCTGTTTCAGTTTTGACAGAAAGATGTTTCTTGAGAATTTGCATCTGTAGAATAACAAAAAAAAAAAAGTGGTTTATAGCTATTTTTGTAACAGTCTTTTTTTATGCATTTCCTTTACAGTTTAATAATATATTTGTAGGTCTCCATATTTTCCAACTGCTGTGTGAAGATTTCCGGTGATATGCAGGGTGGGGATGTGTAGGAGGGGGAAATTCCTGGTTTGATTTTTGGTTTCCCTTGATTCTTAAAAGAGAAGGGAGGCCTGAAAACTTTTCAGAAAGGATATTTTTAAGGGTGTATTCAACATTTGGCATTCAGGTTGTCTAGCCATTTTTTATTTTCCTGGAAGACTCTATGGATCACTAGAGAGCTATTAAGCTTATGACATCAAAGGTGCCATGGAAACAAAACCTGATTAAGAGTGATTTTGGTTAGACTGTTTTAAGCTCTTTTTTTTTAATGCTAACTCAAATGTTTGAATGAACATCTGGAAGAGAAAATACTTACAAGGGTTTCCTCCTCTTGTTATAGATTCAGCTCTGTTTGTCTTCCTTGTCAAAGGCTGCAAGTTCCATTCCTCTACGTCTTACAAGGGTCAAGCTTCCCCAGTATTTCCAAAATGATGGAGAACAAGCACACAAACCAGTACTGTTGCTGTGGCCCAAACCTGGCAATTTTTTTTCTGATTCAACCGTGAGGAAGGCCAGTTTTATTCTCTTTGACTCCCCGGAACGGATGGGATAAATTAGCTCTAAGAGAGATTCCCTGTTCATCACTCACTGACATGAAACCCAAGCCCTTCTTCTTATGTGGCATCTCAGCCTAAGATAAATAGCCTGAATGCCTACTCCACTGAATTCAGTGAGTGATCTGCAAGTACCTTGGGGAAAATATAGATTTAACTTGTAATAAAGTCTTCTTTTGCCTTCATATAGTTTTTGATTTCCTAAACATTTTCCTAATATTTTTATGCTTCGTGTACATTCAATGGCAAGATTTGTTATTATTTTTGTTCTGAAAACCAGCATCCAATGTAAGTGATATCTAATTGTGAATTGGTATTTAACAGTTATTCTTCCTTCCTCATGCCCTTAGTTTCAGTCAATCTCTGGCTTTGCTAAAACCCTGCTTATGGAGTCATTATAACCACATCTCAAGCTAGAGATCTGTTTTCTACACACCTGAAACTAATTTTTCTCCAACCTTCAGGTGGTTCATAGCTCCCTCTTTCCATTGTGATTATCCTTGTTTGCTTATATTCTGTCTCGTCCTTTGGAATGTTCTATATTACCCTGATGCCAGTTTCAGCTATCTTTCGTGCCCTTCCTTTTCAATAAGCCACCAAATTAGTTAAATTCCAGTTTGTTGTTCAAATATTTACTTTAAGCTTGCACTCACCAAATACAGTCCCTCTTCCTTGTGCTCTGCTAGTGTCCTACAACCCCTCAATAATGCTCCTCCAGGTCATTTAAATGGGTGATTGAGTATTTGCACTTCTGCATGCATTTCTGAATTGCATAACATGAGACAGGGTCATTGAAAGGGCTCTATTGCATGTTCCTGTTCTGAAAGAGACAAAGCCCTTCACAGCCTTGCCCAAAGCACTTATCAAAACCAGTGAACAGTACTGGAGATGCAGTCCCAGTTCAAGTTTTGCCATCATTAAGGTTGTAAGTCAGGAGTGGTCATTCTGAGATGAGAACAATTGTATCTGTACAGATCCTGTATTTGCCAGTATTTCGTTCTGTTGTCCTGCTGACGACAGAGGCACTCACTCCATTATGCCAAGAGCAGCTCTGGAAATGCTCTGTCCAAAAAAGAGCCACCAAAAAAACTGGCCTGAACAATGTGCAATATAAAATCTGAAAATTTGGATAAATTTGTTCTCCTGCAAAACTACCTTAAAACATTGTCTCATCCTATCATTACAGCAGGTACATTTGAGAATCTTTGTTCTCAAATACATGTCATTAGTTTTGTCAGTTTATCCATGTCTGTCTCCAAGATTTTGCTAATCTACCACTGCAGCCTCTGCAATATCTAGGAAAGAGCAGTTAGGTTTATTTGTACTCATTGTTACAATCAATTGTCTTCTTTCAGCCAAAAACTTTGTGTTTATTTGTTTATTTTTGTGATGAACAGAAGGGGTTCTGTATCTCCAACCCCTTTAGCACCTATAGGGCTGTAGCCTGCAGTGAGCAGCTGATTCTGAAGAGGTGGAAACAAGAGTGAGATGATGGTGTTAAGTTCTACTTGTTTCCTTCCCACACTCTTAGCTGGACACCAGCTAGCTGGAGTGACATCTGAAGTGACAGTACAGGTACTGTACAAGTACAGTACAGGTGAGGTACTGAATATGCAAGGACTACTCCTCAGCATGGCTCATGGGGCCAGCTGATCTCTAACCTACTTGACAACAGAAGTGTGTGTGACTACAGCCACCAGCCTTACAGGAAACAGGTGTAAGTGCTTACTGGGAAAAGGCTCAGGTGTGCACTGTTGACAAGGCTAAATGAGTGCTGGTGGTGGGAGCATTCATGGGTGTAAGCAGATGGAGCCAGAGCCTAGCAGGAATGCTCTTTTCTGTGGGAGATAAACCTTCAGGCTTTTGCCATAGCTACTAGCAGGTATGTTGAGTGTTAACCTACCTCCTCATCTTTGTCAGGATCAGACTTCCTTTCTTAAGCATTGATTTAAGCAATGAGCTAGAACTGCAGCCTTCTTTTCACTGCTGGGAGCCTTTCACCTTAACTCCACGCTATTTTATGTTCTTAGGATCATTTTTTTCTTTTAATCCTACTTTAGTTTCTTCTGCATTTCTGTGTTCAGCTGTTGCTTGCATGTGCTTCCCTCAGCTTAGCATTGCAAACCAGCCCTGGCTCTTTTGAAAGCTGTCACTTCTGAAATGGCAGCAGCAGCGTGAGCTCAGTGGTTGGACTAACCTACATGGAGGAAGAAAGAAAGAATATTTTTCTCTTTAAATTTCATTCAAGCTAATCTTTATCCATATTGATTATTCTATGATTATTCTAACAAAGTCTGACTATCCTCTCTTTTTTATTACCTTGGTTTTTTGAGATCTTAGCTGTTAAGTAGTGCTTTGACTGGAAGGGAATAAACAAATATATGTACCTTTCCCTACGTCTAGAGCCTTTTCATTGAACACAACAAAAAATTAAGGTGTTACCTGTCTTCCACATTTGTCTCCATTCACATGTCTGAAGTACATTCTGGTTATTACCCTAATCTGTAGTACAGGATTGCAAAAGAAAGGAGGCAGAAAAAGGAAGACTCTGAAGCCTATTGCTTAGCTCTCTTTGTTCTGGTCCCTGAAGAAAATGAATGTAGAGGAAGATGCAAAGTGGCTAAGGCAGTATGTACTAAATTGGTGCTTAACTCAGGGGAGTTTAAGACATGACATTTATAAAATGACAACTTCTGCTTCTGCGATTGGTTTCATGAAATCTCTTCACCTTTTGCCTATGCATTTCTGTGACGGTCTTTACAATTCACGAGATACCATGAAGCCATGAAGGTACTTGTTCCTGAAAAATGTCTCCCTGAGACCAGGTTATTGTGAAGGATACAAGCATAAAAAGGGAAGGAGAAGGAACAGTTACAGAATTAAGTTCTGCTCCCAAACACAGGTAGTTTAAGTCTAGCACTGCTTGAGGCTCAGAAGCGTAGGGGCTGTTTTTCTTGACTTTGCTGTTTCAGCTTTGGTTAAGAAGACTTCCTGTGATGTTAGAGATGTGTGGCTAGACTCCTCCTTGTATAAACTGCTTGCGTAAGCCACACGCAAAGCTTCTGTGAGGCTTTCTTGGGTAAAGCAGGAGTTGCTTTAAATGGCACTTAAACCCATCTGTTTCACTGGAAAGGCCTTTCTTTTATAGGATACAAGATACATAAGTACATGTGTTTCCACTACCTTTAGCTATTTTTCTTCCCCTCATTTCTCTAAGAAGAAACAGAAAAGACCTCTGCTCTCTGGTGCCCTTATGCCTGTGTGTTCCTCCCTGCACAGAGCTATCCAAGTACCAACATACCTGGAGGGTTTGGCTAATTGCACGCAGTCCCAGTGCTCTATGTGCCCTGGGTTGTTCTTGTGACACCAGACAGGTTATAGGTGGCAGAAAAGCTTTGCTTGTGTGTGCGTCTCAAACATATGTACTGGGGTTTGCCTTAATTTTGACCACATGCACGCAAATGCTTGGGTGAGCTGCGTGCCAGCAGAGCCCTTCCCACACTCGCAATCATCGGAGGAGGAGCTCCTGCAGACATGCAGTGCGGCTGAGATATTTGGCTTCGTGATTTGTGGTGGGAGAAAGAGCCTCAGCACAGTCGCCTACTCATTTGGAGGCTCTAAAAACTGCCAGTTCTGATGCCCAAAAAGCGTCTGCCCCCACACCCTCTGCTGCTGGTGTGACTCTTCATTTTCTGCTGGGGGGACAAACAACCCACTCTAGGGACTCGCATATCAAAAGGGGCAGGGGGAGAGGGAGGGGGAAGGGTAAGAAAGTCACCCTGGTGACCATAAAACAGGAGAGTAATACAGCAAAAAGTAGGGGGACTGGGTGGCTGTTCAGTCCAGGTCTTGGTCTGGGTTTCCAAGGACATGGGCACAGCTCCCCTTCCAGCTGGAGGCTTTCAGCTTGAGCCCAACCCTGGATACAGTCTTGAGCCAGTAACTCAAGCCTGGATTAATCCTACCTAATGCATCTAAATCAGGAGGGCCGCTGTTCTAAGGATTTGTATAGGAGTTATAGAGGCGTTATACAGGCCCATCTCCAGGGCATTTAAGCCATCCTGGTTTGGATCACCCCTTCAGGTGCCTGTCTTTCCCTATTGGCCAAAAGAAGCTGGAGGCAATTAAATAAAATTAACCGGATCTTAGTCTTCCTATGTAGTGAGGACACCAATATTTCTTTGCCTGGCTTCCCTCCCCAGGCTGTGAGCTTTTTGGGCTATTGCTGTCCCTCTACATGTGCTTGTGGGGGTCTAACACAATGCAGCCACCAGCAAGCCAGAGTCTCAGTGCCATGGCAGCATAACTATGGCCACTTGCCCTGAGCTTCCAGAGAAACTCCTCCAGGATCAAAATTAATAAACATAGTGGACTTTTGGGCTTGGGGAAAATGTGGAGGGGAAAAAAAAAAAAAAAAAGTAAATGTGGAAAAGAAACCCAGGGAGGTGTGGAGACTCAATCTGGTCCCAGTCTGAGCTCAGGGTTATGGGAGCAAGGAGATGCTGCTGACCATGTGGACTCAGGACTTGCTGCCATCCATTCATACCGGTTGATTTGGGTTCATCTGACCACAGTCTTGTAAGGTGCTCCGTCTGCTCTTCACTATGTGTGTGCTTCAAACGGGATGCAAAAAAATACTCTTTTTTTTTTTTTTTTTTTTTTTTCATTTGGATATAATACTTTTGCAGGAAGCAAGCAACTCTATTTGCACTGATGGGTATTTTTTTCCACCAGGCTTCTTCCTAGCAAAAATGTCTCATAGGTCCTTGGGACTCACCAGCCAATCATCCCTGAGGGTGTGCTGTACTGGTAGCACCATGGGGTGCAGAAGGCTGGAGAGCCAGGCTGCAGAGGCACCAGAGCTGTTCAGGAGCTGACTGCCAGGGTTGCAGGCCTTTCTAGATCTCTCAAAAGGTGTGACAATGTTTTAGATTTTTCCCACTCTAAAAGCTGGAGGTGATTGATTTTGCATGACTGTTCAAAGCTTTTCCTGAAGCCTGCTTCCCAAAGCCCCAGAGAAAGGGGCAGGGGAAAGAGGAATTAAAAGCGATATATATTTCTTCGGGTTTTCTTGACATCAATCATATTTTCTGAATGAAAACTGCTGTATGGTGACATTTATGGCATCAGCATTATGTGTCTGACATCCTACGGAGTAGCAATTCCTTGTGTATCTGGAAAGCATTTCCGCCCCTTAAACTCTTTAATAAGCAGTGTTTGTTCAACACTTGGGCACACACATTGAATCCTTTAAGTTGTCGTTCACTGGGGAGCGGAAATAACTTTGAGTGGTACCTCTGAAGCTCCTGGCACACCAGGTCTCATGTGCCTTCCCACTAAACAGAGATTAGCAAAACCCAAGCAGGGCTGGCTTTTACTCCCTACCCTCACCCCTTCAAAAAAAAAAAAAAAAAAAAGAATGTTTCATAGTGGAGAAACCAAAACTTTTTGAATCCATGAGTTTCGGAGGACTGGAGAGGAAACTGACTCTGAGCTGTCTCTCTCCCCAGCAGAAACTCCTTGCACAGCACACCTACTTTTATTGTGTAATGCTGGTAGACTAGTCTAAATGCGACTCCTCTCTGGCAGAATTTGTCTTAGCTCTGGCAATACAGGGTGAAGGGTTAGCTGGAGACTCAGCTCTAATTCAAGAATCCTTAGGCTCATTCCCTCTAGAGAGACTTCAGGAGAAATCTGGCATTAATCAGGGTGGGGGGTAGAGAAAAGAGAGAAATCTGAATTTCTAGAGGACTGTCAAGCATAATTAGAACTTGGCATATATTTGCAGGCATCAAATGGATGGTGAGACAGCTTGTGAGCAGTGTCCTGGGCCTGACTTGCTGTGAGGGTGAGGACTGGGAGGATCAGAGCTGCTCAGCAGGAGTCTCTGTTTGCCAGCTTTTGGGAGTCCTGTCTGTGTTTCAATGATCTATCTCGGGGTATACGAGCAGTGAGCATTGCAGCTGGGTGAAAATTTTAATGATAGGAGTTTTCTTAGTGAAAAATGCCAGTGTAGAAAAAGCCAAAATACCTGATTTACAGGGATTTTGCTGCATGGGTTAGTTTATGGGATTGTGAATTAGAGAAAAAAAATAAATTTTAAATCTCAAAAAAAAAAATCTGATTCATTTTAAAATAAATGTATAATTTCCTTTATAATTTTTTGAAATATAGTCACATCATAGCCAGCTGAATTTTTTATTATGGAGCTAAAATATATAATATAGGTCCATTTAAAACTGATTATGTGAGGTTAACTTGATGTGCAACCCATATCTTGGGTCACTCCTTGATAAAGAAAGAATTTACGTCTCGTGCTGATTAAGCAAATGTGTGAAATTCAAAACAGGAGTGCTGACAGCTATTGTACCGATTGGGGAACAGTGAAACACATGGGCTCTGAAAATAACAATATAACGCCTTTCTGCACTTGTTTAGGCGGAGGCTGCCAATTGACAGCCTGTAGCCCAGACACAGCCTGTTCCTGAATGTTTTCCTGCTATTATATAGTAGTATGAGATTTTTTTTTTGTCCACTAAAGTAGTTAAGTTAGGCATCCTGGCTTGGTTGGTTAGAAGTAAGCCCAAACTTCTGTATACTGCTTAGTACGTAATACAGCTTCTGAAAGTATCAGAATATGTCAACACTTTCTGGCAAATGGTGTTTTCAAATGGCAGTTATTCTTGTAGCTGCAGCAAAATATCTCTGAACACAAAAGAAATTAACAATGTAAAAGATTAAAAGAATATCGTGCATTAAGGGGTTTTTTTTCTTATAAAGGAAGACCCAAGAAACCTGGAAAAAACAGGAATGTAAAGGAATTAAAGGAGTGCAAAGGGGAGGTCTGCCACACATCTGATTGTGGGTGGTAAGACCTTGCTCCATCCAGGATGGCTGGTCACCTGCACCTCTAGGAGCAGAAGTCCCCACCACATGTGATCTGCTTGTTTGCATGTACAGACACAGCATCTGTCCATCCCAGTCTTGTGCTGCTGCCCACCTGACAGTGTTTCTGACCCCCTCTTAACTCTTTTTAAGAAAGATCTAACAAATCTAAAGGGCTAATGTGTAAAGTCTGCCACTGCATCCTCTTGTCTCCCAGGGAGAGTGTGGTCTCACCCTGGCCCCCTCCCTGTCATTGCCCTGGCATACTTGGGTGGCAGGAGGGGTAGTAGCAGCTGCCTTTTTCTTGGCTGATGTCTTTCCTGGATGCTGACAGCTCCCAGAAGTCCTAGAACAGATATTATTTGTTGCTTTGCACAGTGTAAAAGCCCAAGAACACAGCTGTATTTACTGCTGGTTATTCCTGGTGTGATGCACCTGGAGGTGTAAAGTGACTTCCCAAGACTGGCCTCTCCAGATGTTATTTTGGATAAAATCCCCAGATTATAGAGGTGCCCCAGCCTAAGTGCTCTGCTGGGCAGCTCTCTCACCCTTTGCAGCAATTCACACAGCATGCAAACCATGGGCACACCAGTGATCATCCGTAAGCTAAATAAATCCCTGTTGGGGTGAGTTTGCCATGCCGTAGCTCTCGGGACACAATCTGCCCCGTGGGGGTCTGGATCCTGGGCAGGTTGTACCAGGACCCCAAAGGTGTTTACAGCACCCAGCCCTGGCAATTCAACTGCTCACACAGGCAACTTGCAGAGGGAGTGGCATGGCTGGGCAAGCATTGCTTCCCCTCCTTGGAGGGATGCAACCTCATGCCTCTGCCTGGGACCCCTTTGGTACCCCCAGGATAGGAACATCCCTCCTGACACACCCACTGAAATGGTAAGAAATGCCAGTGTATTGCTCTGGGGTGAGCTAAGCTTGCCAAGAGAGAGGAGTAAAAACATGGGACTTTCCAACCTTCAGTCTACCTTAAGTATGGGGAGGATGATCAAACAAGGAATTGTTTGGGTTTATTTGGAGGGTTTCTTTTAAGTATAAAATATCCCTATGTCTAGAATTACATTTTTAAGACATTAAAAAGTGAAACTGTCAAATTCCATAATTTTTCCTTAAGGCAAATAAGCAATACATCTTCCCATCTTAGAATTACTATTTTTTTTGCTTTTGCTACTGACCCTTAAGCCACCTCAGGTGTAAACTGCACCCTGTGTTTTCTGGCATACCGTTTCCCTTCCTCATTAGCTAGCCAACCCCTTGTCCCTTGCCTGTGTTCGAGCTTCAGTGGGTGCCCTGTGTGAGGTGTCCAGCTCCTGTTCCTACACTCTTCTGTCCTGCTCAAGGAGGTCACAGCTTCAAGACCCCACTGTGCTCCAGAGAGAGGAAATCTGGTCTCACTGAATTAAAACACTCTGTGAGCAAAACATCCTTTAACGAGGAGTTCAATCTGTGTAAATCTGAGACTTTCTGATATGTAAAAATCCCATGGAGGTGTCTTATGTATTAAAATTGGTATAAAACTTGAAAGGATGAAGTGTTGTAGCTTTCCAGCTGGTGCTAGATGGCTGAACTGCATCGACATGGCTGAAGCTAAACAGATTTCCACCAACTGAAGGTTTGGGCAGTTTCTGTGCAGGAGCATAATGACCTCATCTAGATCCTGATGCAGAGAGGTATCCCTCTCCAGCAGCAGTGGGAAGGGGAGCCACAGCCATGGGCAGCCTTTCCCTTCTGAAAGGCTGCCTCGTACCCTTAATTACAAGCAATTGGAGCTCATACTACTAAGTTGTTAGAAGCAAACTTTGTAAATGTGCATTGTCATGGAGACAGTACAGATCAGCTGAAGGAGCATATGGTTCTTTACTCCTTCGAGCTATCACTGGAAGGAGTAGACTGAAGAATATATTTAGTGTTTTCTTTTCAACAGATGACTAAAGATAAGGAAATAAAATTAGTTTGAGAAAATCCTCTTCCTTTTCTATGGGAAGTTGGCTGCTCTTCATTTTGCATTAGAATAATAGTACTGAGATCTCTTGTTTTATAGCTGATCATTGACAGGCATTTACAAAGATTGTATGCGAGAGCCTCTCTTCACAAGCGTACAAACTAAAACAAGGGTATTTTGTTTTTCTTTGAAACTATATTAATTTGCTGCTTTTAAAAGAATGGTCTGTGTGTGATTTTTCAGATAGAAGAGAAGTCTTCCTTAAAAGAAGACTCTCTCGATCGTAACTATATGCTCCTATTCACTTCAAGATCACTTCATGGTCTCAAGGCTCAAAAGTCCTTCAGCTGTGTCCTCAGCCACAGACAAGCTAACACTGACACTGGTGGAACAAGGAGCTCGCTGCAGCCCTGTGGACTCGCCTCTTCGCTGGTCTGGTAAAGCCCTTGGCTGCCCCTGTTGAGAATGAGAGTTGCTTTGATACTGGGGTTTGTAAAAGTGATGTATTAGAGCCACAGTGGAAATAAGGAAGCCCTTTGTCTCACAGGGTTGCACTGAGATGCACTTCGCTAAAAAAAGACAGTGAAATTTTTGATGATATCACCATTTCTCAAGAAAAGCTTTGTTGGAAGGGAAAAGAGACGCTTTTGTTCAAGGTACAAACAAAAGCACCGTGTAAAAATGTTTGACCAGCTTTATGTACCCCATTCGCTAGCAAATGGACTGTTGTAGTTCATATGAGTTGGAAAGCAGTTGTGAATAACTAATTACACTTCTTCAGCAGTCTGTCTTTAGACAGGAACAGCATTAGTATAATTCCTTAATTAAGTTCAAGTGAACAGTGGATTATTATGCCTTTATGATGCTTGTGTTCAGAAATGGTAGCCTGACTGCAGTGTCCCAGCTGGAATTACTTGAGTGAAAATATTCCCTTTGCCATGCTGAACCTCTTGTCTCCTCCCAGAGTGCAGGTGGAAGAGGAAGATAGGAAATTCTTTCCACCTGGTTGTGGTCTGTTCAAGAGTGGTTATAATCTTCTCCATAATGTATTAGTTAGCATGATATCTTAGGAATTTGGGGGTTGATGCTATTGACTGTCTCTGAAGCATGAACGCAAGCAAAGATGAAAGGGACATCAGCTGGGTTAGCAGCCTGGTAGGAATATGGGAGATATCATGTTGCTCAGGCCCCTTGATCCCCTGCTGCCATGGCCAAAGATGCACTGGTTGAAAAGGCTTCAACATTTGAGTTTGGGGTGATGGAGTTGCCTTTTGACTCTACTGTATTATTTATGTTCAGCAAGACAACAAGTTGTCTCCTAAAGGAAACCGTGTCAGTCATGTGGCAGCAGGAGATAGCATGAATATTTGAGACTTTAATCAGCGGCTATGCTAGGTAGTGTAAACAGAACAGGGTCTGCACAAATAGGAAAGGGCTTTGGCTGTAGATTTTCAGCCATTGAGAAGCTTTGTTTCAGTTGTTTCTGCTATTTCAGTGGCAGATATGTGACTAGGGGCTCAGGACAAGAACAAAGTTCCCCAGACCTGTGTGTTCTGCTCCCTTCCTCTGTGCCCATAGTCCTGAGTAAGCTATTTCACAGGGTGAGATCTCGTTTCCCTGTCTTGAGGGGAAACACACACACGTCATGATTTAGCACATTTGAATTTTACTTCACTGGTACTAAATGTTTGGGTTAATTGTAACCTTCTTGTACCTTCTGCCTCAAAATTGTACCCATGTTGCACTTGGAAGGGATTGGTTTTAACACAAAACAATCTATTTTGGTTTCAATTGTGCTATGGAATGATAAACCAGAATGCTAAATAGGACATTCATAAGCCTGCAAAGCTGAGCAACCAAAAGAGAGGAGGTGCTTGAATTAAGACAGCGAAACGGTTGAAGTTTGGCAAAATCTCCAGCACCTGAAAATCAATGTTTTTAATGGGATGTACTGATTTGCTTCATAACAGGGGGATGCTATCCACCTAAAAGAAGTGCATATTCTGTGAGATATAATGTAACTTTATGGTTTTAACCATGTGTATAAGTAGTGATATTGACTTGGTAAAACAGAGAATGACTTTTTGCTGGCACTTCATCCCATTAAATTGAATCTTTCCCAAGGAGGAAAATCTAGGAGGCACTAGTCAGTCACTGACTCACTATCAGCTGCCTCCTTGCTAAAGCCTGAATGTATTCCATAGTAAGTTATTTGTCACAGTGACTCAGCATTGTAGGCTCGTTTTTAATTTTTCTCTCACCACAGAGCCAAGAAAATCTCCCACCTCCCCATGCCGTATGCTACTGAGATAGCAGTTTGTATCATCGGCCAAAGGATAACACATTTAAATGTGTGCAAGGAGCCTTATAAGGGCATTAACACTTGCCTCCAGGTTGGACGTCATGACGGCGAGCCAAGGAGAGGCGCCAATAATAGATTCCTTGTGTTTGTACATGCCGCGGTGACTATTTGTGCCGTTTGTGGGAAACTGAGTGATATGCCAGACGGCAAAGTGTTTCATTTATCCAGAGTCATGGGGGTTGATCCTGAGTGAGTCTTCACTCAGACATGCAGCCCTGTTCCTGGAAAGGTCAGCGAGCAGATCCTGCCAGTCCGGGGGCCGGTTGTGGGAAGGCAACTGGGGATCAACCTCATAGTCTCTCCTTTTGGTGGGTAGTTACCCTTCAGCCCAGAACAATCAAGATTAAATGATATTAATTCAAGATTAAATCATAGTAACTCTGAGCTGTGGCAATAAGCGTGCCTTGACTTGCACATCTAAACCTTGGTTTCTCCTGTGTAGTTCTGTGGTGATGAGATGTACAATCCTCTGTCAACTGCTGTGTGTTCTCTATACCAAGATGCTGGTCCTGTTAATTGCAGGTGTTCCCTAGCTGATGGAGGGGGGAAAGTTGTTGAGCCCAAATTCCTGCTCCGATTACATCATTTCCTAAACCACTGCTTCACCCATAGAGGGTAGGGGAGGACAGTTGTGTGATGTGAAAAATGGCCAGTGATGCCTGCCATGACAAAGAAATGGAGAAAAGCAGAATAATGCTACCATTTCTCTCTGCCACCTGGTGAGCCAAATGATTCCTCACAGAATCATCTCATGTTTACTCAAATAATGACCTGCTTTCATATCGCTTTATCCCTCAGGCCCTATTGGCCACAGACATAACCTGTGGAGGATTTCTAATTCAGGCAAAAAGTCACACGCTTTTCTACTGAGTAAGGAACGTTACTTCACTACGAATTGGTTTGTATGTAGCCAGTGTGAGCAGTGTGGGAACCTACCAAGTAACCAAGAGCTACAGGGGGAAAAGGTGAGTCTTGTCTGTCAAGCTCCCGAAACAAGCTGAATGGGGAGTACATTGCATAGGTCACTTCTTTTATTTCAGTCTAAACTAATATATAGTACTCAGCTCAGTCAAAGGATGTTTCAGTGAAATTTGAACCAAATCCATCTGGCTTAGTGAAAAAGCGTGGTTTTCAATTAAAAATTAACACTGCTAAGATCCAAAGAAAGGCAGACAAAAACCGTTTCCACTTTGCACCCTACGTGATGGGTGACAGTCAAAAGGAGAAAAAATAAAAAAAGATGAATTGGATTACAATTGTACTTGAACTGCCTACAAATGGAAGCCTGAACAACACTGACCTCATTTCCAAGCTGTTTTATTAAATCAGTCATTCTTGCAGGTAGAAATGCACTGTACTCCTGTGACCAAATAATACAACCCAAAGAATCAGCATCTACCCCTCTGACCAGTTTGCTGCCAGGTAGAAAAATCCCTGTGCACCAGGAGTTTGGGAGACGCTGTATACAGATGTACTTGTCAATATAAATAGGAGTGCCACACAGAAAGTCAGGCACTGGCTGCTACTTCATGGCCAAGAGTTTTGCACAAACAAAATGATTGTGACTTATGCTCATCATTTGGGCTCCTGCGCTGGCCAAGTGGGTGGGTGGATGGCTGTGTTCCTCTCCCTGACGGATGGCAGGGCTTCAGCTGCTGGAATTTTAAGGACCTGCTTCTGTGCTGGCAACTACAGACAGAGCTCTTGCAAATGACATGTCATCCATCAGAAAACCTCCCCAATCACCTTTGTATCAGGATGTAGTGACCAGACAGCTCAATTGAGTTTTATGTATGTTATTTTCCCCCTGAATCCTTCCGTCTCCTCCCTCGTTACTCGAGCATTTATTTATGAAGATATTTGCAGTGGGTCCAAAGGTCAAGTGTAATACCCCAAGGGTTAAAAGCTGATGTTTACTTAACATCCGCAGCAAAGGGAGGTGAGCTAGAGGCTGTCTGAAGAGATTCCTGGTGAGTGAGTTCCCTAGACTAAGTCCTGTCAGAGCAGGGCAGGTTATGAGCTTCAGTAAAAGCCTTCCAAGACTTGGAGAAAAGTAAATAACATGTCAGCCTGGAAAATCCAGGCTGTGTGTGCTTACCTGAACATCAGTATGTGTGTGTATATATAGCTATAGATGCGTAAGTGTCACTACTGCATTTTTTCCATTGCATATGCAGCAGTCTTTTGGTGCCTGTCCATGACACTGCATATTGCAAGCGTCTGGCTATGCTGTACTGTCTTTGAGGTTAAGAAGTGAAGAAAAACATCTGAGGCATGCTACTGAAATATGAACCAAAACAATGTCTGGCTCCTAGGTCATTAAATTGTTAGAAATGGTCTTACAGCAGATTTTGGAATCTGGGTTTTTCCAAACCTGCTTATTCGTCCCCTTCTGGAGAGCAGGGAAATAGGTGAAAATTCAGAGTTTCTCCAGAATGGAAGTGGTAAGCTTATAGATGGTTTGGACTGTCACAGCGCTGTCCGCTTCCTTGTGTCTTCGCAAAACTCTCCTCAAGCCACCAAGTCACTGGGCAATATCTTGACACCATCAATTGTTTTCTCTTTCAAACGTTCAGTCACCTTATCCCAGGAACCATTGTCGTCACCAAGAGTCTTCTGTGATCAAAAATCCCAGCTGAGGTGACATTTTCTAACTTGTCTATGTTTTCTGATCTTTCAGCTGGAAACATATAGAGCTTAGAAACTAGCTGCGCAAACAGTCATCTTGCACATATAGAGACAACACCACAGGAAATCCCTTCCCAAAGAAAATGATAGAATGATGTTTCACATTACTGTAGGAACTTCAAAGATACCATTGCCTTGTTATTTTTACTTTCTACTAATTTCTAAGCATTTGTTTGATACTTTCCTATTTTATTGAAATGCCAAAAATATTTCTGATTTTTTTTTTTCTCTGATAACTGACTTACAGCCACAGTAATGATTTAGAAGATAGTTCTCTCTTTCATCAGTGACAGGAAATAATCGCATCCCTGAGGTAACACCCTCAGAAGTAACACTCAGTCTTGTTTACATCGTGAGTAGAAGTGACCCATTGCAGAAGTGAAGGTAGAAGTAACATTATGCCAACACTTTAAGCTCCAATAATGCTCATATCTGCAACTTCTCTCTGAGGATGCTTCTGCAGAGAAAGCTTAGTGGTGGTTCTGGCTACTGATGCTGCCTCTCCAAAAGATTAAAGCTCAAGAAAAAATAACAGTATTTCCTAGTGAAGTGGTAGAAGTACATCATGAGGATCCAACAAAATCTCAAGTGGCTGATCAGTCCTTCAAAAGTCTCTCCTCCCCACTGCCCCCTCGCCAAATGCTACTTTTCTGATCACCCTTGAAAGCAAAGTGAGACTAGTTAGGAGAGTGTTACTATAAACAACCCTTTCTTGGAAGGAGACAGGCTTGTTGCTTGATCTCCTGCCAATTAACAATAGCCCTGTCAATTTTCACCAAGTGAAAACTTGGCAGCCTTCATCAGCTCTGGGAGTGGTGACCCTCCTCTTCCCAAGCATTCCTCAAAGATGGCAATGCAGATACTGCAGTAGCATAATAGGCTTCATGCAGGATTTCACATCCTCTCCTCTTAAGAAAAACATCTTGATGTTGCCTTTGCAGCACTAGGTGACCTTTATCCTCTATTGGCACTTGGCTCCACAGGTAGCATGTCTAAATTAAATGTGTTGTTCATACGGTTTGGAATGACAAAATGGGCTTTGGCTTGTGAATGCAAGCTTACTTTTAAATTTGCTTTCTACAAAGAACTGCAGGACATGCAGTTGGAAAGCAAGTATTTGAGCTATTCTCTTCCCCCCCAGCCCTCCCCTCCTTTGATTATTTCTGCTGTTTTCACAGCTACTGAAAACAGAAATCAAACAGACGTATCGAACAGCCCTAAACAACCCTTGATGGGACAGTGTAATGACCACCTCAGCAACCACGTGGCACAGCAGGTATGGGCTGACACATCTTGATTAATTGAATGCTTGTGGTCTGGAAAGACTCAGTACTTTGAGTGATTCAGATTGGGCTGGAAAAGGGGCACAATTCCCATAGAAATGTCTTTGAGGCTAGAAGGCAGGTATTGCCTTTGCTGGAGTGGTGTCTGCCTAAGGGTCTCTTGCACCTTCTCACCAGGCAGCTGCAGGGCATGTTCCTCCTCTAAAATAAACTGCATTTCTTGGGTTTTACAGAAGGTTGTGTGATAGGAGATATAAAAGCATGTGATATGTCTCTCTTTTAGTTCATCTTTTTTATTTCTGGGTGTAAGCAGGCCACAGCTGCTTACATACTAGTGCTTCACACGTTTACCTCTCCACCCAGCTGAAAGCCTCAAATCCTTTTTTGTGAATAAACACTCCAGAGAGGCAGCTTTTCAATTTCAGGGATGGAGAAACCAAGTCACACAGATAAGGAAATTTTTTGCCTGCACCTGTGAGTGTTTTAAGGGATAATAGAGCCCAAGTCTCCTAATTTCTAATTACCTGCCCCAGCTGCAAGTTCTGAAGAGAAGATTCATTTTTCTATGACCTGCAGGGATTGCTGCTTTCAGACAGGATCCAGCTGTCTGTGGTAGAGACTATGGAGGGAGCATTGGTCTATTACGTAAAACATGATGGGGACACCAAACTGTTCATCTAAATCATCAGAGTGGCTGTAAAAAGGTTTCTGTGAATGTGGAACAGTGAAACACAGCTGCTACACAAGTATGCCAGCAGGGCTAGGGGATGCTCCTTGGCCAATCAATGCTGACAAGGTACTTGCACTAAACTCTATGCTTCATGTCTGTGGTAAAATGGGCAGCCCAACACTCTGGAAGGCAAGATTACCTTAGCTAGAGATAAACTTAAAGATGTATCCCTCAGCCATGGAAAAGCTTTCATTTCTAATTGATTTTTCTGTGGGAGAAGCAGGGTTGCTCTCTCACGTGGTAGTTTTGTTCTGGGGGGTTGTTGGTTGTTCAACCTTTCACCGTTAATGCTGTCAGTTTCTAATAAAAGCGTTGATTTGTAGATTTGGTTTGGAATACCTGGGACAGCTGTCACTCTGCCCCAAAGTCATAAATCCTTATGGTCTTCCTCATCTGCCAGTCCTCCGTGATTAAAGCAAGAGCTCCTTGGAGCGATGAATCACCAAGACTCATAGGTATTCGCTTGGCGCATTACTGCTGCAGCCCACTCTGTGTGTTGTCCAGGCACTGTTTGCCTGACATAAACAATAGATAAGATGTCAAACATGCAGAATTGCTCTGGAAGGAAACAGCAACGATCTCCAGAGCTCCAGGTTTCTGATTTCCTTTTAAGCTTGGAAATTAAATGTGGAGTTTCTCTAAAACTAACACAAACACTGGGGTGGTCGGCAGTCTCCTTTATTTGTGCATACCAAATATGTTCCAATGCAGCAGGGAGAGAGATGCCGTTAATACCTAATACCAAACATGCAAATTATTACTGGATTTTGTGTAAGTAATTGAGATCCCCTTGGTTTTCTTCCACAGTGTTCTCTTCTATTTATCAATTTCTTCCCTGTATCTTTTGGCTTGCCTGCATCTTCATTCATCATTCATTCAAAAAGCCATTCAGAGCATCAGAAACCAATTTCCTCCCTGAGCCTGGTCCTGTAGCAAAACAAGGCTACCCTGCATGGAAGTGATGTTATGAAGATGTGTGCTGTTTTGAACAGAGGAGTGTGTAGCAGGAGGTGGATTAAGACTGAAAAAAAGCCAAAACTGGATTTCGTGAACTACATCTTGTCTTCAACTCAATATCCCTCCACAACAGAAAAATAAATGCTTTCCACTTTGTTCTCTTGCATAGGTCTGTAAATTGTCATGATATTACACATTAAGCTAACGGGCACTGAAGTTTGACTTGCACTTTTGTTCTTCTGACTCCTTGATTTCTTTCTCCAATCAGACGGCTTAATTAGCCCAAGCCCACCCAAGAAGTAGTTGGCTAGCAGCTAACCACCCCGCACGTGCTGCTCTGCCTCTGAATCACTGCCTTGACTGAGATCCAAGGGCTTCGATTTACTCTGCCTCCGAGGTGTGCATGTACGAGCATGCAAGCACACCGCAGGCAACCCGTGTTTCATCCCTATCTGCAGATAGCAAATGTAAATCACCAGGACTGTTACACAACTGCTACCTTACATCTGTACAAATTTGTTGGTCTCTTCGCTCATGCAAGCATTTGCTACGGTGCCTCTGCCCTGTGAAGCCCTGTGGTCGCAGGACCTGCTTGCCCTGCGGACAGAGGATTGCATCCTTCTAACATCTTGGGGAGGTAAGAAGTTCATGCGTCTTTTTGTGTCTTTGCAGACGTAGGATCGAGAGGTGGGTGGCTTGTCCAGGAGGGCACAGGGAAGTAGGTTTGGTTTAAAGTAGAATTTTTGAAGGGTGTCCAGGCTTGTATTGTGTGTTCTTGCCTGTCTCACTGGTACCTGTGTCTTTCATAGACCATGAGTGTGTAGGAAGTGAAGGTGAGGGAGTCGGAGATTTGCACAGTTATGATGCCTTTCGCATCCTGTACTGCTCTAAGTCTATTAGGAGAAGCACTGTAACTTCTTAGTACTTAGCTATTGAACATCATATTGTCCATGAGTGCAGTTAAGCAAGAATGATTTTGCCAATCTAGCCACGTATTGTATGTGGGAAATTATGACTTCATATTAAAATTATTTCTGTCAGCTTCAGGAATAATTGTGCCCATGCATTTCAGATTCTGCTCACAGAGACACACTCACTCTTGTAAACCGAGGAGAGCCATGCGCGCGAAAGGGTCACATCTGTAAGAGACCATGGTGCAGAGATGAAGTTCTCCTGACTTTTTTGACCTTATCTCAGACAAATAATCTTCTTAGCCTTGTTCTCACTGTAGCAGTCCTGCTGGCACCCCTCTTCCAATGCATCTCCAGGGAAAAGGCTTCAGATAGCTCATTCCAGCTTACAGGGCCTTGAGATCTGAGGAAGACCATTTCTTGGGCTGTTTTCATTTGTCATTCTCTAAGCTCTAGTTCTTTGTTCTGTAAGTTGCCGTATTTCCATGCTTGTTACCAGTCAGTCTTTGTGTGCATGTAAATGCATACAGGTGCATGCAGATCTGTTGTTTGTATATGTGTATATGTATGGAAAGCTTGGGATGCAGTAGGCCAATATGATGCCCAGCCTTCCACTCTGGCACATGACATCTCTGCTTTACGTAGCCATAGTCCTTCAGATAAATAAAAGCCTTTTCACTTGCCAGAGCTCTTGCCACCTCATCATACGTTAGCCCATCCTCTCTTCCACCTGGCATCCCTGGCACTGATGGAGTGGTGAAGGGTGGCCGTACCCTGCCTGCCTCCCTTCCCATGAGCTAGCTGTAGGACTCACCAGAGCACAGTGTGCAACCACCAGCTGTGTCTCCATAATATAAACTTGGAAAAGCTCATCTGAACCCCAGCTTTGACTGCTTTGGGAGGAGAAGCAGGCTACAAGGGCTGAGATCCAAATGAGAGACTCCGATTTTAATCTCTTCCTAAGAATTTTGGTCTGTGCTGGAGGCAACACCTGGAGACGCCTCTGCTTGCCTGCAATCCAGATGCAGCCAAGATACCTGAACTCTGTTGCCCTTGTAGCACCAACATCTTTCCAGGTGCTGCTGGACTGGACTGGCATGGCACTTCTCACTGGGGCCTTCTTGCCACAATCTCTTCCCAGCCCCAGGCCCCATCACTGCCCTCTCAGCTGCTGAACCCTAGGAAACACCTCCTTACCTATTAGCAATGCCTGCCTTCCAGCTAGAAACCCACAGAGTGAGTGTCACCTGCATCTAAACCAAGGGTGTCAAACTCATTTTCCCTGGGGACCACATCAGCCTGCTCCTGCAGCATAATGTGCATCACACACACTGCACACCTGACCAGCGAGCTGGCAGAAGCATAGGGGCAAGGAGCTCGGTGCTGCCACTGAGTAGAAATAAGATACCAGACTGGATAAAACAAGGTGGAGGGTTGGATTCTGCCCGTGGGCCTTGTGTTTGCCACCTGTGATCTAAACCCTTCAGCCTCCGTGTGCTCCAACCCTGCCGTGTTTCCCCTGGAGAAGCTGCTAGAGAAAGCACGTGCACTCCCACTGGCTCCTCTGTCTGGCACAGGAAGAGCAGGTTTCCTACCTTCCTTCATAAAACATAGCACCACCTCCCAGGGCTTAGTGTGCGCCCTGCTTCTGTAAAAGGACCGAGGCATGGGAGATGCAAGGTGGTTCAGCTCCACAAAACCATGGAGCTATGTCAATTTAAGCAGCTAAGAATCCAGCCGGCACTTTTCAAATCACATTCAAGGAGTTTTAGATATCTTTATGTTTTTAATTAACTATATAACACTTCTTTCAATAGTGTCATCTTACCACTGGTTTTGCTTGTGTTACTCTACTCTCTGAGAACGCTCTTCAGGCCAATATCCACAATACATTTTTTTGAGAGAGGCTTAGTGGTACGGGAAGGTGTCTTGTTAAGATATGGTGATTTATACGCGGCCGATTAAGTTTAAATAATTGAGAAGTACTAGTATTCTATGACTGTCTTCTTACCTATTACTTGCGATTAATCACTTGGTTTTCAGCCTATGGTTTTCCTTCTAGATTTTACTCCCAGATTTTTCCTTCAGAGTACTGCCAGGTACTTTAGATTTAGTGGGGAGTATTCCCAAGCAAAGAGTGTTGAAAGATTTGTGAGAAACCTGAGAATAAGATAAATGTGAGATTATGAGAGACAGTATCTTCACAGCAACTGCATCTTTAAGCCAACAATCAAACCCACTGAAAGGCAGGGAAACCTTAAGCCAAGTTTCATTTCAGTCTCATATAACAGCACAGACCTCAAAGGTCGAAATTATTAATAATGATAGTCATCTTGAGTTTTCCTGACAAATAATTTAGAATTATCTTTATTGTAGTTATCTGAATCTTCACACCTCCCTTCCCTGGTAGTATCTGGGTTGCCTTCTCCTCATCACTGAAAACAGGCTGCACAAAAAATGAGTCACCAATAAGAGACTGGAAAATATTGGCAGGCCCGTGCTTTGTCCCAAGTGCTGATTGATTAAAAGCCTGATTAAAGAAGGAAGGCTGGCAGCACGGCATGGGATGGCTGCCGTGGCACGGAAAGCCCCTGGCATCATGAGGTGCGCAGGTGAGGATCACCGCCAGCACCTGCCTAGACATGGGTGCTTCCAGCCACCCTGGCCCAGCAGGGGCTTGGGGGACTAGTCACACGCTCCTTTTGCTACCCCATTGCTCTGTCTCTGAGGCAAGGTAGGGCTCAGAGGGCTTCCCAGCATGAATGGAGAGCAAGTACCATGTGAGGGGCACAATTATCGTAGGCTCACAAGTAGTGATATCTCCTGCCTCCACGTCTGGGTGCTCCCAATGCATTTAACTAACCTGATCTCCTCCTATGACAAGATGACCCACTCAGTGCATAATGGAAACGCCATGGGTGTTGTTTACCTGGACATTAGTAAAGCCTTTGACATTGTTTCCCTCAGCTTTGTCCTGGATGAAGTGGCTGCTCAGGACTTGGACAGGTGTGTTGTTCACTGGCTAAAAAACTGGCTGGATGGCCAGGCCCGGAGAGTTGTGGTGAGTGCAGTTAAATTGACCTGGTAGCTGGCCACGAGCACTGTTCCCCACAGCTCAGTGTTGGGTCTGGTTCTGTTTAATATCTTTATCAATGATCTAGATGAGGGAATTGAGTGCACCCTCAGTAAGTTTGCAGACAACACTGAATTGGACAGGAGGGTAGGAAGACTCTGTAGAGGGATCTGGCAAGGCTGGATTGATAGGCCAAGGCCAACGGAATGGGGTTAAATAAGGCCAAGTGCTGGGTCTTGCACTTGGATCACAACCACCCCATGCGATGCTACAAGCCTGGGGATGAATGGCTGGAAATCTGCCTGGTGAAAAAGGACCTGGGAGTGCTGGTCAACAGCTAGCTGAGTATGAGCCAGCAATGTGTCCAGGTGGCCAAGAAGGCCAACAGCATCCTGGATTGTGTGGCCAGTAGGACTAAAGAAGTGATCATCCACCTATACTCAGCACTGGTGAGCACCTCAAATATTGTGTTCAGCTTTGGGCCCCTTACTACAACAAAGACATTGTGGTGCTGCAGTTCATTCAGATAACGGCAAAGAAGCTGTTGGAGGGTCTGGAGCACCAATCTTATGAGGAGCAGCTGGGGGAACTGGTGTTGTTTAGCCTGGAGTAAAGGAGGCTGAGGGGAGACCTTACCACTCTACAATTACCAGAAAGTAAGTTGTAGTGAGGTGGGTGCTGGTCTCTTTTACCAAGTAACAAGTGATAGGACAAGAGGAAGTGGCCTCAGGTTGCAACAGGGGAGGTTTAGATTGGACATTAGGAAAAATTTCTTCACTGAAAATGTTGTCAAGCATTGGAACAGACTGCACAGGGAGGGTAGTTGAGTCACCATCCCTGCAGGTATTTAAAAGATGTGTAGACATGGCACTTGGGAATGTGGTTTAGTGGTGCACTTGACAGTGTTAGGTTTATGGTTGGACTTGATGATCTTCAGGATCTTTTCCACCCTAAATGATTCTATGACTCTACAATTTCACAGCTCTTTCATAAAGTCTCTTCCAGAATCAGTACCCCAGGGTGCAGGCCATGAAATAAATACACAAGAAACACGTTGCGACTCACGGGTGAATATTAACCTTCAGGTTAGATGGTGTAAGTAAAGAAGGCTTAAGAGCTGGAAGATCTGATTGTTGTTCTCCCACTTTTTGTGCAAGTCCTCTATTTTTTCTTCTGATTTATGTATGAGTTGAACAACTAAATTTATTTTGCCCCCAAATTTATAATTACTCCTTACCAGTGTTTTGCTATTAGGTGATATGAACAAGTGCAAATCCTTGATATTATGATACAAATATTTTTACATGGATCCTTTCCCAGTGTCAAAGTAATATACCCAGAGGGCACAGGAAAAGAGTCATTATACACTTCTTAGAAAAAAGTGTTGGGACTGCCAAATCTTGACCGGCATTATTATTGTGGGCAAACAGCTTAGGGACTGAGCTGCAATATCAGAGTCATTTACTGGCAGTTTAAATGCTCTCTGCCTCAGTTTTTATTTTTTGTAAAATGCACACAAAAAATGTCCCTCAAAGCCCTAAAGATTAATTCAGGTTTCTGAAAGATTTGAGATTTTTACTTGAAACAAAATAATTGAATGTGGTGTTTCTACTGATGTGGGGTATACACTGCACAGACCCAGGGATAAGTTATTTGCATAGTTTTATGGGATTAGGTTTAGTGGTGTTATTCCCCATCAGTAATCAGACTGCTAAACTAAAATAGGATATGATCTAACCCATACCGAGAGAGACAGGCTCATTAAATAAAGCAGATATGTTTTGTGGTTTTCCCATATCTTTGTATTCATATAATTTTCATTGAAAAAAATATCAATTTGCAGTTGTGTTTCAAAGTGTATATTCTTAACTATAGAAGCTGTACTGTTCTGCATTTTATCTTTGTTTCTCCAAGAAAGCTGGTATATGGTAGTTTGTGACATTTCCATTGTGAAAGATCCTTAACATTAAACAGTTGTTTAGAACCATAAGCCCTTGCCCTAAGATACATATGGTTGCACTTAAGCTGAAGTCACCACTTTACGTTAGAAAATATTGTTTTCATCATAAAAGGTAAGTGTTCCCAGAAGTGTATTAAAATGCTCAGAGATACAAAAGAGAAATATTGGAATTCAATCTTGGGTACCAATGTAAAAATATTTAAATATGCTATAAATTGAGCAGATCCAGCACTGTTCACTGAAGAATCTTTCAGGTTATTAAAATACTTTCTATTCAATAAGAGTCACTAAATCACACGGTTTGTGTGCTGTTCAGTGTTAGAAACACTTCTAGATATACCTAATCAATAAACTTCCCTGGGTCACAAACAAAAGTTACTTCGGCTCCTATGGAGAACAATTAGAACTGAAGAGTGCATCAGAATGGAAAGTGCATAGATTATATGTAGTTCAACTCCAGTAGAGCTGATGAAAGGCACAAAGGACTTAAGGTAGTTGAAGTGGATTAATTCACACCCAAAGAATTTGTATATATGTTGCACATGAGGAAGGTACTGACTCATAGAGTCAATGCAGAAGAACATCTTTAAGGTAAGCGGGCAGGGTTACTGGGGGCACTAAATGAAAATAGTGGCCTTTCTTTGCCATTCTTGTTCCAAGTCTTGGAAAAACAAAAGGCAGTTTTGTCATCTCTCCTGGAACAGAAGACTTTCTAATTGCTGCTCAGCAGAGGTTTTGCTAAAGGCCCACCTTTTTTACAGATTATCAGGTAGAGCAAAAGGAAGGAGGCTGCAGCAGCATGTGGGCTGCAAATTGGAGAAAACCGACTCCACCTCTGTGATGTAAATAGAAAGTAGGAGTAACAATAATATTTTCCCCAAGAAAATCTAACACTGCTGAGTTGGATAATACAATAAAATCTTAAATAAGCCTCCACAAAATCTTTCTATAGACTTGCCCCTGTCTTTGGGCAGCATGATTTTGGAAAGGGACCTCAGCTCTGCTGCTTCAGATGGAGTAAAACCAGATCTAAATCACCTCAATAAACACTGCATCTAAAGAGATCTATTTCATTAAGTGTGTAACTGCTCTAACAGCAGTGAATGACCCTATCAAAAAGTTAAGGAGTCATACCACCACCTGAGGCACAAAGCATCATGCAAATCATCGTAAGATGATGCATGTAGTTAAAGCTGTATGTGTGCCAACACCCATTAGCTCAAATTCACGCGTACAACTCCACAAAATTATATTTTTTTCTATGAAAATTCATCTATGCTATAACTGAGAGGTCTACTAGTGGGATCCGGGACTTTCTGATTTGGTGTCAGAAGTCATACCACTATTTTCTTCAGCAGCATGTTTAGAAAGTGCTCAGCCTCCCTTGCCAAACTGGGGTAGTGAGACCATAGTGTCTAGCAGATTGTTTTTCCCCCAGGGTTTCATATGCATTTTGCAGTAAATGTTTTCAAAGTACCATGTGTTAAAAGATCCTTGCAGGAATTCTTACACAGGAGAAACTTTATTTATTTAGGTCAACATTAGCACTATTTCCTGGCTGTTGTGAATACCATCTCAGGGGAGAATTTGTTTGTCATTTTAGTCAGAAAATGACAGGATAAAAATATACTGGATGGTTGCAAACAGAGCTGATCTGAGGTTTTTTCAGTTAACTCGATACAAGAGCCTGGATGGAGGTTGTTATTTTACTAAATGCCTTTAGTTCAGTGGTAGCCTCGTCAGAGTTCCTCTGTATTTCTACTTTCCTTCAATGTTTTTCTCCTATATTTCCCTGTTCCCCTCTTCTTCTGTTGTCATCTTGCCTTCTCTTTTACACAGGGGACTGAAAAGTTACATTTGAAAGAGTTCATCATATAAATGCCGAGACTAAGTCAAGGGTCACTCTTACCTAGAGCTCTCCAGCATCCCTTAATAATCCTTACATGATATGCACCCAGTTCCTCTTGCTTTCTGCTTAGTGTATAATTTCTCTAACAGATATTTTGTTCATAACAATAACACGTTTCCATCATGCTCAATGAAGTTCAAATATGCAGCTGTTAGTGAGAACTCCTATGGAAGCTGATAGGGTATTTGACTGTTGAGAAGTAGACTAATATGGTTTGGGAGATAGTTCCTTTCTAAACATTAACTTAGAAAGAAACTAAAATATGTGTTTACTTTTCATTCGTAAGTACAATTAACACTAATCCCCTTTAGTTTTATAAGGACTTGTCTTCACTGGGAGTGCTGGAGTTCTTTATTAATTCAGGACTGTACAGAACAGCAATTAAAAATGTGGTGAAGTGGTGGTGTAGCTTATTTTGTTCACAGGTGTATTGTATGTTTGCTGTTTTTAAAGAGAAATTGAAGAAAGAATCCATTTTAAGGGTTGTCATATCCACGAATACTTTTCCTGCAGTTAAATGAAGCAAGAGGTATTCTTCATTGCCAAAAGAAAGGGTCCCCTGCCATGTCAACGAATCCCGTAATCAGGTTGCAATAGTAACAGATTACAGCTGTCATGTTTCTTTTTTCTCCAGGTTCTGATTTCTCTCCCTATCTCTGGTTTTATTCTAGTAAGAGATACCCTGTGGCTCATTTTGCTCAGGTCATCCAGGAGAACTTACGTGGGCCAATAGTTTCCATTACATTTATCTCATCTCCTGTCTTTTGCAGCTAACCTAAATGAGTGCCACACAAGCAGTTAAGATATAGTCTGAACTACATTTGCATCAGTGTTAGTTTGAGAAAAGCAAAACCTTAATTCTAGAAGTTTTCCTGAAACATACCTTTTCCATAAATAATCAAAATAACTTAAGCAAAACTCTTTACAATAGCTGATGTCAAGTAAATACTTAATACAAAACTCTCAGACAGGTTCTTAAACCCTTCCTACAACCCTGGTGTGCCGTGAGAGTGGTGCAGGGGGGACCCAAGACAGCTGAAAGTGCAGAGCAAAGGATTTCCCCGGTGTGAGCAAATCAGTGGCTGAGACAAAACTGGCAGATGCACTCTTACCTCTGCCTTGTTTCCTCCCACTCTAGCCTGCACTATTGCCTCTACAGCACAGGAACACTGACCAAGGTGCCCATCTCAAGGTGTTTGCTCACAACACCTTGGATGATGGAAATCCTGCTGTTATCCTGACTTGGACTAGGCCTGGGGTTCCTTAGACATACCAAACTTGAGCTGCCATTAAGTCTCTCTCCTGGTTTTACCAGGTATGAACACAACTTGTGATTTTAAAAGAAGACAACATGCAAAACGCCTCCTGTTGATGCTGACACTGAAGCTCATCTCCTGGGTTGCTGAGCTGAGGCAGTTAGGAGCAGAGGCTCTATGCTGGCGGTTGTCCCACCAAACTACCTTGGGGGTCTCACCCTTTCTTCCCTCCAAGCATGCACTTGGAGGTGAGTGCCTGCCAAGCCATTCTCTGAGGTACAAACACAGCAAGCACACTTGCTGCTGCCTGCCTACTCCAGAGGATTTCCTGGTGCTTTCAGGAGAATGAAAGCAAGCTGAAATGTTCTAGCACTTTAAAGAGGGACTAGGCATTGGTGGGAGGCTTGTTTAGTATTTGAGTGGGATCATGACTACGATGTTCATCTGCATGTTACCAGCATCGAATATACGCAGTTGGGAGCTGTTTAAAGATGAGTAGGCTCAGAAAGAAAGGAAAACTCTTCCAGGGAGGGAGGAGGCAGAGTGAAAGACTGCTAATGCTTGCAGCACAAAGATCAGGGGAAAATATGGAGACGTCGGAGGGGGATAGTCTCCAGGAGGAGGATATCAGGCACAGGAAATCAACGCTTGATGGGAGACTACCCTAAATGTGTACTGGTAGGATAGTATTTACCCTTCGGGCAGTAGCAGGACAGGTGCCAAATCTGTCTGTTGAAGAAGCAGGAGGTTACCAGCCAAACTAGCACACCATGACCCCAGGGGACCTTTATTTCAAACATACCATTAGATTGCTGGCATGGAGAGAAGTCGGCAGCCCCATTTCAGACCAGTAATGATGTAATATAGCTCTTATTTCAGAAGTGTCTCTATAAAGTTGACAGCTACTGTTATCATCTGATTCTGCTTGGATTGCTAACGCTGGTGTTTGAGGCAAGTTTTCAGTGATTTCTGAAGGAGCAGCCCTTGCATAAAGGAAGGAAGGTGTCTTTTAGCGTGTGCTTAGCAGTAATTTTGGTAGCCTTTCAAGTATGTGAAAAAGCCAACCAGTAATAGCTCATTGTTTTCAAAGATGTTTTAAGGCAGGGACTGAATGTTTAGGGCTCACTTTGGATTTTGGGGTGTCTGGCAGATTGGTTCAAGGCACTGTGACTTTCTAGCAATGCTCTTGTAGTATTCTTCACATTCTTTTGTCTAAGAGAGGAAAAAATGTATGACTGATTCCCGTTTAATTAGGCCTCATCTGCTAAACAGTTATGTCACTATTTACATATGAGTAGTCCCACTGAAGTCAAGTCTTACAGCTGTATACTTCATCTGGTAACAATGTAAATCCAAGATAAACAGACTTGGAACAAGAGATGTACATTGCCTTATATGTATGAACTACCTGAATATAGCAAATGCTGTGCCACGTCGTTCTGGCAATAGCTAACAGCTATCCTGTTTCAACACCCTGTAAATGGATCACCTGATTATTAGTTTTAAAGGGTAAACGAAACTCTACTCACTAGTCCTGACTTTTACTAAAGTGTATGACCTGTCAAATTAGTAACTTTGAATCAATTGTGCCCCTCTACTGTAATAAGGAAAAATAATCCTCCACACCTACTCACACCAAGTGATTTTTCATGGCTGGATCTCCCACGGCCTAGGGATCAACAGTTCTAGAGATAAAAACAAGATATAGGGAAAGGAAATGGCTGGAAACTCAACAGACATCTGGGTTTAATTCTCCTCCATTCCCTTTCTAATGCCTTTCTTACAGGACTCTCAGCTGTTAGTGACCCTTCTCCATCACTTTTTTGCATTGACTGATGTCCCATCTTCAGCTTTGGTCCATTAGAACAACTTGGGCTGTTCTCGCACCAGTGAATGGTACTACAAGGAAGGGACTGTGATTGCTTTATACTACCTTTTCCTCTTCTGCCAGATAATTCCCCATCTTCTGTAGCATCCCATAGTACCCTACAAATGACCATTTGTTCTTCCATACACTTTGGTGTCATTCTCTTGATTACTGTGTCTGGTTTTTTAATTAATTACTTCAGACTGATGTGATTGAAGCAACATAAAGCAAATAATCCTCTCAGCAAACACATGCTTAATTTGGTCTAATGAGCATGGGATGCGTTATCAATTGTTGCTTATCCCCAGCAAAGTGGGTGGAGTTATCTTAAGCGTAAGTTCTTCTAGTTAACTCTCCAGAGGAGTATCTTTGTCTGTGGCTCTGTCAGCATGACCCCATCTTAGTATTACTGGCAAACCTCATTGATTTGTTCTGGAAAATGCAGCTGGACAGGACTGAAATGATACCATGTTCAACTCCTGCTGTGGATCTCCTGGGAATCTTTCATGGAAGTTTTTTTTTTAAGTTTAACATTACTACATCAATATAATACTGTGACCCAGGGCAAAGGATTGTTCTGGACATCTCAAATGACTGAGACCCTCACCAGAAACTTAGAATATCTAGAAGGTGATGAGAACTAGGGGAAGAACAGTGCAGTAGATAAAATACTTTATTACAAGTAATGCAGCTTGAATTACTTTCTCAATGAAACACTGTGTTCCTTGAGCCATGAAATAAGTATGGAAGAATTTTTTTTTTTAACTGATAGTGCACTTTTATAAAGTTCTGTCTATCCAAAACCATTGAGGACTCCATGAAGTCAGAAACTTTTAAGACAGATATATATTTGTGTAATTAAAATATGAATTGTGTGATTTACTACCCAAAGTAGACATAACCATAGTTCTCTTACTCCCCTGAGGGATAGCCAGGAGCTATTTGCTTAGAAGACTGGGAGAAAGCAGAACTCACTGCAAGCCCACTTGTTGGAACACTTGTAGAGGTCTTTTTTTTTTTCTTCAATGTAACTAAAAAAGTTATATTCCCCACTAATATTGACAATAACTATGGATACTTCCAACTGTTGGAAGAAAATGTCAGCTTCCTTACTGAAGATCAGCATTTATGGATGGGGCTCGGATGACAACTGATAGAGTGATCTATTGGGTGCAGGCTTACACTAGCAACAGCCTTTCTAAAGGAGTCTCTGCCTGTTACATGTCATACAGCAAGTATGTAATGTCAGTGAAGAGATTCAGCAGTTCCCTTCAGGGCAGCTTTGCTGGAGACCACTTGACTTATCTTCTAACGCTTTGCCCCCGGGACAGCCGAGGCAGGAAAGTACCAGCTGTACCAGTCTTAGGGCAGCATCTGCTGGTTATTGCATGGATCAACATAAATGGTTGTCATGGAAGAGGCTGCTTGCTTTGGCTCCCAGGCAGAGGTACCTGGGACTCGGTGGGTGGGGGAAATAGGCGTTCTGGAGAGAAATGACCTGTAAATGCAATTATAACAGGCAAACAACAGAGAGTGGGAGCGGGCAAGGAGCTTCTGGGTCTTGATCTTGCTTTTTCCTATTACCAGAGGCAGCACCCACAAACTTTGGAGAATCCAGATTCAGTTGGCTTCAGCTTCCCTCCACAGTCAGAGAATCCCGCGGCACCATCACCCCCCCTCCCCGCCACACACTCACACTCTTCGCGCTGGTGATAAATAAATTCGAGACATAGGGGACAAAATGGGGAGACGAGGACTTTGTGAGACTTGGCAGGAATAACACCGGGGCTCGACCACCTGTCTCTCTTGGGGAAAGAGACCGCAGTTGCGCCCAGCCAGGTGTTTTTGCACCTCAAGCGGGGCGAAACGCCCAGAATGCAGGCGGGAGGAGTGGGGTCGGGGGAAGGAAGGAAGGGGAAGCCTGTATCCCCTTTCCCTCCTCCTCCTCCCCGGCGGCGGAGACTTGGTGCGGGGCTGGCGGGGCAGCCCGCCCCCGGCGAGGGCAGAGCGAGGAGGGGGGAGGAAAGTGTGCTGGGAAGTTGCGGCTCGGGAAAGACAGGGGTTTCCGAGGCAGCTCGTCTTGGCAACTGTGCTATGTTCCTCTTGTGGCAGGAGCTAGTATGCAACAAGTCCCTGTAGCACTTCCCGTGTGAGCGAGAGTGAACGTGACATTTTTTTTAAAAAAAGGCAAATGTTTACTTACCTGTCACCAATGCAAATCTCCAGAGCCAGCTCGTCTTGCACGGCCCCAGGTGCGAGCCGGGAGGTGGAAGGAGAGCGGCCGGGAGTCAGGGCTCATTACACAGCGCGCCCGGCCGGGAAGGACTTTCCTCGGGAACTTTCTGTCCCGCTCCGGTTTCTTGGGAGGCGGCTGCGATCACGTTTTATACCGTGTTGTTAGCTGGTAACCCCTCTCATTCATTAAGATCACGTAAGAACTCAAAGGGAAACGTGACTCTGAGCTAAGGCGTTTGCGTAAATCTATAGGTTTTTAAAACTCCCTGCCAGTTGCTTTCTGTCTTCCGTAGGCACCAAGGTGGTGGAGAGTTTAAGCTTGCGGATATTGCAAAGGGTTATTAGATTCATAAGTCACACCAAGTGGTGGGCGATCCACTGAGCAAAGCAGAAGTTCTCACATGATGACTTCAAACAAGACACATTACCTTCCAGCATCTGTTGGAGAGACTGGATTTTAAGACACTTCTGTCTCCAGGACAGCCAAGAAACAATGGTGAGTACCAATAAAAAAAATCCTATTTTTATAACTGGAGCGAAAGGGGAAAAAAAAAAAGAAAAGAAAAAAAAAAAAGAAAAAACAAGACAAAAGAAAAAAAAAAGCTTGAGATGATGCTTAACGACAGTATCTAATATCACGGACTCGGCTTTCTAGTACTTAATATACCCAAGCATGTAACCCGCGGAGGCCGGAGGAATTGTGCTTTAGACGGTGTAACTTTAATTGCAACGGTCTTTGATTTAAAGGCTGCGATGGAAACACCGCGTTGGAGAAACTTGGGACCTGCCGGCGACTTGGCTGCAGCCGGGCGCTCGCTCCTCCCGTCTCTCTCTAAGCGGGCACGGAAGGCGGCTGACGGGGGGGGGGGGGGGGGGGGGGGTGTGGGTATCTCCGCGCCCCGTCGCGGAGCGAGGGCCCCCGGGGGGGTTGGGGGGGCGCGGAGCGGCAGCACCTTGGACAGAGGCAGCGGAGGGGCGGGCGGGGGGGGTGCGGAGCGGACGCGGCACGTGACAGCGCGGGGGGACCGGAGCGCGCAGCGGGGCGCGGCGGCGGCAGCACCTTGGACAGAGGCGGGAGGGGGGGCGGCCCCGCTCCGCGCCCCTGCGCGCTCGCGGAGCCGCTGGCACTTGGTAGCGGCTGCCCCCTCCCGCTTCCCCTCCGCCACCCCCCTCGGTCCTTCCCCTCCTGTCGCCGCCCGCCGCCCTCTCGCCCCGCTGGAAGTTGAATTCCTAGCGGTGCGGGCTGGAATAGGAAAAGGAGGAAAAAAAAAAAGGGGGGGGGGGGGGAAGAGTCTTGGAAGCTCCGGGGGTTGTGGTTTGACGGTGTCAACTTTGGGAAATGCCAGTGTTTATCTCTGCGATCTAGCCACTGCCCGTGGTGTTAGCTGTGACTAAGGTAAGCGGAGGGGTGGACCCCCCGGCGGCCCCCCTCTGGCTTCTACATCTCTCTCTCTCCGTGGCGCGGGGATGGGTGCCTGCTCTTTGCCCAGTTTTGTTACCTTGCTGGCTGCTCGGTGTGTGGAGGCTAGAAAAGGTAGGAGAAGCTTGGTGAGATTGCACTACGAGTTGAGTTAAGTTGTGCCTGATTTAATCTGGGAATCTCGTCTCTCTATCTGCGTGTGCATGCTTTGGGCAGAGATGCAACCGATCTTTACCTAGATAAGCAGATGCGACGAATTTATTTTTTTTTTCCTAGCTAAGGATGGAAGTTGATTTTGCATAGCTAAAGAGATGCAGCTGAGCTCTAGCTGGCACTGTGCACAACTGATCTTACATAGATAAAGGGATGCAGCTGATCTTTACCTACATGGAGATGAGCTGGTCCCCAGTTTGAGGGATCACTGATGGCCCCTCTGTGTACGCAACCTACGATTGAACGGGAGAGCCGTGCATGTATTGCTGATGATCCAATATCCGCATCTACTTTGCTATAATTAAAGGGGGGGGGGGGGGAGGGAGGGAGGGAGGTGTTTGACAAGCCTGAAACCCAAACGCAGCCCCCCCACCTGGAGATCATTCGGATAAGCTTTCTGCTCATCTCCCTCTCTCTAGTGCCTCCCCCCCTTCCGATTCTTCCTACGTAGAAATGTAGCTAATAATATTTAGTCTCCGGGCTAAAAATAAGCTCTGGAAAGTCAGCAGTTTGGCGGAGCAGCGGCGGTAGCAGCAGCGCTCGCAGGTAGTGAAGCTCCGGGGGTCTCCGGCTTTGCACGGAAACTGAGCATTGAGACACCCTGCACCCCCCGTGAGCACTGAACCCTCCCGCGCTGCTGGGGAGGGGTCCGCACTGAGCCCCGCTCCATCCAGCGTTCGCCTACCCGCCCCGGGGGGATCCCGGCCGCCGGGACCCACCCCTCCTCCCCGCCCCGGGGGAGCCGAGGGGCGGTGAGCCCAGCCGGGGGTGGGGGGGGGCAGCCCGGCACGGCGCGGGGGCGGCGGGCGCTCCCTGCGGCAGAGCCGGCGGCGCCGGGCAGAGAGCGAGCGAGCGAGAGATGGAGGGAGGGAGGGATGGAAGGAGCGAGGGAGGATCCCGCGGCCCCCCCGCCTCCCGCCGGGCTCCCGCTCCGGCTCGCACGTAGCCGAGGAGGGAAACCCCCCAGCAGGCGAGGGGCTGGCACCGCCGCGGGGGAGGGGGCGGCATTCCCACCGCGCAGCCGGCCGGGATGGGATGGGCTCTCCCCGCTGGTAACACACACCCCCCCAACCACCCCCTCTGTTGCTACGGCGACCGCCTCCCCCTGGGGGGCACCGTCCTGCGGAGATGGGGAGCGGTGTCGCGGAAGGGGAGGGGTGGAGGGATGCCGCCCCTCTCCCGCCCCCTCCATCCTCCTTCATCCCGCTTCCCTCGGGAGGGACTTGTTGTCTGGAGCCCCCGGACTGTGCCTCTCGCCGCACCGGAGCCGGCACAACTAAAATGGAGATGCTGCAGGACGGCCCCGGGGGGAGCCGCCGCGGAGCTCCCACGAAAGTCGGTCACCTGGCGTCTCTCCTGCGTTAGCATCTCTTGAGGGGGGGTGGGGGGGTGGTATCATTAAAGAAAAACAATCATCCTCCTCTCCTGGAGACGCGTTAACCGCGGCCTGGGCTCCGTGCCACTCCCCGGCCTCCGGGTGGGAGCCCGGGGAAGGGGCCGGGCTGGATCCCTCCGTGTATTTTTCCATTTACACTTGGAGTGCTTGCGTTTGCTGGGGATGCCTGTCAGGGTGCAATGAGAGGCATTTCTTGGGAGCTCTAAGAAAAGGAGAAACTAGACGTAATGAGTCTCAGAAGCATCCATCATCTGCAGGAAGGATAAAACTCAAACGCACCTAGTTTGCGATATCGGTTTCATTAAATTCATAATGAAATGTCCTCTGACCTTTTTTCACGTAGTTTTACCACCTGACTCTTTCCTAATGTTTGAATACATCTACTGTGATTGAGTGGTGATGAGTCCTAGTAAAACCCATCCACTTCCCAAAATAAATGGTTCTGTTATATGGGAGGTTGCCAAGAAGCTTCTATTTATATGAATTTTCCACTCCATGGATAATTTTGAATATCTTCATATATTTCAATTTTACACCAATTACTTTCTTACTAGCTCTTAAAAAACTCTTGGTTCTGATATTTCCCTGCCTCTGTTGCTGTGTTTGTGCTGAATTCTAATCGTTCTCTGCAGAGACGCATGGGACAGACGACTGCTAACAAATGACACTGGGCCATATTTGGTCACATTTGCTCATGGTGACTCATACCTTAATCTGCAAGTAGCTTTATTGATTTTAGTACCTACTATTTCTCCAAGAACTGTCACCGCTTTGGTGGTGGTTTGTCACCACCTTTCATCTCTTATGGTTATGATACAGTAAAATGTCCAATCCCCTTCAAATATCTCTTCATCTTGCAAAGTTTTGATGTGGCAGTCTTTCTTGCTCCTTTTTTCATGATTTTCCTTGTAGTTTACTTGATAACACAAGTGTTGTCTTCTGTGGTTTGGTGGCTGTCATGTGTCTGTGGACCGCATGAGATGATTTTTTTAATGTGGTATTTGACATAGACATGATCTCTCTCCAAGTTTGTTATTCTCAGCACCTCTCCGTTTGGATAACTGCTTGATTTTCAGCATCGCTCAATAATTTCCTGTTTCAAATGGGTTATGTCTTGCATTTCATTAATCTGAGGTGGCTGGATGCACCCATTTGCCTTTGTACAGCAAGTCCTTTATTTTGTTTCTTTGTCACACCGATATTGTCGAGCTCTCTGAAATGCCCAAAGAAAATGCAGACTGGCTGCCATTTAGTAACCACACGTTGCTTCCTAAATACAGTGGCATACGGTTGCCCTGCCATGAGAAATTCTGGAAAGGTGGATGAATCCCGAAGGACAAATTTTCCTCAGAGCCACAAGTCTTGCCATGTATCACTGTAGTAAATCACCACTGAGCACTCAAAGATGTAGCTGCTGATTTTTAATCAGATACTCAAACAAAGAGAGCATCCATAAGATTTGGGGAGATCTAGTTCATTCCTCTAGCAAAAAATAGTCATGTCAATTGTTGTAAACAGCATCTGTAAGAAACAGTACCTCTCAAAGTTGTTGCAAATTAGTAGGTTCCCTAGACCCAGGAAAGAGATCGGTAGCATAAGGTAAAATACGTATGGATAGAGACTTTCACAGCTTACTCCTCTTTGAGCTAACATTAGATTGGGGCTAAGAAACTGGGGCTAACATAAACAAGCTTGTCACAGTGGTCCTTAATATGGAGATGATAGCTTTTGGGGCATGGAGAACTAGAAAGAAAGAACTGAGAAACACAGCACTGGTTTTGTAACCCTAGTTTCTATTCATGACTGGGGAGTCCAGCTAGTAGTATGGACCACAGAGTACGGGAAGATGATACATAAAAAACTGTAATACTTCTATGCCTGGAAGTAAGAAATTGAAAGTGTGTGTATTCCATATTTCCCTCATGTTTGGGTTTCTAAATGTTTTTACACCTCCTTTCTGCATCTCTCCCACCACATTGTTAGAAATACTAAAATGCCCTGGCAGAGAAATGTCAGGGGATGTCCTGCAGCACCCAGGGCGCACGATGAGCAGTTTGGCGTGCAAAGCACTCGCCAACTTCAGTGAATCCTTACACCCACATGCCAGCAAAGTGCAGGGCAGGGCAGGGCACTGACTTCTCCCATTAACTGAAAATATCTCTGAGACACACTTTTTTTCAAAATTATAGCCAGGAAAACATACAAACTGACATGGAGTTCATATAACAACTGCCCACCCATTTCATTATTTCACGAATGTGTGATTCGTGCTTGTGAGCTGTCACCGTTAACATTTCCATCTGTCTCAATATTGCTTCTATTCTTAGTTGCTATGTGATAGATGTAGGTGTACGAAAAGGATTTTTCCCCCC
The DNA here is from genome assembly GCA_033558235.1 of Neomorphus geoffroyi. Taxonomy (NCBI): domain Eukaryota; kingdom Metazoa; phylum Chordata; class Aves; order Cuculiformes; family Neomorphidae; genus Neomorphus; species Neomorphus geoffroyi. The sequence continues at coordinate 17,053,682 of JAUMJM010000033.1, read as the reverse complement.
TCCCTGTGTCATGAAACAAAATAAATGAAAGCCACATATATGTATCCATGCATTTCAAGCAAGAGATACACCTTTGTGGCATTCCCATTACTAGAAGTAGAGGTGGAGTAAGACGCACGTGCCTGTGGCCTCTCAGTGCTGCTAGAACATGTATTCAATGGGGCAAAACAGAAATAAGTCAAAATCTAACCACAAAAGAACAATATTTCTTTCATCTCCTTTTGAACATACAGTTTGAGAGACCTATTTTCCTAATAACGTAAGTATGGGAGTAATTTTACTTATCACGTAATCCTAATTGATCTTTTCCTGAGGCAATCACAAAGGGAAAATAGCTGTGACATGCTTCCGTGTTCAAAGGATCGAGTCCTCAGCTGTGTAGATATTTCCAAACTTGGAGCTCTCAAGGTATGCATCACTTGGACAAACAGAAAACTCTTTGCAAGACATAGGCAAAACCTGCATTTCTCAGTACCTGGATGCCAAAATTGGATTCAGTGGGATACCTGTATAAGTGAACATACAATCCACAACAGCCTCCAGCAAAAGTGAAATCTGGCTCCAGTTGCTTTATTCCTGTCGTCATTTGAATTTAATGGCAGAGCGCAAACTCGTAGTTTCTTGAAGGAAAATGTCTTTTGAAGTTGTTAATGGATGTGACTGATTTTCACCCCCTGGCATAGCTCAGTGCATCCCAGGGAGGCAGAGATTTGCCAGGTCCAGTCTGTGGCGTAAGCTGGACTGCAGGGGATTGGCCTCTGCTCCTCCTTGGCTATTGGAGAGCCTCAGGGCTGGGACATTTGCAATACAGCCAACTCTACTGTCGGTAAGTGGTTTCTCCACAGCTCCAGGCTGTTGTATGGTCTCCCATGGGGAATATTAGCGGTGGGACTGTAATGGACCAAGGTCTTGCTAATAAGTGGCCAAGTGCATGCTTTCTCTTCCCCCTACCTTTTTGTGGTCCAGTCTGTCTGTCTTTCTTTTTTTTCCCTTCCCAAAATAGCACACAAAACCCCAATTTAACAAGCGTAAACTGTACACTCTGGCCTCCAATTTATTTTGACATTTGGCAAGAATGATTATGCAATGTGTTCATTAAGTCATAACATTTTCGCTACTTTCCCATTTCAGATCCTTATTGACTGTAGCACATGCGAAAATAATTAACTTATTTATTCTCCGAATGGGTAGTAGACCCCAAACCTCTCAAGAAAATATATTGTTTATGTATGCAATATATGCAGAAACTTTTAAAGCTCTAGGTTTCACCTGACCATAAAAAAAAATAATGTCTCATTTCTGAAAGGGATGAGGAGGGGTTTATCATCCACTAAAATGTTTATAGGGTGGTGTAGCTAAGGAGGTTGCAGCAGACAAGTTGTTTCCTTTTTCTCAAACAGAGCCCCTTCCTCCTGACAAGCCTTTGTGGGACTCAGGAATAATCCAGAAAAATAGTCATGGTAATAGATAATTAGATGGACCGGCTAAAAGCAATATGAAAGGGGGCTGGTAGCACAAGGATTGCAGAAGGTGTGTGGGCATTTTGACATCCAGAAAACATTATAGATCTGGTCTCAGCTACCTCAGTCTCATGATGATAATTAAGAAATGTGGGTGTAGAAAATCTCTTTGCATGGTTTAGTTGGATTATTGCTGCAGTTCAAAACACAATTGGCACAGACACCCACATTGGACATGATTGCCCTTTGATGAGGCAGATACTGACTTTTTAAAGCTGACATAGTTAAAATTATGTCTAAAGTTTATGGGGCCACAAGCTTCTAACTAGACTCCATTATTATAACAAATGGTAAAATACAAGCTGAAGCAATTTAAAAAAAAGTTGAGGCTTGTTGAGGAGGAAGAAACCCTGGCAGTGGGAAGGCTTCAGGATTAACCCTTCTCTCATCTGTTTAGCAAGAGCAGAAGTGCGGGGTTTACTTTGAACATGTTGTCATATATCCTCTTCAAAGACAGAGTGAAGGGAAGACCAGTGAGGCTGGTTCTTTGACTGTTTCCAGCAATAACCCACAGTGTAAAGTCTAATTCCTACACAGCTTGGGGCAGATCTTCCCAGTTCTTTTGCCTCTGTCTGTTCTTCAACAATACAGAAGCGTTACCAAATTACCCCCAGGCACTGAATAAAGTGAAAAATACTATATTTTTTTTTTACAAAAAAGTTCAAACTACTTTGTAAGCAGAATTTTTTTACGAAACTCTTGTCAATGGTAAGAGAATGATGCAGGTTGTCTAGATGAGGACTGCTCATGGCTAAGATAACACGTAACAGTATAGCTTAACATACTCACTCTTGCAGTGTGTTATTCTAATATTAGAGACACCAAACCTGTGTAGCTGTGGAAATGTCAAAGTATTGACTTCAAGCCTCATCCTGCATTTGGGTTTATTTATCCTTTTACATGTTTTAGTCCTTAAAACAACATCAGTGGAAGAAGGTTGTATGATGGCCCAGTGCTCATTCTATATTTATCACAGCTCCTGTTCAGGTTTTCCCTGAGTAACCAGAAAAGGACACATGTTGACAATGTAGACAGACTTGAAAAACTATTTGACATTTCAAAATTATCTTTTTCCCAATATTTTCAACACAAACTCAGTTCTATATTGTTTTACAGAGTGTTCAAGGAGGCTTTCAGCATTTCTCTCTAAAGCTGTCATCAAAAGTCTGACAATGACATTTGATAAAATATTCAGAATCAAAACAAATTATATCATCAAAAGACAATGAATTTCAGGGAAACAGGTGGTTACCAAGAGGAGAAAAAAAAAAAAAAAAAAAAGGCAGCTGATTTCTGACAGAAACAAATACCTTTTGAAACCTGACCAGCTCTACTGAGATTGAGATGCAGTGAGAGTCATGAGCAGGGGTCAAGAGACTGGAGCTGCTTAGGCACTTAATTGGGTCTGTCAACTACACGTTCATTCACAACCGCTGAAAGTTTCTAAAACCATCTGAGAGGATATTTGGCTGAATTCTCTAAACAGATATTTGATAAAATAATATTTGATAAAATAATATTGGCCAGTAAAACAAAAAGAGCTTGCAGTTTTTGAGTGAGGCTAAATTCTGTGTTTGGAATTTTCCTGTGGATGATGGTACATCTCAAATATGTTTTTGTTCTATACATGTCACTTGCTGTAGCCTGAAGTGTGATATCCCTTATTCTATTGCTGAAAATTAATTGTATCAGAGAAAAAAAAAAAAAGAATAATGTATCTATTGGTTACAGGAGGAGTCATTACACCAGGAGTGAATCTCACAGTATTTCCCATATGAATCTCTGTGTGTCCCGAATTTAGTTTATTGACTAAGTAATTCAGAGTCCTTATAGCCCATCATCATTCATCATGGGTTTTGAACACTCCTCTAAGTGACATGACTAATATCTGTCACATGTTTTACTCTAATCTTCTTCTAAGGTAACAAGCACTGAAGTCTAATGTTTTTCCTTAGTTGTTTGTTTGGGTTTGGGTTTTTGTGAATAGTTTTTCACACAGGCCTTGGTGGCACAAGAGGAAAGAGTTTAAACATAGATTCACCTGATTCTTCTCTTTCTCAGTGGTATTTGCTTCTACCTCAGCAGTCGGTCACCCTATCCACCATCTATTCCCCAGGCAGATCTGGTTCTCTTGCTTTTTTCCGCCCACCACCTGTTGTTTTCGTCTTCCCAAATCCTTCACCTAGACTCAGTCATCAGCTGCCCAACCATGGTCATAGCCCAGGGTACCCACCGCTTTTCTTACTTCTTTTTTTTGAGCTCTTTCAAAGACCCAAACATATCTGACTTCAGAGGGGCTTTTGATCCTCAGTCTACCACCTTTGGCACCAAATAGCTGTTTTTATCATCTAATTTCCCATTAAAGAATTCCCTAAAGCATTCCTTAAAGAAAATTCTGCTGGCTCCAACATTTTAAGGAAACCAAAATATCTGACAAGAAGGCGAAGCCCTTTTTAAGGCAAAGCTGGAAAGTTAATTTGAAAGGGCCAGAATTTCATATTCATTTATCCATAGGGGTTTTCCAGACAAAACGAGGAGGAAATTCAGACTAATGCGAGGCATGTACTTCACAGGGCTGGAAGAAAGTCAAAGATGATAGACCTTTCAAAATTGTTTTCTTTTGACTTCATACCATCCTCTGGCAAGTCAGCCTATCCAAAAGCAATAGGGCAAGGCCAAGGCAATGTACTGACTTGCCTCCTTGACCACCAGAGGCCATTTCACCAGCTGCTGCTTGTGTGTGACAGCTGCCTGAGGCTCTGATTAGCAGCAGAACTTCGTGTCTTGCCTCTGCCAGGGCTGTAAACATGATGATGATGTGTGTTATGCCAGTTCCCTCTCAGAAATGGAAAGCTGGGCAGACTTCAGTGTGTTCTTCCCCAGGATGTACTGGGAATGATGCAGCCATGGAGACAAGTGTCATTTGGATCAGTTTGTCTTTTTGTTTCTCTCAGTTTGGGTTTCTAATGTAACTTGCAGGCTGGGGTAACTCCCGAAACTGTCCCCATTGAAGCCAAGAATTACTTTCAGCTTATGGAGCTAATTGCAGGTAGTCATTAATACTTCCCTACATAGCAACATCTTCCTGCTCACCCTGACTGCCCTCACTGCAGACCTGTCTGTGGTGGAGCCACACGCTGATCCCACAGCCAGAGAAACGGAGATAAGAGAGACGGGGGACCATGCAAGAAGGTGTTTCAGAGGGCGCAGAGCCCCTGATAGGAACAACCATAGGAAAGGGGTGGGGAGGACACAGAGAGCCCCTGGAAGAAGAGGTGGATTGTGTGAGGTGAGGGAAGGAGCCCCATGGAGGGTCAGATGCTTGGCATGCTCTGGATGCTCATCCTGAACACTCACCACTGCTGGAGTTTTATCAGCCTCTTCTCAAGCCTTGTCTAGCCCTGCCTTTGACTCCCTAGAAAGAGTCAACGTAGTCTCTCAGACACAGGTACAGATTTGGGGTGAGGGCACAGCACCACCACTGTGGTGGGATGGAACTGTGGCCATGAGCCCTTCCTGTGCCCCCCAAGTACTGCTCACACAGTGACAGCCTAGTTGCACTCTCATAGAGGAGGAACCTGGGCTATGACTGGGTTAATTTTCCTTTATCCATTCTCATGGGCACTGCCACTGCTTGGCAAGGCAGAGACTACATGGAGATGTGGTAACGTAGATGGGCAAGTGATAGGGAAGATTATAGAGTTGTATGATTCAAGCACGTACAGAAGAGTTGTGCTCTGTGTACCTGGGAATACTCCCAAAGACCTGTTTATTGCACTAATATGAAAAAATGTGATGGAAGTTTGTTAGCATTTATCTGAAGACTTTACCGGGTCACTTTTACAGATTAATTTTAACATACCTCTCTCTGGACTGGACCAGCGCCTACATGGACGCCTACAGCGTACCCTACATGGGCACTTCAAACCAGCATAAATACTCATCCCTGTCCCTGCTGGATTAGCCCTGGCCTGTAGCAGGTCCCTCAGCTGTCTTAGTTTACGGCTAGATGGGGCCCCACTGGTCTCCCAGGGCCAACACGGACTTTCTGCCAGCAAGGAGGTGTGGGCAAGCAGAAATGGTGGATGGGGCTGGAGTCCCAGTGAGCCCCCACCTGGCCCACACTGGGGAAGTAAACAAAGAGCAATGCATCTCACCCACTATGAGGGAACATAGGATGAAAGGTCCATCTTCCTGGCAAGCCAGTTTAGCAGTCCCTCAGCTGTCTGCGAGCATGTCCCACCTGGCTGTATCCAAAACCAAGATGGGGAAAATTGTTTGCCTACATTTGAGTGCCTGCTTTTTGTGGGATGTTAGAAAGGATCAATAGTTAGCTAGAAATCAATCGGCTGGATTCAGATGGAAGTCTAGGACCAGTTTATCAAGTGGACAGCAAGAATTTCCTTCTCCTATGCTTGTCTTTCATTTGTGTTAGTACTCAGGCTCACATCTTTTTGCTGAGTCTCTTTAAGACCATCAGTACATGGAAGAAACGCAATGTTAATTTACTGGTAAGGTGAGAGCCTGAGAAAAGCACAGCAAACCCCAAACTGCAAAATAAACTATGCCATCAGTTATGCTTCCCCATCTCTGGTAACTGGTGCAATTTTCTGGCAGTTCACAGGGTCTAAATTTAGAAACTAATCAGAAATAACCCTCTAAATTATACTGGTTTTTATTTACTTTCTTTTATCTTGATACAACTTCTTAAAAGAATATTTTTAACATCTTTTAAACATTTCTAGTAAGAGGCAATAGACAAAATGTCATAATTTCCATATGAAGGAGTTTGTCTCAGTGCAATTCCTCTCTAAAAAGCCATTTTACCCTAATATGGTCCCAGAGTCTAAGTAACATATTCTGTTGCAATGACTTTTGCATCAAAACAATTTCTGTTTCATATCCAAGAAAAAATGTTGAATATTTAAATTCCATATCCTTTTTGATCTTAATTCCCATCACAGAAGAGCTCTTTAGGCCTCATCAATGTGCTCTAGGTGCAATATCAGAGTACATTTTTCATATTATGGGATCTAACCCAAATTAAGAAACCAAAGGGGAAGAAGCTATACATGCCTGGAAGGGAAAGGGATTCTGCCTGAAGCACGTAGCAGGGTAAAGCATCAAATAGAAATGTAACAGAAGTCTAAAATAATGGTTTAAACACCTTGCCAGGAGTCCCTCCTGAAAATCTAATGCTCATCTCTCTTCTGACTTAAATACTTTGCATTCCTGTTGACTTCAGTTGTGTTTATAGGCAAATAAGTAAAGGCACTATAAGTTCATATGGTGCAACTGTGGGTTGCAATAAATTATACTAGATTAAAGAGGCTAACTAACAAAATACAAAGAAGTGTTTAAAGCCACCACTGCCTTGTAAGCATTTAAGTTTCAGCTCTATAAACTACAGGAAAAATAAAAAATGTCCAGGAAATAAATGTAGATAACATTGTTTACGAATATATACTCCAATGGCACGAGCCCTGAAACACTAAGAAAAGGCCTCACTGAATGTCTCAACAAAGCCAGGAGTGGATTTTACTTGAGTACAATTTGAGTTGCATCCAACCCTAAAAATAGAGGGGCTCTGGGCACATTGAGTAGGAGGAAAAGATAGAAGAGGAACTAATGCTAAGGCCCTGAGGTTCAGCCTGTTTGTGAGACGTTGGATGGTGAAAGTGTGCTGCCACACTCCAGGAACACGTATCGGACGTGTGCGATTTCTTTCCCCCTGCTTGCTGCTCTGGTCATGTGGGGTTTGTGGTGGCAGCCCTGTCCCCACTGGTGGATGCTTCTGCCCCACTGCCACCCCTTCAGAACCACCCTGTCCTTGTACAGTATGGCTTCTTCCTGGGACAGAGAAATCAATACGTTTTCCCATTTCAGAAACTTGAGAAAAGTTATTTTTAAAATACCTTCAAATTTGTATTGATTTTCTGAATCAATATTTCCGGATTTTTGAATTCTGGAGTAGCCATACATCTGCCCCGTGTTTCATTCCCATCCCTGCATCTATAAATGCTAGTTCAAGCACATCATGTGCTGTAGAGAACCAGCTGCACATCCAATTGCTCCCATACTGTACTTGTGAAGAGGAAAATAATAATTTAATAGGAGTACCACAAATACAAATATACCACACTAATTACTATTTAAAGCAATTCTGCAATGCGAGTCAATTAAATCATTTCATCTGGCCAGTGCAGAGAAATGAAGGCTCCTGTGCACATCACACTCCCTGGGGCTGGGCTGGGTGGAAGGAAAGAAGGAATGGGGATGGCATCTTTGTTATTGGCATCTTTTGCTGTGCACTAATGCACCCCACAGACTAGGTGAGCACACAACCTCATGGTGGCTCAGATCTTGGCTCTTTTGCTGCTTTCAGTGCTCGCACCTCTGCCACGGATAAACAGACAATCCCTTTTATCCAGGCAAGTGAAAACTGCTGGACTGGCACACAGCTGCTTATTAATCTCCAAAGTGGAATGTAGTAACATTTATACACAACGTGATTCCAGTCATTAAATTAGTGGAAGATTAACAATCCCAAGTGTTCAATAAACAGAAAAGACAGCAAACAAATGAAACGTGTTAGTTAAGGGAAATTTGCCTTTAATGCAACTAATCCAGCACTTGTTTGTTGACCCATGAGTAACAGTAACTGGAGGAGGAGAATATAATGTGGTCTGTGTTTCATTTTGAGGACTCTATTTAATTTTTATTGCTGCACTGATAATTTCACTTTACAATTAACTAAAATATCTACTGTTCCTCAGATACTTCTCTCCTTAACGCTTTAAGTGGTTAACCTGGAAAATACTTTGAACTCTAGATTTGCTTCTTAGGTAAAATAGCTCAACACACTATTTAAAAAAAAAATATCTTGAATTCACCTTTAAACATATCAGCTTGTTAGAAGTAGTGGGTGTGCTTTAAAGCAGGACAGCGCCAAAGCACCTTAACCTCCTTGGGAAGATGAAGACAGCTAAGTGCAGAGTAGGATACCTTAATATGAAAGTAGAGCAGAGCAGGAGAACTAGAACTGTTTAATGTTTACACATGCTTTTCATTCCCAAGGATCTGCACGTACCCAGGGAGGATCCCTCCTGCCAGCTCCAGGCCAGAGCGGGGCCCCGCAGGTGGTGGGCACCCCAGCACAGCTCCTGGCCCCTGGCGCCAAGCACACATCCTCCATCTCTCCTCCCTGACTGTTTGTTTTAGATCTCTTATCACCCATCATCTTACCAGCAATATCACTGAGCTGCCCACACCTGGTGAAGCAAGTGCTTGAGCTTGATGTCAGAGGAGATCTTAGTTGCTTAAATAGAAATAAGCTACAAAGGAGCATTCATGGTGCAGCAAATCTGTTTCTGGGGGGATCTTGCTTATTTTTAGGACGTACCCGAAAGGAGCTCTCCACAGTTATGCACTGAGAAGGTTTTGGTAAGGCATATATCTACCGTCAACTTGGACAGGATGCCTGGCTAAGTTTATTAAAACCCCGGAATCTGAGCCCTTTAAATATTAAAAATAATCTACTGTATTCCTTCCAATTGAAACCCACTGAATACTTAGAGGAAAGGAGAGATGAGTCAATCCCAACACCTTTCACCCACAAGAGCACCAACAGTTTTCTGATCTTCTTTAGCCATAGAGCTCCAATGGCCGGATTCATCACAGAAGTGTATCTCCAGCCATCTAATCTCTCTGCACTCGTCTCGGGTTTCCCCCATCCCGAGGAATCACACACAACCTCTTTGGGGGAGAGGGGATTTTCTTCTCCCTTCCCACGTCTGCAACTCACTCAAAGCCTGCTTTTTTTTGTTATTTCATGCCCTTTTCTCTGTCCAATGTGATGGAGCTGTGGCCAGGTTGTTAGCTGGGAGGTCAGGGGTGAGTGAAGGCACCATACGCCAGACACCTGGTACACTGGAAACTCTGAGGCAAAACCCAGATACTTTGCTCTTTTCTCAGGTGCCGGGTGTTTGATGCCTCCAAAACAACAGCAGTAAGGCAGAGACACTTGTGAAACAAATTCCTTGTTTTAGCAAGTGTTAGAGCATAAGGGAATAATAAACCAAACTTTTAATTTTGATGCTAGATCGGATTCATTCTCTCTTTTCTTTTTTTGGGTTCTCACCTTTTCAGTCATGCTGTCATCCTTGATAGCCGCCCTCCATTCTGCAGTGCGTGGTTGGCCTGACACAGCTCCACACTGGCCATAGGACTCTGCATCAGGACAAAGGATAAATTATCCTCCCAGCTACCCCCAGCCCTTTTGCACAGGGAAGAGGGATTTTGTACCTGCTTTAGGAGTCCCACTGTCCAAGTAGCGTGTGAGATTCTTGCAAAACCGCAAAAGGGAAACCTAGAAATCTGGGAAGGCAGCCCAGGGAGGCTGTCAAACCCTACCTTGCACCAGTCACAGCCAAACTCCATAATTCTGTACTATGTCCAGCTCTGGAGTTCTCAGCACAGGAAAGGCGTGGACCTTTTGGAGGGGGTCCAAAGGAGGGCCAGAGAAATGATCAGAGACATAGAACGTCCTTCCTCTGAGGAAAGTCTGAGAGAGTTGGGGTTGTTCAGCCTGGAGAAGAGAATAGCAGCCTTTCAGTAAAGGAGACCTGCAAGAAAGATGGGGACAGACATCTTAGGAGGGCCCATTGCGATAGGACAAGGGGTAATAGTTTTAAACTAAAGGAGTAGATTCAGACTAATACAAGGAAGAAATTTTTTATGATGAGGGTGGTGAAATATCAAAACAGGTTGCCCAGAGAGGTGGTAGATGCCCCATCCCTGGAAACATTCAAGGTCAAATCCGATGAGGCTTTGAGCAAACTGATCTGGTTGAAGATGTCTCTGCTCACTACAGGAGGGTTGGACTATGGCCTTTAAAGGTCACTTCTAAAACAAACCGTTCTATGGTTCTATGATTATGATTCCCTTCCTGCAGTTACCAAGAGGATCTGAACACTTTGCAGCAGCCCTCACAGGGCTAGTGTGTGCATCCTGGTGCCAGCTGCAGCCACCTCGTACCTGTACCTCACTCTGTGCCTGTCAGTCATGTCCTCCACTGGCGTGTTCACGGTGTTGGTTAGCTGTCAGATAAGGTGACATCACCTGGGTAAGTGCACACATGCATTTAGATGGAGAGGAGTGTGTGTTCATCAGTCAGTGTATGTGGTAATTGTCACGTATGACTCATATTCCATTTCTATGACAATTGATGCCAGTAGAGAAAACTACATGAGCAAGGAACAGACACAGAAGGGGTGTGCTCCCCAAACAAGTGCATTCATGAGCAGCTTAATAAATTTATATATAATAGACACATGCATTTCCTCATTTGCAAAAGACTAATCTGCACCTACCACAGAGCTCTGTTATAGAAGCCCATAAATTTCTTGCATATAAATTGTGCTGAAATCCCTCACTAGAAGGCATGGCACAAGATCCAGTGTACAGATTCCCCCATGTGACGGAAAGCTGGCATACCTCTAGCAGAGATTAGAAGAGACCAATTATTATAATTGTTTGTTGGCGTTCTAAATTAACTTTTTCTGTAGCTGCAGGGTGACAGTTCTGAGCTATTAGGTGATATTCTCTTTGGCAAAAATATTGTGGTTTTGGTGCCTATGATTGAAAGAGTAGGTTTCATCATTTTATCCTGTACATATGCAGTCTAAAAACTATGTGTAATGAAATAACTTTGGGGTTGTATTCCTGTCTTTGCTGTTCCACATAATACTTTCCCTGCTAAAATGAGGCCGAAAGGCCCCTCGGCAGACGTTCACTGAAGACGAAATTATGCTCAACATTAAGAGCGAGTACCCTGTGCTATTTAAGGCATAGGGTATAGTCTGGCCACCCAGCAAGCTGCTAGCAGGCCAGAACCACAGCAGCTCTTTGTGGGCTGGACACAAGGTAAACCTCAAGGCTGTGAGAACCAAGTGGCACCAAGTCCTGGGTGTTAACGTGCAATGCAGGTACCCAGGAGTGGCCGTGGCCAGTTTGGCCAACCCCTGGGTGCAAGGGGTGAGCTGGGGAAGCACTTACCAGCATTTACCTCTCTTCATCTTGCTCAGTTGCAGCCTGGCTCCAAAGACTTTTCATAGTTGAGCAGAATTTGGTTTCCATCCTCACAGACGCTGAATGTTTTCTGGTCTCACTGATGTTAGTGTGGAGCATCAGTGGTTCCACTGTGTGTGCTGCAATCGCTGAATCATCAGAGAGTGGCGTCACAGTCCAGTCATCTTCTTACAAATACAACATGCCTCCAATCTCCGTTTGTGTTTAGAATCCATTGCAATTTTTAGCATTATTTGAGTTGGAAAAGTTTATTTCCATGAACTTTCCAGTCCTCTAAAGTGAAAAAATAGCAAAGATAGGTAACTAGGAAACATGAATAAACATAATTAAACATAAAATGCTTGTAGTGATATAAGAACTGACCTCAGCCAATTAAAATTATTAATAGAAAAAATATTCTAGTGTCAAAACCTGAGTACATCAACAGTATTCTCATTTGTGTAATTTGGATTAGTTTACATTTCCTGACATCCAAGCAAAAGGCAGTCCAAATTGTAGCTTCTTGACCTTATTCTCATTCAAAAACAGGTTGAGATACTATGTGAAGAAATGAGAAGTGTAAAAGACCCATTCATGGGGGGGAGACTGAATCGCCGATCATGTAGTAACCAACTATGGACCTTTTAAGAATGTTATTCTTTTCAAATATTGACTTTTTTATTGCTTCTCTTACAATTGCAATGGGGGAATTTAAGAGCCACACAAACTACTTTATCATATAATTAGTTTATCAGTAAATTTGGACCTTGTACATCAATCACTGTAATGCATAACCTCTGCTGAGACAGAAACCAGATGTGCGTGTTCCTGCTTTCTTCTTTGTAGTATCTACAGCATCAGTAGTGCCTATGGTACAGTTTAAATTTAATTCAGCAAAAAGCAATGGTCTTACCCCCTGCGAGACATCTGATATTGCTGCAGGGATAAATCAACATTATGTTGATTGACAGCTCATACTCTTTCTTGCTCCTTCCCTTTTGCTGGATGGAAAAGGGTGAAGTATAATATGTGTATGCAAAAAAGAATTTTAACTAGCTAGGTATGGGAAAAAGATAAGCAGTTTCAAGGTAAATGCTGTGAGGCGGGCATGCTGTGACAATGATACCCAGAGGCTTGCTAGGCTGAATTAACCAAACCAAAACCACCAGTAAAGGACCTGCCTGCCCATTTCTTCCTTATGCAGCCTGTGGTGTAGCTTTCCTTTTGAGTGCCACTGAGTTCTGACACCAGAACAACCCAAGTGGGGAAAGCTTAGCTGTGCCTGAGACAGGCTCGGAGACGTCATTTTTCAGATACTACAAGAGAGAACTCTTTCTTGGGATCCCTGGGAATCAGTGGGAAGCATCAGGATGTCTGATGCTGACATCCTATGTATCCCGGAGATTTCAAAGGCGAGGGTGTATATATACCTCTAAGCTTACTGTATGTCTTGTGGACAGAGGAGTGGATCTCTGGCCAGGGCAGTATGTCCATGAGCTGACTAAGGGTTGCTTCACAAACTAATTCTTTGTGAGCCCAATCTTTTAGGGCTCATTCATACAAAATTCTTCTTGAAGTCAGGCTCTGATTGAAAAATAAGGAGCCCAGCTTGTATGTGTATCAAAAAATCCAAACAGATCATTATTTACACCAACTTTCATTTTCCCAGTAATTAAGCACTGGCTGTTAATAATCCCCAAAGGGCTGATTACACAGGCAAGATGCAGCAGCTCTCTGACCACACTTCTTCCCCAGGAAAATCCCTACACCAGGGTAAAAGGCAGTGTGTTTCTAGCAGAGCAAAATAGGATTTTCAGCACACAGTTGCCTCTAATCAATGGTTCTTACATTCTTAGCAAAGCCAAGCTGAAAGAGCATAACGGAGTGACAATTTCTCAGGTGGTCTGTAACACAATTCCTTTACAAAATAAAAAAAAAACCAACTTGTTCTGATTGCAAGGAGACTTTTTCAGAATATGTGCCTTCTCCTTCAGTCCTGAGAGCGAGCCAGCAGATGCTCTGGTGTCTCTAAAGCATGATACTTGCTGCTGCTCATCTGTGTGTCTAGTGTACCGGAAGAGTCCTTCCTCCAGGAATAACATGTGTGTAATGTATTACATTACAGCTAATTAAAGTAGCCGCTGCCGCTGCTGTTCAACTTGACTCGTAGATCATCCAAATATTTGCAGGCACCGTCTTATGAATACTGAATATTAAAACCGTGCTATCATCACTTATGCAAAACAGCTGCTGAAAACATGCTGCCCTGGTGAAATGAGGCACCCGCACCAACACAGTCATACCTGGAAAGCTGAACGGTACCGTGGAGAGATGTCCAAAACGGTAAAATAAAATGCATATGTTAACTTAGCAAGTTTCAGTTGTGATCCCCATGTTTGGAATCACACGCAAACGTCCACCTGGCAGTACTGCTGTGAGATATAAGGTTATACAAGTAGACTAGGTATAAGGAAAAAATTACTGTGAGGGTGGTGAGGCACTGGAACAGGTAGCCCAGAGAAGCCACAGATGCCCCATCGCTGGAAGTGTTCAAGGTCGGATTGGACTGGACTTAGAGCAACGCGGTCTAGTGGGAGGTGTCCCTGCCCATGGCAGGGGTCTTGGAACCAGATGATCTTCAAGGTCCCTTCAACTTGAATCATTCTATGATTCTACGATTAGAGTGGAAAAAGAAGTGGCTGGTGTATTCCTAATGGCAGAGTTTTAATATTACAAGAAGAGCCAAGCAGGACTTTGCCTGAAGAGCTGCCTGTGTTAGTGACTATCTATGAGACAGCAAGAGCTGGGCGTGATTCCTCAGGCCTGGGCTCTTAGTGAGGACTTTGAAAAACTGGCTCCTTTCTCATAAATTGATTAGATTTAGACTGGAAATCACTGAGACAAAGAGGTGGAACTGTCTTCTCAGCTTAGTGACACTTTTATTTTCAAATACGTGAAATCAAACCTCCAAGTGCAAGAAGGATGGTAACGTGTTACTCAAACATGATTTTTAAGAAGTTCTTAAAGCTGCAAAGGATATTAACCACCAGGATTGTTTCCCTTAATATATATTAAAAGCAGTTTTATATGGAAGGCCTTAGGTGTACTCAAATTTCAAACGCCTGGGCTATTTTATTACTTTACTGATCTAATAAATGCAGGTGTTTCATAGCAAAAGCACACAGGCAATCAGACTGTCTGAAGGCTGCAACGAGTTGCACACATTTCTCCGAGTATAAATGAATGGCCACGAGCACACTGAAGAGGATGGGCCTTCGGCAGTAATTGCAATTAGATGGCAGTCAGGCTTTAAGGTGTACAAAGATACTTGTCTTAACTGATTCATAAAAGACATAGGATATCTTCTTCTGAATTATAGAATCATAGAACTGCTTGGTTGGAAGACTTTTGAGATCATTGAGTCCAACCATACTTGTCCACCACTAAACCTAAGTGCTTCATCTACCTATCTTTTAAATACCTCCATGGATGTGGACTCAACCACCTCCCTGGGCAGCCTGTTGACCCTGATGACCCTTTCAGGGAAGAAATTTTTCCTTATGTCCAATCTGAACCTCCCCTGGCGCAACCTGAAGCCATTTCTTTTGGCCATTTCCTCTCATCCTATCGCTCACCACTTGGGAGAAGAGATCAACACCCACCTCGCTACAACCTCCTTTCAGGTGGGTGTAGACAGTGATGAGGTCTCCCCTTAGCCTCCTCTTCTCTAGGCTAAACAACCTCAGTTCCGCCAACCGCTCCTTGTAAGACACATTTTCCAGCCCCTTCATCCGCTTTGTTGCCCTTCTCTGGACATGCTCGAGCACCTCAGTGTCCTTCTTGTAGTGAGGGGCCCAAAACTTAAAATCAACAGCCTTCAGTTTTACCACTGAGGGGACAGAGGAGGGTGGAGGCAAGGCCATGATGGAGGTGATGGCCAGGCTGGAGGCA
Source organism: Neomorphus geoffroyi (assembly GCA_033558235.1). Taxonomy (NCBI): domain Eukaryota; kingdom Metazoa; phylum Chordata; class Aves; order Cuculiformes; family Neomorphidae; genus Neomorphus; species Neomorphus geoffroyi. The sequence goes on along the minus strand of JAUMJM010000033.1, from coordinate 17,038,143 downwards.
AAGCAGGTGCCTCTCCCATGGTGGTTGTCACCATACCAGGCTGGAGGCAAAGAGTGTGCTTCTCCCACACTGTCCCCATGGGACATGGCACAAGACGCACACCATGCCGGGACACGCACATGCTCCTGCTCACCGCAGCCAACCTGGCCGGGCAGTGTTGCCATCTCTCTGTCTTTACCAAGATCAAATGGAGCTACTCAATCAGGGGATGCCATTATTGCCTCCACCATGCAATTTCCACTATCAATAATTCACTGTATTTGCTGCACAGGCAGAAGGGGGAAGCGGCAGGACAGATTTTTGACAGGAGGGAAGCCAAAAACACCCCGGTGGGCAACCGGGCAGAGCAGAGAGGGGTTGTTCCACCCGGGATCCTCGCTGGCGGTGCCGTTCCCGGTTGCAGGGTGGGCACAGCTTGGACTAAACCCCCGCGCCGGCTGCGAAGTCCCCGGTGTAACGTTACCTGCGGCGCTCATTAATTAGCAATGCGTGTTATTATCTTGATTGCATTCCTAACAGGCAAACTACGGCGAGGTCAGCGCGGGAGCGAGGTTTAAATGCATCGCGCTTGCTTCATACCCGCCGCGGGAAACCAACACCGGGCGGGCCGATCCCCCCCCCTCGTTCCATCCCCATCCCCGCCCGGCCCGGCCCCTCGGGGGGCGCCGGGGGGCGGGCGGGGCCGGGGGGCGGCGCGGAGGCTTTAAACGGGGCAGCGCTGCCCGGAGCCGCCCGGGCTGGGGGGGCGGGGGGCGAAGCCTCTCCGGGACCGGGGGCTCCAGTTGGGGATCCGGCTGCGCTGCCCTCCCGCCCCTCTCATAAAGCTTTGATGAGACACTCGAGCCGCCGCCTGTGTCGCGGGAGGCGGCCGGTGCGGTTGGGCGCCCGGGAGAGGATGTGACTTCGCGGAGGGGACCCGGACAGGCTTTGTGTGGACGGCGAGGTACGCGGCGCCCCGCGGGGAAACTCGAGGGACCGGGGACGGGGGAGGCGGGACGGTGCGAGGCGCCCGGGCAGCGACAGGGGCGGCGGCGGCGCCGGGGCAGCCCCACGCCTCTTTGTTCCCGCACCTGTCGGGGCGGGCGGCGGGTTTCGTGTTGGGGCGGAGGCAGGAGTGCTGTCCCGCGGGTGCGAGCGAGCGCGGGGCCGGGTGGCCGCGGGGTGACGGTGGCGGCGGCGCTTTCCCCGACGGCGGCGGTTGCAGGGCCGGGGCCGGGGCGCGCTGCCCGCGAGGCGGCGTCCTGTGCGGGGCCTCGGGCGGTGCCCCCTGGCGGCGGGGCCGGTCCCGGTCCCCGGCGGTGACGGCAGGGGGCAGGCGCTGGGCGGTGGCTCCGGCCCCAGCTGGTGGCGGCGGGGCGGGTGGCGCCCCCTGGCCGAGGGGGGGGGAGGGGGTGGCGGCGGCTCCGGTCCCGGTGGTGGCAGTGGAGCAGGGCGCGGCGGGGTGGCGGCTCCGATCCCGGTGGTGGCAGTGGAGCAGGGCGCGGCGGGGTGGCGGTTCCGGACCCGGTGGTGGCAGCGGGGCAGGGCGCGGCGGGGTGGCGGCTCCGGTCCCGGTGGTGGCGGGAGGGCGGGTGGCGCCCCCTAGCGGCGGGGTGGCGCCTCCGGTGTGCGGTGGTGGCGGCGGGGCGGGCGCGTGGAGAACCGGGCAGCGCTGCACTTGTTGAAGCGCAGCCGCCGCTGGAATGCGAAGCACGCCGGGCAGCCTCACCGGGATTCCAGTGCCACGGGGGCTTTGTCCTCCCGCCATGTGCGGGGAGGGAGCCGCGGTGCCCGCTCCTCGGTGCGTGGGCAGGAGGAGAAGGCAGCAGCTCGGTCCTCCTCACCAGGACTAGTGTCACATCGGCATGGAAAACGCTGACCTCCAGCCTTGAAGACACTGGCGTTAGGTGGTAAATTTGGCTGGCGAAGGTTTAATTAATGCTTTTGGAAGCCTTGCACTAATCCCACTTAAGTGTTTGGTTCTAGGGTTAAAAGTCTAAGGTGTTACAGCCACGCTCATTTTGGTTGTTTATGTTGATGCGGTGGTGTTGGTGTCTTGTTTTATATGTTAGGGTTAAAACATGTACTTTTCCTTTCAGTTTATTGTAGTTTGCTGTTCTGAGGTTATGACTATTGCAAGATCAATAGTCATTACTTATTTATGTTTCTAGTAACACAGTTCTAATGAATGCAAGGAATCTATCATGGCGATTCATTTTTCTTCAGCAAGTATTTCTGTAATCTTTAATTCATGGTGTGATAAGTGCATAAAATGAATTTCCTTGGTCATCTTTAGGTATGAGCAAAGGGCTGGGCAGTGAGCTGTCTGTGGACAGAAGCAGCTTTTGCGTCACTAAGTTTGAGTGGCTGTTGGGTAGCAGAAGTGAACGGTTTGCTCAGTTTGCGTGCAGTTGGCTGTCCCAAGCGAGAAGGTCATCGTATCATCCTGATAACTTGTGTCAGGTAGTGCCCCAGCTCAAAGACTCCCACTGGCAGAGCAGGAGAGCTGCCTGTGAGAGTCTGGGTGAAAACTCAACCTCAGTGATTACCCAGAGTTAGTAGAGGCATGGAAGAACATACGCAGAGTGGGACACTCTTGGCTCTATCTGGGCTGTGAATCCCATGGTTTGGCATGTGAGAGGAGGTAGCAGCTGTCAGGGGATGCTGCAGCTCCCTGTATGCAGAGCAGCAGGGCACTGACTGTGTAAACAAACCCAGGGCAGGGGAAAGGAGAAGACAAACTGAGACCTCCTGCCCACTCTGGGAGCAGCAGGATGGAGTGCCATCCCTCACCTGGGTGTCAGGGTAAAGCAACGATACCAATTCAACTCTAAAATACCTTGAAGGAGTTGATAGCCATTGCAGTTATTTACTAGATACAGGAGCCTTTCTGCAGGGCTCTGCAAGTCACAACTATTTTATGCTGTAGTACTATCATTTAATGTTCAGCTTCACTGAACCTCAGCTGGGAAAACCCATTTGTAAGTAGCATGCCTTCTGTTCACATTGCCAGTGCTCTCTGCTTTCCGGAGCTGCGGGATAGATCCTGTTGTTCTGTGGCTGTGAAATCAGGGTAAACCAGGTCAGAAGGATCAAGAACACTTTATCTGAATAATCCAGATATAACAGTGGAGGAAAATAGGAAAGGACTTTTATCTGGGAGGGAGTAAGGCTAACTGACAAGAAGTTTAATTTCAAGCAGCGTGCTTTTAAACACGAAGACATGATCTTGTAGTGTAGTGCTACGGTAGTACTACAATATGCTGGAGTACTACAAAACATAGTGCACAGATGCAAAGGATTTTAAGGACTCATTAAAATGTGAAAGAATATAGTGGATGTGTGCCTTTGCTTAAAAGCTTTGCATATAGTGACAGTGCTCAGCTAAAACCAGCTACATTTAAAAGTCCTTGCAGTACCTGTAGTACTTTCTGCAACTGTTACTCTGCTGTTACAGTGAGGAAAACACAAGAAGCTACATGTCTAGGTTGGGTAGTAGTTCTCTGCAGGGGTGCAGGTATAAAAACGGGTCACAAGAAACTGGTGAGTAGGAGACCCTCTCATCCCTTTTATGGGTAAGCCTGCATGAAGATAAGAAACAATTCTCTCTGAGAATTGTGTGATAAGTGTACTCCTATAAAAAAAATAGTAGTATCCCTTATCTGCCTTCCTGGTTTGTATAAAAAGCTGAAATGTTGTTCTAAGAATGTGCCCTGTGCCTACGCTAGAAATCTCACGTTAGGCATTGTGTGAATTGGTGGAGCCTCCACTAGAAGAGGATATGTGCTTTTAATAGGTTAATTACTAACTTGTCTTGACCTGTTTTCAAGCATATGTTGTGAGCACTTGGTTCCTCCTAAATAGTTAAAACACTGCTTAATTAGGAAACTCTCAATCATTTCTCAGATCAGTTCATACACTGGCATTCTTGGTAATGCTTAGCTGTGAACAAACACCCTTTAAAAGCCAGCTTTTAAAAGCACTGAAGCCAAGCTGGTTTTGTGTATTGCCGAAAAAAGTGGTAACTCAATAGCCTACTGTCTTAAGTTCCAGCTAGAAAAGTGCTGTGTGTTACAACTCTTTTGTTCCCTGTGGTACACCACTGGGAAACTGTACAGGTGTGTACTGAGGAAACTATGGGTTGTGCAAGCTGGGATGGGGCTGGTAGGCTGTGCCCACAGGCTGTCAACTTACAAATCTGTTTCCCTTCCTTATCCTTACCTATTGTTCGCTCTTGTCTTTGACTGTAAGGTGTTTGTTGGAGGGATCACCTTGCCTGTCTCCTGTTCGTGGAACCTGACAAGGACTCCTCAGTACTCGTAATACAAAGAATAAACAACAGATTTTGCTATGCAGTGTCTACTGGCGACTCTGCTATGCTGTTTTAAACATATATGTTATCAAGGTAGAAGCATGTGCTACTTGGTTTGGAAACACTAGACTATACAGTAGCAGCAGAAGAAAATGCTTTAATTTTGCAGACGTGTGAGTTATAGGGTAGCCAGTATCCTATGGCCTGTGTTGTCTGATATAGTCTTATATTGGCAATGTTGCTTACAGTTCTAGGCTCTGAGCAGCCCAAGGAAAAGCGCTGTTTGTGGGAGGTGTCCATGCAGAACAGGGCAGACAGTCATATGCATGAAGTGTAGCTGATCTGTAGGGTCAGGCTTATCTTTTTCTCCTTTTCAACAGGTAGGACCTAATTATCAGGCAGTTATAGACCAATGGAGTTCAACTGCTACACCCAAAAGTAACAATGAGCATGGAACAGTCTGAAATGTTGAAGATGCTATGGTCTTGACTGAATAGGCAACCATCTTACTGGAAAAAAAAAGCCAACATCATCTCAGGCACAATTTCTACCCTTTATAGATTGTGAACAGAGAGTTGGCTGGGATGATGCTGATTTGATGTGATTGTAATCCTTCAGTAACACTGATACTAGTGGTAGCAGAATGTCCCATTACAGTATAATTTAGGCATCACAAATGGCTACAGCTGTTTGAAGATGAGTACCATGGACAACCAGAGGAAGCAAAAGAAAACTTCATTTAGTGAATTTTCATGCCCCAGTGACAGCTGCCATAAGTCTGTAGCAGTTGTATACTTTCCTCGGTAAGAATATTGTATCTTTCAGAGAAGACCTTTTATGAAACCAGTTAATTAGAACAGTTATTTCTGGCCATGGCATTTGTACAGAATAGAAGGCATGATTGTTCTTATGTTTGTTTCTCTGAGTCCTTTGATCGACTAGAAGCTCTCAATGCTTTACGCTATAAATTACCTCAATACTTTGGCAGTTCATTTCTTTTCTTGTGTACTTGGTTAGGAAAATGCAGAAATCCTTGTGACTCAGCTTCAGACTACTATAAATTATGAAGAAATGGGGGAGGGGGTCACATTTCAAATTAGGAAAGGCAATTCTAGGAGGATGGGAGGAACACTGGTTGCTAAAATTGAGATAAGCATCTCTTAGTATCTCAAAATCTGAGCAGCTACCGCCACCTAGAGATGCACGAACCGAACTTGCTGGCTCTTGCAAGAGACTGGACAATTAAAATGAGCGAGGCTGCTAATCCCAAGTCCTTTTACTACACAGCAGTAAGTTTAGTGTATGCATGTGGGCTTTTTTAACCCTGTTACTGAGGTGGTACCTGTAAGTCCTCTTGTAGCGATGCAGGTGACTGGTTTTTATACAGTCATCCTTCTTTGGCTCAAATACGTAAACATGAAGGATCACTTTCAGTAAATCATTTGTGAACTGAACTTTAGACTACACCTGAAGAAGTATTTGCAAGTCAAATTTATACCGTCTTGTTACAGCTGTCAGTGAGACTTGATACCGTGTCCAAAGCTTTCATCAAAAAAATGCAATGTAGATCTAGTCCCTTGAGGATTTGAGTTGGGAGTAGGGTGTGTGTCTTCCCTTGCTACATCAATGGAGTCTAATTGGTAGGGATGTCCTTTCATAGATATTTAGTGGAATAGTAGATATTGGGTGGAATGGAAAAAAAAAAAAAATTCTTAGTCTGTCAACTCAGCAGCGTTTTGCTTAATTTCAGTAGATCCAGGATTTTCCCAATTTCAAAATTAAGTATAGAAGTTAAACTGGATATGTGGGTATTGGTTGCTACCTCAAGTCTAACAACATGGAATTACTTTTATATCACTCTTGGTTCTTACGACAGTTTTCTGTTTTGTTTTGAGCTCACAGCTTCTGATTTGTATGTTTTGCACATCAGTCTTTGGCTATAGCAGGTTCTTCCTCTGTATTTGGGAGAGAAGACTAAGTGCTGTTTCCTCTTTAATTTGTGAAGAACTGCTTATAAGGAGTGTGCCTTCTATACCCACTGAACATGTAATCTCATGTGCAATTATTTCTGTTTGACACTTACAGACACAGTACCTTTTGGGGGCTTTTATAATAACTGCTAGCTTATGGTTATCAAATGCACAGTGGAATAAAAAACCCAACACAACTAAACCTCAATGGGAACTCAGATCTTCCACCTTGTAGAGGCTTGAAAATGTGAGCCACTAGTTGACTGCATGTACTGCATATCTTTTTGTGGTGGTGATAATTACTTCAAAAACTGTAAGTCTGTCAGTGTAAAGTATATTGGGATAAGTGCTTAATCTGTAACTTTTGAGGAAACAGAATTTTCCTATGGGAAACTGTGGAGCTGTGATATGGGGATATTTGCCAGTCAAGTCAAGAGGCTACTGCAAACCATTTATACCATATCAAGGCAAATGAGAGAGCTGTTGTACCAAACTAGTGTTTGAAGAACTACCATTGGCTTATCTGGAGCTCCGCATCCAACTTCTACCTTTCCAGTACGTGCACTGGGCTAGGGGTAGGGTTGTAGTCCTTTGCGTGCATGTAGCATAGCAGGTGAAATCTTGACCAACCTGCTGTTATATGCTCTTTGCTAACTCAGCATGCAAAAGAGTTGGAGCATGTTGCTGCAGATAAGGCTGTTAAAATAAGAATGGGATTAAGTCCTTTTTTATTTACTCCTTCCAGAATCCTGTAATACTTACCTTTTTAAAGGAGAGTTAAGCTTATTCTTGTGCCAGTTCTAGTGCATGTTGTGCCTTATCTAATGTGATCAAAACACTACTTTCTGTAAACGTAACAACTCCTAATGCAGTTTTCCTTAGATCAAGGAATTAGTTTGTGATCTCTGAATTCCTTAGTCCGTTACGGCATTTACTTTCTAAGCTTGGTGTAACATTGAGTATCCGTATGGTTTAATTTTTACTGGTCTTTACACTGGCCATGGTGTGCTCAGTGAGTGCTCAGTACATGATATACTGAGTTGAAAAGAAATGAAATCTAAACTTTATTCAAGGGCTGGATTAGTAAGTAAACTAACCTCCCCTTAGTCATAGCACTGCAGAAGTGTATGGACACTGTTGGGATGAATGACAGGACTTGTTTTGTGGTATTTCTAGATAATTGTGCCTGCTGGCTGCCTGCATTAAGACTTGGATCTTCACTTGCTATTTACATTCCTTTTGAGTTGATAATCCAGTTTGACTGAGCGGTAAATGCCAAGAGAGAAATGCTATTTGATAGAATTTGTACTGAAAGCCAGTGTGAGTCCAAGGGGGAAGCAAAGCCACTAACAAGTTCAAGCTGGCAAGGGCAACTTAACCAGAACCCGTGCCAGGAAACTGTGGTGAAGTACGAATTTGCTGCTGAACATCATGACCACCTTTTATCTTAATAATGGGTTGAACCAAAACTAGAAATAAACACATCTGAATTTCTCCATTTTTGCTTTTCCAGATGTAAACGATACAGTTTGTCAATGTCATGATTATATTTTTGTTGTTGGCAGCTGATGTCCTGCAGACTGGTGAAGAGAGATTGTTTTTATTTTATGGAAGGCAAAGAATGATGTTTCACATCTCGTTACAACAGCAGGATACTTACTGGTGTGGCATCGGCAAGTTGCCTTCAGTGTTGGACTCAATGATCCTTGTATGTCCCTTCCAACTCGGGACATTGTATGATTCTATGAAATGATACAGAGAGGATAAGCAGGTGCTTCATCACCTCTTCATAGAATCATAGAATGATTTGGGTTGGAAGGAACCCTAAATATCATCTGGTTCCAAGCCCCTTGCTATGGGCTTTGACACCTTCCACTAGACTGGGCTGCTCAAAGCCCAGTCCAACCTGGCCTTGAACACTTTCAGGGATGGAGCATGCACATCTTCTCTGGGCAACCTGTTCCAGTGCCTTACCAACCTCAAGGTGAAGAATTTCTTCCTCTGTCTATTTCTATGTAATCTAAATCAACCTTCTTTGAGTTTAAGGCCATTAACCTCTGTCCTATCACTACATGCCCTTGTAAAAGTTCCTCTCCAACTTTCTCATAGGCCCTCTTTAAGTACTAGAAAGCTTGTATGAGGTCTGCCTGGAGACTCCTGTAGGCTGAACAACCCTCGTTCTCTTAGCATATCTCCATAGAAGTGTTCCAGCCCTCTCATGGCCCTCCTCTGGAACTGCTCCAACAGATCCATGTCCTTCTCATGCAGAAACACAAGTTTTGTGTAATCACCAGCAAAATAATTTCTGAAAATTAGTTTTCCCCTTAAAAGCTGATGATTGACACCTAAATTTAAAACAAAGAACAAAGCTGCCTTCTTTGGAAGACTCACTTTCAGTCCTTTTCTCTTTCAGTTTTTTACTAATGATTAATTTCTGCTATCCCCTGTGCAAAACTTTTCTGCCATTGTAACTGCATAAGTCACAAGAGTGGTGCTAATGAGCAAGGATGTTGCAAAAGAATAGGTGATTCAATAACACATGCCTCCATTTAAAAAAAGTCATAAATAAGATTTAAGAAGAAACTACCTAGGCGTCAAAGTCTCCAAATAGTCTACCTCTGTCTGACAAACCTAGATGCAGTATCTTGAATTCCACAATCCTCAAGCATGAAGTCATATCACCTGGTTCTTAATCTGTGTTGTTCAACCTAGATATTGTATATTTTTTTTTTCTTTGCTGATTCCTGCAACTGTTATGAAAATTACAGAACCTTATGCTTGGAAATACCAGAAATCATTTCCCCTGCCTCTAGCTAATGGAAGGACAGATATGCAATGAGAGATAGAAAACACAATAAATAACTTCCATGTCTACTCTAAATTAAACACTTTGGAGCAAGTCTTCAGTTGCAAGCACCACCAGACCTGTTAGTATTCAAGTTGTACTCACTAGAAAATGACTGCAGGGGAACTGCCGACAGTCTGCATATCTTGTAAATAGTCATGTTGAGACATACTTCAAAACGTGACCTGTATGATGTCGAGGACAGTCCTGAGCCACTTGTTTTTTAAATAAAAAGATGCGTCTGTGGAGATGCGTTAGGAGGAAAAAAAAAAAATGACCAAACTCAGACATCCTTTTTCCTTTCTTTGTTTTGATGGGGATGGTGCTGCTGTACAGGCTTCATCCCTCCAAGGGCTGAGCATCTACGTTAAGAGTAGGCATAGCCTTGCTCTTCTCCATTTTATACAAATTTAAGGCTGACCTTTGGTCCCTGGCAAGCTGCCTGGTTTGTGTTTATAGGGCTGGTAAATAACTAGTGCAGTAGTAGTTCTCCATGGGAATAGGTCTTTCCTGAATTTCATAGCAAATATACTGTGGGTAAAAGCAGCCTCTGGATGAGACAAGAAGTTGTGTTGCACATCAAATCAAACCTCTTGGAGGTTCTATTGGTGAAGAATGTTTCTATTTTAACACTAGTTCTGCTTTTCTTGTTGTTCATTGTTATATAATGGTTGAGCCCACAAATTAGAAGCATGAAGCTAAAAGCTGAAGAATGAAGGAAGAAACAAAAAGCCATATGGCAATAGCAGGAGGTCCTGCCACCCCACCTTAGGCTCGTGACAACATGCCCTACATTTAACCTACAGTCAGGAACTAATTAACAACACAGATGGAAGTGAGCTAGCATATGTATTCAAAATAATACCACTAAGGTTTTAATCAGCTGCCCTGCCTCTTTCTGGGTTAGACATCTAAGTTACCATAGAGAGATTTGCAAAATATGTGAATGATGCATATGGCTAAGGCAGCTTTGTGTAATGGCTGAAGCGAGGGATTGGGAGCAGGGCCTTCCCTGCTCCTCTAGTTCAGCAGCAACTTGCTGTGCAATCTGGGCTAAGTTGTTTAAATGTCTGTATGGGCTTCAACCTAGCCAGAAAGAAAATAGGAATTTTTGAGATTCCTCCTCACCTTAGTATGTTGAGATTCAGTGTTTGCAAAGCATTCTGGAAGTTTTGATAGTGTGTTCTGCAAGAAGCGTTGTACAAGTAGGGAGTCACAGCAGCATAAGTACCAGATCTCTCTGCTCTTGCAACTCTGAAGTGTGTTTTCCCTCTCCAGAACTACCAGTTATCTCCAAGACAGCTCTGATTTTGACTTTGAATAGAATGGTGACTTTTAGATAATACATCCTGTTGTGCAGAGATTTAGGAGAGGGAGAGCACTTAGTTTTTTTCAACAGACTAATTGGGTGATTTAATGTTTCTTGCTTTAACTTTCTCTTTCTTCCCCCCACTCCCAGCCATTTGAATAGAGGCTCTCCCTCCCTGCAGGGCAGTAGGATCAGCTTATGTGAAGGGACAGGTATTGAAGTTTTTCTAGAGAAGAGTTTAGTTAATGACTAAAATCCCATATACAAACCTACCCATTGGAGCTTAAGGGCTCTTACAGTAAGAACAGTATGCTGGCAGCAAAGCCACTTTCTTCAGCGGGGGGTGTGTGCGTGAAACAAGACACCCAAAGTTCAGTGGTGTTGGGCTGGATTTTGCATACTTCTGTTTATAGGCATGTCTGGGCTATTTATGTGCATATATTGGTGGGGGAAGGGAGGAGCTAGTCTGTACACCTAGAAAGCTTTTTTCCCTTCCCCTTTAAAGTGTAATTATTACCAAATATGCATTTATCTCTCAGGAGTCAGGAGTGTGAAGAAGCTGTTTTGCTGAAACCTGTCATATTTTGTTCTAATACAGCTATTACTTATAGTTTAGGTGTTGGTCCCATGTGATTTTTATGGCCACGTAAGTACTGGGCCACCTTCATAGCTGCTGTAAATACATAAACAGGGTACTATGGATTTATGCTAGTCAGTGACTACATCCACTGGAATTGGGTCCACTGGAACGTACTGCTTCAATGAACCTCAACAGTGTTTGTGGAAATACTCATGTAATTTCCCATGATGCCACAATTTACTGTTACATCGGGTGACAAGTATGAAAAGTCATGAGCCAGGTAAATTTAATTTTTAATTGGGGAGGGGAAGGACTCAATGTTCACGTGATTCATGGGAATCACAATGTAATACTCCTCTTTCAAAGGAATTATACCATTATACAACTAGAAAAAGGCAGGAGCTTGATAATTTTTTTTTTCCTGCAAGGCTGCGGGTTTTTCATTTCTTCATGTTCCATTTCTTTATGTTCCATTAACTATTTGTACCTTGAGCAGTACAACTAATGAAACTTGCTTTGCAGATACTTGCATCTTTGCCAGATGTACCTCCTCACCCCTTCTAGTAATTCCAGACCCTTTTAGTCCCTGGAGTTTGTGAAAGTAAAGCAAGAATACATAGTGTTGCAAGACTAAGTGGGTAACCTTGCTTTTTGTCTGACTAAGGATGGAGGCGATCTTATTTGGGTGGATCTCAACTACTTGCGTGCCAGTTTCAACATGTGACCATGGAAATAGCCTTGTCTGTAACACTTGTATCCTGCAATTGAATCTGGTTGAAGTTGGCCCCCAAATTTTTAAAATAGATTAGGGATAGAGAACCAGGCAGAGAAATTGCAGAAGTCTTAATTCGGTACGAAACTACTTAGAAGGCAGAAAGAAAGCTGAAAACTATAATGCTTTGAAATCTATGGTGTGTTGCTTTGTCATAGTAAAAGATCAGTGGAGAAAGAGCACTTCTTGCCAAAACATTTTCAATACAGCTATTTTAATGTATTAACATAATTTTGACACAGTGCTGTCTCCAAAGATAAAGCCATTGTCACAGCAAGAGACATGCAGAGCTGGCTGCCCAGTGGAATTGGTTAGATTCCTAATGAGTGCATCCTTGTTAAATACAAATTCCTCTTTAGTCCATTACTGTAGGTGGCTTTGCAAACTTACAATCTTCTGCTCCTGGTCTGGTTATCGCTGTGTATCTTTGGGCTTGAATAGTCCCAGAAGCTGCTCTGGTACCTCAGTGTAACCTTTTATCCCTTGCTCTCTGTATGGAAAGTATTTCCATGGAGATGCCACACTAACAACTGGACTAAGCATATGTTGAGAGCAATCTGCACACGAGGGCGGGCAGCCAAAAGATGACTGATAACACCACTGGCAAATGCAGGCATATTGTTAATACCTGTCAGGGCTCTGACAACAGGCATTTCCAGTTTCTGGTTCATGCACATCACAACGTACTGATCTGCTCCATTTCAAGGACTGACTATGGCTAAAAGCAAGGTGTTCTCTTACTGCAATGCCACACACAGTCAGGGTCTCAGCAAAGGTAAGAGTCTTCCAATAAACGGGTATAGCCCTTGCTCTCTTCTCTCTTACTCTGGAGAAAGCACTGCCTGCCCAAACCATGGGTAACTGCTCCATCCGATGTTTATCCTTTTTAACTATTGGTTTTCCTTGCCTAATCTTCACTTATGTTCCTGCTGAGTGCATAACGTTCTATAGGTCCTAGGAAGCTTGCCACTTGCAGCAGAACTGATGGGTGCGTGGGATGCTTTATGGGGCTGTTCAATAGTTTATAGGCACCCACAAGTTCCAAACTCAACCAGTACAGCAACTTCTGGGTTGTTCCAGGGCTGCTGGATGCATGTTACAGTATGAGGGATCCAACTCATGCTAGTTTGCACACAATGTGCTCCATTCTGTTCCTGCTCTCGGGTGCCAGTTATCCTTGACTTCAGTGGGAGCTTCATGTGTGTACTTGGCAGAATAGCTTAGTACTGTGACGATTCAGCACAGTATTTCAAACCAAAGAGCCCTATTGAAATGGAAGACAAACCATAGATACTTCTCAAAGGTCTGAGATTCTACCCTGAAGTTCTTATACACACAGTTTGAATTAATATAAAGGTCTAGTGGGTATCGAAGAAAATGATTTCAGAGAACAGTAATTATCTACTCCTGTGGAGGAACCAGATAGTATCTTGGCACAGAGTAATTATTTCGTGGAACAGTTTTGTGGTTGTTTTTCTTGGTTTGTGGTGGGTCTTACGTAGCCTCTTCTATAGGTGAAAGTTTCTTTCACAGAGGTTGCGTAATGCTACTTCTGAATGAACACAGTAATGACATGAAGGTGTCTTAACAAACACTCTAAAACAGCTTAATGCATTTTTCCAAGCCTGAAGTAATTTTTGAAATCGAAACCTACCAATGCTTTGGTCTTAAGCTTGCAAGTCATGTCCCTGCTGTACAGTGTATTTGGTATGGCAATAGGAATATGGCGTGATGAGCAAAAATGAGTCTGCTGGTAGTGTTTTTATTTGAGGGGGACTTTCTCTGTATACCTTGATATTTCCACATGAAATTTTGGCAAAAAATGTTGTGACAAAGCATATTGTAAAGCAAAGTATTTGATATGTATAGTGGCATGTGCACATGCACTTTTGGAGCTGAGTTTCTTTGTTTGCAGTAGGGATTGCAAACCCCTGTGCAGTCTGAGTGCCCTGTGTGCGGGATGCTGTACAAACAGCTGGAAAGGCAGTGTATGTGCCACTGGCTCAAAAATCAGTTCCCATTGTAGAAGCAGAAAAATAATGCACGCCTGTTCACTTCCATGGGTATTGTCTCTCTGAGTGCTCTAATACCATCTGTAAGTCTGGCCTGCTATTCCTTCACTTGTGCATACTGCCAAAACTCATCCTGCCTGTTTCCTGGTACGGGCAAAATGGGTCTGAGAGCCATCCGATAAATCCTGCTGGGAACTTCTCATAGTCCTGCACTTGGCCAATTTAAGTATAAGCAGACTTGTAATGAGGAGACTGTCTGGTCTGTGCCCATTAGAGCAGCTGAATACCTTTTTTCAAAGCTGAAGTGTGCCCTTTGTGTGGCTGTTGGAGAGTCCAGAAAGGTATGATGAAAGTTTGTAGGAAACTCTGATGCATAACTCTGTCAAAGATCAGGAGTGCATGTCATGGCATTGTTATTTTGCCATTATTTTGTTTGGGTTCTTTCCCACCTCTGGTTGATAGGAGAAGTTGTGATGTTTGTGTATGTCGGATAAAACTTTGGAGCTCCACAAAACCCCCTTGTAATGCTTTAAACAGATGTGTACTTCTCCAGAGTCATTGTAGGCATTGCTGGAGTTTCTTTGCACTCAGAAGTTGTACCATAGGCAATATTTAGCAACATAAGATGAAAGAAAATTTCCCATGTTAAAAGTTGTCGTTTACAAAATACCTGTAAATTTCCCTGCTATTTATCTTAGTCTTCAAAATGTTTCTTAGTCTCTGCCATCTCTGGCATTACAGCTAAGTAGATTTTATTACCCCAGGGAAAACCAACATGAGAATAAAAATAAAATGGGTTTCTTCTTCCTGACGTGAAGAACCAACTTACATGAATACAAATTGAGTGCGGGCGTGCATGTGTATGTATTGAGGGGGAGGGCGCTTTATTTTCAGTAATAAAAAGTAATTATATAGTTTGCTGCATAAATAGCCGCAAGGATAACCAGAGTGCGTCAGACATCCAGTTATGCATGTGTTAAAGGTTAATACTATTTGTTCTCAGTACATTTAGTCTTTGCAAATCATGTGCTGACATGCATCCCATTTTGGTATCTGTTCACACACTCCGGTAATGATGTGTAGAGCAGGAACTCATGCCTGTGCCATTCAGTAGTATTTAGTAAATTGAACTTTTGTATAAAGGTCTTAGAAAATGGCAAGGCAAAAAATGAATGTCGTCTTGCTGCTAATTTTATCTTCCACCGCACACTACTTTCTGGAGATTAAAGCATTATGAATCTATTCACTAAAAGTTATTTCAACTTTCATAGCACATACCAGGATGCAGAAAAGCAAGTACATGTTCACAGCTGTTCCTCAGGTCTCTCTGCTGGAAATACAACCTGTTAAGCTGCTAGATATCTGCTTAAAAGAACTTAAAATACTGAAATAAAACAATTAACTGGTGAATCCTCATTAAATACAAATACTGATATAAATACTACAGCTAGGTAATTGACTGCATATGTAAACTAGCTGTAGATAATTGACATGACCTTCATTTAATGAACCTCCTTCCCATTAGTGGAGACGACTGCCACAATTATGTGCCCTTATTCTAGCTGTAATTGTATGGACTTTATTGAAGTACAAACTAGGTCACGTCTTCCTGAGATCTGGTCCGTGGTGGGTGACCTCTTTTCATTGCTTCAGCTTTGCTATGCTGTGTGAAAGAAGGAAGGATGTTCTTGCAGCCATGAGAGTGGATGTCGTTCAGGAAACAGTCTCAGAAGGGGTTTTTGACAGAGACATCTTCCGTCACCTGAGGGAGTAGCTTAAGGCAATGTCTCAAGAAGGCAAGCATACATCCATTATAGCATATATCTATTTTATACAAATTAGTAGACGTATGCAACAATCTATGGGACAGCAATTGAAACAAGTCCCTCTCCTAGAGAAGTCTTTGATATTTTATGCCCAGCAACAGGAGAAGTACAAGAGAGCTGCAGCCTTTAGTTCTTGTCCCTGGAAGGTAAGCAGTAGAGACCTGAACCCCCTACAGCTGAGAGGGGGAGAGGATAGGTGCATGATAGGACTACAGATTGAGGCTATATCATCAGTGATTTGATTTTGTATTTTTCTAGCTGCATGTGTCTAAAAGTGGCCATGGTTACTCTGTTTCATCTGGCATTTGTTGTATCAATACCCTCAGAACATGCAAAGCCAAGTTGCCCCAGTTAAGAAATACTCAGCATCAGCTTCTGTGGGAAGTTGTTGCTCAGTCTACCAGGGTTGCACCAGGTGTACATAAAAGCACTGTAAATTGATCAACTGATCATGCGCCTCTATAGTGGTGGGTAGAGCCCAATGTGGAAAGGGGTACCTTGCTCAGTAGCAGCAGCATGCTGCGAAAACAGGAAAATAGAGTTTTCTCCTGCATTCCCACCCCACTTCTATTTCCTTGCAGTGTGGCATGGTGACTGCCTTGTTATTGGAAGGGTGTACCGAATCTTTTAGTGTCTGAGGTTTGCAAGGCACTAGGAAGCTGCCTTCCAAAGTGTTTCCAATGACCTTTTTGATGCTGCATTGGGATGTTAGTCCCGCCTCACTAAGTGAGAGATGAACCATGAGTCAATTCAACAGTAGCTGAATGGTTGTGCTTCTACTCATGGAGTGCGATTTGTCTTATTCCACTATAGCATACTAAACTAGTAGATTTTGAGCAGCTGCTACTAGAAATTATGACCTCTAAAATGAAGAGGCTTCCTAGGTGTTAAAATATCGCTTCCTCAAATTACTTGATGCCATTTTGTTGCCAAAGACGAGGACTGTGTATATTGCTCAAGTCACTGTCAAAATCCAGAGAATAATCTTTTCATGTTCTGCTTGCACAGTTTGACTTAGTGAGGTACTTGTTTACAAAGATGTTTGATCTGTGTTTGCTCACTAGCAATACTGCATGTGTTTGTGCTGCTAAAGATTAGTTAGACATACTCTTCTACAGTGGTGGGGTGGCTTTTAGAGGAACACAGACTTGTGTGTTATCACTGTTATGTGTATAATGACTGTTTTGAAGTTGTTGGTTTTCAGGGCCTAGCCATACACTCTGTCTTGCTACCCCAGATAATAGTGGCAGTTTTATGTTAGCGGATGGGATGTAAATTGATCAAGCTTGACAGCAGTTTCCTTTCTAAATGGAAGACAAAATTAATTAAGGAAGGATTAGTTTAACATGACATATAAAGTACTGTTAGATCTTGTGACAAACTAGCCATTGGTGGAGGATGCCAAGAGCTTACAGGAGTCAACTGGTGAGGGTTCCCTGCACTTCTCTGTCCTCTGTCATCTTCCTTACGAGAAAAATGTCTGTGCAAATGAAGTTGCACAGGCACTATTCTATTTATTTCGCATCCCTACAAGCTTCTTGCTATCACGTGAGGTAAACAGCAAAGTGACAATAGTGAAGGATGTGGCCTGGTCCAGGAATCCTCCTATTGTTTGTTCACCTACCTAAATTGAAAAGCAAATGTCCAGCCCCCAACTGGTGCACTTAGCTGATGGGTGCAAGCTTCTCATTGTTTTGTGCTTGTCTTGGAGCCTCTTGTGTTTTGTCCTCTCTTTTACAAGGAAAGGCCTTTTGGGGTTCTGTGTGCTCAGACAGAGTCTGTGCTACAGAATCGAGATGTTGGCTGGGACCTCTGGGCATTACTCTAATAAAAATAACAGGAACTTGATTAGGAGCCAGAATATCTGTGTTCTGTTCACTGCTCTGGTGGTCACAAAATATGATGTGGGTGTTTGGGGTTTTTTTTCCTTTTAAGTTTTATGTAAAATAATTCTCAGAAGAGGGAGTTTATGAATATTGTTATTTTTGTTGCCTGTTCCACTAGCTCTGCATTTGTATGCTAGCTGAACCACCCCTTCTCCCTCTTGTCTTGTCTCTCCTTGTTTGATACAGGAAGACCGATAACCTTCTTCCCTGTGTTGTAAATCATCTCTGTAGCATCTCTCTCCCTCCCCTTTCAGGAAGAAATCTGGTATTACTCTCCGTAGAATGTTTTAAAAATCCTAGAATGAAAAAAATTGCAAAATATTAATGTTCCGCATGGTTAGAGCAAACACTGTGTTCCAGTGAGTCACAGATGTGAGGTTTGTTTAATCTTAATAAATCTATGCCACAATAACACTTTTAAACAGGAAGAGAGATGGAGGGATGAAAAAAGAGTTATGCTGGAGTAGAAGGGATTCTTAGCCAAAATCTTGTTTAGTGGCAGGCTGGGAGTGAGGAGGGCATGGACACAAACCCAAACACTTCCCACCCTCCCCCTTCATTAAGTAAACTTTGAGACTTTCATTTTGGGCACTGCTTTTCTAGCACATATTTCATTTTCTTTGTGTGTTTTATGATAGATTGTCTTTCCATGTTCAAGTCTTAAGAGTACTAGTTTCCCACAGCATATTTGGAGGAGACAAAGTGAGGCTTTTTACAAAGCACCCTGTTGGCAAACAGAAATAGCATTTACTCCAACGTGCACTGCCAAGTATGAGGTACTTCCGAATGAACTTCAAAAGCTCTGAAACAAGCATTAGCTGCTTCCACAAAAATGTGAACAATGCCATTGCTTTCTAGCAAGCAGAACTGGTGAGAGCAAGGATCAGGAGGTAAAATAACAACTGGCTGTGATGGATGTTGTAGTAGCACTTGGGATCAGATAAAGTATAGTGCTCTGTCATTGCAGGATTTGGGGGGTTCTTGTTGTAATAGTGTCTTAAGTGTGTATTCTCCACATGAGGAAGAAACAATTTCTACCCTAAAGAAGGTATAGTCTACGGAGACTTAGAAAAGCACTTGGGAAGGAGCAGTCAAACAAGCCCAGGCTGTTGGGATTGCTGATGGGAGTGAGTCGTACTGATTCTAAGGCTGGTGAGGAGTTTTCTTGTCATCGCTCTTTCCTGGTGCTACACCTCCATGCTCTACGAGAACAGAGCCAAGCATACATATAAGCATCAAAGAGGGTGCATAACATGTGCCAGAACTTGGGGCACAGTGAGAGAAATGGGCAAACCGCTCTGGGTTTTAGTATGGCAGTAGGGCTGGTTGTGCTTCTGTTTTTCATGCTCGGCTCTGGGTTTTAACTGGATTTAAGTAGGTGCTTTGCCTGCTTGAGAACAGGCGGTGTGGAGCTCTGGGAAAGTACCATACAGTGGTTCTGGTGCTGTCGTTTCAGTATAGCTCTTATCAGCTCTGTAATCCAGAAGGTCCCTTCCATGGCATTCACATGACGCAAGTGATCTGTCCAGCTCAAATTTAGTATGGCAGTAAGCATACCGTCCCGGACCATTTTCTGGTTCTATATTTATGTGTATATTTCTTCTGCTTTTAGATGAGGAATTCACCTGCTGAGACCTTGGAATTTTATGGCCTGTCCCTGTGTTTTGGAGGTTGTTTTCAAAAAACAAATGCAAATTGTCCTGGTGCTGATGAGGTTTTTTGTGGATAAAACAAAGAAATATCTTTGGAAGAGAGAGATCTTAAAAATCAAATATTTGCATTTGCACTTGAAATGGAAGTATTGCCTTTCACACTTGCGAAGCTGCATTTTATGGCTGAAATGTTGCATTGCTAAATAGCAGTCCTGCTTTTGCTGTTACTTGAAATAGGTGTAATCAGTCAAAAAATAAGGAGTCTGCGTAGTATCTAATCTAATACTACAGGAGGACTTTAGTACGTAAGAACCAACTTGCTGGTGTCAATGTTGCTAAGCTTCAGCATATGCTTTATCTGAAACTCTAAATCAAAGAACACCCTTGTACAAGAGTATGCTTTATCACCGATAATGAGTTGCGGCTGCATGCAGCAGGTCTCTGCAGAAAATGCATAATGTCTCATGACAACTTGGGTGAATTTTTATTACTCCGTCCCTTGTAAATTTAATCTTTTTCTTGTTCTTGTCCTTAACAGTTCCACCAAGTGAGAAGAGTGATGACCATCCTTTTCCTTACTATGGTTATCTCATACTTCAGTTGCATGAAAGCTGCCCCGATGAAAGAAGCTAGTGTAAGAGGACAAGGCAGCTTGGCTTACCCAGGTCTTCGGACCCACGGGACTCTGGAGAGCCTAAATGGGCCCAATGCTGGTTCAAGAGGACTGACATCGCTGGCGGACACTTTTGAACACGTCATAGAGGAGCTTCTGGATGAGGACCAGGATATCCAGCCCAGTGAGGAAAACAAGGATGCAGACTTGTACACATCCCGAGTCATGCTAAGCAGTCAAGTGCCTTTGGAACCCCCACTGCTCTTTCTGCTGGAGGAGTACAAAAACTACTTGGATGCTGCAAACATGTCCATGAGGGTCCGGCGCCACTCTGACCCAGCTCGCCGCGGGGAACTGAGCGTATGTGACAGCACGAGTGAGTGGGTGACGGCAGCAGAGAAAAAGACTGCAGTGGACATGTCTGGAGCAACTGTCACAGTCCTGGAAAAAGTCCCAGTACCCAAAGGCCAACTGAAGCAATACTTCTATGAGACCAAATGCAACCCCAAGGGGTACACAAAGGAGGGCTGCAGGGGCATAGACAAGAGGCACTGGAATTCCCAGTGCCGAACTACCCAGTCCTATGTGAGAGCTCTCACCATGGATAATAAAAAGAGAGTTGGCTGGCGCTTTATAAGGATAGACACTTCCTGTGTATGTACATTAACCATTAAAAGGGGAAGATAGTGGATTTGTGTTGTATAGATTATATTGAGACAAAATTATCTATTTGTATATATACATAACAGGGTAAATTATTCAGTAAAAAATAATTTTATGGACTGCATGTATAACAAGTTTATACAGTACAGTGGTTCCACAATCTATTTATTGAACATATCCATGACCTGAAGGGGAACAAAAGTCATTTGCGCACAAGTTTAAAAAAAAAAAAAAAAGAAAACAAAAAAAAAGAAAAACGAGCAAACAAAAAAAGTCTGCATTACATTCCTCGATAACATTGTGGTTTGTCGCCGTTGCCAAGAATTGAAAATATAAAAAATTTAAAAAAAAAGAATAAAATTGCATGCTGCTTCAATTGTGAATTGATGATAAACTGTCCTCTTTCAGAAAAATAAATTGAACCAAAACATTCCGTTTACATTTTAGACAGTAGGTATCTTTATTCCTGTTAGTATTATATCTGTTTACTGCTTTTAACTTCTGATAGCTTTGGAATTAAAACAATGTCAAGGTGCTGTTGTCATAGTTTTACTGTTTCTCTTACTTTTGAACTCCCATCAGATTGAAAAAGAAAAAAAAATCATTACCTTATTCTGGATTAAAAGCAAATTTGTTTTTGTATGTTGTGAAGGTGTTTGCAATAGCAATCCAACTACTGACAAAAAAAATAATAAAAAAAGAGGCAACTGAAAAAGAATGGTGATGTTCCACTTCACATTGTTGAACTTCAGGCTTAAAGACAGCACTTATTTAACTGTATGAAAACATGCTTTTTTGGGTTAGGTTTTTTTTTTAAACTTTTATTTGCTGTCTTTTGAGACCTGCATTTGCTTATACCATGTTTGTGTTTGGGTTTTTTTTTTTCCCATTTCCTCCCTTTGGAATGATGTTGGTTGTGCTATTTGAAATGTTTCACTTACCGTGCAACTGGAGCTTTTCATATAGAAAATATTCTATAGAGTGAGAGCAATGATTTTCATGTAACAAAAGACTGTGCTTGGATCAAAAGTCTTGGTGAAGCACAAGAACATTACTAGAAGAGAGTCTAGAAAGATGATAGTGGATGTGAAATCAGGTTGGTCATGGGACTGAATAGCTCATTTGGTTCAGGGACAAATTACAGTGGTTTGGGTTGACTGAGGCTGTCATGGTGAGCCGTGAACGTGGTGGTCCTCTGCATCCTGTGAGATGCAGGTGGGACAGCCTCACCCTGCAAAGCACAGTGTGTGAGCTGCAGAGGCATCCCTGCCCAAAGGAGCCCTGGGAAATAGCTGGGGAATGAGGCAGAAATCAGCCTCTAGTTGAAAGCAATTAGCATTTATGTTCGTGTGGCTCTACCTCTGCTGTCAGCCTTATTTTATAAAAGAAATGTCGGCATAAAAGTGAAGTAAGTGAAGAACAAGTGCTGGAGGCTTTGGCTTAACGTTGCTCAGGTTCCAATAGACGCATTTAGCCCCACACTACTCCTCTGACTGTCTGGACAGAACTATTTCCAAAATGCAGGTTGTAAGCTGAAGAGCCGTGCATAGCACTCACACTGACTACAGTGGGCAGAGAGGCAGAAATAGCTCATTAGTGAGCTCACTGAAGGCAGATGCTATATTTGTAATTCCTGTAGATGAAGAAAAATAGCTGAAAGAGGAGAATGCTGCACAACATAACTACTTCTGAGTGCTACAGAATCTGCATTAGTCTGCCTTGCTGTTAGTTAAAAGCCTGGATTGTGCAAAGCTTATTTGAAATGTGATTCCCTACAATAATTCTCTTTGAAGAGTATATTTAACACTGAGTTTGTCATTACAGTAGAAACTCATAGTGGAGGCTAATAGGGACACCTTCCAAACCAGTGATTTCTTCTACTTGGGGTAGAAGGCCGTCCCCTTCCTTAGAATAACTGGCTGTCAAAGGAAAACCAGCCCAACTGTAAAATGAAAACCTTTTGCATTGGCCACCTGCTTGCTGGATGGTGAATGAGAAGAGGGTTTTGTGACCCACATGGACTCCAAACTTCAGCCTTCTCAATCGATTGCAGATACCCAGTCTCCCGTATAAAAATCAGAAATGAAAAAAAAACTTACTGAAGTGTCTCAAATCTTCAACTGAAGTGTTCCTCATGCAAATTAAATGCTGTAAAAATGGAGAATTTCATTCCACTGTGGCCAGTACCTGTATATCTGTTATAATCCTTTGCATTCAAACATGGCACAAGAGCCATTCTCAGCAATGTTCCTAAACTTCAAAGAGAGATGGCATAATGGTGGCTCCCCTCAAAACTAGGGTTGCTTAGAAAGGGGAAAGGATGATGCTAATGAGTGAATAACAAAAGAGATCACTTGTCTATACTGGGAGAAGAAATGATAGCTAGGACATGACAGTAATCTAATTCAGATACTGGAATAAAATAATTCCCAGTTCAAATAAATTGGATTTCCAAAATAGAAGTGTTAACGCATAAATCATGCTAGAAATGAAGTTCCTCATTTCCCAGAGTTAATTATGACAACATCCTTAAGCCAGAAGTCCTCATCTGGCTTAGGTAAGGGTGATGCTGGTGTGGCAGAATTAAAAGGAGTGAGAAGGTAGGTTCTGAGAGGTAAAGGGCAGCCCACGTAGGTGGGGGACAAGGGAGAACCTACAGAAGTGTATCCTGTAGCTACATCTAAAGTGATGTTCCCCATAATATGCCAACTGATACAACATGAAATGGCAATTAAACTGCAGTCCCATGGCTCTCGCTTGCCTGAACTAATGCATCCATGATCACAGGCTTGGCAGTTTCAGTTAAAACAGAGACAGTGGAGGGGAGGTGGGGGTGGTTTTCCTTTATGTCACTTAAACTCTTGCTGTGGTCTGTTTGTGACAAAGGTATATCATGCATGTCAGCAGGCCTAGTGCTGTGTTAAAGTAAAGACTCTTGCAACTGTAAGTTAATGTCTGTGGCCTTGTTCTCTATTATTCACCTTGTGTAACATAAATATTTATTGTATATTTATATAATTTTATGGTTTTGGGAAAAACTGAAATTGGCATTAAAATTTAAAAGCAACTGCGTCATATTGTAAATATAATTAAGCTATATTTAAGTGTACTGATTAACATAATATATGTTTAACTATAGAGTTTTTTATGTTTTTAAATATATTTTCAAAAAATATATATATAAAACTTGGGGTTTTTTGGGGGACCATGTGACTCTTTTCTCTAATTGTAAAACAAACTTGAGTTTTACTATAAAGGTGTGTGTTCTTTGTTTTAAAATAATTTTTACTTTATTTTAGCAATAAAATCTCACTCGGAGGGCAGATAGCCCCCTGTTTCATAGCTGGACAGTTAGCATTGGGAGGGGTGGCAAGAATTTACTTCCCATAAGTTGGCGATATTCACAAAATGAGGTATTTCCATTTAATTCTAGCTCATAAGTCTCCGTGAGACTAAAAACCCATAAGTGACACATATGTATGATTTTATTTAGATGTAAAATAATGAGCATGATGGAAGCGAGAGGGAAGGGTTACTAGCTGTAGTAACTAAGTGATGAGACATAAACTCAATAGCTATAGTCCAGTCATGTACCTCATTCTTGAATGGTGTCATGTGTATTTATATCCCCTGTGCTGAACTTATTCATGACCCCACGGAGTACTAGAAGTGAAATTCCTTCGATTTAACGTATTAGCATTTCTGAAAGAATATTTTGTACTATAGCTGCCAAGCCTTTGCACATTTAATTGTCCCATAACCCTGGAACAATCACTAAATCTTCATGATAAATAGAGAACTTTCATAAACTGAAGGGGGAGAAAAACGCAACTCAGACTCTTAAAATATTCTATTGCTGTGAATTTCCCAAGAGCACAGATCTAGCAATGTCTCCACAAGAACCGAGGAAATGGTGCTTCTGCAAATTATCATTTATATTAAACACACATGCGTGCACATTGCTTGCTTTATTATTGTCTTAAAACAAGCTAATGGAAGCAGTAACGGATACTCAAGCTCTTGGTGTATGGAGGAAGGAGGCTGCGTTACTGCTGTGCCGTGCGCCTGCTCCTGGCTGTGGAAGCCGACTCCACTCAGACCCTGCCGCCTCCCCTAGGTAGGACGGAGAGGGATGAGGTTGCTGTAGCTTATTTTGCTGTTAAATAAATGGCATGGGTATCTAGGGGATGAAACGGGCAACCTCAAAATACATGTTTGAACTCAGAGGAAGATACGAGAGCTAACCATCCATCCATACGCTCTACTGGATTCTAACTCTGTAGGGGAAAAGAAAGATATTTCCATAGCTTTTATCACTTGGAGCAGAAATAAAAGCATATAGCTAGACTTTCAGATTACTCAGCCAGAAAACAGTAGCAAACAATAAAAAAAAGATTTTTGAAGAGAATGTCAGGGCTACATTGAAGTGTGATGAGAAGGGGAGGACATTTATTTTGATTTGTCTCAGGTGGATCCAATACTCTGCATCCGCAGGCTACTTCTCCTAATTAAGATCTCATTGAGAAGAGACCTTCTGGCAGGGCAATTAAAAAGGAATGGATGTGCTTGTTGGGAGTAAATATAAAGAGCACCAAGGCCTCAACTCAGGAGGCAAATTTAAAGTCAGGAAGGTTCTATAAGTGATCTTTTTGGAAGAGAAGATTTTTCTGAACTCTTTTTTTTTTTTTCCAGGGTGGGAATTTTTTTCTAACGTTTTTTAACCACTCACTACCATTTTGGGTAGTCAAAGACTGTGGTGTTGATATAAATCAATGGAGTTAAACTGCTAAATTTTTCGATGCTTGTGGCAGAAGGCCTGGAGATGGTACGAGTGGATTCAACTTTTACGGGCAAGATTTGGATTCACTTGTGGAATTTGAGATTCTTCTGGAAATTAAGCCTTATAAATGTCATCCTGTTAGATGGTGGCAGAAAGCACTCTGAGGTAAGCTGCCCTTTGCTACACCAACACACTGTGCAGGGAAATGGCACGTAGCTGCTGGGGTTTTGCATTGCTGTGCAAGGGTGAGTCTCTAAAATCTGCCTGCAACCTTCTCAGTTCTCTCGGGATCCATTCTGAAGTCACTAATGGAATATGTATTATTTTGGATGTCAAGTAGCTACTGGTACTGCTGACTTGTCTCTGTTGATCAGGCTGGTGCTGTGTTGTTAACTCCATGTAGGATTACAGCCACCCCACCTGCTGCTGCAGGTCTCTGCTCCGTGGGAATAACCTGCAGAGGGAACTGAGGGGTGATAATTCCCAGTAATTCCCAGTGCCTAGGAGGGCCACGCAGGCAGCGAGGGCTTCCCTGCTGCCGGGAGCCCTCAGCCACGTCAGCTCGCAGCAGACACTGCTGATCTCATCAGGGCAACTGTCGCCAGTTTGCTCATGCAAGGATTTTAGGAGATGAGGAGGAGGATCTGGCACAGAGCTGCAAGATTTCTTATCTAAACCCCTCCTCTCTGCCTCTACCAGCTGGGTGAAGCAACCATGTGGCAGTGGGAAGAGGCAGCGAGCTGTCTTTAATCCCCAGCAAGGCAAAGGATGCTGCAATGGGCTGTCCTGCAGGCCACCCCAGGACTGGCACCACTGCCCAACTGCACAAAGCTGTGACTGGGCTTGGAGGCTCTCCGATAGGGGCAGACAGATGGCTAAAGTAAAATAGGCTCAGAAAATCAAGCTAAAATACTTGGAGAAGAAAGCTGTTTGCATGTACTGATACCAGTGAACAGAAACCTGAGTTCCCGGTACAGGTGTTGCTCTTACCCATCAGCACAAGGTGAAATAATGCTCTTCCTTATCTTCCTCTGAACCTGAATAAACTCCCTTCATATCAGAGTAAAGAATGACAGAGCAGGAACTCCAAAAGCACTTTATTTATCTAATAGGAACAATCTATCAGGTGATACGCAAAGGGATGGGTTCCTAGGAGGGAATATCTCCTGTGAGAAGTACAGAGTTTTGCACTTTCAGAATGGCATCTCATGCATTTGGCCTCTGAAAAGGTTTCCTCTTGCTAAAATAATCCTTTCCTTACACCATCCCCTCCTCCCCTTTATTAAAAAAAGACCCCGAGCAAACAATCTGGTCTAGGTTAAGTCTATAAAGTACTGGAATTTCCAAGTTAAAGCTGCAGTTCACGTATGTAAACCAAGCTATCTTCTACTGCGTTATGTTGGTTATATCACCCTTTAAACTTCTCAGACTCTAAGTAACAGTATAGGTACTTACTGCAGTAAACATTCTTTCAACTGGCATCTACACTGAGGATTTTGAATTATCCTAATAAGGTTTCCAATTATAATTTTTTATGACCTTTAACTAAAGATCACTCTGCTGGGAGACTCATTTTTGCTCTAACCCCAGCATGGTCCTTCATAGAAATTTCACTATATTTGGACTCCAGTCTTGGGAATCTGTTATTTAAAACAATATAAATTATGGCCATGTTTTTGTTACCAAAATAGTTAATGCTGCCAACTTCATCATTTACATCCATGAAACAGCCCAGTGAGGCTGTTTCACTGCCTGTTCCACGTTCTGCTCTTACTCGAATGCACGTAATTCATGCACAGATTGGTACAGTGTAGAATTGAATGGAAGGACATAGGCAAAAGAGCTTTGAGAAACATAAAAAGAACAAATCTAGTGCGCTTTGAAAGCGAAGTACAGATGATGAGATGCAGGATAGTTGCATCTTACTTGCTGCTGCTTCTTTTTGGAGCAGGATGGATGTCTTCACCTTTGCCATTCAACTCTTTCATGGAGTAGGAATAAGCAACAACAAAGTCCTGCTTAGTTAAAAGAAGTACATTTACTTGAACAAACAGGACACAGATAACTCTTCTTGTTCAAACCACGCAGTATCTCTTGTTTGGTTGGTTTTGTTCCTCTGGCCTGCTTTTCTCTCAGGACAAATAAAACTGCCACTACTGACATCCCTGTGTGGTGCAGGCCAGCTGGAAGGAAACTCCTGTCTCAGCAACAATAGGAGTACATTTAATTTAAAAAATAAATAAATAAGTAAAATCACTACATCACCTTGTAAATTAATATCCTTTCTGCCCTGCCAAAGCTACCACTCCAGCGGGTACAGTCAAATGGACGTGGTGCTGGTGTAGGTGCAGACCTCTCTGCTGACAGAAGGTGCCTGCCAACGCTGGGATGCAGCAACAAGGTGATTTGTGCTCACTTCATCTAATGTCAAATCACCTTCCTGCTGGTTACACTTCTTTTTTGGCCACTGTTCCCTTAGATTTGATTGACGTATTAGTCCTGGAGATGCTGTAGTCTGGCTGTTTAGTTCTGAAGGGAGACAAGAAAGTCTCGCTCAGCTTCACCCGAACTATTCACAACAATTGTATTTTCTTACAGTTTTCTTCCTTTAAAATTTCTCCTCCTTGCTGCCTGCTGTGCTGGTGTTGAATCCTCGCCTCCCCGTTTCAGGGGATATAAGTTCAGACATGCTCACCCGGTCTGGCTAATAGCTGCTGGTACATACCTCTGAGCTGCGCAGCTCTGCCAAAGAGCTGTCAAGTCAGGAGAGGGGCCGCGGGGATGGGGCTTTGGGAACTGGACGGGACCCTCTGCTTGGGAAGGCAGGGCACAGCAGGCTGCAGCTGGCTCTCCTTTCCTTGCTACACAATGTTTGAATCTGGGTATAGTTGGTATGAAATAGGAGTTCTTGTTAACTCACAGCAAAGCATGACACAGTGTAAGTGACCCTGTCCTTAAATTCTGGTAACTGGTAGTCTCACGTAGTGCTTAAGGGGGGAATTAAGCCATATCTGTGTTTTGAGAAGTCTTCTTGTGAATAAGCTGTCTAGCGAAATGGAAATTCATCACCTGAAGTGCTAAAAAGCAGCTTTGTTTTCCAAGGGGAAACTAGGACAAACACTCAGAAGAGCCTATTGGAGGGAAAGCATAGGTGCGCGTGTTCCCTTAAAATATGCGTTAACTTTAGCTTCCCAATAAGATAAAAATCTTCATATAATAGTATGAATTGAGGCCTCAGTAGTCGGGTATTTTATTCTGGGAAGCCTAGTGAGCGCAGGGACCACAGGACCTTATTTGCTAGCTGTTAAATTCGGCTTGCGCAGCGTGGGACACTGAGGAAAGGCAGATGAGCACATGAAACCCCTTCATAAATCTGTCAGGTAGGCATCCGCGGTTAGCAGTAGCAGTGCTGCTCTTGTCTGTGCCTCCTCTAAATTAAACCAGAGATTCCAGGCATAACTCTGCATGTCCTTACGGCTTTATAATTGTTGCCTGCATGGCAAGTCAGAGAAATAATGAGGATAAAGTAGTGCAAACAATAGCTATACAAGCTAATTAGCCCTGCCTGTCACAGAAAATAATACAGTGGATGGGCTGACGATCTAAAGCCTTGCTTGAACTTTCAAGGCAGGAAGTTAGTATGAGGAGATGCTGAAATAAAGCGTTACTGTAGCCTGAGATGATTTTAGGAGTCTGCAATCCATTACCCACTCAATGGTCACATCATAAATTCCCTTTTAGAACCACAATACTCATTACGTGCTTCATAGCACAATAGATGGCTACGGTTTCTAAGAATTGGTGCAACATCTCTAATAAAGCATGTGTCAGGTATTACGCACAGCTATAACTACTGTATAATTTACAGTTTGGTGCCAGACTACTGAAATGACCACCTACACAGTGATGTGTTGGAGCATTTTAGAACAAAGCTGAAGGCCCAGAAACCTCTGCAAATCTTCTTTCTTGGAGCTCTCATTTTTCTCTCCTTTAAATAGGACAATTTCTTCTTAATCACAGAACTTAATTCTGCCTTTGAAAAGGACAGTGTCTACCGAATTTAGTGGGAGGACTGAAGAGCAACTCAATACATCAACAGAGAATTAACCTAGCAAAAGTCATTCTGCACAGAATCGATTTTAGATGGGAGGTCCCTGGGATGAAGATTGGTGGAGGGATTTTCTGAGGGGTAGTTGCTATGAAATTGCCCCATTTCTACTCTTCTCCCGGGAACCAGCTGTTGGCCGCTGCTGGAGGTCAAGCAGGAGGTTGGCCAGACTGGTGGTCTCATTTGGTGGGCGCTTTCTCAGAAAAGCAGAGTAGTGTGAAAAAAGCCATTGTGGCAGGCAGTGTTGGCAGGGGGACCACCACCCCACTGCGGTGTGTGCCTGCGCAGCTTCCAGTGCCGGTGACCACTCCGGATGAGGAGTCAGTAGAACGCAACGCCGCCTGGTCTGGGAGGCTGTTCTGAGGGCACGGCAGGCAGAGCCTTCTCCTGGGGGCCTGAAAACAACCACATGTGTAACTTCTTCCTGCTACTTTGGTCTTTACTCTCCTAAATTGTGTGAGTTCAGCTTTCTGGTAAATTAAAGTCAGGCTAGTGGTCTGTTTCAGATTTACATACATGTATTTGAGATACAGATAGCCTAGGGAATTGAGCAAAGATCAGAAACCCGCTGTGTCTCAGCGGTGCCACAGACTTGACACATGGCCTCAGGCACACTCAAGCTCCCAAGCTTTGCTTTCCCATTGAGTTTTGTCTTTTTTGTTTTTGTTGTTGCTCTGGATGTTGCCGATTATTTTTTTTAGCAGGTTGCTAGCCGCAGAGCCCTGTGCCCGGGTGCGGGCAGATGTCCCACAGCTGTGCGGCTGGCCAGGAATTCCCATTTTGCTTTGAAGCAAATGAGCTTGTTCCACCCAGGGCTTTTTATCCCCCACGAGACAGAGTGCAGACCCTCTGTGCTGGTTCAGGGCTGTGGCCGCCCTCTATTTCTTCCTATTTGTGTGCTGTAAGTTATACTCGGAGATTTCAGTCGTTGCCCAGAAGGGGGGTTTGCTGTGTCTGTTCCTAAGCATTGTCAGGTCCCAATAAGGAGGCGCTTAAGGGCTTGCTTTTAGGGCCTTTTTCCCCTCAGAGTCCACGCTGCTCAATGGCTACTGCAGATCCCCCTTTATGCAGAGAGGTTTTTAATACTGTCTTTTTCTAATCTTATGCCATCAAGCCCAGACAAGCCACCCTGAGCCCAGAAAGCGTGCATGGGAAGCCTCTGTGAGCCATATGGATGCAGAGCTCTGCTGGCATCCCACAGCAGGGTGATGGAGAGGCACTCGTGTCAGGTCAATGTGGGTGTCCCATGGACCATGCCAAGCATCATCCCAGCCTTTATTTCATGCCCACAGACGTCAATCCTACTGCGCATTTTGAACTTTGTCTCCAGTCCCACATTTGCACACAAAGAGGCAGCTCCCCCAAAGTGCTGCATCTGCAGCAGCACAGCAAACCCTGTGCTTCAGGATGGGGAGGCTGCTGCACATCTGACTTTGTAGTGAATGCATGTGTTCTTTTGCTCAGCTTTTGGGACTGCAAGTGCTCAGCGAGCAGTCCTGCATGGTGCCAGGGCCCTCAGGGAGGCAGCCAGGCACACACTGGGCAGGATGGTTGTGGGAAAGAGGGTTCTTAGGCACCTGTGAGCCAAATGACTGTAGGAAAGTTTTAGCATTTGATCCAAAATGTTGGGCACGAATTGCAGTTCGAAGGATCAGGACTGAAAAACAGCATCTCTCAGAGGCACTGAGAGCAGCCAGTAGGAAGTTAGATTTCCCATGAAGTACTGCATAAACTGGCAAATCTCTGTCACCAGGGAAGTTTTAATTGTTTCAAGCCTTCTGAAGTCTCGGGGGGTGGGGGAAAAATCAGAATGATATTTTGGAGAACTTTTTCCTTTCTAGTGGCTACCATATTTTTCAAAGCCATTTGCTGCCTGGCTTCCCTACAAGGAGAGACTCCTACGAGTTCCAGGCACAAGGGCTGTACCTGTGAGAAGAATTTGGGCCAATAACACCATCTGGGTTGGGAAGTATAACAGGATTTGACTAAACATTAATGCGATGAGGAAAAGTGTTTCTTTCAACTACCACCACTGTACTTTTGACATGAAGTTTTCTTTCTATTGAGATGAACAATACATGATGCCAAAATCTTTACTTAGTTTCAAAAAACAGATTTACAAAGACTTCAGCACATCACCGGATGCAAACCTCTCCTTTCTATAAATACATATTGTGAAATATTTGTTCATTGATGCTAAAATATCTACAATATAAATATTTTGCAATATAATTATAACTGTACACTAAATAATTAAACAAAACTCATGACAGGCTGTGTGAGTCACTAGTGCAGATATATGTTGTATTGATTGCCAATGCAAAGGTCCACTTTGTAGGCTGATTTTATTTATCAGAATACACGCAATGCTCCAAAACTGGAAATACTCCTACCCATAGAGTATTTAAAGGATGTTCAAAATAAATTCCCCCTCTGCAAGTGTAAAAACTCTGTCAAAGACTTCAGACTCCTCAAGTATTCTTCAAGCTTCAAATTAAGGCAAATATAAGCTCCAGATTTTTTTTTTTATTTTTTTTTTTCCCTGGCCTGGCAAACAAATGTTGTGACACCTCCCTGTGAGGTCTGGCCCTCCTCTGCATGGAGCTGCACATGCACTGCAACAGTTCTTGCATTCGGTGTCTGGATGGTTCCAGGTCAGGTGGGATCCAGCGCTTTCTGTGTTTGGTTCCTGCAGATTGACAGGCGTGTTGACAGCAGTGACTAGAGATGGGTGCGCGTGAGGGTCTGACCATTTGACTCTTGTGAGCCTGGGTAATCAGGAACTTGGAAAATACCAGGACCTGATATTGCCCATCTGAAAATCCCTGTGGACAATCACCTGGAGTCACTTTGTGGTCACATAGTCTTTGGTCTCATCCCCTTGGCCCTGCTTCCCTCCTGTTGGTTCCTCAGTTCGAGGAGAGCTCAGGGAGAAGGCAAGCTTCATAGCCAGGGCCACCGCACAAACCTGGCCCCAGGGGTGGGCTGTCTCAGGGCAAAGCCACTCTCTCCCCATGAGACCACTGGAGAGTCTACAGGAAAGCTGGGGGAGACACTTTTTACAAGGGCAAGTAGTGATAGCACGAGGGGGAATGGCTTTACATTGAAAGGGGAAAGATTTAGGTTAGACATTAGGAAAAAAAATTGTTCATGATGAAGGTGGTGAGGCACTGGCACAGGTTTCCCAGGGAAGCTGTGGGTGCCTCACCCCTGGAGGTGTTCAGGTCCAGGTTGAACGAGGCTTTGAGCAACCTAGTCCAGTAGAAGGCATCCCTGATCATGGCAGGTTGAAACTGGGTGGTCTTTAAGGTCCCTTCCAACCCAAACCATTCTTGATTCTATGAAGCAGCTGTGGGACAGCTTGCAGGACATTTGGTAAGGGCTGGCTGTTGTAGATCTGTGCTTCACCGAGAGGGTTAGACCAGTTAACAGCTTCCTGGGAAGAAAATAATGGAGGAAAAAATCCATTTCTGGCAGAGAAAGGATTCTGCCCCAGGAAGGAGCAGCTCGGGATGTGGATGCTAAATCACTTCATGGCTTCTCATGGTCTTGGAGAGAACAGGTTGAGATGTGACGTGTGGAGGTGACCAGATGGAGCAACTGGAAAGAAAAGTCAGACAAACTAAACCCAGTGGAAAACACTGGTAGCTGGGTGAGTGTGTCTGCAGGAAGGAGAAAAAGAAATGCAGGCAATGCACGTGGCTGGGGGAAAAAACTTGAAATACCACATCAAGCTGCAGGCCAGGGGATGCTGCTGAGCACAGCAGGCTAGTGAGAGGCTGGAGGTGCCGGGGGGCCAGGGCAGCTGAATGCAGAGGCCACAAGCTCAATGTGGGGATTTTGATATGAGCAGCCTCTGCTCAGGGCTTGTCTATGCTTGTGCACTCTTGGTATCTGAAACGGAGCAGCTTTGCTAATGAGCAGATGTTTTCTCCATGTGGCTGTTACAACATCCTTTAGGGTTCCTGTGCTCGAGATGTGTAAGCAGTCCCTCCCCACCCAGCGCCAGCTTTGAATGCAAGCTGTAATACACCATTGTGCAACAGCATTCCCTGCACGCTTCTCCTGACAGTCCAAGGTACATACAGAAACTGGAGCTTTAAAAATAAAAAAAAATCCTATTACTGCTATAAATGACTCAACATCTCTGATCTTCAGACAATCTGCCTTACCCAGAAACTAAAATCTGGGGTTCCCAACATACCTGCTTTGCAGTTTCTTCTTACCTAGCTCTGGAGGTGCTTAGTAAAATCACCCTAGTCCGTACCTCAGTTGAGTACAAGACCCACAGGGTGCCACAGCTTCTGTCCCACCTATCTTCTCCAAACTGCCCAGGCATTTAGCATCACATGGCAGCCAACTCAGTGATGAGGATGTTAAGGGTGTAAAAAATAATTGGAGTAGCGTAGAGTAACAACTGAAAGGTGGCTCATAGAAGCCATGAGCACTTGCTGCTTTCATGAGCACTATAATGGGATATCAAAAACTTTTCAGAGAAAAACCTCAGCCATCTGCGTACACCTAATCAATGCAGCGATCAATTAAAACCACTGGTACAGACAGTGTACAAAGGATGTTGTTTATGCCGTATCCAGCTGTAAAGCAAAAAACCAACCCTGTGGGTTTTAGATAGGGCATACTGTAATTGATGGCTTAATTACAGCCTATCTGAGGCGTAAGGCTGATCTCTTCCATTTTTCTGGAAAAGCCTAATTCAGTTTCTCATTTATCACCTGATAATTAATGTCTCGCACAGACACCACAGAAAGTGGAAGAGTAAGTATGATTTCTGCGCTAAAAACATTTTCATGGAAATGGAACAAATAATAAGTGCTTATTTGTTTTTTCCTAGTGGCCTTCTAAAAGAGCTTCCTTTTCTTCTCTAATCTTATCTTATTTAAATATGCAGTTGTGTGATTCTCATCTTTCACTCTGTGTTTGAATTTCTGAACCTCTCTAATTGCTGCCGTTATTTGTGACTGAGAAGGGTGAGGAGTAAAACTCTGCTTTGATTTAAGCAGATGTGTTTGCATATTGCCTTAGTTACCATTTGCATGGAAGGGAAAAAATCATAGCCACGGCATCCTCCTCCTTTCCTGGCTGAACCATGGCCTATGGAAAATGCTAAACACCAAAGAAATCATCAGTAAATCATAATGCTTTTCCCTGTTTGAGCAGTTTATCTTGGAGAACCTTAAATTGCAGTTATTTTCAGAATACCACTGTGAAGTCCACGGGTGTTTTATGGTCGGGTAAACTCTTCACAGAGTGTTTAAGGGATTCACTCAAGATCTTACAGCAAAGTAATGGCAAAATCACTACATCCCCTTTCTTTTCCAAATTGCTCCATCATCTTTCATTTGAAAGAAAATGAGAAAGCCCTCGTATCTCCCCTCTCGGCGCTGCAATGAGGAAATACAGTGTTTTCAATGGAAGGGTCTGTTTTCGAGTGCGGACATGCTCGGTGTTGCGGTTGAGAGGAGGTGAAGGCAGTGAGGGCAGCTTGGCCAGGGCAGGCTGAGGGTGAGCCCTCTGGGGCCACCACCATGGGGGACAGGGCAAGGGTGGCACTTCCTGGTGACATGTTGGTACTCCAGGGGTTGCCACTAGCCATCCACCTTCCTCGCCTCCTCTCCCCTTGTATTTTTCCCATTTGAACATCCCATGGCCACCAATGGGGGAGCGACAGCCTTAGAGTGCAAGAGGCAGTGGGAGGGACCGTGTGTTTGTAACTCAGATTATGAGTGTGACATGTGGGGCTGGATGTATGTACCCTCTTCTACCTGGGTTGCTTTTGTAGTCATCTTTCTCCTGATGCTGAATTAAGGTTCCCATGCAAAATATTCAACAAAGATTATCTTTTATGCAAAGCAACACTATCCTATTTGCAAAGCTTGCCTCCACCACGATTGCTGTTGACATTACCTTTCAAGCAGCTAAGTTCAAATGAGAAACAAACTGTCTTGGGGAAAAAGGGTGGGGGAGGACCTGGGCTCAGTGAGGCAGCGAGGAGGGAAGCCAGCATTTTTAGCAAGGTTAGAACCTAGAATTAAAAGGCTGTCAGGTGCACAAATAAGATGGTTGCAGTTAAATTCTTCCTAGCTCAACAGAGTTGTCTCTTCTGCAATATTAAATGGTGTTAAACCCTAGCTATGTGATGATACCAGCAGATAGACAACCCAAAGAGTGGCTGCTCAGGTAAGGGGGAGACGACTGAACCCTTTTCCTCCACTCCATGCATAGCAGTGTGTTTTCCCACACAGCTACACCATCTTTAACACTTCTGATTATAGATGCCCAAAGTGTAGAGCTGAAGCTCTCCTCTTATCTTTTCCTTTAATAGTAGATGCTTAGGAGCCTTCGGAACTGAAGTTTTCTCTCTAGCCATCAGGATGGCAAACCTTTATTCCCCTAATAAAAGCTGAGATTTTCACACAATAACATGATTCTGGTAACTAGGGCTTTAAGAAAAAGGTCAGATAATGTGACACTTGCGATAAAAGCTCAAGATTTGACAAAGCCATATTTAGTGCAGTTCCCAGCTGAATGTGGAATTGCCATTACGGGTTCAGTTTAAAGTACACTTACATTTATTCCAGGAAAGCTCTAATGCAACCTTTTCCTATTCGCTAAATAAAAGATTAAGTTAATGCTGCCACTCATTTTAAAATTTACTGAAAGTATTGGGAGGGAGGGGGGCGGGAAGAGGCAAAGACTTTTGTAGATGAATCACTGTAGAAATACATAATGTTGGTAAAATTTTGCTTGCTGTCATTCATAAATATTCACAACAGATTTCACTCATTATAATCTGAAGCAATTCTTCCTCATTTTCTTTTTTGCTATTTTGGTCATTTCAAAAAATTTCTGACATCATTTTATTAGTTAGTGTGCATAAGTCTCCCTTCTTAAAAACAGGGACAGGAGAAGGAGTTTTAGGACATGTACAGCTCAGAGGCAGTGAAGCGGGCGAGGGGTCTCAACTGGAATGTCTGCAAGCAGAAGCTGTTTGGTCTTTGTCCAGGGGTTTGATATTGGGACAGGGCTCTCATGGCAATTAAGCATCCTCCCTTCTTTCACATGGAGCAATTGCTCGATGCGGGTCACCTGGCATCAGGCTTTTTTTTCTCCTCTCAGTACTTCCACTACAAGTACATAAAACGCATGACTACAAATAACAGGAATACAAATTTGGGCAAGGAGCTTACGTTTTCTTTCCAACATGGCCCAGCTCAAATTAAAAGGTATTTTCCACACTTTCTAATGGCTGGCAGGGTTTTGTGTCCACAGCACAGAGAGTTCAGGGGATACATGAGTTAAAATGGCTGAGAAATAATCTTTTTTTAGCTAAACCATGTCCTTTGTCCCAAAAGACTTTGCAAGGTTACCTGTGACTCTTCGTTTAATGAAAAGGATTCCACCACATGCTGGTTTTTGAGGAAAGCAGAGAAATATATCTAAATTAATCAAAAACAAGCTGTGCAAATAACATTCAAAATTGTAAGTGGGAACACGAAACTATTTGTGGTCAAATTTGTATATTTATATTCATAAAAATTCTTGCAGAAAGGATATTTTATTCCGTTTTTTCTTATTCCACTACTAGGCAACAAGATTTTATTGCCTCTCAAATACACAGGCTTGCTTTTTACCAGCACTACTCATGTATAATATGATTTCACTTATTCTTGTCCCTGTTTACCAAACTGTCTTTAAATTATTAAATCCAGTCCTGTATTAGCCTTTCACTGTGAACTTCATTGGGCAGGCATTCCACAGGATCTTTTTTGTAGCCCTGCTCCTTCCTTTTCGCTTCTTAATTAGTTTCATACCATTGATCGAATTTTGATGGCTAAAGACTATTTTCCTGTACTCTGGAAATACACAAAGAAGCGTTGCTGTAAAGATCTGGTATTCAGGAAAGGAGTGATTACTGGCTCTAGCAAGCATCTAGAGTAGAGGAGCATCTACTGGAAATTAAATGAAATGACAGCTCAGAAATGAAAAGTACAATAAAACCTTGGCAATACAGAGAAGGCGGCTGCTGCTTCTCCTCAGAGGCAAATTTTCCACAGCCCATGGGACAACGTGATTAGGAGAAAAACAGCCTGGATATATCCACATAGCCAAGCCGTTTGGTACATTCCTCAGTTAGATCTTGTTGAGGCTCTTAAACAGAGAAGCTCTCACAGGGAACAAGTCAGTGCCTGGTCCCAGCTGCGTTCCTGTCTCCTCCACTCTCTACAGGTTTGCAGGGACCAGTGTCCCAAGAGCATCCGCACAAGGGGAAAGGAAGCTGGGGCACAGCCCTTCTGTTGGCCAGTCCCTATGTTGTACTACATCTGGGGACTGGCACCCTGCTCTCCCAGAGCAAGGCTTTGACCAAAGATCCTCTACAGGAAAGGAGAAGCGGGTTTGCCAGAGTTGAAAGTGAAATCCTTCAAGATTTTGGCCTGGGATTTCTCTATAGGGCTTACCACCATCACCACCACCACCACAGGAAGTAACGCAAAGCTGACTTCTCTGTTAGCATCACTTCGCATAGGTAGCTCGAGCCATGGCTCTGGAGGGAGAGAGAAGGTACTTTCACTAAGTGGGCTGCCATTGATTTTCATATGTTCATTGGTACTAGAGAGGAAAAAGACCTATTAAATCATCTAGTCAGTATAATCAGTGCAGAACTATTCCCTGCTGGACATTTACTGGTGGTTTGTCAACTCTAGTTCAGGAAATTGAGTTGTAGTGTTCAATACAATGGATTCTAAATTTGCATTTAATATCAGTTTTCTTTGGTTTCTGCTTTTACATTAATGCATTGATGTGCTTTATATTGATTGACTTTTCTTAGTGTAATGAGAACAAAATGCCACTTATCATTTAAGTCATTTAACTCAAACTAGCAAGCTATCAAGCTAGCTCCTCCCAGGGGAAAACCGTAATGGCTATAGCAGAGAGCCATGTCAATACAGAAGTGTCGGCAAGATAGATAATTCTACAAATGTTTTAATTTATTTCAAAACATTGGTAGAGAGTTATACAGCTGAATATACCATCAAAAGCTATTCAAACAATGAATTAAATCCTCAGGACTCATCATGCCAGTCCTACTTATCTCCCAGCTTCCTAGCCGTTGAATGTATCTTTTGTGCTCATCTGCTTTAGCAAACATAGAGGAAATTCTTCAAAATCATGTGAAACAAGGCAAAGGTAGCATTTAACCCTTGAGCCAAGTCCTGACTCTGTTGTGACTGTTATGCCATGAAGACCTGCTTGAGCAGAACTGAAATGATAAGAGTAGACCCATTGCTTTCCTTACCTTCAACTAATAAAACACAGTGCTGCTAGTAGTGGATTATTCATAGATTTCAACGTAGCAGCAGACCTAGCGTGAGAATAGGTGACAGAAACAGGTTTTGATCCTTATAAATAGGTTGCTGAAAAGATGCTGTGATTACTGCCATATAGATCACTATTTAATATGAAAAATAACATACCTTCCTAGTACCGGCCTTTTATAAACATGTGCTGAGTTTTAACACCCCAACTGTTTTGCAAATGCTGCCAAACTCTTTGCTGCTGGAAGAGAGCTCTGGGCTTAAACATCTGGAGAGCACAGATGCAGTGCAGTGTGAAGTGTAATCTAAAACTGCCAGAAAGCAAGTAAAATCTTACCATTCTTAGTAAAAGATCACTGGAATTATTTATAGCATTAATTTTGAATATTGGGTAACAGCTTGCCCTTTGCGTCGGGTAAGAAATTATCAAACTGAAGATATTGTACTCCTGTGATACATTCCTTGCACTAGATTTTCACGAACTTTCAATAAGTGTGGGGTAAAGAACTAAGGCAGATGACACAACATTTCCTCTTTGCAGAATGATGCAGTTGTTTTCAATTAAGAATTCATGAGAATGTATGAGAAAAAAAACGTGGCAATCCTTTTTCACACATCCTTGTGTTGTCTACCACCATATTTACTATATTTTGGTGCTCTACACCTTGCCTAGAGCATGCAATTACTAGCAGGAGTTCAGTTCTTACCCACTATTTCCTTGAGGTGTTTCAATCCAGCTTGAAAATATAAAAGCCTTATGACCACTTCCGACTGTCAGCAGATCTGTTCTCATTCCCTGCCAAAATAAAGTTAATTACAAATAAACTACTTCAAGAGAATCTGAAGTGCTCTTAGACCAAGCAACTGCTGTCAATGATTTTCTGCAGAAGCTGAAGAATTGGAAGATTTCTCATGACTTCAGGCTGTTTCCCTGGAAAGGTGTCAAAGACTGAACCGAGGAGAAGGTGGCTGGGAGCACAGCTAAGTCACACTCCTCATTTCCAGAATTAATTATACTGTTTACACATGGCTGCTCTCCAGGGAAAACAATTCTATCCATGCTTTCTCCATCCATCATCATTCCAGAAGCTGCTTTTGATTCATCCTCCGTATCTTATAAATGAAGTCAGAAGGGAACATGAGGGCAGCCAGGTGCCTGCAGCCCAAAACCCCACCTCCAGCAATGGCATGAGTAGGCTACAGGGAAATAATAACAGCAGACAAATATCTTCCTTTCTGTGTTTCCCTTTAGGCTGATGAGGGAACTCCTCGATCTGATACTTGCTGAGCCTCCTGTTGACCTCGGAGATGTTGCATTCTTGAGCAGGGACTGCCAGGGGCATTCTGCAAAGGACTATGTCTGCCTGCCTTTTTCAGCTCTTACTCCTCCTGGATCCCCTCATTTCTTCACAGTGCTTGTAATGGAAGATGTGTTGTGAACACTTGACCCTGTTCTGCTCCCTGCTCCCATGACTTGGGGCCTCTGCCTTATCTCCTCAGTTACTCTCTCTCCAGACAGAAGGGTCTTAGCCTACCAACTTGTTCCTCATTGGGAAATTTTTGGTATGTGGCCATGCTTGTTAACCACTTTTGACTTTTTTCCTTAGTTCTGCTATAGCTGTTTGTGGCCAGATCCGTACGCGCACTGAGACCATCCAATCCATACTAACTAGGAAAGCTTACAGCAGCAACACTGACCTCAGAACTGAGATAAACCACAGTTTTTCATTTCCTGTTCTTTGTAAAGTGGAGACACCAGACACAGCCAGAAGTAGCAGCCGGAGCTGTGTACAGCCCCCCAGTGCCAAGAAGCAATCATAACATGTAGTTCTGCCTGTCCATCCACTGGGCTCTTTCTTAAAATAAAAAGGATTTTCTGCTCCAATTCTCCCACTCTTCACCCTCATTCCTGTTAATAACCTTTCTCGCAACTTTGTTCCTCTTTTGAGGTTAGAAATCCCTTCCTTTTTACCCTTCATTTTCAGTCTGACTTTATTCCTATACAGATTATGTTTCTTGTTCTTGTTTTTATGGGTTTTTCTTTGGCTTATACATATATTCACGGCCTCCCTCAGCTATAGTTCAGCTAAGGCAAGTAAAACTTGCTGTTCTAACTGCTGCTTAGACCGAGCAAATCCTTTTGAGGTATTTCAAGACAGATCACTAAAGCTAAGGGTCTCTCCACGAATCACAATACCATTGGCTCATGCAATTGTCCTATAGATACAGCTTTTAAATACACAGAAACAGTAATAGCATTTAGTATTCAACATTTAAATGATATAAACTTTCAAGCACCCACATGAAGAGCTTGAACTAAACTAACCAAGTCCCTTAGCTCCTTGTGTCATGTGGGCCTGAAAGTCTGTCCTAAAACATGTAGTTTCACTTGGTGTGATGTGGTGAATCCTTCAGCTGTGGTTGTTGTGGTTGTGGTATGGATTTGATCTGAGTTACTTCACCTGTCATATTTATTACCACCAGTGGGCCCTACTGTGTGACATTATTAGACGAGTAATGCAATAACTGTGATATAGGAAACTGCTCATTTATCTGTTATGTCCTCTGGTGAGGCGATCTTAGAGGAATGAGGATGTATGTTGGAAAAATTAATTGCAAAGAAGCACGCTCCTACTTATTCCAGAGACCACTTTTTTGTCTTTGGATATGGGTTCTCCTGTTTGACTTGTCCTATATCACAACCGCATGTATAATGTCTCAGTAATGTTTCTTACTCTAACAAAACTTCTTAATTTGTTGCTTTTAGTCAGGCTGGTATGCTGAATGCAGCTCTGGATTTTGTTCTGCTACATGGTCAAATCTTTGAAAAGTGTGTTTGCAATCATTAAAGAGCTCATAATGTCTGTGAAGTTTGCATATGGCTGTATCTTTTTTTCTGAGGCTCTTTCTTTATAGATATGTCAAGTGCTATTTTTCTAATGGCAGTAACATTGGTTAATTTAATAGAAAATAATTAACTTAATAAGATTTGCACCACATGAGAAATAGCCAGCATTTCCTAGTGGCTGTGGTTTGCTATCTTAGGTCCACATTCACTATAGCGAGGAAGCTTTGTATTGTGTTCTTTTCCCATGGCATAAGCTTTCCACCACCATCATCTACTTTGCTCGCTCAGTGCTTGCTCTAGGCCAGCCGACTTCCTACAGAGACAACAGTTCCCATACGTGTGGTCTGCTCCCAGCACTGGGATCTGTGGGGCTGGGCAGGCGTGCTGTGACCCACGCCCACGTAGGAGGTCCAGCCCTCTGCTTATGGACTCATTTTCATAGACAATTCTCTCTTTCCCAGCCACTGGAATGGCATGTTCAGTACTTGAAGCAGTTTGTTGCTTCTCAGGGCTGCTTGGTTAAATGGCTTTTCTTATACCACATCGATGCTGTCTGTGAAGCAGCTTCTGAGGTGCAAATCCTACAGCTGTGCCTTGCATAAAATACAGGTGAAACCCTTGGCTGGTGGAATGTAACAGGAAAAATAAACGGAGATCACTTCCAAGCTAAAAACCTTAACTACCTCAGAAAAATCCAATAAGTGTTTATGCTCTTTTCTTTTAAGCAATTCAATCTGCTTATTTTAAACCCAGAGTTAGTACGGACATGTCCTGTAGGGCCATAAATCAGAGCAGTCTGTCTCTTTGCCAGTACAAGATGGATGCCTGCTTCGTGTTCACAACTATTCAAACCATATTCAGGCTCAGAAAAGCAGCACTGAAGCACAGGACTGTCAAGGCACAGTGCTGGGGGTGTATCATCTGGTTCTCTTCATCCCACGGAGCAGGAATATAGCAGCAGCTGCCTTGGCCGTCTGGCCCCGGAGAGGTTCCCGGGCCGCTCCGGCACAGCTCCATAGCTTGTTTAGTGCCTCTTGTCGAGCATCTGCTCGTTAGTCTCCAAGTAACTATTCCTTAGTGCTCTCCCTCCAATTATTTTGATTTCCTGGATCCTGTATAATCACTTGCATAAATACTTCCCTTACATGCATAGCCCGGGCAATTTCTGCAGCTCCCCCATGTATCTGGCGTGCCCCACGCCGGTTGGGTTTTTATTGCTGCAAAGCTGGTGCGCAGCTGCTGGAGGATGGTGAGAGCCCAGGCAAACAGAGTGCAGGAGCACAACCACCTTTTCCCGAAACACGGAGCCTTTACTGAAATGCCAGTTATGAGAGTTAAAGTTTTCCTGGGGCTGTGAGAGTTCCCTGATGAGCTCCAGCACAACGTGCAGGATAACAATGTGCAGCAGGCTCGTTCCTCACCTTTTAAAATGAAATTTGTGGAGGTTTCACAATGTATAAAATAACAGAGAAAATATGCCAGTGGGTGGCAAGGAATGGTGCTTAGTCACTGCATATTACGCAACAGAGCGCAGGGAAACAAGGATTACACTCTTTGGGGATGCCACGTCAAGTAATTGTTTGGAGGTAGGTGGGAGCCCCAGCATGAGCATGGGAACCCTCGCCCGACACGCAGTTACACGCATCTCTCACCACAGTTGTGCTCTGTCTCATGGCAAGGAGACAAGAAATTAGAGCTCCTTGAAGCCAAAATGGCTTCATGCACCTCAGCAGGGTCTTGTTACTCGCCTGAGGAAGTAACGGGAAAAGACTAGAAAGTTTATCTTACAACAGAACTAGAAATGCCATCAGCTATTCCAGAAAATCCTGATTTTATTTTATTTTTTTACTGTACTTTCTTAAACAGACATATGTCTTTTATTGAGCAAAAATTAATATCACCCTGATTTCTACCAATGTGGAAATTACTAATTTTTCTAAACCTGATAACAGATACTTTATTGATGAATTTCAGCTCAAGTGTTTAAACACAGTCTTTAGTATACCTTGAACTACATATTTAAATTTTTATATTCCCTTCTGAAATACTAATATATTCAGGCATGAAGAGAGGATGTCCTCAGATGTCCTTATCAGAAAACATTAAATGTTAAAGGTATGTGGTAATTAACCTGTGCTTAGAGAATTTCTTACGAAGCTGATGCATAAATGCAAAATTATAGCAGCCAGAATTATTTCAGACTTTATTCCATTAAATAAATATGCATTACTAGATCCTGACTTTGTACTCCTGTGGACAAAAATAGTCAGGGGCTTAGCTAATATTTCTTACCTGTGTTTCAGAATAGCATAAAGTTATAGATGCTAGAAACAAGAGTCCTTAGTTGCCACAGAAGCCAGGTAGCAAAGAGGGTTGGGGGGGGGAGGGGAGAACAGTGACACACATATTCTGAGAACCTGCAAGTGTCAGACTTGTTAACTGTCAGGCTTGTGTGGAGAAAAGTACCAAGAAGGCTTCTGAAAATAAGTTAGAGTCAATTTCAGTACAGATTTCTTCAACCTCACGCAACCAGGCTCTGGGCTGAGTAAGAAACTGCACCTGACTGTGCTTCGTGCGAAATGGCATGTGCAGAGCAAACAGCCCTGACGTGTCTGTTGGAATACACAAAGGTTTACTGAAGCATCCGAGGGACTTTAACTGTTGCTCTAAATTTAACTACCTGGGATTACAAAAAACTTCTCTGGAAACAAAATATAGCCTATCGGCATGAGGGCTCAGCAGCATTTCCAGGTCCTTAAAACATTATGAACAAAGTTAAAAGGCGCCCTCGTTTTGCAGCTCTGGATTTTTGGTTGCCCTGTTCCTGGGGAAGCACCCATGTGTGAGATGGCATCATGCCTCACTCGAACCAGCGAGCACCTACACTCCACATGTCC
Organism: Neomorphus geoffroyi; assembly: GCA_033558235.1. Lineage (NCBI taxonomy): Eukaryota > Metazoa > Chordata > Aves > Cuculiformes > Neomorphidae > Neomorphus > Neomorphus geoffroyi. The sequence continues at coordinate 16,993,756 of JAUMJM010000033.1, read as the reverse complement.
CTCTCACAGGTTTTAAAAATCTGGGAAAGCATGCCTTTAAAGAAATATTATTGACAGAAAAATAGAGAATACAGTTGTACTGCTGCCCCACAAGCACGTTACTGCATAACTCGCCATGAGAGTGATGCCATAATAACCAAGGGATCACACCCAGCGTGCAGCAAGAGGGAGGAGAGCTCTTTTTGCTGACTTTACTCAGCAAGGTCAGCATGCTATTCCTTCCTTACCTGTAAAAAAACCCCACTTTTTAAAGTTCATAGCAATGAGCACCTAATGCTCTCTTAGAATGGCGTTACCACAATTTAACCCATCAGCTTTTTATCAATAACCCATACATAGCTCAACTTCTTTCGCTGCTGCTGCCTATCTGTTTAGGTTTTGCACCTTCATACACTGCTGGTCTATTTTAATTTGCTGCTTTACTGAATTTAATTTTCCTTTAAAAGAGAAATAGTCTGGAAAACACTTTGGTAGGTGTGCCTTTTGGGTCTACCCAGAAATGGTAGAGGAACCTTGATGTGTAAATAAGAAAACAGTAAGTGTGTTATTGATCAAATTTGGAGTAGGCTCCTTAGAAATATATTTACCACTGAATAAGATGCTGAGCTCCAGCAAGAGTTTCAAGTCAAAATAAAAGGTAGGAGAAAGAGGGGAAAATGATGGAGCAGTTCCAGAACAGACATTATGCTTGTTATTACGTTATTCATGTGGAAAGGAGCAGCTTAAATTAGAACTAGATCTAGGTGGGGCGTATAGATATTTATATTATTTCTGTAACTGATTGTATACTTACCTCTTTCTTTGAATGGAGCTATTTCTGTTTGCATACATATGCCAATATTCATTGAGCCAAACCCTGCAAATTATTCACTAAAAACAAAAGAAGAAAGAACAATGTGATTCTCGTAGTTGATTTGACCTGCACTGCAACAAAAGCAAGCATTTAAAGAAGTAGCGACAAATTACAAAAAGGCAATGGGTGGTAGAAAAGCCTTAGGAAATACACTAGCCCCGTGGCTACAGCACTGACTTCAGACATGGTGCATGGGAGTTTGACTCCCTTATTTGTACTCACATCTAGAAAGCCAGGGATCTTCCTAGCCACAGAATTCCTGTATATTCTGGAGTCTGTCTCGCTCATTCTGGCTTATCATTAACGAAATCAAGCATTTTGGTTTCATCTTGATGCAAATGAAACAAAGTGCCAAGCCTGTTTGTTTATTTGTTTATATTTAAATTACATTTATTTTTTCTCACCAAGCCTGCTTATTTACATTCACTTCTAAATCCCATCAGGCTCTTGCTGGAGTGCCAGAGACCTGGTCTGGTTTTTCTGGTTCCTCTTCTAGAAAATCCTTTACACTTGAAGAACCACTATCCTTTTATTCCTTCCCTTGATATGTCTTATGTAACCTTTAATAACAGCATGGCTATAGGAACCTGCATAATACTGCCTGGACTTGTGGGTGGTAGTTTGGACTAGCACTTCTTGTGGTTCTCAGCTACCAGCACATTTTACAAACGAGGAGGAGTAGCTCGGCCTTTGGGCACTGGCAAGGTGTTTTTCAGTTCTCTCAGTAGAAGTGATTTGCCTCAGTTGTTTTGGGAACAAGAGGACACAAAACAAGATAAAGTCTATCATTGAGTATTTTGGAGCTCAGTCAGGCTCTGTACTGCCTTACCACATGCCAAAGGGTAGGTAAATCCAGCCACTTATTCCTCTCAGATTTATCCATTGTCCACCCCATAATAAAATTGTGTGGTTAATGCATATGAATACTCTTTAACCGTGAGGACATAGAATAACATATAGTAACCTGTTTAGGATGGTGATTTTGAGGATCCTTACACCTGTAGGGATGGGACATATCCCTATGTGTTAGAGCATTCTGAAAGTTTTAACATGTGGTGAGTTTTAATGATAACCGTATGCACTCGCTTTAAAAAGTGTGGATTTTCACTATGAGAATAAATATAAAACAATAAATCACACCGTTATGATCATAGTTAATATTAAAATTTCTGTCCTCTACCAGCTAACTCACCTTTCCCCTTTTTTTAAGCTAGAATCTCTGTAGCATTGAGACATCTCAGCCATAATCCAAAGCACAATGTTACTGAACGTTATTGAAATATTTTTAATGAAACTTCTCCTGAAGAGTCCTGCTCCAGAGCAGAAATGCTTTTGAGAGTAGCATCTTTGGGCACAGCAAGCAACCTGCAGAAAAGCAGGACTTCTCACATTCACTCCACTGTGAGCTTCCTAAGCACTTTCTGACAAGCATAACATAAATAGGAAGCAAGCTTTTTTTGTCTTTACGAGATTCCCATCTAGAAAACAGGAAAACTCAATGGATAAGTAAAATGTGACTGAATTCAAAGATTCTTGCCAATTTGGCAAGATGGTTCATTGGTCAGGTTGTGACTAGGCTATATTATAAAACAAGAAAAAAAATAATTAATCCAGATAGATATTGTCTCCAGCTGAATGCTGTTATTTAAAAATTCCTTGCGCTCTAAAATCTATGCTGTCCTCTAAAAATATGCAATATCTTTAATGATGTACTTCTTTCAGCTGTGGAGGAATACCAGCAGTGATTGGACAAGCTTAGCTGACCTCAAAGTTTAGTGTTCTCTGGTTTTCTTGTGTGGCTCAGTACAAAATCCTTTTTCATTTCCTGCTAAACAGAAATGGCAGGGTGTGGAGAAGAGGCGGTGTGTTCACACTCTAGAGGACAGGAGTCGGCTGTACTCCTTTTGAACAAGCATAAATTACCAGGAGCATATGAAAGAGATGAAAGGTTCTTACAGTCCTCCCTGCATTGTTGAGAGAAGTTTTTGTTTTATTTTATTTTATTTTATTTTATTTTATTTTATTTTATTTTATTTTATTTTATCTTAATATTAGGCGCCCCAGATTTGTCATCATAAAACTCACAGCACCTGAGTACAGGGTATAAGGCCTGGATCTCATCAAGTTTTCTCTATGCGCACTTGCTAACACAACCTTAGATCCAGTCAGGGTTCCAGATCAGTTCATCTGCTGATTTTTTTGCATTTTTGTTTTCCTTTGGTTTTTTAAAGGAAGGCATGTTAGTATTACTTGCCTCTTGACTTTTAAGTGCATTTATTCAGTATACAAAGACTTTTTAGTGATTTTCATAAATAGTGTTAGCCAAAACGGACAACCTGACAAGTTTGAAAGATAAATCCATACAGATCTTTCCAAAGAACAAAAAATATTAATTTCAATGTACTCTTATAGTTCAAGATCAACTTAAAAAGTGATGAAAGTGTGATGAATGACTACTTTAAAAAGGGTATTCATATCATATCGGTTTATATTGATGAGACTACATGGATAAATATGAACCGTCGGACCACTTGAATAGTGATATTATTTGCCATAAACAGTTTTATTGTTCTCTGTAGAGTGTTACCTCTACGATTAGGTAAATGTACAACAAGCAGAGTGTAAATTCTTTCCCATTTGCTGAAAAGGATAAGACTGAATGACTTTCTGTCCATTCCCTTGCAGACGCCTCTGCCTTCATGGATGTTTCCACTGCTGTTCTGCCATATTTTTCAATGTAGTAAAGCTGAACTACTTGTGGATGAAGGTAGTTCTTGGTTGTTGTAAAGCTGCTAGGACAGCTTCTCAAAGGGCGTGATGGAAACTTGCTTGAGGGCATTGGGATTCAATGTTGTTATGGCTGACACTGAGCTGCAAGCACACCCCTGCTTTACTGTGGGGCAGTTTTGTCTCTCAAGTGAGGTCTAGCAGCTGGGATAGATAGGTACAAAATAATTAATCCTACAGAGAAACAGATAGTGTGGTAAGTCAAATTTGGTTTGCCAGCACTGAGCTTAGGATGAAGGAAGGACAGTATGTGATTTGCCATTACTGAGGCTTTCTACTCTGTAGACAAACGGGAAGGGCTGTCACTTGCTAGTGACAGTGACATTGGGAGTGCTGCTTCGGGGAACCCAGCTGTCCTGCTGTGCTAAATGCAGAGGCTAAAGAATGGCAAAAACCAAAAGGATGCAGAACTCAAGCGCCCTAAAAAGGCACAGCACCTGGGCTAGGAAATCCAGTCTCTCGATATTTCAAGAACCGTTTCATAACTCCTTTCAGAAATTATCTTCCTTCCAAAGGCATGTTCTGGCAGTTTTGTCTGTTTCAGCTGCAAAGTTCTTCAAAATCAAATTTTGTTAAAGACAGGCAGCTTGTTGATAATCCCTACCTTTACTGTCTAACCTGTATCTATTTGTTGTCATCTATCTTTGTTGCCTTCTTTGAATCTCCGGCATATATTCCCCAGCATACTTAAGCAACCCTCTCCTCACCCTTCCATGTACGTTAGGCTCTCCCTTCATCTAATCATCTGAGCAGTCTTTCTTCCCATCTGTTACAAATCAGTGGGTTTAACGTGTTTGAAGGCAGCAAGAAACAGTAAAGGTTTTTCTTTTAACAAAGGTCAGAGGAATCTATTTTCCTTGCTGTTACAGAAACTCACGTCTCACCTTCTGGTATTAGAATCTGATTTTGAAGCTTTTTCAAGCTGGGACTCTTCAAATGGGTGTTCGACTGCAGACCAGGGACATCATCCAGAAATATTTTCACTGAATTGCAAGGCTTAAACCTAAGGGGCGTGCATAACTGAAAGCAAAGAGCAAACAGGAGGACCTAGGGAACATAGTCTCAGTTTGTAAACACTAGTGCACCACTCTGACTAAAATCATTATGTCCAGAAGTGCATAAACCCATATTAAAATGTTTCAGCAGTGCCTAAGTTGCCAAATCTCACTGTCTTGGAGCTGGACTTAAGTTCTTCCATCATTTATTTGCTTTTGGTATTACCCAAAGTTCTAAATTTCATTAATTTACAAGCTGCCATGGAAATATACTTTGTCATAGGCTTAAAACAAGTAGCAATTGCATGTGCTCATAAACCCCTTTTATTGCCTTCCTACACAAATTTAATTGCAGTCCTTTGGCTGAAATGTAAAACACAAGGAAGCACGCTTTAAGAAAACTAAAACCCCATGTTTTTAAAATCTGCAAATGCAAACAAATGAATGTGTTTCAGATTTCATTCTGTATTGATCACTAAAATATAGCTTGACAAATCATATTACAAATTGAATTGCTTCTACTTTTTAGAAAAACAAAAGTGAAATGTCAAATCAGTTGCAATTCTTCATTCTTTGAGCACAGAGAACATTTTTATCACGAAACTACCAAATATTTTCCCATGTGCATCACGGTTCCCATATGTGTAACTACAAAACAGATCAGAAGGAAATAGGAAAAGATAAAATCAGACAAATAAGACATATTTCTCCCTTCAAAATATAATCCTAAATGCAGAATCTGGAATAATTAGCAGCCTTTTACACTCAGAAACAATTTTAATATAAATGATATTGTAACCTGGGGCCCAAGTCTGTAAACATTAAAGAATATGAGGTTACTTTATGCATGTGAGTAATTCCTCTTGAGAATATTTGCAAGATTAGAAACCAGAGAAATGTGATAAAATAGTATGGAAGGAGATTGTATTACCTCTGTACAAGCTGTACCAGTTAATACCACTTAAACAGTCTATTTAATATTAGTCAAACTCACTTTGTAACAATGACAAGATTAATCCATCTCCAGCACTATCAGGTTGGCACCTTTGACAAGGAGAGGAAAATCTAGCTAAATACTCCATTTTGGGAAACAATCACTATATTCTCCAACATACAGAAAGCAAGTGCTGAAAATCCTTATTGATGTGGAGAAAATATATTAATGGTATATATTTCACCGTATAGACAAAGAGGTAGCATACCTACTTGCTCCCATTTAGAGTGGTCCAGCCCTACTGCTATTGCAACTAACAGGAAAACTCCTGGGACCGTAGGAACCAAGCCCTGCCTATGTTGTCACTGCACCTATAAGATACCAGCGAGCCAGAGATGTAGAGACAGCAGGTTGTGTGCCCCTGCGTCAGCAAGTGAGCTGGCCCTACGCAAGTCTACAGTGAGATAATGTAATTTTCTATTATTCAAATATTTTAAAAGGAACTTCTACATATACACTTTAAATGCTTTTCCTCGAGTTTTAAATGTGCAGTGATGTGCAAAAAAGAGACTTCTGGAGCTCTTTAAATTTCAGTGAAATTTAAAAACACAGTCAATGTCTTTGAAACAATTTCCTTTCTGTACGAGAGGACCTCATTATGTGGAGATGGAGAATCTGTTGGGGACCCTAAGTGGCAGATGCATTTTTGTAAGCATAAACGGTTCAACAGTAAATTTCACTTTAATGTTACATTAGCAGTTTGAATCCATCTTGTTACAATCAGACCTTTGAGAATTAGTATTTACAAATAATTTTTGGCCAAAAACACTGGAGGGAAAAAAAGTCTCTTTACAAAGCCATAAATGTGTTACCCATCATACATCCAAGTCCATCTGCTCTGCAGTCCTAAATCTGAAATATGTATTTTAATTGTATTCAAATTTTCTCACTTGCAACAGAGGAGAGCAAGGACCACTTTATTGAACTTGAATGGTCTTCTGGGGTTTAGTCCAACTCCCACTTAGGTCAATGACGTACATTTAATGACTTAAGCAGAGCTTAAACAGAACGATTTCAGATTTTAGGAGTCAAAACAGTGCTTTCTCGAGACTTTTCTGATCCCAGTGAGATTTCTTCCGAGATAGTTCATTTGAAGGTACACAGAGAAATGGTTCATTGCAAAAGGACTAGCCAAGGAACACTGGAGTCAGTGAAAAACTGATGAAGTCTGAGACAGCAGAGAAATTACCATAACACAGGGAAAAAAGCCAAAAGGTGAAATTAAATTCCAGTCCAAACACTCACAATGTCCTGAACAGCACAGGTGCTTATTCTGTACCGTGACCTTTGCTGATCATAACAGTTCATCTGCTCAGAATAGCTATTCTCAAAAGATGTGAAATAGCAAACTTTGTATTGCTTGATGAAGACATACAATGTAAGATTTCATATAACTCTGATGAATTCTGTTTCTTGCTCAGTTATTTTCTTCTGTAAAGAGGAAACTCTCTCATACACACTGTAGAAAGAATACATGAAGTCTGACTAACTTAATGTCTACTCTGTGTTATAAAACACTGAAATCATTACCTATAGCCAGTGGTTGTCTAATATGTAGTGAAAGTACTTTCCTATGATTATTTTTGTAAGTATGACTTTTTGTGGCATGGTGAGATCTAGGAAGTTTTCATTACCTCTCTTCATGAAAGGCTTTGTGGATATTTGTTATTATACTTCAGGGGGAAGCATTGTCTCCTTACAAACTAGTCCCTTGCAGTGCAGTCTAAATTCAACGCAAGCTGTCCTTTGGAATTCACTGCTAACTCATGCCTGTATTCGTGCAGGACAGGCGCTGAATTTGCAACTTCCACCCCTTTCCTACTCAGAAAGTCCTGCCAAGTTCCAGTGGGAAGAGCAACACACTGCGCAGTTTCTTCTTTTGACCACCCTTCCCAGAGGCCACACATTGCTTTCAGTGAAGAAAACAGAGGGAGACTCAGCATGTTTATATTCTGTTACAAGACTGTTCTGCCAAATACATTTTGGGTAGATTTAGTTCAACACTAGTTCTTTTTTTGAAGTAAACTCAAGTCTTTAAGGGTTCAAATACCGTTTCATAAAGTAAAATGAGATTTTTTTTTTTTAATGTTGCCATCTGTTTGCCCACTGCTGTGTTTTTTAAGCTACTTTAACAGGACATTAAGCCAAGCACTTGAAAGGCAAGCAAACGTTGCTAATGCAATTTTAACTTATCTCTGACTGTAGAGAAAGACACAACTAAATCGCAGTCTTTTCAAAAACATTCCTGTCCCATTCAAGATGAAATTAAACATCCTGTGTTTCTTCTGAAATTCACTAGTGAATACAATTTAATTCCCAAAATTACTGCAATCGTGTGCCAAGGAAAATGTGCTTATAGGTGAGATCTATGCCACCTTAATTATTGGGTTATGACCACGTGCATATGGGAAGTGTCAAATTGGAAATGGGCTTATGGTTAAATACAGACTACTATACCATAGAATAATAATATTAATATATAATGATACATTAATATAATAATACTATCAATATATACAGTAATACTCTGGTTTGCAAACAGAAGTTTGCTGTCATTCAAAACTAAATGGTGACAGGGCTCCTGCAGAGCTGTACTAGAGTGCATGCTTACTACATCACAGAGTAAGGTGAGTCTGTCTCATCTGTATGAAGCCTTTCATAGATATTGTACATTTTACAAAAAAAGGACCATTTGCATGATCAAGTATTTTCTTCTGGAAAAAAAAAAAGCAGATGCACTTAATTATTTCTGAGTATTAACTGTAATGAGCGTTTAGATGCATGACTGAGTTTCTGGTTTGACTTTGCTTCCTCTGTCAACCTTGTCATCAGAAAACAGCACTTTCATCAATATAAAAGGCTGAAGGGGGATGATAATGACAAGACTTGCAAAAAATTCTGTGACAGGCACGTCTTTATATGCCTGCTACATGCTCCCACACTCACCAGGAGTGACTAAAAAAGTTCAGAGACAACTAGCCTAGTCACATTTTATGTGGAAAAAATAATTGGCATGGAAATTAGGTGGCAGGTCCTGAGACACTGGACACTTTCCACATGTTAATCAACCAGTGTGTGAGAGATTGATCAAATACATATACTGTACAATGTAAGAAAGCAATAATCTCTGTCATAGGAAGGCAGAAAAAAATGCTAGAATGTGCTCGACCACAAAAGTACCAAGTTCTGCAGCAGGTAAAAAAGTCTGGGCTTTGACAGAGACAACAGCAATCAGTCACAGCGTGTGGCAGACCAGGAAACTCACTCCAGACTAAGCCAATGAATCAAAGTATTGCTGAAATTGCAAATACTAATGCACTGTCAAAGATTTAATGTGATTAAATTCAGATGTATTAAAGCAATAAAATTCTACCAACACGGTAGTCCTGAGGCAAAGGGATGTCTTAATTCCCTAAAAATTGAATTTGCACTCCCTTCTTTTCCCCAAATCATAAATAAAAGTCCTATCATGGTTAATTTGGCCTTTCAGGTTTCCGAAGCAGACATTGTTCTTTGTGGACAACAGAGATTCCTCAGGAATTATTCTAAGCCTTTATTGTGTCCCGATACCATTTCTAGCCATTTTTTTTTCTCTGCATTGGTGTACTGGGTTATATGATCACCGTTTTCCCCTTAAAGGTAACGGGATGCCTATGTGCCTCCTACAGCAATTAGCTAGGTAATTATTTCAGTTTGGAATTAACACTTGCCTAATAACGTTAAAAACACTTTGAGATTGTTCTTAACTATAAACATGTTAAAACACACACATTAATAAATGCTGTGTGTGATTTGTACTATATGTGCATTAAAATAATGCACTAATTAGCACTGTTTCACTTCTAAAGGTGTTACCGGGACAATGACATTTTAGAAAACTGTGTTCCAATGTTTTCTATAGCATATAAAAATCTTAAAGACCCTCCTTGTGATTAAATTCGAGTCAGCTGGATGTGCAGGAAAACACCACCCAGCTACAAGACCACTACGGACTGGTCCCATTAACACAAGAACACTTATACACATGTATAGGTGCAGAAAGAGGGAAAGTAATTTTCTGATAGAATTAAGACCTAAGTTTACACACAGATAGAATTGTACAGAGACAAAGCTAGTCACAATCCATGTGCATTTTCTTATTCTCCTGATGGCTTTTTGGGCTTAGCACATCCAAGCATTTATGCTAAACTAAATCAAGCTATTCTTTTGAAAAAGAAAAAAGTCCACATGAGAGAGGTTCATAAGAATTGTGCTTGTTGCACAGTTTTAAACAGTGCCTCTTTTGCATGTGAAGCTTCAGCCCAAACCTTGTACCCAAGCTGAAGCCTGAAGGGAAGTGAACAAAGTTTCTTGAACTACTCTTCTTCCTCTCTTTTGCCTAGCTAATCATTGAGTACATGCTGTCATATTTGCATTCCCACTACTTGTGTCCAATGTCTAGAACAAAAGAGCCCCATCTTTGGCTGCCTGTTAAGACACTACCATAAAAATATCAAGACCTTACTAAATAATGTATAAAGAAAGCTCATCCTCTTACTCAGTTACGGATTAACTTCTTACACGCTAAGAGTTCTCACCTAAAACAAACTGTCCTTTCATTTTAAGTCAGCTTACACTAGAGACTGATTTCCATTTTCTCTTGAACTGGTAATGCAACTATTTTCCAGTAAAGATACATGATATATCACTTCACTATTGATAATCCTTGAACAATATGTCTAGAGTGTCAACGTGCACACAAAAAAAACACAGGATGTGCTTGCTCCCAGGAGTCCTACTGACATAGACTACAGCACACAGCACCAACACTTCATGTGGTGTTGAAGTGCAGCTGGTAACACCTAGGCTAACTCATCAGTGAAGATATAAGTAAAGTTATTCTTGCAAAAATGACTCAAGCTTGAGTGACACAGACAAATGGGTCTAAACTAATAATTTCATTATAGTTAGCAAAGGCCTTCATCTGAAGTTTAATGCATGGATTTTTCACTACTGTGCAAATACATTTATGCAGTCATTCAGAAGAGGCATCCCTCACCTTTTGGGAATGGCTTCTGGGACGTGTTTTCCCTCCAAATGTTTACCAGGACATGCGTTTCCTGACTAGTATGGCACAAATGGTTTGTCATATTAATACTGAATTTGTCACTATCGACCTATGCTTTGAATTTTATCTTTTTTTTGGAGAAAAATATAGCATGCTACAGACTCAGCAGTTCATTCCCTTCTTTTGGCACAGGATTAGACTTCTGACTTATACACAGTGGCTATTTGTTTAACTCAAATACATTTTCTTATTTCTGAAGACAAAACGGTGCACAAAGCAATATCTAGCTTTGTAACTTAAAGACACTACTGAAAAAATCTGGCAGTCCCGCAAAAACACAGCAGTGCATGTAAATGCCACACCTCAAAAAAGCAAACACCAAACAGAATAAGCAGTCACTTCAGCTTCTCCTCTTCCATTCTTTTGTAAGATCATAACCCAGCTAGTTTTCCTCATATCCACAGGATTTGTGGTGTAAAAAGACCTCACTTTCTCAAGCAATAGACAATCAGGAAAAGTAAGTTTCCTTTTGGAAACAAAGAACAAACAAAAACAATTAACTGTTATATTATCAACATTCTTCACAGATCACAATTTAGAAAACAAAACTTTGTTGTTGGTTTTTTTTTTTTAAAAAAATAGTGCTATGAAGTAGACAGTGGAAGCACTACATAAAATACGCTTTTCATATTTTCTTATTTTCCTAATTTCATTGTCCAGTTCACTGAGTCTACAAGAAAGTGAAATCAGCTGCTTTGACTTCTGAATCTTTAATCTTTACTGAAGGCAGAATAATGCTACTTTAAAGGCACATTTAGACATGTATTCTTATCACACATCCTTTAGTAAAATCATAAGATTTATGAAATATTGTTGAACACTCATTTGTCTCCATAGGCTCATCTGTCCAAAGTCAGAGCAGGCTATGTAAAATTTCAATCAGAATGGTGGTTCCTGCACCACTGTGAGAGAAACATCTGTATTTTATTCCAGAAACATTCTATGGTTCCAGCTGCTAAAACTTTTTTTCTCACTGGAAACTAGTCTGTGAGGATTTAATTTTGTTCACCTGCAAGATTCCATTCATATGACCTTTTCATTGAAATGCACAGGCAGCATCCTTCAAACTGCAAGGAACTGGCATTAAAATGAATCACAGAACGCAGAGAGTACATCACTGTCACATTAGCTGACACTTGAGACCTGTTGAGAACTATTCGTTGCCGAAGCCAAAAGTTCAAAACACAGAAAAAGGGGAACATGAAGAGTTCATAGAATCATAGAATGGTTTGGGTTGGAAGGGACCTTAAAGATCATCCAGTTCCACTCCCCCTGCCACGGGCAGGGACACCTTCCACTGGATCAGGTTGCTCAAAGCCCCATCCAACCAGGTCTTCAACACCTGCAGGGAGGGGGCATTCACTACTTCTCTGGGCAACCTTTTCCAGTGCCTCATCACCCTCACAGGAAAAAATTTCTTCCCAATACCTGTTCTAAATCTACTCTCTTTCAGTTTAAAACCAGTGTCGTTAACACTACACTTCCTGATAAAGAGCCCCTCCTCAGTTTTCTCGCAGGCCCCCTCTAATTACTGGAAGGATGCTAAAAGGTCTCCCTGGAAACTTCTCTTCTCTAGGCTGAACAAGCCCAACACTCTCAGCCTGTCTTCACATGGGAGGTTCTCAAGCCCTCCGATCATCTTCATGGCCTTCCTTTGGAATAACTCAGACCCATATTCTTCCTGTGTTGAGGACTCCAGAACTGAGTTACAGCCTTGGAATTAATTAAGAATAAAGAAATACAAGTTCTGAAGTAGTTTCCAACTCTTTTCCAGAAAATGCCCCATAGAATATGTCATATTTATACTTACATTGATTTAGTACAAAGGGTAAATGCAACACGTTAGCCTCACACATAAATTGATGGCAAATACGACATCTAATGTACATGCTCCACCTTTCCCACAGCTGGAACAGCAGTGATGGATATATTATCAGTTATCAGGCACTGGAACAGGCTGCTCAGGGAAGTGGTTGAGTCACCATCCCTGGATGTTTTTAAAACACAGCTAGATGAGGTGCTCAGGGATATGTTTTAGTAGTTGACAGGTATGGCTGGACTTAATGATCTCAAAAGTCTTTTCCAGCCAACTGATTCTATGATTCTATTCCCTTTCCAGAGGCATGGAAAGACATGTGTTCCCTGTGTGGTGTTCTTAGCCTGTGAAGAGTCCTCAGTAACATTCAGGGAGCGGGTGGGGAGAGGAGGAAAGAGGGCATTTTCTAGTGAATTTGCCATAATGTGGGCTGGCACCTGGAACACACACAGAGCCAAGAGGAGCCAAGTCCCATGTCCATGTCCCATGACAGTGGCAGGCAAGGCAGCAGCGGTCAGCCTCGGCCGGGCCCCGCTGCTGCTCTATGCTGCCTGCAGGCTCGTACACATCGGAGATGAACGCTGCAAGGGCTCCCACACCACACACAAGGCAGCCCCACAGCTGCTCTGATACCAAAATTGCCAGCAAATAAACTCTCTAAGACCTGTTTTGGAGATTTAGAAAGCAAGCATTCTTTAATTTCAGCACTAGGCGCATGAGGGAATGATTTCCATCAATCATGCGTAATGAGACAAGAGCTGGGGACAGAATATATTTACATGCATACATCTTATGCATATTCTATTACTTCTATTACTTTTCAAGGACTATTTTTAATATTATTATGACCTTCACAGCCACCAAATCTCTTGCTAATTGCAGCTTTGGAGCCAGCTCTGTGTCTGACCTTGCATTTTAGATGGGGAAAACCAGAGACACATCTGCTTAGCACGTACCATACTTAACACAAGACTGCATCATTTCCCACTGAACAGTGCTGTCTGGAAAAAGCACTATTTAAAAAAACATGCTATCAAGAAAACATGCTATCAGAAGAACAGTCTGTGTCTGTCTAATTTTCAAAAAATACAGTTACTTAGATGAAATTTAGCTCTACTTAGATGAAACTTGATTCTAATTTAGCTTAAAGTATTCTACTTTTACAAAAAGTAATTACTTATTGTACCAATAGGGACAGACTGCACACAGAGGTTATTGTAGAAGACGACACATCTGCTCAGCACATGTCATAGTTAACACAAGACGTTATCATTTCTCAAAAAAACTGTGTGTGGAAAAACCTCTCTGGTGACCAATGCCAGGACGCCAGGGAACGGCAGGAAGATGTGCCAGGGGAGGGTTAGGTTGGATACTAGGCAGCCGTTCTTCACTCAGAGGGTGGTGGAGCACTGCAACAGCTCCCCAAGGAAGTGGTTCTCATTGCCAAGCCCGCCAGTATTCAAGAAGTATTTGGTCAATGCCCTCAGAGTGTGAATGCTGGGGTTGTCCTACGCAGGGACAGGAGCTGGACTCAATGATCCTTCCAACTCAGGACATTCTGTGATTCTGTGAAAAACACTGAAAAAAATGCTATTAAAAACCCCACACTGTAAAAACCACTCTATCAGAGGGACGTTCTATCTAACCTTCAAAAACCACGCTTACTTCGCTAAAACTTAGCTCTGCTTCAGTTTAAATCACAATATTGCGCCTTCCCTCCCGCCACTGCAACGCTCCCACCGCCTCTACTCCCCCCAGCCGCCCCGTCCCCCCCGCTTCCGGCCGCGCTGCGTCACTTCCGGCGCGGCCGCAGCGAAGAGAAGATGGCGGCGCTGGGCGAGCCGGTGCGGCTGGAGCGAGGTAAGCGCGGTGCGGCCGGGGGTTTGCCTGAGCCCCTATAGCCGCCGCCCCCGCCCCGAGGCGGGCAGCGATGGCGCGGGGCTCCGAGCGGCTCCTCTCCCCGGGGACAGCGTGTCGCTGCGTTCCCGAGTCTCCCAGGGCGTTGGTGGGACCCGCCTAGTGCGGCTTCGCTTCTTGCTGTCCTCAACGTTTTGGTCGCGATTCGGTTTGTGGCTGGGTTTGCGCGGGTGCGCGGGCCCCAGAGCTGCAGGGGTGGCTGCTGCGCCTGCCCTACTGCCAAAGCTGCTGCCAGGTCTTCACTGCACCTGCGAACTCCTCGTTCCTGTGTCCCTCCTGGGAAAAATTACTCTTCAGCACAGCTGAATGTTTAAGTTCAATTCTTTAGACTGTATCTTAGCAATAGTAACTTATTTTTTTAATCAATGAAAATACTAAATAGCGCTGGTCCCGCTACAGAGGGACACTGCTTGTCATGGATCTCCATCTGGACATTGAGCCATTGCCCACTACACTCTGAATGCTACCATCCAACCAATTCCTTATCCACCCATCAAATCCATATCCCTCCAATTTAGAGAGAAGGATGTTGTGGGGGACCGTGTCGAAGGCTTCTCACCCACCAGCACCCACAAGTTCATCTCTGCAGGGCTGCTCTCAGCCTGTATTGAAACTGCAGATTGGGTTGTTGGGGTTTTTTTCTTAAATCATAGAGTCACAGAATGGTTCGGGTTGAAAGAGAGCTTAAAGATCATTCAGTTCTAACCCCCCTGCCATGGGCAGCAACACCTCCCACTGGATCAGGTTGCTCAAGGCCCTATCCAACCTGGCCATCGCTTTGCACTTGTTGATGATTCTACTGAGCTCTGGTACTGCCTCACGTTTATGTTTTCATCTCGATTTTCCAGTCTATACCCTTAATTTGTATTGTTAATACTGTGCAGTGTGTAACTAGAATCATAGAATGGCTTGGTTTGGAAGGAACCTTAAAGATCATCCATTTCCAACCCCACTGCTGTGGGCAGGGATACCTCCCACCAGCCCAGGCTGCTCAAAATCCCATCCCACCTGTCCTTGAACCCTTCGAGGGAAGGGGCATCCACAACTTCCTTGGGCAACCTGGGCCAGTGCCTCACCACCCTCATCGTGAAGAATTTCTTCCTAATGTCTAATCTAAATCCCCTCCACCCTTCCAGTGTAAAGCCATCCACCCCCGTGCTACTGCTACATCCCCTTAGTTGGGAAACAGATAAAATACAAAACCTAGTTGAGTATTTTTTCTCTAGTACTGTTATGTTTTATCCAGGGCTTTTAAGGAACAATGATAAAATTCCTTCATGGTGGTTTTTCAGGACTTAACGAGGTCCACAGTAGTTCAGTGAACACTTGTTTGTATAACAGTATATATGATTGGTTTATTAAGCAGTATTTAGGAAAATTGGGATGGGAAAATGGAATTTTAATAGGAAAAAAATACAGAGAATGAGAAAAGGAAAGCAATTAAGTGGGGTGTAGGGGACTGGATTAATGGCCTGTATTCCCACCACCTTTGCTCTCACAGTGTTAGTTGCTTTTTTGTAGATGTATAACACACTGTATATACCCGCTTTATTGGGTTGGGTATTGCGTGTTACCTACCACAGAATTCAGTTTTTGTGCTTGCCAAACTCTCCTTACAAGTGAAGCACTTGTAATGTGTGAGAGAAGGGCTGTAAATAGTGACTTATGTAAGGACTTTGCTTCTCACTCTGCAGTTCATCTACCCTCCCTACTCCAAAGCCTGTTAATTAGAGCAGCTGCTTTGGCAGTGGATTAGTTGCTCTTGGTAGGTCTGCGGAGCTAAACCTCAGGCAGCATCCTCCTCCGCCTCATTACCCTGCCACTATGCTCTAGCCATGAAAACAAACAAATCTGCGGAGTTACTTAGGCATCAGTGGAACAAAGAAGCTATTTAGTCTTCTGGCATATTGGTCTTTTTCAGAAAAGGAGAAAAAGGGAGCACAGTATAATGGACCTACAAAGCAAGAGCTTTATTTACAGAAAATAAATAACCTCTGTTAATTGTATGGGCCTGACTGCAGATAACCTGATGATGAATCAGCAGCAGCTCAAAAGAGAACATCATTGATGTTGTTGGCATATAGCATAAGAAAAGAGAGAATAGTGTAAGAAATGGGCTGATTTAAAATGGTTACCATATGCTTACCATCAGGGCAAATGGAAATTCTCCCCGTCTGTTCTCTCCTCCGAGCTGCATTGCAAATATCACCACCCAAATTCACTGGAGGGCAGGGTGGGAGCGACATTTAACATTTCAAAGTTATTCTTATGGTTTGGTGGTGATGTGTGATAGCTCTGCATACACCTTAGGAATCCAGACTATTTGAACATAAGCAGCGGAGGTGGTTAATCAGGAGTATCTATGAGGACACTGCATTTTTCTACTTTCTGTGTTTTGTTCACACATATGCTTGGAGTGGTGGCATCTTGCTGGCTTTTTTTTCCATATTCTTTTAGTTTAAATGTGTCTTTTTTTTCAGAATCTAGTATACTGTGATCACAAAAAATGATTTGTGAAGAACAGGCAACTGGTATAAAGAGGATGAAAAGGTTAAAAGAAAATCCATTTCTGGTAATGTGTGGATTCCATTTAACAGTGACTCCTATAGGGTTTTTTTAATTGTCTACCTCTGAAGTTATTTCTGCATCGATCCTTGTTGAAATCCATTATTGAAACTGTTCTGTAGTGTTCATTTCAGCCTCTGGTGCTGAACAGCTGGCTGTACTGTGGTGTCATTGTGTGATCATGTCCAGAGCAGTAGTTCAGGAGGAAGCAGACTGCATCAGCAGAGTAGTCAACAATCTGTTCTTGAAAATGAAAGATGTAGTTTGCTGCTTGTTCCTTAAATTGGTTTGTTTACGAAGCATTACTGCTGAGAGAGATTGAATCTTCACCTCTTGACTAGTAGTGCCTAATGCAGTTCAGTAGGAGAAAGTTATACTCATTTCACTTTCAGACTGGTATTATCACTTCCTCTTAACAGGGTAAAACAAAACAACTCTCGGGAGGAAAAAGTGTCCTGCTACTGGCATCCATTGCCTGCATCTACCTGAACAGGAGATGCAACACAATAGAAAGATCTGTAGAGTGCTGAGGACTCAACTTTCATGCTGTACTTCTCTGCTTTGGATTTTTTCTTTACAGCAGCAGCTTCATCCTTTGATCTGAAAACCCTTTTTTTACTAAAGTGTGTCTTCTGCTTCAGCTTCATCTAAAAGGAATTCAATTCAGTGTATCCCAGTCATTTTTTCACAAGCTGATTCTATGCTCTTAGTCTACACTTTATGAAAAGACATAGCTGCTTCCCAAACTAGCCAGTTTTACCTTAGGGTAAAAAATGCTATGTAGCTAAACATTTCATCTATTCAGAGATCATGGTAGGAAATGTGTCTAGTTTATTGATGAAACTTGGAGGTCAGAAAAAGAGGAGAACTTAGCAAATGCAGTTCTGGAGTCTTGATTCCTGCAGTTACTGTTTGGATCAGCAGATTGCTGCCACTCTTTAGAATTCCTTGCAGCATCCTAATCCAACTGTTGGATAGCAAGTTTGCACACCTTACAGCTTAATGTCATTCCTGGACCACAGGCTAAGGAATGGCTGTGTGGAACTCTACTCTACGTGCGTCAAATAATCATTTGTCTGCAAACATCTGCAAGTATTTAAATGACAGCTGTATTGTAATGTACTTACTTAACTAGGCTTTTTCATGAATGTATGGAGTGTTGCAGGATTGGAAGTGCTGCTGCTGCTGTTTGTTGATCCTGCTACTTCAAGCTGTTCAGTGCAAGACTTGATGAAATTAAGATAATTTGTACGGCTGTTGCTGAACACAGGAATTAGTATGAATGTTGGTGATTTTACATCATAAAAGAATTGAAAGATTAATTAACAATCATATGTAGGATCTCTTTGATTTCACCAACGATTTTGTAAGTTCAGTAAAATACAAAATGTATGTTAGGAAATTAAAAGCTTTAGAAGCTTTTTTTTTTTTTCATTTAGTATGTACACAAAAAGTAAGCATGCCTGTGTGAAATGAGTTCTCTGTAACCTTGGGATTAGTAATAACTAAAATTTAGGCTTTGATATTTATTTGTCTTAGGTAACTGATGCTTATAAAACTTGGAAATGCTTGCCAAAAAGTGCCAGTTTCTCATAGCACATAAAAACTTTAACTTTCATCTGAAAAAATTGGTGTCTTGTGGCTGTAATGATAATACTCACGTGTTCTTCCATGAAGGATTTGTCTCCAATGAGGTGAAATTGTCCCTTGTTTAATTGACTCCACCACCTGATCTCAGGGTATATTTGGTAGGATGTGTCTGACACAGAATGGAACAGAGCATCGCTGTCAGTTGTCTCTTGCCAGTGCACTTCACCTTAATTTCAGAACATACACCCCCACTGTCTTTTCATCCTGTTAGGTAAATTCTCTCTTCTTACACTTGGCCTTTAGGAGATGTTCATGGCTATTGTGTGTCTTTGTGCTGATGTGATGTCATTGAGTAGAAGTGCTTTCACATTAAAAATGATTGCCTAAAGGTTAGTTACAGAGAAAAAGGAAGTAACGCATTTGGGAAATAGCAGTGTCTCAGACTTCATCCTTTTCTAAAATAATCTGTGCCATATTTATATAGTAAATTAATGCTGCCTTTGTGATAATGATAAATTAATGCTGCCTTTCTGTCTGCTCTTGTGAGAGACTGTTCCACTTGTGTGAAGAACTTGCGCGATTGAGAATCATCACTAATGTAGCACTTTGGAAATACAAGTGAGGGATGTGAATGTATTCTGCACTTGTAGACCTGCCAGGAGCATGTCACATAGTGTTTGATGCCCACCTTGAGTCGTACTGGTCTGGAATCAAATCCTTCACAGCATTGTTCAGTTTCACAGTGCAGCCTGTTCATTTATGAGAATATGGACAATGAATTCTTAGGAACAAATTTCTAGGAACTGGAAAGAAGCTTTGGGGTCGAGGATTCCAGATTACAGAGATACTCTTTCTCAACTGAGAATATCAAAATGAGTTTGGTTGGTTTTCCAACCACTTTGTGGAAAAAAAAGTAGGCCAGATACTTCTCAGCCCTGTTGTACAGAAGGTATTGAGTGTACTCTTCAAAAATTTTGAACAAATTTTTTGAATATGAAAGCAATGTTTGGCAGTGTATTTGACATTATTCTGGCTGGTTTTAACAAAATGTTTTCCATGCAGTAGATAAATTAGAACTACGCATATGAAATTTTGACAGTGTATATATCAATGAAATATTTCAATCTGATTTAAGAAAAAATCAGATTGTCTTTGTAATATGCATATGGGAGTGATACCTTCAGATATTTTACAGGATTAGGTCGCTGTGATTGTCTTAAATATTCCGTACAGTGTTTCATTTTAACTTTTCGTAGATACTTAGTTTTATGGGAGAAATTAAACTAGTACATTTAAGGTGCATCAAGTGCACACATATGCACTTAGACTGCTTCATTCATTAAAAATACAAACCACCCACAAACCTTGAATTTCCTCAGGCATTCGACATTAATAGCACTTTATTTTTCTGTAGACATCTGCAGAGCAATTGAGTTGCTGGAAAAATTACAGAGAAGTGGAGAAGTGCCACCGCAGAAGCTACAGGCATTGCAAAGGGTCCTTCAAAGTGAATTCTGTAATGCCGTAAGGGAGGTAAGTTAACTTGACGTGAGCAGTTACCGTGAGTTAAAACCCAGTATGTTTTACCTTTTCCGTTGTTATGCTCAGTGCAATAATCTAATTTTTGTTCTTTATAAAAGCTGAATTTTATTTAGAGAGCTTAATAGAACAACACTTATTTTTAAAAGTTCGAAAGAAAATTATTTGGGATGGCACAGGTGTATTAAATAATGGCTCAGGAGCAAATCACTTTTTAGAGGTTATTTTGAGACTGTGTTCTTATTGGCAGCTGGCAGGCTGTTATCCTCTTGGCATGTCAGAATGGACAAAGTAGCAATTGTCTCTGTGTCTTTTAAGCTAAATCCACATCACCTTGCACACCACCTTGAGGTGTAGCCTTGAGTCACATCATCTTCATTCCAGGTACTCTTGGAGTTTTTTAGGTAATTGAATATGCCTTGCTATTTGTGTTGGCGCTACCACTGATGATAACACCTGAAATGATTTAAAAGATCTCTTTGTAGACACAAGTGTCATCTTAATGTTTCCATCTTGTGAGGACAGTGTGTTTATTGCTTAGCAAGTCCAAATGACTGGCAGGTAGATGTGAGGATGGTGGGTTAACCCTCAGTGCAATTGCCTGTATGTTTTCAATACCGTTTTTTTCCTTAAGATACTCAATTAGTTGTATCAGTTGAAGGAAGATTTGGGGGATTTACAGGGAGGGATGGGTTGTCAGGAGAGCTTTGAAGAGCTGTCCTTAAGTGGTTCTGCTTGCATCGTTATTGAAGAGTTCCACCTTGAATCAAACAAAGGAAGATAGTCATCCATGGCTCCAGTCAGGTGTGTTAGACATGCCATAAGCATTTCTAAATTCATGGTGATGTCTGAATGCTGTGGAAGGAGAAAAGGTTTAGGTTGAGTCCTAGATATGCATGAATTCACTGAGCAATAAAGATGCTGAGAGGGTTGTTTCTCTATAGTGTGGCAGATTGTCACTTGACACCTTGTAGTGACTCTAGAAGTGACTTCTTATTAGAGGTGTGTGCTTCTCAATTTACACATTTTGGTTTGTGCCTGATGTTTTGTTATATTGTTTAAGAAAAAAACAATACCCATTTTCAGCATATTTAAACTGTTTTGTCTTTAAAGGTGTATGAACATGTATATGAAACTGTGGATATCAGCAGTAGTCCAGAAGTTAGAGCTAATGCAACAGCAAAGGTAAATGCTGAACTATAATTTGTGTAAAATACAGTATTTTGTTACTTTGGAAGCAGGAGAAGATTATTTAAAATTCAGAAGGATATTATCTAGATGTCTGATAAAATGGATAAGTTTAATGAGGGTAACAAAAGACTTGTTATTTTTAAGTTTCTTCTGTTATAATTTTATTCTTGGAGCTCTACTTCCCTAGGTACCAACACTAATATGAAAAATTTAATCTCATTTGTCTTAATATTTAAGTAATTCAAGATAAAATTACTTTTTCAGCCTGTTCACTGTGTCTGTCTAAGGGGTCTATATTTAATTTCTATAAATAAGAAAATCTTGCTTCTTACAGGCCACTGTAGCTGCATTTGCTGCTAGTGAAGGTCATTCCCATCCCAGAGTGGTTGAACTACCCAAAACCGAAGAAGGTCTTGGATTCAACATTATGGGAGGCAAAGAACAAAATTCTCCAATCTATATCTCTCGAATTATCCCTGGTGGTATTGCTGATAGACATGGAGGCCTGAAACGTGGAGACCAGCTGCTTTCTGTAAACGGAGTGGTAGGAATTGCTTTTCATTTTAGGTAGCAGTAACTACTTGTTTCCACTTGGGGGCATACAGAGAATATCCATGGCATAAGCTTAATGTCATCTTTTAATCTTGGCAAAATAGTTCCTTTTTGCCCTTGCAGGAAGAACTTGCTTAGGTTTCTATAGAGTTGTGTGCCTTAAGAGTTCTAGGATTGTGCTTTTGTTATCTGTTTCATCTGGGAACTGTTTTTTATGTCAGTATTTCAGATTCTGAGGGGTTGTGTATATTTAGTCAAAGTATTGTTTTGTGAAATAGTAACTGCCATTATGGCTTCCACTTTCATCCAAGTTCCATGATGCAGATTTTATTTAATATAATTCTCTGCACCTTCTGAGGTAAGTGCTAAATTAAGCTATGTTGCATTACACTGACCAGATTCTCATTATCCCAATAAAAATGCTACTGCATAAAGAAAGCTGTAATAAGATGGAACTACAGGGTGGTGTTATCTTCAGTTATGTGGCATGTTGTGGATATTTATTTTTAATAATCCTCTTCTGAAGAGTTAAAACCAAAAACAAAACACAGGGTGACTGGAAAGAGGAGGCTTTGGGCAGGCTTTGACTCACGGCAGCTGCTAGTCAAATGCATTTAAATAGCTCTCAAACTCTTGCTTTTATTTACAGAAAAGCTGTATGCTAGCTTAAAATTGATTTTCTTATCATTACTACTGCAAACCAAATTTTATTTTAAGACTGAGGGGTCAAACTAAATCCTGTGCTCTTTAACCGTAGTGAGGTTTTCTGACCCATGAAAGGAATAGAGACTTACTGGGTGTCTGTACTCCGACAAGATGCTGCTAGCACACATCTCTAACATACTTGGCTCTTGACTGTCACTTGGGAGTCTAACTGTCCTTTTCAGATAAGAGAAATCATGGCCGTAGTGACACAATGACACAACTGTCCGTGGCCTTGCTTTCATGCTCTTGAGGGACAGATGTAGAACTGTCTTCAGGTGAGGCCTTCCTCACCCACAGATCCTCTTAAAGGAAAAAAATGCACCACTTAGTCCCAAACTGAATCTGATCATCAGACAGTTGGTGCATCTAACAACAACTGCATGTGTGTGCGCGCACGAAAACATATATAGCCATTGTGCAAACACAGTGAGTGAGTACATGAAATACTGTTGAGAATGCTAATATGGTCTCAACAGAAGAATCTTCTGATGGAATCCTGTCATGTTCGTACATATGACAGGCATTTTCTTATAATTGTAATTTCTAGATTAATACTTAAAAAAAAAAATCCCACTTGCAAACTGCAGTTGATGTGCCTTAAAACAAGTTGATTTTTTTTTTTCAGCTGGGGGATTTTGAGTGTACTCGAAAATTTTAGGCACTTTAATTAAACATAGAACTTTACAAAGCTTTTGTTACCAGTTTTAAACAGAACAGCCTACACATCCACTTGAATAACAAAATGAAAACATTCAAATGTGTGTGTTGTCTAAGTCTGATAGAAGAGAAATAACTTGGGTTTTTTTAACTGTTGTCTTTCTTTCTGTAAGTAACTTTATAGTAACGGGGAAACCCTCCAATCAACAGGTACATCACCTGCCTTCTAGCTTCTAATAGCACCAGTGGGAGGTAGGCTTGGGGTAGTCCCATCATTGTGTTTAATAAGTTTCAGAGAAATAAGTTTTGCTGATAAAATGTGTGCTGTCCAGGAATGTGTATTTGGATGCAGTTGTTCAGAATTGTTGCTTAAAATTTGTGATTAGAAGAATCTACTACAACCCTAATAAATTCTGAGAGTTGCTTTAGGAAAGTATTTTTATTTTGTTCTTATTGAGCTTGTTTAGGCTGTTTTTAATTAGTTTAGAGGCTATTAACTCGAATACCTTGCATTTACTGAATGACACATGGAGCACTAAGATAAGCAACACACTGCATGTTAGCTACTCTGTTGCAGGTGCCCGGTATTGCACTGTTTTCTAAGGCAGGTTATTATCAAGAAGGCAACTATTTTGGAGTTGTCCATGGCAATTTACTAGGCAAATTGAAGGTGACTACTGATTTTAAAATGCATGCCGAAAGAAGATAAACAGTCTTGAATTTTAAATGAGTGTCCTCCTGAAGTTGTTAATGTTTGTGTAATTTTGTAATTGCCTAATGTTATCCTTATTTTGCTTAACTGTATGTAAATACACAATTTAATTGTTCGGCCTAAACCTAACCTGAAGTTTTGTGCTACTCTTTTGTTAATACTAATTAGTATATTTATCATCACCTCTTATTGATTTGCAGAAGAATAAATCCTGAACTTGGGTGATGATGTGCTTGTGCAGTCTTCAAACTAGATATATTTTATTATATAGAAATTATACAAAAAATGACAAAAATCTGTTTTCAATGTGTGTCTTTACTAATATTGTATTTACCGGTTTATGCATTGCAGAGTGTCGAAGGTGAACATCATGAGAAAGCAGTAGAACTGCTGAAGGCAGCTCAAGGAAAGGTTAAATTAGTTGTGCGATACACGCCAAAGGTCCTGGAAGAAATGGAGTCAAGATTTGAAAAAATGAGATCGGCGAAACGCAGGCAGCAAAATTAACATTGTATGCAATAACTTAAAGAGAAAATATATTCCATTTACATTATATAGTTTGCTTTGTGACTCAGTTGATCCAGTGCCTGGGCTACAAAATACACTTGACCTTTTCATGGAATCACAGAATGTTTGAGGATGGAGGGACTTCTGGAGATCACCTAGTCTAACACTCCTGCTCAGAGGAGGGTTCACTAGAGCAGGTTGCACAGGACTGTGACAGGCTAGGGGGTTGAGCATCTCCAAAGCTGGAGATTCCAGAAGATCTTTGGGCAACCTGTTCTAGTGTTTTGATCTCCATCACACTACAAAGGTCTATTCTTATGTTTAAATGGAGTTTCCTGAATTTACATTTGTGCCCATTGCCTCTTGTCCAGTCACTGGATGCTACTGAGAAGAGTCTGGCTGGTTTTCGCTCCTCCCTGTCAGGCATTTATACATGTTGATAAATGACCCCTGACCTTTCTCTTCTCCAGTCTACACAATCCCAGTTCTCTTAGCTTCTCCTTGTCTACCAGATGCTCCAGTCACCTTGTGACACTTCACTGGACTCACTTTTGCATGTCCATGTCTGTATGGAACTGGGGAGTCTGAAACTGGAGCCAGCACCTGAGTTGTGTCTCACCAGGGCTGAGCAGAGGGGAAGAATCGCCTCCCTCGCTTTGCTGGCCATGGTCTTCATAATACAGACCAGGAGACTGCTGGGCTGCTTTGCTACACAGACACCTGGCAGCTCACAGTTGGTATCATTCTCTGCAAGGCTGCTTTGCAGTAGGTCAGCCCCTCAGCCTGTGCTGGTGCTTATGGTTATTCCTCCCCAGATGTAGGACTTCTCACTTTCCTTTAACAAACTTCATGAGGCCCTTGTTTGCATACTTCTTCAGCCTGCTAAAGTCTCTTTGAATGGCTCGCTGAGAGTGTGCTCTGTCCTGTCACCTGTGTTGCTAATGAAGATTTTAAACAGTGTGGACCCTAGTACAGACCTCTCAGGTGCATCACTAGTGACTGGCATCCAGTGGGATTTTGTGCTGCTGATCACAGCAACCTGTGGCAGTTCAGCTCTTTTAGAATGTTTTCAGTCTCCATGTGTCTCCCGGTTTAAGAGGAATGTGTACTTTTAAATTGGCCTGGAAAAGCATATATATTGGTATTTCTATTGTCTTTTTTTTAGTAAGTCTCTTTCATGTCAGACCTTTAAGCATGAAAATCAAATTACAGATTTTTTGAAGGCATTTAAGAAAACTTATTTCTGTAATTGGCATCACTTTTTTCCTGTTTTCTTTTGACATTACTTAACATAGAATCTGCAGGGGTTTTTTTGATGAATGATTTTGGGGAAAAAAAGATTCTTATGTAGCAGTATTTTGGCACTTTTCTTAAGAATATGTTGTACATCAGCTGCAAGAACTAATCATGATCTACTGTAGCTAATAACAATATCAGATTTTGTAATGTTTTGGTGACTACGTTATTTTTACACTTCTGCTAAATCATCATTAGTTACTCTGGAAATTGTATTACCTCGCCTGTAAATAATTTACAGTTGGAGTTCTCATATAATGATTTTATAATAGCTGACTTTTACAAATTTGCAACAATCATTCTTGTAACTTATATTATTTTGTACTAATTCTAAAGCAGTAAGGGGAAACCTGTAATTGTGTATGCGGTTCTGGATTGACTCTCTAGATGTATTTTTATATTCAGAAACAAAAGATACGTTAATGCAGTGCAAAAGAATTCTAGATGTTTCCCTGACTTTGTTGTTTAAAAGAGGTATTCATCTTAATTGTCATACCTATCTTGTGGTTTTTAGTATGTGCTGTTGTAGTCTTATCTAGAGACTGACTATATTGGTCTTGGAATAGTTAGTACCTAAATGATTGATTATTACATTATAAGAGTAAAATGTTCTGAGACGTCTATGCCAGGTTACCCCGACATGTGAGATTGTCTGGGGCTTTATCACTGACTGCTTCTGACTTGGAGGATTCTTGTTTGTGCTACAGAAGTATTAACATCACCACTGCTATAAAAATTGATGTGGAATGGTGCTGTGGTGGTTATGAGGAAATCTCCAGCTCTAAGTGATTTCTATCTTATTTTAAGCATAGTTGATGGTGGCACAGTTTTTGTATGCTGTTTCAGATTTCTGGACAGAGGTCCACTTCTTGGAATCTACCAGGTTTGAGGCTGTACTTGTGTAGTTTAGGTTTGGGGTTTGGTTTTGTTTTTTAAAGCTTCACCTTTTGGTATATACCTAGAATTACCTTGACTATACCTAGAATTACCTTGACTATGTACTGGGGCCTGTTCATTTGTATGGCAGCTAGGAGTGCATCCTTATTGACTGTTAGTAATTTGATTCTTAGAACTTTAAACTGAGCAGTTCTTAAGATATGGCTAATCCCTAATCTTTTCACATGGAGCAGTGCTGTCCATTGTGAAATAATTCAGTATGGGAAAGAAAGGAAGAGGTTAACGATCTAAAAATGGCAGCATGATGTTTGTGCTTTGTCAGTTGATCTATTGGAAGAGAAGAAAACGATTGCTACAGGCAAGTGAGAAATGTGGTCGCTTTCTGCATGTTTGTAAGCATGGTAAGCCTGCAAAGAGAAATTTGAATTTTAAAGATACTGATAGTTTGAAAATGCAGTATAAATATTTATCAGTTAGATGACATTGAGCACTGAATTGCACGGTTGGTATCTGTCATAGGCCTCTTTCAAAAGGTCTCACGATAGCAATAACAACCATGCTGTTGAATTGTATATTTTTATGGAACAACTAATGTTTAAAGTATTGAGACCAAAATCAATAGTTAGACGAATTGTGGATGTGTTTTTAATTTAATTGTAAAATAGTAAAGATTTGTTTTAGAGCTATATATAAATATATATATATTAAAGAACAGTATGGATACAAGATAGAAATGTGTTTTAAAACCTATATCCCTCGTCTTTCTGAACAAAGAGGTGTGTTTTGTTACTCGAAGGAAATAGTTACTCTAGTGCAGCTACAGCTGCCAAGTGCAGTAGCATTTTTATTCTGAATTGTAGCATTTGGATACAGTTTGTCAACTGCAACGATGTAGGGAGGTGTATCCAGGCATATAAATTGTACATGTAGAATTCAGTGAAAGGTTTTAAAATTGCAACGACAAAAACAATCCAACAGACAACTCATTTACAGTCATCTTGAATACTATGAAAGCCCTACAATATTAAGGAAAGAATGGATTAATATATGCCAAGAAACTTGATCTCTGTTACTACTAAGCAGTGCCTGTACTGTTAATATGCAGTCCCTACACGCTTGGCACACTCGAGCATGCAAACAGATTAAGAAGAGGTATGATTTCTGCAGGTAACTTCTGCATCTATTGCTGCTGTGAGGGATCTTTGGGTTTTATCAACAGAAAAATAAAAGTTAAATTTCATGTGCATTGTGTTTGTGCATTTTTCTTTCGACTTTCTATTTTGAGTACTGTTTTCAGACTACTGTAATTGAGTGTTTATGATCTCTCGGGCATGACAAACACCCTGCATGCGTGTGGACATCCAGAGAGAAAAACTTTAAGCATAGTGTTAGTTTGTTTTCCGGATTGCTTATAGATCTTCCCTTTTCTACCCCAGTGTTTTGTGGTTTGTTGGAGAAGATAATTGGAATGCTATAGAGTATCTAAAATACCTTGGATCTCCAGCATTTTTGAGACCTCCTTAATCTCAGCTGTGTAGACTTACATGATGCATGTTATTTTTAGTCAGATACTGTATTTTAATTGTTTGCAGCAAGTATCTCAGGTAATGAGAAGTTGAATTTCTGTAGTTCCTTGTTTAAAGACTTCATAATGTTGTCAACTCCTCAGAAAAATGTGCCTGGACTTACGAATTGAGATAAAGGTAGGAGAAAATGATTCAGTTGTGTTTGTAAAAAGACTTCATTTAAAATGTACGTAGGCTGGACTGCAAATTGAAAATATATGCAAAAATATATGAATATTTTTGTTTGATGTAGAGGACTAAACATATGAACTGGAAGTAACACATTTTCAATTTTATTGTAAAATCAATCTGGCTTGCGCAGTGGCTATCTCTGTTCTGGTACATGTGGTTCAGATTCACAAACTGTGAATTTCAACATAGGGCTTATAACACTAACTCAAAGACTTACAGAAGTTAATGTAATTTCATAATTTAAAAACCAGTAGTTTATTTACCTCATTGCAATTACAGGCTTAACTGATCTTAAAACAATTAAAAAATTGATGGAACATACTTTATTTCTGACTTCTGATTTCAACTGTGATCTAGTAGTCAATCCCAAACAAGCTGGAAAAGTATTTTCGTCCAACCTAGAATCCCACCTTAAACATGTATGGACTGAAAGAATCAAACTTACTGTTAAAGTTAATAAAAGATACAAATTCAGTATTTCACTGCAAAAATGTTTTCCTCACTTCTGATCATGTCTTCTGGCGGCTGATGGTGGATGCAAAAAGAAACAAAATAATTTGGACAGCAGGTTGCCCATAGAGGTGGTAAATGTCGCATCTCTGGAAACACTCAAGGTCAAGTTGGATGGGGTTCTGAGAAATCTCATTTAATTGATGGTGTCCCTGCTCTCTGCAGGATATTAGGACTGGATAACCTTCATGGTCCCTTCTAATCCAAACCATTCTATGAAAAGCAAAATTTCTCTGTATCTGGGGGTCTCTACATATTGCAATAAATGGATGAAACATGGCACTCCTGTCATCCTCGTCCTCAATTATGTGTTCTTGCCTGTACTGCCATTAACAGGGTTTTGACCATATATGGAGCCATTGCAGTTCAGTAAGCTCTCGGAAACCAAAGAATTGTGTGTCAGTTTTTTTGAGTCTATTTCCATTGCCTTAAGTGAACTCCAAAAGCAAAGTGTGTGGTCAAAGGAATTGCATTGGTGCACGGAAAGGGTGAGACAACGATTGAGTCGACAAACTGACTGGGATTGTGTGGAAGCCCAAGACAGGGAGCAATCTGGGTTTCTGTGATTCTTTCTCTTTTAAAATCCTCATGAGAAGCTGGGTTTTGAGAAAAGCCTGGCTTGCGGTGCTCACTTTTATAGGGAAGTTGTCCTTTGCCTGGAGCGTCTGAGGCAAAAGGAGCACACTCAACAAAAGCCATCTGAAATTCGGAAGTGTGCCTCAGGGTAAAATTGGCAGCTAGTTCTAATCGTAAAAAAACATAAACAAAGAAAATTGCTTTAAAAGTTGCACAGAAACCTTTTGAAATTAAATCAGCACTGAACATGGAGTTTTGATGTGCTTCTATTTCTTGTGGGTTTAGAAACCTATCTTGGGTCTAGAGTGACAAAATCATGAAAAGTAAAACACTGTAAAAGTAAAACACTTGTATACTGGGATTTGGTAGGGTTTTTTTGTTTGGGTGTGTTGCTTATTTTTTGTTTTTTCAAGAAACTTGGGTATTTTATTGGTAACAAAGGCTTAAAATCTTTAAAGTCTTTCACTCGGACAAGTGCCAATAATTTCTTTCCCACTCTTCAAAGAAACATGAAGGAGCCTTTTCACGGATTGCCAGACTTAAGAGACTGGATCTACTAATTCCAAACTGAACAATCCTCAGATACTGATAGGACTTTTGTATTTTTTTAATTGTATAGGCTGATGTGTGGATAAACCTTGCCTATATAGAAAGGCTTATGTTAATACAAAAGCTGGAGTAAGATGGATGCATTCCAATATTGCTGGGTGTTTATGTTCAGTCTTACAAACCCTGACACTGAAATAACATATCCTGTTGAGAAATAGTGATATTTAGTCTCTAAAGTAAATTCTCCCCCTCCTCTTTTCACCAGGTTAGGTTTTTATATACGATATTTTCCTGGACGGTAAATCTGATTTGATAGCATAGAAGGCAAACATGGCTATCTAAGAGTTAACCACGGTTTTGTGTGAAGTTACTTGATTTTCTTCCATCGTATCATCTGTTTTAGACGCTCAGAGATGCATTTTTCCATGTTTCTTTCTGATTTTTCCTAGGCTGTCTAGAAAATAAATCAGTAAAGGGGGGAAAAGTAAAACCACCTAGTTCTTATCTAATTGCAGCTCAACTTCTCTGCCCAAGCAGTACAGTAGCATTGTCTGAATAAAATCTAATCTGTGTTGGAGACTGGATGGCTGACAGCAGGGAAATAAGTCACTGGGCCTTTCACCTACCTCAAGTGGCTGTAAGCAGAAGGCAGAAGTTGGTGATTTATTGTATTACTGGTATTGCAGCAGCGCCTGGAAGTCCCGGGTTTGAATCAGGATCCCATTGTATTTTGCAGCGAACAAACACAGAACAAACAGTTTGGCTCCAGAGAGCCTTGGTCTATTGCTAAGAAATTGTGGGGTTTGTGGCTGGTATTGTAAGGTATGTGTTTCTGAGAATGGGGAAAAAAGAAACAAGGCATTTTGCAGTTTCTTTTGTGATTTCATTTGGGGTAAATGTTATTTGTTTCTCCTTCAAAGAGTACAAAAGCGAGCCTGCCTTTCAGCCTGAGCAGCTTGAGATGCCAATACCCATTCTGGTATTTGTAGTAAAACTTGCTCTTTTATTTGCAGGCTCCTGATGATAATCTTACTGAAGCCGAAAGCCTGCAGTAGCCACTTTCAGTCACCTCCGTGATAAATGTGGAGTCCCTAAGAAATTGTACCTGTGTTGCTATTTCGTGGGAGTTTAAATGTGTGTAATGTGTCTGCCTGAGCTGCTGCTGGTGTTACGTGTGGTTCACACTGCAATTTAACCATGTATGACAACACCTTTACATAGTGAGGGCATATCCAAATGAAATAGGAAGAGTAATTCTAATTAGACAAGCAGAATGCAGCTAGGGAAGTAAAAAAAAAAAATGAATCATAATGATGAAGGATTGCAGATACTCAGGAAAAGTGATGATAGTGTGTTTGCAATTTCTGTCACCCATATTAAGAATTGCCGAAGACATCTGTCACCTGGTCGTAAGTGTCCCCCTGAATGTTCACATTAATCTCTGTGTCCTGTCTGGTACTCTAGGCATTATTAACATGATGTTAGGTCATTCTTGGCATGGACAGTGAATTGAGAGTAGCCCTGAAGAGAAGGACTTGGGGGTGCTGATGAACGAGAAGCTCAACATGAGCTGGCAATGTGCACTTGCAGCCTAGAGGACTGAGCATGTCCTGGGCTGCATCAAAAGAAGTCTGACCAGCAGGTCAAGGGAGGTGATTTGCCTCCTCTACTCCATTCTCACGAGACCCAGACCCCACCTGAAATACTGTGTCCAGTTCTGGAGTCCTCAGCAGAGGAAGGACATGGATCTGTTGGAGTGAGTCCAGAGAAGGGCCATGAAGGTAATCAGAGGGCTGGAGCACCTCACAGCGCTGAGAGAGTTGGGATTGTTCAGCCTAGAGAAGAGAAGGCTCTGGGGAGACCTTAGAGCAGCTTTCCAGTAGCTAAAGAAAAGATGGGGAGAGGCTCTTTGTCAGGGTTGAAGTGATAGGATGAGGGGGAACAGTCTTAAGCTGAAAGAAGGGAGATTTAGATTGGATATTAGGAAGAAATTTTTTCTGTGAGGATGGTGAGGCACTGGAATCGGTTGCTCAGAGAAGCTGTGGATACTCCATCCCTGGAGGTGTTCAAGGCCAGGCTGGATGAGGCTTTGAGCAACCTGATCCAGTGGGAGGTGTCCCTGCCCATGGCAGGGGGGTTGGAATTAGAGGATCTTTCAGGTCCCTTCGAACTCAAACCGTTCTGTGATTCCATGCTTCTATACTTGTCCCAAACAGTGATTCACCAATGGTTGGTATGTTTGCTCCCCTCCACCAAAAGCATCTTTGTGTCCAGCCTGTGTTAACATGTGTCAGCTCTTCAACCAGCAGCAGACCCCTCCCCCCCCCCAGCTGAAATACATACAGCGACCTCTAGCATTGGCTGTGACCTCAAAACTTGAAGACTTTGTTTCAAGCTTTATATACCTTTCTCAATATCTAATGACAGAGAAGATATAATAAAAAGTTTTCAAAAAAATTAGTTGGCTGCCTCCAAACAAGCTGATCTCGAAGGTGGAGTAATGCTCACAACTTCTAAAGGATATATTTGTCTGAACCTCGTTCTGGGTCCTACGCTCTGTCTGGATATGCTGAAGGCAAGCTCTGGGAGAGGCCCTGCTTGGCGAGGGGTGCTGCCTTGCAGCAGAATCGAAATAACCAGTCTGCTGTGGGTTAAAAGCAGGACTGTTCTGTAGGTGAACCATAGCACTCTGGCATTCGCAGCTTTCCCGTTTCTTTTGCAGGTGCAGTTATTTTTGCATTAGCCAGGGATTACAGAACAAGACTTGAAACTCTGTGTTGCAAGCCAGGCAGAAATTATGGGAATATACTTAGCAGTAAGCAAAAAGGACAAGGATAGAAGATTGGCAGAGGGGATAAAATAAAATGAAATTAAATTAAATTGGCCCAAAATTACTAGTATATGCTTATGCCTCAAACTTTGAAGATAGCTTAGTATCTGATAGCTCAATTTGCTGACAAATCTTTGTATCTTAGCAGGTTGCTTCTCTTTCTCCCCCCAAGATACAAAATACTTAAAATAAGACTGGGATTCCTCAATTACTCTGGTAATAAGGACTGCCAGAGCTTGTTGAGTTAGTTGTCTTGTAACTATAAGAGTTTTTTAAAAGGACAATCTACAGTTAATCCTACAGAAACAAAGGCACCCACAGATTAGTAATGTTTGTACTGCTTCAAAACATGAATAGAAACAAACTTTCTGTTTCACTGCAGCTTTTGAATGAGACACAACGAAGAATACAGGTTCTGACAAAGGATTAGATAGCGGTGAGGGACTGCATGGTGTAACAAAACCAGACTGATGCTTCTGTTGATCTTCAAGGTTCCAAGTACAGGAAGAAATCAGTCTCATGCAGTGACAGAGTCATTTCGGGGAACGCATCAGAAAAAGGTACCTGGCATGGGCACAACATGATTTAAATCAATACATCGCATCCAGACATGTTATTGGTTCAATTTATACTAACGGGATAGTCAGTTCAAAATCTATAGGGTAGGGGTGTCAAACTCACGACCCACGGGCCAAACCTGGCCCTCCACCTTGTTTTATCTGGCCCAGCACCTCGTTTCTACCCGGTGGCAGCACCGAGCTACTTGCCTCTACGCTCCTGCCAGCGCACTGGCCGCGTGTGCAGCGTGAGACACACGTTACACTGCAGGAGCAGAACAGCCGTGAGTTTGACACCCTGCTATAGGGAATATATCCCATCAGTCTTCATTAGGGATATTCTGATACCTATGACTTAAAAATAAATCGTTTATTAGCACTGCACTGAAAATAATTTGTTAACAAATGATTAATATTCCCTTATAAGATCCTATGTATTGCTCTATGTGCATTGGTTTTCCAGAGCATTAAAGTTATTCTACGGTTATGGTAGGTAATGTATCAAATTAAACAAAATAATTTTATTCACTGTAACACAAGTGCTTTATTAATACTTTGCTATATGTGTTATTGAAGTTGAGTTTACTCCTTTACATTACTTGGACTCCGCTATAATTCTTCAAAGTAGGGTTTAAGTAGGATTTAAAGCTACAGAATCCTTAAATTCGCTTTCTGCAAGGGCAGACTTCACCATTAAAGCACTATTCTGATTATTTTTTATGACTCCTAGTATAATGCCTTCCTTTAAATTTTATACTGGTAAGTATGGTGGCTTATAAAATAGAATTCCTGTTGTTTCCTAGGGATGCTCTAGGGAAAGGCGGGCGCTCACCCCCACTAGGTGCTGCCGGAGAGCTGCTGCCAGGGACCCTGCCTGCCCCTGCCTCCTCTTGTCCCCCGTTCCCCCGCCCTCCTTCTCACCTAAAATGCTCTTCCCATTACTTCTCAGTTGGCCACAGACCATGAAATATGCCAAAATCTTTTATATACGCATGGACATTGCCTTTTTAATAATTAAAATCAACTTTGCTTTGACCTGTTAGGCTTTGTTCTTCCAGGTTGTTTCCCTATTCAACCCTTAATAACAGCGTCTCTGTCTCCACTGAATCGCGTGTACTTAGAATCACAGAATGGTTTGGGTTGGAATGGACCTCAAGCCAACCCCCTGCCATGGGCAGAGACACCTCCCACTAGACAGGGTGTCCAAGGCGCCATCCAGCCTGGCCTTGAGCAGTTCCAGGGATGGGGACATGCACGACCTCTGTGGGCAATCTGTGTCAGTATCTCACCACCCTTTGTAACCCCTTCCCTGCGAAGTATTTGCTTGTCATATATAAACATGAGCTGATTTCACTTTGGTTATCATTTAATTTGTCTTGTATTTTATGCTAGAATGTCTGTAGAAAATCTTGATCACTGTGTGCTTGTAATGACTATTTTATAGAAGGAAATCAACCTTTAAAACTAGGTCCACTCGCATTTTAGCACAGATCATTCCTGTTTCTTTGAGTGAGGGTCCATTAGCTCAGTATAACTCAAACGTGTTGAATTACGGCTGAGTGCACACAAATCCAAGTGATGCTCAGATCTCAACCAGTGTATCTAGAGGGATGTAAGTGGCTGGACAGAGAGAATATTCAATATTTAAGATGTGTATCTTTTTTCCTTCTCTCTCTATGTGCTGTTTACAAACCATGGATCTCAGTGGTTTTGTTTGTCTCCATTAGTTTTCCTTGTGTTACAGAAGTATAAAGTAGATATCGACAAAGTCCTTTTCTAGGCAAGCTCTTGACCCTACCAAAGTAATTCTCAATTTTTTTCCAATCCAATAGTTTTTCTGAAGTCTTAAATTGATTCTGTCTTTCTCCTGTACCGAGGTTTGGATCTTTACCTTCATTTTCTTAACAGAACTCTGAACTCAGTTTAGCCTCTCTCTTTCATTTGACAAGTATTCCTGAAGCAATCTTCAGATCTACTTCAATTGAGTAAAAGCTTCAGCCTTTAAGCTTCACACTTTAATTTTTAAGAGAACTTGCTTTGTCGATGCAGATATTACGGACTTGGTTCTTTTTGCATTTTGCGATGTTCTCCAGCATACCATTAATTTCCTTTGAACTGGAACCAAAGTGTTGATTGGATTTCTGATTATGCTTTGGTACAGTAGGCTTTAGATGAGTCCTTCAGATCCATCTGTAGCCTATTAGAGTGTAAACTTTTATTTTTAATCACTAATTATTTAAATCTGTTCTAAATGGCAAACATTGATGTGTTTACATAAGCATGCTATGCTGGGTCGGGGCAACCCTCAGGGAGGGGAAGAGCCCTTCAAGCCTATCTCTCCACATTAGCCTTTCCCGAGTAAGGATTATTTGGCCTCTGTGAATCCAGTGGTGATCCTGGGGCTGGAGCAGTTCACATTGACAGCAGTTTACCCTCATGTATCAATAGAAACCTCCACGGAAATCCCTTTGGCTGGCTTTTCAAGTTGGCTTTGACAGTCAGTATCAGTGCTGAAGGTGAGAAAGCTGATGCTAGTTTTGTCAAGTTATGGACAGGATTGTTTATCCCCAGGGCCAGTGTTGGTCCCTAACTCCCTCTGTCAGACTTCTCACCCCCTTCAGAGCAATATTAGGATTAATCATTTGCACAAT
The DNA here is from genome assembly GCA_033558235.1 of Neomorphus geoffroyi. Lineage (NCBI taxonomy): Eukaryota > Metazoa > Chordata > Aves > Cuculiformes > Neomorphidae > Neomorphus > Neomorphus geoffroyi. The sequence goes on along the minus strand of JAUMJM010000033.1, from coordinate 16,957,646 downwards.
TCCATCTTAAATTAGCTCTGCTTTCAGGGGATCAATTGACAAAGGCACTGTTGGAGAAGAAAACCCTGAGGAGGATGTTGCCAATACAATACAGGTGAGCTACTTGTTTTATAAAGTCTATTCATGTCTTAAAGCAAAACAAAGGTTTTATAGTGACTATGAACTTTACATTCTCGATCACCTGCCATTCTCCCATGGTACAACTCCAGCCTTGAGGAGTTCTGCTCCTGTCAAACTGCAAATTGTATCTATTTTCGTGTCTGTGCTTCGTGTCTTAATCTGGACACTCTTTCACATCAAACTCCCATCAAATCCAAATGAATTCATGTCTTTGAAGTGTTGTTAGACAGTTTTGTGGCAACAGCAGAAAACATCCTTTGTCCAGGTTTTTGCAGGCTAGATTTCTTAGCCTTGATAATTCCATGGGTACAATTTGTAGCTAAATAGGTCATTTAATAAAATGTATCCATTATATTTTTCAGCTTAAAAATACCTTACTGTGTAGGTTTTTATAACCTAAATAAACAAGCTTTGCAATAAACATTAAGGGTTCCCTTATAAAGGAAAATAAAACCAATATGTGCCTGCAAACAGCTGCACAAAAAGGAAAGAGAACTCTGGGATGCTGATGGAGAGGAGAGCGCCGTGCTCCAACAGTGCTAGTGAAGCAGTTGCAGAAATAAGGAAAGAATTGCAAATTAATTTGCCGGAACAAGCTATGGATTAACTGGAAGAAGCAAAGCAATATTGTCTGAACAGAAAGGACAAGTGGATTGCTCCTAGGACAGGAGTTTGGAAGATGGAGCCTTGAGCTTCACTAAGGAAAAAATACCTAAAGCCATGCTGGGAAAAGAAATTGAAAAATTGAATCCAGGCAAGGATTGAGAGGAAAAGCTAAACTATTCCAGTGTTTCAAAGGATGAAAAAAGGTTGGTTTGGTTTTCTGCTTTTACCAGAAATCATTTGTCCTTTTTTTTTCCAGAAGAGAAGTCCTGTGGGCATTGCAAGTCGAAGTATGCTCCATGCTACTATTCATCTTCCAAACACCATGCAGCCATCGAGGGCCAATTCTGCTCCCATTATTTTTGGTTAGTGAAGTGAGAATATTTGCAGAGGGAGTATAACCACTTTGCTATTTTGATTTGCCAGTTGGGGGAAAAAAGGTCACTGTTTCTTATCTGAGTTGGTTCAAGTTTGTTTTGTAAGAGTTTGTTCAGAAAATCATTCCTTCTGATTTTTTTACCCTGCTAGTCTGGTTTTCCTACTCGTCCATCACTGTCTCCAAGCGTAGGTGAAGAGAGAGGGACAAGAATGTACAGTCTCTTTGGCCCTGAAAGTTGTTAGAATGACATGATCTAGACTTGATGTGGTTCCTTTGCTAAGGCCAATCAGGAAGGACAAGATATAACCGTATGTGTCTATATACTTATGTCACAGCTTTATAATACATTGGTAAATTCAAATTTTGTGAGACCTTTGTACTGCTCACAAAGTACAGGACAAGCACATAGCAAATTACTAAGATGACCTTATTTTTGCACTGATGAATCACGATGTTCATAAAAAATCAGTGCATCAGGAACAGGATTCACAGCATGGAAGAGAATAATATTTTTGGCAACTAGGTAAAACAATGTTAGCATTTTTGGAAGAGAATTAACAGCTGAAAAAATGATGATGAGAAATGTAGGAGGTGGAGGTGGTGGCTGGAAGATCTATATTTCTAAAGTTTTCGGAGTGTGCCTTCTAGAGCACAGATGATTTTAAACCTTCAGGTCTCCACTATTTACATGCCTGATTATTAATTGCCACCAAATGACCATGGATAGTTTTCCTCTTTTCCCTCACCTCCGTCAGTGCAAGGAAGGCATGGTTAGCCCAGTCCTCCACCTGGTGTGAGGGATGTCCTCACGGCTGTGTCAGTAAGGGCAGCCCTTGGTAAGGTAAGGCGTAAAGTATGGACCTCTCAACCCTTGACCCCCCCTTGCAGGTGCATCGGTACCTGCTGACCACCCCGCACGTGGATCAGAGCTCCAGTGCCGGGGCAGGTTTGCGGTGAATGCTGCATCTTCAGTACGTGTCTGCTGGGAGCAAGCGTACCTCATCCCTGATGCGTCTGGCTCGCCGTGAGTCTGTGGGTACTTGGGATTTTCCGAACACAGTTGCAGCACCTTGAAATGCCACCGTGTCATGTGAAACTCTTGCACAGTTGCTCTGCTTCTGACTGAGAGTTCCATCACCGCTGCAAATCTGCTCCTGGCTTTGGGGAAGTCAGTGGAGCTCGGTGTGGCTGGAGCAGAGGCAGGTTGGCAGTCACTTACCTGTTTCTGTGTTCTCCATCATCCATCCATAAAATGACCGGAACAATACACACCTACATAATGCAGAAGGGCTTGGGAAAGGGTTCTCTGGGTGTCTGTGCTGTTTGTGCTGGACCCCACAGGTACCTGCCTGGGTGCGATTCACGCTGCAGCTGGGGGCTGTGATGGTGGCAGAGCCGGGCAGGTGACTCCCCAGGCGGGTTCAGAGCATCCAAACGAGACATGTAAAGTAGGTGGTGGAGTGTTTGCCGCTGGGCAGGCTCTGGTGCTTTCACAGTGCTTACTTCAGCCAAGTCTGTCTGCACAGAGCCCGTTACGGGAGCCAACTGGGAGATGTCCCAGCTGGTGTTACCAGAGTGCTGCTGTGACATCCCCAGTAAGAGATGGTGCATGGGTGAGCTAGGGTGTGCACACACAATACTTGCAGGAACAATTTTTTTCCTTCAGCGTCTACGTAGAAGCTGAAGAATAAGAAACAAAAGTGACTTTCCCAAAGCTGGACAGATGTTGTGTGGCAGAATACCACACATAAGGTGAGCATGTAGCTGGCTTGTTTCTGGTGGTGGCTGCAGCTTGGAAGCATCCAAAAATCACATTAACACCCCCCCCCCCCCCAAACCAGCAAAGAAAAGCCAAAACGAATTATTAAAGAGAAAAGCTTTAAATTGGAAGAAGGAAGATTTCGATAAGGCATCAGGGAGAAATTCTTTGTATGGTGACGGAAGGTCCTAACCAAAAGGACAGAGAAGTTCTCAGTATTTTTTTTCTTTTTTAGAGGCAGAAAGGAGAAGGTGACACAGACTGGCTGCCTGCACAAGTTTGGGTACGATGTCTGGGTTTTCCAAAAGCCTGATCCCATCAGTGGTGCTTTGTGTGCCAGGGAAACAGTGTTTTGAAAGCAAAGACATTTTGAGAGGAGCTCATGGTACAGTCGTTCCTGCTTTGTCAACGAGAGTGTGGAATGCTGAAGGTCTGTGAGGAAAAGAGGAATCCAAGTCATCGCTCCAAGGATATGGATGCAATGTCCTTTGGGATCCCCTTGCACTGGACTCCGCACGAGGCACGGACGCCAGCTGCTGCCTTTGCCGCCTCTCGCCGCAGGTTCATACCCTTGCTTGGTGGCTGTGGAGTGGGATGCGGGGCGGGATGAGCGACGGGATGCGGGGTGGGATGCGGGTCTGGCAGCATGAATGGGTCCCACGGTGGCAAATACCGGACTGGAAGTAGTGTCCTGGGGCGGGGGTACCCAGCCCTGCCCTGGTTCACGGGGCCAGTCTGGCCCTGGCCCCACATCCCAAGACTCCTCTGGTCACCCAGCCCCGTTTCCACAACCAGGAGCACCGGGACGAGGGCTCGGAGGTCCCCGGGGGGTCTCGGCCGCGGCCCCTGGGGCGCTGCGGGCTCGCGGGGAGGTGCCGGCGGGAGGGCGTGCACCGCACCGCCCCCCTTCCCCATTGGCTGAGACGCCTCTTCTACTTTGCATATCCCCGCCTCCGCGCCAATCGGCGCGCGGGGGGGGGGCTGCCTCATTAGCATCCGCACCCCGGCGCTGCTGGGGCGCAGAGCGGCCGTGGCTCGCAGCGAGCGTGGGCCGGGCGCGCAGGGGCAGCAAGCGGGGCCGGTGGCAGCGCCATGGCCGCCCCCACGCGCGCCCCGCGGGGCTGAGATGCGTGGCGGCTGCGGGCGCGGCGTGGGGCGGGCGGGAGGCTGAGGCAGCCCTCTTTTTTTTAAATTTTTTTTTTTTTTGGTTGTTATTATTGGGTTGGGTTTTTTGCATCTATTTGTTAATATTTTTGCATCTGTTTGTTAATATTTTTGCATCTGTTATTGCTTTTTGCACCTATTATTTTTTTCTCCTATTTGTTACTGCCTTTTTGCGTCTATTATTCGTTTTTATATCTATTTGTTACTGCTATTTGCATTTGTTATTTTTTATTGCATCTGTTTGGGCGTTTGGGGTGTTTTTTTGCATCTTTTTGTTACTGTTTTTCTGCCTCTGTTTTGGGGGGCTCGGTGCACGGAGGGAGCTGCAGGCCAAGCCGAGCCGAGCTGCCCGGGGGAGGCGATGCGGTGTCTCGCTCTGCTCGGCCTCGTCGCCCTGGGCCTGGGGAGCCGGGCTGGGCCCAGCGGCGGGGCGTCCCCCCCGCCCTGCCCGGCCGCCTGCAGCTGCGACGGCGACCGCGGCGTGGACTGCTCGGGGCGGGGGCTGCCGGCCGTGCCCGCGGGACTCAGCGCCTTCACGCACGCCCTGTGAGTGGGTCCGGGGCTTGGGTGGGGTGGGCAGGGACCCCTGACGGGCGGAGGGGGGCGTGCTTTTCCCCTGGCATTTGGGAACATCCACCCCCACCCGAGAGCAGCCCTGCGGAGAAGGGCTTGGGCGGCTCGTGGGTGAGAAGCCCCGCGTGAGCCCGGCAATGTGCACTTGCAGCCCAGAAAGCCGAACAGGTCCTGGGCTGCATCAGCACGGTGAAGGAGGGGATTCTGCACCTCTGCTCTGCCCTTGTGAGAGCCCACCTGGAGCGTTGTGTCTGGTTCTGGAATCCCCAACATGAGGGATGTGGAATGGGTCCAGGTGAGGGCCACGAAGATGATCAGAGGGCTGGAGCTTCTCTGCTGTGAGGACAGACTGAGAGCTGGGGTTGTTCAGTCTGGAGAAGAGAAAGCTCAGGGGAGACCTTAGAGCAGCCTTCCAGTACCTGAAAGGGGCAACAGGAAAGCTGGGAGGGACGTTTTTTAAGGGCAAGTAGTGATAAGACGAGGGGGAATGGCTTTAAATTGGAAGGGGGAAGATTTAGATTAGACATTAGGAAGAAATTCTTCACGATGAGGGTGGTGAGACACCGGCACAGGTTGCCCAGGGGAGCTGTGGATGCCCCCTCCCTGGAAGTGTTCAAGGCCAGGTCGGATTCTAATTCTAGTTACACACTGCACAGTATTAACAATACAACTTAAGGCTATAGACTAGAAAATTGAGATGAAAACATAAATGTGAGGCAGTACCAGAGCTGAGCAGAATCATCAAGTGCAAAACGATGGCCAGGTTGGATAGGGCCTTGAGCAACCTGATCCAGTGGGAGGTGTTGCTGCCCATGGCAGGGGGGTTAGAACAGGATGATCTTTAAGGCCCCTTCCAACCCAAACCATTCTGTGATTCTGTAGTTTAAGAAAAAAACAACAACCCCTTCTGTAGTTTCAATACAAGCTAAGAGTAGCCCTCAGATGCAGAGATGGACTTGTGGGTGCTGGTGGGTGAGAAGCCTTTGACATGGTCCCCTACAGCATACTTCTGTCTGAATTGGAGGGATATGGATTTGATGGGTGGATAAGGAATTGATCGGATGGTCGCATTCAGAGAGTAGTAGTCAATGGCTTGATTTCCGTGTGGAGATCCATGATGAGCAGTGTCCCTCAGGGTTCTGTACTGGGACCAGTGCTGTTTAATATTTTCACTGATGATATAGACAGCGGGATCCAGTGCACCCTAAGCAAGTTTGTGGATGACACCAAGCTAAATGGGGTAGTGGTCATGCCAGAAGGATGGGATGTCATCCAGAGGGATCTGAACAAGCTGGAGAAGTGGGCCTGTGTGTACCTCATGAGGTTGTATCAAAAGAAGCACGGCCAGCAGGGTGAGGGAGGGGATTCTCCACCTTTACTGTACTCTTGTGAGACCCCACCTGGAGTATTGTGTCCAGTTTTGGAATCCTCAACATAAGAAGCATATGGAACTGTTGGAATGGGTCCAGTTGATTAGACATGAGGAAGAAATTTTTCACGATGAGGGTGGTGAGGCACTGGCACAGGGTGCCCAGGAAAGCTGTGGATACCCCTTCCCTGGAAGTGTTCCACGCCAGGTTGGTTGGGATCTTGAGCAACCTGGTCTGGTGGGAGGTGTCCTTTCCCACGACAGGGGGATTGGAACTGGATAGGCTTTAAGGTCCCTTCCAACTCAAACCATTCTATGATTCTGTGTGTTGTTGCTGCACCCTGTCTGCCTGCTCCCCCCCCCCCCCCCCCCCCCCCCCCCCCCAATCCCCAGGGCAGGTAGGGGGACCTGACTGGGTGGACACCCCCCCAGACACTGCAGGAATCGGCCTCTAAGTTTTAAAAGCCCAGGAGGGTTTAGTGGAGTGGAACAGGGGGAGATGTAGGGTTCAGGTCAGTCCCAGTGCCGTCCTGAGGCTGGGAAACTCTGCCTGCCCATGTGTGTGCTTCTACACAATGTCCTCCCAGTGGAGCACCTTTCTCCAGAAACCACTTCCCAGGCTAACTGATCTCCCAAAAATCAAGGTGTTTTCAGTGTGCAGTATTCATAATCCAGTTAAATAAAAATGCCTTCCCTTTTACACAATCTCCAAGTATGGGATGTACAGCTGAAACTTGAAGAACCAGCGTAAATAAACACTTGGGAACTTTGAGCTTTGCTTGTCAATGGAGAAAAATATAAACTCTTTAACCAGTTTCTCCTGTGTCCTGTGGTATTGTAAACTAGGCACAAACTGGTGGATCTTACATTGAGTTTTGGTAATTTTAATAATAAAATTTTAATTGAGGCATGAACGCTCTCTTCCATAGGGAACATGACTGAAATGGGATTTGCAGCTTTCAGTATGGCAGATTTGCTAATCCACAAACCTGTTAAGTTTCACAGTAAAACCTGTCAGTCTTGCCCCGCTTCTCGGCAAAGGTTTCACAGGCTGGAGCAAGGTCTTGTACGGGCCAGTGGTCAGATCTGCTATTACTAAAGCTCCACTGCATTTACAACACGCAGCACAGAGCGTGCTACAGCAAATTACGTGGCGTGGTTTCAGGTCGGTACCGGACTGCTGTGTTGTTAAAACGTAGTAGTGTAGGACTTTGAAAATGTCATTTTTTTTTTCCCCTCTTTGTTTGACTACACTTAATATGCAAAGGGAGCCTGATTCTTAGTTACTGGAGGTTTTGTTTACCGAGCAAGTTTCCAGTTTCTCCTACCTGTTTGGACTATTTTTTTTTTTTTTTTTCCCTTTTAATTGTTCAAGCTGGGTGGAGAAAGATTACTGGGTCTTTCACTTGTGTAGTACTTGATGAATGGCAAAAGGTACAGGTCTCTCTTGTTACCTGTGTTTAAACATTTTGTTCCTTTTTGTGCTCATACGGTGTTAGTGGGAGCTGACTTTGTGGTGGTTTTTCTGTGTCAGAAATGGTGTTTTGTGAGTGTTTGAGGTAGCAGTCAGGAGCTGCAGTTTTGAAGCCTTAGGCTCACTGGTAAACTGTCTTCTCTTTCCTCCACAGCTAAAAAATTAGGATGTTACCCAATTTCGTAACGTACTTGAAGCCTGTCTGGTAAAAGTTGTGTTTAACTGCAAGGTTTATGGCTGCTATATTGTCTGGCTGACTTATAAAATGCGCTCAGTACATCTCTGTATGTCTGCAACATGGCTTTCATTGTGTAATGGGTGCAAGTCATCATAGCCAACACCCATTAGAGATAAGGTTGCCAAAGAGTTTCAGTTTGTAAGTTCCTCCTTACTGTGCAGGTAAATTGCCATGAGCGTTATCTAACTTCTGGAAAAAGTGAGAAGAGACTTGCTCACACTTCAGCGTGTTTTGGGATGAGTTTGCATCACTGTTGGGTTTGTGTTCTTTAAATTCGAGCAGAACCGTGCGACTATCTCATTCTGTGGCAGTGTAGGATACTCTGGGTCCCCATTTGTGCTTAGTTCCTGTTTCCTTATTTACAGAAGGAAAAAAATGGGTGACTTCTTGGCACTTCTGCGCTTAAGTAGTCCACATTGTAGCAAGGGCACTGGAAGTTTACGGTGTATATAGAACAGTTTTGTAGGCAATAGAAGACTCATTTCTGACTTGCTTGGGCTGGGCAATGTGTATTTTGCCAGGGAAGCTCAGTTGTCCTGTGTGAAGGCAGAAAGAAGAAAGTAAAATCACATCCCTAAGGTGACATGGCAAAGTGTCTTAGCTACATCTCTGCTTCTTGTCAGGCAGCATCATGATGCCAGGAAATCCCCTTAGCTTTTTTTTTTTAATAGCCACAGCAGCAGAGTCTGTAGCATAGAGATGGCTGAAAGAGTGTTACAGGCAGTGCTCTGCAACACTAAAGCGATGCTGTCCCTACGGTTTTGCTTTGTTTAGGAGAGATGAACTGAACAGAAGTTGCTCACAATTAACCCAAGTTGGCGGTGAATGAGTTTCAAGGCAGTTGAGAACCATGGAAGGGGTTTGGTATTTAATTTTTATTACTTCTGTTTTCCTGCAGTTTTAATTTCTTTGCATTAACTTTAATAATTTAACATCACTTCCAAAGTGTATTTTTAAAAAACAGCCATGTTTCTTGAGCTGCCACAAATGCTGAGGCAGTGATTACTGTAGAGTCTCAAAAGCATATCCTTTTGGATTCCCCTTCTCTTCTTTATTTTGCTTTCTTAAACTCTTGACTAATCCACTGCTTATTTCTTGCTTACTGTGGTGGCTAGAAAGCTCCTCCAAGCACAGCAGATTGCTCTTTGTGGAATGTACATTCATTGAATAGATGCTCCACTGCATTCATACCTGGCTAAGTGCATTGTAACCCTCGTATTGGGGTGCAGACAGAGAAGGACTGGGGTCCCAGCAGGAGGGCTGTATAGTTATGGGGTTACTGAAGCACCATGTGGTTACAGGAACGTGGTTGCATTAAACTGAACAGCTTAGAAAGGTGGAGCATCTGCTCATTACTTTTGAGTCATCAGTGTGCTTTAAGAGATGGAATGTGAATAAGGAAAGGTGAGTACATCATCCCAACCGCAGTCGTCTTGGTGAAGAAATTTTTGGAAGACATACAAGTCCTCCAAAAAGGAGGCTGGTTGTGCTAGATCCAAACTCTCTGAGGGGCTAGAGGGGAGAGGGTGGGATGGATGGGAAGGAAGGCAGAAGGAGTCAGGAGGACATGACCAGTGATAATTACTTGATATTTTTACTGTAGGCAGCTATCTGTTCTGTATAATTTAAGTAGATGTTTATGTAACTCTTAATTACCAGCTGCCTGTTTTTCTGTTTATGAGGGTTGTGATTTTGCTTTGTTGCAAAATAACTGTTGTCTAGCAAGTTGAGATGCCTATGCAAGAATGTGAAAATTTTGTTTGTTTGGGTTTTTTAATCAGTGAAATACGCACCTGATCTTTGCTGTGATATTTTGTCTGCTATGTGCTAGAACACATCGATGTTAGTAGAAGAAAGTTATGGTAGGGCAAACTGATGTTTCTCATGGGTGTCAGTTTGAGAACTGAAATTCCAGTTCTCAGGGTTTAATACTTGCGTTGAGTCTTGTGCATCAGACGAATAGATAGTTCTAGGTAATGACTTTGGAGACATCTTACATGGGCCTGGCTAGTTTAGGGGCTTGCCTGACAGCCATGAGGAATGTCATCTCTTCTCAGTGCCTGCTATTATATTTCAGACACTGGGAATATGGAAACAGTATGGATAATTTTCCTTCTGATTCTTCTTGTGTATATTTTCAGGATCCCTTGCTTTAACTTTACTTTTTTGAGTTGTGAAGAAAGGGCTTCTGAGCTCCAGCTGTCCTAGGGAACAGATCTTCAGGATGAAACGGTCTCCTTGGTCTTTTGGGTTTTATTACTCTTTTAACCTAATATTATCCATCTTTCTGTGTGCTGTCTTTATACATGAGCTTTTAGAAGATCAGGATGTGGCAGTTGACAAGGGTCCTTTTTTCACTTGTTTCATACCACAGGTTGCTTCAGCATTTGCGGAGATTATCTTCACTTCAGTACTTAGACTCTCTGGAAGAACCTACACTGTCTCATGTTTAAGTTAATTTCCTGCTGCATTTATGTATAAATGCCATTTATGTATTTATACATAAATGGCAAAATGATACATTTTTTATTTAAGTTCAGTAGAGCTTGCACTTTTTTTTATCTTTTTGTATGACATTTTTATTTTTTATTTAGAATGGGGATGAAATGCAGAAGGTAGATGTGAGATGTCTTCTTCTAATACGTCTGGTACTGACACAGATATTTAGCATCCTGCTATGGTCAGAGAAGAACAGTAAGGATGTGGCTGAGGTTTTGTGAATGCTGTCTAGCCGAGTTATTATGGTGAAAAGTAAAGATGCCCATATGTGACCTTGAGTTTGGAAAATGTATCATAATAGCTGTCCGCCTGCCATAGAAAAGCCTTACCCGCTTAGAGGTTTGAAGGTTTTACAGTTACACTGTTCAGTTTTTCACTTGCCTATGCCATATGCCAGTGATGGGATGGCAAGTAATAAAAGGCCGATTCTGTCTTTTTAAAAACATGCTTTCCGTACTTATTTTCAAGAGACACAATCATGTCATTTCAATATGAATATTCCTCTTAGCCGACAGAAATGTTGCATTTGTTCAGATCTTGTGAAATCCCCTGGGAAGGAGGGGAGCTTGAGTTTACTGGTGCAGCATCCAGTGCCTGGTGATGGGACCAGAGCCAGAGCAGCAGTCTCTCCAGCAGATTTCACCCAGGAGTTGGAATCTTCCATGACTGATTTTAAACTGACTGATTTGTCTGTGATCTTGTAAAAAAAGTAGACACTCCTAGGTAGTACACAAAAAAGTGAAATGTTTTTTGTTTCAAAATTTATGAAATATTTTTTTACCCTTTTTATGTTCTCTGTTGGCAGCAAATTTGATGCTTTCCTCTTTTCCTTTCATTCTTCCCCCCCAAAGCTCCCAGTGCCCTGCCATAGCATGCCATTTGTCAGGTATTTGGCATTTATTTTGTACGTTGAGCTCATTTGTATCAGCAATATGTAATTCCTTGTTTGATGCTTACTGGCAGAGGCTTTTAAGTGTGACTTTGGGGGATAAATACTCGGATAAGTCTGCAGTGTGGAAAAAGTTGGACTTCGGTGTAAGCAAGTTTATGCTAGTAAATAATTACCTTTTTAGTTCTTGAGAGGAATTTACTAGTAACTATCTACTTGAGATGGAAAATATGGAAGCTGTAATATAAGGACTGAAAAACAAAACAAAACCCTAAGAAACCTCCTCCGCAAGGATCTTTATTTGTTTTGTATTCTACATCTAAGCCAGCAATTTTTGCAGAACACAAGCTCTTATTTACCAGAGAAAATTACTGGCCTAGATTTTGGAAGGCCTGAGCACCCGTATCTCATTTTAGAGTGCATGGGAGCTGCGAGGCTCCGGGAACGTCTCTGAATGCCAAAGACCCTCTTCTCCCTTCCCTCTTGTCAGCCTCTCTTGCGCTTTTCCTAAAAGCTTGCTCCTAAAAGTGGTCCTCTTTTTGGGAATGGGCAGGAGCTGATGTTGTGTTCATGTTCGGGAGGATATGCCAGCAACTCAGGTTTGCCTGCTTCTTGTTTTGCAAACAAGCAAGGGAATGAAGTGGATGGGGCTGGTTGGCTTCAGCACGGCCACATGGGACTCCACGGCCAGCAGTTGTTCTATTAAGGGATGGATGTGTTTCAGGCTGCAGCTATGTGCTGCCAAGTTGTGGTTTTGGGGTCCTTTACAGAACAAGCAGAAAGTAAAAAATAGCTCGAGGAAGAATAAGAGACATCTGTATGATCCTAGAAACAGGAGGTGGAGGTGGGAAAGAAGCCATCCCTATTTGAAGAAGCCTGTAAATTGAGGCAACAGCAGTTTAAGTGCTGTGAGACCTTTGTTAACAGAGGTATCAACAGCATTTCATGGCTTTGAGGTCCCTGGCCATCCTGCACACCTGGCAGACTCACCATCTGCTGCAGTGGTGACCTAGGGTTTTGCTTACAGGGATGTAATCTTCTGCTGTTTTCTGTACCTGCCTTTCAGGTACCACTACAGCTTTCTGATAAGATGTTCTCAAACTTTGGTCTGAAAAGAGATTTCTGGTCATGTGATGTTGGTTCTTAATGCTTTCTCACCACCTGGTTGCCCTGCACAACCCTCTGGAAATGTGAAGGTAGCTGTTGATATTTCCTTTGTTGATAGACAGGCAGCAACTCTGTTGCTGTAGAATTGCGTGTGGCAATGGTGTCACAGTAGCTCACACAGAGGAGAAGGATCCTGGTGTTACTGTATAAATACTTTCCTCGCTATAAACATCTTTGAAAGCCATTGTTTCAGAATCAGGCCCAGATTTATTAAATTTTGTGGTTTAAATCGGAAACACTGAGCATTATATGTATGGGTGCCTGGAAAGTGTAATTAAATCGTGCAGGAACGGCATGTGATCTACCTGGCAAAACAGTTGACCTTTTTACTTCGTTTTTGGTTTTTTTTTTAAGTGCTGAGTTACTGCAGCTGTCAGTGAGTTTCTCTGAAGTGGAACGCTTCCAATATTTCCAGAGTCTTTTAAAATACATAGGTGAAACAGGAGAATGCATTTTATTTTACTGTTGAATGATTTAACTGTTTCAGGATTGTTGCAAGGTCAGAACTTTCCACTTCCCAGAGACATATTACTGTCGCTGAAAGATTAGGGGGAAAGAAATCTGTATTTCGACTTTACCCCGAACTTGACAGCACATTCTGCATATAGCAAATCAACTACATTATTAATGATGTTTGTCTTTTACAAGGCAACAGAGAGGACTATAATCTCAAAAATAACCCTTTAAAGTAGGTGTCTGAAAACCATTGTTGAATTTTAATACATAACAGGTAATGGATGGCATTATATGTAATGTTTTTAAATATGACATGTTTTTAAAAAGGCAGATAGCTATTTTTGAACAGACGATATCAATATATATTCCTTGGTGGACTGGGGTCTTTCATCTGTAAGGGATGTGTTTTGGTTTTGGGAAGTAAGAATATCAATCAAATCAAATTTTTGTCAGCTTCATTTTCCTGGTGTGTTTCTTATATTTACTGTTTATACTCAATGAGTTACAGGGAAGTCATATTTTTCCGAGGTGGCCCATTTCAGTCATACAGTGAGTTTTGGAGTTAGTAAAACTTCGTTGGCTAAGTTTTGGACGTACATTTTTTAAACCTATTAAAAAGCATATTATTCAATCTGTCTTGTTAAATTCAATGTCTTCTCAAAGGAAGAACGCGCTTCATAGGAAGGCATAAATAGAAATTAATTCCTTTGGATTCTCTTATGTGCTTTTTGCATTTCTATTAGATGACTGTTCAGTAGGGAAACCTGTAAAGTGGTGAACATGTGGAAGAGAAGAGCAGTACATTTTTCACTACCGAAAAAAAATTCTCAAATGATAACAGTTTTAAGTGTAGCCAGATGTGTGTTGGTATAACATAAATAGCTCCAAAACATGTAAGGTCTGTTGCTGAAATTTGTTGCTCAATGTGCATCAGTGTTGGGTTTTTTTGTTGTTGATGTTGTTCAAATCTAATCTGGATAAATACATATGTAAGTAAAATTTTTGTTTTATAACTTTGTTAGCAGTTAACAATTCAGACAATGTTTGGTGATTTTTGGCAACTCAACCTCAGGATTTTGGCACAGTGAAAGTGTAATTGAAGTAATTTTTTTAGTCTGAATTTTTTTAGTATTATTTGATCTGAAGTTTAAGAAAATCTTAATTCTCTTCTTCAGCTCTGAAACTATTACAAAACTTAAGAACACTATTACTTTTATAACAAATAAAGTAACTAATTCCAGTAAATGTTGCATTAAAAATGCAAGAGGAGCTTCAAACCATCAATGTGGCTTGAAAGAAGGGATGGAAGTTAAGCAGAAGGTGTTGTCTTTGAGGCAGAAAAAAAGATTTTATTTTCCTCTGCAAGAGTGCTGATTGTTTATCTTGAGGAACAAATAAAGAAAAACCCAAAGACAGGGAAGTTGTTGAGCACACTCTGAAGAGCACCCTGAGAAGCCAGCCTGTCAGAGAGTAAACAGCCGTCTTTGCTGCTCTCCGTTGAGCACTTTCTTACTAAAATATAATGACTTTTTTATTTTATTTTTTTTTTTTTTACAGGAATGTACCTCCTTTTTTTTTCTCCCCAACCAATCCCAGAGGAATGTAAGGTCTTGCAAGGACTTTTTTCACCCTAAAATTTCTGAGCAAATGTGTTTAGACTTTTAAATGGTGCACAATTAGCAATGAATCATAAATGGATGTGCAATTTCGGAGGTGTGCAGGGGAAGCCTGAACCTGTTTAATTTAGCTTAATAATGCAGCAGATGCGGTTGTGTATTTTATAACCTTGTTCTGTAAAAACGTGTTTTTGTTTGGGAGTTTTCCCATTACCTTCTTGACATCTGCATGGTTACAGATGAATAGCCTGACCCAGTGCCCCAGCAGGGAGAGTGGTGTGGCTGGGCTTTCAATAAGCATGTCACTGTCAAAGGAAACATATGGAATTTTTCATTCCCGTCTTTGCAAGGAGTGTATGGGGCAGTGTAAGGGCAGAGGGATGGGAGCTTTGAACTTCACAGTAGATTGGTAAGCTAGCCACAAGGTTTGTTGTGAGCCAGCAAAATGGCCTTGCTGAAGGTGTCGCATTTGCATGACACTGTGTTTTGCTGTGAGACCAGACCCCACCATGTAGAGCAAAGCGTTGCAACATTTATAATGTGACCATGCGGTAGAGTTCACCGTGGTTACTGACATGACCCTGAGATATGATATTAACTATTTTTCTCAACCGTTTGGGCACTGTGGGGCTTTCTGTGCGGAGGCCTGCAGGATGTTCTTTGCTTGGAAGAACTGGTGGATCTTCATGCAATTCTTGCATGGAAAAGCTGTGAAGGAGTCATCTTCTTTTTCAATTGCTGTGGTTGAAAGCCCTGGTAATGTGTTGGGTTTTTAACCAGGGGAAACATCCTTAGAGTGCTCTCAGCAGTTCTCTAAGCTGCCTCTGCAAATTAGGAGCCCTTGAACCTACTGAAGGAAGACCTGCACTGTTGGGAAGATTAACGTATTTAGGCACAGACTCGCGTGTGCTTTAAGGGAATTTTGCAAAGCTGCCTCCAGTAGTGATCTACAAACTCCTCGCTCATCTCTTTTAGTTGCAGTTTCACTCAAGTGGCTCCCGCCTGAGGCAGTAAATGCCCACCCTGCTGTGTTTCCTCTGGATGTCTCCTTGGGATCTTGGTGGTCTTCATGGAATTGAGGGAGGAAAGTTTAGCTGGGGACAGGATTATGGTCCTGTGTGAGGGGCCCTGTGCTGAGAATGTAGTTGCCGATGGCTTGGACCTTAACGGGTTTCTGCCTTTTTGGTACTTTTTGACTGCTGTTGGTTTTAACACTTCAGTTTAAAAAAAAAAAAAAAAAGGGCAGGGGAGAGGGGGGAAAAACGCATGTGCTAATATTGACCAAACTGTTAATATTTTACAGAACTAGTGTGAGTCTTGCTAAGCATAGAAAATCCATGTCTTTTCCAAGGGCAAATCTGCTGGCTCTGTGCTAAGTGTTTAGTGGAGGCATAAAATCTCTTCGGTATCCAAGTCAATTAATCATTTATTTAGGATTGACTTGCTGTCTCTTGACATCTCATTTTCAGCAATTTCAGCTAGTTTGTTTACATATTGTTTTAACCTGCTTCCTGCGAAGACAAGTCTCATGTTTCCAGACCGAAAATGTAACAGTATCTTGATATTTAGGGGTTTAAATAGGATCTTGATTTGTTTTGAGGATAATAAATGGCACTCGTTTATTGCTTCAGCAGAAGCCTCTGATTACGCAGCAAGGCTAGTTTTTCTTTCTTAAAAAAAAAATCTTTTTCAACCCTCCTAAGTTATTGTGCCAGTAAAGTAAATGTACAGTGTGTTCAAAAGAAGGCTTTTGTGTAAACAATAATATATCAGAAATCCTGCTGAAGAGTAGTACTGCTTGCAAAGTCCTTGTCTCTTCGCTTGCATAAGATACATTTTTTTCCCTAATAACTCCCCGGTTCGGTGGAAGAAATTCTGTAATATGCATCTGATTGATTCTCATTTCCAGTTATCCTGGATATTTGTCTCGACAAATGTATTCACCGTTTCCTTTAGGCTGAGTGCATCACCTGGTCTCGGTTGATCTGGTGTCACCAGGAATAGAGAACAGTGGAATAATAATGTAAAAAATAATAATAAAAAAATCATTCTTAATGCCATTTTTCAGTGACTTGGGCTCAGCAAATTTGGTATCTGGTCTGATTTATTTTACTATAAATCTCAGATTGCTCTGCCCATCAGTTTTCCTTTGGCATCTTCAGTGGGATTAGACAGCTTCTGTTTCATTTCTGTCTTGTGAGTGCCTGGCAGGAGACACGGTTCAGCTTACTCCTCACTTCCAATTTGTATGAAGTGCTGAGACATGTTGGGCTTTTGTTTAGAAGGTGTTTGGGAGAGCTGGGAGACCCTCGTACAGTTTGATCGCTGACTGCTTGCTGTCTTAATGTCATGCCAGACTAATAACTTTTTGCCTGTGTAAGCTTTGTTACCATAATAAATATAAAAGAAACAAATGCTTCAAACTGTAAGGGATGTACTGTGCAAGTAATCACCAAGTGGAGAAATTCTGCCATACCAATGCAATATGAAATCTTCCTCCATGAGCTTCAGTTATGCCAGCAGAGAATACGTGGCTATGGATGCCCCACACCACGGAATGGCAATGTTTACTTCATGTGCATTGTTTCCTGGTGACTGAGATGTGTACTTGACCACTTGGGTGTTGGATAACATGCCTTTACTGTCCAACAACCTGCTTGGCCAGAATGCTCATACTGCCATAGGTTCACACTTCCCCCCTGGTTTGGGGCTGTTTATAGAGTACCTTGCAAACTGGCAAACGTTTGTGGGTGTCTTTGTTTTGCTATGGCTGATAAAGCCATGTTATACTCACAGGAGTCCCTCCCATTTGTTAAGAGTACAGCTGGATATTGATGGGGTTTTTTCTACCAATTTGGAGTATTGGCCATGAGTATGAAGTCATCCACATGGAGCTGGATCTGTTGGATGGCTAAACAAGCAACAGGTACTATTCTGAACTTTAGTTGGCTTTTTGTGCCTTTTTTCCTGCCCTGTTTGTGTATTGCATCGTTCAGGACTGATAGCACCACTGAGTTACCCGTGTTTCAGAGTACTTCTTTTCAACAGGCGCTGGTTGAATGTGGAAGTTTCAATGATAGCTGCAGTGTGACCAGTCCCTACTTGTTTTTTCACACTTTATTGGTACTGGGGAAACTGAAGATCCTGTGTGGCGTTTATAGAATGGTTTGGGTTGGAAGGGACCTTAAAGATCATCTTGTTCCAACTCCTCTGCCATGTCCACCCCTCTAGTGGACACCTTCCACTAGACCAGGATGCTCAAAGCCCCATCCAACCTTGCCTTGAACACCTCTGGGGATGGAGCATCCACGACTTCTCTGGACAACCTGTGCTAAGTGTCTCACTGCCCTCATAGTAAAAAAATTTCTTCCTAATATCTAAATCTGTATCTCCCCTCTTTCTGCTTAAGACTGTTTCCCTTTGTCCTATCACTACACTCCCTGATAAAGAGTTCCTCCCTAGCTTTCCTGTAGACCCCCTTTAATTACTTGAAGGCTGCTAAAAGTCTCCCTGGAGCCTTCTCTTCTCTAGGATGAACAATCCCAACTCTCCTAGCCTGTCCTCGTGTGGGAAGTGCTCCAACCTTCTGATCATCTTTGTGATGCTCCTCTGCACTCGCTCCAACAAATCCATGTCCTTTCTCTGCTGAGGACTCCAGAACTGTACAAAATTTAGTCTATTCTTCAGAAACCCCAACTTTGTTCAAAAGATGTTGCCTTAATTGCATTGTGCTGTAACAGAGAAAAAGAGCAAGTATATAACACCTGTATCACTCATCCCCTGTGCTAAGTAAGTTTTAATTGTTGCTGACATTCTTAAATTAGTACGTAAAATTGAAAATAGCTTCTGATTTTAAGAGAACAGGGGAATCACAGTGTGAATCAATAGTGAAAATGCAGATATTTTTACATATGACCATTTTCAGTATTGTGAAATCTTTTGCATCACTGATTTAAAGAACGAAAAGCAAACCGTTGAGTAGTAGCACACTGATTTGAGCCCTGTATGTTGAAATGTAGTGCAAGCCATTATGTAGAATAGTGGTGAGGAACCCTGCATAGATGCTGATCTGGTAAAGGAAGCAGAAGGGTTCTCACAGCAGAACAGTGCTGGCAGACACTGCTTTTGAGGCTGGTAACAGATCTGTTAATGCATATCTGGAAAATTATTGGAAAGGCTTTAAGATCTGGCTGCATTACACATTTTGCTTCTCTCCTTTTGGAGCTCGAACACACAAGCATGACCTTAAATGGGAGTGCTTCTCAACCTGGCACTCTGAAGTAGTCTCTTTTTGGTTTACATCTCCCTGAAGTTCATAGGATGTTAGAAATTGCTTTATATCTTAAAAGCAGTTAGCACGTGATTTAGTTTTAGAGCATATATGCAGATCATCCAAGAAGCTTAACAAATAACAACCAACAGTGTGTCCTATTAAAAACACTAACAACCCCAAATCAGCTTCCCTCTTGTCAGTGCCGTGGTGATGTCTTGGGGAGGCTCTTTGCCCCAGATATGCAACCTGGAAGGAAGAGATTCTATTACAGCTTTTTTGCACCAGGTTTTCAAGGTTGTGCAAATGACTTTCATTAAGTTTTCATGCAATAGCCCACGGCTTTTGAGGAATGAAGAGACTAGAAACTCATCACACTTATTCCTCTATGTAGCATTCATTTAGACAAGGCAGTTTCCATAACACCGTGGTGGTCAAAGCACAAGAGGAGTCTTAAACGTTGAAAATCTTGGTCATATTTTAAGCATTAACTGTTAAAAAGATAGTATCTGTGGAGAGATTAATGAGCAATGAGTAAACTATTTTGGATCCAGGCTTGCAGAATGCAGTTTAACTGCTTTAGGTTTCAGCACTCTCATTTAATTACTGGGTTACTGAATGTTTTCTCTGGTGGGGGGGGGTAGGGGAAACGTGTACGTTTATACAAAGAACAGTGAATGAAGTTTGGGGATACAGCCTTCATGTTGCCTAAACAGGCACACTTTAGATTACCCCCTGCCTTAATTTCCTTTCAAGATGACTGTAGGTAGGTCTTGCTATTGCTTACACTCGATTACTTCAGTGTTCACTTCCCCAATGTGATTTAATATGCACAATCTTGATTATTCTTTTCTGGCCTAGGAAGAGATTTCCTTCCAATAATTACCTTCACTGCCCTTTACCCTGCTGCACATTAGTTTGTTTGGAGAAATGTAGTTGCTCGGTAAGCAACTCCAAACAAGGCAGTGCCTGGAGCTGTCTTGGAAAAGTAATTTATACCTTTTACATACCATGTTAAGCTTCAGTTTGCTGAAATCCGACTACAATATGTACTGAATTAGCAAGCTCTAAACATTTCAGTATGAATTCAGCAAAAAAGCACCAATTTGCACTGCAGTGGAGTGATACAAGTAAAAAGGGAAAGGACATTTAAATTAGAAAATATAATCCATTAATTCAGCCATTTCTTTTTACTGGCAGCTGTTGTTTAGTCATACACTATTTAAATGTCAAAAGAGAATGACTTCTTATGAGCCGAATGTGATGCAATGCTGCCAGACTGATTGCTCCTGTGATAGCAAAGAAATACATATTTAATCTTGTGGAAATTTCTCAGGATTATATCCTTCTGATTGCTGCTGATGCTATCCTTCCTCATGGGGGGGGGTTGGAAGAAAACACAAATAGTAAAGACCAACAGGAATAAAGCACGTAAATTCTTTGTTAAAACATTTTTTTAGTTTGAGTTGGTGGTAATAACCTATAATTTCTTAGAATGGGTGGTATGACCTATAATTTCTTGGAATGGGTGGTATAGAATTAGTTCTAAAAGCTTTGTCTTCTGCAACTGATATTAGTCTGTTTTGCACGAAATACCATCTGATATGTCAAAAGGGATGGGGGTCCTGCCTCTCTACCATGTTTATTGTAAACTGTCCTTAAGTTATTATAACTATTTTGTGGTAAATATAATGAAATCTAGCAAAAGGTTGCACTTGTCTCAGACCCCTGAGTATCTACTGCTCTTATTAAAATGGATTAATTATTTAACACACATTTAAACAGTAAGTAAATATGTTTATAAAATTGACTGTTTCCATGCATGTGGAAAAAAATATGAACTGTTCTAAACATGACAATGCTGTGTATGCTTTTTACACTATGCTGCCTTCTTCATTATATCTGATGTTTGCTTAAAATAGACAAAAAGAGATCATGTTTTAAAAGTTTTCTTGACTTCTCTTAAAGCTCTAATCTTTGATCCATTGCAGGGTTACCTTTCCCTCAAGTAAAAGTCAAAATAAGTTCTGATATTTGCTTTATACTTTTCAGATTTGGTAGTGAATATAAGATGTGTTGGTATTTATTGTGGGAAACCGCAGCTACAGAGCACTACATCATTCTGGTGGCTTGAATATTGGTGTTAATTGGTGTATTGTTATTAAAAATGAAAGGAGGATATGGTTTGCCAGTTTCAATAAAAACCTTTCCACCCTCTCAGCTTTCAGAGGGCCATTTTTTTTTTTTTAATAATATCTTCATGATTTTGCTGGTGATAGATCGGAAAAATTGGCAGTGGTAAATGCTGAGACTGGTAATGAGAAGAATGGAGTGTCAGTAGCACTAAAGTGTTCATATTAGGGGCAGGTTTTGAGTTGCATGGCAAGTTCTACTGGCCACAGTTTACCGATTCCATGAACCCTGTAGTCTTTCCAGGCAGAAGAAACTGGACTTCCTTTGAACAAGAAAAACCAGGTTTTTTTTGTTAATGGAGCTCAGGAGAGTGGTTCTTTGTCCACCTTGTATCCATTATAGTTGTCTTAACTGCAATATCAATTTATGCATCAAAAAGAAATTTACATTGACTGGTGGCCTTTAAGTGAGAGCTGGAATGTATTTCCTCACCTATTAGGATAGCTGTGATGGTGTGAAAGTATGCCTCTATTTGTTGTGTGGAGATAGCCAACAAGACAAGGATTCACGAGCCCAGTTTTCTTCTTGGTTTTGATATGTAAAATGCATATTGTTGTAAAGATGCATGCGCTACTGCTGTAGCTAGAAATACAAGCAGATTACTTGATTGCCTTTTGTGGGTCTCTTGCTTTTCCATCACATGCTTTGGATGTGTTTATATAAAAAATTGATCCCTATGTGCATGATTAAACTTGACAAGCCTTAATCTCTTTTGCTAAGAGTGTGGGCTGGATATGTAATGTGGTAGGTCTTTGTTTTTCATGTAAATACTTGTAATGTGCTGTTTGCATTAGGTATGCTGTTTTTTTTCTTGACAGTTTAGTGATTAAAATCTACTCAGTTTTAAATAGGTGCAGTCATGTAAATACCGAGAACAGAGTTAAGCTGAAGAGAGAACTTAACCTTTTCAAGAAAATTACTAGTAATAAATGCTTCTTTGACCACTTTTATTTATAGTGGCAGGTGATGGCTATCTGAGTTTTTTTGGCTGAGGGCTTATGTGAAAGATATCATTTATTTGTATATGTTTTCCTTAAAAAAAATAGAAAATATGCTATTTTTTTATTGGTTTATATTCTTGGGTTGGCAATAGTAAATATTATTATCTGTATTCATGTTAGGGCAGAATCCAGAAGTCCAGAGCTGTGGTACTAGATCTGGTTAGCACAACTATCCAGTTTGGGATGCAGTTCCCAACCAACAAGGTCATGCTGGCAAATGCCTCTGGTGTCTGGACAGTTTTTGGAGGAGTGGGTTGTTCTTTTGTGTTTGTGTTTGGCTGTTTGTGAAGACCATAGCAGTTTAGGTTCTGAAATCCCCCTGTCCTGGATTCTGAGCCATGCCATTAGTGAGGGGCAAGCCTTACCCTTTGCGTGTGCTCCTTGGAGCTACGTCTGGGGCTTTGGGAGACATAACAGGGGTTGGAACTTGTTTTGCTTTTTGCATCATATTGCAGGGGTGTATTTTCATATTGTATTACAGTTTTATCAGATGGTCTTGCGAGATTTTTATCAGCATGCAACAAATTTGGATTATAGCTGATGCATTGGATGCACTTGGGATGACATTTCGTGATCAATTTTATAATTTAAATTATTGCTCTTTACTGCTGGATAGGAGTCTATCTTGAATTGCTGTGGTAAATAATCCCAGAAATTGTCAATAATAGAACTTGAGAGCAAACTCCTGGTTGATTGATGCTGAAACTCTGTCAAGGTCAATGATACAACGTGTTCCAATAAAGGCTTGTGAACGGGCTTTCCAAAAATGCGTGCTTGGAGTCAGGCCTTCAAAACCAAGTCATGCAGACATCTCTTTTTAATATTTATTTATTTATCTTACCTTTTAGTACAGTTCCATCATGTTTTCTTGTAGTAGGAGAAAAACAAAACACTATGTAGGACAGGTAATAGTGATGTATTATTTGTTGAGTCCATCGTTCAGCAATCTAAGGTATTGCTAGAAGATATTTTGGTGTATAATACCTGAATAAGCAGTCTGATTTTTTGCAAAGCAAAATCACTGAGTACTGCTGCTAAATTACCTTTCCTGAAAGGCAGGTTCCTTCCTTGAATATGTGAGTACAGGTACAAACAGCTAATGCTGTGGTATGTTTTAAAAAAATAATTAAAGATCTAGGCTGTTTTATACTCAGTTGCATTTTGCCTGGATGTATGCAGTATTTATAGCAAGTGGTGCTTTTTAAAGAATGCCTGCTTTACATGTAGGTGGAAAGGAGTATTTTAAACTATTGCTTTTTGTGTTGGCTCAGATTGGTGTCTTAATAGAAACGTCTTTGTTTTGTTCTTCCATCGTGCTGTGTGGGGTTTCTCTCTGTCACAGAAAGACTATTCCCCTTTCCTTGCAGGGGAAGGGAGTGTTTTGGAGATCACCAGGGCCTCAGCCTGTGGTTCTTTGATGTGAAAAATACCCTCTGCTAATGATTTTGGTAGTTTTTGGCTGCGCCTTCTATGGCTGGGGTTTGTGCAAGGAATCCGCCGCCGCGCTGCCTCTCTCAGGGCTGGGACATTGCCAGACAGTGGGGAGACGGCAGCGCACTGAGGGGTTGGATCACACAGCCAGGGGGGTGGCTTTGCTGAGGGGGCTTTACCTGATGCTCCCTGCTTGTGCCCACAAAAACCTTGGTCACCTGCTGCTTGGCTGGTTTGGAGGGGGAGAGGACCAGACGTGTAGGTTTCCCCAAACTTGCCCACACCTATGGGAAGGGTATTTCAGCAGTGTTTTCTTAAAACTCTTTCGTTTCCTATTACTGGCTGGGGCAGAAGTCCTTCAAGAAAGGGACTTACAGTCCTTAAAATATTAGTTCTTTAAAATATTCGTTTGCTCTAATGTTGCAGGATTCTATAGCATTTCTGTGAAGGAGAGACTGCCTGCACTGCTAATAAGCAGAGGTAGTCCTCAAATGTCCTGTTAAATACACAGACATTGGTATTACGTCAGTTGAGTCATAAATAATGGAGTACAGATTACCTTCACGTATATTAAATGCAAGCAGATATTTAATTGTACGCGAGGCCACTAAACCCAGCAGGATATGTCCCTTAGCCTTCTCAAGCTCTGATTTCCAGACAATGCCAGTGCGTCATGTGCAGTCTCAACAAATTAGTTCTCTGCGCTTCCCGGCCCTTTCTGAGCTGTCTGCTTCAGGATGCCCAGGGATGTTTCTTGAACACGCGTTGTTGCACTTGCCTTGCTTTTGGGAGCTGCTGGCTTGGGATGGGTTTGGGCGAGCTGTTGCAGTGAAGCAAGATTTGAGACTGCCCTTATAAATAAATATATATATATTAAAAAAAAAAATACAATTTTTTCATGTAGCTAGGGATGTACAGCAAAGGGTGGGCACAGTAAGATTGAACTTCTTTTTATTGACGATAATATTTAAAAGCAAAAATGTAACTATTTCAGTTGTGAATACATGGAAATTGTGTGTACTGCTTAATGCGTTTCAGAAATCCCTGTTACTTTTCTTCCTTAAATACAAGAAAACAGGCGTGTAATGCCTCATTGAAAGAAACCTGTAGGGGTGCTTTGTGAGGGTCTTAATTAAGGGCTTTGAAAGACTAAACAAAAGGAAAAAGAAAATGCTACAGGGTTATTGTTATTCCAGCCCATTGGCTCAGGGAGCTGACCATCCATTGGTGCCTTCTGTCCATTTGGGAACTGAATGACACTTTTGTTCGTGGTTAACAGAGGTGAAAGAAGCCAATTATTGGCTGTCTTTTCCACAGGGCAGCTGCAGACGGATTTCACTGCAGGCAAATATGGACTTTTCTGCCACAAGGATGTTTGTGATGACAATTATTTTTGTGGAATTGTATGAAAGAAAACATATTTTTTTCCCCCTCCAGTGACTGGTGTAGATGTTTATTGAAAACTGCTGTGAATATGCTGGCATGGAATGGGAATGTGTAAAGGGCTGGATTCCCCACGCTAACAGTATACTCGACTTTTTCTCTGGGCCTGTGAGAGAGTGAGGTTTTTTGGGTTTCTTTTTCTCCTCTTTTTTTTTTTTTTTTTTTTTCTTTGCAATTGCAGTTAATTTTAACTATAGGGCTTTTCTAATTGGTTTGCTATGTGCATTAAACCTCTCAGGGCTGCCAGCCCAGGCTGTGCTGGCGGCTTTATGTGCTGTAGTGACAGAGGGACAACCTCTGCAGGTTAGCAGGAAGGTCCTACAACGGCAAAATAAATGTCTGCATGCTATTAGGGACCTCAAAAAGTGTCTCTGTGTCTGAAACTTGCCCCCCTCCTCCCGCATCTGTCACTTGGTACAGTACATTCTAAGATCTTCTCTCACAGCTCTTGCTTTTATAATTCAAAATTTATTCCTTTCTCCCCATATTTCTTTGTTTGAGCCCGTAGATGTGTGAAAAGACTCAGTTGATGAAAGAACAGGTTCACCAGCTGTTTTGATTCTGGAGAAATCTCCTCTAGTTTCGGGCAAATTTTGGGTAAGGACCCACGTCTCAGAGTTGATCCATCTTAGTTTGTGCTCAGAGACTTCTGGGCATGCTGGCAGCTCAGGAGGCCTCTCATTGTTTGTGATAGTTTGCTTGTGGTGGCCTCTTCCCATAGCCATCCAAAATCTGCAGTTAGGCATAGTTCATAATAATAGTATATAAAAAAAGAGAAAAGGATGGTGTTCATCATCTTGCGTGGCTTTCTGCCTCAGATGAAAAGAGAGTCTGCCTTTTGTCTTCTGACCCTAGGAGGTAGAAGCTATGAGGATGTTCCTCCTTCACCCCTTGGTGTATACAGAGGAGTTCCTGTGCTTTCAGTTGTTTTCTTTTCATATAGACTGTTTTCCTTTATTGATTGTGATTTTTAGTGGATGGCTTGTTACCTCCAGATGTGACTGCTTCTGCCAGTTCCCCCTGTATCTCCAACCCACACTGGTTGAAGTTAGTTGTGCCCCGCTTGGGCTTAGTGTGATACGGCCAGCCTTGTTGGGAGGCTCTCGAACTGTCTGAGGAAGCGGCTCTGCAGATGCTTGGCCGGTGTCAGCGGCAGGGCTCTACTTCTGGAGAACATGTAAGGTGCTACGTGCACAGTACTGTGAAATTGCCTGCACAGTGCTGGCAGCAATGGCTGCATACGTGGAGGTACTGGCAGTGACGAGGGTGACCGTCTCCTGGGCACGGAGACCTGGCTTGCCTGTAAAAACGAGCGAGCGGCAAGGTCTTGGGGAAGCAGTGTCCCACAATCAGATGATCCAGCAAAGGTCTCTGCTTTGTCTAGTGGGAGACTGGGGGAGAAGGCTTTATCCAAAGGTTACTTGCAGAAGTAGAACTGTGTCTTCTGGGAGAGAGGACCCGTTGGTGACCAGATTTGAAAAGCGATAGAGTAATCACTTGTCCCTTTTTTTTTTTTGTTCTTCCAGAAATGTTTGTAACGGTACGTAGTTTTTTTGCTGCAAACTTTGGGGGAGAAAACCCACTGTTAATATACAGGCATACCACAGGTGCTGCTGTCACTGTAGATCCTGAGCGTTGATGCGTATCATGTTGCTTTAAGATGGCAGCAAGTGCAGGTTGGGGAGGGGTGGAAATAAAGGCTACACAACTTTAACCACTGAGGAGAAAGTTGGGTTTTTTCGCAAGGCGAAGCATACATTAAGTTGTGCTTCTTGAATGAAATAATTAGCTCTGTGACAAGTCAGATAAGAATAAAATAACTCTTGCTGCTCTTGTTATACAAGAAGAAATAAAATTGAATTCAGATACTTCCTTGATATCCTTTGTTCGATCTTGTACTGTTGAAATAGAAGCTGAACCTGTAGGCCTTCTCTAAGAGCGTCGTGGCCAATGTTTTTATGCAACTTTCATTTTGATTTGTGTCTAAGGTTCACTGGAAAGTAAGGTGTATGCTCAACCTGTGTCTTCATGTGTGTATGGGACTTGACCATACATCTCAAATAAAAAAGAGGAATGTAGCTGAAACCAGTATAACTGAAAACAATGGAAAGCTCGTACAAAGCTACCAAGGCTGTTTGGGTGCTTGGTTTTAGCCACATGTCAATAGGCAGCAGCCCTTGCTTTGCCATTTGTTAGGGTACTGTTTCATGAGTGAAACTCAAGGGTTGTATGTTAACATGCATGAACGCTGTCATGTGGGAAACTTCAGAAGACTTCAGGCAGACTTTAATCCTTCAAATGTTATGAAGGGAAAATTGGTCTTCTGTTAAAGTACTGTGTGATAACTGATGATCAAAAGTTCCTAAACCCGAAGTTTTACACCTTATCAAAACTGCTTGTGCTTCATCAACTACTTTAACGTGTCTTGAAAATTGCTATTTAAATCATGTTTGTTTCTATAAAGGCCATTCCAGGTGCTGCCCTGAAATCTATTTTGACACTAGAAAGCTGTACTATGTGCTTTGAGTTTTCCCACAGTGTACAGGTAATTATAGTGCTGTATGGCAGAAAAAGATTTTTTTATTTTTCCAGAAGTAATTTTTAGTTACATCCAAGTTGCAGTTATAAGTAACTGAAAAATTCTTAAGTGCTGAAGCTGTTGTGTGTAGGTTTGGATTGATTGAAATGTTTACATTTTGTCTTCTGGCTTCATCATATTGGTCATTGTGTTCATACACCAGTTTTGTTTTGCTTTTTTTGCTTTTGACCTTCGAAAAGTGTGGGGCTTATCCAGGCTTTTGAGGCTCAGATTGCTTTCTAAACATTGGGTGGGGCAGACTGAAAGACCAAAATAAACCCAGAAGAAAAAGAATAAAATTCAAAGTACTTAGAGTTACTAAAGTTGGCATTTTTATGAAATTGGATTTGTAGCTGTTTGTGTTTTCTTTTCGCAACAGAACAAACCCACAGTGAAAATGCAACGGGAGATTTTTATAGGAATGTGTGTGTGTAATGGTAGCACTGCTTTTCTGTGAGTGCAAACAGATTTCTGTGCTGGGCTCTGTCTGGGCAGTTCAGAAACATTGACAGCTTTAAACTCCCCCTTCCTCTCAGATGCAGAAAAGATTATTCTCCTTTGAACCTGGGGTTTGGGAAAGGGAAGCAACCTGTCCAAACCCACAGAATGAGTCTGTGCTAGGGCAAGGAACTGAACCTCAGTTTATCTGTGTCCAGAGTTGTATTGGGGAGCTTTTGGTGTGAATTGTTTGTTGTAGTAAATACTGTGTTGCTAGGTGGAGTGAGATGTGGTGTCCTTGAAGTCCAAAGGGTGAGTGTGGCTCCCCGTGCTCTTATTGAGGTGGTTTAAGTTTTATGGAATTGCCCTTGAAGCTGTTAAATGGAATGAAACGTGCCTAGTAGGTGTGCAGCAAGAACTGAGACAGAGGGAGGGGGGGAGGGAGGACGGACCCAGATGTCATTAAACTGGTTTGATTACATAGTTTGGTGATGTTCCTAGTGTTGCAGCAATGGTTGTTCACAGAAGTTTTCGATAAGGAAAAAATGCTTGAGAACTTCCTCAATAGTAATGAACAAAACCTTGACGTGGTCATGCATCAAGTGTCTGTGTCAGGTTTAGCAATATGTGCTTTAAATTAAAACTCAGATATGTCTCTAACCTGAGGCTGATTTAACTCTTTAAAGAAAAATCAAAGTTATAGAGTCATTTAAAAATGACCTAGTTACCTTTGTGACTGATGGTTCAATATGACTGTGTTAAGGTAAGGACAATTGTTGCACCTGGCAACACTACCCTATTTTAACTTGGTTTCAAACATAGTAATAAGCTTCATTTACTTAAACCAGGGCAAATACTTTTCTGTAAAGCTCCTTGAGGGAATTTGGTGTTGATTTCATTGAAGGTGCAACTACATATTTCGTTTCCTTGTGAGGTGAAGTTCCTGTTGTCTCCTTCGATACCTTTTTTACTTCCTACTAGCGTTGCAGTTTGCTGCCCTATAGTTGTGTCTACAGCTTTGTATGGGGCTGAGCTATAAACAGGACAGCTAATCCCATCTGATTTTTTTAATAAAAGCCAAAAACCAGTAATGTTTTTATTGAAATCCAGATTATTATAATCTGATTACAGCAGGCTGCCCGTAATCAGTTACATCGTAGAGGTGGAAAGCAGTGGGAGTAGAAACCAGTTCTCTTTGTCAGAAAGAAAACACATGGTGCTAGCTACACCATGGTTGGTGTAGTAGGTTGAAGCCTCAAGCACTGTTGCTGTGTTCTCCTTTTCCCTTTATGTGTGGAGAGTATGGATTAAAAAAAAAGAAATTCTTCTGTATACCTTTCCTGGCTTTTACCAATAATCTCAAGTCTTGTTCAAAATGACAATTGTAATGAATGGCTTAGACACGTGTTTGGGTAAGACAATCCCAGGTTCAAGCCCCTTACCTGCAGAATTATTTCAACCAGTTTACTGGGACTGTTAAAGGAGGAGAAGGTATTAAAGTATTTCTCAAAGTTTCCCATAGCTGGAAGATGTCAGTGCAATACAGAATTGTTGCTAATAGGAGGACAGCACTTTGAATGCTTGCACGCAAAGGTTCCACTGCCAGGTTTACAGCTTACCTGAGCTTTGCATGTAGCCCCAAGCCATGCTGTCTGGAGACAGGAGACCTGCTACATGAAGTGCCGAGGGAACACAACTGGCATAGAATAATTACATTGCTAAGATGTGACCCCCCTCAACAACTGCCATGCTAGTTGTAGGGCCTGCCTGGCAAAGAGGCTTTGCAGTGGTCCTATAAAAAATGTTGATCCTTACAGATTTTAGCTGCTGTCCTGAAGCCTTCCTGTAGTCTGTGTGACCTCAGGTGGCTGCAGATTGGGTGGGTTCATCACCAATTACTTGTCTGATGTTTTGGTCTGTAGTTACTCTTGGAGTCTGGGAAAACCACGTTCCTTATTATAAATGATTTTTAAAACTCTCAAGGCAAAGGATAGCTGTGGTGTAACTGCTGAGAGCTTCCCTACCCGGGGGTTTGAGGGATAGCAGGACATATGAGTTTGGTTGCAGATCAGGGACGCGAATGATCCAGATTCCCACATGGTTTGTCCATGGACTTAATAATTTTTCAGGTTGACTTTTTTGCGTTTTGTGGTAAATACCCACAGGTATAGGAGTATCTTGCCGCAGGCTTGCCCTCAGCCTGCTTGACTAACGTGTCAGTCACACTCGCAGCCTGATTTTCTTTGTACTCAATTCCCTGACTTTACTGTATTCCTGAAAGTAAATAATTATAAAGCCATGAATAATGCATAATTTTGCTCTCTGTAAATAATCTCTGACTATGTAAGGGAAATGTTCTCACACTGAAAGACATTTTGTTTCCTCCTCAAGCTTACAATAAAATAAGCCCTTCCTTCAGCCTGTAATCCGCACCAAATGTGTGCCTCTTAAAAATTAACCGAAGAGCATGTTAACTTGCGCTATATTCCTATTGCAGGATACGATCTCTTTCATAATAATGCAGTGGAATTTTTTTCTGGGTTAATTCCCCACCATGTGTCAACATAGGCCATTAACCGTATGTGTGATTGCTTAATGGCTGGCCTGCAATGACTCAAATACCAGTTCAAAATAGGTCTTTGCATACAAGTATTGTTCTCTCTAAGATCTTGATGATGGCTTGATTGGCACATGAATAGGGTACATTAGAGCTAGTTACTGTGTCTGAAAGAAAGCTAAGACATCATGTTGGAAGGAAAAAAACCACTACAGGTTGATGTGACATGGGAAGGAGGAGGCAGGAGAAATAACTTACAAATATGGTGGGGAAAGGGGGATGTTGCATCTCTTGCAGGAACAGACCTGTCTGAAATTTTTTAGCCTTTCTGTGGCTGTCAGTGAAAATGTTGTAGATCGTGCTTCAGCAAAATGCTAAAGGATTACTGGAATCAACAGGATTTATATGCTTTTTTTAGTATTCCTACTGAAAAAAGGCTCTCGTACCCCATTTCTTATAGCTTCTGAATATCTTGGTGCCCTGCAATAGCCAGGATTGGTGGGTAGACTGAAGTTTGATTGCTTTCACTAAAAAGCAGGTTAAGTGGTCACATAAATGTTCCAGTTAGTTTAAGGCATTGAAAAGCAGATGGAAACACTGCATACAAACTGCCTGTATAGCTGTTGGAGTGCAATTTCTTTATGTTGCTGCCAAGTAGTGTGAACCTACACAAACAACAGTACCCTGTCCCATTTCTGTGCTTAAAAAGAAAAGGAAAACTAAAGGTAATTAATTTGTCCTGAGAAGGACATGGTGGGCAGTAGCTAGGCATAGCACCTGAGAGCAACACTGGGCAACTGGAGAGGACTCCAGGCTCTGCTGGTGAATTTGGGCTGGTTACTTCACCTCTGCGTGCATATTTTCCCTGCTGTGCTGTTTGTCTTGTCCAGTTAAGCCTCAAACTCTTCTAGGTGAGGAGTGTCTCCAACTGTGTGTTTGTACAGTGCCAATCATGTTGACATGTTGAACTAGGGCCCTTAGCTTCTTGTTGCAATACAAACAGCAGATGATAAGACGTTGTGCTCATTAGTGAGATAGCACAGGTACTTAGGAAATGGCAAGTGTATTTGCTGGGTGGGAATGCAACCTGTGTCTTGTTTAGCCAGTTGGTGCAGATGTTGACTAAGGCTTTAAGTATTTGGATATTTCCTTTCTTACAAGAATGTTTCCTTGAAGAAGTGGAAAAGAAAACATGCTCATAAATGAAAAAAATGGCATGGCTGATAGGCTTTTTGTGACGGCGGAATGGGCTGTGAATACAGAACAGGTTTCTGTGCTTTTTAAGTGTTGGAGGTCACTGTGATCGTGTTAGAGGCAGTAGGACTATGTTTAAAGTTGTTGGGGAGGGATAGGATCGCAAGGAGAAACATCTACAATAATGAAAATATTGGTTTATCTTCCTTTTCATTTTATCATTAGCAACTTTGCCTGTGTTAAACTTTTAAAGGAGAATTGATGAAGATTGGAAGTAGAAAAATGTGTTGAGGCGTGGCAGTAACGATGGGAGGATATGAGATAGTTGATACTGTAGAGTCCTGACTTTGCATACCCAGAGGTGCTCTCGAGCAGGGCCCTTCCCACTGGGAGGTGGACACTGGTGGTTGCACAGACCTTGTCGGTAGTTGGGAGAACGTAAATTTTAAATACAATACCAGTCTAACGTATTTGGACATTGATGTGCTGTTACCATATAAATGTTAGTTAATACAATAGGCTGAGGCAGCCAAACGTTGCAGTAATAGATATAGATAGCATGTAAAAGGTAAGAAATTATTTGCTCAGCATATTACTTTAATGTGTTTTTAGAACTCAAGCACTACGGCAAACTGAAACACTTTCCAAGTGTAGGCTCCTCTGTAAACATCATCTTTCATTCTGTTCATGATTTCTAGCTGTTGTGGTTGATGTGTCTCCATGTAACATATATCCTTGAATTTTAGCTGCATTCATTGGATTCACAGTGCAGGCAGTTATGGTACAAAGCAGTAGTTGTGAAGTGGTGCTTCTAGAAACACAAAATTCTTGTTCACTGCTTCTTATCAGGAAGATACAGTAAACCTGAAAAAAACCCCCAACTTTTTTCTTTTCAATTGAGTTAAATTAATTAGAGGATCAACACTGAAACTCTATGCTTTCATTACATACTTAATACGTTTAAGATATGGGACAGTATGAATGCAAACTCACTGACTCCATCCTTTCAGTGGTTTTATGTTTATCCTGGAAGAACTAGTTAAATGGGAACAAGCTGTAAAGTAAGGATGTAATTCAGCTCCTGGTCTGCCCTGGGATTGCCTATTGAGCTGTGTGATTTGGTTGAACATTATGTTGGTTTTCATCATGTGAGAGTTTTCCTACAAGAAGTTCAACACCGAATATGTTTTAAGACTGAATTCTAAGCACTGACATGCAGCTATATATGCTTCTGTCTGTTTTTCTGGATAATCAGCAAAAAATTGTTGGTCTGGTATACCAAGAAAAATATCTCCTGCTTTCTCTTGTTGATCTTCACTGATGATTAACAGAATTGGGACGTTATCCACATATCAACGATCCTAGTGGGAATGGGTGGCTAATTGTTGCGGAGTGTTTTTCAGCATCATGTTCACTTGTGTTTGCAATAACCTGGCTTTGTAATGTAGTTTCTAAAAATATTATCATCTCTGCTTTTCCTAGTACTGCTGAAGCTGGATCAGGGTTACTACTTGGGCAATTTTACACAAGATTGAGACCTTTTACCTAATGGTTTTGTACAAGTAGGTAGGAGGGCTTTATTCAAATACAGATAGCTCTGCCTAAATCATTTTGTAAGTGTTATAATTAAATAACTCGGTGGCAGAGGGCCCAGACCTTGGAAAAGACTGAATGGAGCCTACAGTATTACATGCTATTATCTATCAGCAAACAGGTTAAGCTTGCTTAGAGGGAGTATTTTATAGGATTTTAAAGGTGCCTTGTTGAAACATGATCTTCTTTCCTTCAACAAACACTGCTCTCTCTCTCTCCCTCTCTCTCCCTCCCTCTCTGCTTTCCCTTCTAAACTTCACAAAAGATAGAGATTAGGTGGAGAGCCAAAAAGAAATTAGCTATTAATGAAGTAATGGGGAGCACAGGAGGGTAATTTGATTTTATTTTTTAAGCAGCCGATCTCGGTTGTGTTTGACTGAGATCTAATTTTCCTTTTCTTTAGCTAGATATTTCATGTCTTTCTGGCTTAAGGGCTGTTTGACAAAGTAGAGTATTTTATGTCGGAAGCATGTGCAGAACATGAATGTGATGGGAAGGTGTGTGCCCCCAGTTCAGCGCTGATCCAAGTGTTGATAGCGGAGGCTGCAGTGCAGGATAGAAAGCCTATTATTGGCATCTCCTAGTCTGGGGAGACATGCCAGCACACCAGAGCTGGGTAGCGAGGAAGCTTGCTTTGCCTAAAATGTGTGCACCTTTTGGCTAGAGAGAAAGGTAGGTATTGTGGAAAATCAAGAAATACTGTTGCAGCTGAATGTCCTCAGTCCAGAGAGACCTGTGTCATTTTCCTTTTCAGTGCCTGTTGGTTATTGTGGGGCACTGGCTTTCATTCTCTCTATATCTTGGGCTGCTTTATGTATCGATTTTGCCTGTGCTTGCTGTACCCCTCTACAGGAAGTCTGTATATCCCATTTTGTGGTCCCTTTCTCTTGTTGCAGCTTTTCTTCCTGTGCAGGAATTATTGTCTCCTTCCTCTGTTTTCATCGTCTCTAGACATCGTCTCTGTCCTTTCCAGCCAGAATTTTGCTCTGTCAGTCAATAAGAAAGACGTTGAGAATAAATCTAACGAGGGTCAGGCTACTTTTATTATAAAGATAATACTTGAAAATGAGAGAGAAAGCAACCTGTGTCCTGCAGGAGATGCTGTGAGATGCTCTCCATTTTATCCAATTCTCTTGTGTGTGGTACCACTGATGTAGGTTGTGACTGAAGCCACTTTCTAAAAACAAATAAGGGTTTCTTTAAGTATGAGAGAATTGGTAAGTTGCCATTCAAGATATGAAGTGTTTCTACTCATCTTGAAGCCTGGGGAAGCCTCACTTTCATTAGTGGTAGAATAAAGAATCCCTAAATAACAAAGCAACCAAAACTCTCCATGAGGAACTGAGATTCTTGCACTGAAGGAGTATAATAAGTCTTAGGTGCATTTTATTGCCTAGTTCGGATTTCTGAGGTCTCCACTGCTGGTTGCTTTCAGAGTACTTTAAATCTCCTGCTTTATGCAGTGAGGTTTTGAGGTGCTGTGTGTTTTTACCATGTCCAGTAAAAATATTTTCTTCTCCTGAGTTATTTTATCTCATTTGATGCTTCTTTTCAACAGGAGGAGATTTTGTTAGGTGGACCCAAGTAAGGGACTTTGCTAAACTAGACTGGCAATGAAGATTAAAGTAGTGGTCAGAATAACCTGAAGGGATCTACTGAAGCAGGCTGAAGACAGGCAAATGACTGCTGGACTACTGTGGCTTGATTTTTCACCTTTAGCCTGTAAAAATTAGTACCTGAAGTACCTGGGATGGTGAAGTAACACTTTCATTAGGTTTCTTCAAGCTGCTTGTTTTAGTTGTTTTGTTGTTGGTTTTGTTTTTTTTTTCTTTTCTGTGGTACCTTCCGGGAAGAAGGACAAAACTTATGACGAAGTGTGTAAGCCTTCTTTATTGTTGAAAACTGCAGGCACGACAGCAACAGCGCTGTAGGAGAGAGCACGGTTGTGTTTATATTCTGGTGTTGCGTCTATCCTACCTGAAATGGCGAAACTAATTGTGACTAGAAGGCTGTGATTCATGTTACCCCTGAGATGCAGCCTCTTCTTGCTAAAGAGGTTACCACCTTCGGCTGCTCATCATTTTAGTTTTGATGCCATCTCCTTGCTCGATCATGCCCTGACCTGCCTCCATTGAAGTTGGTTGAAGTGAGCGAAGACTCAGCCTGCCTGCTTAGCACAGATAAGCTGGGTTAATGCCTAACTGCTGGAAGGTGCAGGTCTACTTGGTTTATCCTTCGTTTTCCTGACAAATCTACAGTATTAAAAAAAAACCCACAAAAACCCCTCCCCAAAACCCCACCACAACAAAACAGACCATCCCTGTCCTGATTGTTTCCCTCTTAAAACTGTTTTGTCCAGTTTGCACTTCCCAGGGAAAATGTCCCACACGTAAAGGTTGCTGGGGCTGTCAGATCTCACTGCAAAGTGATGAAAGAACAAGTAATTTAGGGTAAGCCTTTCAGATACAGAGTCTGAACTTCACTCTACCAGTAAAATTGAAGGCAAGTGTGGGAATTCTTTGGTGTTTTGTTTTCATTGCTGTGTTCTGAGGGTTTTTTTTGGCGGTTATCAAAAGGTCTGTTAATGTGCTGTTCTTAGGGCACTGATGTCCTTCCGTGTAGTCCTGCTGAAATTGGGCAACTGCCAACGTGATCATTCTGTTGTGCGAGAGCATCATTCCCGTGGACACTGCTAGAGGTTGTGAAAGTACTCTTTATATATTTGTTTTGTTCACTCTCAAGACGTTGTTTTATATGTTAGGACCTTAGATGAGTGCTGGAGTGTAGGGCTGAGGTCTTTCTGGTAGAGGTGGAGGAACACACAGAGTAGGGCAGCTTCTCAGTGCAGATTTCTTTGATGTGTCCCAGTATACTAATATTTTATCTTTATTGCATGGACAGCCTCCTTGATTCTGCATAGACTGATTTGGTTTTTTTGAAATATTTGGAATAGTAAAATTAACATTATCTGAAATAAAACCAGCAGAAACTTGGCAAGGGATGGTTTTGTTTTGGGGGGAATATTTGCCATTATTTTGTCATAATTTATGATGATAGTCCATTTTTTTGTTGTAATTCTTCTGTAAAGCATGGTTTACTAAAAGTATCTTCCAAATTAACTAGGCAAACTTTTCAAAGAGTAGGTAAGTCATCTAATTTTGGTGGTATGGATGTTTGCTGATAGGGTTTTTAAATTCTTGTATTGAAGATTGTGAACTGCTTAATGTTTTATTACCAGCAAATAATGCCCATGAACTCATTCTTGGTGACTAAAATATTCTGTAATATGTTAAAAAAATATATTTTTTTATATATATGAAAATAAGCGCCTGATTTTGGCTTCTACCATTCATCGTAGTTTTTCCCTTGTATATTGGTTGCTTTTTTTGTTGATAGTGCACTTCAAATAAGATTAATGTGTGCTCACCTTCTCACCTCCTACATTAAAACATTTTTTTCTAGCAGTTTTTCAAAGTGTGATCTTCCGAAGCCTATTGGTTAGTGAGATATTGTCAATCAGTTTGTTATTTCTACAGCAAAACTGGTTTTACATTAATGTTTTTAATTAAACAAAAATGAATTTGTATCTTGTTTGGTTTTCAGTAAAAAACCTTTGAAAGTTGATGACTTGATGTTTGTTAATGTCTGTGTATTGGTACTGTAAAGATTGGCTTATATACTGACTAGGAGGAGTTGCCATCTTATGTAATGAAAGCAAATACAGAAACTTTGTAATAATTCCAACTTTCTAGCAAAGATCAGGATAAACAGTCCCTGAAAATTCACATCACAATGCTAAAAAAAGTACTGCAATGCATCTTCGTGCCTGTTTTTTGATATAAATGCAGTTTTGCTGAAAATAATTTTCAAGTAGAATTTGTGGATATTGATAATGCTTAACAAATATTCATTATTAAAGTGTTCTGGTTTGTGCTTACATCCAAAAGGTCTGCTCCCTGTTTTAAAAATGAAGATGCTAAGTCTTGGAGCTACAGGCAAAAAACATTCTTTGCTAATTTCAGATCCCAGAGAAAGCCAGAATTACGTGGAACTTGGATGTCAGCCATGCGTTATGTCTACATGGTTTCCACTGGCTTTGTTAACGGTTGCATATGACACTTTCAAAAATTAAGCATTTATAGTGCTGGAAACTTCAAGACCATTGCTTTCAGATGGTCTGTCCTAAAGACCTGTCACAGAGTGCAACGAATGTGGTTGCAGTCAAAATCCTTGACAAAGTGGTGTCATAAAGTGATTTGTGATGATATTGTACTGTTCACTTATTTATACTGCTAGGGTTTAATATGGTATATACGATAATAGGGTTTCATATTGTCTGGGCAGCCTTTTTGGGAGAGTGCTGATTTTTCTTGCACAGGTTACTTTTTCTTAGGACTCGTGTAGAGTATCTACCCTCTTCTTGCCCTATTCATAAATGCTTCCCAGTTGATACTGGAAGGGGATGCATAGTCCTCTGGAAATGAATGGAGTAGCCTGAATGAATGAAATATTTGTATTCATGACAATTTGAAAAATGTATATGGGAGGTTAGTGAGGATAAAAGTTGCAGTCTTCGGTGGAGCAGACAGCTGACAATTCATGTGTCTGATACCTTTATTTCCTGCACAAGAAGGAAAATCCTCCCCCCCCCCCCCCCGCAGCAACTGCACCATCTCACAGCACCCAAGCTGCTGCTGAGGCACAAAGCACCTCTTAAAGCACATGGGCTGCAGAGTTCAGCAATAAATCATCTACAGTTCAACTCCTTCTGGAGCTTAGTGAAGGATTCTGTTGCGCCATAGTGGATTTACTTGGTCTTCTCTTACAATTGGGTTTGTTTTGTGTGTGCTAACCTTATTTTGATCTCCACTGGTCTTGAGTTACGTTAGCATGCTCTTAACAGCTGCTGAGGAATAACTCTTGGTTTACACTGGGGTATGAGAAGTGAAGTTCTGGCCTTCTGTTTAACAAACGTATAGCTTAAACAGTTCCATCTAGATTTAATGCAAGAGTGCAGTGTTCACATTTGTGGCGAGTGGTCCCCTGTGCTGTGCAGTCAGGAGCAGCAGACCAGTTGCCAGGTACTTGTTAATCTCAATATAAATTCACTGACATCAGTTGACAGTGTCAACTGCAGTAACTACGGAGTTTTTTATATAGTGCATCCTGTTGTCAGTGTAAATAAGGAAACTTTTTTCAGTGAGCTATGTTAGATGTTAGGGTCTGGCAACTGGAGGAATAACGTGGACACTCTTTGCAGAAAGTGATTTAGTTAGCTGCTGCAACATTTTTGGTAGGTTATATGGTACTGACGTGGCATTTGGTTCCTCACAGCGTGGAAGAAGGTACAAAAGTCTTGAGACACCGTTTCCTCAGAAGCAGTACCAACCCCTCCACGTGCTCCTTGCTCCCCTTCTGGGCCTGGCTCTGACCTTCCTAATGTCAGCGTGCCATCCTGTTGTGAGTGGGAGCAGTGGAAGATACCCTGCACGTGAAACTCTGTAATTTCTCAAGAGGATTGTCTTTATTGGTACAGAATAATTCTGTGGGGATTTGTGCCCTTCCAGTATAGCAGAAAGGATCTACATTAACTTTTCTGTGCCTCAGCAGAAGAAGTGATAATTAAGTTGAAGCAAATGTTTGAATAGCAGTGGTGGCTATGGATGGGCTAAGAAGGTCTGTCCCAGCAGCAGGTTGAGATTTTTAGGGGACAGACATTCTGCTGTCCTGCATGCAGTCAGCAGCCCTTCAGATCTTCATGCAGGAGCTTCAGTGTGGTGCTTGTTGACTGTCAGTGAGATTGAAGGGGTGGTTTGTTTTGTTTGTTTGCTTTTTGCCCAAAATACATGGGGAGGAGGAGACACATACGTACTAGAGAACAATGTGTGGAAGTCAGCAAGCAGAAGAAAGCTTGGAGGGCTGTGCCAACGAGTCTCACTGGTTTGCTCCTTAAACTACATATTAAAAAAAAAAAAAAAGGCAAGCGGTAACCAAGTGGAAAGTAAGAACTTGGATTATGTCATGAATTGCTAGGTGGTTATTAGTTTAATTATCAAACTGAATTGTTTTCGTGCTACTTTTACTCACATTGAGTAATAACTTGCTTTAGGACTGGATTATCTGTGATGGTTATGTAGGTGTGAACTAAGGTGATGGTACCAGGTTTGCCACTTACTGCTCCTTCGGAAAGAAAAAAGCTTAACAGGTCTGCATACCTATCGTGTAAGCACTTGCTGCCGGCCTGTCTCTGCTTACGGACTGAGAATGAAATCTGCTTAAAATTATTACCTCGAGGACTTCTATAGGTTTTGTAGAAAAAAAAAAATTACTGTGGTGGAGCTGGGACATGTTTCTGCTATTCTTGTCAGTGGTTCCAGAAGCCATGTTTGCCAGAAGCTCTTTATTAAGTCCCAATGCATGTATTCTTCTTTTTTTAAAGACGTTGTGGGATGAAAATTTGCGTGGTGGGTGGTCACAGTCTTTTTTAATATTATTATTTTTTCATATGCTGTGGTTTTAGAGCGGTCTTAATGATCTCTGTTAAAATTGTATACATGTGTAAGTTGGTAAAAATTATTACTGGGGATAACAGGACTGTAGAGCCTCTTCCATAAATGTATACCCTGTAGTTTTACAGTAATTTTTTTTTTTTATTGCAGGTGACAGAAAACCTTTTTATCAGCTTTCTGTTGTATAAGTCTTTGCTTGACTGGCTTCTCAAATTACTGTGCTTTGAAAGTTTAGCATGCAAATTTCTAGAATGAGATACTACTGTGTGATACTGAAACATTTTTTTTCTGTTATCGCACCATCTGATTAGACTTTCTTTTTCTCCTTGTTTTCCTGGAGTGTAAAAGTCCCTCACTGCTTATTGATAAATCTGTATTTCTTCTTCTCCAGAGATATCAGCATGAATAACATCACAAGGCTACCAGAGGATGCATTCAAGAACTTTCCCTACTTGGAAGAGCTGTAAGTATTTCACACACGTTAAAGTTTTTTGCTACAACATCAGATGGCTCCATAAAGTAGAAGGTGGGTGGGGAAATAGTGTTGAGTTGAGCTGCAAACAGAGAAAGCAATTATACTTTTAAAAAAAATGCTGTACATGGTTGGAAACCGGAACAGTAAATGCTACTTACAAGGGACTTTTTACAGTAATTATTTTAATCGTCGCTAGAGTGATGACATATACTAATTACAGCGTTATCCACAGATAACCCAAGAGGAGTGTAGTTGCCATTGTTTCTGAAGGAGCTATAGTATAGCTGTTGCATAAATTCCATAAAATATATGTTGTTTCATTTACTGTGCAGCTTGCTCCCATTGGCCCTGTAGGCTGCAGATGCAGCGCTCACAAGCCCATCCTGATCTGCATCTGAAATTCAAGTTCTGTGATACAGGGTTTCTTGTCGTTAGCTTCTCTGGCAGAAATTCTTTGGT
The DNA here is from genome assembly GCA_033558235.1 of Neomorphus geoffroyi. NCBI lineage: Eukaryota > Metazoa > Chordata > Aves > Cuculiformes > Neomorphidae > Neomorphus > Neomorphus geoffroyi. The sequence continues at coordinate 16,917,199 of JAUMJM010000033.1, read as the reverse complement.
TGCCATCTCCCTCATCTCACTCTCTTCTTAGCTTTTCTTTAGGCAATACTTGGACTTCTGAATCCTCAAGCTGCACTAAGGCTGGCATGTCCTGTGTTTTGCTGAACCTGAATTCTTAACTGAGATGTCTTTACAAAGTTGAAGCACCCTTTTACAGCATAGCCTTGGATTAGACTGGGTTTCAGAGTCAATAAACAGGGAGAAGAAGGCTTTGACTTTCAATTACTGCTTTAGTAAGTACTGTTAGAGACAAGTGATTTCACTATGCCTTAGTTTCCTTATCTTTGGAGAGAGGGTAATGGTTCAACCTTTGCCAGAGAGCATTGAGAACTTCCAGTAATAAGCAACAGATAAGACGAAACCACTGCAATTTACTTTACTTCTCTTGCATTTTCAGTGGCAAAGTAGCATTTCTCATATCAAAGAGCATTTAGAATACAAAGTAAGGCTGTTCTTACTACGCCCTTACTATGTGTCCTTACTTAAGTGACCGCAAGTTGCGCCAGGGGAGGTTTAGACTGGACATTAGGAAGAATTTCTTTACTGAAAGGGTGGTCAGGGATTGGAACAGCTGCCCAGGGAGGTGGTGGAGTCACCATCCCTGGAGGCATTTTAAAAAACGGTAGATGAGTTTCTGTGGGACATGGTTTAGTAGGGAGACAAGGCACGGTTGGACTTGATGATCTCAGAGGTCTCTTCCAACCTTCTGATTCTATTCTATGGTTCCAATGTCCTTGCTACGTGTCCATGGCTAGACTGGAACTATGAATGTTCTGCTGAGAGATTTGTCGATTTTTCAAATGCACCTTAGGGAAAGAACAGCTCATTTGCCCAGAGAGACAAACCCTAATGAAGTAGGGAAGCATTCTTCTGACGTTACAGATGAGGAAACTGAAGCAAAGAATTAAAGCCATTTGTAGAGGGCAACAGGATAAATTAACCCCATAGCAAGACTGCAGATAAAGCCCAGAACCTTTGACACTAGTTATCTGCTATTACCAGTACAACTGCACCTTACTGGAACAAATATATTGAGAAATTGATAAAGAGATGGATCACTTGCTCCTGAAGAAAGACTTGCATTCCTGAAAGCTTCTCTGTTTTCCTCCCTTGCACAGCAACCATGCTGGTTGGTCTATTAAAGTGTTTTGCTTCTCCTTACAATTTTGATATCCCATATCCTGGTAATGTAGCAGCTACCATTACTAATACACTCAAATAACTCCATTTTCCCTGGTTCTTAAGCAGTTTTGACTTGGGTCAGTACAGCTATAAAGCACAGTTGGACTTATTTATGTCAGATGAATTATGTGTGATATCTTATTTCATGCTTAGCAGGTTCTGGTTTATTCCTTCTGATTTTAGGTATTGCTTAAATTTGCAGTGTAGTCGAGAATACCTCATGAAGGAAAACAGATTTGCAAGGATTTCAGATGCTGCATGTGTGTAATTGGTGCAGTTTAATAAAGGCTTTATAGCAAGAGTAGTGAATTTAAAAAAAAAAAAAAAAAAAAAGAAGTCTGGGAAGGCTTGCTTGGTTCAGAATACATAGTAGCAAACATGCCCTCTGTGCTTTATAGTGTGTGCTGCTATATGTCTGTATGTTTTGTTAGACTAGATCTGTAGTCCAAATTTTTTCCAAATTCTTTCATTTCACACCCAAAGTTGAAAAACCCAAACAATTCTGTTTTTCCAACTTCAAATTACTGTGGGAGACTTCATTTTTTCCCGATAAGTAATTAAGCAATAAAACCTAACTGGTGGGTGTGCATATTGTGTAACTTCCATAAACCTTGGGGTGTGTCAGGAGGTAAAGAGGAGAAAAGGCAAAGCCTTCAGCCATCATCTGTTGTGCTTTTGTTGCCCAAGAGCCATTTGCTATGTGTACCTCATTGTCCCCCTAAATTTCAGCATTTCAGTTTGCAAAAATATAGGCTAGCATCAAGCTCAAAACTATATGTGAACACCCAGAAGCTTTAAATAATTTCTAGCATGCTTGCTTGATATATTGAAGCAACTTCTGGGAAGAAAAAAAAAACAAACCCAAAACCAAAAAACCCCCCAAACCCCCTGCCTAAACCCCAACAACTTTACTGTAACAATGGTACTTGCCAAATGTTTGGGTATATTTGAATCAAATGCAATACCTGAGTACAACAGGAAAAAAAATACACTTCTCATTTTATGTTTGTTACCTCCTACAGCTGTGTGTGTGTAGGTACGGGAATCTCCAGAAAGATTAAAAAGAAAAACTGTCTCCAATTCAACAGCTGTCACAGAGGCAGAAAGACAGGAAACCAACTGTGAGAACAGAGCCATAAGTAGAGAGTAATTTTCAATTGAAAACCATTAACTGAGACTTGTGAGTTGTTTGTAATGTTCTGCAAACTGCTTTGAGTTTGAAGCCTACTTGCTGAGGTTCTGGCTGTGTCATCAGCAGTGAAATGAAGAAGCTTTTTCCTTTTCTTTAAAGTTCACGTTCTTCCTAGAGGGAATATAGTAAAGTAGATGCAAACAAAAGCAGCTTTCCTCCCTAATAGAAATGACCAGTACCAGACGTGACATCGTTTCTCTTCATTCTACCCGTTCGTTTTTCTCAGTGGGACAGGGCACAGAAGTTTTTCGGTCTTTATTTTTGCTGTTTCTGGACAGAAAAAATGAAACTTTCATAATTCCCACTGTACAACCACAATTTTCCCTCTCCACTCCCAAGATTTTCAGACTTTCTTCCTGCTTTTATTTATAGTTGAACAGATCCAAATTCTGCCAGGCACTAGCAAAGTTGTTTTTTCAGCACAGAAGCCTAGGTGTGAGTCTCCACGCCAAAGAAGGAGACAGAGTTAGAGCAGAGTTGAAATCTAAGCTAGAAGTGACTTTTCCATCTAGAACTTTTCCCAAGAATTACATGCCTAAAGCAAATGAAAATCCCACAAACTTAATGGAATGTGGTAAGTACCCACACCACCATGGACTCAAGTAGCTCTTTATCCAGGAGACAGCCCCATCATACTATGCTTTACCTCTGCCATTTGTCAGATGCTCTGGGCCATTAGCCCCTGACAGACTTAGTTAATTAATATTGCAAAATAGCATCATGGAATTTAATTGAGTGTAAATGGGAGGCAATTAGATGTATTATGTAGGCAACTGAGTCTTCCCCAGTACAGTTAAGGAGAGTGCACAGAAAGAGGCATTTGAAATAGAGGTTGTCATTTCCTTAATGCAATGAATTATTTGGTAGTCTGGAGAGACATCAGAGGACTATTTTCTGAATCCTAAAATAAACACTAGTGAATAAAAGTGAAAGAAGCAGGGTACCAGGCTTTAAAAAAAAAAAAAAAAAAAAAAAAAAAGGTGGCTCTTGATGAAAGGTGCCTTCTACGTCACTGAAGGGAGATCGACCTTGGTGTTTCGATGTAGGCATCCCGTGCCATTTTTAGATGTGCTGGGTTATCTGAGACACCCGCAGGTCTGACAGAGAAGGGTGATGGATGGCGGTTGGGGCTGGGTGGAAGAAAGCACCTGAAATGACACTAAATGGCTGTGTTTAGGGAACTGACACCCTTGTGAAGTGCCAAATTTGCAGGTACAGATTTTTGGGGTCTTTGAGATAATGTCCTACCTGAGTATTACTTGCAGGTACAAGCAAAGGGATTCCAGCTCGTCTGTGGGCAGGATCTGCCTGTTGTGTTACGTGCTCCACATGCCCATCTTCACTCTCATCATGCGAGTTGCTGCGTAGCACACTTATCATATGTCTGTAGGATTCTTGCACTATTTATAAATGTTATAAAAATTCTCCATCTCTGTGTAACCGATACCCATCTGGAAGTAATTTGCGAATGATTGAAACAGCAATGGTCAGAGTCAAGCGAGGAGCAGACCACCAAGGGTTTTGCCACAGCAGTTAATGAAGTGTATTCTCCAGAAAATGTTAATGTAAATATGCTGCAACCCTGAACTTGATATGGAAACTAAAAATCCTTGAAGAAATTGGCCATGATTTTCTAACCACACCTTGAAGTATTTATAGAAAGCTAGGAGAGGGAAATACAGTTAGATAATGCAGTGTTTTTAGAAAGCAGAAACCATTTTCCAGTATGAATTTTTAACTAGAAGACCCAGACCATATTATGTTTTGATGCTCTTGTAAACGGTTGCGGCTTCTGCTAATATTTAAAGTTATCTAAAGTAGTCTGAAGGTTTTTAACTGTATGATTTCCATTCACTGTATTTGTGAATGATTTCCTGGATTAATTAAAAAGGCACTCTCTCATTGAGAAAAGCAAATAAAAATTATTTTTATTCTTGACCAATTTTCCAGTCTCTTAAGAAATGCAAACCATTCAAATAAAGCAAAAATCTCCTAGAATTATTGACCTTTTAACCTTGTTTTCATTTCCACTCTTAACACTTTAAAATGTTGTCGGCTTATTTACCCTGCCCTGTTGGGTAAGGGTTAGATGATGGGAAGGCAGAGGACAGCAATCTGTGTCACAAGCACATTGTTGTTCAAAAGGGAGCACTGGTCACCTCCCAGCTAGTCAGCCCCGAACCATGACTCTAACCTTCTCCAGCAAGGGTCAGGGAGGATGCTCACTGACTGCTGTGGTTTTGAAGACCATATCAAGGCCAGTAATACTGCAAGGAAAACAATCACTGCTGAAGGAAGCAAGAGACCACAGTGCTTCATTACCGTCCCGATGTATGCTGATGCTGGAGTCTGTTGTGTTGCTGGGTTATGTTCATATATGAACAGTCTTTCTTCTCTGACACTACCCTCAGATGTATATTTTCTTTTCATAAGTCAAGGGCAAACTTTTTATTAAGGTTTTTATCTACTGGCTGATGAAAATGGTTAGGGAAATGAAGTGATAAAAGGAAGGTTTAGATTAGTGAAGGTTTTCTCTTTGCTGAAAGACAATGCTAATCTGCTTTTTGAGAGTTAAACACACAGCAAATGAGAGACAGCACATGTGCAACTGTAATTTTTTAGAAAAAGAAATAGTACAACTGAGAATTTGCTTGACTAATTATATCCATGCTGACTACAGCATTAAAAGATCTACTTAAACATCTCAAACCCCTCTTCTCCCGTCAGGCAGAGTCTCTGATCATGGCTTTTAATTGACAAAGTGTATTTTAAGGACGTAAGGATTAATTAAAATGCATACTGGCAGTGTAAATGAAGTGGTTTTGCCGTAAGGTTGTAATCAGGAAGTATCTGCAAGGGAAATGTCTGGAGTTATTTTTCCTCTTAACTGCAGCTGAAGATGACCACCTGGCTGAAATGTCACAGCTGCTTGCTTTTGTAATATCTATTTCGCTGTGTAATTTAGATGGTCCGTTTCCTTCTAATTTTTGCATCGGCACCAAGTTGTATTATCCTTGGGGAGGGAGGGGCAGTGTCTGTCTTTTATATTACTTTGGTTTTATGAATAAGGCATGTCTTGGAGTTCTGCCAAGGCCACCAAGGCTGAGCTGTTAGTTGGGAATGTGGTGTCTTTTCTCACCTGGCTGTGAAGCATTTGGTGGAAGAAGGGTTTTTGTCCTTCACTGCTGGGGCTTTTAAAATAGTATTTTTAAGGTAGCGTGTGAACATTGGTGAGATGGTACAATTCTTCTCCCTTTCATAAACATGAGTGGTCGCAGGATTTGTAGAGGGAAGCTGGAGACCAAAAGGCTTTAAGTAGAAAAGGTAAGGATGAATCTTCGTCATAAATGGACTTGATGCCCTATGTTAGCTGACCTGTGGTAACTGAGGCTGTGGTTAAACATCCCCTAGTGAACTACCTGGTAAGACTGGAGATGTTACTGCTCTGTATCTTTCCATTGAGATCCTCCAGCAGAGCCTGAGGAAGAAGCCAAAAGCTTTCTTCAGCTCCTCTGTTATAAAGGCAGCCACTGTAGACGTTTTCTGTTGGTAATAAAAAATAAAAATAAAAAATAGCCAGCTGACGTTGAGTTGGAAGCCAATGAGCGCTCTTTGTCCATCTGCCAGCTTTGAATATTTGAACAGCTGGAGGAGGTAATTTCCTCAGTTGCTCCAGCTTGAATTCCAAGAGGTAAAGTTCTAATGAAGAAAATGCAAGGTGTAGGTTTCACGTGTGGTAGCAAGTTAAGAGCCTAAGCTTCAACTTGACCAGCTAGCATACATTAGAAACGTTTGCTGCCTTGTGTGCACTGGAGCTTTAGAAAGTGCGTCGGCATGTTGTGACTTGCGCCTTCAAATTCTAGTCAAGACAAACCTTTAGGCAAAGACTCCCAAGTAGTATTAACCACAGTCAGCTAAGATATTTTTAAACATCACCTACTGCACTAGATGCTAAATCATGTTTAAAAACATGTTGGCCAACTTGTGTTTAATTACTGTTTTCTTATCTATGCGACTCCTAAATCAGTTTGATTCTGGATGGATTGCAGTCCTGCTGATACAAGAATAATATTTCCGTAGCTTAGAAAGTTCTTGCTGTACTTGATGATTGCATATTTTTCCTGTTTGTGGAAACAGATGATAGTAGATTGAGTAAATTCCATTGTTTCTGGAAGATGAGGAAGTTTCTTTCCAGTTTGTGTTTCTACATGTTCATTTCAAATGTTGATATGGTTGTGTATAAGGATCCCAAGACCGGTTATGTTGCTGCAAATGCTTTTAGGTGGAAATAAAACTTTTTCCATAGCTGTTGTCTTTTAGTTTCGGTGTTCAGCATTATTTTCACATGCGTGTGCACACAGAAGCTCACTTAAGTAAATGCCCTGGAGGCTGAACTTTGCGTTGTTATGCTTCAAGACCTGTCTTACAAGCCTGAATTTATTATGCTGCCTGAGCTGCCAGGTTGGGGCTGTCTGAATGAATAAATCAGATAAGAAACTTATGAGGCTGAGCAGTAGCCTCAGAAACTCTTAGGCTGGGTCTCTCCAGGTAGAGTAACCCATACAGTGCTCGTACTGTGCAGTCCACCTCCTTGTTTTGGTTTCAGGAATCAAAGTGTGGGACAAAAGATGTTTATTTGCAAGCAAACAAGGCAGCCTGTTCCAAGCTGACTCCTCAAGAATACTTGCAAACCCCTTAGATATTCAAACAAAAAAGCAGAAAAAACAAATCCTGTATGTTAGAGGTAAATGCATTATTCTTGTACTATGAGAAAGCAATTTAGTGCATTTTGTCATCATAGTGTTGGTATGACACTGTATGTTACCATAAGAAGGCATGATGAGGAATTAAGTTATTATGTTACCACTTTTCCTCCCCTCCTCTTGGTTGGTTATATTTTAATATATTTTTTGTGAGTGTTGAGGTACTCTTGCCTAATTAGCATTGGCAGATTTTATCCTGGCACAGAAGTAGTAACCAGTGCTCATGTAAAGTTCTTTCCTGCCCTTTCTATATAAAAGTAAAATTTTAGATAATTCTGGTAACATCTGCTTGTTTTTTCAGCTAGGAGAAATTTAGCAGTTGACCTAAATCTGAAACAAAATCATATTGAAAATTACTCCTATTTCTCTAAGGTCATTCATTGTGAAGGTTGGCTACAGAACCTGAGTGTGTATCTGAAGTTGTCAGAAAACTGGTAGCAGAGTTTTAGTTGCCAAATGTAAGTAGATGTAATCCTCTTCCACATTTTGCAGTGTCACTTGCTATATGCATGGTCATTCAACAAATCTCATGCCTGGAAAGCTGATAAGTGCCAGGGCAAGAGACAGCCTGCTATCTCAACAGTCATTTATTCACCCGCTCGTGTCCAAGTGTCAACACACTTCATGGTCTTGGAAACCTTCTGAGCATCCAAGTAGCGTTATCTTTTAAAAACATAAATCTGTTGTTGATTAAATTGTTGCATCCCAGTTGATCAAAATGGAGCTTGCTTGCTTTCATGTTTGTGTCTGTGCTTTACAGACTTGGTAAGTGAAATGTATTTAGACCTAGGAAGGACAGTGGTGATGCTGGAAGAGTCCTGTCAGTTCAGTGTAGCAGACTGATCCGCATGGGCAGCAGAGATCCTGTCTCCCTCACATGGCACTGTGTTCTGGCCTGTGATGAAGCTGATATCCAACTCACAGATACCTCTTGGAGTATCAGAGTCCTCTGAACTGGAGCTGTCAACCACAGATCCCCTCTCCTGCTTTCTCAGCAGCTGGACCACTGCTGTGGAAGGCATTCCCATAGCACAGCTAAGTGCTCTTGATACTTCCGCATCCACAGTGAAAAAGAGAAGTTTAATATTAGATGTGGCTTTGGGAGAGGACAAGAAGAAGAAATAAAATTATGAAAACCATTCAGCTCCTTCCTACTCTACCACTGAAGTATTTAAGTTTGGGCATCACAGTGAGGAAGGTGGAATATTTGTCTTGGGTAGTTCCTTCTTGAGTAAATATGGTGGTTTCTGTAATGATTGCTATTTGTGCAGTGAGAAATCAGAGGGAAATAGAAATCCAGAGCAGCAGAACCTGGATCAACATCTGCAGGTTCACCTGAATGCCTTGAGATAGCTGTCAAGGGAAAGGTCCACCTGGCCTATGGCAGAGCCGAGTAAAGTTGTCACGACATGGTGCAAGTTGTTGTAAAGGCAATGAGGGAGATGAAGATGTGGTTTATAAAACGTGTTCTGCTTTTCACTTTGGAGGTAAGAGGAATCAGTGTTGCTTACTGCAATAACTTGTCATTACTGCTGTAGGCTAGTTGTTATCAATTTTCAAGACAATCAATTTCATTCACCTGGACATTTTAAATTTTAGACCAGGTGTGCATTTTGAGAGCAAGCTATAACTTTGAGAAATCTGTAGGTGCTATAAGGGCAAGTCTGGGGATGAGAATTGCCTGCTCAGCTGCATGGAACCAGTGCAGTTTCAGTGCTGGTTGTAGTTACAGACTTGCTTTTTCAGTCCTGATGTGTCCTGGCTTACATACTCATGATTTTATAAATAGTGGTTGAGGTTGTATGATACTGAAACTCCTGCAAGAAAAGAAGGGCACAAATGCCATTTCCATTAGCTGCAGCAGAATAAAGTATCCATTTAGTTATGCTAAATTGGTGTGGAAGAATTGGGAGTAAGTAATCTGTAGGTTATTGATTGGCTTCACAGCTGGGCAGCAGACTGCAGCTGACAAAGGTCCCAAAGGGGCTGTTTGCTAATCACAGATAAACAAAGCAAAGTTCAGTCTGCTGAAACAGCTTCCATTTACCAGCCTATCCCCTTCTGCAGTTGCCCAGCTTGGATAGGAGGTGACTGTACGTGTGATGAATAAAGTGTAGCACGTAATTATAAAAAGTGCCTGCTTTTCTGGAACAGGGGGAACCTGAGGCTCTTTTCTTACCTTTTTCCAAAGCTAATCCATGATACCCATCAAGTGGAGGGCCATGAAGATGTTCAGGAGGGCCATAAAGATGGTCAGAGGGCTGGAGCACCTCTGCTATGAGGACAGGATTTAGATTAGGCATTAGAAAGAAATTCTTCACAATGAGGGTGGTGAGACACTGGCACAGGTTGCCCAGGGAAGTTGTGGATGCGCCTTTCTTGAAAGTGTTGGATGGGGCCTTGAGCAGCCTGGTCTGGTGGGAGGTGTTCCTGACCATGGCTGGGGCGTTGGAACTTTAAGGTCCTTTCCAATTCAAACCATTCTGTGATTCTATGAAGTGTCTATAAGGCATTTTCAAAGGTTACTTTTGTCGTGAGAGAATGTGAAAAAAAATTGAAGTTGATTTGTGAAGCACAAAGAACCTTGGAGAAGTTGATGTTAAGGATAGGCATGGAAGGATGACAGAATAGTTTGATGGAAGACAGCAAAAAGTAAAAAAATGGTAAAAGTGTACGTGGGGAAGCAATGGAGTGTTTTCCAATGGGATGAAAATAGGTAGATAAAAGATGGATCTTCAAAAAGAGGTGTTGAGTGATCACAGGGACTGTGGAAGGTTCAGCCTTGACTGGATCTCGAATTAGGAGTATTGAGTCTTACAAGAAAGCAGCTAATGTAGAAATAAAAATAATAAATCAGGTGATTTATTGTGACACGTCAAGATTGCAGTCTGTGTCACTTTGAATTTTCAATGAGGAAGTAATATTACAGTTGATCCATGGAAAAAGTAGCCAATGTATTGTTATCACAGCTGGGATGGATAGCTAAGGTTAGGAGGATCTCCCAATACAACCAAGGGAAAAAACAAAACCCATAGGAAAACCCCTCTATTCGTGTGCGTGTGCGTGAGAGATCAACAGACAGAGAGGAGACCTGATTCTGTGCTCAAGTAATCTGTGGTTCATCAGTATCTGGGATGCAAGACGAGGCATTTCCAAGAGGTTTGTATTGCATCCTGTCAAAATGTGAGGGATGGTTTTAATTGTTACAGACAAAAATGTATCCCTGGGACATCCTCCCTGATTCTGGAGCAACACCAGTGATTATCTTGGCTTGCTTAGCATGCAGCCGGGTTGCCAGACCCATAATTGCAGAAGTTTTAATTTCCCAAAAGAGAGAAAACAGTCTTTCCTGCTTTCAGAGGAGTTTCAGTGCAAGAAGCTGTGCTTTCTGTGTACTCTGGGAATGAGATACCATGGAAGATTTATTCCCTAGCCAGACTGTATCCTGATTTCTGTAATACCAACAAGGTGTCCTCCACATCTGGAGATCATTTACTGTGTCACTTCAAATAATAATTAGAAGGGATTGCTCACCTACCACGTATGAATGACTATTTGTCCTTTGTATGTCCTACTTTATTGTCCCGCTAGGCTGATATTTATTTTGTCTATTTGAATTTGTCCAAATTTGCAGAATGTTGTCCCATTGGAACAATTTATATATATATTTTTTTTTAAAGTAAAAATAAAGTACTACGATTTTCCATACTAAGCAATTACTAGGGGATTGCCAACTCAGAAGAAAGATACCTCATGTGGTCATACATTGCAACTGTAATTCCAGCACAGAGACTTCTAAGCTGTAGCTCGGGTGCACTGATTCAGGATACCAGCAGTCGTGGGCAGAGTTTCCAAACAAAGGGAGTAAGTAAGAGACAACAAATTAAGTTTCTGGGGCCTATTACATAGCAGGGCACTTTACAATAGTCTATTAAATTTTTACGGTCTTCATGGATGAATCCATGTTTTGGAGAAAGAGCTTTTACTAATGGTGATGGACCTTAAATCAGTAATGACAGGTGGACTTGTAGACAAGGTCTCTGAGGCAGTTTCCACTCAAGAGGAAGGGAAGGATGGGTTCTTAGCTCTCGATAGTGTAAATGTAGGGCCACGTTTAGGTGTCACTTCATAGCAGGGTGGAGTTGTCCCACCATGGGCTGTTTCCGAGCGAGTCAGTGAGTCTTGTACAAGGAGATGCAGGTTGGTTTTGCTCTGTTGTGTTAGAGTTTGGGGCTAAATAAAGCTGTAATTTTCCTTACGCCTATTATGGGATGTGTATGTGTGAGAGAGAGGAGAAACAGAGGTGCTTTTTAAATGTTTAATTGTTTTAAACATTATATTTGAAAATCTGAATGTGAGTATTTGTGAAGGATGGATTATGTAGAAGACCTAACTGCATGATTTCAGTGGCATATTAATTTAAATGTCATATGTGCACTGTATTATCTGTTATGATTTTTTCATTTCTCTCTTTAAAGAAAACCTGGTTATGTAAAGAGAAATCTTAACCGTCTTCCCAGCTGCTGTGTGCTGCAGCAGAGGGAAGTGTATTAAGAGCAGCGTGTGATACATTGGTCTTTGCCTGCTGGAGAGCTGCAGTTGAAATTTCTTAATGAGCAACCACGCTCCCCAAGGCTAGGATGTGAATGATAAATGTATATTTGGCAAACTGATTAGTAAAGCCTTTGCACACTTGGCTAGTTGTATCCTGTTTCCTGGAAGGGTGCCAGGTGAGGGAGAAACGGAAATGTAATGGATTGCAGGTTGTTCTTTTTCTGTTGGTTGGTTGCAAAAAGGCTGAATAAACAGGAGTTGCCTTGAGGTAGGTGAAGTCTTGCTGTTTGAAGTCACGCAAGCCTTGCTCTGGCTCAGCTGTATTTTGTTTCCAGTGCTCTATAGGTTGTGTTAGTGACATTTAATGAGGCTGACTGAGGCTATTCCATTGGATTTAGCTTCATAATCCCTAGCCTCTTGAAGGGGAGGGGGAAGTTACAGCAGGTACAAACTTCATGAAGTTCAACAGGGCCAACTGCAAGGTCCTGCACCTGAGTGGGGGCAATCCCAAACACAATACGGACTGAGTGAGAATGGATCGAGGGTAGCCCCGAGGAGGAAAAGGACTTGTGGATGAGAAGCTCAACATGATCTGGCAGTGTGTGCTTGCAGCCCAGAAAGCCAACTGTATCCTGGTCTGTATCAAAAGATCTGTGACTATCAGGGCGAGAGAGATGGGTCTGCCCCTCTACTCTGCTCTTGTGAGACCCCATCTGAAGTACCGCGTCCTCAGCAAAGAAAAGACACGGCTCTGTTCGAGTGAGTCCAGAGGAGAGTCACAAAGGTCATCAGAGGGCTGGAGCACCTCCAACCCAAGGACAGGCTGAGAGAGTTGGGGTTGTCCAGCCTGGAGAAGAGAAGGCTCTGGGGAGGCCTTATTCCAGACTTTCAGTACCAAAACGGGACCTACAGGAAAGCTGGGGAGGGAGCTATTACATGGGCAAGTAGTGATGGGACAGGGGGAATGACTTTAAACTGAAAGAGGGGGGATTTATATTAGACATTAGGAAGAAATTCTTTGCAGTGAGGGTGGTGAGGCACTGGCACAGGTTGCCCAAGGGAGTTGTGGATGCCCCCTCCCTGAAATCTGACCTACTGGAAGGTGTCCCTGCCTGTGACATGGTGATTGGAACCCAAAACATTCTATGATTCTGTACCTAACAAGCTGCCCAACAGCTCATTTAATGGGGATCATTAGCACTGCTTTCAGCTAGAGTTGCGTGATGAACCATTACCAGGGCTGCCACTTTTTGATGCGTCTGGGTAGGGTTCAACATCAACTAATGTTTGAGTGCCAAAATAGTTCAGTGCTATAGCCTCAGTTAAATTTATCTTGATTTAAGGATTTCTATTTTGATGTTTTGAACACTTTTAAGAATAAACACGTGTTTTGCAGATCCCTGGCTCTCTGGTGTAGAGACCCAGCACGTTTCATCAGTGTGTCTTTTCGTTTACAATGAACGTCTTAGGAAACTATTAAAAGGGAAGCCATGAAATATTGCAAACCTCCCTCCATGTTACCCCAGATACAGTTAATACAGTTGATTTGGGCAGCTACTGACAAGAAAATGAGTTTTAGGGGAGCATTTAGCTGGCATCTGAAATTTTTCTTTCATGTTAAACTTTCAAAGTATTTGAGAAATCATGTCAGCTCTAAAATCCTGAGGTTGTTGCAAACATAAGATTTCAATAATTAAGTATACGTTGCTTCTCTTTATTTTTCTTCTGGTTTCAGAGCTGTTTGGTTATGCACAAGATATGCAGACAAATGTTTCTGAGCAGTCAAAGTTGTCTTATTGTTTAAAAAAAAACATAACCCAAACAACAAATCAAACCAGAAGAAGCTGAGATTTAAACACACTTGCAATAATGGCAGAGCCATTGGGGTGTGTGTCAGAATACAAGGACTAAATACAAGGTCTACTTTAACGAACAATAGTAAACAGTTTCCTAAAATCGAGTAGCATCCTCTACTGTCACCTTCCTGTTCATGAGAAACAGTCCTTTTCTGCCTTGTTTCTTAAATAAAACCATCTACCTTTGACAAATGGGTTTGATAAACATAACTAGCGTGCTTTCTATCAGACTGCATTTTATCAAGTCCTCATTCCTGTTGCAAGCAGATTTATTGAAGGCATCCAGGGCTTTGGGTAATTTCTCTTATGCAGTTCGAGACTAATATAAAATGTCACGATGTTGCTATGTGCTGGCAAGCTGATACTTTAGTGATGCTCTTGTTATTTCCCTCTTTGAAATAAGGTTTTCCCCTCAATGTGTCTGGCTTGCTTCACAGTGCCCAGGAACAGCAGAAGTGGGTTTTGATAATCTGTAACCTTTGTTAAAGCACACTGAGTGGGTTTTTTTTAATTATTAACACTTACTGCGTTTACATAGTGTTTCCATCAGATTACTTCATTGTACAACCTTCTCCAACGTTGCTTTTGCTTAATTTGGATTTGAAATGAAGTCTGAAAGCAAGTACTTTGACTGAAATGATGGCATCTTTTGGCAGCTATGGGTTACCAGGTGTTCTGCATTATTGTCTTTTACTGTTAATAAAATACTTCATGGCACAACTATTAGTAGCTCAACAAAGGTGAGACCACACAGGGTCTGCTGGTCAGGATGGGGGTAAAAAGGTTGAAGGGAGAAATGAACAGGAGAGGGGGCAATGAGCTATTTGAAAGCAGCTGTTTTGGCTGCTGTTTCTGCTTTCCTGCTTTGTCTTCTGCAGTGTCTCCTGTATTTATTACTTTTAATATCATAGTGGTTTTCACAATTTACTTTGTGTTAGTGTCTAGCAGTCCAAGTTTGAAAATGCCTGCATCTTCACAGAGAGTGAATACAGCTGAGGATCCTGTTCCCTTTCTTCCTCCCACGGAACTGTTTTCTTTCCTGAAAAGTTTGTCCAAATAGCTGACCTAAAAGATGAAAGATTACCAAGATTGTGTCTTGGTAATGTCAGCAGGCATCCTGTCAATTATCAGCGCTGTGAACATGCTGCCTGCTTGTGAATATCATCTTCACATTTGGGATTCTCATAGAAACTTTCCCCTGCCTTGCGCTAGCGTCTGGCTCTTTTTGCTTAACTGTGTAGTTTCTTTAGAAACTGCTGTGTAGATTAAAAACACACGGGTACCAGAGCATGTGTTTCAGCAGAGCAATCCTGAAAGCTGGGAGGGATCACATTAGTAGTTGGTAAATGCGCTTTTCAAACCTAGTACCAAAATAAGATTGTTTATCATTCTGGGGTGTGTTGGCAAAAGTATATCCAAGAGGCTGAGTGCTGCGTTCGCTTCGTTAAAAATGTGCAATGACTCAAAAATAACTGAGGCAAACCTGGAAGATCACGAATAAGGCATAATTGGATGCAAAATGCATAATTGCTTGCAAGATTTGATATATTGGTGATTTTCTTTGTTAGATGATTGTAGAAGTACTATATTTTGTGACTGAAATTATTATTGCAATTTTTTTCCAGGCGACTGGCTGGCAATGACCTTTCTTTTATCCATCCAAAGGCCTTGTCTGGGTTGAAAGAACTCAAAGTTCTGTAAGTAATCGGGTTTTAGAGCTTCATAGCTAGCTGTATGCTTTCTTAGTGCACAGCCAGCCTGGTAGGCTGCATGAAATTTTTTCCCCCTGCTGCCCACTGCCCCCAGATGATAGCTCTCTTTTTTTTTTTTTTTTTAATAAAGCCTGCTGTAAGTGGTGAACTAGACTAAACTGTAATTGCTGTGTTTCATTAGAACACTTACTTGTTTCTGAGATACATCTTGTAGCAGAAGAAGGAAAAACCCTCTAAAGCTTTTTGTCATTCTCCACCCCCTCAGCTCCATCAGTTGCCCTGACATTATCAGGTAGCACTAGCACTTACAGAGATGTAAAATGCTGTTTGACCTTTGAATTGTCCCCTACTGGTGATGAAAATAATTTCTATAGCTTCATGCTTTTTAAGGTGAAAATTACTCGCTATTAGAAAAACAGTTTTAATAAAAAAAGAGTTAGAATTGTGTCCTCTGTTCCCCATATCCTGTTTCAATTTCTGAGATAATTTTTTCACTGTTTTTCTATAGCCGAGGAGAAAAAGAGCTCTCTGTTGTTTGGGGGTTTAAAACCCTTATACCCAGAAATTGTATCATTTATGCTGATGTAAATATTTCCAATTGCTAGTAGGGTAATATACATAGTTAATTGAACAGATATTTTAAATATTTGGTGGAGAAGGACTCTGCAGTTGTAAAGAAAGAAGCATAAATAGACGACACAAGCAGGATACAGATTAGGAAACAGCTCATCTGCAATACTGTTATGTAGTCACATTTTGTAAATTGATTGCAGACTGTCAAGGCTCTTGAAGGCCTCACCGTCAGGATTCTCAACATTGGAGGTGCCTAAAATTCTAGCAGTTCTTGAAAAATTTAGGATTTGGATATTAATTAACACTTTATTTATTTGTCCAATTGCATTTTACCCCAATATGTGCCAAAATCTAAAAATGTTTTATAATGTGTGAATTCTCAGTTATTTATATTGTCTTTATAAAAAGAACTCATCACGTGATAACATATTGTCCTATAAGAGAAGTTCTTAAAAAACCAAACCAAACCAAAACCAAACCCAAACCAGACCAAACCAAACCAACAACCAATCCCCAGTATAACTTAATTCAGCTTGGCTCTAGTTTCACTCTTTGTGTTTTTCATGTTGTGCCCAGAGGTGGTTTGTTGTGAATACACTTTGTAAATTAAATTGTTAATGCATTGTGTGTTGTTGTGGCCTTAACAAAAATTAGAGGTTTGTGTATTTTGTACGATGTATAGGTTGATTTCACAGGAAAAGGATAAAATATCATTCACTGTAGCAAATCTGTACTAGTATGAAGTTGTTCAGCCTCTTCAGTGAGTTCCCAGGGGAATTTCAACACATTATGTCAGACTCTTGTTCTCTGCAAATTAATGCAGTTAATTAATGAGTTGTAACTAAAACTGAAACAGACTATTTTCTTGTTTCATTGTTGCCTTGGGGTATCTGGTCTTGGTAATTCTGTGTACTTAGTAAGTACACTAGAAAACTGTGAAATCATAAGAAGATCATGGGCTTTTCTGTCACCTCTATTGTTGATAAAAATTATTGTCAAATTCAGCTTTACTGACACAGTGGATTTTTCCAGAACCCTGCAGAACAATCAGCTGAAGACTGTACCTAATGAGGCCATCAGAGGATTAAGCGGTTTACAGTCCTTGTAAGTTTTCTTACTTTGCTTTTGTTCTTGTCTTGTTCTCCAAGTTCCACACTTTCAGTCGCTTTGGACATGTCTGCTTCATTCTGTAGAGTTTTGAAGTATAATCATGTATGTGTAATAACATACCTGAGCTTTCTGCTATTGCAATTCTAACTGGAGCAAAGTTTCCCAAGTAAAGTTTGTATGGAATTTTATTTGTCATCTTTGGTGGGGTGACCCAAATCCAAACTCTTTCAAAATCTAAATGCAGGTACAAGGTTGCTGTATAAATGTGGTGGTGGTGGAGTTAAAACATTTATCATCCTTCTTGCATGTCCTAAGGTGTTTAAGCAATTTTAAAATGTTGTGCAAAAATGAATCATGCCCAAGTCTTTTGTATCCGGAGGAGGAAAAGGGATTTCTGGGAAGGAGTATTGCTTGAGACATGCATAGTATTGGTTTTACGGGAAGGTGTTGAAATCGCAGACAGTTAGGAACACCTCAGCCCTTATTGCTGGTTGCTCATAAGATATTTCACATGTGCTTATACTATCTCATGGCTTATTGTGTTATATAAAGCATCTTAATCAGACCTT
Source organism: Neomorphus geoffroyi (assembly GCA_033558235.1). Taxonomy (NCBI): domain Eukaryota; kingdom Metazoa; phylum Chordata; class Aves; order Cuculiformes; family Neomorphidae; genus Neomorphus; species Neomorphus geoffroyi. The sequence continues at coordinate 16,899,688 of JAUMJM010000033.1, read as the reverse complement.
AATAGTTAGTTACAGCTCTCTAGGTGGTAGATGCTTATCACTGTGATGAGGAGGCGGAGGAGGGAAGGGCTTCCAAATTTCTCCTCCCTTCTGCTTAGCTGCAGAGAGAGGGTGCAGATTATCTATTCCCTCTGTGCCAAAATTCAGGTTTCTGACCTAAGATCCCATTTCCTTCAGTGTTGCATCTGATTATGGAATAGTTTTGCAAAAATAAAAAATTAGTTTTGCAAAAGAACTTTGCAGATCCTTGCACAACTCTTGCTAAGGTGCTTTCTGCACTCCCTAAACTTGGATCTTGGCCACTACCTTCTCAGAGTTGCTTGGATATTCCCGCCTTTTCCACCTGAAAAACAGCACAATAAGCAGCACGGAGCAGAATGGGATTGGCTGCGGATGATCCTGCTGGGGAACGGGCATCTGTGCAGCACAGGCATGTGCCACCAGCCAGGGCAGCCACGGATCTGCTGCTGCTGGGATGCTTCCCAGCAAGATCTCCTGCACATGATGGCCAATGTGGGAAGCACGCAGCTCGTAGTAGGAGAGAGCACAACGTTTTGATGCCATCAGCTGACATGGACTTATCCAGATTTTTGTATCCAAGAGTAGGACACTTGCAGGTTTCTATTTGTGGATTTAATATCCATGTTTCCCTCTTGGTTTAGTGTGCGTTGTAGACAAGGGAAGACCTTGGTCTGAGGGCCACGGTCTGCTTTGTGTAAATGCTATGCATTGTAATAAAAATCCTTCAAATTATACGATGTGAATAACCAAAACTCCTTCCTGGCTTCCAGCATTTCTGTGATGCCAACCCCCCCCCCCCCCCACTTTAGTAAATACCCTTGTTGCCTACAAATCATCCATTTCATTTTCAGTGAAAATGTTTTTTTCACTACTTATTTACAATAATGTTTCTTCTTTAATTAAAGTTTAAAATAGTAAATCTCCAGTTGCTGGTTCAGTAATTTTATGTGCAAAAAGAAACTGACAAAATTAAGTGAAAAATAACGAATGTATAAATAAAGCCATCATCTCTCTCTTTAAATTTGTTTATTTTTAATATTATTGGAAAGAAGGTTGTTAGAACTGTTTAAAAAAAGCAGACACTTGAGTTGTTGATTATTTGTAATATTGTATAATGTAACCAGTACAATCCTTTGATGTAAAGTGAATTAAAATGTAATAGTAACAGCTTAAAGTGTGGCAAGGTTTCCCTTTTGGGGAGCTTCACTGTTCATAGGCAAATGGTAAAAAATTATCAATTTTAGGAAGGTAAAAAGGAGGAAATTGGGTTAATAAGTAGCGAGCTACTTGTTACTTTTTTTTTTTTGAGGAAAACCAGATTGAGTGTGCAAAATAGCTGTTAGAAATACAATAAGCAAATCCAGTCTCGAAGCTCAGAAAGAAATTGTGCTTAGGTTTGTCCCTCTCTCTGCTCCTGAAAGGAATACCTGTCTGCATTTCAAGATTGCAATAATTGGTCATAATTGCCAGCAATTTGAGAATAAATTGGATTTTGAGGCAAGTGTCGTGAGAAATGTAAAGCATTATTCCTGAGCAATTTGTTTACTTCACCCAAATGCTTTTCTGTCACTTTAAGAAATTTCAGGAAAGCTTTCAATTTATTGCTTCACTTATGAAATTACAGTGTAATTATGCATAGCCCCTAGTAATGTAGGGAGCACCTTCTGACAAAGGAATGTAGGACTGCTTCTCTGAATTTTGTGTGTGACCATGGAAATGTAAGTGCCATCATGCTGCTTTATTAATTTTAAAAAAGGAGGGGAGAGAGATGAAGAAAAAAGTGTCTCCCCGCCAAAGGAACTTGGGTCAAAAATGGATTTAAAGCTCCTGTGACCTTCTAAAACAAATCACTCTTTGCAGAATTTATTCTAGAAAACCTGCCTCTACCTTTTTAATATATAGTTTCCATCTGAAACCTGCAAGTTTAAACATTGCTTAGCTGACTCTTTTGGCAGTTTCCCAGTTTGCTCTGAAATAGGCTTTAGGGGGATTTTTTCTTGCTGAAGACACAAATTACTTGCTCATAATACTTTATAGTATATTGATAATCATTTGGTCTGCAACTCCTGTAGAACGATCCAGTTTCTCTCTTAATGTGCTCCAGTTTTTAGCTGCGTAGGACCATGGTTACCACACTGTATGTATTAATGAGCCCAGTTAACATACCTGGGTAGAAATAAAGATGGTGTTTACAGGAGCTTCATGATCTCTAATGTTTATATTATAGCTGGCCGGTAGCCAGCCTGGTTCAGAATACTAAACAACAGCTCTTTATTTTCTATTTACATTGGATATTCTACCAGCTCTGGCCTCCAAAAGAGAGTTAGAATAGAGTCATCATTTATGGGGGTGAAATTTAGCAAAATGATGGAGTTTTAGTGAGTGGAAACTCACTGTCTGTCACCCCAGAAAAGTTTATCTGGCGGGATGTGTTTTGCCGTAGCAAGATGCGGTGTGATCTGGGACAGTGGGACAGCAGTACTGAGACAGAAGGCACTTGTTGCCCACCTTGTGCCCACAGCTTCCCGTAGCAGAAAAGCCTGACAAGTAAGGAGCTTCACAAATGTAAACAATAATCTTGATGCTTTTCAGTTATTGCAAAAGCAATGTGTGTTTTTGTTATTGCAAGGTTATGAAGTAGTGTACTTCATACTTGAAATCTGGAAATGGTGTTGGTGAGGTTTATGGATGATACCAGGGTGATGGGGAGAGGCAGAGGTAGTAAAGCCATGTGCTGCTCCAGCAGCGTATGGTGGAGCTGGAAAGGACCAGGAAGCCGTTTCAGAGGGTCAATTCTTTAGGTGCCTCAGCATGAGCTTCGGTCCAGAATTTGAGGATTTGTTAAATGGTTCTATAAAGTACAGCAACTTCTAGGATTGCTATAATTCACCCCAGGAACCCAGCTATATATTAATTTCAATTCATAGCGCAGAGTATTCTAGTGCAATCCTCACTGTGTGACAAATACTGGAGCTATGTTATTTAAACAGACTTTCACATGCTTTGGCAAGGAGAACTGTGTTCCATTTAAACTCAAAAACCTAACTGCTGCTGATTTTAGTGGGTATTTGCCATCAAATCCATGAGTCATTTGTGAAAACTTGTCAATAGCTCCTAACATATTGGAGATGATTTATGATAATTATAGTTCAGGAATTGCAAAGGTACGTCCCTGCGCATGTGCACACATGCCCATTCGCAGAGAATATTAGTGTTCTGCAGCGATAGTTCAACAGCTACACTATTATGCTAGATTCCCAAATTGTGGGTGTTGGGGCCATGCCAGCGTGGTACTCGATTGTGATAGCTCCCATCTTTCTCTTCGTGTGGGCGTTCGCCTGTGCTGCAGGGTAAAGGTCTCCATGCGTGTGGTCAGCAGTGATGTTCTGCGGTACCCAGTAACAGTTTTGGCTCCCAAGCCTGGTCTGCTCGCAGCCTCCACGGCAGGATCATAACCAGTTTTGCAGTCTGCCTTGCTATCTTGGAAGGCTAGAGCAGGCTTGAGGCAGGACGAGGCAGGATGAGGCAGGAGGCGTGAATGTGCTGAACTGGAATGTGATTATATTTTCTGGGAGAAGGAATCGCCTCGGCACAGGCAAGAAAGACTTGAGTCCTGATATGGGATTGAAATTAGAGCAGGATTCTGCTTTGCAGTGAAGGGAAAAGGGTGGGAACATAGGATGGAGACATATTTCAGTCAGTCATGACACGTTTTAAGTGTGCTATATCATATATCTGTGGTAACCTTGCATTTCTAGCTTTTTTGTATTTTAGGAAGGATTCCCTATACAGATTGTTTTATCTGTATTTACTAAAAAAACCAAACCCCATATACAATCTAGAAATATTCTGCTGGTACCATAATGAAACCATGCAGCTTTAAGCTGTATTTCGTGTTGCTGACAACAGTTTTTGTAACAAAACATGTTGAGAAGTAGCGAAGATCCTTGAATTTGGAGAAGACAATGCAAACAACCTCTTGTATCAAAAATCCCCGTACAGTTCTGTTTTAATTCTAGTATTTTTTTTCTTAAAGCTTTTTTTGTGGCTTCTGTTGATAGTTTTGTCATTCTGGATTGTAAAGTTTTGACAGACAGGGTTATCTGTACGGATAACCTTGTCTTGGGAGACTGTGGGAAGACGTTCATTAGCAGCAATGACTAGATGAAGTTAAAAAGGATTATATAGTCTTATATGTAGTATTCAGCTTTAACAGTTGTCAGGTGGTTGATCTGCTAAACAACTGTTAATGAGTTGTCTTCTCCAGGGTTTTTTTTTTTTTTCAGTTCCCTGCTTTGCTGTTGTTAAAGGGTTAAAAGAGACCAGCCCTCAAGTGAGTGTGTTAAACTGTAGGATTAAACTATGGGAAAGGGAGAAATTAACACACATTTTCTTTGCAAAACCAATACAAACTTAAATATGCAGAATGTGCTTTTCTCCCTTGTATTTTTTTAAAGTAGAGAATGTACAAAAGCATGTTTGGTTTTGGTGAAGAATCTTTAAATATGAGTTCAAATACATTGTTTTGTGAAGTTTACATACTTGCTGAATGACAGGAATCTCATTCTTGTAAGCCCTTTTTACCTTTAGAAGCTGTTCTGGTTTTCTTGAAAGTGAGGTTTGGGTATTTCTGGAGTTTTGGGAATCTCTGGGATTTTTGGAACCTTATTTTTTTTAACTATCTGGGCTTGCTTAAGGAATTGCTAATTTTTAAATAAAAATGAGGAGATTATTTAGGACCGTAATGATCAGAAACTTAAGTGGGATGATGGAAGTTACACAGCACATAGGTAAAGATCTGCTGAATCCTCTATGGGTAACTTTGCAACAGTCTTTGTGATCCCTGACTGGTATCATCTTAAAGGTTTAAAAGGGAAAAATGGATGTGCTGGCAGATCCATACTGGTGGTTGAAATAGCTTTGGCATACATCATTAATTTCTGAGAGCTGCTGTAACCTTGTCTTTGAATAAAGCAAATCCTTGTATTGATGTTCTCAACGCGTAAACTACAGAGAGCCGCTGCCTGATGCAGTGAGCAAACGCACTGAGTATTTTAAAGTACCTCTGTTAACACGGTGGGTTTATTGCCTTGCATTGTAGCAGAATTTCCTAGGTCCCGGGCTTATCAGTACTAAACTTCAAAGCCTAAAAATCTACTCCAATGTTATTTGAGTGATTTCTTTGTGGTTTTTGAAGGAGCACTTTAAAGAACAAAGTTCTTTAACAATTGCTGTTGAGCAGAAGTGGTTTAACACAAGGGTCAGGAGCGATTTTATTAACATCAGTATTAAACTCTTGCAATTAATACAAGGCTGTTAAAATTTCCCAGTCGCTAGATCCTGGAAGGCTGAGTGTGTTCACAGAGGGGAGATAGCGAGACTGGGATAGCAGCTGCAAACAAAGCTGCAACAGCCTCCTCTTCCCAAGCTAATGGGGCTAACAAATTATATAGCAGTGTGTTCGTAATTAATATTATTACAGGATGATATTGTTGCAATGTATCTCGCATCCACAACACCCAGGTTGGCTTTCAGCAAGGAGCATGGCTGGCTCCTTGGGGAGCATCTACAGCGATGGCCACTGCCATGCTGTTGGGGGTTTGTCCCGGGAGAGCAAGAGTTGACCATGATGTGCTTGCAGAGACTACACAATAAGAGCAAAACACAGGATACTTGTTCTCATACTGAGCTTTGTGCTCAGCTCTCCCCCTTCACATTCCTGCTCCATCTGCACTGTCTGGGATCAGGCAAAGCTGCAGATTGTGTAGCCTGACTGCAGCACGACCCTACCTGCATGGCCAAGGGATGCCGTGCCTTTCCTCTCCCTGCTCCTGGTCCAACAGGAAGGCACACTCACTGCTGAGGACTTGGTGTCATTTGGAGGATGGGAAAAGAATAAAACCAGAGAAGCAGCACAGGAGGGACTGGGCAGCCGGAGGAGATGTGCGAGTGCAGTCCTGGAGGCCTCCCCAGTGCTGCCTTTGGGGGAGGTGGGCTGTGGGGTGCCTGCTCTAGGCAGTGCTGCTGGCCATCCTAAATGGGGTCATGAGTAACCTTGCCTTTTAGCCTTTATAACCCCATAAGAAGATGCTGCGCTCAGTAACAGTGCTGCTGTGGCTGCTTTATTGGCAAACACCTGCTTTTGTGCAGATGCCTGGTACAGCAATTTCTGCTCGGGTTTGATGCAGCGGAGCTTCTGAGACCAGGGAAGGAGGGAGCTTGGCTGACTTCTGGGAGATCCCGAGGGAACACTGAGCAGATTTGGTGATTTTTTTAATTTTTTTTTTTCCCCTTAAACTCCTAATGCTCCAGAAATTAATAAATTTATCAGTGTTTTCCTGACTTTCCCTCTCATACAAGCTGTTATGTATTAGTAAAGCAGAGTGCCGTGCCATATGATCTCAGAGGTATCTGCTCTCTGTATACCGGTGTATTCCTGGCAGGCTTGGCCAACATTTGTAGTGAAAAGCTTTATGAAAATTTGAAATATGATGGAGTCTGGTGATTTTGTGTGTGTTCATATTGTTATATATGTTATATTATTATATTAAAAAATCATTTCTGTGTGTTACTCTGGAGCTTTTATTCATTTGGATTGAGGTAGGAGTTCATATTAGCTTTACAGTTTCCTTCAAGCTGAGTTAATTGTTTGAAGACCTTAAGTTGCTAAGTTCTTTACTTGTTTTAGCAATGTCAAATACTGATGTAAGAGCTGTTGAATATGTAGATTTTTGTCATCCTCCTGCACTTTCTTCTTGTGGAGTTGGAGTTTGTGTGAGGAGGGAGTCTTGAGAGGCAGTAAAAGTGAAGATGACAGCTCTGCAGGTGAACTCTGAATTTGTAGACTATAGGTCTCTCAAAAGCCAATGCCTATAGGGAAGCTGGAATTGGAGTAGCTTCTAAAAGATTAAGGAATTTAAATACATGCTGCAAGCTCTGATTTAAAGAACATAGCCTTATCTTTAATGCTTTAATGGAAAAGGACAGTCTTTGTAAATGTTCAGTCCAAGCAAAGAATGTTATTTGTACTTTGGGTAGTTACCAGAGCTAGTGAATACTCCCTTGTTCCATCTTAAAGAGGTGTGGTCCTTAGTTGTAATATTTTGTGGAAGTTGTCAAATATTTTAGGCTTGCTTTTCAGCAGTTTCCCAGAGTATTCCATTATGTGCATTTCACATTAAATAAAAGCATTTCAGCTGTGTTTTGTGCTTTAAACATACTGTGGATAAGCTTTGACTGGAAGAGAAAAAAAAAAGAAAAACATAACTGTGACACATCAGGCTTACACTAAGAGGCATGAAGGAATGCAAAAAATGTGGATGAGACACAAATGACCAAATTAAAAATAAGTCTTGAGGTATGACATCTATTAACAGAAATCCAGCACCAATAAATATTTTTGTATAATCATAATACCCATTTAAGTTATTTTAATGCTGTGCTTGTTCCTGTAATATTTGTAAATCATGGTGTTTCCCTTTAAAACTGTAAATGCAGCTTAGTGAAAACTCTGAGCAAACCATCCGTTTTCAACTATTCTGTTGAAATATCCATTGGCCTCTGGGAAAGCCTTGGGCCAGCACAGGGCTCTTCAGACACAGCAACTGGGAAGTCACTATGTAAATGGGAAGTGAGAGAGGCAAAACATCACAGCAAGATGTCTTGTCTTTTTGCTGGACTTTGGCTTTATGATTTGACATCACTACTTCCAACTCTGTTCATACATTACATTTGTGAAAGTGGTTCGAAATGTTTGCAAAGTGACAGAGAACCAGAAAAGTGCCCTCCTCCACCTTCCACACCTCCCTGCTCAGGGACGGTGGTGGATGGTGGTCTTCTTTCCCCTCCTTAGTTTTACTGCCGTGGACGGGAGGAGATGAACACAACAGACTGGGGTGCAGAGCCATCAGTTTAAGATGCAGAGTTAGCTGGGTCGTCAAACCATCTGAGCTAGGGGATGGAGGGCTTGGCAAAGCAAGGTAGGGATGAAGTGTCCATCATGTCCATGAATCACTTAGCTCTCCCTGGCTGAGAGTTCAACTCCCTCGTTGCATGCACAAATCCTTGCTCTAGTCATCTTCTGCTTTAACTGTGGGAGAGGAGGAGCAGGGCTTGAGGCTCTTGTGTGTGTTTTTATTTTCCAAAGTCTGCTGGACTGAACAGAATTTAGCAAGGAGCACAGTGAAACTCCAAACGCAGGCGTAGATAAGTAGTCACAAGGACCGAAGCCTGCCTCTCGAGTACGCTGCTTCTTTTCAGGGGAAAAAAAAAAAAGGTGGGGGGAGGCAGTGAGAAATTAGTTGAAGAGGAGACTTAGATATGTTTATTCCACTGGAAAATCATTCTTTTGATCTTCAGGGAGGTGTGTGAATTTAGGAGAGAGAAGAAAGACAGGTAATTTCTAGTTTTGCGTTGGTTTTTTATGTGAAGCAGAGCCGCAGGCTTTTTTCCTCCTGTTCCCCCTCCCCCCTTATTTTTTTTTCCTTATTATTATCAGGCATTTAATTTCTCTGAAACGTTTCAGTCTCAATGCAGCCTGACAGCATTCAAACACAATAGTGTACACACCTGTCAAACCATGGGGCAAATGATAAGGGAATGCCAGTATATGAACCATAGGAATTAGTTCTTTGATGTGTAGCTTTAGAGCTAATGACACCTAACTTGTCATGGGAGAGAACCTTTGATTGCACAGAATTTTGTAAGTTCCCACTTATATTGGTGTATTTGTCACTTAACTTGATGTATTTTTCGACTTTTTATTACATGCAAGTTGAGCTGCTGACTCTTTTTCCCAATAATTTGAAATATTCAAACCATGTACATCACAACAGCAAACTCTTTCACAGAAATAGAGTAAGCGCATTAATTCCTGGTCAGGCTTGTTTTATTCCTTTGAATTCAGCATGTCTTTTAAATGCTAGGGTCTAGAAGATCTTTCACTACTATTTAAGCTGTCGTGAATGCCTGGGGACAAATGTAGTGCAGTCACTTGGTCCATTCTGCCAGCCCAGAGAGGGACGGGATGAATGACTGGAGGCACTGACTTATTAAACTAACCGAGCTAGACTTTCAAGACAGTGTCTGATCATGGCTTTAGAGACACAGTGAATACTTAATGTAATGTAGATGCTAAAGGAGGGGTGTGTAGGTGTTTTGTTGCCCCAGACAGCAGCGTACCTACCACAGCTGGTACACCAGTCATCTCAAAGCAGTTATGCAAGGTGTTTTCTTCTATGTTTACACCAAAGTCACCACAGTTCAACTGTGGGTTGACCTGGGGAAGAGAGCCTCTAGGTCAGAGGACAGTCAAACATTGCTTGTTGCTTTCAGCCCTATGCTGGCTTGGATCTGTTAGAGTCCGTTTTTTCTATATTGGGGGCTATCACTGCTGACCTTTCCTCTCATTGCCTTGTGAAGAAGAACATTTCATTAATAATTTTGCTGCTTCCTGGATCATCCCTTGCTGCTGCCCATTCCTGGGGCTCCCGTCTTTGTAAATCCAAGCTTAAATTTTTATTATAGGTAGTTTTCCACTTGTCCTCAATGCATCTGTTTATATGGTACAGCGTAGACAAACTTGAACCAGTCCCCGTCTGTGTCTCTTGCCTGCTGTTATTGCCACTGATGCTATCCAAGTAGCAAGATGAAAAAAACCCAAATCAGCTCAGAGCGTATTGCATGAGGAAGAAGCATGTGTCACTTTTCATGAGCGTTTCTGCTGTCGCTGCCAAAGCCATCAGACAAGAAGTTGCAATATCAGGTTCGTCAGTTGTCATGGATAAAGATTCTGGGTGAGACTCTGCCAGTAACACCTGCCCCTCTCATTGTGAGGGCGGCACATCTGGAGTTGAGTGAGGCTGTTCATTTTAGCCTTCTAGGTTCCCAGGTGTGGAGGTTTGGGGTTTTATTATGTTGTGAAATGTGGACAAGTGGTGAAATCCTATAGCATAAGTAAGCTGGTAACTGTAGTAGAACTAATTGTCACAAGTGGTTCTTTGTGGAAAACATCTACATCGCTGGCCACGTGTTACTGCTGCTAGTGCTTGTGATCAGAGTTCATTTGGGGAAGAACTGTGATGGCAAATCCAATAATACACAACAGTCAGCTAATGTGCTGGTTTGCATTTATTTTGTTAGAGCATGTTAGAAAGGATCTGGTGCAATTGTGAAGGGTATTTCTCAGTTTTAGGTGATGACAATGTTTTACTCGTCAGGGTAATTCATACCTCTGACTTTGTTCGAGAGGTGCTTTTAATAATCCTGTTCTCTAAAGTCGTCACTTAAGGTGTCTAGCAGTACCACAAAACAAATCATGTAACAGTATACGATGCTATCGATAATGAAGCTATAGGAATAAGCAGTTCAAATAGGTAAATGCCTTTGGTACAATATCAAGCTACCATTTTAAAGACTTATTCCAGTATTAGTAGCTGAGGGGTTTGTGAGGGTGAGATGTCTGTATAGTTACTAATTCTCTCTAAGCTGATTGTAAGCATATGGAATTGTTAAAATGTTTTATTTAAAAAGTCTGAGAAGATATTTTTTTATGAAGCGTTCTTTTACGGAGTCTTCATTTGCCTTGAAAAGATGTTCATGCATCATTCAGTAAACCTTCACACTTTATGATATTAAATTATTTCAGTAAAGCATATTTAAGCTTAAAAAATATTTAGGAGTAATAGGACTATCATTGATATTTTTACTTACCTGTAGTTTGTAAGTTTACTATGTGAATTCTTTCTGTTTTAATGTAGGCGGTTAGATGCTAACCATATTACTGCCATCCCAGAAGACAGTTTTGAGGGTCTGGTGCAGTTGCGTCACCTTTGGTTGGATGACAACAGTTTGACAGAAGTTCCCATCCTCCCGCTCAGCAACCTCCCCTCTCTGCAGGCGTTAACGCTGGCTCTCAACAAAATAACACACATTCCTGACTATGCATTTATGAACCTTTCAAGTCTTGTTGTTCTGTGAGTATTTGTAACTGTAGTTCATAGGTCACTTTAATTCTCTACTCAGTTATAGTTTTGATTGAATTAGGATAGCACTGAAGGTGGTGTTTTGCTATGTTTTACCTCAATTGTCTGGTAACAGCCTGTACTGCCAACACGAGATATACCATGTATGCTAGACAACCCACTGAAGGTTTGGCGAGGACTTTCTCCTAAACAGAAAGTCAAGTGGCTATGAACGGTGAGATTGCTGTGTTATTTCCTGACCTCTCATTTTAGTATTGAGTGTTTCAAGCCAATAGTTGTCAGAGAAAGCTTTCACAGATATTAAAAGAAGAAAATATTATCTGCCACAGGCCTGGTTCTGTGTAGTCTTAAATATATCCAAATAGTAATGTAAAAAAATAGTTTAATTTGTATGTTTAATTCATATTTTTATCAAACTTCTGGATATTTACTAAAGGTTTAAAATAAGTTGCCTTGACTCTGGGCAGTCTATTTGGACAGTCCATTCTATTCCCATATGAGGATGAAGTGTTTTTGTCTGGAAGTGAAAGACCACTTCCTGCATCATCCACCCCATGCAGTGTTTTTTCTAAACCATTAACTGTCTTGCTTTCATAGAAATATCTGCTAATTTGTTAACTTATGTGTTGTCATTCACTTGTTTTCATACTGGGTTTTTGTTTTTTAGACATCTTCATAATAATAAAATAAAAACAATAGGAAAACACTGTTTTGATGGATTAGACAACCTTGAAACCTTGTAAGTATGCTTCTTAAAGTAATTTCTGTTCAGTGTTTGTCTCATTCCCAGTTAAATCAAGGTTACCTTACTGGTATGGTGAATATTTTGCAAATAAGGCATGTGTGCACTGCACAACACAACACCAATGGTTAGGTCCAGCTCAGGTTTCGGAACCGAAGACTCCACCAAAGCTAATTAACTGTGTTGGGAAGCAGGTAAATATTAGCCTGGGTGAAATGTCATGCTGGATGATGTGGCTGTAGTGTTCCTAGCCCAGATCTAGCTGGTGTATTTTTGCATAGCACTCCACTGAGTCAGGTGGATATATCAGAAATGTTTCAGTGGCCCTGTGGATGATAAGGCACAAATATTTGTTTCTCAGATTTGCTGTAGGATTAAGCATATTTAAACTACACTGCCAAAACTGTTGTGTAACAACAGGAGGTCTTTTAGAGGGCCCCTGCGGGCTGTTTCTGCACTGCTCTTTCATCAGAGGATGGGCACCACCACCTGCTAAGAAGACTGTTTCTCATGAGTTCCTGCAACTCCTTAAACCCTTCCTCTGCAGGCTGGTAGAAAACAGCCCAGCTCCTCGTTCCCAGCCTCTCATACAAGAGTTTCACCTGAATTCACTTGAAAAACTGGCAAATACTGAAGTCATGGAGTGGTTTAGCTGCAACAGTAACTCTTCTGTTCCTTTGGACAGAAGTGGGATGTGGGCAGGAAGCATCACCTTCCCTTCGTCTCGTGTGTGTTGTGCCTGCTTACAACTCATACTCTGCCGAGAACCCAGTGCCCGTAGTGGGCAGATCTTAGCTCCACACTGGCCCTCAACCTCCAGAGTTGCCTCCTTGGTGAGGAATGCCCTTCAGCCACTTGGGTTACATACTCCATTTCCCTTCATGTCACTCGCAAATTTTGTTATGCTTGGGAGAATGCTAAATAAATAAAACGAATGACAGGGCAAGAATAAGGCAGTGACAACATCTGTTAACGTGAGGAGTTTGGATGAGTCCAGTAGTGATATTTACTATGACTATCTTGTCATGCTCTTAGAAACTCAAGTATTAATTAGATGCTATGTGAATACATACATACAAAATGTTTTATCCGCTTGTAAGGAATTGCTTGTGTAGAAAAAAGACGGTAGCCAGACCTGACGTTACTGCTGAAATGGTGACAGGTTAACTGAGATTTCAACACGTCTCTGTCACTGACATGTACTGATTGTGTTGAGATCTCCCCCCCGCTTCTGTTCAATATTCATAATTGTGTTTGCCACAAGGTCTGCTATTACCTAATGGCTTTTTTACTGTTCCCTTTATGAAAGTGTTCTGTGTAAGCTAATAAAGAGTAGCCATTTGTATTCACTTTTTTTTTTTAAACTTTGAAATCTTAATTAATTTCCAAGTAAATCCTGCTGAAGAAAAGTCTGTGAGGTGTTGAGAAGTACTGAGCTTCACTGTAAAGAAATGTTACAGTTAATATGAATAATCCCCTGGATAATATTAAATTTCTTACCTAAGTTATTAACTGGTTATGAGGCATGTAAAACATCAGAAGACTAAATCTAACTTAAAAGTCAAGTTATTCTATGGTCTCGTTAAAGATATTCTGAGAACTTTTATTTTCATTGAATTGTGTTAAATTCAAATTATTTTAACAATTCATGATCCCTATTATGAATTTTATAATTCTTTTGCTTTGTTTCTTCTAGGGATTTAAATTATAATAACATGGTGGAGTTCCCTGAAGCTATAAAAGCACTCCCAAATCTAAAGGAGTTGTGAGTATTACTTATTGCATTACTTATACTTTTTTTACAAGTTGTCTTTCTCCTTTCCATAAATAGAGAAAAGAAGTTCCCGAATTTAAGAATCCTTTTCTCATTACGCAGCAACCTTGATCAGATTAAATTACGTTAAGTAATGCTGTAATTAAAAGAAAATATATCATCAGCTAGAGAGGGATTGAAAATTATTTTGGAGTTATATAAGCAAGCAATTTTTTTCAGGAGAACCATTAGCATAGATCTTAATCACCCATTGCACGTTCTCCTTGTACCCTCCTCAAGGGGCAGGAACAAGAGAGAAAGCACAGGATCACATTTTTGGACAGGATAGTTCCTTTCTAATGAAATAATCTTCAGTTTAGCTGCTGTGCAGTAGGCAGATGTTATCTGTACAGTTTGACTGACTCTTATTTAACTGCAATCCTATTTCTGGCAGGATTGGGAATTGTGTGAATAAAATGACTATTGGTTGAATCTACTGGCAGTATATCTTTAAATGTTGGTTTTCTTCTTTGCTAATATCTTTAGGGGATTCCACAGTAACTACATTTCCATAATTCCTGATGGTGCGTTTGCAGGAAACCCCCTTCTAAGAACGATGTAAGTCATTTTCATGCATCTGTTTTGAGTCTTTAGCAGACAGTGACTGTAAGAACAGCGATTGAAATATGTTTTTCATTTCCCAGACATTTGTATGATAATCCTTTGTCTTTTGTGGGGAACTCAGCATTTCAGAATCTATCAGATCTGCATTCCCTGTAAGTATCCTCTCAACTATGTAGTACATGAAATGGATATGAAATGCTGGGGCTAAGAACTAAAAACAGCTAAATTTTCTGACTACCTCTTACTTGTAATTTTTTTGCAGTAAGCTTTAATAAACGTTATTGTTGGGAATATCCAGTTTCTTAAGAAGCTCTAGTAAATATGTTCTACAACCTTTTCTTTAGAATCTTCATTACCTTGCATAAGACACATAACCTCAGGCTGAATGCTCAGGTTCTTACTTAAACAAACTGCAATATGTCCTAGGTGGTTTCTGAACAGGGACGTACATTGTGAGAATGTTTTGCAGGTTAGTGCATGCATAGTCTAAGAGATCAGTTCTGGGGGTGACAAGAAAGCAAAATGCAGTGAGACTTCAAACACTGAACTGCAAACTACCGAAGAGTTTATGCCCTTTTCGTACATGTATTGATACAACTCTTTCCAGCTTGATGAATTCCAGTCGTTTGCTAATGGAGGAGTAATTTATTAATCAAATTAATAGTATAAAAAGCACTGAAAAGACTGTCTTCATGTATAAAATTTAAACAAAAGCAATAAGGGTGTTAGAATGTCTTCTTAGTGAAAATATCTACCTGACAGCAGGATTCAATGTCACAATTCTTTGCACAATGCAGCTAATCTTTGTGGGGATTTTTTAGGGTCATTCGGGGTGCCAGCATGGTGCAGTGGTTTCCGAATTTGACAGGAACTGTTAATCTGGAGAGTTTGTAAGTATCTCTTACAGAAATAATTTCCAATTATTTCTTGTTTCTGCCTCTTGTGAAGTAATTGAAATATAGATTAGTGGATCTGGAGAGTAACTGGATATATGTTCTCTTCCTGTCAAAAAATGTAATCATATAACTTTCCTTACTGTGATACCTATGTGCCTCGTAATTTTTTTTTTTAAAAGGGTGAGCTGACAACAGTCTGAAAAGGCCATTTATACTAACCCTGCTCTCACAGACCTGAGAAGCAGCAAAGTCGTCCTCTTCCAAAAAAAACCCCAAACCAGCCCATAAAAAATGTTGGTGGGTGAATCCAGCACCCCGATAGCTGAGACATCCTCCTCCTGCTCTTAGATATGCTTGTTATGCCATCTGCCATCAACAATGCAAACACTTATATATGGGGTTTTTTTCCCACAGAACTCTAACAGGGACCAAGATAAGCAGTATTCCTGATAATTTATGCCAAGAGCAAAAGGTGCTACGGACTTTGTAAGTACACACATTGTGCTCCTAATATCATCGGCATCAAAATGTTTCAAAAGAAATTTAAAGCTAATTTAAAGGAAAATTATTACTTAGAATTGCTCGTCCTAGTAGTTCTATCAAAGTTGGAAAACTGATTCTGGTTTCTTGATTCTTCAAATCAAGACACATGGCAGAGTTGATACAATGCCATATATTTCCAAAATGGGGTCCTTTATGCATTATTATATTATTATTATTCCTTTATGCACTACATTTCTTTGACACATTATAAAAGATATGTAAGGTGGTCCTGCTGAACAGTTATTCATCTTCAAATTCACTCTGCCACCATTCATTCTTTACACATCAGTCATCATCTACATTGGGAGATTTAGGAAGAGTTTAGTTATAGGGCTTTGACTTCCTGTGTTGGGAAGAGAAAGTTGAACTAATCACCTTCCTCTCAATTTCTGTTTCAAAGGGACTTGTCTTACAACAATATAAAGGACCTCCCAAGTTTTAAGGGCTGCCAGTCCTTGGAAGAAATGTAAGTAGAAATGCATGTTGTTTTATTACCTCCTCAGTATGCTGAGTCCAAGTTTCTAGAAACATTTTTGCTTCATGTTTGGTCCTAAGTATAGTTCAAAGACTAAGGCCAGAGAGACTTAGTATGACCATCTCATATGAAGTGTACTGGATGGATAATTCAGCCCCTTGTGTTTTCCTCAATTAGCTAAAGTGTAATTGTTGCTGTGACACACACAACAAAGAATGAAAGACACCTTAATCCTGCATTTATTTCATAGTGGTACTGCTATATGCATAAATCCCATGTGTTCTTCCTACCTCTTACGCTTTCCACTCTTCTTCAGTTCCCCTCAACTATCAGCCTAGTCTTGTGTATTTTTTCCTCTAGTACTTGTAAGACACATTCAATACCCACTTTTGTTTTTCCTTACCTCATTGCTTTAAAGTTTCTTAAGCTGAATTTCCAGACTCTGCACAATTTTTCTGCCTATATCTATTCCCATTTCTGCCTCTACTGCTCTCAACATTCTATCCCCTTAACCAGAGTGGGGCTAATAGGCTTCTCACAGGCCTTTGTTGTTATGCTCTTGACACCTTCAGGCTTGTTGTACGCATGGTTCATTGTAAAGGGAGCTAGTAACAAAGTATAGTTTGCCTGTTACCTCTGGAATCCTTTCTCAACTCTTCACTTTCATGTATACATATTTCAAGAAATGAAAGTGCACCCAGAGTTACAATGTGCCTAAAGATTCCCTGCAGAATTGTTTTTAATACTCAATGTGACTATTCAGAGTTCACAAACTGTTACTTTTAGCTTGGAAAGAATTCAATCCACACTTAACAGTCTCTTCTAAATTGAGTGAGTTGTGAACTGGGGTTGGGCAGGGGTGCCATGAAAGAACTTTATGGTTGTGTTAACATAGCTAATGCAAAGTGCAAAGCAGATACTTAAACATTTTGCATGCAAGGGGAAACAAGAAAAATCTTACTGTTGGTAAGGCTGCATTTAGGAATGAGCAGGCACCAAGCTGTTGCTTTGTTTGAAGTCAGCTCAGTTTGCCAATGAAGTTCTGTTTCTACCTCTTCTCTTTGCAGTTCCTTACAGCATAATCAAATCCATGAAATCACAGCGGATACCTTTCAAGGACTGGCCTCCCTTCGTATCCTGTAAGTGTACATTACCGCGCGTAGAGTAAAACAAGATGTTTCCAGTTCCCATGTGAACTGATGTCAGAGTTAGGTGTTACAAATCTGATTGATGGCAGAAGGCCAGGTATGCTGGATCCTAAGATGAAGCAAATCATACATAAGAGATACTACCAGCAGCAGTCCTTTCTATTCACCATTTTGTTTTTCTAGCCTATAAAGATATTTTCATATACACATCTATATATGCAGATTAAAAAAGGAGATTTTTTTTCACTAGTCCACTATTTTGTATTATATTATTACTATATTATTCCATTGTATATTATTTATTGGAGAGATCCTGTCTGTTTTCCTCAAGAGGATCAGACCAGTAAACAAAATTATCCCCTCCCCCTATGTAAAGATTATGTAGGAACATTGGAATTTTTTTTCTGATAATTTCACAAATTGACGGATGTTTTAAAAGGAATGTCATAATATAAATCATGGTGGTCCTGTAGAAGCTGGATTTGGATTTTGAAATCCAACAAAGCCCTTCTTCTTTTTGTTTTGTTATCTTCCCCCTACCCCTGCTGACATGCCCTGCTGCAGGTGAGGTTGTCACTGAAGGAATCATCCTGGCAGCCTGGGAATGAATGGTGCCAGAACTTCCTCTGCATTGGGAGCACAGGCTGAGCAGAAGGAAGGGGAAAGGGAACAGGAATGGGAGACGGATGCTAATTTGGGGATGAGGGAAAGCAGGCTGCAGCTGCCAGTGCTATTGCGCCTGGATGACTGGGGAGAGAGGGGAAATGGGAAGGTTGGTTGGCTTTTCTGCCAAAGGCATCATGTATTTGTCACCTTAGCTTTTTCCCAGTACGCAGTGACTGTTAAAAAGTTTTGATGAAACTGCTAAAATAATCTAATTTGGTGTTCGTTTCAGTGACCTCAGTAGAAATCAGATCCGTCAGATCCACAAGGAAGCTTTCACCACTGTTGGAGCTATAGTTAACCTGTAAGTAGGCTGTTCTGTGTGGTGACTTCCTCTCTCTGCCATTAAACTGCTGAGATGGTAAATTTTTTTAGCTTAAAACCAATTTGTGTCCATTGAATGTTTTATCTCTGTGGATCATGAAACCTCTCACTAACTCAAAGGGTGCAGGGCAGACTTCTTTCGTGCCTGCATTTGCCAGATGACAGCCTCAGTGTGAGACTTCAAAAAGCCTTCCTACTCCAATGAGGTGTGCACTGTAGGTTCTTAAAACTTGCCTAGATGTAACACTGTCTTTATATTCACATTTCAGAGACCTAAGTTTCAACGAACTCACTTCAGTTCCAACTGAAGGACTGAGTGGTCTGAACCAGCTTAAACTTGCAGGCAATTCTGAGCTAAAGGAAGCTTTGGCAGCGAAGAACTTTGCAAAGCTCCGGTATGTTTGCTTACTTTGATGGTAACAAGCAATGAAATAAAGTAAATGAAGCCAGCTTAGATAATAGTCATAACAAATAATCAGGCCCTTTGCTGAGTCCTCTAGGGCCTTAATGTTATCATGTCTAGAATGGCATCTGAGTACTGTGGTGTAGAAGCCATTTGCAGACAATTTTCTTGGAACCTTTTATGTTTTTCCTCCACTGCTTCTCAGGCAAAGATATCTGACATTATAGCAGTGGTTTGGGTGGATTCCACTTGTTATTGAACTGAGAATATTTGTCTTTCAAAATAGGGAAGATGGGAGCAGGTGTCTGATTCCACAGTCACCATGGTTTATACATGTGCTGTTTATTTTTGGAGACAAACGGTAAAAATAACAGTAATCATTTAAAGAGAAACCTGGTACTGATTTCGATGGGGAGTGGATCAGACAGCAATTAACTGCTTTGCTTTTTCGAAGATCTTCCTGCACATGAATATTTCAGTCCTCAAGAAGCAATTAGAAAGTGTTTCCCATATTGTCAGATGGAAAAACAGAGATGAAGATACTGTTAATTGGTCTAAGGCCAGCAAAGGAATCTGTGTCGGACCTCAGGAGTCCCATGGAAATAGCAGATTGTTTTTTAGGTTTTGACCTGTATTTGAGAACTAATACACTGTGGAATCCTTTAGACTGGTATTCCTCCTGAACAGAACTCAAGAACAACACTGCAGATAGGTGATGTTGTAGCCTTGAGTCAGAAAAGTTAGCTTCTGTTCAACCATTATCTCATTGTTTGTGTGGACTTTTTAAAACTCTGTATGCAGTTATACTTCTCTACC
Organism: Neomorphus geoffroyi; assembly: GCA_033558235.1. Taxonomy (NCBI): domain Eukaryota; kingdom Metazoa; phylum Chordata; class Aves; order Cuculiformes; family Neomorphidae; genus Neomorphus; species Neomorphus geoffroyi. The sequence goes on along the minus strand of JAUMJM010000033.1, from coordinate 16,880,298 downwards.
AGGATTAATGTACCATTCCTGTCAGGCAAACAAAACCCAATATTAAAAAAAAAATCCTATTTTGGGGCCTCAAAATTAAGTGAGAGAAGGAAAGATGTAACCTTTTACATTCTCTTTAATTAACTTGATTAGTTTTCAGTTTCATTTGTTCAGCAATGCCACAACCACTGATCAGAATTCAATTTGCATATGGATTAGAATGAGTAGTAAAGAATGCTAAACATGACAGAACTGTCTGCTGCAAGGAGTATGAAGACAAGATATGGATGCATTACCTGTCCTTTATCTCAGTGCAAAAGTTCATCAGAAATGTTTACAACTGATCCAATTTGAAATAGCTTTTTATTAGTGACTGGGGAAAAAAGAGGCTTCAGTTTCAGTACTGAAGTGCACCACTTGAATATTTTTAGTAGGTAGTAATCTTAACTCAGATTACAAAGGGTAACACTCTCTTTGTTGTTCCACCTGTGTTTCAGGTCACTCTCTGTACCATATGCTTACCAGTGTTGTGCATTTTGGGGTTGTGATTCTTACTTAAATTCGAATGATCAAGATTCCAGTCGCCAAGATCAAAGTGCCTTGATGGATCGTGAGAAGGGTAGGTGTTTCATTGTGCAAAACTGACAGTATTATTTTGGGCCAGACGAGACCGAATAACAGTGTATGTTGTCTTTGAATAAGAAAATTTGGAAAATGTATCGTTACAGGGATACAAAAGCTGTCTCTGAAACTGCTTAGCAGCTGCCTACAGACAAGAAGTGCAATATTCTTTCTAAATGTGTACAGTTTGCTAGTTTAAGGAAAAAAAAAATCAGTTCTTCAAAAGTTCTAAACTACCAGTACTGTTTCTGTCATTTTCTGCCGGAATGAAAATGTTTTATGGTTCTCAGTATTTTGACCTTCCTGTGCAGAAAGGGTTTGTCCTTCCACTGTCTACTTCAAGGCCCATAGATCTTTTCCTAGTGATGAAAGACGGTGCTGCTTTGTTATAAAGCACTGTGAGTAGCTGGGCCAGGCAGTAGTAACTCAAACTGCTGCAGTCATTTCCGCACTGAGCGTTTGACTTTACATGGCAAACCAGAACAGCTTTACTTATTAAAGGCTTGAATGCTGGTGAAGAGTTAGGTCTTTGATCTTTCAAAGGACTACTTCCATCCTAGGCAACTTCAATGCATTTCACTTTTTCTTTTCCTACAACTAACCTGTTTTTCATTTTCACTTGGATACAGCTGATGCAGATGTTTCAAGAAATGAGGAAAATGAGGAACTGGGACAGACTATTATTCATTGTACGCCAGCGACAGGTAACTCTTATAGTGTGCTGTAGCCACATTGTGAACTTCAGGCATGGTGTTATGCAAATAGCTGTCTGCAGAATTACATGTTTCATTCCTCATAGTCATTCTGTACAGAGAAGATTAAATTCTACAATGCTTGGGTGAAACTTCATTTGATGTCAGTGTTGTTTTGGATGAGCAATCACAAAGATTTGGCTCAGCTTTATTCACACAGCACTATATTGGAGAACCATGCTAGGAAAAAACCCTGAGGTTTGTTGCCACAAGCAGAATATAGAAGACTAATACTTTTATTTGGTGCTTGCTGTGTTCAATGCACTGTCCCCTAATTCTGTGTTATTCTTGCCAAAGAGCTGTCTGTGGACCAGATTGTATGAATCCTCATCTGTTTCAGTGAGAAATCAGCCTGTGCTTTAAAAGTTTAACTCAGACTGCTGTCATTGATGGTTATAATGAAGACTGATGTCTTTGCAGGAGAGAGGATGAGGCATGCTCTTGTGATCTCTTTCTCGGTCCTGCTATAGCAGCATTAATTGACAGCAGAGGGCTGTTAAAAGTAGCTGGAGCAGGCAGTAACATCTTAAACTGCTACAAATATTCGTGCAATGAGTAGTCTTATTGGTATACAGAACTACTCCAATTCAGGCTTGAACACTTCAGGAGTGTTGAAAGTCTTTGTTCTTACAAATGAATATTTTCATTCTAGGCAGCTTCATTGCTGCCCCTCTGCTTATCTTCCTCAAATTGCGAATTCACACACACAGTTCTGCTTAGCTTCTAAAGCACTTGCTGAGATGCCTTCTACTTCTTTGCATTTTCCATGGGCTCTCCAGAGGATTCCTTCTATCCATCTTGTAACCTTCCTGTTTCATAAAGAGGAATACATACATGTGGGGAACAGTATGCTCCCAGCGAATTTACTTCAGGATGAGCAGGGGTTTTCCAATTCTTATTTCATTCTCTTCTAAAATGGTATTTTATATCCATTATAAAAATCTGATCACTCTTCATCTTTTGGGCTAGCTCCATCTTTAGTGTATAGAATATCACCAGGATTACTTGATCACAGCCAAAAATACTTGTGGTCAGAAAGTCAAATATATTATTAATGGAAATGTAAGTGATCTAAGAATTAATTTGACCAATGCTCCTTATTTGCTTTTGCTCTCCTGTTCACAGAATGAGAATTCAGATGGTGTTACATGGGTTAAATCGTTAAAGCATTTAGTTCTCTCTTTTTGCCCATGCCAGAGGAGCTGTAGCTCTAAAAGGAATGAAGAGCTTGTTTTACAAGTTCACAATTTGCCTTACTTTTCACCAGTCCCTCCCATACTAACAACTTGTTTTCTATGCCATGCTGTCGTCTGGTCATAAGTAGGACACTCCACCCACCATGTAACTTCTGAATCATTGCTTATCCTGTAAATCCACTTTCTACTTTGCCTAATGGCAGGAATGGATTGCTGAACAGTGCACTCAGGTAGCATAGCACTGAAAGCCATGAAACTCATCCTTCCGAGCATGACTTTCAGTAGGCTGGAATATTAATGAGAGAGGAGGGTAACTTTTAACTCCAAGGATAGTTAGACCTTGGGAGAAAGACAGGAAAGTGTTTTGGGTTTTGTTTCTCTAAAGATACCTTGCTGTGCAGCTACTAAAAAACAGACCAAATTGATTTTGGAAGCACAGCACTGACATTGTTGAATTTCCTAAATAGGAAGGGTTTTTTATTTTTTAAGTACATTCAGCTTAACAGGTTTTGTTGCATCATGTGAATGTACTGTAAAAATAATTATTCTGGCAAGATTTTCTTACTCAGGAATACCTGCAAAAAAAGCAATTTTACTGCTGTTTTTATTGGTCTGATAACCCATTTAGCACCACTATTTCTTGCCCAGAAATGAAGCTTGCTTGTAAATAAAAAGATGATTCTTGTCAGTTGAGTAACTTCTGAAAGTTGCTTTAGGCCTTGGGAGATTTTTGCACTGATATTTAATCATTTTCTGCTGTTGCTCCAGCCCACGTTAGGGATGGGCTGTACTTACCTTTCACCCACCTAAAGGGAGGGCAGCAGCTGCGCAGAGCCATGGACTGAATCTGGCTCAAAAGTTCCAGCCTGAGGTAGCAGCACAGTTTGGCATTTTTCTACTCTGCCTTCAGCTCCCTGAGTACCCAACTGCAGGGAGAGATCCCCAGCTATTGTGCTTGGGTGCTATTAGCAGTGCTTAATGGGGATGTAGGAGAGGTTAAACTCTTCTAATTGTTACTTAAAATCAGTAGGATTTCCCCATGGAATAAATAGCAATTAGAAGGATTAGAAGGGTAAGCAGAAGTAGTGACCTTTTGTCCTTGTCTTGCCTCATATTATTTTGCTTGATGGACTTGATTATTTAAGCTGTTTTAAGTGGCAAAAGAAGAAGAAAAAAAAATCATTTTCCCTATATGACTCTCCAAGCTCACAGTGCCTTTCAGTGAGAGAATTGGTAATAGAACTTCCTATCTCTGTTAAAACTGATAAATTGAATTTGTTGGCTGTTCTACAGATGTTCCCATGTGAACAAAAGTTACTCTGAAGGCATGTTTGTTAATCAGTTTTCAAAAAAACGCTTTACTTCTAAAAAATCCTTTTCCCCTTATAAGTCGGTTGTGAGCACTTGCTTTTATTTTTTTTTTACCAACTTTTAAAATGAACTATAAAATCTAAATGAAATTTAAAGTGTTTAGGTGGCACTAATAAAAACTATTTTGAGTAGCTAAAAGGTAATTAAGTTTGTTTAGCTACCTTGTTGATACAACGTATTCTCAAGTGACCATTCATTGCAGTAATTATTATTTCAGGCATAATTAATTAGTAAAAAGCTTCAGCAGAATAGTTTACTTTCAACTGACCTATTTAGCAGTCCAGCTGTGTACTCTATTCATGAACTAATGAGGAGTGCTCTTGTACTACCTTTTGAAAAATCTTGCTCGTTACAAGCCAATGTTTTGCCTAAACTGGTTGTCTTTCTGTTTTATTTTTTTTTTCTCTTCTAGGTGCTTTTAAGCCTTGTGAATATTTATTGGGCAGCTGGATGATTCGACTTACTGTCTGGTTTATTTTTTTGGTTGCTTTGTTCTTCAATTTGCTGGTGATATTAACAATATTTGCATCCTGTACTCCGTTGCCATCTCCCAAACTATTTATAGGCCTCATTTCTGTCTCTAACTTATTTATGGGAGTCTATACTGGTATTTTAACTTTCTTGGATGCTGTCTCTTGGGGAAGATTTGCTGAATTTGGCATATGGTGGGAGACTGGCAGCGGCTGCAGAATTGCTGGGTTTCTTGCAGTCTTTTCATCAGAAAGTGCCATTTTTTTCCTGATGTTGGCAGCTGTTGAACGAAGCTTCTCTGCGAAGGAGATCATTAAAAAGGGGAAAAGCAATCGCCAAAAACAATTTCAAATTGCGGCAGTTTTCGCTTTCCTGTGTGCTGTGGTAGCGGGATGCTTACCACTTTTTTACAAAGCAGAGTACTCGGCATCACCCCTTTGCTTGCCCTTCCCCACTGGAGAAACACCTTCATTAGGCTTCACAGTAACTTTAGTGCTCCTGAATTCATTAGCATTTTTGCTAATGGCTGTTATCTACACTAAACTGTATTGCAACTTGGAAAAAGAGGACCTCTCTGAAAACTCACAGTCCAGCATGATTAAGCATGTTGCTTGGCTAATCTTCACGAACTGCATCTTCTTCTGCCCTGTTGCATTTTTCTCATTTGCGCCGCTGATCACTGCGATTTCTATCAGCCCTGAAATCATGAAGTCTGTTACTTTGATATTTTTCCCGTTACCGGCTTGCCTGAATCCAGTTCTGTACGTGTTCTTCAACCCAAAGTTCAAGGAAGACTGGAAGCTGCTCAGGCGCCATTTGACCAGGAAGAACGGAGCGGTAGCAATTGCCGTCAACACTCAAGGGGGCTGTGTGACGCAGGACTTCTACTACGACTGTGGCATGTACACCCATTTGCAGGGTAACATTGCTGTGTGTGAATGTTGTGAATCGCTCCTTTTATCCAAGCCTGTGCCCTGTAAACATTTAATAAAATCACACAGCTGCCCTGCACTGGCAGTGGTGCCTTGCCAAAGGCCAGATGGCTACTGGTCGGACTGCGGCACCCAGTCAGCCCACTCTGACTACGCGGATGAGGACGACTCTTTTGTGTCGGACAGCTCAGACCAAGTGCAGGCCTGTGGCCGTGCATGTTTCTACCAAAGCCGAGGATTCCCTTTGGTTCGTTATGCCTACAATATACCAAGAATTAAAGACTGAAGGGCTTTTAGCCATCAGCTGTTCTAATAAAGAGGTATCATGCTTCATAGACTGTTGCCTGTTTTGACCTTTCGAGCAGGAAGCACTTTTGTAATTGTTGTTTATTGTCATTTGTAAAGAAGGGAAGTGGGCAGTAACTTCTTGAGCCATACATGTGAAAATAACTAAACAAATAAATCAATTGCCCTGACTGTAAATAATTGGTAAACCAAATTTGTTACCCAATATTTTTACTCTTTCCATGCAGTAGTGGTTTCTTTTATACAGTTTTTTACATGCTAATGGTGGGTTTCCACGTTGTACTCCAGTTGTACTTTGCTTCTGCTGTTGGCAAGGTAAGTTCTGTTGATTTTTCTTTTTCTGCCAAAGCACAATATAAAGGACAGCTGTTCAATAGTAAAGAAATTATTTTTAAATGTGACTTTTCTATAATTAAGCAAAGAAACCTCTCTTGCTAGCTTTGTATAGTGTATTCAGCATTGAATCTCAGGATGAATTTTACTGCAGGGCCAAAAAAGGGATTAAGTCTCCCATACGTAACTGTGACAGCAATATAGGAATACCATGTTTGGTTTCTATTTCAAGGAAACGTTCAATTTTAGAAAAAGGTTTTTTTACAATAAAACACTTGCAGTCCACAGTATCTGTAGACTATGAAAGAAGTGAATTAAGAGCTGTCAGGAATAGTAGGGTTGAATACATTTTTCCAGAGATGACGTATTACTTCAGGTGAACCACAGCAGCTTGCTTCATTATTATGCAGTCGGGTCACACTGTTGGAAAGAATATCCATGCATTGTGGGGGTTGTTAGCAGTGCTGTCAAGGTATACCGCTCATGTTTTTGTAGAAAGACGGGCTAATACTCTGCAGCTTGTTGAATGTTACAGCACCCCAATAATATCTATGAATAGACTGAGATTTAGCAAATAGAAGGAAAGCAATTTTGCAATAAAGCAAAAGGATTTTTACAAATTATTTTACTGAAAGTAAAGTACAGGCACTGATTTTCAGTGTAATATTTTTAAACTATTCAAGTCCTGAGACCCAAATGATTGAAGTACAATCAGTGATCCATTTATCTATATTTAGTTTGAAATCTGATTGATATAAAGTTATGAATGCATGATTAATTAATTATGTATGTTTCTTGAACAATACGCTAAATCAACAGCAAATCCACTGCCATCCCAGTTACTCTGGAGACATTCTCATAAGGATTTAAAGCTAGATTGCTGTTTTAAGAATTAAACTGTATATACTGTTCATACAATGAATTTTTATCTTTGTATTGTAAATTATTTGATAGAACACATGATGGGAAATGTGGCTTCAGTTCATTTTGTTAATTAAAGCTACCTCCTAAACAATAGTGGCTGCCAGTAGCAGAATGTTTAAAATGTGGTTTATATACTTTTTGCATTGTAAATAGACCTGGTTGTATATTGTCACTGTAATAAAAACAGAATCCTTGTATATCAAAATCATGTAGTTTGTACAAAGTATGGGAGGATTATTTACTGTATGCTGTTAATTTTGTAAGCCAAAATACTGACATATAAAAACAAAAGAGAAGAACACCAACCCAGGGTGGGTAATTCTTATACTTACACTCATGAATATTACATCTGCAATTAGCATGGAATGTTACACTGAAAGCAAACAAAGGGTACATGGATATTGATTGGGTTTTACCTCTGTTTGTAAAAAGTGAAGGCTGAAAATGGTTTTATGTAAAATTATTGAGCATAAATAATGTGTTATGTGCTCTCCACTACATGTGATGAGAGTTTTGGGAAACAATCATCAGAAAACTAATAAAGTTGCCAATTTACAAGTGGATTTATGATCTCTTGACTAATGCTGACTCATTAGTCAAAAAACCTTCAAAGAAGTGTTTGCCCTTTTACAAAGCAATCTTTTTATTAAAGACATTATTATGTACTGTGTTTGAATTGAAATGTTTTTAGTATGGCTTGGAGAGTCATACAGGTGATGATTTTGGGTTTGATACTATTTCTGTGCTGAGTGTTGTTGGGGGTTTTGAAAAACCCTGGTTTTCTTAGAGTCCCAGTTTGTTCAACACTCCTTCTGATGGCCACCCCATCACAGATAATGGGAATACTTCCAACAAGAATACTTCTCAAAAAGGACAATAAATGTTAGCTGCCATTTTGTAATTGGTAGAGAAGGAAATCCAGCCACGAAGCTTCCAGAAAACCCACTGTATTTTCAAGGTATGTTCTTGAGTATAGACTTTTTTCTTCTTCTGTTTTACAAGTGAGTCTTTACTGAAATGCTGTTAAAATGGTCAGATGTGATCAAGTTGTAGTTGTAGTATTTCATTGGACATAAGTATGGTTTTGTAGTTAGAGTTATGCTAGTGGTTAACTTTTAATGCAGTCAGCCCAGTCTCTTCCAACACATGCAGGTGTTATCTGCTGGTAGAGGTGAAAAAGCATGGGCAGTAGCTACTAGAATCAACCCCTCAAGAAGTAGTGCTGCAAAACTTGCCTGTTTCAACATCACCACATGCCCAACACCTTTGGATGATCACATAAGGAGAACCCAGAAAAATCCAGCCACCAGGTACTTAGTGTCTCCTTTGTTGTGTCTTTGCTGGACAAGCTGATCATGGTAGCAGGGCATAATGTAATGTTCAAATGTTCAGAGCTGCAAGAGAAAAACAGTCACTGAGAACTCACCTTCTCTCCTCCCCGCTCCAGAAGCGGTGCCTTAAAGCTATGCTGTGTTGGGAACACACGGGGTTCTCCAGTTACCGCTGTGCAAGAGGCCTTCAGAGCTGTCACCCAGGCGGCCTCTTTCTCACACAGGCAAAGCTTCTTAATTTCAGTTGTGAGACGCAAAACATCTGAAACCTCACAAGTCATATCCTTCTAGGCATTCGTAGGAAATAAGTTCTCTGATTTTCTAGAGTCTAAAACTAGCTGAAACTGTTAAGAGTGATTGTCACAAGCCGTGCCTTTGAACTCCTCTAAACAACTGTTCTGAGCTCCAACACTGAACTTGTCAACAGCAAATTCTTTTTGTCAGCTTTTAAATCATGACAAGGAGAGCATTTTTTGTTACTTTTCTTCCTTATCCTCTGCTGTTGTGAGGAAGCAGCTTTCTGCAGAGGGAGAGAGTCACAACAAAATTGCCAGAGTTGTTGCTGAGGTATTCCCTACCTTTCCCCTGTTAAGAGCAATTTCTTGCAAACAGCTGTTCACCTGCTTTGTGGCAGTGTGCTCGTGAGATCTCTTAATCTGAAGTGGAGCCTTTTTATCCTCTTTCAAAAATAATGCATCTACTTAGCAACTTTTTAGCCTGGTTCCCTTTTTACTTTTTCATTTCTTTCCTGTGTTTAATCATAATTTTACTCAGAAATTTCAAAGTTATACAAAGATGCTTTTCTCCAATAATTCTTTTCACCTTGATTACTATTTTTAAGACTTCAGTTTTAATTTACAGGGTAATATATTTAATTAAAAGCACAATGCAGAGTTTGTTTCGTACGTACTTGCAATTTAATAATTTTTAATTATATAGATGCTTTTGATCTTTTACTGCTAGCATAATAAGTTTATTTTTAGCAAGAGATGTTTTTAATACTGCCTTTCACATATCATACAGTAGAATCTGACTGATTTAGCACTAGAGTTCAGTTGAAGATGATTGAGTAAATAAGGAAATGAAATCTGACATGGGATAGTATCTTGCAAATTACTGTTTTGTTTACTGTTGTATACTCAGCTTGGAGAGCAAATGGACACATTTCATATGTTGCATTCATGGCACTACACTGCTATAAAATATCCTTATTTAGGTTTTACCTAAGAAATACTAGTTAATGGTTACTGTGGCATTTACTATAGGGAAATTGTCTATATTTTAGGTTAACAAACTATGGCGTGTCTTGCTGGTTTCCTGTAACAAAAGCAAAACCAGTAAGTGTCTTGAAAATTTCAGCCCACAATAAGCAAGTAAATCTGTTACTAACTGACAATTTAAAAGAGATAAAGATCTTGTGCAGAAGCATGAACTGGCTAAGGAAGTGAAGGCTGCTTAAAAGCAGGAGGGCTGTGATCTCCAACTAACATGAAACAACTGAGGTGAATCGGACTCCTGCTATTGATTCAAAGAGGTGGGATTTTAATATAAATAAAGAAAATATATTTATTTTAATATAAATAGAGAAATTTTCATCTCAGAGCTGCACTCCTTGAAAGCAGATGGCCCTACATCTGGAGTCTGGAGTGGGACTAACAGTGGGTGCAGTGTATTGCACCGTACCAGGATGGAAAACTGAAGCAATCCAAAACCTCTCAGATTTCACAGCCTCTCTAATCAAACTGAAGTGCACATGCAGGCACAAAAATAGCCAGTAGGCAAGTACAGGCAGTGCTCTGGCACAGACTGCAGAAACAAGTAGCTTTCTGCCTTGCTCTTTTGCTTGCTGCACCATTTTTCCCCACACTGGAAAATCTGAAGACACGGGGAGACTTCTTAAATTCAACTATATTTGGTTCAAATTTTCTATATTTTTTTCCAGGTTGCTAGTAAAATTAACATGTCCTTTATTTTCATTAAGTTTAAGGCATGTTGTCTAAGCCTTAGTAAGTTGTTTTTCAGTAGGATTATTTTAATGCTTTTTCTGTGTTCCTGAATGCCAGTGTGGAACTGAACATTCCATCCAAAAGCAATATTACCTGATTAATCAAGTTGAACTGAAAGGTTTCCTTCTGATGGCTCTTACATTTTTGGAGACTGAGCTGATCCTGATTACAATTGAATGTCTAAAATTCAACTATTTCATAGAGCTGTCAAATCAGGGTAGTTAGTGATTCAGGGTAGTTGATTTATGACTAGAATTTAATTCCTTTCTATGTTTGTTACTTGTAAAACTGCTGTCGACATAATTTTGTATGTGAAAAGTTTTTCAAATACTGTGGAGGGCAATTGGGGATTACTTGGGAGCAATTTGTCAGAAGCATTTGGATGTTTGGTCATGCTGATTGGCATGACTGAACAGAGTACAGGGCTGTGAATATATCACACTGTGTTTACTCTGAATTTCACTCCCAGTTGCTAGATAACTTAAAGTACTTATTCCATACACTACGATGATGATGGTTCGGTTAGCACTGAAAAACTAAACGCACTTTTTGTTATTTATTTGGTGAGAAATTAGGCTGATTTTTCACAATAGTAACAGCTATAGAGGTGTGTGAATATATTTATTCACTCAGCTGTTTGTGGCAACTTTTGTGCTTCATCACGTCAGTTTGAGTTTGCCCATAGGCTTCAGCAGTGTTGGTGCTTAACTCCTGCCAGGGCAAATGCTTTTTAGAGGCAGTCTTTCCTGTTACGTCACGAAGTTCACAGAATTAATATTTCGATATGAAGCATGTCCTTCTAATGTGCCATTTGTCTGCTTGCCAGTCTTTATATTGGCCGTAGGATTTGTGTACCTGAACCTGCAGGATTGTTGTTTCAATCCTTACTATTTTACAAGATGACATTGTTTGGGCTCTTGCCTTGCCAGTACTAACTAGGGCACAGTGGCTGTAGAGCTGGCTTGACAAGTTGGACAGAATGCTAAGAAGAGGGATAACACTTGTATTATTTTATTACTTTCACTTCTCTCCAAAGTTGGATGTTTCTGCCAATCCAGTAACAATGCTTTCATTCCCCAAAAGGTGAACTGGCTTTTGCCACCCTCTGTATAGGCCATCTCAATGCATTAAATGCTGGTTCTTTGTCACAATACTAAGGTTTATTAATATAAGCTATTTGCCCAATTCCTGTTCTTAAAGAATTATCTTATTCTGTGTAATAATATATGGAGAGAAGAGAAAGACTCATCTGCTTGTGTCTTTGGCAAGATTGCAGCTGGCTGCTGTCTTGCCTTGAGAATCCACTGCATAATTTCTGGCCATCCCAGAGGAGCAACTCTTGGGGTTTCATTGGATATGAGTGATGCCCAGGGCACTGAGCTCCAGAATTCCTCAGTTCAATGAGACAGGATTTTTTTTTCTTATTCATTTAAGGCTGTTACTAGTCTTCACTGAGATGGACTTTAATGTTGGGGGAGGTTTTCAAGCCTTCCTAAGGTGTTTTGAAATTACCTTGGTCTGCAGCCTATGGAAATACTTCAAGTTTTCATCCCACCATGACTTGGAGCTTTGCTCACTGTGCTTGTTTAGCCATACAATATACTTTTATGCTTCTTTACTTCTTAAGCTGCATGCAGCACACACAGAGTCATTCACGTAAAACCACAGGTGGTTTGTGTTTAACAAAGCTGAGGCATTGCATTGTGCATCTTATTTCCTAAGATTTCAGTCTGATTTGAAATTTTCCTGTTGTAACTTCACTTGGGAGGAGATTCAGGTTCTAGTTGAAATTCTGCTGTCTCCAGTAATTGAATCATCAACTTAAATTATTTTAACAGGTGTAATTTGTCCTTTTACACACTGTAGCTAGTAATAGTTGAATCTTTAATTGATAATGATCAGCTCAACAATCTACTGCAAGTGTTTAGGGTTATTTTAACACTGCCAATATCAGTTTGCTGTATAGTAATAATAGTGTAGGAATGTTTAGATCAGAGATGCATTCAGGCCTTTTTTGTATTTTCAAATGCAAAACTGTTCCAGATGATCAGCTGGTTATCAGCACATACTAGCAGCGATAGGATAACATTTGTTTTATCCTCATAGGAACCATAATGATATTTCTCCAAGCTGCCAACACTGCAGTTTCCCATGAGATGGTAAGCCGAATTAGCAAGATCTACTACTGAAAGGGGGAAATCCCTCACAGCTCACTTCTGTCTTTTCTTCTGGTGGGTTGACACTCCTGGCATTTGCCGTATTGTGGCCTCAGTGCTTGGCAGACATATCTGTAAGCTTAAAATTGCTCAGACCCCAAGTTATTTGGCCAAAGAGCTGGATGGTTTTCTCTGCATTAGTAAGGTAATGTGGCTCAGATCCCTCTGTACAGCCTTCATACCCACAAGCAGATTGACACATCCAGCTTAGTGTGATCTGCAAACTGATTGAGGGTGCACCCAATTCCCTGATTCAGGTCACTGATAAAGGTATTGAACAGGACCGAACCCAACACTGAGCCTTGGGCAGTGCCACTTGTGACCACCTGCCAAATGGATTTAACTCCATTTACCACTACTGGCCATCCAGCTAGTTTATACCCAGCAGAGTATTCGCCTGTCCAGGCCAAGGGCAGCCGGTTTCTCCAGCAGGATACTGTGAGAAATGGTGTCAAAGGCTTTGCTGAAGTTCAGGTACACCACATGCACAGCCTTTCCCTTGTCCATTAAGTGGGTAACCTTGTCAAAGAAGGAGCTCGGGTTAGTCAGGCAGCATCTGCCTTTCATAAACCCATGTTGACTGGGCCTGATCACCCAGTTGACCTGTGGCAGCATGTGCTGGTCTTTTCTCCCAAGTGACTGATGATGGAACGAGAGGCAACGGCCTCAAGTTGTGCCGGGGAGGCTCTCCACGGTTGTCAGGCACTGGAACAGGCTGCCCAGGGAGGTGGCCGAGTCACCATCCCTGGAGGCGTTTAAAAAAAACGTGTAGATGTGGTGCTTAGGAACATGTCTGAGTGGTGGATTTGGCAGTGCTAGGTTTATGGTTGAACTTGATAATCTTAGCGGTCTTTTCCCACTTTAATGGTTCTATGATTCATTAGGAAAAATTTCTTCACTGAAAGAGTGGTCAGGCATTGGAAAAGGCTGCCCAGGGAGGTGGCTGAGTCTCCAACCCTGGAGGTGTTTAGAAGACAGGTAGATGAAGCGCTTAGGGATATGGTTTAGTACCGGACAGGTACAGTTGGACTCGATGATTTCAAGTCTCTTCCAACCGAGGGACTCTAAGACTCTATGACCGATCCTACGAAGCCAAGAGGCGGGGATCCTTCCTCCCGAAGGCGGGGCGGTGGGGGCCGAAGGCGGGGCGCTCTGTGGGCGGGGCCGTGAGCCGATTGGCTACGGGGGGCGGGGCGCGCGAGCCGATTGGCTGCGAGGCGGGCAGGCGGGCCAGGCGATTGGCTGCGGGGCCCAGGGAGCCGCCGGGAGCGCGCGGAACCGCCGTTGTCGACCGTTATGCACAGCGCGCCGCCTCAGGGCAGCCAGAGGGACATGAGCTGTGGCGACGGGGCTGGCGGAGGCCCGAGGGGCTGGAGAGGCGCCCTCCATGTCCCGCCGTCGTCCCCCAGCTCCAAGAGCGAGGAGCCCCTCAGTTCCCCCGACTGCTCCCTGCTCTCCGCGGGCCGCCTCAGCTTCCCAAGCAGCGAGGAGACTGAGCTGGCGGCCGCCTGCCCGAGCCGGCGAGGCGCTAGGTAACCCCTGCGGCTCTTCCTGGGTCCCAGCCGGGAGCTGGTACCCAGCGCCTTCCCCACCGGGGGACCGGAGGTTACTTCACATAAATACAGATTTGTTTGCATGTAGGCGTTTTAGGTGCCCCTTTTTACTGTATCTTGAGAAGCTGCAGATCTCTGCAGTCTTTTGGGAGACTATCTCGCATAAATACAGATTTGTTTGCATAGATAAGCGCTTTAGGTGCTCCTTTTTACTGCATCTTTGGAAGCTTCAGGTCTCTGCAATCTTTTTATGAGCAGCTGAGTATTTTGGAGGGTTTGTAATGTTGACCTGAGACTTGGGGCCTTTGCAAATTAAAGACACAGCCACTCCTGTCATCCTTTTAAATGTTTAAAGGGCTGTTCTGCCTAGTGCATATAGCTATATCCAGACTCAGTTTTGTGTGTATGCATTGCACAGGTCTTGTTCCCGTAGCTTAATTTCATTCCTTTTTAATTGTATGCAAATTTAATAGATCCCTCAGGATCTCCTCTGCTTGACAGGAGAATAAATTATCCTTATACCTCCCTTTTAAAGTAGAAGGGGGAAGAGCAGGGCGTGTCTGTCTCCTTCTGAAGTGGAACCTTTGCAGTGGAAACTGCAGATTATGCAGCAACTGGTGGTGGATGTAATCAACAAGACTGAACTGAGCTAAAAGTACCAGTGGAATAAGGGAAAGACAGCTGAGCTTCATGGGGGTGCAGGTGTACAGTGTGGACTTCAAAATCCCATGGAGAGCAATGCACAACTTCTACACAGTGAGGACAGTGGGCCACACCAAGCTTTTCTTACAAGCATTTGTTGGAAAAGGTGCTAAAAATCCAGGGAAAGTGTTCAAATGTAGTCAGAAACATCAGAGTCAAAAGGGTATTATCTTGTTCACGGTCCCTCCCATTTCAGGTTTTCTGTTACCTCTCTTACTTCTCAGTAAGCAATTTTGTTCACATGCCTTGCACTCGGTTCAAACTACTACACGGCTTTGCAACTTGAGATGCTGCTTGAAACAGCTCTCAGTTTTTGGGCCTGTTGCTGCAGCATTCCCTGGCAGCAGTAAGATGCAACTGAAGATGACCTTTGTTAGGGCCTGAGCCTGAACAGTCTCATAAATAACTGTGGGCACAATATATACTTCACTCATGCAGACACTGCATCTGAATAATACTGTTACTGTGTTGTAATAAGTCTCTACCAAGTGTTCATATAGCAACTTCCGTGTATAAGTGCCAAGATCTCAAAGGTGTAATAAAAAAAACACTTCTTACACAGCCACTACACCCCACGCATATGCACACTCTCTCAAAGAGTCTTTTTGTTGTTATTGTCCTCTTAAAACTATGCAAAAATTAGCCAGAGGCAGACATTTAACGTGGGAAATGCAATATTTGCAGGAGAGAAGCTGAAAACAAGGCCTTGTGAAATGTTGTTAGGCATCTTCATGCTTTCATTACAGATCAATGTTATATTTGATGAAATGACTTAACTGAGTCAATGGTAAATTATAATCACAGCATTTTCTATTAATCAGACTTCAGTTCTAATGCCAAATGTATCTAATTCAAGGTAAAATATTTAAATACAAATGGACATTTGTGAATGTGTTACTTTTAAAAGTCTGTTATTTTAATTATTCTGAGGAAGGACATAGCTGTGACCATGCTAACATTTCAGAAAACGATACCACAAAATTCAAGGTCTTTGGAGCTCAACATACATCACCAGGGAGACTGTGATTGGTGGCTGAGATGCATAATGAGGACTAGGTTCAAATCTGGGCTCTGATGCAATCAAAGAGCTTTAGACATAGCACTGCAGGAAAAGAGGAATGTTTCTCCTAACAGTTCTTTATATTGAGCTCGTGTTTTCCTCTGTTTAAACTTTTCTTTCTGTTGTTTCTTACTTGTATACAATAAAGTTTTAATTTATTCCTGTGATAATTTTTTTGAGAAGTTAACAGCTTGAACTTTATGAATACTGATACAGGAAAACACATAGTAAATACTATTTTTCTTAATTTCCTCTGATAGTACTTTTTCTCAGGTTCACCTAATATCTCAGCATTATTCTAGTACAAGGTGCCATAATGCAAATCATGCATGGCAAAAGAATGTATTGAGGAAGCATCCCTGCCCAAAATGTCAAGTCTGGACAAAGTTGCGTTGGTTTCCTAAATTTGAATGCATAATACTTTTATCCTTATCTTTAATAAAGTTTCAGAGAGTTATTTTGTAACAAAACATGTTATGATGCATTCTTAAGTCGCAGCCCTTATTATAGGGACCTGTTTGAAAACTGACTCTGTTATATTTTGGGGTTTTTTTTACCGCTGTAGCATAAAAACTCTAGGATGCAGCAGAATGCATTGGAAAGGCCAGTCTTGGGAGTGCTTGTCCTCTGCTGCTTCTCTCCATGAGTTGTCTGTGTTAGGGGTCCTGTTGTGCTGCCGCATCTTTGTGGAGGCACAGTATAAAGAGGGTTGCAGGCTAATTCTGTATGGGGAAAACAACCCTTTTCCAGGTTAGTTTCAGTGTCAAGCAGTTCCCCTGGATGTGTCTCAACATGACTAGGGAGCAGTCATGTTAGTACACACACGTGGGTAATTGGACAAAACTTCTTAGCACTGACATTGTCCCCAAATGCTTTTTATCACAGGAATGTATTCTAAGGATTACTGGGACATTCCCAGTGAATAAGTAATACTATTTATTGATAAAAAACATATATCTTATGCTTAAAAGATTTATTTCAGGAGCATAATGTGCTTGTTTGGATGCCTCTTCTGTAGCTTGAATTCAGCAAACAGAAGTACTCACTGTAGTGAAGTAGGTAGGTAGGTATTTCCAGAGCCAGTATGTCCATATGAAATACTGAAATGGTCTAGTTTCACTGTTTTGTTGTTAAGAAAAAACTCTAAGAGAACTTCTGTAAAGAAATCTATTGGCATGTTTTCATTTTTTGTTGACTCAGAGCCTAATATACTGTCCTACTTATGAGATAGTACATGTATAGAATATTATAAAAGATATTTCTGGCCTGGAGCTAGGATTGCTGTATTATTCATGACTAAAAAAGTTATGAGTGAGTTATGGAAGACATCCTATTAAAAGTCTATAGAACCTTGTATAATATCAAGTACTATATGCAGGCCATGTTTAAGAATGTTTCCTGTGAAAGCTTTTTAGGGTGGAAAATTTTACTTATAGAGTGAATGGATTCTTAATGCTGAGGTTACGTGATGTCGTGAATCCAGTTTTGTAGTATTTGAAAGAAAAAAAAAGCATTCTTGATTATCATTTGCTCATGCTACAGACCCTTTGCTACGTGGAGCCTCTTTGTGACCAAGGGCAGAATGTTTATGTTAAATTTCTAGTTTCCTTTGGTATCGATATGTGAGAAGGAAGGTGACACTTCGATGTTTTTGGTTTTAGTTTTTGTTTATTTCATAAAAGGTAATGCTTGAATATGTTTCACACTTTGGAATAGGGGGGGGAAATCACTAATAAGCTAGGATTTAATAAATAGAATGTAAGGGAGCTGGTCAGAGGTACACTAGAAATGTCATTTATCTGTTCCAGACATTGCTAAGGAAGTAGAAAAATAGTGTCATTGTTGTCACAATATACTGTAAATGTAATTTTTCAAAATAATAGCACTGCTTAACTTTTCAATGAAATATATTACAGATAATATTCTTTCACATTTGTTGTTTTTAATTCAGGAAGGCTGAAGACTCTGAAGTAGCAGAGGGAAAAGAAGAGTCACCTTTGAGAGATAATCTTTCACCATGGGAAAAATGGTTCATTGACAAAGAGAAGGAACTACATGCTCATTTACAGGCTAGAGTTACAGAGGTGAATACTTCCAGTTAGCTTGATTTTAAGTCTAACAGAAGATAGCAAGCACAAAATACAGGATTTTTTTTTTCCTTTTGATTGCAGAAACACAAGTAGTTTTGTCCATCATTTTAGTGTCTTGGGCCCCTCCATACTGTTTGTGTGTGACAGTGCTGACGTGATTCATGGTACATGAATTGTCTTTTGCTAAATGTTATGCTTCATTAAAGTGGTGCTGTATAATATTTTGCTTATCCAATTGTCGGGTAATAGTTCAAGTTTAAAGGATTAAAACCTATTTATATAATTGGTACCTTGATTTTCATCATGGGTACGTACGCCTGTATGTAGGTAGCAGAACACGACAGGGTGTGTGCTTGGTTAAGCACGCCAAGCTACTTGGTTAGATATGAGGTATGGTGTTGTGCCCACTTAGTGTGTAATTATACAACTGTTTGGTGTCCTTTCCCAGGATAGATTTCCCTGTGCCAGCATTTTTTTCCCCTCCTTCCATCCTTTACCCTCTTGCAAACAGACAGTTCTTGGATACTGGGGCTGGGGCAGAACTGAGAGCACTATATCTTTTCTTGAGTAATGTGTTTGTAGTTGCAGTTGTGTAAAGTCAAATTGGAAGTGTCTTACAGTGGTTAGAACAATCACATCAGAGTTGGATAATTTCTTACTTTAGGTACTGATTTACTCTTTGATTTTGAGCAATGTCCTAATCTTTCTGTGATTCACTTTCTGTAAAGTGAATGTAATGTGCAGCTGTTTTATGTGGGCTGCCTCATGCAGTTTATAAAACACCCACAGCTGAAAGGTTGTGGAGCAGTCTTTTAGAGGTCAGCATAACACCAAAATAGCTTGTTAAACTTGGGGAATATGTTCTGATCCATTAATATTCACCACAGTTCTCATGACTTTCCTTTTCTGTTCCAGTTTGGTAATTGTCTCTCCCTGGTTTGATTTTTAAGTAGAAAAAAGGAGCCAAAGTAATTTCTAGTGTCATGCAGAAAACATGGTTTGCATATGGACTTCTCATGTGGTCTTGATGAGCAACCAAAGCAATTTATTTTCATGTATCACACAATAGCATATATACAGTACTAAAGTCTCTCAAATATGAATTAGGAGCAGTCATAGGACAAGTATTACTTAAAGCCATGTAGGAATCAGTGGAATAGGTAAATGTTTTATTTTCAGTTTGTAAGTTTTTGAAAACACTAGATGTTAAACTGAGATGTAGGCAACTCAAATAGCTTACATCGGGGCGGAAAACTACAATCAACCCTTTTGTAAGATGCCAGAATAGGACAAAGTGATATCAAAATGTGTTACTTTATTTGCATATATAAAGTATTCTAAACTGGTATCCTAAGAAACAGCTGTGAAGTTTCAGATCTTTTGCTGACAGCAGCACCAACTCTGCCCTGAATGTCAGAAATGTGGGTAAACATTTGGAATGGATAGTGGCTGGGGTCTTCTGAGGTGCTCATAGTGCCATTACCTTTTACAGAAACCAGGATCCCTGCAATACAAATGTCTCAGGACTCAAAGGAAGTGTTAGTTGCTATAACTTTGCCTCAATACAGTTAACAGCTGTATTTTCAGACTGTGTCTGTATTGTGTTTGCTTTGAGCTCTCTGTAGGCTCCTATTTTTTCTTGATGTTGTACTAAATTCAAATTGAATGCCATAAGAACAGTGAGTTCTCTCTGAAGCTGACCGCGATGTAGAGACCATAAAATCAGTTTCATGGAAGTAATTGCATCTATGTTTGAAGGTCTGAAGTTTCATTGAAAAATAGCACTTTGGTGCTAATTCTGCTGTTGGAGAACCTATACATCTCAAATTGTCATTTTAGTCATGGGTTTTTTTAATTGATTTATTTACTTGGAAAGATAAACTGATTGCATATACACTCAATGTCCTGTAAAGATGAAGTACTTCAGAATTTCTTCTCTTATCCTCAAAATAAAGCTCCTGTATAAAGATTTGCTAAAATCTGCAATAGTTTTAGCTTTACTAAGCTTTAGGTTAAGCCTTAAGCCTTCCTGAATGCAGAGCAGTACACCATGCAAATTTTAAGTATTGTAGGAAAGTACTGCTGCAAATTGTTTCCACTGACTGAAAGGGCATTTAAATAACCTGAGAAGTGATTTGTTTTCTCAAATTGTTTCTAAAGCCTCATTAAAATTGTCATTTCTAGTACATATTCTAAAAATTATACATTTCTGTTGATTGTGTTCCGTGTTACTGCTGTGTCATCCATCTTTTCAGAAATCTTCATGAAGGAAAAATTTCAAAATCTGATGCTTACCTTGTTTTTACTGTAGCACTGTTTCTAGTATTGAGTATAGTATACTGGTGTAGGTGATCACCACAGATTTAAGATATGTACTTTTTCTTCAATTAGGAAATGAAAATGCAGCTTGAAAAGAGGAAGCAAAAGGAAGAATGTGAAAGGAGAAAAAGGATAGCTGAAAAGCAGTACAAGGAATGGGTCCAAAAAAAAAGAGAAGAGGTAAATATTGCTTTGGCTGCAAATATTCTAGCACATACCATGTAAAGTAAACCTGTGTGAAATTTACTTAAACTGTTTGGACAACCATGGTTTTGGTTTGCTGTTTTAATTGAAAATTATAAAACCACACTAACAGTTAAACATATTTCCAAGATTGATTCCTTTTTTTTTTTTTTTTATTTTCAGAAGATATAAAGATAATTGGTTTTGAGTAGTCAGGCAACTGATAATTTGCCTACGTCTTGTGCTGTCGCCTACTGCTAATTATAGCTGGAATTCTGATCTTCAGTGTACCCTACTCTTTCTGACTTCCCAGCTTCAATGCCCAAGTGTTTTGGGTGAAGTGTGCTTTTTAGCTGTCTTCAATATCTTGTATACAAGTTGAGCCAGAAGAAGGATTTAGTTAAGTACTATTGTGGACAGACAAATAACATGGTAGAGTTTGGAGGGATAATTGAGGTGTGAGGCCAGATTCAGGAAATTGTCAGTAGACCACAGTTAGCAATTCCTTCATCCAAAAAGTCATTTCTGAGTGGGATCAAATTTTTTTTTAAAATTCTTTTGAGAAGGATGCCTAAGTCCAGGATCAAAAGCAGACAGAATCCTGACCTCAGTGAGGCACTGTACAGCTGCATGTAACACAAAGCAAGCATGTGTACTGGGTGGCAAAACCGGCAATGTTTGGGAGCCCTGGGCTTGTTCAGCCTTTGGTAGTTTGTGGGCGTATGCATTTAGCGTCTTATGGTCTGTAGCAATACCAGTTGCTTACTGCTTTGTACTTTTGGTTCTGAATAAAATCAAATGACAATTGATTAAAAATATCATAATGGCACCCTCTCCTGCTCCCTGCCCCACACTCACATCTTCAGCTTCTGTAAACTTCTACCTGTTTGTATCTTCCAAAGGCCTTTTTGGATTTACTGATTAACTACTTCTTTTCTGTTGTCAATGGGAATAGGAGGTCTTTTTATGGTAATCACATCAGTCAAGAAGACAGGGGAAAAAACATATTTGTGTCTGTACTTTGTCATATTATATTTTGGAAGGATTAAGGTCATCCTTAGGCCATATCCCAGGCTTTTACCAAAAGCAATCTGATTTTCATTTAAATCGGATGATTCATTGGCTAGTCTTTTCTGTAAACCGCACTCAAATCAAGAACAAACTGAACTTAAAAGCTTAGCTGTCTTTAGGATATTAACATTTGTGCTGCATAGACTTTACCAGTTCAAGTTTCCACAAGATTATCTGTGGATCTGGACACAGACTGAAGGCTAAATATGTTAATTCAGTGATTAAGAAGACATTTAAAATTGTGTGAAGATTTCACATGAAGTTTAAGGTTAGATTCATGAGCACCGACAGTTGTTATAATATTCCTGTGGAGCATGTATACCTCTCTAAATTGGGAAAGCTCACTTAATTTCCTCCTAGAAACATCAAAAGGTGCTCCTTGAGGCAAAACTCATAGTATTCTTCACTGAAATATGCATTAAGCACTCACGTTTTTCATATCCAATTACTGATTCTGAGCCCCTGTGTGTAAGCTGTAGAAAATGCTTTACTTAACGGGAGTCAGTGCTTTCATGGATGTTACCTCTGTGGTCTCCACAGGTCTGTATCCTTCCCCATTGCTGATTACTGTACTGTCAAAGGCAGTAATGGATGGTTGAGTGTACATGGCACTTTACCTTCATCTTGAGCATCCAGCACCAGGAAACACTGCTGGTAAATCTTCATACTATGAATGTGAGATATGTTTATGTCAGAAGTGGAATGTTTTTGTGTCCATAAAAGAATTCTGCTGGTTTTCTGTATGCTAAACCAGTGTTCTTGCATTTTGTTGTATGGCAGTGTCAGTTGTGATGCTCTGACTGTTAGATCTAGTCCTTTAGGGTCAGGTTATGAAGCAAAGCTTGAGCACTATTTTTGTTCACCAGCAGTTTAATTTTTTATTGTTTAATATATATTTAAATCTGTATGCTCTAAAGTTTTTTTATGCTTCTAATCATTTTGCATAAACTGGTTTTGAAAATAAAAGAATCATAACCATTTAATATTCTGTTATGTAAATAGCCTTTGCCATTTTAAAGGTTGTAAATGAACTAGAAGTAATATATTGAAATATGAGCTATCAAAGAACATTCTAAGCTCTGAGTATTTATGCAAATATTACAAAATTTTGCAGCTCACTAGGAATTAAAAGCCTAATAAAATGAACTGTTAGATGCTATGCTGGTTTTGTTTTAATGCCTTTATGATTTTCTATAAGACACTAGATCTGTGCTGGACAAAAATAGTCTTCCTCTCATGAGGTTGAGTAGTTTGTAGGCAAATAGTAAATTATCTATTTAACTTGTTCTGTTAGATGTAACAGCTCTATATTTCACAAGTTGCAGGAATATTAATCAAAATATTTTAACTCTAAAATAACTCCAAACATGTTTTTGGTTTCAGAATAAAATTTGCTTAAATCCAACATGATTTTGTATGTAGCTAAAACTTTTATTTCTGAGTTACTATTAGATTTACTGGTAAAAATGTGGAGGGCATGACTGTAAATGCCGAGAAGGCAAAGTTGTCAGTGTTCAGTGTCTCATTTTCATTGTTAAAGTAGCCTTGATTTGAGTGGTATGCAGAACTGGACATAGATCTGCAAAGCCATTAGAGTCTGTCTTAATCCTTCTGGTGTGTTAAAATGTTTGCTGGATTGCTGGTTGCTCTTTTTAGATTCCAGTTCAGTAAGGAACTCTGTGTAGGCAACTCATAGCTGAACTGCGAAGTTTAAAAAGAGGGGGATTGATGTCCTCGATATTTATATTATGTATTATTGTGGGTTAGCCCGGGTAGGCAGCTAAGCCCCATGCACCCACTCATTCTCTCCCCTACAGTGGGATGGGGAAGAGAATTAAAAGCGTAAAAGTGAGAAAACTCCTGAGTTGAGATAAAGACAGTTTAATAAGTAAAGCTAAAGCTGTGCACACAAGTGAAGCAAATAATTCATTCTCTACTTCCAGTCGGTAGGCAGGTGTTTAGGCTTTTCCAGGAAAGCAGGACTTCATGTCCCATAACAGTTACTTGGGAAATACAAACACTAAATCCTAACATCCTCCCCTTTCCTCTTTCTTTCTCCAGCTTTTATTGCTGAGCAGTGTGTCATATGGCATAGGATATCACTTTGGTAGGTTGGGATCAGCTCTCCCAGTTTCCTATGCTCTGTTGGGGCAGAGTGAGAAACAGAAAAGGCCTTGAAGCTGTGTAAGCGCTGCGAAGCAATGACTAAACTACTGTTGTGTTACCAACACTGTTTTGATCACAGATCCAAAACATAGCACTACAGGAGCTGCTATGAAGAAAATTAACTCCATCCCAGCCAGAACCCAGTGCATATATGTAATACTTATATTTGCAAAAATAACTGAAATCTCAAAAGCAGAATGCTTCCATCCCAAAATAACTAATTCTGAAACTTGTGTTGATAAAATCCTTGTCTCTAGTCCTTAATTTGCATATAATACTTCGTGCTATATTAAATTGATAACTGGCAAAGTTGTAAGAGCGCAAGTAATGTTACACATTTTACATTGGAAAAACTAATTATTCTAATACCAGTGTTGATTTGATTAAGTAAATATTTTCTGCATTATTGCTTTGAGAATAACACATCAATTTTTTATTATTTCTTTAAAGTAAATATGAGCAAAGCAGGTATTAATCTTAGAACTTTGATGTTCAGTTTTTTTCATTGTCCAGTTTTGTTTTCATAAATCTCCATTACTTACTGGAAAATATAATTTTAATGGAAATCATGGGAACATTCTATGTTGATGCTTTTGCACTGAAAATTTTGTTCTTATAACTTAATTTGCTATTAGCTGATAGTCTTTGTAAGAAGCAAAAAGCAGTAAGAAATATGAAAGCCTAGAACCAACACACTAAAATAATGAATGACAGTGTTCTTGGAGCAGACTTCTCTTTCTTCGTGTGCTGCATCATTCCTTCCAGAAGAAAGACTTAGATTCTAACTCTTACTCCAAAGACTTTTTGTTTAACACATATTTTATCTCATCTTTGATAATATAGAACACAGATTGTTCAACAGCTTAAGCATGACTTTCAAGTTAAAAAATCGCGCTTGCTCATGCTGTCTTTCTTTCCTCTGATCTTTCAGTACTGCTTCAACACAAGGGGTGGGGAATCCTGTCATCCCAGCTTGCAGCCTGGTAGTCGGAGTCTTCTCCCCACAGTGGCACATGTTAGTTTGAATTCCCCCAGGCAGAGAAGTAATGAAATCCGGATCTTCCCCTCTCCTAGGTTAATGTTCTAACAGCTGAACTCTTGCTCTGAGTCAAATCAGTGGTTGCTGCTACATTTTATGTAGAGCCCGATGTGCTATGGTTTTTGCTGACAGTTTGAACTTGAAAGAGATACTGACATGTTCACCTTTTTCAAGACTGAACCCTTTCAAGAAATGTATTTGTGAAGAAAGCTTAAATATCTAGTATAAATACTTTCCAATCTTGAGAGCAAACTACATTTAAGAATTTAAATGTTCTGTTTACGTGTCTGAGTCTGTCTTTACATATTTAAAGTTTTTTGATTCTTGGCTTAATTTTTTAAGGGTTTTTTTCTGCATATTGTGGATTTTTCCACATCCAGACCTGGGGTACTTTACAAAACAGATTCTTTATATTTTTTTTAGTACTGTGTTGATGTGTCTTTACACATATTTTTCTGTAAGGTGATGTGTGGCCAATGCCACGATTATAATTTGGGGTTGTACACAAATCTTAATTGTATCCAGTCTTACCTTTGGATTTCTGTAAGTAGAATGGAGTGATTTCTCATGATTACTGTAAGAATGAGTTTTAGATTGACTTGTGGAGGAGGAATTCAGGGTGGCAGATGATTAAAATATGAATGCTCATGTATTTCAGCAGCATTTGAGGAGTCTGCAATCTTCTGAAAACCCCAGGGACCAAGTACACTAAGATTTCCTGCTTGTCGCATACATTTTTATTAGCCACATGAGAGGAACACAGTTTGGGAGAAAGATCCATGTATATATCCAAATCTCCAGTGTGCAAATCCAAATCTCCAGACTGCAGTGGGGTCTGCATTGACTTTGTGTGAGTGTGAGCAGTAAATCAGTGTAAACCTGCCTGTCAGTAGACAACTGCAGCTCAGTGTTGTTTCACTGACCTCGTTTATAGCCTCTTGTTGTTTTCACATGCCAGTTCTAGAGAAATGAAGAAGTATTTCTGTAGGCTAGG
This sequence comes from Neomorphus geoffroyi, assembly GCA_033558235.1. Classification (NCBI taxonomy): domain Eukaryota; kingdom Metazoa; phylum Chordata; class Aves; order Cuculiformes; family Neomorphidae; genus Neomorphus; species Neomorphus geoffroyi. Next base: position 16,854,683 of record JAUMJM010000033.1, on the reverse strand, counting down.
TTTGGTGACTGAGCTGTGTAATAAGGCTAACTTGAAAAGATAATAACAATTGGCTGAACCACCATTTTCTAAGGCGCCTAAATGTGGTTGACGTTCAGGATTGTTAGGAACATAAATGAGGAAATTGAGATGTATGTTCTGATGTTCTTATGTCTTGTGCCATCAGTTAGCTTAGAATGGTGCTAGAATATGGTGGCTAAGATCTCAGAGAAACAACTGTGAAGTAGAACTATCCACTATCTAGAGAAAATTATTGTCACGTTCTGCAGATCAGAAAATGGGAGAAGATTGCTTTGAGAAGTGTCTTGAAAATATAAACCACAACATTAATTGCTGGAAATATTTCTGTTCAGTGACATAGAAAATGCAGAACAGAAAGCAGCTCTGCACTTTACCTTCCATCTTCTCATTTAATCATTGATACAAAAATACAGAAATACATATTTCATTAATTTTCTTCCAGCTGGATATAGTGTCTCTGTTTCAATGACAATTGGACTTCTTTTTGCTTGAAAAATTATTTTGTGTTTCTGCCATCTGTCAGGAAGAAAGTGGGATGCTTCTTCAAATTTTAAATTCTCCAAGTCTGATTTTTCTGGAAAAGTTAGTAGTTCAGCCGATGAGACCTTAGTTTGGTACTGACTCAGTGAGACACGTGCTACTTACTGAGTCACCATCACTGCTCTGTGGGACAACTGCATTTGTTTTGGGTGGGGGATTTCCAAGTACTGACCTAGCCCAGGCTTTATTAGGTTCCGAGGCTTGATAGGATCATAGCTCAGAGCAGTGAATCTGCAGGGCAGATTTGTATCCTTTCTCCGTAGTAGTGTGCTTGGGTGGAGTGGTGGGAGAACAAGCCTTTCTTGTGCTGAGTAATTGGATGTTTTACAATCAATACCTTAATTTGTGTAATACCTGTAGTTACATTTTAAAGTATACATAGATTTACTGGTGGTTTACTGAATAGATCATGTCTGTTTTGAACACAGCATCAAAGAGAATTTTTAAAACCCTATCTGACAACACCAAGCATAAACAAATTATATAATTTCTCTCTCCCCTTAGATATTTGTGGAAGGAGAGTGAGAAGAGGATTGAAGGACATGTACATTAATATGCACATTCTTAGCATTTTTGATAGGTTCCTATAAGAGAAAGTAATGAGAATGGGGGGAAGCTGAGAAGGCCAGGGTGACAGGAGCTTGACATGAAACAGGTTATTAAAGCAGCTGGGAATGTGGTGTGCACTAACTTTATGAACGAAAAGTTGTTCTGTGCGTGAGAGAATAAGGAAGCGTTTCTGATAGTCTGCAGAATAATTTTTGGGCAGCTGCAAAGTCTGCAGTTCTGTAGGACTCTCCCCATCTCAAGGATGTCTCACTGGAAGTAAAATTTAGCAATAGTTGTGGCTTTTGTGGTAGTGTACATGGCAGATAATTGTTTGCGTAGGACCTAATGAAAATTTGGCTTGGCCTAGGTAGTAGCTAAACTCAATCTTAAGTATTGTTATGTGAGTAAAGATACATGATTTAAGAAGTTTCCCTGCCTTTTCAATAGTCTTTAGAAAGGTTTTTAGTCTATTTTCTGCTTATAATTTTTCTCCATTATTGAACAATTCCCCTAAGTATGGAAGAGGCTCTTTTTTTCTTTTTCTCCTTTTTATACAACAGTATATCCATAGCTGAAGACTGTAGCTTTGAAAGTTTTGTAACTTACTTTCATGTACAATAGAGGTAACTCAGCAAACAACAAGATTTAAAATCTTTGTAAGCCTTCTAACTCACTCTTTCAGTATGTATCTCTCATGTAGATGAATGCTTTTTATGTATTCCAGACTACCATTGTCTCAAAACAGGATTTTTTGAGATGCATGTGGGGAATATTTGGTAATGAAGGGACAGAGGAATAGCTCTGAATAAAAGAGATTAAGATGAATTTTAGATGAAGAAGGAGGAAAAGCTTAGGCAATTGCTTATTTGGTTTTCAGGCAGGTGGTTTCAAACGTATTCAAATGCAGAAGGATATGTTTCATAATAAGAAAGATCGTTTCCATTCTTCACTAATACAAAAATGTTAAAAGAATCTCCTTTTTTTCTAGGATGAAATTATTTTCTTTTCATTTGTCTTAGTTGTAAATAAAAATTTTATCATGTGCACAGGCCTTAGAAACAGTGTTATAAAATCATATTATTGAGACTTCCATTATTTTGTAGTTCTGTGGAGTTTTACATGGCAGAATGTGCATTGAAATTGGAGTGTAATCATATCTGATAATTTTCTCTACACTGCAGAACAGATTCAGCTGATATTAGCTATTGTGATGTATTAGAAGTGAAATGAAAAAAAGAGTTAATAGGTAATTGTTGCATGAAATTGTGTGCAGTGTGTACACAAATAGCTCTCTATTGTCAGATAAGAATATTTGATGAGCGTATACCAAACCATGGTACTGAAAGTATCACCATGGTTTAGGGGAAGAAGCATCCACCTCGGAGATTATGATAAATGCAGTTAATATGGCATCACTTGTAAAAGGTGGGGAAAAGCCATGATTTAGCTGCCGATGTTAAAATCATAGTAATTCTTCTAGTGTTGGCAAATACAGAATGGTGCAATTCTGTAAACTGGCTTCTTCTGGTAAGAAGTCCGCAGTTTAGCATTATAACATGCTCAGAAAAAAAAGAATGCCAAGAATACGCTAAGATTATGCTTAGATGATTTATTTATTGAGACAATTTCATGTAGTGTGGACAGGGATTCAAACATGAACATATGAACTAGATTCTAATGTGAATTTCTTATTTTGATGTCAGTTTATACCTAAATATGCTGAACAATCTGCATATCTGAAGGACTGTTAGAAGAGGGAAGTTTGCTTGACTTCCATTTGGAACTGTAGTTTGCTCTGGATTCACTGAAAAGTACAACTAACACACCATGGTTAAGAATTGCAACATATGTATCTTTTCCAGAAATACTGAAAGTGTCTGAGGTGTTTTAAAAAACATCTGAATAAATAAAAGAGTAGTGAATATAATAATGTAGGGAATCCTGAAAGTACACTTTTTAACATGTTTTGTGGCAAGTTTGTGTTTATTATATCTGGAACCTAGTGATGAATAGGTTCTGTCTTCAAAGAGCTGACAGTATGACTTTTTTCACAGTTTTGATAATTCTATTTGTAATTATGTCATAAATCTAACTGTAAGTGAATTGCCCATTGACATATACTGAAAAGTTTCTATTTTGTTTCTTTGATCTGTTTTATGTAGGAAAGAAGGCAAAGGGAACGAAAGCTGAGCAAAGAAATGGCAGAAAAAGCTGCAAGGGAACTAGAAAAGATGCGGTTACAAGAAAAGGCTGAGATAAAGTATAAAGAATGGTTAAAGAAGAAGAGAGCTGAAGAGGCAGAAAAGAAGAAGAAAGAGAAGGTATTAATCAAACCTAACCAAATAAATTATTAGTTATCTAATCTGGAACTTGTATTAAATATATTGGTTGATTGAATTGATTAGAATTTTTCAAATGGCAGTGTTATACATGAAAAAACCTTTCAAAAAGTTGTAGAGTTAGTTCATGGAAGATTTAGAGGTATGGTCAGCAAAGCAAAATTGTGACGACTAAGGCACAGACTCAGATCAGCAGTGATACTGAGACTGAGACACTTTATTCATCCACACTGGTGCCTTTTATACACTTACGAAGGCTACAGTGATTTTCCATCAGCCTAACAGTCCCATGTTACTCCACTATAAACACACTTCCCTTTTGCCCTGACGCAGTGCTGGGCTTTACTCTATCGCCTTTCCCACGGTCGGCCAGTCATGAGTCTGTCAGACTAAAGCCTGAGAACTTGTTCTAAGGCCTATCTTCCATTTCTAAACAATCTTCTCCCACAATTCCCCCATTTTAGTTTCCAATCTGCGCTAACATAGCTCTACTTATGGTTCTATCAGTCATTCTTTGTACACATAGCATTACACAAGGCACACATATTAAAACACATACTAAAACCATTAAGCATGATAAACCGAACATTAAACAATGTTTCAGCCATGCTCCTAAACCATTAAACCATCTTCCAAAAATATCCCATTCGTTATCTTCCTGCAAATTTCTTACTAATTCATGCAATTCTTTAATATTTTTATTAATTGATTGTGAGTGATCAGATAAATTCGTGCAACAGAACCCATCAAATTCTTCACAGCCATGGCCATGTGCCAACAACCAAAAATCAATGGCAGCATGGTTCTGGAGAGTAGCGTGTCTTGCTGGCCACACTGTTTCTGATACAGGCCAAGATGCCATTGGCCTTCTTGGCCACCTGGGCAACTGCTGGCTCTTATTCAGCCGGCTGTCAACCAATACCCCCAGGTCCTTCTCTGCCAGGCAGCTCTCCAGCCTTTCTTCCCCAAGCCAGTAACACTGCACAGGGTTGTTATGTCCCAAGTGCAGGATTCAGCACCTGGTCTTGTTGAACCTCATCCCGTTGATTTCAGCCCATTGATCCAGCCTGTCCAGATCCCTCTGCAGAGCCTCCCTTCCTTCAAGCAGATCAACACTTCCACCCAGCTTAGCGTTATCTGCAAACTTAGTAAGGGTACACTCGATTCCTTTGTCCAGATTATTGATAAAGATATTGCTCAGGACTGGACCCAGCACTGAACCCTGAGGAACACCTCTTGTGAGTGGTTTCCAACTGGATTTAACTCCATTTACCTCTACTCTTTGGATGGCCTGGATATCCAGCCAGTTTTCAACCCAGCAGAGGGTGTTCCTGTCCAGGCCAGTGCTGTGAGAAACGGTGCCAAAGGCTTTACTGAAGTCCAGGTACACCTCATCCGTGGCCTTTCCCTCATCCATTAAATGGGTAGCCTTGTCGTTGAAGGAGATCAGGTTGGTCTGGCAGGACCTGCCTTTCATAAAACCATGTTGACTGTGCCTGATCACTCAATTACCCTGCACGTGCTTTGTGATAGCACTCAAGATGATCTGTTCCATGACCTTCCCCGGTACCGAGGTCAGACTGACAAGCCTGTAGTTCTCCGGATCCTCCCCTCTGACCTTTCTTGGAAATGGGTGTAACATTTGCCAGTCTCCAGTCAAGTGGCAAAGTCAGCCAGGACTGCCGGTAGATGAGGGAAAGGGGTTTGGCGAGGACCTCTGCCAGCTCCCTCAATACCTTTGGGTGCATCCCATCTGGCCCCATAGGCTTGTGTATGTCTAATTGGCCAAGCAGATCTCTAACCAAATCCTCCTGAATCCTTACAGCTTCATTCTTGTGGTCTTCTGGCTCAGGGGGTGAGTATCCCAAGAACATCTCAACTTACTATTAAAGACCAAGGCAAAGAAGGCATTAAGTACCTCTGCCTTATTCTCATCCCTCATCACTACTCACCCTCCTGCATCCAGTAGAGGAGGGAGATTCTCCTTAGTCCTCCTGTTGTTGTTAATGTATTTGAAGAAACGTTTTTTATTGTCTTTCACCAAACTGGTTAGTTGGAGTTCTGGTTGGGCTTTAGCCCTTCTGATTTTTTCCCTACATGATCTCACCTCACCTTTGTAGTCCTCCTGGGATGCCTGCCCCCTCTTCCAAAGCTCATAAACTTTCCTCTTCTTCCTGAGATTGATGCAAAGCTCTCTGCTCAGCCAAGCTGACTTTCTTCCCTGCCAACTTATTTTATAGTACATGGGGATGGCCTGCTCTTGTGCCACCAGGATTTTCTTCTTGAGGGGCATCCAGCTCTCTTGTGCTCCTTTGTGCTTTAGAACTACCTCCCAATGAACTTTATCAAGCAGCCTTCTGAAGTGTTCGAGGTCTGCCCTCTGGCAGTCCAAGGTGACAGGTCTGCTGACCCCCCTCCTTACTCCTCCAGGAACTCAGAATTCTGTCATCTCATGATCACGGTGCCCTAGGCATCCTCCAACAGTCACCTCTCCCACAAGGCCTTCTTTATTCAGAAACAGCAGGTCCAGTGGGGCACCTTCTCTAGTCGTTTCACTTACCAATTGTGTTAGGAAGTTGTCTTCCACATGCTTAATGAACCTCCTAGACTGTTTCTGCTGTATTATACTTGCAGCGGTCACCTGGAAGCTTGAAATCCCCCCTAAGAACCCGGGCTAGTAATCGGGAGACTTCTCCCAGTTGCTTGTAGAAGAGCTTATCAGTTTCTACATCCTGGCTGGGTGTCCGATAACAAGACCCACCACTGTATCTGGGTTACTGTGCATTCCACTCATTTTAATCCCTAAGCACTCAACCCTATCATTACTGAGTTCCACGCAATCAAAACGTTCTCTAACATAGAGAACAACCCTGCTGCCTCTCTTTCCTAGCCTGTCCCACCTGAAGAGTTTGTAGCCACCCATGGCAGCACTCCAGCTGTGTAAATCATCCCACCATGTTTCTGTGATGGCAACTATGTCATAATTTTCTTGCCTTGCAATGGCTTCCAGCTTCCCCTGTTAATCATTATGCATGAAAACTATGAAATGTGTGACCAGATGTCTTATCTGTGAAGTATTTTAATTAGCATTACAGTGTAATTTTTTTGTAGAATATATAATATTATAGGGGTACTGCACTACCGTTGTAGCCAAATGGGGGGGAGGATTGTGGTGACAAGAGTTTACCTATATTTCTCCTGTAATTGCAGCAGTTGTTCTTGAAGTGCAGAACACATTTCTAAGTATTTCACATGTACATAGAATAATTTCTTTGGATTGACTTTAAAATACCGTAAGTTGTATCACATCAATTGTCAGGCCTTAATGACCTTAATTTTGTTGTCTTTTATACTGGTTGTGGTTTTTTCCTGCTTAACAAACTGATTGTGTGTCTCTGCTGAGCCACTAAAATGCACAGTACAAGGGCCTTGAGGTCCAAGGCAATGAAAGTCATCAGACAGATTTAACCCACGTGCATTCTTTTAGTCATGTCTTCATTACCTAGGTTATTATCAACTAAACTTAGTGCCTTGCCTGTTCTTACTGCTTTTACTCTTACTTCTGATTACTGGTTCCCCAAGCCTGGTCTTAGAAGCAGCCTAGTTGTGTCTGATGCAGAGCTGTTTGAATTATTGGGAATTGAGAAGAACAGATGACTGCCCAGAAGCAGTAGCCTCTGGGCTAACTGCAGCACAGTAGGCCCTGGTCATCTGCCTGTTATGTTCAGTATAGTTTCTACATGTCTTCCAAAAGGTTTCTCAGAGTGTTTTTCAGAGAAACACTGGCTTAATGCAGAGGTTGGGTCTTTTTTTTTTAGATTTAAAGGGAAAATATGCAACTTTTCTATTGTCAGGAAGATGTATTTGTATAGGAAAACAAATTTGAAATATATTCAGCAGAATATCTGCAAAAGATTTATTTACCTTTTTATGTTTGTTGTACAGGGCTTTGTCTATAAGTAGCTTAGATTTTTTTTATATTTTTAGGAAAAAGAAAAGGAAAGGGAAGCTGAACTGCAGTGCAAGAAAGAGAGATCAGAACAGATCTTTAAGGAATGGCTACAGAATGCTAAAAATAAACCACGCCCTGTTTTAAATTATTATGGCATCCCATGTAGAAATTCTACAGGTTTGTACTCTTACTTACACATATGTAGTGACTTAGGTTTGTGGTTCTTTCTCAAATTTTTTAATGTAAGATGAAACCTGCTTAAAATTTTCATTCAGTATATAATTTTGGCACATGGGAATGAATATCTCATAAGGTATAAGTTAGAGAAGCTTTTACTCTGAGACTGCATTTTTCAGAGCCCTTCATGTTATGTGGGAGGAACATGATACTATTTGAGAGAATAATGCAGCATACCCTATTATAACAACATATATATGTTGTTATAAAAACACATATATGGTTTTTTTCCTTGTCAGACACAGGAATCACTACAGAAAATCACTTGATTCCTGTGAAGCATATCAGTTATCTTGCCATCCTGGTAAATATAGTGTTTGTGTTACATTATTTGTGTGTCACCTTATCACACCTGAATCCCCCTTTGAAAAGAGGTGGATTTTTTGAGACACAAAGATTAATAAGAGGCTGACAGAAGTCCTGTCAGGAAAAGGAGACATGGGAATCAACCTGTTTTCTGAGCTAAGGTTTCTTTTCTATTTAGCTTTGCACCTGCATCACACTTTCTTGGATTCTGTCGTCCTATTCCGTTTTCAGTTTTAAGGGAAGTGTTAAAGAGAATGCATTTGATAGTGTGGTGCTTTGCAAGTCTCACATTATTTTTGTGGGTTTTGTCATCCCACATGTTATAAAATCAGAAAAGCGGTAAGAAACAGCATTGCATTTTATGCTTGAGTAATTAATTAATTTTTCTTTAAAATATACTTATATGTATGTCTTTTTTATAGAATTAAAATAATTAAATGTTTAAGCAAATGTATAAAGCAGGTGAACAGCCTGTGGTCTTTTGCTTACATCTGTTTATAGAAGATGATACACTTTGCCTTTGTATTTTTTAGACCTTCCTGACAGCTGCAATCACTTAAGTGACTTTTGAAAAATATTTCTATATTCAATCATGTTCGTGCAATAAAATATATTCCAGATTTGTTTTACCCAACCACATGATGAATCCACTGAAATTTCACTACAGACAAATGACTGATAGGACAACAAGTCCCTTCTGTTGCATTTTAGGTTTTCTGATATTGCATTATGGGCACCTGGTTATTACTTGCAGGTTATTAATATATATGTGGTTAATTAGTATATTTTCCTCCTCAATAAAATGAAGATTAACAGTTAAGCAATGAAGGAAAAATATGTGAGCTTTGTGTATGTGGTGACAGGAAGTTATGTTTCTAAATGCTTTGAAATAATGCAAAGTAGCCAGTCTGTGGAAATTTACAGCTTATAAGTATTCAAAGGACTGAGCATTCTGGCTGTTACACACTATTTGACCAGCTTATTTTTTTACATAGAGATGAAGAATATGCCATTTATTGGTAAAAAAGAAAGGTGGAAGATTTATTGCTTTGGATCATTTACATGGGCCTATGCTGTTTTCCTCTGAGGATGCCATTGTGTCTTTGCTAGTGCAGAAGATTGTTAGAACTGCTTGCATTGTAAAGCTTGTAGTGTAAATATTCCTTTTTGGTTATGTGTATTTTCTAAACATTTTAGGGTATGCTGATGGAAATCGGTATCCAGTTCCAGCATATTGTAACCCCATTCCTTGGGAACCTGTATGTCTGCCTCCTCCAAAGGAAGACAGCGTTCTTACTAGGAAGAAGAATTAGAAGCCTGTATCCTGTCAGTCACATTCGTCTTTGTCTACGGTAATTCGTAAGCCCAAGAGTGGGGTGAATGATCTGTGCACTCAACAAAGCATCTGTGGTCTCCTGTAGCTCTTCTTCTCCTTCTGGTATTCTGTACTGCTTGATCTGGAGAACTGCAGTAGGCGTTGGTAATTCTACAGGGTCCCATTCAGGGTATCCTTTTAAAAGGGTGATTGTTTGATTTTGTGGAATGGCCAGTGTGCATCCAATTGGAAACAGTCCCTGCTGGGTGTGAATGTCTCATCCTAATAACACATCAGCACCCAGAATATATTCATTAATAGAGGCTAATAATACTTGTGCAGAGAAGGGAGGATTTTTGCCAATTATCAATGTCACTGCTGCCCATACAGCGGGAGTGGCAGAGCCTCCTAACCCACCCCTGCGTTGTTGCCTTTTGTGCACAAACAACACTGTGCAATAGTCACTTCTGACCCCAATATCTACTAAAGCTAACAGAGGCTTCCCCTCCCGAGCGTCACCTGATGGTCAGGGACACATACGGGCGTCAGACCCCCGATGCTGCGCTGCTACAGCCGATCAGACCTTGGGGAACCGGCCTTCCGGTCATTGTTATTTGGCGGGCAACTTGCACCCGCGACTTGGTGCAGGGGGTGCAGGTGGTACCATGCGATGCAATTCATACACTGCCAATTGCTGCCATCGCTTAAACAACTCGGTTGCCAGGAGGAGGGGGTTTTACCCTGGCGATTTGAGAGGGTCCTGAGAGGTGGGGGAAGAATGCAGCCGACTCAATGTGAGTGATAAGCAAGCTTCCACTTTATTGATGTGACACAGCTTCTTTTATGCTCCTTTGCTTTAATTATGCACATGTGTTATAACATAATTGGCTACCTTTACTTTAATTATGCATTCGTATTATAACATTACTGGCTACTGGTGACTTCATCTCCCGGCTGTAGCTTGTCTCCCGACCGCAGTTAGTTAGTTTCCCGGCCGCTTATCCTTTCCATGCTGGCTCGTTACCAGGAATGTTGCTTACTCCTTGCTCAAGGTTATCGTAATCTTCATGGGCCTCCTGCATAGCTCCCTTATGCTAACTGAGCTCGCTTATGCTAACGGAGGCCTAGGCACACCAGCTCAGACTCAACGCTGTTACATGCTGCAAACCAACTCGTCCAGGGACTCATGTCCCCGTTCCTTGAGCCATTCCCCAACAATTCCCCCTTTTTCTTTTAATACAAAATAGGCTTTGTGAAACACTGATTGAACACTCTTTTCTATACAATCCTGCATACATTGCAAAATACAAGGAATACAAATGATTAATAAAAGGATTATTATGCCTACAACAATTAATTGTTTAATGAGATCCCGTAACCAACCCGTTAAGCCCCAGTTAGATAAAAAGTGGTCAAGCCAGCCGTTGTTAATTGTTATATCCTTAAAATTGTCGCGCAATTGCTTAATTTGTCTATAAATGCTGCTACCGTGATCCGAAAGATTTAAACAACACATCCCTTCAAATTCGTTACATCCATGACCTTGGGCTAACAATAAAAAATCTATGGCGGCGCGATTCTGCAACACAGCATGGCGAATGCTATCCACGTCATGCATTAGATCACTCAATATTAAATTCTTGTACTGCAAAACACGCTAATGTTTTAATATTTCTCCAGTTCGCGGCTGCCATAACACCCGGGGTGAAAAAGGACATGGCTATGGCGGATCCAAGAGACGAGATTCGAACATGGGGGTCACAATCAGGACCAATATTACTGATAGATCGTCGCTTTCGTGGGCTTCGAGTCATGTTATATGTATTGTGAATTAAATTCCGATAAGAGGGGGTAAACATAGTTAGCTTCCCAACACTCGGTGGTAGTCAGGCTGTTAATCTCATCTCACCTTACCCCTGCTTGCACCAGATCTGACCACATCTGCCTACGGGTCACTCTAAGCTTCTCTTGTACCCCATGCCAGTTGGTCTCCTGCCTACTCCTTTCTGCGCGGCTCTGATTTATTTACTTTCAATCCCAGTTACTACTACCAGATCGCACAAGCTGTTCACTAATTGCCCTACAGTCCCTAGGAGGGAGGGAGGGCTTCAAAAGGCTTGGTGCCCCTTTTAATAGCTGTCTTCATTTGCCTGGTGATCGATATCTCACCTGGACCGTCACCGTTAGTCAGACCCACTGCTATATCCAGTTGTCACAGTACATTTATGCCTTTCTCCGTGGTTCACCACGCCCCCTGAAGTAGCTGATAGCTCACCACTGTCCCAGGCTCGTAAAGGTCATGTCAGTAATGACTCGCCTGGCCGCTGTTGGAAAGTGGCCAGAAACTCACACAGTTCTTTCGGAGTGTCTGTACGATCCTGCTCGACCTTCCCCCCACTTGTCTCTCCCTTCGCAGCTGTACCAGGGGACGAGCTTGTACCTCTTCAAGATGTGGCTCTAACTCATATTCTATCTCAGAATTGGAATCAGGAGAAGAACTCCTGATGTGACCATCCCACTCCCCCGGATTCCAGGATGGACACACTAGGACAGCACAAACCTGTGTTAGTGTGGCGGGTGCTTTCCTGCTTCGCCTTCTCTTATTAACTATGCGAAGAGCTGACTGCTCCATCTTATGAATTAAATCCTGACTTTTCTCGGCCTGTGCAGAAATAAGGCCACTCAGACTCACCTCGTCACCTAGGGAGGTGATGGATGCAGTAAGGGTGGCCAGCAGCCTCCTTGGCTGCACAAGGCAAAGAGTTGGCCAGCAAGTTGGGGGAAGAGATCCTTCCCCTGTACTTAGCACTGGTGAAAAATACTGAACTATCTCGTGTCAAGTTTATGCTTCAGACATGACTTGTACCCTTACTTTGAGGGGATTAGTTTATACAATAAGCCTATGACTGTTCTTTCTAGGTAATGCCAAATACTAATAAGACTGAAAAAGCTTAGAGTAGTTCATGTTAACAGATTATTTGGTTTATTTGTTAGTAACTTATGAATTAGTATCAAGTCTCATATTTAGACTTTGACAAAGTACTTTGACAAAGTTCACCTGTTATTAAAGCAGTGCAAAGGACGTTATGCAATTGAGTTTAATTTTCCATTTTACACTGTAAACTCATGAACATAAAACTGTTCTTCAGAATGAAAAGAAATAAAAATCCTTTAAAGAGTAGTGTATCAATCTTTTATTTTAGTAGTGGCTAAAAATAACTCAAATTGGGACTGCTGTCTATTACAGAGGTAAATACAAGTGCAAACGCATTTTAAGAATACATAAATACATAAATCTGTGTATTTATTTTGTATTAATTTGATTGTACACACTTAGGAGAAGTCTGGGTTCCATAAAACATGTGGAGTGTCAAACTGTTTCTGTTAAGTAGGAGAACGTGGGCTTCACAGAAGAAGTCTGTACTTTGTCTTCAGGATGTGGAACCTGTGTGCAGCTTCTTGTGTAAGGGCCTCCATGATGGATTGGTATGAAACTAGTGGATTAATCAACTAGTTAATCTCTCTAGCTGACCTTGCCCTGTGGAGTTGTCTTGCGAAAGTCGGAAGTTGAACAGTCACATAAGCTACCAGAAGCTCGTTAATGTTTAGATGAAGAGAGAGCATTTTGCTGTAATGTGAATTAGCTTACAGAAGTTTTTTGGGTCTCTTAAATGATTGAAGAACCATATGCTACCATGTTAGTGTTTTCAGTAATAGTTGTTCTGAAATAGTATGTGACCACCAGTAAGGTGTATCGATGTAATTACCTGTGTTTGTATTTACAACCTTGTATTTGCTTTGGCATTTATTTGCTTATAGTGGTTGCTTATAGTGACCTTATGGGGTCAGGGTGCAATATAGCCCCCCTGTAATCCAGGAGGAAGAAGTTAGAGACCTGCTGAGCCACTTGGATCCTCATAAGTCTATGGCGCCAGATGGGATCCGTCCTAGGGTGATGAGAGAGCTGGTAGACGAGCTTGCTAAGCCGCTTTCCATAATTTATCAACAGTCCTGGCTACTGGAGAGGTCCTGGATGACTGGAAGTTGGCCAATGTGATGCCCATCCACAAGAAGGGCTGTAGGGACGATCCAGGTCATTACAGACCTGTCAGCCTGACCTCGGTTCCAGGTAAAATTATGGAGCGGATAATCCTGGGTGCGATCATGCGGCACCTGCAGAATGAGCGAGAGATCAGGCCCAGCCAGCATGGATTTAGGAGGGGCCGGTCCTGCCTGACCAACCTGATCTCCTTTTACGACCGTGTGACTTGCCTGGTGGATGAGAGGAAGGCTGTGGATGTAGTGTACATGGACTTCAGCAAGGCTTTTGACACTGTCTCCCACAGCAGACTCCTGGAGAAGCTGTCAGCCCGTTGCTTGGACAGGAACGCTCTGCGCTGGGTTAGGAATTGGTTGGATGGCTGAGCACAGAGAGTGATAGTGAATGGTGTCACATCCAGTTGGCGGCCGGTCACTAGTGGGGTCCCCCAGGGATCGGCGTTGGGCCCAGACCTGTCTAATATCTTTATTGATGATCTGGATGAGGGGATCGAGTCATCATTAGCAAGTTCGCAGGTGATACCAAGCTGGGAGGAAGTGTCGATCTGCTGGAGGGTAGGAGGGCCCCACAGAGGGACCTGGACAGGCTGGAGAGATGGGCTGATTCCAATAGCATGAGGTTTAACAAGTCCAAGTGCCAGGTTCTACACTTTGAACACAACAACCCCACGCAGAGCTCTAGGCTGGGGACAGAGTGGCTGGAGAGCAGTCAGGTGGAAAGGGACTTGGGAGTGCTGGTGGACAGGAAACTCAACATGAGCCAGCAGTGTGCCCAAGTGGCCAAGAAGGCCAATGGTATCCTGGCCTGCATCAGGAATAGTGTGGCCAGCAGGACTAGGGAGGTCATCATTCCCTTATACTCGGCACTGGTCAGGCTGCACCTTGAATACCGTGTCCAGTTCGAGGCCCCTCAGTTTAAGAAAGGTGTTGAGATGCTGGAGTGTGTCCAGAGGAGAGTGACGAGGATGGGGAAGGGGCTGGAGCACAAGCCCTATGAGGAGCGACTGAGGGAGCTGGGGTTGTTTAGCCTGGAGAAAAGGAGGCTCAGGGCAGACCTTATTGCTCTCTACAACTACTTAAAAGGAGGTTGTAGTCAGGCAGGGGTTGGTGTCTTCTCTCAGGCGACCAGTGACAGAACAAGAGGACACGGTCTCAGGGTTCATCAGGGGAAGATTAAGCTCGATATTAGGAAAAAATTCTTCATTGAGAGGGTGATTGGTCATTGGAATGTGCTGCCCGGGGAGGTGGTGGAGTCACTGTCCCTGGAGGTGTTTAAAGGGAGATTGGATGAGGCACTTAGTGCCATGGTTTAGATGGGGAGTAAGTGTTGGTGTTGGGTCATAGGCTGGACTCGATGATCTCGAAGGTCTTTTCCAGCTTTGTGATACTGTGATAGTGACATAAAGTGTCCTGTCATATGAATCATAGAATGTTTTGAGTTGAAAGGGACCTTAAAGATCATCTAGTTCCAATCCCCCTGCTGCAAGCAGGGACAGCTCATACTAGACCAGAAGATAGGCTTTGATAGCATTTATATTAACACAGTATGAAAGAATCTATGTCTTGTGCTGAAACACATCCTTGACTAGATTTCTGTTGGCTTGAACAATGACAAATGGCAATTTAAGAAGGCTTCCTATGCTAAAATAGAGTTGTCTTTCAGGATTGCATGTCTGTACCCAGGGTGAAGGACTAAATAAATCTTAAATGTATATTTGGTTCAGGAATCAGAATATGTCAGTAAGTGTTGAGGTCTGGTGGTTTTCTTTCAGATTTCTTAGCCATAGTAATTGAGCTGAGTACTTATTTGAATTCTGATGTAGGGATTTTAGGAAATATTAATAAATATCTAAAGCCATTATTCTTTTTTGCTCCCAACCTAAGATAGTATTGTTTTATCTCCACCAAATTTTCTGTGGAAAGTTTTAGCCTGTCTTCAGAATCAGAACAACTTTTCATTTGAAGACAGCCAGCTTTAAGTGGATTTACAACCGGTAAAAGAGCAGCTTTAAGATGAGGCCCTTGCTGTAGCTTATCTTAGCGTTGTAGGACACTCCTGTCCTAACTAAATTACAAATAAGGTTAAGACCTCATGAGTGTATGCATTGGCTCCAATTCAACCAACATAATGTTTTTGCTGAGCAAAGAGAAGAAATATTGTTTGGATTTTTTCCAACAGGATATCAACTGCACAATAAAATGCCCTGACCTTGTAGCATAATTTAAGGTTGTATGCTACAAAAAGATATAATTTCGTGCTGTTGTGACAAATAATTAATTTAAACCATGCTTTATTAGATGTTAGAAATATAAGATTTTAACACTTTGTTGTAGCTTAAACAGCATTCTGTATTCTCTTATTAAGTTCTCTCCTGGATTTTTCTACTAGTGAAATTTCACAGTAGATCAAGATGCAAAATCTAGAATTGCTCACTAGATACAATCTATATCTTGCATCTTGATGTCTGTTCCACTAAATAATATGAGTCTCAACATCAGCTTATTTTTATCTCCTTGTATTTGCAGGATTTCTGGTTTTAAGAATTCACAGACCACTTCAAAATCCTGGCTGCTGCACCCTTCTGGGATCCACAGCTTTTCCTCCTGTCCATCTGTCAGTCATAGAGTGCCACATTCAGCGTCACTGTGAAGGATAACATCTCTTGTGAGCTTTTAATGGTTCTGTAAATTACTCTGTAGGTAGCATGACTTCCTAGCAGTTGACAGCCGTTCCTCATACGGATGTTTTGGGGCTGAAAGTCTGCAAGTAGTAAAGTGAATCAAAAGAAGTCACAGGAGAGCATATGGTGAGTAAGAAGTCAACATTATTGTAGGCAACCTTCCATTCTTAGGTAGTAGTCCTATTAATCTAATATACAAAGTCTGACACAAAAAAACCCTGAAACTGTGCCTTTAGCTCCTTTTATGTAACAAATTAAGAAAATCAACTATGATTGCCTTCAAAATACTTACCTTCTGAGTTGACACACAGCTGTATATGATACCGCCAATGTTCAGAGCAATTCCACAGATCATTTTCTGAAAGGCTGTTGAGAATCTGCATCATTTGTGCTTTCACATCTTCTACGCACAAAAGAAGGGTTCCTTTGAGCACCAGCTTCATCTTTGGGTAGAGGCAGAAAGCACAGGGAGCCAGGTCTGGCAAACAGTGGGTGCTCAAGCACAGCGATGTTGTTATTAGCTAAAAACTGCTGCACAGACAGATCGTCGTGGGCTGGCACACACTGATGTTTTCCGACTGAGGGTAAGAAAATGTTTATATTTGAACATGCATCCACTCATTCTGAGTGAAGCAATCGAATTGAGCCTTGACTCAGTGTGACAGGTTAGAACATGTTCTATAACCATCTCTTTGTCTCTCTCGTCCCACTGTTTGTTCCTGAGGGTTAGACTCTGTTTTTTGTGTTGGACCTTTGAATGCAACTTCACCAATGAAAGTTTTTTACTGGTTCTCCTGTGGAGTCAACGTTTCACCTGAACTCAATAATTGCATCAGACTCTAATAATGTCCTTCCCAGTGCAATATTTAATTGTAAAATTAATTACTTAATTTGTCATTTTGAAAAACAAGTTCAAAAGTGGTCTGATACAATTTTCACTGGGATTTTTTTTGTGATCTGAAAGTATGGAAGATTTCACACTCTGTTGATATGGTCAGAAGGGGAATGTTCCAGCCTGCTGTCTCCTGGGCAACATAGTGAGGTGTGTTTAAACACAATGAAAAGGAAATCTGAGCACCCTGATGTAGTAAAGTGTATAAACACTTGATTGACTTTAAAGGTGTTTGAGAGATCTTTGATAAAGCAGGGCTAAAATAGTCATGCTTTCATGGATTTGAGGTTTAGGACCTAAAGCCAGTTAGCATAGCCTCCATGTCATGCATAATGTTATATCCATGTTTTTACACATGTAACTCATTTTATAATGACCTATTAGACAACTGTCTAAAGCTGTAGTTAAATAAAAGTAATTTTTTTTCAGAAAGTGAAGGCTTTTTTTCTTAATAACTGGGTGTAAATGTTTTCTTGGTATAATTTAGTGACTGAAACAAGGATTGCAGATATTTAATTCACAGAGAAATATGAATTTACACAAAATTGGCAGGGTGGATGATTTGAAAAATGAGATGCTTAAAGCTCTTAATGTCAAAATCTATTGAACTGTGCTGTGGCTGGATGTAAGGGTGGGTTCAATTATGTTAATAGCAATGATATTGTTATGAAGGACTGAGAGTTTAATTTCTTTTACCGAAGTCGTAACTGAAATGATTACAGTATTACTAGCGCTAAGCAATGAAAAGTGGTTAACCCAGCTAGAAAATACCATAATAGATGCTTTTATGTATAGCTTCTCTGGAAGATGGGTCTTTGACTTTCACGAGTAATTCATTTAAACAGTGCAAAGTTGTGTGGTTTGCGATTAAGGCAACGAGTTGTTAATAAGTAACCCAGCAATGCCAAAATGTTAATAGATGGTAGAAAGTTTTCTCCCTAACTTGTGTCTGGCTCTCTTTTTCACTTTGTATTGCTGCTAACTGAGTCAGGATGTTCTCTGTACATTGTTGTAACAATGCCAACCCTCAGCACTCCTGTAAGAGATGACAAGAAGGACAACTTAATGTGACATTGTTTCTGTAAGTTTGGGGAGCCATCAAATTCAGATTGTGAGTGGGCTAGTAGGGAAGGTACTTAGTGTTGGCCTTGACAGAGAGACTTGGACTTACTTGGACTTGCATATATAACCTGTGACTTACATATGCAGATTGGAAGGAGGGCATTTTGACTGAGCAGGTTTGCCTTTATTTTTATAGATGTTCATGATTTAACACTATTGACACCTGCGCTGATTATTAAAATTATTATGGCACAATAACGTTGTTCTAAAACTAAAACCTGTTCTGCACAATCTCACAATCTCTGATTAAAATCACTGAGCATACTTTGGTTGGTTTGGTTGTTTTTTTTTCATCCAAACTAAGACACCTCTACAACTTTTATTATACAATGCCACCATATATGGTGGTACAGGTATGACATTCATAATGTGTAAGTCCTTTTCGTTAAGATGATGACCGGGGTAAGGAGAAAGCTCTTTGATTTCCCCCTTTTACATTGACACGTGTGCATCCATCTTTAAATAATAGTTACTGAAAGCTACGTAGGATATTTGTCAGTACCCAGGAGGACAGTGAGATGACTGTGGTATGCCTGAGTTCAAAGAGCCCTTCAAAGACCAATATAAATCCACACTTCAGCCTTCACTAGCAAAACTGTGATCCAAGCTATAGAGGATGGATCCAAGGAATTCCTCTGTTATTCTTACTGAGTGAATGCACTAGTTTAAAGGGCTAACACCAACGTCTTTTATTTCCACTGTTCAGAAGTGATTTCTCTCTCTGTCTATTCCAGTTCGGCATAGCTCATGGTGTGTTGAATTAGGCAGTGACAAATATATAAAAGGACATGCGAAGTTTGCAAAACAATTTCCATTCCAGATGGAATTGCCAGGGATGCAAAGATGAAAGGCAGATGCCAATTGAGGCTGCAGCTGTGAATGAGCAGGATATGGTACCTATTTTGCATTATTTATTTCACATGACATAGAAATGTACACAGTGTTGAACTGGAATAAGCAGATTGTTGGGTTCATCCAGCACTTTTTTTTCCATCCTGTGCACAGTTTGTCAGAAGTGTGTCAAAATTATCCCAAGCCAAATATAAATGGCAACAACTTGAAGTATCCTCATCGGTATAATCTAGACAATGTGATATTTGTTAAGCTAAGTGCCAAAGCTGCTGCACTGATTGAACATTAAAGCTTTTGGCTGGCACTTGTTCATAATGTTCCAGGCTATTGCAGCTGACACAAACTGTATGCAACTTTCTTGTTTCCTTGTGTGTACTTCAACCTCAAATGGCTTTCCAGAACTTGGTACTGTTTTCATATTCAAATTCTTGTTCTCCGCAGGAAGGAAAATGGGAGAATAAGTCTGTGTAACTGTTCTAGGATTCTTGGTGTAGAGAAATTGGGCAATGAATTTAGCAAGGAAAGTATTCTTATACTGCTTAAATCTGCTAGTAATACAAAAAGCTACAGGTACTATAACTTGAAGAAACTCTAGGATCCAGGTGCTGCTGATGTTTTTTTTCTCTTTCTCTTTTTTTTTTTTCTTGTTTTCCAGGCCAAAGTTGTTATTGAATTATTTGTAAAGTCCATGCTTAAATGCTGACCGTGGAACTATTTTCACTTCCATATTGGTTAAGCTAAACAACTTTGAAAATTGGAAAGATTTTATGTAATCTCCTGAGTGCAGTGGATGTGCTGGTCATGTTTCATGAGATTCCAAAACAAACAGATCTTTGAAAAAAACCTCCCTACTTTTCTGTTATTTCAGGTGGTCTGGGTGTGTTGCTCATACATAAAATTGTTAGAGTTCTTCTAAGACTGCTTCAAAGGTATAATATTTCAGGATTAAAATGCTTAAACAGGAGTAAGGCAACTAAGCTTCAACATTATGCCTTTTAAAACCATTGAAAAGTGGCATTGCACCTTCCAACTTACCTTTAAGCCTTTGATACTTTTAAAGCATAATCTTCTTGTAAAGCAGTTCAGATGTTTGGTACAGTCACTTAAAATATTAATGTACTTCATGCCTAGTTCAGTGTTTTGAATGGTGATTGTTAATTTGCTGTCCTTGCCAATAAATTTACAGAATTTGACCTCCCTCAGACATTGCTGTTGAAACTGTTGTGTCTTGTATAGAATAACTTATAAGTAATAACAATTCCAGAGCCACTGGCCTAGGAAATAAGATAAGCGAGTTTCAGTCTCTGATCCATGGACTTTAACTTATGTATGTGAAATATAATACTTCAGGCAGAAGGGACTGAACATCTCCAGGTAACATATTCTCACTTGACCATTAGGCCACTCACCTGAACACCCATGGGAGAAATGAATGGAAATCACTAAAAATTGTTAACTGTTGGGAAACAAAGGGTTTTGAATTTTTCCGGAAGTTTTGTGAAAAATCTCTTCTAATAATCTTATATTTTATTCACAGTAACAAATAAAAATTGATTTATGTCAAACTTTGATGTTGAGTGAACAAAATTTGGCGCGTTAGATCTTGATAAGAACAGTTTTAGCATAGGTTTGGATGCAGTTTGAATGATATTTTGGGGAAAGGATTGAGGTGGGAAAATATAGTTCCTCTACTGATGCTAAAACTCTGATTATTTTTACAGTTCTGTCTCTTAGCATCTAAGTTTCAGTTAAGGTTTTGCTGCACATAGCTGGTTGTCAAGATATAAGTATATGGATGGTGCCTATTTTTACACTGCAACTTGAGTTTCCCAGTGTTGTCAACAGAGAGGCTCACTAGGAAGAGAAGTAAGATTAATTAGCATTTTTACTTAATTCGTAATACAAGTACTGAAATACTGTGCTAGTTTCCTTTTAATTTTGTACATATTCAATTTTAAATTACGTTTAGGTCCTATTTAAAAAAGCGTTTACCATCTAGACTTTCTAGACCAAATCACTGGTAAACAAAACACACAGCTCACAAGTTGATGATACAATCTACAGAATGTGTCCAGGGGTCTGTTTGTTTTCTTCTTCCTTCTAATATTATAAAGCATTTTCATTCTGTTTTATCTTGAGACTTCTTCAAGCATAGAAGTATGTATGAAATTATATTTTTATTTGCATAAAGATTTCAAATGTATTTCTCTTGGAGTCTTAATATATCAAATATATGTATTTTTATATATATGAAAAACATTTGGCTAAATTTTAGTGCTGCTTCTGTTTCTTAACACAGAAGGGAAGTAAAATGAATAATCATAAGCTTTTGAATCACGATCTTTAAAAAGAATTCTTGTCTAGGTGTGTATATTTTGTAGAATTACATGGTATACTCTTTAATTAACATTGAGACAATATATAGTGGGTAAAGAATGCTGTCTTGTGTTGAAATCAAAGAACTTCATTTAAAACCCCGGAGTTATAGATGTGCCTCTGCCTCTCGGTTAGATCTAGGACAAGGTAAATAACTTCTCTCTGCCAAAGTTAGAGCATGTCTGAAAGATGCTATCATTCATAAAATAGCACTTTTGATTGCCAGATGAAAACACAAATATAAAACAGAGTATAGGAGGCTCAGTTGCTCTGGATGGCTGGGTGTTAAGGAAGGCTTTCCATTGTCTGGCTTTTTAGTAATGACTAGCATGTAGAATATTGCTTTAACTGTACTGATGATCCATTGCTGTAAGAGGCAAAATGAACAAATGCAATTAAATATTATCTAGAAACCAGATCACTACGTGTTGTCCATGACTTTGTTTTAATTTTGTTTCTATCTTTGCTGACATGTTGTTGTTCTTGATTATGAGTTAAAGACGTGCTCTGCTAGGCAACTAAATGCCCTTTGTCACTATGAACTTTTTAAACATCTAAAAATAATATAATAAAAGGTTACTGGTAGAGCATTAAACCAAGCTCAAAGAATGTCTGGAACTAACATTATAAGACAGAAGTGCTTGCCCTCTAAAAAACCCTCAAAGCTTTGGCAAGAGAAGACATTATAGCCAACAGTAATGTCCAATGCTGCACAAACATCTGCAGAGCAGTTATGACTTGGTAAATGTTTTCCTCACTTTTACCAGTAAGCAGTTACTATGGTGACTTTCCTACACTTTAAGTCTACACCAAATCCATTCAGTAGATTTTTAGGGGAAGAAAAAACAAAAAACACATGGCAAAAAAGAAACAACCACTCAACCAATCCCATATGAGACCTTGCCTCACTGCAGCCTGAGGCATACTTTGGAATCCAGTTATTTGGAAAGACAAGTTCTTCCTGTTGCTGGAGAAGGGAGGGTCAGGATAAAAGTCTATGTCATGGATTTCAAATGCAACTTGATATGCAACATCAAGAATTGGTTTCAGTGTACTTTCAAGAGTGATTTTAAGTGCTATTTTTTTCCTTAGGTAATCAGTTTTTGGTATGCCTCAAAGTGGGTGAATATTGAGAAACTGCTTATCCATTTAAATCAGATATAGCTTTCCTAAAATTTATCTCAAATAACTGGGGACAAAGGAAGAGCAGAAGTCCCTTGGGTTTAGTTTCATCTCACCTGTCTCGTAAACTGCTCCCACTACTTTTTTACATCCATGAACACGTATTTGCATACTCAGAGTGCAGCAATGGTCTTTGAGAAAGATAAAATAAACTCTAGAAGTGTGTGTATATAACTACTGTCTTGGAGGGTATCTACTGTACAGGTCTGTTGCTTGGTCAGGTTTATCCTATCTGTGCCATTTCAGTTCATGGCATTTGTAGCATTAGCTGTGTCTTAAGATAAACTGTCTCTATTGCTGTTGTCACTCACAATTTTATTCTGAGTCTTGTGTTTGGTGTTTTTTCATTAAAAACATGGATTGAATAGTAATATCACTTTAATTTATAAAAAAACCCAACAAACCCAAGACACCACCTCAAAATACAATGAAAACAGAGAAAGCTTAGTGTTGTGATTTGTAAGCTAATAACCTACTGAGAATCAGCTTATGCTTTTTACACTTTTTGATGAGCAACACTACTGGTCAATCCAAAATAGATTTGGGTTCCAGTTCCTTGCAGACATGTGTTTATCAGATTTTAGCTGTTTCTGTGTCTCATAACTAGCTTCATTTGCACTGTCAGGTGGAGAAAACCAAGAATGAGATCTAAGAAGTATAGAGATATAGTTTACTTGTATGGTTCTGTAGGTTTTTGATGGCAGCCTGTATATGTTCAGTCCTTAAAGAATTTCCAGCATCGCCTTGGGTAGGACCCAAACGTATCGCAAATAAATGAAAAGTACGAGTTGTGCTTCTGGTGCCTAGCAGCATTATAGCTTGCAAGAAAAGCAACATAACAAAGAAAAGTGAAAAATAATGCTTCTGTTTACTCTGTGAAGTTGAACATCCTGCAAATTATCAGGAAGATTATACTTGGGAAGAAACAAACATGAGATTTCTGAAGCTTGTGTGGTGTTGAAAATGACAAGGTAATTAGGTGATGATAAGCATAAATTCTCAGCATACTGCTTAGTATTGATACTGTGGTATTGAAAGTTTTGATACGTGAAAAACATCAGGGTTTGTATGAAACCTAATTAATCTACTTTAAAAAACCTCTTTCACAGCAGCAGTGAAGTATCCAATATGTAAGCCTTATTTTTGTGTTCACTATCACTAGGGCTGTTGCCAGTCCTTCTAGGTTACTTAACTATCCATTTCCTAGTGCTTTCCAGCAGCTCAGTGAACACTTTTAAAAATCCAGACGTGCTACAACTGGTGAAATGATTGGAAATTTCTGAGAAACCTTGGTTTAGGAACCTCTGGGTGAATTGTCATACACGAGATTTGTCAAAAGTAGTTTGATATGTAACCATAATTAATGATGGAATTGCAAAGGGGAAACTCTCATAGATAAGTGAAGTCAGTGTGAACTTGAGATTTATGGGATTCCCTTTTCTTTCAATCCAAATATTTCTCACAATATCACAAAAAGCAAAGTTCACATACCAAAGAAGTCTGAAAATACCAGGTCAAACGTAAGCAATTAAACCTAAGCAATTAAAACCTAAGCAGTTTAGTAGGTCAAGGATGTCTGACCCAGCAAAAAGGCCTGCCGGTGGGTAATAGAAGAATTGTCTCCAGCTCAGCAGAGCACTGCATAAAATGTAGGTGTAAAGACTGAGAGGTCTGTTTTCAAGGGGGTTTGACACACAGAAATTCCCACTAAGTCTTTTCTGCCCTACGAATATCGTCAGACTCAAATGTAACAGGTATTACAGTAGTATGGTTCAAAAATACTTATTTTTTCTCAGATTCTTGGGTGTAAAAAATCCTGTCCTACTTCTTTTTTAAGCAATATTTTTTCTTCAAGGAAGGTACATAGAGATACAGATATGGATGCAGTGCATATCCAATATATGTTGTTTATTGAGTATAAAGGTGAATATGAATTTGCTTAGATTAAATTTTTAAAAAAGGAATTGATACAGAAGATTATGAAAATAAGAGATTCTGACCTAATTTCAAGTTTCAAGGAATTTGAACATTTCTCATCATTACCATTACCAAACCTTGCAATTCATTGTGAACCTGTTAAATACACTGTTGTTTTGTTTGTTTGTTTTTAAATCTCCATTTTTGATTATGATTTGATAATTTCAACTTCAATTTGAAAGAGGATCATCTGTTTCTCAAATGTGATTCATGTATTGGCATTACATTTTTCCTATGTATTCTTCCACACATGATTTCGTGGCAGAATGTCAGGGGTTCTGATCTTTTGAATTTGCTTGCTATTTATTTTATGAGTCCCAAGAAGCAGTTCTGATATATTTGAAGCTGATGATGGTAGATTACTTGAACTGTGTTTGCCGGGCCCATAGGGAAAATAATTAGCTTGATCTTTTTATTGATTCAGGAATTAAGTCACTCCAGGTTTTTGTTGTACTACTTTACGTCAATACAGTTGGGAAGAACTAGTGTTTCCTTTAAAAAAGAGTAGGGTTCAGGCATCCTGTGCCGTATGCTTCATCACAATTTCTTAATTTTAATTTAAATAAATGTGATCTATAGTGATAAATATGCCAGATGTCTGTTTAATGGGTAAGACTTAATACCAGACTTGCACTATCAGGAAAACCAGTAAACATTATTTCTCTGAGTTCTGGTGGTACCAGCTCTTTGCTAAAGCAAGAACTTGATAAAAGACCAGAGCATTGCAATGCTAAAAGCCCCCAAGATAAGAAAAATTACTGAACAAAACTTTAAACAACACATAGAGACGCAGATTTGAGGATTTGCCTCAGCCATTTTAGGCATAGGCAGAAATGACAGTTGCAAGAGCACTGGCCGAGATGTCTTTCACGGTGGAACCTGAGTTTCTCTTTCATTGCTGAAAGTGGAATGTAGTATGTGAATGCAGCTGGGTGTCAGAGATCCCACACAGGTGAGTTTTGATGGGAGTGTCTTTCCACTCATTTCTTTTCCTAGGAACTTTAAGAATTGTAATGTACAGTGAAATAAACCGTACAGTAATGATACTTCTTTAGCAGTGGTCCCATAGACTTCTTATATCGAATAAGTAAACTCAACACTGTTTAGTTTAGGTAATGTAATATTACTTGCAATACATTTTTAACTCACTAGATGTCTTGGTGCTCTATAATAATCTGGACATGGTATGAGCTTTGGTAAACTGAGTCTTGAAAAAGAACCTGAGTCATAAGTGGATTCTTGAATTTTTCAGAATGATACTTGTTAGCACAAGTCACACCCATTTGAGAATCTTTTCTGCTTTTTAGTATCTAGAATGTACGTTGCCTGATTGCCTGCTATGTGATGTGTATATGATTATGCAATTATACCATATAGCACTACTTTTGCTTTTTAAGAAGGAATTGGTACTTTTTCAATCTGAAAACAATTCTCTTAAACCAAACAACTCATGTCAATGAAAGGCTTGCAATGTTTGTCCAGTTCTTAACCCAGTGGAAAATTAATATTACTATTCCCACTACCTTCAGTTTTTTAAACATGTAGTTGTTCAACTTGACTTAAATAATAAAAAGATTGCAAAGCAAATTACTAAAAGAAAATATCAGTGAATCAGTGTATTAGACAAATGGGAAGGAGTTTGACTCTAAAGGCATTTTCAGTCTGTTCTGTTTAGATGGAAATGCTGATAGAAATAAGTGGGAATTTTCTTTCATCTAGTTGAACTCTGGGTCCTAATGGATCTCTAGGTTCTCTTGTCATTGTTGAAAGCTCATTCTCAACTGCTTTGAAAAACAAATGTTTCAACCTTAGGACTCAGCACACAGCATGCCTTCCAGGCCTTCTCTTGTGGAGCTGACTTCTTAACCCCCAAATCATATTTTCTTTATCGCTTATTTCTCCTCCTCCAAGTAAGCCTTGATAGCACAGACAGGCTACAGGAAGGCAAAGGAATATGAGGACCTACCTCTTCTCTTTGTATCACCAGGCCAGTATGAGGGAGGGGTGCAACAATTAACGTACAGTCAGTCGTGAGACATAAACAAGTTTGGCATGGTCTTAACTAATATCTATAATATACAGTTGTGGGGTTTCTTTTGATTTATTCAGGAAGGCACTATGCTTCTGGGAGATATTACGTATAAAGTTTCGTGTTGGTATATGTGCTTTCAACAAAAATTTTCTTCAGACTGAGGAGGCAACTCTTCAACATTGCACAAGGTTCCTTTCATTGCTTGCATAAACCTCAGTCTGTGTGGTTTAATCTAGCAAAAGCAGACAAAGAGTTGATATTTAATTAGATTGTCAGATGCTTGACTTTCACAAAATATTTCATAAAATGTTGTGGAAAGAGTAAACAATTATGGAAAGCAAGAATTTGACCTTACTGTTCTTTATAATGCTGAATATTTATGACTGGCTAAAGTATTTACAAAAGAGCTAATCTGCACATCTTAAAGAGGTTCCAAAAATTAAAAGCAGCTGAGGAGAGCAGTTCAATATCTGGCAGAAGATCTGGCTGTATTTTCCAAAGTATATCTCACATATGATATTCATGGGAAACACAAGAACTTATATTCTATCCATTAGGTTGACGTGATGAAGATGAAATGTCAAATTCCATGTCTAAATTTTTATATTTGTTATTAGAGTACAAATATTCATGCTCCAGCTTGTAAAAACTTGAATGCTTTACTGTGGGCATCAATTGTTCAGCCCGTTTTTAAAATGTAAATCCTCATCTTACCTTGGCATCACTTGGAAAGACGCTCACTATCTCTAAGAAGGAAAACCATGCTGCGGAGTTAGTTATCCAACCGCTGACATACACATTCAGGTAAAAGAGGGCAGGAGACTCATACGCCACTCGGCATTTTAGGGTTAGTCAGTGCTCTACCGCATCCTCTGCCAGTGTAGCTATATGTTGTAGCTTCCTGGAAGAAAGCAGTGATTGCAAAGTTCAGAAAACCTAGGTTAATGGAAACTTTTGAAAATGTTCTTTGGGTGCTGCAAGGGGATGCTGCAAACTTGCAGCCCTTTATTGTTTTCCCTGCATTCTTGGGACACTGTCATCCCTCAGCATTTCTTGAGACTTGCTTTGTGCCTTTCTCACTGTTTTCCAGTTGTTGTCATGAACTAAGTACAAAATTCCACAAAAGGACATGATATTACTAAAAAGATGAATCGTCTGAGTGAAAGTAAGGTTTTTCAGTTTTAACATCTGTGCTGTCAGAACATCTTTATTTTTAATATCTATAGGAATAATTACCATGCATGATTTCTGTGATCCAAGTACCTCAGCAAAAGAGAGTTTCATATAAGAAGAGCCAGATGCTTCGTGATGGGCTATTTCATTGCAGTTGTGTATTGCAGGTTCCCACTTGGGCCAGTTCTTGACAAGCTAATTAAGGACAGTACATGGGGAAAAAAGCCTCATTCCCAATGATTTGGGTCTGAACAGCCAGACAATTCTACCAATCCATATAAAAAAGGTACACTAGTAGGGCAAGAGAAAGCCAGCTGTGAAAGGAGAAGACTGAGATACTGGTTTATGTGTGAGCCAATATTATTCCTGGATAGTTTCTGTAATCACAAAACTCTCTTCAAATGCAGTTAACAAAGCCAAAAGTTGACACAACATCAAGCATTTTTGCTCTGAGGAGTGCTGTATCTATTAGGAAAAAGTATAATTGTGCCAATTTCAATAAGTGTTTCTTGACTAAGCTGGAGTTGTCTTTCCTTCCCTGACCCATCTTGTTTAGTGATGGCCCATCCTGGACATGTATAAAGGTGGCATGTTTTGTTTGTAACAGGGTACATTGTACAACTCTGATCTGCACTATTGTTAATTTTCATTTCATAAAATGCTGATATAATCAAAATTATTATGAAGACTGACAGTATTATTTGTTCCCCTCTAGCATTTGTGGAAGTGTCAGATGAATAGAGGAAAAATTTTCAAAATTTTCCTCTTTCTGTGACTGAAGACAGACAGATTTTTAAGACAGGAAACTAAGATTGGTTTTGGAAAGACAGCACAGTATACAGAAGAACTAAAATGTTTTGCTGAAATCAGAAATGACAGCTTTAAAAATCTTGTATAGATAACAGTTCAGTGTTCTGGAGTAAGACCTCTTCGCTCAAGCTATGAATTAAACTGGAATGTTAAGAAATAAGGTTAAGCAAAACTTTTGTGTGTTGTTAGGTTTTCTACTTCATCAGGACTCAAAAATGAGCAAACGATACAGCACAAGGGAGCTACATCCCTTTTGAAGACGAAGATGTTAGCATCAGTTCAGTTTCCTCTTCTGTTTGCGCAAGTGTTTGAGAATAGCTCAGTGGTTTGATGGGACAGGAGACCAGGCAGATGAAGAGATGTTTTTGGAAAGATCATGTCCTTCATGTCACAAGACTGGATAGACAGAGCTGAAGGATTTCTGTCTTGATCTTATTAAACAGTTGGACTTTCCAGTGTAATTACTGACTTTAGAAGAAAGACATTGCAGCAACTGTTCTTTTTTTTTTTCCCCTTCAGAGTCACATTTCTGCAAAATAACATTTTGCAATGCTATGCTGAAAGCATTATGAATGCTACCAGCAAGATGGTACAAGATGGTGGAATAGTTTATTGGTGCTGTCTGTCACCATCTAGAGTCAGGCTCCTGTAAAGCCTCTGCCTTCTTGTTTGACCCACTGTTAGCTCTGCCTGTTCATTTTCTCTCTTGAGGTTGTAACCAACAGAGAAGAAAGAAATCAGTGTTCTGGACAAATAACACCAAAACCCCAAAACAAAAACCAGAAGTAATCCTGTTAACAGGAGTATCCAGTTTACTCACTTCCATGGATTTTAAATAAGGTCCTATAAATAAGGTATGTCTTTATGGTGATCCCGGTTTTTTGAGGCCTATGGAAAGGGTGGTTTATATTTTTAACTCCTTCTCTGTGGTTCAGATTGAATGGTCTCTGCTTGTGCTCAATGTTCTAGTCAGATGAAAGTTTGGATTCTGCCCAGCAATATTTCTGGCAGGAGTTCACCTGAAGGAAGTAGCACAGCAAAGTATGATCCTGTGCCAAAATCAACTGTTGTAACAGTTTGTCCTTTGGCCCCTCTACCCAATCAGTGTACAAGTGCTTCCATTTTTATTCTTGAATTTGTCATGCATTAAGAGACATTTTGCTGTTCTTTCTTCTGTGGTCTGGTTGCCACATCTCATCTGTATTGTCAAAACTGTTTATTTCGGATAATTATCTATTAAGCAGAGCGTGGTAAATTGCACACAGTTTTGGTATCTTTTACCTATTAATTTGCCTACCTCTGCCAGGATCTTTGGTAGCTTCTGCTGCAAGGATTCTGTAAGCACAGGTGTGCAAATATGTACTCAAAATTATATAGTTCTTTTAATGCTGTTCTCTTTATTCATATGATACTTTTTAATAAAGTAAAGATGTGCTTAAAAAGACAATCTTGTCTGTGTTGTTGCCAGCAGCAGAAGGACTTTCTACTGGAATGGGATCAGGTTTTTGTTGAACATTTGTAGCATAAAGGCTGTAGTTGGTATGGGTGATGTTAGTTTGCTACAAAGTTCACTCTTCTAACTGTGTGCCTATCTGGAAGGCCAAATACGTTTCCTGTGGGGAAGAAAGCATGACTATGGATTGAGGAGTCTGTAAACCAAAATTCTTTTAATTTACAAATAAATCAGGACACTCAGTTCCCTGAACAATGGATAAGAATAATAAGAAAACTCTTCATTGCTTTCAGCTGTTACCCTCCTTTACCTGGCGCCAGACTTGGCAACTTTGTCAGTTTTCCCCTTTGATTCACACTACCAAGACTTCAACAACTGTCTAGATGTTGCCTTTGTTGATGCACCTGTCCTTTCCCCCCCCGGCTTTTTGCTCTCCTGGTGTTGCAATTGCACATCCTGTTAAAAATTTCCCAGGAAACACCTCTATTAATTCCTGAGCAAACCTGAATATACTTTCTTGGGGATGTAGGGTGTTGGTTTGTGGTTTACTTTTGTGTCTCTGGCCATCTTGAACACTTAGGTTGGGTAGAGAGTAATGTTTACCCTGGTACTTCGTACAGAGATGCAGCTCAAGTCAGAACAACTGCAGCTACTGAGCATCCTGACTGACTGTACCTGTAACTCGGATCGCAGTGGTTGTAATCCCACACTGCCATAGCTATGTTACCACAAATTACTGTTTATTGACCTATTGTGGCTCCTTTGTTTGTCTTCAGAAAGGTTGCTATTTCTTGTCAGTGTAAGGATCCTGGTGGCATTTTGGCCTGCATATGGATATATGCAAATGGCTGTGATCTTCCTTGTCAGCAGCAACAGAATCTGCATTTTAGGTTACTAAGGTTACACACGCTTAGTTTCTACAGAGGTGATCTGAGTGTAATGGAATTGAGGGCTGGGTGCAGATCTTGAACAGACTGACAACATCTCTGTAAGAAACTTGTTGAAATTGTGTTGCCTTTATCCTTTGAACAGTTCAGATACTTTTGAACTGTTAGTTTCAGGCCATCTAGAATACTCCACATTTCCAAGATGTTTAGAACAGAAAATCTGCTAGACCACCTTCCTTTTTGAGGTGGAAATGCGATGGGAGAAAAAGGGAAGGTCTGCAGCCATTGAAACTGCCTGCTGAACTGATTTTGACCATATAAGCTAATAAAGTTCAACTGTGACCTTGTTTAAGCTTATTCCAAAAGTGAAGTCATTTCTGGCATCTAAAGCAAGTCCTTGAAGCTTTAAAATCATGGCTCTGTAAACTGGCTTCTTCTGCATTACAAATAAACTATTAGTATGCACCATTTAAGACGTGAATATGGGCTGTTTTGCTTCAACCCATATGCACAGTTCAGAAGGTCAGGCGTTACCACAGTATCTCTCCTGTTATTTTAGGGCTCTTGTGTGTTATGGTTGGCCCCAATCATATGGCATTTGGTTTCAGTTATTTTTTCCATGGGTTTGGCTTTTAAGAATAGACACATTTCAAGAAAAATCCAACAAGTTGTAAAGTTCACAAAGGCTGAGGACTGTAATCGCTTTTAGGCTTGAGCAGCTAAAAAGGAGATAAGCATCGTGTTCTGAGGACTGTGCCTGTTTAATCTAAATATGGTGTATCTAAGTCAGTGGTAACGGAGAGAGCAAAACTTGGTGTGGGCTGTGGGGTAGGGGAGGGAGAAAACCAAAGTAGAATATTGTAGCAGCCCGTAGCAGCTTTCTTACTTAGACCAACTGTTGTTAAATTACTTGAAATTTGGAAGCAAGCAGAGCCAAAAATGAAGAAACAGTGCTCTTGTTGAAGTAAAGTCCAGTAATTAGTTTGATAAATAATATAAGGAGTGGAAAAGGGATTCCCTTCTGGTCAAAATGCTGACCCTTTGATCCACAGCTGTGGCTCATCATCTAAACTGGTGTTTTTCTTATTTCTGTGGTTTTTACTGTAAGAAGTTTCTCCTAACCTCTGTGTAAAGACCTGTACAGTAAATGTAGACACCCTCTGTTAAAAGAGTGCCTGGGGGGTAAAAATTCCAAGGACTACATTTCAAAATGCACACGGCTGTTTAAATTATCAAGTACTAGTAGTATTAACAGAAGTTGTCCCAGTATGGAAAATTTGCCTTGGGACTTAGAGACTGGCCATGTAAACGATGTGGTGAGATTTTCAAAATGAGGATCTGCTTAACACTTTAGAAAATTTGTTTGCCTCAGACTCATTCCTAAAAATGCTTTTGAAAATGGAATGAAATGCATTGATGCCAGCATGAAAGAAGTGCAGTTTGTGTAGTTGTGGATTGGTGGAGACTCTGGCTGCTGATGGAGAAATATTAGAAGGCAAGGGAGACCTGAAGGAATGTACGCTTAGGTCTTTCAGTCATGAAGAATAATGTTATATACACATAAACCCAGAGAACATGCAATTTTATAAGGAACTGTGGATGTGGAGTCCTGAAAGACTGGTCAATGTGGCAAGGTTTGTTTAATCTTTTCAGACTCTGAAAATAAACCATGGACAACATGCTGCAGCCCTAACCCTTGTGGTTGGTTTGTATCTCGCAGGAACATTCCCAAAGGTCAATGAAAGACTGATAAACTTCAAGAGAAGCTGTAGAATACGATGATAGGAAGGATCTGTTTATCCCAGCATCCCCTACAACTCCTAGAGTATTTGTTGCTCATACTACAGGAAAGATGAGTTCTTACCTTGACTTATCTTAACTGTTTTGGTATAACTAATTTTGTTGAAATACACATGACAATATCAAGAGCTGAGATTTGGGTTTATTACAAAATTCACCTCTTTTGTCACTGTTACTATAATGCAAATTGATTCAAGAATACACTATTTTGGTAACTTAGATTTGTCATACTTGCAGGATTTTGGATGTATGAAGACTGAGGTTTACAATACTAATAAGTTTCTGAAGACACCTGATGTCTTCTATGTTTTTTCTATGTACTTGTCTTAAAATTACTAGAAAGCCATGCGATTAAACATAATGTAACTTCTGCTCCAGAGAAGAGCACGAAAGAGCGAAAGTAATACATCCACTGTAATATCTCTGGTTTCTCTCATTGCAGCATCAGACTGAAATGAGAGATTAAAAAGTTGATGTTCTGGTGGAATACAGAGGCATATTCTTACTTTATTTTTGCATTAAAATAACCTTTATGTTCGTTACCGATTCTTAGTTCTAACTGCTGCTCACTGGACTTGTGTAACCATCAGAGGGAATTACTGAGTGAAATCAAAAGCATGTGTTAAACATTTTAGTGAAGTAGCAGGACCTCATGCGCTGTGGCTCTGGAGGAGTACTGCCATAAACCCAAACGCACCACTATTGAATGAACAGTAGCTGCACTATTTGGATAATATATGGCTAACTCCACACTGAAGTGATGACTAAAACTGGGAACATAACCATGTGTAAGGAAAGGAAACTAAGAACCAAGATTCAAAAAAAACCCCAAGAATGTATTTTTTTTTTTTTTTAATTATTATTTCTGTATAGTGTTGCCTCATTCAACAAAGACTGAGTTGACTGATTTAACTGAGGCCCCATTAAAATGGATTTTACTCTGGGTCACCTAGAGTTTAAGAAGTTCAGGAAAAGAGCAGAAGAAATATTTTTCTGTGTGCTTTCAGCATGCCTCTGCAGGGGCTCTGCAGCAAGTGAGCTATTGTGTGTGAGGGGCCAGATCTCTTGGACAGACCCAGTTAACCTGGGAGGGGAGAGGGGAACTTTGTCGTTAGTGGCAGGAAACCTATTATTTATTATCAGTCAAAACTAAAAAGTATGTACAAGGCTCCAGAGAGAACAGGGATGTAAAAGTAGCATCATGTTCATTAAAAAGTGTCTACCTGCTTATTTTCTCTTAAAAATATGAAAGTATTAAGACCCTTTCTCTTGTTTTCTCCAGTGTATTTACTAACCTGCACGGCTTCCAAGTGGTGTTTTGCCTCTCTCCTCATGTTCTTCACCTTAAGAAAACTCCTCCAAAAATTGAATGCAAAAAGGCAGAAGGGGAGAAGAAATACCATCCTATCTTCTCACAGTGTTCTTCAATTTCTAGAAGAATACGTATCTGTATAACTAGTTTCCTTAAACTGAAGGGAGCTTCTGTTTGTTTAGTGTATATTTGCAGCAGATGAATATTGTGTGGCTATGGCTGTCTAGAGTGAAATATGAGGAACAAAAGCAACTTGAATTCATGGAAGTAATTGAATTTTAGACTTTGTTTTTGTTCAGGAACCATTTAGACTCATAATTTGTCCCTTTTGTTAATAGGGTTGGAGTGCAGGGGTTTTTTAGCTGGAGGTTTTACTTAAGACTCAGTAAGGTTAGTGAGCTTACCTAGACTGAAATAAGCATCAGTTACAAGTGATACAGTACCAGCTCTCAAAGTATGGTTTGGCTGGTATAGATCTTCTCAGCTCTCATTTCTTTCAGAATGGTGATTGTAGATATTGCTATAGAGACAGAATGTTTTAAGTACTTGAATATTGCGGATTTTAAAGGTCAGTTTTGCCATAGATATTGAATGTCTATCTAAAGATTCAGGTTTATAAGTATTTAAGATTGTAGCTATTTTAAGATTTAGTGTAAGATGTTCTATAGACACAATAATCTTTTGATTTGTGTTCAGAAAATAAGAGAATTTTCAGTTTTCTCTGTATGGGAGAGAAGACATTAGGGCTAAGTATAATTGACCAAGTTATGAACTAGGTCTAAACTTCTGGTGCTTTGGGTTTCTCAGGTTAACCAGACCAGCAGGCACCAGTACATTTCAGAGCAGTCTTCAGATGTCTCTGAAATATGCTAAAAAAGTGCAAATTCGGTGTCAAAGTTTGGAACAACTAATTTAATTTCTATAAATTGTGTTGTACAGCTGCTCAGGTTGGGTATTTAAGGGTTTGTCTAATATTATAATGGATGCTCAGAGTGGTTGCCTTCCATGACTAAGGCTTTATTTAGACCCGTATGGCAAGGGGTGTAGAAATGCTACCACAGAGCATGGTGCCTGCTATGCCAGGCCTGAACAGAGTCCCTTGTGCTAGAAAAAGAGTCATGGGAATAGCACTGTCATTTTATTCTTTTGTTTGTTACTGGTCAGAAATTTTCTGACAAAATAAGCCAATTCACTGAACTGGAATTGTTGGCAAGAAAGATTCAGCTAGATGAGTCTCCTGCTTAGAGGATTTTGGGGTTAAAAATAAAGGCCCTTTGACTTTCCCATTCTGACATTTTCTCTTTTATTTTTTTTTTTCTATTCCAGTGTTGAAAAGCTGCTTTTGCTCAGATAAAGGAGGTCAAAATCTGAAGGAAACATTTCAATAGTGTGGAAAGCAAAGCTACTCTCTCAAGCCACTCTGCTCTGAATACGCTTAGTCTCTGGACATTTTTCCTTCCAAATTTTCAACTCCTTTTGTGGTAAGGAAAAATGTTTGAGTTCTTAAATGCTGACAGGTTAGGAAAACTGTTTCCCTTGCTGCTCCCCCTGTAACTGTGCAGCCCTTGTTTGAGGCCTGATAGGGCTGGGACGGCAGCCAGGACCCAGGCGATCCGGTTGGGCTTTGGCTGGCAGCAGTCCTGACAACAGAGCTGCTCTGAGATGCTTTTGTTTTGCTGTCATCAATGTCCCATTGTTTGCCAGGATAATTGCCCAGTTAATCCTAACTGGTGGGATAATTATATAAAGCTCATGTCCAGTGTAAACAGGAAACAATATACTTTCCTTATCTTGGCCAGGCATTAAGTTCCCTGGACTCCTATCAGACTTCCAGGGTTTGCCCTTAATTGTTTACTGCTAGGCAATATAGGGTGACAAACTAACATCAGGGACGTGGGATCAAATCTTAATCTTCCTTATTATTTAGGTGAAATCCCTGGGTTTAGGGCTTAATTTTAGTGGGTCTAGGGATTATCCCTTGTTAGATTGTGTCCTCTATCTATAGCCATCCAGCTGTTTTTTTCTAACTTGAAAACAAATAATTCCAAGAGTTCATGCTTTAACAGATGTTTTTGCACTTCTAATAGCAGTTCTGCTACTGCGACAAGGTAAAGTGTGATTTTTTTTTATGCCCACAATAGAGAACCATTACTGAGCAGTACAGCTTGCTCTATAAAAATCTTACTATTATTATAGGAAATTCTTGAACACTCGGTTTAATAATGATTTTAAATGAATCACTTAACTGATTACAGTTATGAGAACCCGTTCTAAAAGAAGAGTGTCTCGTAGTGTGGGGACTGTCTCATTGTAGCAGGGAGTGTAGTGATGGGAAAAGGGGGAACGGTTTTAAGCTGAAAAAAGGCAGACTTAGATCAGATATTAGAAAGAAATTTTGTACTGTGGGTGTGATAAGGCACTGGCACAGGTTGTCCTGAGAAGTTGTGGATGCCTGGAGGTGTTCAAGACCAAGTTGGAGGAGGCTATAAGCAACCTGATCCAGCAGAAGGTGTCCCTGACCATGGCAGGGGGAATTGACCTGGATGATCTTTGAGGTCCCTTCCACAGAGTAAATGATACTTTCTTTACTGCAGTTCTCCCACTACAGTTTTTTGGGGGGATCGAGTTGAACCAATGGTTAAAGTGATAGGAACATTCCCTAAGATAGCCTGAGGGAACTATTTCAATTTGCTTGTATTTCCCACTTATTTTAATGGAAACGGCATGTCAAAAATAGCTGAAGAAAAGGCATTTGAAAGGGTTACGTAAAACTTCCTGAATGACATGATATGTTAGGAAGGACTTCGACAAGTAGTATAGAAATGCATCCTTCTGTCCTCAAAACACTTTCCTTTCTCTTCCAGGTAACGTCTTGTGGGCCCACAGAAAGTACTCCGCTATCGTACCATTTATTAGCGTAGATTTTTTTCAATCATATTATCCCCTGTTCCATCTGAATTTCTACCTGGAAGCTCTGCATTGTGCTTCTGTCACCTTATAATCATCAGAATCTTCAGTTCTTGAGTAACTTTATAAAATTCCAAAAGTGCATCTAGGAGAATCAAGGAATCCACATTCCTCTCATCCATCTTTTTGACAATTTTGCTTTACATGACAAACAGCTTTTGAAATCTGTAGTAATGGACCAGCTAACAAGTCAGATCAATGCCTTTTGTCATTTGACTTATTCCCAATCACTGATCACGAGAGTCTGGACTGCTATCTGTTTAGAAAATTGCTGAAATAAGATGCATTTTGGAAAAAATAAGTTGTTTTGTTTTGTTTTTTACTAGCAGCAAAACTCCAGTGAAACACTGCCTGTCAGGCAGGTTTCTAAAGGAGTCTGGCCTTGTTTTCTTTATCTGCCTGACTTCTCTGTCACCAGGTCACTCTGAATAGTGACCTTTCCCAAGCGGTAGAAGCTGCATGTTCAGGAATGTCCAGGAGACAGCAGCTTAGAAGCCCCCAGTCTAGACTGGGCCAAGGGTCCCAGCTGAAGCAGTAAGGGAATGGAGGGGTCTGGAAACCTCTAACAGCCACTGAGCAGGTCTGAAATACCATTTTGTTAAGCATCTGGTTTCCTAGGCCAGCAGCCAACAAAGCTGTATGTACAGTGACGATTTTGTTTCACGAAATAAACGGTATTTCACCACGTGTAAGTACTTTATCAGACTTCTGGTAAATTAAAAAAATGGTGTAAATCGAAAGACCTGAATTTCAGAGACATGCGGCAATAAATAAATGGGGAATAATAGAGCAAGGTGCATTTTAACTTAAATTTCTGAAGTACAGTTTGCTATGCTAGTTTATAATTAATACTAGCTTCTGTCCTATTAGTTAGGCCACATAATTTTTCTCATTCAAATCTGTGAATAAATGAAATTAAATAAATATTCTGTTACTATAACTTCTGAGCAGGATACACATTAAATTAAGGCTATCAGTATCACACTATCTGCTGCTATCAGTTTCCTTACTCTTCCCTTTCTGCTCTTTGTCTTTTCTGTTACTGTGCTCATTCTGTGAGCTGGAAACCTGCTCTGTACATGCTCAACATCATTTAAAAGACATGAGTGCTGACAATGCTGTTTCTGCAAACCTTCCCCAAAATGAATGTTCCGGGAAAGAAAAGTAATTTCTGAACTCCTTGTGTGGGGCTCCTTTATGAAAACAAAGATATAAGTACTGAACAGTGAACCAGTAGAGATGTTGAATGATACTCTGAGACATATTCAGTTCTTCCTGTCCATAGGGGTAGGTCTGAATTTGCATCCCCCTGCACTGTGTTCACACCTCCACAATGCAGATACAGAAGGAACAAAAAGCTTTGGATGTCTTTCAAACTTGGCTTGGAAAGATGCCTCTCAGAACATGTGATATGGAGCCTTATAGACAGAGCTAGGTTGTGTCTGACTGCAGTTGCCGATGGAACAGCTGCTCTGTCTTGATCTGCAGGTGCAATTGAATTTTTGAATTTTTTTGTCAGTTGCTGATGGAGTTTTTTTCTTGATGCAACTGTTTAAGACTTGTTTTCCATGCTGATATTCTTGGGTTCAAGCCCTCAGCTAGAAGTCAGACAACAAATGTTTGAGAGGAAGGAAGGACCTGTTGTGCTAGTGTAATAATCACATGCAGAAGATGGTTCAGATTCTGGGTTTGCTACAGATTTCTTTTGTGAACCTGCACAAACATCCTGATGCATCGGTTGCCACAGCAAAAGGGAGATATCGTTTCGTTCTTTCCACTGCCTGTCTCCCATATGAACTTTTGAGGACAAACATTTTTACTTAGGATTTTACAGAACAGCACTTGATGCAGTACGGTCCTGACTTTTGGCTGGGGTGTTTAGCTGCCTCCATGTTACCAATATTAAATAAAGGCAAAGCAGGCAGCCTTGTGCAACAGTGATAGCTCTGGACTGCTGTCCAGGCAAGCCTGATCAGAAGCATATGCACTGTCCAAAAAGTATTTTATCTCTGATTACCAATTCCCTGGTTTGTCTAGCCTTCCAGTTATCCTTACGTAAAGAAACAGTCGGTGCCAAAAGCCAACGAGTGAAGCTGTAGGTTCCTCCCTTCACTTTTTGAATGGGATGTGGAGAAGTAGCAGCTGCTGCTCTTGTTTTGGCAACATGTTGATGCCTAAGCCTCCCCAGAGAGTGTGGTCCCCAAGGGATGGAAGTGGCACCAGCAGCCACCCAGACCAGCGTCTCTTCCTTCAGTGCTAACAGCCATGACAGGAGGTAATCCTGACCTGTGTCTCTGGTGGAGGGTGCACTGAATCAGACACGTGCTGGAGGTCATCCGTGAGGCAAAGGCTAGGAATGGGATCATCTCTTGTGATGCTGCCCTGAGCACCGCTTTGGATGTCAGCCGCAAGTGCTTTTCCCATGAGGTAGGTGTCAGTGTCTGTAATGTTTTCAGCTGTTACAGAAAAACAGCCTTAAAAATATGATCCCGTGTTTAAAAGAGCTTTAAAAACACAGTGTTCTGGGCAAATCTTTCCAGCCACCAGCCTTTGAGGGTGGAAAATGGCAACTGACCCATTAGTCCACAGAAGTAGCTCTGGCCTGGAAGCGGATAAATATGCCCTGCGCTCTGAGGAAGCCGTAGGAAGAACTTAGCCAAGAAATGTGTTAGCAACATGTATATTGGGTAAGGGTGCTCTTGTTAAACTGTTTACTTCCGTGGAAGACTGCAGGACTTCTGTGGTGTGGAATGCGAATCTTTGAGACATCTATAGTAGTTGGGGAGGAGAAAAGTAATAGTTCTGTTGCAGTGGTGATGCCTTAGCAAATACGCTTCATTGTAAACAAGGCTTAGGACAGCTGCTGCTAGTATTGGAGTGGTGTCTCCTAATGACATGGTGGCATGTCAACAGAACAGTAATTCACAGGGAGGAGTGCCCTCTGCAAAATTACAATGTCTCCCTTTTAAGCTCCTGCTGTGTTTCTGGACGTTTTCATCAGCCAAACATTAGAACACCATAGTTTATCCTAACTGAGGAGACAATTGCATGAAGTGATTGTAGGCCATCAGAATTATGGCAAAAGGGAATATTTTAGATGCATTTGGGGACTTTAAGAAATGTATTGACTAGAGAGGCAACACTTTGATCAGGTTCCAAGAAGAGAATATATAAAAAAATTTATTCTGCAGTAAGGTGAGAGAGGGAGAGGGAAAATACTTGCCAAAGTAATTCCTGTGGGACACTTCTGCTTCTTTTCTGACCTGCCCATTTCCTTGTGTTTTCCAGTGGATAAAAAATCTCTTTCCCCTGCTGCCTGCCTGTGAACTCATCACATCAGTGACGTTCCATCTCAACTTTCATCCCTTGCAGTCCTTGTCCTGCTTTTTCTTTCTGGTTGCTCTGTTTCTTGTCCCTTCCTGTCTCACCTTGCATATGCATCATCGCATTGCTTAATTTTGAATCTTTCTCCCCAAATGCAGGGGAATTCTTTCCACTTTGGTAATTTTGAATCTACCTATGAATGCATATGCTGTCATAAAGGAATAGTACTCTGAAGCGTTTGATGTGCTGTCACTATTCTTGTTCATTAGGGTTTCTGTAAAAGTTATCGAAGGGCGGTCAAATGTCTGAACATTTGTGACTTGCGTACAAAACGTTCTCAATTGGTCAAGCTCATATGAGTCTGAAAATCATATTGTTAAAGGTCTTTGTAGGATCTGTGTGGACCCCATGCCAAAGGTACACTTGCCACAGTTAGATCCTTCAGCTCTTAGAGCTGTGGTTGTCAAAACTGCCAAAGAGCAAGTGCTGAAGACCAGGTTTCTGAAGATCTATTTAGTCATCTAACCATTGCTGAAGCAGGAGTTTGCCCTCACTGCTTGTTGCAGTGCAGTTGAGTTGGGTTACCTAGTTTTCCCAAGTTCTATTGGGAATCTCTGCTTCTGTGTTTGTTGCAGAATCCAAGCTTCACTATGCATTAATGTGACAGCCAGAAACTGCAGGAAAATGAGATGAGAATGTAGTCACATGGTAGCAAAGCAGGAAGGCAGTATATGCAGCTTGGTTCTTAGCTGATCTTGACAATGAGCCAACAGTACAGGTTGTCTGGGACAATTCCTTCATCTTTCACAAGACAAACTAAGTATGTGTTTAAATGTTAGATAAATACTAGCAGGAGAGTATGTGCATTTGTCTGTCTCAACAAATACTCGCCAGCTTCTTGAGGAAGAACTCTTACTCCCAAACAAGCACCAAGTCAAGCACTTTCCTTATTCCCGAAGAGAGATGTGTAACAATAAAATAATATTTACAAGATGGGAATCATTCTAAAGTGAGAAGAGTTAAATTTGTTGCCTATCCATGAAAGGATACTTATCTGCTTTGAATAGGTTTTGCTATAAGATGAAATAAATGACATTTTTTCAGGAAAGTTATCAGTTAACACTGGATCAGCAGTAATTTTATTAGCCTTATGACCATTCAGTGCTATTTGGAAGAATTTGCTTCATTTTCTATCTGCACATCTGCGTAGCAGCTGCAGACACACACTTCCCAGGGGCTCAGTCTAATTTGTAGAATTACAGGGGTTGTGCCTGGCTGGAAAAGGTCTATTAGCGTTGCTCATGTTGAAAATTTAGGCTTGATGCCTTCCACATGTTTTTTGTTTTGTTTTGTTAGCTTTTTTCTGGGTCTGTAATTAACCCTTTGGAGAAATTTGTCTTAAGGAAGGTAACTATTGTGTTATCTAACTCCTGATTAATCGTTTTGAGGAGGCCATAGATTCATACTGCATCCTCTCTGAATTTCTAATAACACTGCCATATGAACCGTGAACTCAATTGGATTTTTTTCTCTCTCCCTCTTTCTTTCTCTTTTAATTGCATACAGAAATTAGTTCCTCTGTTCCTGGAAAGCAGCCACTCTCACAGAAGAAACAGCTGACAGAAGAAATGTGTATGAAGCACACAGAAAAGAATATATCAGCCAAATTAAACCCTGAAAATATTGTTGGATGGCAGAGTGACATTGACCAGATTTCAGTTTGGTCCACACTCCAAACACAAGACTTCACTGCACTATTACCAGCCTCTGGCAGCAGCCTGCACCTCCTGCTGCAGCAAGGCACAGGGCTGTGTTCTTCTACCACAGTAAATCAGCAGTGGCAGGGTCAGTCCTGCAGGCAGCTCTGTGCAGATAGACTCCTATCTATTTTAGTCCAGCCGAAATATACCTAATGTTTATCTTCTGCAAGTGAAAAGCATCAGGAAAAAACCTCAAACCAAAACCCAACAACATTTTTCCATTTCTGAACCTTTGGACAATATATCTGTTGTCTGGGGTCTGACTGACCAGGGCCTCTTGCCAGCCTGGAACCTCATAGAGAAAAGTGCCACCTACTGAATAACCACTACCACATCCTGCCCTCTCCTTTGCTGCCCGCTCTCCAAACACTGCGATAGCTCTGCTAATCCACTCCAACAATAGCCGACAGCTTCGTGTCAGACACGTCCTGCACTTGGAGAAGCCCTCAAACTGACTTTCAAGTGGGAAAAACACTGCCCTACTGTGAGAGCCGGGTGCTATTGCTTTGTCTTCTTGTGGAAAGTGAAACAAAGTGTTTTTAAAAGTATTTTGCTGAAGTTTTGGATTGGCTACTGGAAAAGAAATTGCAGCTGAGAAGAAAGCACTTACTTTTTGTCAGGCTAGCTCTAAAAACATCAGTTTGTAAAACTAAGCTAATTCTTTTCCTTTTAGATCTGCTTCTTATTAATGTGTGCTGATCTCAGTTGTTATGGAACCTTCACAGCGCCTTTTTTCACCCCTGCTGCGGTGCCTGGGTTCATTGGAAGAGCCGCATCTTTCCTTCTGGATTATGGCCACACAACATACAGTTTATATCACCGATATCCCATCACAATCGAAAGCGTAGTCTATGTAGAAGTCTGGCACAAAACACAGAAATGGGATGCAGGCAGGCTTCAAGAGATACTGAGAAAGCTCAATGGAAAATAGTCCAAATAAAAGGTTTTAACATTTCCCAGTATTTTGGGTGGTAAATGTCTTTGCAGGAAAAAATCTCAGTATTTTAATTGTTCCTTCTTTATTTGAAAAGTTAAAATACTATATCTTCTTTACCCATGAGATCAGGTTTCTAGCTTCTGAAGACTGTCTTTGCAGATAGGTTTTTGAACGAAGCATCGTAGGAACAGCAATTAAAGAGAAAGTTCGTTGCCTACGGGCATTACGCAGTTGAAGGGAAAGGTGTTAAGACATCGTCTATGTGACCAGTAGCTATGCTTCATTGAACTTATTATTTTATCCAGGCCTTCTTTAAAAATTCACCATGTAAAATCACTTCCTGTAAGGAATATAGAGAATATATAGAATTTTTGTATCTTGTAGTTAAAAAAATCTTTATGTAAACTGACTCTTGCTCCATATTTTCACATCCTTTGTATTACTTTCTCTCCCATTTTTGAACAAAACAGACATGTATATAGAAGAACTAACAGTTTTATTTTAACGTCATTGATCTTGTGCCAACCATATGATAACTACTCAGTTGTTTCTGGAATGGTCGTTCACTTTGTTGAATGAATGAAAAAGCAAATTATTTAGTTCTTATTGCAAAGTTCATTCTTTCCATTTAGGTTTCTACTGAGGGTGCTGTAGCTAGTGAATTGTTCAAGAGATTATTTATAAGATGATTTATTTACTTTTTATGGGAACAGAGTTTATAATTTGATAATCTAAGCAATTTGATAATGAATTTTGGGTACAAAGGCAATTTCATGAAAATGCTGTTCATTAACTGTCTGTGGACTAATGATACCTGACATTCATCATTCGTTGCACAAGATTCAAGTGCACTTTAGCTGCCATTATCATTGATTAAACTCCAGTAATCTTCAGTGGAGCTAAGAAGTCATTCTCACTTGAAGTCTTTAAGCCCTCTTGCTCTTTCTTTCCTTAACATCTGCTCTCTCCTTTTCTCTCTCTCATCCTAAATTCCCCAATCTAGGTTTATGGGCTTACTACTTCCATCATTACAATGCAGCTATTCCTGTTCAGCAGCTGTAACATAAACAAATGAAGACAAACATAGGAATGGGGTATCAAATATCGTAGGTGGCCTTAAAACTCGGGCTTTAACTTTTAAAATATTATTAAACTGTATTCTGACATTTAAAATTCTACCACCTTGTCTTTGCATGTGTTCTTTCTTCAGACCAATACTTTTATTTCTGAAGAATGGAGCTAATTCTATAAGAATTGCTCAAGTGCTTTAAAGCACATATTGGCAGGTGCAGCTAGAAACTTGCCACAATGTAAGCAGACACATACAACGCATTCAGGACACTGTTGCCTACAGTTAAGGGTAGTTTTATCATTTATTTAGGTAACAAAAATACCAGGCCCAGTGAAATAAATTAAAGATGATTAATCACATTTTCCTTTTCATTGTTTATCTTTCATTCATCGTTGCCTATAGCTATGAGCTCATTATTTTATATTCCTTCAGCTGAATTTGTGCTAAAGAAATACATTCTCACATGCTGTGTAACCATCTGTTTGCCCTGGCGAGCTCTATAGTTTTGCCTTTCAGGAGGCTGCCATGGTATTATACAAACATGTCTGTTCATTTGCTACACCATTTTGGTTACCATTTCAGCCATGTTCTCTGTTCCAGCATTCAAATCTGTATTTTGAACTGTACAATGTCCAGACTTAAGCAAAATCCATCACTATGTGGAGAACTTCAAAACGAAAGGAAAAGATTAATAGTCATTTAATAACCTGTGAGCGAAACCCTCTGCTTTGGTTGTCTTCATTGTTTAACATTAGTTGACGTATGTGCAGAAGAAAAAGTGAAGTAATGGGAACAAACTCAATTAAGTCAGGAGATGTTTGGAAGTCAGATGCATCTTTGGTTTAGTGAGAGCCCGAAAAAGCAGCAGATCTGTGGGAAACATGAAAATATGTGCATTAAGGCAAAAGGAGTCTCCATTGGGCAGCTTTACTAAAATACGCTGGTACTTTGTGCCGTTCTACTTTGTGGTCTGAAAACCAAATAAACACTGGGTCATATTCTTAGTACATGCCCGTGAGCTTAGGTCCT
The DNA here is from genome assembly GCA_033558235.1 of Neomorphus geoffroyi. NCBI lineage: Eukaryota > Metazoa > Chordata > Aves > Cuculiformes > Neomorphidae > Neomorphus > Neomorphus geoffroyi. The sequence continues at coordinate 16,809,727 of JAUMJM010000033.1, read as the reverse complement.
TCAAGTCCATGAGGCTACGCCAGTATGTTTTAGCCAAAATCTATCCCTGCATATGAATAAAAATGATGATGATAGGCTGTTTTTTATGACTGCATAGGTCGAACTCAGGTTTCTAAAAAGCTGTGCTATCACTGCTAAGTACCTACTGCCATTCAACAGAATTGAGTAAAGGAATACAGGTTGTCTATGTTATTGTGCTATGTTATTGTCGTCTGTGTAATAACATTGCTTGGATTTTAATTTCCTCTTTTTTTCTGGGGTTTTGGGGTTTTTTTCCCTGCAAACTACATAAATGGATGGCTTCTGCTAAGCTTGCTCTCCTGCAAAATGCAACCCCTGGAACGGACTGCCCCAAACCCTGCGCTGGCTGAGCGTGAGTACTGATTCTGGAGAGTTCTCCAGTGATGCGCGACTGTAAAATTGTTGGTTAGGAAGAGTAATATCACTCTTAGGCATACAACAGGAAGAGAAGCAAAGGTTGCTGTTTGGCTTTTTGCCAAACCAGTGCAAAGTACTGTAGTGCTTCAGGACAATTTTAAGGAAATAGCTTTTTCTAGCTAATTCTGAAAACGGAAAATTTGAAGGAGGTTAAGTCTTGTTTTTGATATTGGCCACACAGTACAGTGGAAATCAGGAATAACTTAACTGAAGAAAATAGGGCTATAGCAGGAGGTACCTCATACAATGTTTTTGCAGTTTTGTATTTGCTAGTATAATATATATTCTTAAAAATTATTTTACAGTAGCTTTATTTCCATTAAGAAATATAGAAACATTAATTTTCTGGGTTCTTTTCTTTTAATTTTTGAATACTGCACTGTGGGACTAGCCATAAAATTTCTTGGAAGTGAAAAAGTGTTCAGGGAATTCTAAAAAGCCCCACTGGGGCGAGGAACATTTGCATTCAAGGTAAATGTTTATGACATCCTCAAAGATTAGTTGAAAATTTAATGAAACGATTTAAGCTGCATGCCCTCATGAACTAAAAGTATTTGAAGAAATACGAATTTTAGAACGAAATAGAAGAATATAGCATTCTGGGGGAAATACTGACATATATTTGATTGGGTTTAATATTGGATTGAGAGATCCCTTTTTTTTTCCTGTCACTGCTGAGTCCGCATCTGCAATGCTGTTGTCACATCGGTGGACTTCAGAAAAATGCTAGTAATTTGAAGGAAATACACGCAGAACCCATATATTTTACTTTGAGGCAGGGAAGAACCCTCCTTTTGAAAATGCAATAGGAAGTATGGATTAATAATGTAGCTAAAACACAGTTAACACTTTCCAGGTATCCGTGTACATGAATATATATCAGGGAGGATGACTTTATTTTTGACTTGTTCATTATTATTTCCCCTTACAGTCTTCCATGGAGAGGATAATTTTTGCTGACTAGCGAGAAATAGATATTAAAGCTTCTTTCCTATGATGGTCTTTCCCTTCAAGGAATTAGCTGTGGTCAGTCTTGTGCTCCTTGATGTTGTACCAAGACAGTTGCTAGTCGAGTGTTGCCCTCCACTGGGAGAAGGATGGATGACTTCAGCAGAGGGCCCTCCAGTTCTCTGCTCTGTGTGTCCTAGAGCAGTTCCTCTCTTATGAAGAATTTTGGGAAGCAGAGGGCTTTTGACACCCCTTCAAAGGGCAACTCCAAGTTGTCCCTGGGATGTTTTGACCTTATCGACTATAAAATGAGCCATAAGTCTGTTCCTAAAAACAAAGCAGGCTCTCAGTCACTTCATGCAACGTGTTGGCAAATTGCTATGCCACCAGGACAAATTCACTGGAATGGTGTGCAAATGTCCGTGGCAAATCTCCAGACTTACTGAAACTTTCCTTCTTATGTAATTCACAGTAATTCTTGAAAGCTTTCCAACTTTCTCCTATGTTGCTATTTTTATTTTGAATGGGAAAGAGGGAAAGAGCAAATGAGCAGTGCCAGATGTAGACACCTTTTATGAAAAATTATGCTCTGCTCTTCTAATGGCACACAGAGGTGAATTCATGATACACGTTGGCATCGATCTATGGCCTGCATTCTCAAACACATTGTGAAATTGATTCCAAACCAAACATTGGTATTTCATCTGAGATAAAAAGCCTTGGTTTGCTGTCTATATACAGGCTACATTTTTAGAATAATGATGGCAATGCTTCTCCTGCCATGTTTACTTCCAAAAAGCGAGATCGGTTCCAATTTTTCCTAAGCCTATTTTGGGAAACAGCAGTTCTTGGCTCTTCAAGAATTTGCGCTAGCAAGAAACTTAATTGGCTCATTAGAAAGACTAATTTGGCAAATCAAATCATAATGTTTTATCCAAGCTTTACAGTTTAATTTAATATTGAGTAATTTTCAAGACACTTGGGAAGGCAGCTGCAATCCAGGCTGTTGTGGATGTCAGCTCCAGATAAGCTGGGAGCTGGCTGCACCACGAGCAGGGTTTTGGGGATGGTTCTTGCCCAGCATGCATGGATCGGCAAGCAGGATCCAGAGCATAATTTCCAGCCCTCTCCAGTGGCTGGTGGATAAGTCCTTCTCTAGAGAAAGATGACTCCTCATTGGTAAAAAAAATGTATGTCAACTCCTTTGTGATATCTGGATATGAGGGCTCTCCAAATAGTACAGTAACACCTGAATCAAAGGAAGAAAATTCCTTGGTTGTTTGTCTGCTGACAACAAAACTCTTCTTTCTCTTTACAGCTCATCCTGAGTTGAGACTCAGTGAGACTGGATCTTTTGTTATGCAAATTGCAGGTATTTACTGACCATAACCACATTATATTTTGAGGACTGCACAGCAAACCCAGTTGTTTCAGACTTTTACGACTATCAGTTTCTAAACCACTTGAAATCACTGGATTAAGACTTCCGTATTTCTAACGGAGAGTGGAGTTGCATTTAATGAATATGCCTGGTTTGAGTGGCTTCCAAATATGCCATTTAGCTTATACATCACTTCTCACCACTTCCTTCAGTTGTAACTGCCTTTGTATACCTGCTACATTCACACCCACCGTGTGAGCAATTTGCTGGAGGGGATCTTGTTGTGTAAGACAAGAGCTTGCTGTTTCTATCTGTTCAAGATTTATAAATGTAAAAAACTTTTCAGTTAAAAGATACGCAGAAATTCTTGGGTCCCAGTAACTATTCTCTCTCCACTTTCTAAGGGCCATAATTTCTACATTACATGTTGGCCTGTGAGTACTCCCAAGTAACAAGTGATAGAACAAGAGGAAATGGCCTCAAGTTGTGCCGGGGAGGTTTAGATTGGGTATTAGAAAAAATTCCTTTACTGAGAGAGCGGTGAAGCACTGGAGCAGGCTGCCCGGGGAAGTGGTGTGGTCTTTTTCCTTGGAGGTGTTAAAGAAATGTGTACCTGCGGCACTTTGGGCCATAGTTTAGTAGGCACTGTGATGTTGGGCTGACGGTTGGATTGGATAATCTACGTGTGTTTGCCAACCTGAACGATTCTATTATTCTACTCCAGTGATTTAAATGTTCTGGAAAATACGTTTTGAGGTGAATCTATGAAAATTTAGTTAATTCTGTATTTTTTTTTTGTGACAGGCAAGGTAATAATAGAATGGTAGTCACACAAAGAAAAAGTAGTAATGATTATTTTCTTTTTTCTAGAGAGAGAAGTTCCTAAACCAGAGCTGGCACCTTAAAAGCAGGCATTGCAAAGCTGTAGCTTGCAAAACTGGTGGTGCCCTTTACGGGCACACATGCCAGCTCCAGAAGACTATGCCATGAATACTCGATTCCCTCTTATTATGGAGTTGGGAGGAGGAAGACAAGCTCCACCTCAGCTTCCGAGACATAGGTACACAAAATGTTAGTCATTTTTCTGCTCCTGGTTTCTCACTCGATGGTGACAGTGACTATGGGCTCAAGGCTACCTGCATTTGCAAAATATGAGAAATAATTCCCAAGAATAAACTGATTTCCCAATTAGAAGCTGTACCCCTGCGTGCACGTGGCTTTTCAGCTAATTCCTGCTCAGTCATGTGGTTCTCAAGAGCTTTTCTTTATTTACTTCTCTTAGTTAGCCATGGTACTATATGGTATCACAATGACCCTACAATATTGTTAAAACCAAACATAGGCGTTGGTAATTATATTGCCACTGACTGAACAAAGGAGCTAGACATACAAAAACACATCATTCAGCTTTACGAGGGGCAGAATCAGACAAGGGGAACAGAGCAGACTCTATTTAGTACCTGGCCATTGTACTGTGTTTAGCTCCTGACTGCACAGACTGTACAACACGACACATTTGCTCTAACCAGCGTAGGATTCCGTGGCAGTACAGGTCTACGTGCACTCAAAGCATTTAGCGTGCTTCTATAAACCAGATAACATCTCTGACAGGGAGGGCATCCAGCTGCAGCAGAAAAAGAGGCTATTTGAGATGCAGAGCTCCTCAGAGGGAGGGAATGGAGTGCAAGCACTACAGAGCTCTGAGCAGAAGAGTTTACACCAACCCACAGAAGGAGACATTCACTCCTGAAGTTCTTCAGTCCATGTATTAGAAAGAACAACACAGTAAGGTCTAACTGAGGAAAACGCTGAGCATTTTTGCTGAACGTGGCAAGTTCATGGCTTGACAGTGATTCCTAACTAAGGTCAATCTTTAATCAGATGAACAGGGCATTTCTGTAAATACAGCTTCTTGAGCATCTGAATGCTACATCTATTTGTAAAGTACTGGCAAAGGATAGTTAAAGTTGGTACAAGCCACTGCAATAACAAGTTGTTTGTGTCTGCAATTACCATGTGGAGTTGAACTAAAGATTAAACTAGGCTTCCTGTGCCTGTTTACAATTGTACTTTCTTATTTTAACAAAATTTTATATAGTAGATGACGTGTGAGCTGTGTATTTTGGGAAATGGAAACAATTACTTATTTAATAAACATTCAGTAGAAAGTGATTACTTCAGCCTACCTGCAGGTGATTTGTTAATCCATAATACAACCAGTTACAAAGATACTTTAATCACCTGCAGAAAAAGCAAGCCAGACAAAAACACAGCAGGGAAAGCCTCTTTCTGATTAAGCTGGTAGAACTGAGACTAGCCAAAGAAAGCTGTGGGACTTAACGGGAATGGAAAGGCCTGATGGTTAGCCTCAGGAACATTACCGGAGTTTGCAAGTTAATTTGGATCCAGTATGCTCTTTGTTAACAACCCATTCCAGGATTCTCGGGGTAAGAAAAGTAACCTTCTAATTTTAGATGTGAATAGATGCTCTGCTGTCCGTTGTATTGACCCTAACTTGAGTGGAGTCAGGATTTAATCCTTTTAACAACATTCAGCTCCCAGAAGTTCAGCCATTTCAATCTCACCAGGTCTTTTCTTCCTTTTTTCTTTCAATAGTATTGTACCTTTGAAACTGCTTGTGAAAATCTCTAAAATAGTGTCTTGTCAGCACTCTCTGAAACAGGAGACTGTGTGGCCTCATACAAACCGAGAAGCTTTGCGATTTACCTGTTCTGTAACCTTTCCTGGGCTAAAGAAGGAATACCACAAATATTCTGGGAAGGTGGTTGTGTTTGTTTGGCAAGTTGACGTGTTTCTTCTATGTCTCACGACAGAGATCTACAGTGGTACCCACACACTGCTAAGAATGGCATTTACATTGTGGAATATGTGATTAATTTGTATCGTACAATAGTATTCCTAGGGCAGTTTGAGCCATACTCATAGCTAACAAAAGCCTTATTTTACTCTTGTTCTGTGATATTGTTTCTTCTTTAAAGCATATGTTGCACTTTTCATATCTTTTCATGTTGCTGTTGTCAAAATTTTTAGAATAGGTATTTATGCCTGGATCCAGTCTGTTCTCACAAAAGATCTGCAATTAATTTGCATTCAGCATTTGCTAAATTTTAGGCAGGGCTATTGTCTCAACATCCCTAAAAGTTACTCTAAAGTTTGAATAATTTTAAATCAAAAAAGAAGAATTTTACATAACATGCCAGGTTTGTATAAAAGAGGAGCTGGATATGATCCACCTTTTCTTATTAAAAAATATCTAGTTTGGATATGATTTTCAGTTAAATAATGACGTTTATTAATCAAATTATGAATGATAGTTGCCTACTTAAACAACATCTATGCTTGCTTGTAGTCAGTAGTCTCTCACCTGAAAACACAGGTTGCTGTCTTGCTGGTGAAGATTACAGAGAGCCACCTCCTCAAGCTTCATGACCTAACTAGTACTGTTACCATATTTTTCTCTGAGCTTGTCTGATGTTTTGTTGTTCTGTTAAGCACGTGGGAAACTGTCATACTTCTTCCTCTTCAGACTGCCCAGACATGCTGCAATGCAATCTTGGTCACTAAGAGTGGCTCAGAGGTTCCGCAGACCCATGTATTTATATATTTTTATATATGCCGCATCCCTGGCGGTGTTCAAGGCCAGGTTGAACGGGGCTTTGAGGAACCTGATCTTGTGGAAGGTGTCCCTGCCCATGGCAGGGAGCTTTGATCTAAATGATCTTTAAGGTCTCCTCCAACCCAAACGATTCTATGATTCTACTATTTCTACACTGTTATCGCTATGTTGTCATATATTAGGAACTACATATCCCTCCATGGTGTTCAGTGATTTTATGAGAGAGGAAGGAATTCTTTTTTTCTGTGGTGTAGGGTGGGTAAATTCATGCTGCATTTACTTTTAGTATCTTTTGGAGAGCAGTATAACTGGAAGCCTTCGTTGTATACCTACGGGCAGGGAGAAGGACACCTCCCTTCCTGTAAGCAGGCTAAGCAGCTGGTGTTGGAACTCAGTGCTGTTCAGGTATTAAGCCAGGAACAGACCCAAACTGTCCCAAGGCACAGGAGGCCCAAGGACAGGCTCTAACAGCCACGCCAATGCTTCTGTTTCTGTTGTGTTTTCTCTCACATAACTTGCAAAAGCCACTGTACCAGGGTGTTCCATTCAAAACCCGAAGTGCCAAGCCACTGCTCTCTACATGGTAACATATCTTAGCGCCTCTGTTCTAGCCACAGGCATAAAATTGAAACCCCTGGCAGATCACAGTGCCTGAACACCTGAATCTGTGAACCATCAAACAATGCACAACATCTGTGTAATCTAGTCTGTAAAACGACCTTTATTCTCCACCTTAGAACAATGAAATGGTGGTTTCTCACCACTTAAATATTAGGAATGCATGGATGGAAGGGATGATCTGAGCAGCAATTTCAAAATACTATGAATATTCAAAGTCGGGTTGGATAGGACTCTGAGCAACCTCATCTAGTTGAAGATTTCCCTACTTACTGCAGGGGTACTAGACTAGAGGACCATCGCGGTCCCTTCCAACCCAAACCATTCTATGATTCTACGGGCAGTGACAAAATGGAAGTTCACTTATAGAGGCTCCATCAAAATTTTTTCCATGTTTCCAGTGCCCCACATACCACAGAAAATTTGCTGATCACTTTATAACTAAAGCAAAGGTTACAGGAATACATAACTGCAAACTGTCAGAAGAAGAGTGCAGGAGAGACTGGAAAATGTATTTTTTTTGAGACTAAGAGCATCTTAGGGCTATGGATATTTGTTAGATATGACAGTGGAAGTTGGAGCTTGCCTCATGCTCTCTCTGATACAGAGGAAAAATTTTACATGACCTCAGATTTGGTGCTCAGTAGAGCTTTGTACTCTTTAGTAAAACACAGCAACCATTAAAGTGCTTTGGGAAAATACTGCTTGTGTGTGTTTTAAGAAAAGACAAAATACTGAGCTTGGTTAACAAGAAGAATGGGTTAAAACTTAGTAGCACACATTCTTTGGGGAAAAAAAAATGTAGGGAGGAGGGCTGTGGTACCTGATTTGTTTATTTTTGCAGCTGAGGTTTTTTCCTCTTAGGACGCCAGCTTGCCGGAGCAGTGCTCTCTCTACAGAAGGTTCATTTACAGTGGCAGGCAGCAGCTGCGCTCGGAGCTCTATTTGGTCTATGCTGTGATGGATGGCTTGAGTGGGAGACGTGAAGAGTGAATTAACAGCTTTAGTAAAAACACATTTTTATCTTCCCCTTGCCTTTCTACTTTGTGTTACCTTGCTGTCTTACCTCCCTCAGGTTGCTGTTCTTGTCTGTCTTGCTCTCTTCTTGTGTCTCCTGCCTTTCAAGAATGCTTTCCTTCTTTTTATTTTTTTTTTCCTTCCCCTCAGGCTTGTTCACTGAAAAATTAGAAATCATTGCTTCTGCTGCTTGTGGTCTGGGTGGAGGCCTGCTTCCTGGACAGGACACTGTTCTCAGTGTGAAGACCTCAGGAATCCAGTAATGCCCCTGTTGGTGAATAATTCATATATGAAGGAAAATATTTTTACACTTTAAACAATTTTTCCAGCTGTTTTTTTCCTAAAAGGTGGGTGAAGAAGATTGCCAATACCTCCGTCTTGCTTCCCAGTAGTAACTGGTTTAGGTCACCTCTCACAGAAATGGTTTAGATTGCCCCTTAGCAAGCCCCTCTCTGGCTTACAGCCAGACACCAGAGCATTCAGATGGAGTCAGAGCAAGCCAGACCTGCCTCTGCGAGAAGAAGGTTCTAGAGGAGAATTGCAGTAGGGCATGTTTGAAGGGTAGTCAAGCTGCTAGGAGAGTTGCCAGGAATCTGGGAGGCGGATATGCACATTTTTTTATTCTTCTGGCACTTTTTTTTTAAGGCACTTTTGGGGTGCCTTAGCACTGTAACAGAAAAACTTCACGGTCCCGCAGAGAAATGTCATATTGGTTTTCGTTTCTTTTTCTTGTAGTACCTAGAAATGCACTACAAAAGAGGACTAACTCAGAGTGTAAAAAAGTGAATCGTACCACTCCACGCTTGAGTGATAACTTACAAAACTTGAATTTTTGAGTTCTTGTCTTTATACCCTTTTTTTGTGTAAATGTTGAATGCCACAGAAACAGAGGGCTAAATGGGACCTCGACAGAATCTGTGATTTCTCCCCCAACACAAGGCCAGTCAGCTCATATTTGTGAGGGTCCTTACAGATGTTTTCCCACTTATTCTTAGACATCTGCAATCATATCTGAGATGTAAAGTCTCTCCAAGCAACGCATTCCTGAATCCTGCTGTCCCAAACATGGGAATTTTTACTTATTTTTCTTAATTCATGACGGAAAACTCATTCATCACACATCTTGAGAATTGATTTCCTTTCCTTTCCTTTCTGCAACATGCTTTTATTTAGTGTTCCACCTGCCTCCTACACTCTCCTCTACAGGCGAAGCACTCTGTTATGTCCAGGTTTTCATCCGGCTTTCACCCAGTTCCAATAGCTCTTCTTTCCTGAAATGCCGCACCCCACAATTAGGCATTGTGCTCTGTCCGAATGGGCTGGAAGTGACACTTCCTGCCTGAGACCTACAGACCGTGGTCTGGTTGTACATCCCGGTGTGACAATCACCTCTTACAGGGAATGATCTGCTGAGTCAGGCTGATACCATTACTGCATCTTTTCATCCAAAACTGCTGCTCAGGTCCATAGTTCCCTGGCTGGTATTTGTATGGCTGTTTATTCCTGTACTTTTGTAGCATCGTACGCTTATCCTTACAGAACAACAACCTCTTCTTTGCGGAATATTTCTCATATTGGTCTGGAATCAAGTCTGCCCTCCAACTTCTTGGTTGCCCCCCTTATTTTTGTGTCATTCATCAACTAATAACCCCATCCTTCCACTCTCCTGACTACTGGCTACCTACTCCTGGTTGCACAGCTGTAATAAAGATCCCATGGCAATCCCTGGCAGAATCCTAACTTCCATTTACATGAAACACTGATAAGGAATCTCTTTTCCTATCACCTTTGTACCTGACCTATTACATCTTCATCTGGTTTGTTGGTGTGGTTAAAAGAAAATGTTAAAAGCTTTACTGAAGTAAAACTATGTGATATATTCTCCTCTGCGTTCCTGCAAGACCTGATACCCTATTGTAGATGGAAACTAGAGTAATTTGCTGTTGTTTGCCCTTAGTGTGGGTTCATGCTGACTGCCACTCATGGAGCTCCTTTCTTTTCAGTGCTTACAAATAGATTGTTTAATTATATGTGCCAGTATGTTTTGATAAATGAATTATTCTGTCAGGCCTGCAAATTCCCAGCTGCTTTGATTTTGCTCCTTTGTAAGAATAATCACCATTTTCACTCTTCTGTAGTTTTCTGGTATGTTATTAATCCTCCATAGATTTCCACAGATAAGGGAATGCCAGGGGGCTCTTAGATTTCCCCAGTCTTCCTCAGTTTTTTTTGTTTATCTTAGCCTTGGTTGAAAGCATTTAACTTAATTAAATACTCTCAAACCTGGTCTTTCCATGTTCTTGCCTCTTTGTATGATCTGAAATTTAATTTGATTTACTTTCTGAATTTTAGTGTATTAAAAAAGCTTTAAATACTTTGATCTGCTCAGTGCTGCCAACAGATTCTTATTGGTCTAAACCAATATGGGATACTAATGGACAAGCCTTTTCTTTTTAATTTCTCAGGCTATTACTGTATTTAACATGACAAGATGCTGCTTTACAGAGACTCCTTTGCATGTTTTTTCTTCACGAAAGCTAAATAATAATACATTTAGCAGCCAAGGCTTAAAATATCAAATATATCAGTAATCATGAAAAAAGAGAGGGAATCTGTAACATTTTCTACGTGATATATGAATGTAACATACAGACCAACTTAATACCTGGGAAACAATTTTGTAACTATCACACTATTTGCTTATTATTCCTCATCATTGTGTCAAATTACATTACTTAGAAAATTTGTGTGGTGAGTCAATTTTGAAATCCATTGGGATTCAGTTTCCGCTAAGACAGATTTACAGTGAAGCAAAGGTGGACCCTGATGGGTTTAATTCATTGGGTAGACATTGACGTGCAGGACAATCCTAAAAAGTACGAATTGAAGCACATCCCTTTCCTTGCAGGCGTAAGGGTGTATCTGAAGCTACAACAAATGAGACATCGGTTACATTTTGTTACTGCCTAGTGGGGCTTTGGTTTCAATTTAATAAGGAAGCGCTGAACTAAATAGCAGCTACCATTGGTAACTGTAAGAAGAAAGTAGCACGACCATTGAATTTTCCCGCTAGCATCATGACTTTTATTGAATCATTTTTGCTCCAGTTAGGGGGTGTGCCTTAACATGCCCTTGAAGTTAGGCTGGAAAGACAACAAATACAGCATTAACAAACCTGAACAGAGAAGATAACTTTTGGCAGTTTCTTGTGAAGTGATCAGACCTGATGAGTGTCACTGCACATGTAAGATTGAGCCTAAATAGTAATTAAGATATATATATTAGTAGGGAACTCTTTTTCTTTTCATATTTTCATGACAAATCCCACATGAAAAAATAATCATTAGGTGAGAGTTACACTCCTACCATCTTCAAGTTAATTGAAGTTAAAGCAAAAAGATATTAGAAGATGAAGATTGGGGTCTTGCTTTTTTAATTTTTAAGAAGCAGAATAGTTGTTCTATATTTTTATTAGTTTGGTTTTCTTTTTTATAGCACAGGAGAGCATGTGAAAATAAAAAAGTCCTTTTCTGCAAGGCAGTAGTAATCTCTCTTTGCACTATCGGTGAAAGTTGTGTGAATTGGTTTTGTAAATGTGGCATTCAAAAATAACCCATTTTTCCTAACAGTGTAGTTCAGTAGAGAAACTGGTGAACATGTCGTTTTTTGAACTGAAGTTACGTTCTGGATAATATGCATGTGGCATAGAACTGTGTTTGAAATACAGTGTTTATACAACTAGTTATAGTCACTAATTACTGTTTGTCTTTCAGGAAGAAAGAAAAGGGCTCTGATGGGCAAGGTGCTGTACAAACACACAGAATCTGCATGGATATTATCACAGAACCACAAGCTGAAAGGATTTCGAAAGATCAGAGTTTATCTTGTTGCCCCAAGGCAAGATTAACTATCGCTGTGTTATTCATGAAAGATCTTTGTCTAACTCGTTCTTCGAGGTGTCCGAGGATGGACGCTCCACAGCTTCCCAGGGCAATTTATTCTAGTGCTCTACTACCTTCCCTGTTAGGGAAACTTATCCATCACATTTAACATAAATTTCTCTTATTACAGTTTAAGCTCTTTATCTCTTTTTCAAGCCACCACAGACATCAGAAAAGGGGTTATTTGCTCCATCTTACAGCAGCCTTGAACAGTGTTATTTTAGTCCTCCCTTCCTCAGTCTCATTTTTCTTTTGGACTAGATGACAGCAATTAATTCAGGCTCTTCTTGTGGGTCAGCCACTCTGGTCCTCTGGTCTCCCTCTCACCTTCTTCAGAAGTCTTCCTATTGGTTTGTCCTCTCCAAAATGCACCCAAAGCAGGATGCCATACTTCAGCTGAGGCACTACCAGCCGGTGAAGGACTCCTAGGTGACCTTCTGCTCCTATTTGGGTCCCAGTGTTGTGATTGTATTTTTCGTTAACAGATTACATGGTTGATTCATGCTCAGCTGGTGATCCATTACAACCTCCGAGACCTGTTATGAAAAATAACAGATCTAACCCTGGCCAATCACTCCCTATTTTGAGTTTTTGTAGCTGATTCATCCTGCCTAAGCGCAGTATTTTTGTTTTGCCAAGGGAGACTTAGGGTGCATTTTCCAGCTAGACAGAGGGTTCAGGTAGGGAAGGATAAACTCACTTAGACAAGATCACACGGGCAGTTTGAAGAAGGGCCAGGAATCATTTGTGACTGAACTCCAGAGGTCTCATCTGCAGAGTTTCCTCCCTGGCTTTAGGGGAACATCATTGAACTGAACACTGAAAATATGACAGACTCTAATATGTTTTCAACCTGACTTGTTTTCACTCGTTGCTGTTTTTGTGGCCCTCACTAATGAGACCCAACAAGATGATACTTTGCCAGCTATCAGAATTTCCTGCATGTTTACTCTACATATGGCATTATTTACAACCGCATACTAAAAGGGAAAACTGTTAATATTGCAACACATAATTGTTGTATTCGTTAGTAGCTTTTGCAGGCAGACAGATCACCAGCCTATTCAACAGCAGGAACTTTGTATTTCACTTTTTGCTGAGATTAACTGCCACTCTAATCTTATTTTTACTTAATGAGAAAAACAGACAGGCATGATAGAGCCAGCCACTGGTATTCGTCACAGTCCTTTCCAGCTACATTTTGAAGAAAAAAAAGAAGGGTGGGAATACTATGAAATTAGTAAATGATCTAAATGAAGAAACTTGTTAGGTGCAGAGTTCCAAATAACATTTCAGAGGGAGTTGTTTGGTGTTGAGCACTCCAGATAACTGTCTGTTTAACTGAGTCCTCTAATAGGAACAAAATCCTTTAGGAAATCTGAGCAGATATCTAAATGGGAGTTGCTGAGTGATTTTAAAAATACAGTGCTTAAAATAAAAGTTGCAAATGAGCAAAAGGAGCTGGTAACAAGTAAGTAAGTTGGTATGACTGGACAAGGTGGGAATAAAGCAGTAACAGAGTCTACTGGGTAAGACACATTAACATGTACAGTTTTACCGTCTGTGGTGTTGCGGTTTGAGATGTTTAGCTTGACTGATGCTGGTGATTAGAAACATGCTGTTTGTTATGAAAAGAGCCAAATGTGCTCTATTGTATTTTATTCTGTGTTTTAAACTGCACCCATCATTGTGGTCACCAACTTCTTTAAACAGTTATGTACTTTTTTCCAGCACAATATTTTCCTAAGTATTTTCTAACTTAAAAGTGTCTCAAGTTATGCCTTCTGTTCAGTTGCTGTTGTCTTCTGTCAGAATACGTAGATAGAGGGTTCAAAAGGTTTTATTTGGTTTCTGGTCTGGAAAAGATCTTCCCTTGCAGGTAAACGATTATTATAAATGCTGCCAGGGTAGCTTTGGGGTAGGTGTGTTTGCTCAGCTCAGCTACAGGCAAAGGTCTGTGTTAGGGTTAAAGGGCAAGTGAAAATGGCCAGGCAGGCATTTACAGTTTTGTTTCTCCTGTGTTGAGATGACCTAGACTTTTCTTGTGAGTTCGTGTTTCCTTTTGGGTTGCTAAAAAAGTCCCTAGTGTGTTACATGCAATTGGGTAAATGAGGACATCTCTCCCAGAATTAGAAGGCTGAATCTTTATATTGTTTCACTCTTACAGTAAAAAACAATACTCCATTGTCTTGAATTTGTCTTCACTGACCATGAAAATCCTTGCTAGATATGATTCTCTCCGTGCTTTCTCAGGTAGAGGTCTGGCCAGGTGTAAATATCACTGATGTTTTAGGTGTAGCACTTCCACTACTACGGCTGCTTAACTATGGGTCAGCCAGTGGTGTGTGTGCTGGTCACCTTCCTGTATCGCTTCTGTACCCTTTGACTAGGGAGCTTCCACAATGCTTTTCAAACAAATAAAAGGAAGGAGAAGAGGCACATCCATTTGAATTATTTGTGTGCCCTTAATGCTGCTTGCAGCATTCCTGTGTTCTGCAACCCATGTATGTTAATGAAATACCCTAGTATGCTTATGTGATTTACCCTCGGAGTCACCAGAAAATCCCCTTGACGTTAGCAGTCTCCAAATACAGCTCACTGAGTAACAAAAGCAATCCTTGATGTTCCTGCTTCATATTATGGCTGTTAAACTTGGATAAAAAAGAAAAAGGAAACAGAAATGCTAACCGCAACATGCACTCTAATTAACCATTTCTCAGATCCTACTTAATTCCTTCCTAGCTAAGCACTAGACAATAACCTCAGCACTAGAAAATAATTTTAGCACTACAAAAAAATATTTTTTTTCTGGTTAAAGAGTACATTTAGAAAACAAAAAAATACCCTGCAATTTCATATTTGCAATCTGCTGTTGGGTGCAAATATGAGAATTTAGATTTCTTTATACCCAATGATGAAGTCGTACTCTCCTTTTGATAACTCAATATTTACTGCTAAAATAACTGTGGAGATAATGAGAGGCATGCTTCTGTGCCAATGCTTTTGCCTGTTAACGAGGAGAGAATTAAGCTTTTTGTCAGTTTGCAGTTTTCTAGTTTGGCCTTGGCCTTGGGAAAGGGCACATGTGAAGCAGAAAAATCCTCAGCGTTCCCCGCGCTGCCGTGCCCCTGGGCTGTACACACCGTATACTCTTGGAGCTCCTCAATCCCTCTTTTTGCCTTGCTTGTTCCCACCACATTTTTCACATCTGTCACAGTCCAGAGGACCTGGGTGATGTTTGTTTTATTTTCTTTCCTATTCTCTCTCTCTTCATTCTCCAATCTTCTTTATCCTCCTGAATACCAAACTACGAACCTTCGTTTGCCACTTCATCTTGACTTCACCTCCCCCTTCTCCTCAGCCAGGACTTCTGGCTGTTCTTCCATTGCCTGCATTAGGGCCAGCTGTAGCCTTCCCTAAAAGGCAGCTGTCTGAACCTACTCCTCTCTCCCTTGGCCACCTTGGTATGTCTTGCTCTCTGCAAAACAAGTCACTCAGCGTGTCAGCACGGCGCTGAGGGGATGAGCACACGTGGTGAACAAGACTAAGATGGAAGATATCAGTGTCTGCTAGATCCACTGGATGGTTAAAGAGCTAGCTGAAAGCGTAGGAGGTGTACTTGTTTAGATACACTAAGTTCATTTTCTCCTTAGTATTTTCTGTATTTCCTCTGAATCCGTACCTTCTTGCCAATCATGGGTGCATCTTGAAGTATTGACATGGATCATATGCCATATGCACAAACAAAGACCAAATTGCTGACTACAAAGCTGCATATACTGCTGTTTGTAGAGACTGGCTGGTAGATGCATAGCCATTAGCAAACTCCAGAGCTGCTGTGGAAATCTAGCTGTAATACTGTAATTCTAACCCAAGTCAAGTCTACTGAACATTTAGACTTAGAACTAAACTTAGAACCTTACCGGGATTTTTTTTAGTTTAGTGTTTTTGAGAGAGACAAAGAAAGAGAGAAGTTTTAAATATTATCTTGCTTGGTGAGATTCTAAATTGTGGAGAAAATGTGCACCTGACTTTCAGAATTAAAATCAGTAAGAAACAAACCCCCAAACCCTGCAGTCTTTTCAATGCAAGTTAATCCTGACTATGTTCTCTATGGAAATACATATAAACTTCTGACCTCTCTGTACCTTTTTTTCTGCCACCACACACTCAGTTTGCCAAATTTCCAAACATGATTCAAACTTATAGAAGTTTGACATATTTTTTATTACAAGAATGCTCACACTTGGCTCTAAAAAAATCAAAGCTTAAAATAAATCTCGAAGGCTGATTCACTGGAAATTGGTAAAATTCTCACATGTATTTGCACTATAGGTTGAAGGCATTACTGTGGGTCTGATTGATGAATATATCTTTAGTGCTGATAAATAGCACAATATAGCAAGATGTCATTGTGCAAATAAGTGATTGAAAATAGCTTAACTGGGTTTTGAGGTCTCAAATGGAAAGGGGATCGTCTCTTCTCTTGCTAACAGAGCGCACTGCAGCTGATCTGATCTGATCTCATGAGGAGGCCAGGATCTGGCCCATAGGTTGCAGCATGTGGTTTGCAAGACTGAGACCTTGGACCACCTGCTGGTATCCCTTCTTTCTTAGGGCATATTGGCACAGTAGCTCTGCTGGGGAGAGCAGGTATGGTGCTTTCTGGGCCATGGAGGGAAAAGTTATGGTCTGTTCCTGGCTCTCTTCTACTTTATTCCTAAAGTACAGAGACTATCCAGGTAACCCTGCCCACCTTTGTGGGGTGAAAGGGCAGAGGGTGTAAGAAGCCAGGCTGCTCAGATGTGAATGGGCACAGGTTGGTGCTGCAGATACTGTGTTTCCTGATGGTACTGGAAGGGGCTGTTTTAGTACTGATGAGTGTCTGGCACACTTGCTAGTAGAGCCGTACGGTAGCATCATCATGGCCTGCTCACTGATAAAGTGTTTGTGTCTGTAAAGTGTAGAGAAAAAATTGTTTGGAAACATATTAGTGTTAGGGAGCTTCACAGATTCAGATCTGAGCTGCTTCTATCAGATTTTGCAGTTGAAGTGCAGAAACCAGCTAAATCTGCTAGAAATTCTGCTGGCTTCTCTAGAAGTCCAGTGAGACCACCTAATCTTGAGAGCCTGCCATCACCCTGTGATTATATCTTACATATTTGGCTGCTCCCATATGGAAAAAATGCTTCCTGTTAGATCTGGTTTCGGTTCAGATGCCAGTTCTCACGAGGGCTAAATTTACATTTGGATTTGAACATGCATACAGTGGGGCACAAACTCCACCCATCCTTGATGCTTTCACCTCTGCACGGGGTGGGGAGGACAGGGGTATATTTCCCCCTCCCTCCTGCTTTTAATTCTGGCATTGCCACCAGCCCTGGCTGCTGACTTCTTTAGGAAGCGGATGGCAGGCGGTTGCGGGGTGCTTGGGTTTGTGGCACGCAGTCAGCTCGCAGCCGGACTTGGCCAAGTGGTCTAAAGGCTGCTCACAAAGCACTGACAGAAATCAGCTGTAGCAGTGCAATGACATTGTACATCCAGTTCTGCAATGTGTAAGCACTACCAACTATTTCTGCCAGCAGCAAGAGCAACACAGTGAAAGCTGTTTCAAAGGCAGGCTGAAAATCATCTTTGGGTAAGGGCTTTGAAAACCCTCGTGGTCAGCAAGCAGAAAGGTGAAGGGACAGCAATAAGGAAAAAAAGTACTAGTAAAAGAATAAAGAAAGCTGTTTCTGCCTTGGAATATAGCTGGTAATTATAATGAGGACTAAACTAGTGCTAGCGAGAAGATCATTTGCACCTCCTAGTGGCAAATAATAATAAAAAAATTCTTAAATAATATCTGGATCAGACGTTTAAACATTCACTATGCTGTAATGAGTCTGATCAGAATAACCTGTAATGAGGCAGCAGCAAATTCCTGAAATCTGTGTACCGGGGAAAGAAAATTAGATACAACAAAAGCAATGTGTTCAGTACTTGAAGCTCTGCACATCACTTCTGAATCAGAAGTAGAGCCACAAGAAGTGGAGTATTCTTTTTAAAAGCCATATTTCCAGTTAAACCATCTGCATACTCTGTTTTCAAGTGCATATATTGCAAGGGAAAGCCAGGAAAGTTCATGTATAAATGTGCAATGCAAGAAGCAGTGTGTGTCGTCCACTGTTTCACCAACACTGAGGCGATATACCTGCAAATATCAGACAGCAGGAAAATGCTGATTGCATTAGAGAAGAATATTACCCAGCAGCCTTGACATCCAGACTCCAGGGTGTTTAGGCTCTCTGATTAGCTGCAGGCTTCCAATGTGTCTCTGGCTCTTGTGACTCAGTTTGCAATCTGTGAAATTTTACCAGGCCTTTTTTTGAAGCTGCAAGATGCCATTGTAATAAGTATCTATCAAAGCAATAACTACCTGTGGAGTGTGAATATCTCTAAAGGCTCCTAGGAGATGTTATTCATGTTCCTCTTACTGTGAATGAGTGGCTCGAACACTCACATGAAAGGACTTCTCTAATTCTGAAACAATCAAACAGATAAAAATGAAGTACAGGAATTTCTTCAAACATTGCAATCAGTGTAATACCTGGACTTTTGGACCTCACCCTGTTGACAGTTCTACTGAAATATGTTAAATGAAAAGAAACAGTCCTCCCCAAACTGTTTTAATCTTAAACTTTTATGTGTCTCCAAAAAGTCAGAATAGACTGTTAACTGTAACTGGGAAGCGTGACTCGGAAAATGTTCCATGTTCAATGCTGATTGTGTAGCGTTAGAGCAGAGTGGAAAGGAATAGAGATTAATTTTTCAATTGGATCGTAACTCATCAGTCAACTCAGCAGTGACCTTGCAAGCTTGGTAAGAACTTGGTAAGAACTGCAAGCATTTGTTAAAGTTTGTAATGTAAATGAGACAAATGATTGCGCGGATGTCTCTCTGGGTTTCACAGCCTGGGCTCACGATGGACCTGACCAGCACTGACATGTTTACTGAATTATGCTGGTAATGGGGGTGTGATTCTTGGGATGTTGTAGCTGTGCTTCTAAACACGGTCGAATTGGTAAGAAAAAAGGCTTTCCTACTATAGCTTTATTTCAGGCAGTGGTCGAAGCTCCGTCTCATGTACAATATTGTTTTATAGGTATATGTTTCAAGTAGAGACAAGGTCTTAAAGTCACTAACAAAGAAACAGGGTGAGGTGGTTGACTCATGCCCGCAAAATCTCGCATCTTATCTAATCCTGTCCGGAAAGCATTGCTAATGACTCCAGCAGTGCCGCACACATAGTGCTGGGCAGGGGCCTGGGAGCGTCCCTGACTGCTCCGTAAAAGCCGGCTGAGTATGGGACAACTGAGCAGAAATACTAGTTTAGTTCAAGGTCAATTGGAATTTATGGAAAAGTAGTAGATGAGCAAATGCACCTGGTGGCTTGGAACTGACTGGAGCATATGATTTGTTTTAAGCTTTGTAATGAGCCTTGGTTTGTGGAAGGTAAGTACAGTTTCTGCATCTCAGCTACTCGAAGGGTGTTCTCACAGGGAAGGAACATGCATGTTAGAAAAAAAAGGGTTCATGTGTCTCCGCTCTGCTCCTGAAGTCTATCACAAAAGCTAGGATGGTGAGATCACTGGTCTTACAAGGAGTGGCTGAGACAGCTGAGGTTGTTTAATCAGGAGAAAAGGAGTCTGAGGGGAGATGTTGTTGCTCTTTACAGCTACCTGAAGGGAGGCTGTAGTGATGCAGGTGTCAGTCTCTTCTCCTAAGTAACAAGAAACAGGATGAGAAGAGATGGCCTCAGGTCGCACCAAAGAAGGTTTATACTAGATATTAGTAAATATTTCTTCACCAAAAGGGTTGTCAAGCATTGGAACAGGCTGCCCAGGGAAGTGGTTGAGTCACCATCCCTGGAGGTATTTAAAAGATGCATGGATGTGGCACTTAAGGACGTGGTTTAGTGGTGCACTTGGCAGTGTTAGTTTTACAGTTGGACTCGATGATTTTTAGGATCTTTTGCAACCCAAACGTTTCTGCAATTCTGTGGGACCTTTCTCACAGGGATGTACGATGGTTAGCATAGGGCCTGGTGTGAGGAAAGAAGGGAGATGTCTCTAGCAAGCTGAGTTCAAAGCATCTGTGTCAGCTCCTCCCTGGCACCAGTACTGCTGCCCTGACCATTAACTGCAACACCAGCTTTCCTGAGGTCATTTTCGTACCAAACATTTATACTGGCAGGCAGAGTTCAGCTTCTCTCAGTGCAATGCAGGAAGGTTATGATAGTCCAACCCCCGTTCATGGCTTACGCATTAGAAAGGTCCAAATGCAAAATAGGAAGACTTGCAGGGAGGATTTGGAGCCTCCCTTGGCCTTTGAATGCTGTTTTACGTACTCAGTGCAACCGCTGCCCGATGGCAGCAGTAGTGGCAGCAGGCGGTGGGTGTCAATGGGATCTGGAGTATCTGGGCTCTGCTGGGTTTTCATAGAGAGTAGCGCTCAGGGATGCTTAAGTCCAGCTTCTCTTGCTTTTTTGATTAGGGAGGTGAGACAGTGGCACAGGGTGCCCAGAGCGGCTGTGGATGACCCCTCCCTGGCAGTGTTCAAGGCCAGGTGGGATGGGGCCTTGAGCAGCCTGGGCTGGGGGAGGTGTCCCTGCCCACGGCAGGGGGGTTGGAAATGGATGATCGTTAATGTTCCTTCCAGCCCAAACCATTCTATGATTCTATAATTCCTGGTGACCTAGGTGTCCTCATGCCTTCAGAATGTCAGTCTGTGATCTTGTGGTGGATGCACACTGGATATATCCATGAGGAAATTGATGGGTTTTTTCAAGCATGATTTTTATTTTGTGCAGTATAAAAATAGAACTAAAAGAAATTTGCATTGAACACCCTCAGCGAAGTCCACCGGGAAAGGGACAGAGTGTCTGCAGAAAAATGCAGTGATTGCTTTTATTATATATGAGCACAAGGATACCTCCAGTCTTCCCAGACAAACTTCTCACAGTTTATAGTTTCTGAGTGCCTGATTTAATAATATTTATATTCTTTTAGAGTAGGTTTTGGGTATACACTGCATTTAGAAAGTAGGAAATACATACATGTCTATATAGCTGTGTACAAGAGGGAGTATATACAGAAACTCAGATGTTATGTTCTGGTAACTGGAACTGTTGAATATGTATTAGCACCTGCTGCAGTCATAACCAAGTTAGCTAGTTTTGATTTGGCTGGGATATCAATACTAACACGCAGCCCGCATGTCCCGGGTTCACAGCCATTAAGAAGGGCTGCTCTCTCTGCACTCTGCTGTTCACAGAGCACTGTAAATACAGGATTTGCATACATTGTGCCAGCCACTGCAAGCACAACTACTGGTAATGTGAATGCTAATCTTAAACATAACATTTGCTGAAGGCATATCTATTTCCAGACTTTTTAGCAGGAGAATTTCATTGCAATGTTTTTTTCAGTTAAAAATCAGTTCCTGTGTTTACAGCTGATTAACAGGTTTGCAAATTAATAACTGCAGGTGTTCAGCATTGTGCTAATTTCCCAAATAGTTTACATCATCTTTTCTGAAACCTTACGAGCCAATCATGTTTATAACGAACAAGGGAGACTGGCTGATGTTTTATGTAGTCTATTTAGGGTTATTATTATGCCCTAAGTGGTTTTTTTTTCCTATTATTTTGTATTTTAAAATAAATTGCATATGCTAGAGAAACACACAGGGGTTAATTTCTATAATTGCTAACTGTTCTGTCCAAGACCATCACACTGGCAGATGAGCAAGCTCTGTAGGAGCTAAGTCTGCTTTAAGTAAGCAGTCAACTGGAAGTTGCTAATTGGGATCTGGAGTAAGATATCCTATAAAAGAAAAATTGCAATTTGAGGTTTTCAGCTGGAATAAGTGGAACATAAAAAGAAGGGAGGGATCTCAGTAAATAGAGAAAGGTTTTCTTCTGGGAGTTAAATGAAACAACAAAGTCATACTCTTGTGAAAAACAGGGAGTGCAATGCTGAGTACCAAAACGTATGAGAAAGAACGTAGTCTGCTTGATATATACAGTAATCTTTCTGCTATTATCAGGATTGGAAAAACCTCAGCTGGAGTCTGGCATCTGCAATTCAAGAGGATGCGGACCAGTTGGAAAGAGTCCAAAGAGGAGTATTGATCATAATTAGTGGTCTTCGAAATGACCAAGGAGGTAAGAGCCAGTCAAGTTACACGGTTCACCTTTAGAAGATAAGACTTTGAGCAATGCAGGGATAACCCTCAAGTATGTAGAAGGTATAATCAGGCTGTAGAAAGGACACAAACAGTCTTTCCTAAAAGCCCATGTTTTATTTGGTGGGAAATAATCTCACCCTACTGGAAGAAAGATGTAGGTTTAAAAATAGGGAAAAGCTTTCTATCAGTGAGGATAATGAAATGGTGGAGTTTCTATCTTTGGAGATATTTAAAAACATGATTAAGAAGCATCTGCCACTTAATAATACAGATATAGACCAGGGCGTCAAACATTTTCACTGGGGGCCACATCAGCCTGCTCCTGCAGCGTAACAAGTGTCACACACGCTGCACACGTGACCAGTGCGCTGGCAGGAGCATAGGGGCAAGGAGCTCGGTGCAGCTACCAGGTAGAAACAAGGTGCTGAGCCAGATAAAACAAGGTGGAGGGCTGGATTCAGCCCATGGTCCTTGTGTTGTCACCCCTGATATAGATGATCCTGGGTAGGGGAATAAACCATAGAGGATCCTGGCTGGGACAGAGGGATAAACCAAAAGATTTCCTTGTTTTTCCGTGATTCCACATTGAGGCTATACTCTCTTCTACATAATCAAATCTTATCCATTAGTCTAGTCTGAGAGCCATGTTCCAGAATGGGATTTTTAAAAGAGCTTGGAAAAAATTCAGTGGAATTTGGATGCCTACCTCCCTTTAACTCCTGTTGAGAATCCTAGCCTGTAAACGTATTCCTCATCCAGACAAAGTCAGATAATTTTCTATATGTTGATATTTCAATCCTCTGGCTAAATCTGTGTTCCTTGAAATGCTTCCACCTGCTCCAACATGCCCTTGTACATTAAATTGCTGTTTTTCTTGATGAATCATGCTAAGAATATTGAACATATCAAGCTTGGTATAAAAATGCACAGTCAGAATGTGAACTAATCATCAGATGCTTTTGTATTTCTTTAAATGCACCACTTCCGGATCTCTCCACTGGCTCCGGGTAACCCAGATACCTGAGTAAGCAATAAACTGACCCAATCAGCTGACAGCCCTGTGGGAAAGAGGGGTTTGGCAGAGACTGGCTGATCTAGTATGAAAATGGAATAGAACATATTTTAAATTAATAAAGTAAACAATATTATGGAATTCTGTTGATTCTTTCTTATAAGCTGTTCATAGCATCTTTTTTTTTTCCAGCAGTGTTTACTGGTTTACATCTTTGGACCTTCCCGTTGGCTACTGTAACTGCTTTTCTGGTGCCCTTCTATGTTCCATCAGCACTTGTCTTCTTCCCTGTGGCTCCAGAGATTTCTCTGAAGAGTCTTTTCTATCTAACTTCTTGTTCCACATCACGAACAAGAAGCTAGTTATACTGGGGTTAGGATGTGAAGCAACTACACTTGAGTGGGAGCCAGAAAACTCTAACAGAAGCGTGCCATTCTTCTACATAACAGCTGAAGGAGCAGGGCAGTCGCCCAGGGGTCTGGTGTGATGCTACTCAATCTAAGCGGCTTAAATTCACTTTGCCCAGAAATGTTCTGTCTACAGAAGAGAAAAAAGAGAGAGTAGAGTTGTTCCTTAATCTTTCTTCTCAAACTGGCTTGCACTTTGGAGAGGGCTTGCCTAGAGCAGAAGAAACAGGTACAAGCATGAATCTGCTGCCCTCTGAGGAAAGGATGTCAAGGGAGGAGATTGCCAGCTTGCAACACAGTCATTGGAAGTACCTGCCAGGGAACAGAGTTGAACCACAGAAGGCCTCTATCTTAGGGTTTTCACAATGTGAAGGAATATGTGTACTGTCAGCCCGTCCTATAAACCACATTTTAAAAGAAAAACATAATCAATCAAGATCATAGGAACTTCAATGCCTAAAGCTTTTTGGAGCTCTCAATAATCTGAGTGTCAAACCTAGATGATTTATGGCTTTCAGTCTGAGGAAGATTATTCGAGACACATTTCTCTCTTCTGTGTTTCCTGCTTGCCAGCTTAGTGCCCTCCACATGCCTCACCTTGCCACATTTCGAGAGAATTTAATTTCAGATATCTCTGGATTGACTGGAGAAGGGAAATTTGAGGAATGCCTTAAGACCATAGAGGTAGCTACCTGGAGGTAGCTGACTTTGCAAAACTGCACCCTGCAGAAGCGCCCAAACTGCCACTTTCGGGGCTCTCTGCAATTCTGTAAGGCTGGTTTTACTGGACTTACTGGTCTCATCCCTTACCCTCAGTTCTCATGAGCAAAGTGTCTGTTTAACCTGCTACTAGATATTTCATTAACTTAACAGTATTATTTTTCCTCTTTAAATGTCTCTATTTTTTGAATTTTAATTCATTCAGAACCACGTTTTTAAAAATAAGTGTCCTCACTTTTCAGGACAAAGTGTTCTGACTTCTGTGGTGAAATTATTTCACAAAAAAATGGTGTATCTGTGAAGGATTTTCCTCAATCAAAATACACTCACAAATATCCTTCTTTCTGAACACTTCTTCCTCTGTACTGCTGGGCACACAAAGTCAAGACTTAAGTCTGGTGGGTTCTGCTGTCTTGACTTTTGCAGATGTTTAGCTAAATCAAGCTGTAAGCAATTCAAGTGAAGGTATTTGACCCACGCTCTTTCAGAATATAGCTCTTTTCTCATTTTTCTTCAGGTGTCTTCCATCCCTACTGTGTTCTCCACCTAATTTCCTTCAGTAGTGTGACTGAGCACCTCTTGAGGCTTAGCTTGGACACGATCCGTTCATTCGAGTTGATAATTTCTGGGAGTTATACAGCTGGACTCATATTAACCTTCCTTTTACTCCATGATTTTTTTCCCTTGGAATGGCTCGTGGAAATGCACACAAACTAATGTGGTTTTGCTTGGAAGGCATAACAAGGGATGTTGATCTATGTGTTTCTAGTCTGTTTCTACAACAAGAATGTTATTTTGAATTCTGTACAGAACTTCCCTTACGTATGCAAAAGTGAAGATATTGGACAATTACTATTTCAGCTAGGAAGAAATATTTTCTGAGCAGTTCTGAAATATCACATTTATGAACTTTCCTCTTTCTGCCATCCAGATCCTGTTTTCATCGAGGAATGACCTTGACGGTCATACTTCGTATTCCTAAGGTGCCTTTGCTCTTGGAAGCAAACCCCATATTCTGATCCAGGCTTTGAAGACGCATTAAAAAACATCCATTGCTGCATAGACTGATGAAGCCTTTATGATTTTTTGCCATGATTAAACTTGGTGAGATTGACATACTGAATTTAAGGGAAAATGTCTGGGTTAAAATGTAAGCCAGATTAACAGGAAGAATAAAAACCAGGCAGAAAGAAGGCAGGTTGACTGCTGGAGGTGAACTCCTCTGGTGCCTCAGCTTGGGCTGGACAGTTTAGGCAAGCCTAACTTTGATCTTGAACCCTCATGGTTGCTTAACTGTACCCACTGATGTCAATAAGATTATGTGTGAGGTTAAATTAGATGAATAAGTGTTTGCTACCCTGTAGCTTTGACCTATACATATTACTGGGGAGCACACGAACAGTATTGTTTTGGGTAGCTGGAGTCACAACTCTGAGTCACATCCCTTGATGAAATGCATGGAGCATCTGTCCATAAAAGGTGCTCTAACTGGGAATAAAATTAAGCACAAAAGTCAAGTTTCTCATGTCACCAGTGTATCCAGTCCCATTTGCTTTTAATTAAACCCATTTTTCTTCACACAGCTGCATTTTCCAATCACTGTTCCCTGGGGCACCTGAGCATGAGCACCCCTCGTGTGCTGGCCTCTCCCTGACAGAGCTCCGGGGAGCGGTATGGCTGCTAGCTCTCTGCTCCGCAGCCAGGGAAGTCATACCTTCCTTTCATCAGCAAGTAAGTGCACTTTCTTTATCTGTATCCATAAATCTAAGAATTTTAAATAGTTGTTTCATGTGTTCCTTAATTGATCAGGCTTATCCTGTACTGTGAATCTGAAGGAAGATTTGCTGACACAGAGAGCTTGGCTATGCCTTTTATAGTTAATGGAGACAGATTATGCCTATTTAAAGTAAGCATTAAACACTTACTGGATTCAATGAGGAAAATTTGTGTATTAAAGGATTTTCCAGCTTGGTTAGAGCCTCCAGAAGTGTTTTTAGTTAGTATGTAACAGAGTTGGCTTTTAAGGTGGGCTGGTGTGAGATAAAGAGATGGAGCAATGTGTGAAATGTGGTTTATTTGTTCTCCCAGAACAGACTCAAAATAGAAATTTGTGGTTTGGCTGTGAAGTGTGATGAGCTTATCTGGCTGATCTAGGATCACACAGGATATCTGCAGTAGGACTAGAAAACAGTTCTCTGTCTTTCAGTGTGATACTACATCTAGTGATACATGAACCAGCAGTGAACCCTGAAGTGACCTTTACTACATACCCAAATTCTTATGTACCTGCCTCCTTTTTCTGAGTTTTCCTGAATTTCCTACTGACTCTGTAATCAGAGGTCATTCACTGCCTCTTAAGCTGTGATTTATTAAGGTGGTATTCACTGATCCAAGAGCTACAGAGAACTGCTCAAACTAGCAAATGGTTTTTTTCTTTATGTGAGTTAATAGAAATCCCGAGGGAGCGTGGTAGTAATCTGAAGGTCTACGGCTTAAGAACCTATGTGTTATACCTGTGCTATCTCTTTCCAGGTTTGGTATTCCTTATTGCCTAAAGGACTGGTAGGAAACTGAGTTTCCAAATGAGTTGAAATGGCAGGATTGGATTGTTGCTACGAACAGATCTGAATGTGCTCTATAGGCAATGTAATTTTCTAGCTGCTGAGAATGCAGACAGCAACGCTAGTGGAAAGGAGAGTGTAAAACGGGTGAGAGAAAGCGGGGAATCTTCAGCTGAGCCAATGAATTGCATGGCTGTGATGAAGTCAATTTTCTTCTCTTTTTTGAGCGAACTTTTAGTGTAATGTGGTCTGAGAAACTTGGCTAAAACCTCCTCAGTGCACGGCATTGATTATCTTCCATTTCTACTGCTTTTTTTTTTTTTTTTCAACTGGGAGATACAGCACTCAAAAATATAATCTCCATGTGGTAGGACAGAACTTAGTGGTAAAAACCATGTCTCCAAGTGGCTTGCACCTTTATTTTAGTAAGAATTCATCCACTCAAAAAATGATGCATTTAATTGTCAATTTTTATTAATGCAAAAAAGCAGATTTCTGTATCTCAAGTATAAAAGGTATCAAAGTGAGTATATCCAATATAAACGTTACCACCTTTTTCCTCAGTATGATTTCAGAAAAGCCTAAAAGCAAAAGAGAGGGCCCTGTAACTTTCCTACAGCAGTTTCACAAGGATATAACCATACCAGGGACCAACTGAGGTGCGAACCCTGAGATCATTGCATCTTTGACCTCCAGACACCTGAGTTGCAAATCCCAGTGAGACACGGCAACGTTACTTGATAACAGAAGAAAGCACAAGGCAAGTGAAAACCGAAATCTCATTTGTCGCCACCTTGTTTGCCAAAGGTGTGTTGTGATGGTCAAGGGCAAGGTGTTAAAAACACTATCAGGACTTTTTCCAAGGAAAAGCTAGGCATGAGAATAAGGGGGATGTGTCTGAAGATCAGTTATGCTTTGCATATGTTAGCAGTCTGTTAGAGAGGATCGAAGCTGGAAATAAGATTCTTTGGCTGTGTAGGTATCTGGGGAAATAGACGATGTACTGATTTCTGACCTATCCTTTTGATAAGACGTTATTTTGGGGGGCAAATTCAGACCTTTTTTTTTGTTGTTGTTGTTAGTGAATGCAATGTTAAAATACATTAAAAATTAGCTGTTATGGTAAACCAGTAAAGTAGCAGTACCTCTATCACAATCTTCGATAGTGGTATCTTTGTACTTTTCTCTCTTCCTCCTTCACCCGCCCTCCTTCCCCTTCATGTTTGAGGATGTGGTCACCGTTCACCTCTGCATTACTAGTTTTGGCCTACTGCCCTGGGGCAGCTGGATGGGGTCATTCAACTTAGTTTGCTGCCTACCAGGACAATTGTCTCAGGTCAGGGAATCCCCAGGCAGGATGGAGCAAGCATGGTAGCTCCATGCTATATGATTCTCGGTTGCTTATTTTGCATAATAGGGATTTGTCCAGTACTCCACTTATTTTGGATAGTTGTATAGTCCCTTTGGCCCTGTGAGTTACGGTGTAGAGTAGATTGATCTGTGGATTGCCCTTTTTTATACTGGTTGCTGGATCAGTGCCTGAAAGCAACCAAGCCTGGGAATCACAGTTGAAATCTAAAATTTGGGTCTTGGGAGATGATGTCTTCTGATTTTTTATAAGCTTTGTTTCATAATTCACTCCCAACTTGAGTGAGGTGAGAATAAGGATCCGTGTAATCTATCTTCCAGGATTTTTCTTAAGTAGTCAGAACTGAAGTAATACTCCCCAGAAAGCATCAATAGTCTGTAGTGGCTCTTGTGGAGAGTATCTGTCAAGCAGAAATCTGAAGAACTTCTTTTGTGTTACTACTCTTTCATCAAAGCTTTTTGTTATCCTACCAATCAGATTAACATACCATTAACCTAATTTATCTTCTGTCTTCTTTAAATGCTGCTGCATTTCATCCTGGAATTAATGCACAGTGCACAAAAACTCTCTTAATTTATATTATGTTTGACAGAGCACCTCTGATTTTTGAATGAAGATGTTCTTGCGGTTATGTCAAGCTCCCCAAATACTTTATAGCAAACACAAAAGTAAAGATATTTGGAAGACCAGATTGAACCCCAGAAGCTGCAGTTAAAACTCGCTCAAGTTAAGAGGAGGGTTTGTGCTAACCCGTTAATCTCTGCATCTACTCCAGTGTATGTTTGGAGTCTGCAGTGTGGTGTGTGCCCTAAATCAGGAATGAACAGCCTGCAGTCTTTAGAATGTATTTAGCTCCCTCTGCAAGCAGGAATGAGCCCAAGTACCTTGTCCCTTATCTTATGTGTTTGTCCCTTACTTGTCACTGTGTCAATTGCCAGCACTGCTAGTCTGGCTCATGTTTTAGATGGCCTCTTGACCTCTGACTCTTCAGTTGACATTTCTGTAAATATGGTGCTGTTGGTAGAGTGTTTCACATACTTGGGATCTGAAACAGAAGAAAAGCTTAGAGACTGAAAGAAAGGTATCTGAAAGTAATTTCAATTTTTTTCTTGATAAAAAATTCTTTTTATATGATATGAAAATTAATTTAAAAATGTATTTAAGCTTTAGCTCTCAGACAAACCTGCCCAAGAAACTTGGAATAAAAATTTCATGTGAATAAGTTGATGGACTGTGGTTCTCTTGATTTTTCTTTAGCACTGAACTTACTTCTGGATTTTTATTTGTCTGAGTCTGATAATTCTCTTGATTTAGGGGTGAGTGTGTAACATTGCCTTTCAAGCGTAATCGTATCTGCACCTCTGAGGTACCATGTTCTCGTCTAAGTCAGAATGAATGGTTTCACAACTCCTGGTTCTTCGTTCACTAACCGGTACATCTTGGATGAAGATTTTCAGTATTTTGTTCCCAATTACTTGGCCAAATTCTTGCATTTGGTTAAGTTCCCGTGTTTAACTGAACTGCGTTCCATACAGCATGCTAGTTTCTAGGGCAGTGTTTGAAAAGAAATACTTTGAAGATACTTCTAACTGTCTTGAGGCGTGCGACATTCAGATTTATTCAGGGTATTGCGGTATTGGCAGTTGTCATTCCAGGCCTGTAAAACATATTTTAAATGTTTTTTTTTTATGTGATACTCTGTACAATAACTAATGTGAATTTAGAAGGCAGGACCTCTTTTAATCAAGATCAGAAGGGGATAAAGTCCCTGTGGTGCGTGAAAGGAATTTGTTGGGGAAAACTGTGTGGGTTTTTCCTGCCTCAGGCAAAGGCAAACCCATTTGTTGGATTGCTTTTGCTCAAGGGCCCGGACATACTTGATGGGTGACGATGAAGTTCAGTGTGCACCTCGAGGAAATCTGACCCTGAGTGAGAAATGCTCAATTTTAAACTGTATTACTAATAGGGTTTACTAAGTGGTTTTCAGGATAATGAGCTAGCTTCATCATGTGGCGTCCAGTGACATCTCTAACCTACAGCTGGTTTTAGCTGCCAAAATTAGCCAGATCGGAGCTAAACTGTGGCATTAGCCAACCAGGAACCACCATAAATTTTAATACCGTTTAATTAAACTCAATTACATTTGATACTTCTTGGTGTATTTAATTTTTTAACACGGAAGATACATAGATAAGTATTTTAAAAAAAGTAGCTATATATAGATATACAGATATATCTGCAAATGTAACTTAAATTTATGGAAGAATTCTAATCAGCAATTATCACATGAAAGTTACTGTATATAATTATTACCACCCAAGAAAAAATAAATATTACTGAAAGGTACCGGACAGGTAATTCTGTATTTTAGAAACCTCCCAGGTGCAGTTTTGTACTCTGGTGACAATTACGCATCATATAGGTAATACATATCTGTGCCCATACTGCTGACTGCTACCTCTTTTACTGAAGATAAAGTTACCTAAACATAGAAGTGGTCACAGAAATCCAAATAGCATCTCAGGTTAAGGTTCCCAGTCGTGTTTCTGTATGGACAACTTAGCTGCAAGTCTGATGGGAATCAAGTAAATTGTGTAACTGTATCTTCCTCCTCATGTTTTCTGCCTACAAACAAGGTCACAAGAGCTGAAGAAAAACTTACTAGGAAATAAGTAATGTGATTAAAACATGTACAATTCATGGTCAGTTTGCAGAGTCATCAAAAATGGCAAATGGGACATAATGTAAGAGAAAGCATAAGCCACGCTCTCTTTGCTGGATGATGTGATTCTTGCCTTCCAGGCCAAGCCAGAGTTTTGCAAGCTGCAGCACTTAGGCTTTTTTGGAAACTGGAACTGTACTAATGTAACATTTAGAATTTTACATTCTCAGGCCTTCTCACCTACACCCAAAATCTGAGGATAACACAAATAATTTATTCTCTCTCAGTTGGCTATCGATTAAAGGTTGCATTCTATGCTTCTGTGTGTTACCCTGCAATGAAGGGAAAAAGAGATTGTACTTGAGTCCAAGTACAATTTTTAAAATTTATTCATAATTTGTAATAATGAATGATTACAATTTGTGAAGTTACTTAAGCCTTAGCTATTTTTGTTTTTAAAAACACACATTATGCAATATGTCAAGCGGGAAAGTCTATCTAAAGAAAACAGAATAATAAAACACCCCCCCAGAGGGATGAAGACTGATACAGAGGGCTGACATTTGATCCCAATATTATTTTCCAGTGATCTCAAATACAATGAGTGAGGGAACGTTGAGAAGTAGACTGTCTCAAGTGCTCATGAAATATGTTTTTCCTCCCCTGCCCAGTCAAAAGCAAATACCCATAGGGCAATTACTTGAAAAGATATTTAGTTGCCTGTACAATCCCCATCAGCGCATGTTTCTGTAGCTGAGGGGCTTGTGGGCAGGGTGCAGCAAGGCTGAGAGCAAGCAATTTGCTTTAAACTTTGCAGGGTGAGCAGAGCGATGTATGGCAATTGTACGTGACGGTCAGTGCAGCGAGAGAGAGGCTGCTAGTAAACACGCAAACCCCAGTGCAGTGATGTGAAGCTGTCCTGCTTGTTTCATGTCCTCACCCTCACACCTAGCTGCAGAAACTCATGCCTGCCTAAGGTGCCAACACGCCAGTTCTATATCTTTAGCTGATATGCAAGTGTCTTCCTTCTATTTATATTGTGGGTGAAAATAGCTAGGTTTATTTATAGGTGATTTCCCTCCTCTCCTCAGGTGGTTTTTTTTTTATCCTTACCAAACTTTAATCCTGGAAACTATTATTATCATGAACTTTGGGTGCAAACAGACAATTGTATAAGAAAGTGAAAACTTTTCCCTGAAACTTAATTCAGACCTGGTGAGTTCCTTGGAGCAGGGACAGTCAGTTTTTGGCAATGCTGGAGCCCAATGCTTCTATCGTGCTAAATGTAATCCTGGTGTATTAAAGGACCAGGTGGTCTTCTTTGAGCCTGAGGAGATTTTCTTATAATAAATAATTCCTCAGAGAGGTGATGCTGGCCTGAGTAACCGAGAGAAATCCAGTTTCTACTGTTCCCTAAAACATGGGAGCGCTGGCGCTCGGCCACAGTGGTGATGTGAGCTGTAGAAAGGCTTATCTGAACTTTCCCAAGTGGAAAAAATGCGCTTATCTGCTCCTGCTTAATAAAATGTATGAAGTGAGATGTTCAATAGCACTATTGACTTGGGCTTTCTCTAAGGGAATGATGCTACATCCATGTGGTAGGATCGTGCAGCTGCTGGGCCAGAGCTTCAGAAACGCCAACGAATGACAGATTCCTCCTCCTCCCAGGCCAAATGCTGCTCCCCAAACACACTCAGCACTGCGCCTCTTGAGCCAATGTCTAGTTTTCAGCTGTTGGAGAGGCCTCCTGACTTGAGCGAGGTTATTCTGAGCACACAGACGAAATGCTTGCTGAAATACCTTGATGTAGAAGAGTCCTGGTCTCCTGGTGAGCTCTGACAAGGGAAATGCCAAAGAGCATGTGTGTGTGTTAGCATTGTGTGGGGTAAGACAGAACAGCCCAGACCCACCTAGTGCCTTTCTGGAGCAACTCTGCCGCTTGCAGACTGCAGTGGGGAAGTTTTGTAAGGGTAATGAATGCCCTCCAGTGGCAGGAAATAGATTGTTTCTGATTTTTTTTCCATATTTGTTATGGAATTGATGTATAAATTCCAATTTCAATTTATAGATGTGTCCACTTACAGTGTAGCAGTGCAATATTAGCGGGCATCCTTGTCTCTGGTCTTGCAGTTCACAACAGCACACAGCAAAGTGCTAAAACTTGGTCAAAAACTTTGGCAATAGTTACTTTTATATAAGGCAATAGTCCCCAGGATACTCCTAGTAACAGGCTTGGGCCAGTGAAGGTCACGTAAGCAGACTGCCCATCTCCATGGGCTGCCTCTTACAATTGTGTTTGCTGGAGCATGCAGCAGAAGTGAGGGCATCCAGGGTGCTGTACTCACCAAGCAGAGGATGGGAAATGTGGGGTCTGAACGTGTCAGTGTCTTGCACAGTAGGGTTTTATGCAAGTACTTGTTTTTTCCTGTGTTGATTTGTTTTTTTTTAAATAATACTCGCATAACGTATCCAGGCATGTTTGTATATGAGAGCAATTAAACTATTTATTGCTGGTTGATAATGTGAGAACACCCTTCAGAGGGCATCAAATATGCTGCAGTGTATTTACATGTTTGTCATGGAATAATCCCCTTGTAATTACCATCCTCATGTGAGATGGAAATGCGCTTGATCACTCTACTTTTCAAATTCAGAACATATTCATAAACAAAAGAAGCTTTTATAACCACAAGCCAAAACTCCAAGGATTTGAATACTACCACAGTGCTGACCCTGACATGCCTGGTTTTTTCTCCAACTTGCAGTTATCTCCTGGTGTCCCAGCACCGGGAAACTGCAGGGTGTGTGCAGCAGGGCCAGTTGTTTATGTCAGAAAGTCCATAATACTTCAGTGTTGTGTTAGGATAAACAGTTATCTATGGGTTCATTAGAGAAAGTGAACCTGTAAGATGTTAACTCTGTTGTTCCTGCTTCCTGGGTTCATGTAGGGGAATAGATCAACCTGATCCCACTGTTTGCTGCTGTGGGCCTTTTCTTCTTCCATATTTCAGCTTCTTGTGGTAGCGAGGCATGTAGTGCCCAGTCTACTCCCAGTGTAGACCAACAGCCTGGAAGCTGAAAACTGGCGTCAAGGACAGAGTGCTGCCCAACACATTTTCACTCTGGCTTTGCCTTAGAGTTTAAACAGCTGGAAATCACGTTACTGCAAGCATTTTCAGAAGGAAAATTAAGAAGTGCATATTATTTTTTCCATGCGAAGCACAGGCCTTACAAATATTCTGGGCCCCTCAGTTTGGGAAAGATGTCGAGATGTTGGAGTGTGTCCAGAGGAGGGCGACAAGGATGGGGAAGGGGCTGGAGCACAAGCCCTGTGAGGAGCGACTGAGAGAGCTGGGGTTGTTTAGCCTGGAGAAGAGGAGGCTCAGGGCAGACCTTATAGCTCTCTACAACTACCTAAAGGGAGGTTGTAGTCAGGCAGGGGTTGGTGTCTTCTCTCAGGCGACCGGCGACAGAACAAGAGGACACGGTCCCAGGGTTCATCAGAGGAAGTTTAAGCTCGATATTAGGAAAAAATTGTTCACCGAAAGGGTGATTGGCCATTGGAATGCGCTGCCCGGGGAGGTGGTGGAGTCACCATCCCTGGAGGTGTTTAAGGAGAGATTGGATGAGGCTCTTAGTGCCATGGTGTAGTTGATGAGTAGAAGTAGCTGTAGGTGTTGGGTCATAGGTTGGACTCGATGATCTCAAAGGTCTTTTCCAACCTTATGATACTGTGATACTGTGATTCTGGAAATATTTACCTCGGAAAGGGTTGATGCTAATGTGGGTTTTTGTCTGGTTGCCCTCTGCCATGCCTGGTCTGGCCCGATGCTTGATCGCTCTGTGACAGGAAGACAGTGCTGTTGATCAAGGCCTTTTCAACTCTCTTTGAGAACATTACTTTGTTATTCTCAACACTTAAAGGAAGTCTTCCTTGCAAACAAAAAGATGATACCCTGAGTTCTAAAGTAACATTTTTGGGTGATACAGAGGCTGCCCTTTTGGAAAAGAGATTAAGCTGCGCTGTGTGTACAATGTGAATATCGGCACAGGTAAAAGAAGTAATTTGTACTCTAAATGACCCTGGATGTTGTTTCTGGAAATATTGCTTTTTCTAGAAATAATGTTCTGGGTTCATCATCGTTTGGTGACAGCCCAGGAAAGAGCGAGATCAGAAACTGCAGCAAGTGTTAGTGCAAGATGCACGAGCCTGTTGTAAACTGTGGCTGGTTTGCTATATAAGCTTAAAACAAGTTATTTAGCATTTCCCACATCTCCTTGGATGCCTCAGTATAACCAGCTACTTGGGAGTTACCGTTTAACCATGCTCTGCTCATGAGGATTACACTTAAAATAGCTATTGGAAAGAGACTACTAGTGTTCATATTATTTATATTAGTTCCCAAGTGCTCTGAGGTCTGCTTTCCTTTCTAATTTTGGCAGATCGTTGATTTTGCAAGTCTTTTATTTTTCTTTTATTATTTGCAAGTCTCATATTTTACCTAGTTCAGCATGAAAATATAAAAAGACATTTTTTATTTTTTCTAGGAATTGCAATTAAATTAAATTATCAGCGATATAAATTTAAATCCTCTTTTGATTTAAATTGACTTAGAAAGTTGATAAAGTTACTAAGAGTTGTATAGACCTAATTAGAGCAAAAAAATTGTTTTTTTTAAAAAAAACCCTTTTATTTCTTTTTCTTTTTTTGATGCTAGTTTTATGAACACAACACATGCATAAATTTGTATTATTACTAGCAATTCAAAAGCATCAGTCAAAGAACATATTTTTCTGCTTTCTTCATATTGGTTTCCAAGGCAATTGCCACCTTGATCCAAATGATATCTGTCTGCTATTGAAGGGTCTCATGTTGAAAGTGGAAAAAAAATGTTATTCATGGGATGCTCTGACAGAGCTGATTTCGTGCTTATAGGTTGTGGCTGAACGTTAAGTTTTCTATTTGCAAACAAGAGCTATAACAACATGTTCATTTTGCAAAACTCAAATAATACAAGTGTTCAGAAAGTAACTTATGTTGACGTTCTGGTTGAAAACTCATGTTCTTAAACTTTGTCAGTCAATATTGCCTTGTGTGCATTTGTGTGTATTCACAGGGTGCCGGGCTAAGAGGAAAACCTGCACTCGTGTTGACACAGTGCTACTTGGAGTAAAAAGTACTTATCTGCTGGGAGAGTCATGTTTAACAAAAGAAGTGGTGTTCAACATCATTACTCATTTGAAATCAAGCACCACAACTAATTTGTTCAAACAGCAGCTCCGCTGCCTCATGTGAGGTCTTGCTGCGCCCGTCAGCCTGATCTGGCTGGGCTGGGTGTGGTAGAAAAGTCGTAAAACAGGAATCTTTGCCTTGTTTGGTCCCAACAACCCTCTCCAAGGCCTGGCTCTGGCAGAGACGTGTTGCAAAGCTTTCAGGCAGTAGCATCCCTGGAGGTCACTTCGTTTTTCCAAGGGAGAGCTATCATCGCTGCCCCTGCTTCCTGCAGCCTGAGAGGGAGAATACGGGCTCTGAGCGTGGGCGAGACCCAGAGCTGACCACCCTTTAGTTTTAACCATGCTGAGCCCCAGCTAAGGGCTCCTCCTCTCACAGATTCACCTGCAGCTCAGACAGCAACACAAAGTTGCTGCAGCTGCCCCTGTCCTCAATGCAGCGTCTGCTTGTGTTCCCTGCAGCGGTGGTTGCTGGAGGTAGTAAATTCTAAGCAAGTTTTAGTGAGCACCTATCTGCGTATGTAGCCAGCTTTCAGGGTCGTGTTGGTACCTTGATTCCAAAGGTTATGTTAACCCAGAAAAGGAACTGGAGTACAGTCGGACGCCTTTGCACTCAGCTCATTGGTACATTCAATTTAACAGAGCAGCCGTAGTGATGCTGAGTTTTGCACACAGCATTTCTCACTCCCAGTTTAATGTCTGTTCTTGACACCGTGACGGCCATCTCCTGTGCAATTTTTGTGGTTTATCACCTTTCCCTTGCTCTTTTCTGAGCATTGTGGCAGCCCTTGTACAAGTCCTTGAATCAACATCTGTGTGCAGAGTGGCGAGAGGAGGACTTGCTGTGTCAAATCTTTGGTGTCCTTAATTTCTTTTTATTTTTTAAATATATATTCTGAAACATGCCCTGTGAAGGAAAGGAATCTGTGAGCTCGTGCCACTTCTGTGTTCAACAATCCTTTTTGAGAGAGCACTTTTCCCCTGCAGAAGGAGCAGTGAGGGATATGTTTATGAGTGAGGATGGTCGTGCATGGCAGCAGAGTATCTGAGCTCATCCTGTCTCTCCTTTCCTAAACAAGAACGTAAAAATGCTGCCAAAATCAGTCACTGCAAAACACAGAATAGAGTTCCTTGGCCATATAAAACCTGACTGGAGCAATGCCTCTGTTCAAAATGCTTTCAGATTTATAGGCCGTGTGGAGTAACTGAAAATACTTGGAAGGAAAAAGGAGACTGTCAAGGATTATTAATTGTTCTCCTTACTCCAGACAAACAAACCTACAGGTAAAAAGACCATAGAGATGTGTTTACTCAGATGAGATTTTTGAATCTGATAAGGAGAGGCAATGGCAGAGCCAAACTCACCCTACATGCTGTCTAATCTCCAGGAGATCTGGGCTGCAGATTATATCCATTAGTAAGTCCATAAACCCAACAAAAACTCCCATAGAAGGTAAAAAAGGTTGAAGACGACTGAGGCAACACTTATTAATTCTTAGCTTGTGCTACGGTGATTTTTTCAAGCTGGGTCCTTGACCTGGAAACCCCATTTCTAACCTAAGTAATCCAGTGCTAGGACACAGCAGGTCACCAGTGTCTTCAGTGGCTCTGGAGCGTGCCCTGCAGCGGGGACCAGACTCTGCGCAGCCAAAAGACGTGGAGAGTGGAACAGTGCTGAATGGATGCCAGAGCTCCCTGCACCCTTGATGCGTGACAGCTAGGGTTTCTCCTTCCTACTGGAGTGGCAGAACTGGGTACAAATGGTACTTTGAACATCTGCCGGGAGAAAAAGCCTACACGGGTGTTTGGTGCAGCACCTGAGCGTGTTGCTGTGCGCTGAGCTGCTGGGGCAGGGTCCACTGGTTTTGGCCCCTGGAATGATGCTGCTGTTCTATTCAGCTCTAGGACACCTATGGATTAGGTGGGATGTGGTGCCACAGGCAAAAGCAGTCCTGCACATGCAGGAGAGCTGAACCGCAGACACCTTGGGAGCTTTGAAGTTAAACAGTGGGAGGGGTGCATAGTGAATCTGCGCACCCTCCTGTTTAGACAGAGGGTTGCTAACCAAAGATCCGGAGTGAGATGCCGGATGCCTCTGGTGGTTCCAGCTCTGGTTGATAGCTTGCAGTTTGCTCCCTGGTGTGTGTTACTTGGGATTCCATATGCACAGGGCCATGCCACTCTGGTTGCTGGGCTGCAACCTTTGGGCACTGACCAGAACGAGCACAGCCCTACGCGGTGCTCATGAGCCCAGCCTTGGTCCGTGGCTCTGGACCAAGTTCAATGATGTTTCTAATCTCTGAACCAGGATTGCTGTCCTGGGCTGCTTGGTTTTATATTTCACTTTTCCAGGGTGAGTAATGTTTAAAGAAGAGAGCTTGATGAGGTGAATGGATGTCTGTAATGTAAGAGGTTATTCCTGAGTTACCCAGCAAAAGGAATATTTCGGTGCAGGGAAAGGTATGTTGTTGTGCTTACTTATGAGAATGAATTGCACGCGTAGAAAGGGAAGATTCATTTCTTCGCTGCTCCTGTGACTGTTCAATGTGGACTAGGTCTTCCTCAGCTGATGCCCAGGTGAATTTTGCCCATGCAGCACAGCACCATGTGTGCATGATGTGTGTTGGCCACTAGTGCCAGCTCAGCATGGTGCTCTCCCACAGGCAGGTGGGTGAGCCCCAAAGCTGTGCTTGTAAATGTACTGAAGGCACCCTCACTGAAAAGGAGGTGGGTCTAGCTGAAGTATCTATTCTTCACCTAACTCACAAAAATCCTGTTGCTAATGAACCACTCGCTATAGGAGTGGGATAACGTGGGAGATTTGGAACATGCTTGCTCAACTCCAACGCTGTGACCTGTGCCATGCGTGACAA
Organism: Neomorphus geoffroyi; assembly: GCA_033558235.1. Lineage (NCBI taxonomy): Eukaryota > Metazoa > Chordata > Aves > Cuculiformes > Neomorphidae > Neomorphus > Neomorphus geoffroyi. Next base: position 16,770,681 of record JAUMJM010000033.1, on the reverse strand, counting down.
GAGAAATACTCTAAGCAGGATTTGTGATGATGTTGGAGTAAAGGGCATGGCCAGGATAAAGCGCTCCATGGGAACACAGGCCTTTTGGGCACATACTTAAGCTGCAAACAAGTTTCATCCTCCCTGAACGTGCTGTTTCTGAATGGCCTTCTTTGTCACATGTGAAGGAAGACCATGCTTTCCGCTGTCACTAGCGCTGTATCTGGTTCCCCTGGGAACTAAGCAGCACTGTGCCCAGCCATTACCTTCCTGTCCAGAGCAGAGGGTAAATTGCTGGGGGAGTTCTGTGTGTAGGAGCTCCAGGAAATCACAGACTGCAAAATGAAGCATCAGGTTGGGCGCATGCTGCCACCGCCTGTGGGCCCAACCTCCCTATAACTCCTGCTCAAGAATTACTTCAAGGGGAAATCCATATTCCTACCTGTATTTAGGCTCAGAATTTGATGCACTTCCCAACTCACTACCCAGCTAGGAGGGTAACTTTGCTATTAATGCAGCAGGTATGATTAAAACCAACCTGGAGATCTCGGCTCTGCGATGGAAACTGGATCCTTCATCATACTGTGATTTCATTGGTTCCTTCCAGCTATAGGTTTCTTAAAACTGAGGCTGAGGTTGCCTGTAGTGAGGTAATGGGGTTTCCTGACACCAACCGAACTGGCTTGCTGAGGCTGTGGGCTTTCCTTGGAGTTGCTAGATGGAGGGAGGTCCTATCTCATCAGCCACAGCTAAAACTGAGGAGGCCAACTTACACAGGGGAAATGGAACCAAATGTGTACTCGCACCTTGGCACATGGTCCAAGCAGTACATAATATGAATGGGAGTCTTGTCCACTGGTACTTGTGGCTTTGGGTTCAGCCCCACACAGGGCAAGTCTAAAGGCACTGGTTGCTCCTTTTTTTTTTTATTTTTGTATGTAATACACTAGTCCCAGAAGGTCTTGAAACCCCTGCTCTGGTAGAAAAAAGTACTTCCAGTGCTATAGGTATTCGGTCCTACCAGCCAAAATAGGTCACTCATGGCGTTTTTCTGTAAAAAACCTCTCAAATCTACTGAAAGTGTGTGTATTTCTCAGTGGCTATAGGCTTTTCAATCTTTTTCAGCTATTTTTAAGCATTTTCCTATGAGGTCATCAGTAGCGCTTCTTAATCATGATTTCTACTGTAGGTACTAGGGGCTTGCCGTGGGGCGGGCAAGCCCTGGTTTCCCTGTAAGGGGATGTTCCTGCTGTACAAGGAGCTGTTGGGAGCTGCAGCCTCTTGCTGGGTGTTCCTGTCAGCAAGTGATCCTGAAAAGAGCTGTTTGCACTTATTTGCTTATAAATCAGGAAGATAGGGTTAAACTAACCTGTATTGGTTCCTAACTCAGCCTTGTGCTGGTAGTTCTGGGCTCCCTCCACTGTCACAGGATGCAGCAATGATAATGCAAGGGAAATCAGCCATTGGGACATCCTAGACAAGAAACCCAGCTGACTCTAAAGAGAGACGTGCAGGACAGCCTGCTCCTAAAGTGTAGCTCCCTGGCAATTCTCCAGTCCAACTTAATTATCCCAAAATAATTTTGCAACTTCTCTGCCTTAAGCCTGGCAGCTGATGCCAGGAGACCTGCTTGTAGAAGGCAGGATCCTGTGAGCACCTCAGGAGCTGTGTTGCTCCCTACACACCTGGGCAGCTGCCCGGACAACCCCTCACACACCCTGGTGTTTGCTTCTGAGGCTCTGCAGAGCATATGCACACTGGCAGCCAGGATAAAGCATCCCCTCCCCAGTGTTACGGCCATAAATGTAAAATCTGAAGGGAACATAACAAATCTGCCCTAAATTTTGTGCAGTGTTTTGGCTCCCTGGGACACCCAAGTTTGTCTGTGAGGATACTGCTGGCAAACCAGGGGTGGTAAAAGTTTACCTCCCTCTGTGAAAAGTAATGTAGAAAATGTCAGGGAGGATGACCGAGCTGGGAACATTAGTATTAAGTGGAAAACTTTCAGGGGGCTTATCAGCTCCTTGGCAAAGTAATGTGATAAATCATCCATAAAGTGCTTTTCCAGCAGACGTGGCTGTACAACGTGCGATGTATCTGATAGCAAACATCTGTCTGGGCTGCAGCAACAACGTGGTCTGTTTTTCCTATCATATTGGTTTATCTTACTCATCTGATGGAGCTGAAGTTCCCCTGAACCTTGGCTTTCCCTTGGTTGCCGTGCTTTCCCTGTACACCACGGCAGAGATGGTGAGTAGACTGCAGACCACTGTGGCCACTGTCCAGGGGGAGGCAGGGCTGGCTCATGGCTTCCAGCCTCACTGAGATTTTAATATCAAATTTCAGTGATGAGAATTTAACTTGACTTGATTTAAATTGGGTTGCGGGTTGCATCCAAAAAAAAAAGGAAAAGGACTTACTGTATCCTCCTGCTAGGGTAAGTCTGTAGTGTCACCAACCATACTTATTCTTGCTGGAACTTAGTGGACCTCAGGGGACCTCTCCCAAGATGTTAATCTGATTGTGTTTCCACAAATTTAATATGAATTCTCACAAAATCAACAGAACACCTGCTACCCACGGCCCCGTTTACCTGCAGGCATAGTCCTGCACGTTAGCTTTTGGCCTTCACTTAGTTCCCATTCAAAGAAGATGGCTTTGTGCTTCAGTTGGTTTGTATTGTCACTGCTATGAGGTGGCAAATGCTAAGTTCAGGGAAAGAAATTCAAACAATCAGATGGAAATCTGCGGGGCTGGTTAAATCCCATAGAGTGGGAAAGGAGCTCTTCCTGCAGCAGGTGCAGCCAAAACTGGACTCTGAAATATGTGGGATTACCTGTCTGCTCCATGTTCTTACTCAAAAGGAATTAATATGACTGGGAAAAAAAGAGAAAGTCAGAAGTAAATCCTTAGCTCTAGCAATGAGTGAAGTGCCCTAGAGGAGGAAACGAATGTTTTGCCCTCTGACACTGATGATTCTTTTAGCTTTCATAGCCACTCATTATGAAAAAAATATAATTATGCTTTTAAATAATGATGGAAATTATGGCAGCGGATAAAAGTAAACACTACATAAAGCACATTATTGACCAATAAAAACAAATATTGAGAGTTAAAGAATCTAGTGGGTTACCTGCCTCTGGGCAAAGGGACGGATGTGCGAGGGCAGGGAGTGATGATGTCAAGGAGAAAGTACAAATACAATGCACAAACCTGCCTCCATTTCCTTGCAGGGCATGACTGTAAGAAAACCGCCGCCAGATGGTGTTGGGGAAAAACGAAAGGGTGAGGAAAAGCTCTTTCTAAATCTTTGCAGTTGCCAAAAAAACCCCCAATCATGTGATCAGGCTGCGTAGCATTTGTTTTTCTTGGCAATCTTGTAGAGGAGCCAAGCAAATGAATGAGTAGGGTTTTCTCCTACCTGCCCGCGTCTGGTGGGTTCACTTGTCAAAGTGAAAACAGAGTGGCAAGGGAGCAGCACTAAAATATCATCAACAGGGCAGTGAAGACAGCAAAGGACTGGAGACTGCTATGGACTTGGGTGGTTAGAAGCGAGAGAGTTGTGTCCTGCTGTAGAGAGTAAACCAGCTCCTCTGTCACGAGCAGCATCTCTAAGGTGTGTTAACCCAGAGCTCTCTGCAGCATCCTCTTCCTCGCCTGCTTCCTCTCACGTGCATTATATGGCCCCTTGCACATTTTCATAACAACATTCCTGTTTGGCTAAAGAGAAGGCCAAGATTTCAGAAACTGAGCATGACATCCTCTGGAAATCACTGTATCTTCTCCATGTCCATTGCTCTGTGATCTTTGTGGCTTTGAATGTTTCCAAAAATAACTTGAAAGAGATACATGGCTTGATTATTGCCAACACGAGTAGTTATTGATCTAAATGACTGCTTGGAAAGAAAGATGATAGAGAAACCACGCTCTGTTATCCACATGTTCTGACCTCCTGTCTCATTTTCCTTGAGCTAACGGGGAAAGACACGTATCATGGCTTGGCCTCAAAGAAAATCCTCTGCCTTCTTTAAAGTTATTGGGAGTTTTAACATATTAAAGAAAAGTCATAAAAAATACACAAACCACTTGATTTAAAATACATTTTTAGAACTAAAGCAGCTCATGTTCTACAGAACACCCCACAAGCAGCTCCTAACCCTTTGGTTGACCAGACACTCTTGACACATAGCCTTGGAGCTGCTCTGAGTTGTCCTGGCTCTACTGAAGATCCTTTTAACGGCAGGGAAACCAGCAGCTCATTGGTTGCTCTGGCCACTCTTCCTGTTCCCCAGCGCTGTCTTGCAGGAAATGTTATAGGAGACTGGGAGGTGCACCTCTCCCCTCCTTGTGGCCCTGGGAGCAGCAGTACCACCCTCCTGCCCACACTTTGGTCCTCACAGCTCCAACCCCAGATCAGAAAGGGGGGCTGCAAAATGCCCTCAATCCCTTATCTTCCATCTTATCCCATGTCTGATATTGAGATTGATTTCAGCCAGAAATACCTCATTCGCTGCCACGTGTATGCTTTAGTTAAAGTTTGATACCATGGCTATTTTCTAGAGGTGACATAGTTCCCTGACTTTGACAGTTTCCCTTTCTAGATTTTAATCAGATGTTGTGTAGAAAAATAGGTTTCTTATGAGCGGTTGTGATTTGTTTTCCTTTTTGGCTTTGTTGTGTTTCTTTGTTTGTTTAGGTTGGTTTGTTTATTTTTGAAAAGGGATTTCTATACTCTTTCTATGTTTCAATATTTTCTGGACTGGAATAACAGGGCGGAGGGATCTTTTGCTGTAATCTTAAAGTGTGTGTATAAAATACATTTATTATGTTAACTTTTAGTTATTTCAGATTTCCAGCATGAAAATTCATATATAGACTTGTCCAAAATTGACAGCTTTGTAAATGTAGAGATCACAATAAAAACTCATTTGTCTTAGGGAGAATCTGAAACAAGATCGCTAAGGACTCTTTCTGATTTGTGTCAGAGAAAAACACAGTACAGAGTAAATACGCTTTTTCCAAGACTAATATATTTCACGTGTCATGAAAGGCTGCATTTAATTTACTCAACGTATCATAGAATCACAGAATTATCTGGTTGGAAAAGACCTTTGAGATCATCAAGTCCAACCACACCTGTCTATTACTAAATATATATATATAAAAAATATATAAGTATATAAATATATATATGTAAAGCAATATATTTTAGCTTGCAAAGCTGGACAGCTAATCCAGCTTTCTTCCCACAATAGACATTTGGAAATCTCTCTGGACTTGGATTTACTGTGCACCCAGCCAAAAGAAGTTGGCGTGTGCTGCAGGTAGCTCAGCAGTGGCTAAAACGGAGATGTTCTGAAGTGATCTACAGTGATCACAAAATGACCCAGATGCTGCTTGCTCTCAGAAAGCTTTAAAAACTAGATGGAAATTTGATATATATAAAATTTTTTTAAATTGTAGATGGAAACAATTGCATGGGGTTGAGTCCAACATCCATTGCTACAAAATGTGATGGGAAGATAAGAAAATTAGGACAAAAGAGAAAAGGTATTTGCAAATAAGAAAATGGATACTTATTTTTCCTGTTTCTCTGCCCATGCCATGAGCCCGCTAGATGCAGCCTTTTGCTGACCACAGGCTGGACAGCTGATGTGTCACGGCAGCATAAAGGTAATGCAGCATTATAGCTTCTGGACTGCGACTGCCTAAGTGAAATCATGTCCATTAGAATCCTTGGGATACAGCCTAAAACTTCTTCAGAGTTATTTTTCAGACACTTATTACCAGCTTATTTTTCTTGCTGCTATGAGACTGTCGAGACAGCTGGGTCTGGTGTCTGTGATGGTGGGGTATCCGTGCTGGGTGACCCACACGTGTCAGTATCGCAGAACAGAAGCCAGACCTATCTGAAAGCTTTGCTTTGTCATTCTTTGGTGTGGATTTGGAGAAATAAAAAAATCTTAGACATCACCCATTATTTGGCCTGATCAGGTACCAGTACAGTCATCAGAAGAACTACTTTGCAGATAGTTACAGAAATACCCTCTTTTCCCAGTAAGGCTTCAGTAATGTGCAGGTGTGTTTAACATTAAATTTTGTGTTCTAGCTAGTAGCTCGATGCTGGAACTTGAGCAGAGAGTTTGCAGTCAGAAACATAACTTTCGATTGCACATCAGGTTCAAGTGGGTAGTCTGACCCTTTCCCAGTTAAACCGGGTATCAGGCCATAGCTCACAGAGGTGCTGCAGGGATTAGACTTCATTAGTGTAGGACTTCACGTTTCCACTGTTGAACAGTTTTGATCATTATTTGTATTCTATTCTGTATGAAATACAAATATAAGCTACTACATATGAATAAATATTTCACAAACTTTAAAAACTAGCTGGAAATTTGATATATATAAAAAATATTTTTAAAATTCTACAAGGAAACCATTCCAGTATATATATATATATATATATATACACACACATTGATCAGTATATATGAATATATATAGTGGCTTGAATTGAATTGAATGTAGGTAATACTAAAGGACTTGTATGCTGGAAACTGCCTGCAAGCAGAGTGATTGTGCTGTTTGGAACCTGGAGCCACAGCACTCCTACACCTGCCCTTCTTGCCTGTATGTGTGGCATATGCTTGTGAGCTGAAACGCTGCCCTTTTCAAATAGTTATTATGATTTTACTTATTTAACTTTGATAGTGTTTATTTTAGGGCAACGTGGAAAGTTCAAGGAGGTGAGGAGACATTGGACATTATATATCTCAGGCAAGAAGTATGAACTTCGCAGATCTCTTGTGGGGGTTTTTAATAGGGCAAACTTCACTGACCAAAACCATCCCAGCACTGCAAAATTAGATCCATTGAAAGCCTTGATTATTTTGTTTGTTTGTTTTCACCACAGCTGTTTAAAGCTGTGGATTTAGTTGAATTAACTGTATGTCAAGCGTACAGGACGAACCCGAAAGGATCCAGGTCTGATCATATTTACAAATATCTGTAAATTACAATAACGATTTCATATCTGTGTACAAGACATTATGTGTGAGATGAGACATGAGCCCAAACCACTCATCAGTTCCATAGTAGCTTTCCATAGACAGAAATTCGAACACAACATTTTTTAGAAAAGTACATAATAGAAGCAGAAAATATATCTTTGCAATTAACCGCTGGTATAAATCCAAGATGCCTTGTTTTAAAGTTATAAATTGCAGTCTTCACTAAATTGTTATACGGAAAAAATCACAGCCAAAGCACAGTACTGCTGGCACCTTACACAATATAGGTATTTATCTTTCCTCATCTCTTCCCCCTTTTATAGCAAAGGCAAAAAATACTTTCCTCATTTCCAAAATTAACCATTAAAGGAGACACTGAGAAATCAGATTACCGTTAAACGCCAGTTTTGTTATGCTATGTCTTAAGACCACAATTTGACAGAAACCTTTCACTGTTATTTAGAGGACTGGATTCAAACTGCCCTATGCTGGGTCGTGACCACATCCTACTTTATTTTTATCTGATTATTCAGCTGAGGTTTCTGTTGACTGTAAGCGATGAGCAGAAGCTATGGAAGCGTTTGCAAGCTAATGTTAGGTTTTGGTGTTAACAAAGTTAATTCTACAATTATTTAATTTGTAGTTATAATTTTATTGTTTTAGCCTACTAGAAAGAGACTAGAACTTATCTGAATTTCAAGCAACAGCTTGAAAATAAACAGTGGCACAGAGCAGATGTGAGTGAAGGTGGGGCTGTTTCATCAGGCTTGCAGCGCAGGTGAGAGGGTGTCTATTAACTGCAGCCAAAAGGACTGTGAAAAATAAACTCAGTAGACATATTGCTGGGTATAAAAAGAAGTATTTTAAAATTATTTCTCTTTCAATCTGACATCTGAATGTAGGGAAAACCCCCTACTTCAGCTGCATTAATTTTTACATTCTATTCAGAATGCAACCTAGAGGAAATCCTGCAGACCAAGTCTGTCAGAGGTGTGCTCTTGTATTTTCTGTAGCAAAAATGAACCAGCTGCCAGTTCTCTGTCGGGTATGGAGTCAATAACCATGTCTTGTGCTTTGTGACTTCTAGCTGCCAAGTGGCATCAGCGTTCCTCTTCCTGACTTTACTCAAAAGTCTGTTTGCCCTGCAGATGTTAATTACATCTGCGCACAGCATCTGAGACCCCATCTGCTACCTCTCCACTGACATTTATCTCTGGTTTCGGAGGAAAATTAATGTGATGCATCTTCTGGTAGCTCTGTGGTTTCTGAGTTGATGGACTTAAGAAATGTAGTAAAGGTTATTTGTGGCTGTGCTGGTCATCACATGTACAATGGGATATACAGAATACAGCATGTGTTGAAATGGATCTTGTATTAAAGTGGAATTCTATCTACAAAGTTTTTACATAAAAATAACTCCACAACAGTGGTTGCTTATTTTGATAATGAATATTAGGTTATGCAATAAAGAATGCCTCTCTGAAAACAGAGGAAATTCCTGTTCACTATAAACATTTAGTAAGTAATATTAGAAGTTCTTTTTTGATGCTTCCTTCCAAGCTTTCCAGGGAGGGCAGATATATTTGTAGAAGCAAACAAAGACCTTGTGGTACCCAGTCAGCCCAGTAAAGTGACAATATTTAAAGCCACTTTGCTCTCTGATTTTGAACAGTAAATAAACTGACAGGGTAGCAATGCATTTTATATGTTCAAAGAGCAGGGCACAGGTAAATTGTTATGAACAACAGTTTTCTTAGATTATGGAACCCAAAAATATATTTGTGATGTTAAATTCTGAAAAGAAAACACAATTTTATTAATTTTTCTTTTTTTTTTTTCAGTTAGACAATCTAGGTTTTGCTCATTCTAGTTAGAAGAAAGTTCATTTCCTATTTACGATCCTCTTCCTGAGAAGCCGGAGCCTCGACATGACCACATCCCAGTCTGCATAGGCACCTTCCAGGTGACGAGTCACTTCTGGTCCCGGTGTGTAGCTTTGGCGACCGTGAAGCACGCGCCAGTTATCAAATGTCACTATGTCTCCTATAAAGAGATGGCACAAAGTTTAATACTTCGTATGTTATAGTTGATTCCTTCAAACAGGTGACATGGAGGTAGATTTATATCAACAGTAAGAGAACAATAATTTCAAATAGCTCTGATGGAGATACACAGCATCAACATGGTAATTTTAATTTAGTTGCTCATTTTAAACCAGAAGGGGTAGGTCCCTTTTGACCTCAGCTTCTTTTCTTGGATAACCAAATGTTAAAAAGCGGAGTGGCAAGGGAACCCACACTGAGAACTGCAGGCGTTTTATGGAATGGTGACTACAGCAAATCCACAGGAAGGATAAAAGGGGTGAAAGCCTGGTTTTTATTTGATCAGCATGGTACTATACACATTCTGCATTACTATTGCTGTTAAGAGGATTTTATTTGAATGAGGTCAAGCCATTGAAAGTTAGGCATGTCATTTTAGTTTTTCTCCCTTGTGTGCCACCATTATGATAAATCTTTAATTAACTCCTCTTGTACACTTTCTTTCCTTCTCCCTGTCCTGCTCTGGTGCATTAATTGATGGGATGGATGGTACTAATGTAATGTGAAGAAGTACTTTGTTTTACCGTGTGTGACCCTATAAATTATTTTATTGCGTATTCCCAATAGAGAGAGATTCATTTCGTTATAGACATGTTACAGAGACTAGAATCACAGTACACAAGGCAGTCGGATACACTAATGAATTTACTTTTGTAACATCTCTCAAGAGATGAAGGACTATTAATATCTATATTTTATAGCTGGGGAATGAAAGAACAGAGATTAAGGCCAAAGTAGTGAAATATACGCACTGACTGACTTTTAAAGAGTAAAGGGTGGGTTTTTTTAGTATGTTTTATGTTCAAAACACGGGTCTGTACAATTCAGCTGAAGTTCAGGACGCTTAGCACTTCTGCAAATCTGCCTTCAGGTGTCTTGCATAGGTCATCCAGAAACTGCAGGACAGCAGCAGTGGCCGTTTGTCATTTGTCCAGCGTTACATTAGATACGTGTCCTATGCAGGGACAGAAGTCGGACTCAATGATCCTTGTGGGTCCCTTCCAAGTCTGGACATTCTGATTCTATGTCTATCTCCTTGAGGGACCCAGAAGGCTGGACTGATGGGCTGAGGCCAACTGTATGAGATTCTACATGGCTAAGTGCTGGGCCTTGCTCTTGGGCTACAACCCCATGCAACACTACAGGCTTAGGGAAGAGTGGCTGGAAAGCTGTGTGGCTTTGTTGGCCAGTAGCTGGCTGAACATGAGCCAGCAGTGGCCCAGATGGCCAAGAGGGCCAGTGGCATCTTGGCCTGTATCAGACACAGCGTGGCCAGCAGGAGCAGGGAGGTGACTGTGCCCCTGTGCTCAGCACTGGTGAGGCCACTCCTCGAGTGCTGGGTTCAGTTTTGGGCCCCTCACTACAAGAAGGACATTGAGGGGCTGGAGCGCGTCCAGAGAAGGGAAACGAGGCTGGTGAGGGGCTGGAGCACCAGTCTTATGAGGAGCAGCTGAGAGAACTGGGGTCCAGTCTGGAGTAAAGGAGACTGAGGGGAGACCTTATTGCTCTCTACAACTATCTGAAAGGAGGTTGTAGTGAGGTGGGTGTTGTTCTTTTCTCCCAAATAACAAGTGATAGAATAAGAGGAAATGGCCTCAGGTTGCACCAGATTGGATATTAGATTGGATATTAGGAAATATTTATTTACCAAAAGGGTTGTCAAGCATTGGAACAGTCTGCCCAGGGAAGTGGTTGCGCCGCTATCCATGGAGCTACTTAAAAGATGTGTAGGTGTGGTTCTTAGGGACACAGTTTAGTAGTGGGAGTTGGCATTGCCAGGTTGAGGGTTGAACTTGACGATCTTAAGGGTCTTTTCCAAACTATATGATCCTATGAGTATGTTGTCATTTGGTGTCTAAGCAAAGATGATAACTGAGTTCTCCATGGTGCTGTTCAGCTTCCTTCAGGGTGATCTGCACATTATACTCCTGCACCATCTTCTCGAGGTTCTGCGAGTCGGCAGCCATTGGGAAGGTGCCTCATTAAAATTGGTTTAGAGCAGAGGAAAAAAGGTGTATTTTTTAATGAACAGACACTGAATTATGATGGTCCAGCAGTCTCACATGTTGCATGTTTCAACTGTGGTGCTGTTGATACAACTTATAATTTCCTATTTGGTATGGGATTTTAATGTAATATAAAGGTACATTGGACTAACCAATAGATAGACTCTATTATCCCCTTGCCTTTTTTGTTTTTCTTTTATAGTGTAAAAATGGCAAAAGGAATCTAGGAGATGAATGTAAGGATGCAGTACAAAATAAAATAGGTGATAGAAGGCCTGAAATTTCCCCCCCAGGCCAGTGCTAACAATTCTATTAGGAAAAACATGTGAAAAATAATTGTCAGACAAAGCAACTTACTGACCCGGTTTCAGCTTGTAAGTAAACTTGTGTTCTGCACTGTTTAATAAATCATTAAATTCCTTTAGCGCTGCATAAAACGGCCTCACTTTTTCAGCTGGTATGTCAAACACTGTGTCTCTTGTTGCATTATTATAATTGATGCGAACTGCGTCACCCCTGGAATCCACACTGTGAAACAGAGAAGAAAAGGAAAAGGAATGGAATATGTTGTTACTGAAATATTTTAACAGGGTTAAACTGCAACTGAACTCTTCTGCTGGAATTTTAGTATGTTTCTACATCAGAATTCAGATTTTTATTGGGTTGGATTTTGATAATTAAGCTTAACTAGGAAAAGGAATAATTAAGAGAAAGTGTAGATAGTTAATTTTCTCAAAAATCTATATTCTATAAACTCTAATTGTAGATTCATAAACTTTTTAAATTCAGAAGAGATTATGAATATTTGCATTTGATCTTTTTTACAGTATACAGTTCTTAATCTAAATGTTTCAAATTATGATGTCTTTTTGGCACGATACAGATGTGCATCGGCTGGAATTTAGTGACAGACTCAGCTGCTGTTCACCTGTGTCTGTAGCAGGGAGTTGCGCTCAATACCACCACTTCTTGCTGCTGTGTGGCAAAGCCGAACAAGGAAAACCACGCTGTGGCGGTACAAAGCATGGTGGTACAAGTCAAGCATTGGCAAGCCTCCCCCTCAAAAACCTACCACCATCCCAACTCGCCCCAAATAATCAGAGACCAAGTTAAAGCAGTATTTCCCCACACGGTGGCAGGAGCAGACCTTCTCTGACCAACATGCAAGCCACAAAAAGGGTTTTATTTTCCGATGTTGTTGAAACTACTCACTCTATAATCCTTTGTTTACACTGCACAGCGAAATCGCAGTAGTCCACCCCAACATCTGTATAGTCTACAGCGGTAGAGGCCAGGATCTGATATGCCTGAGGATTTTGTTTCTTCAGCTTTTTGCATACATAAAATCCATCTACGACTTCACTTTCACCTCCTGAATCTGTTTGCTTTATACAATGGAGAAACTGAACCTGGAATTAAGGAACATCTTATCACAAGAAGAATTAGCTTGCGTATTTAACAGTTCATTAGGAGCAGTTCCCTCGTATATATAGTTCTGGGGTTTTCTGATGGTTTTTCTTTTTCAGCACAAGACTGGCTTCCCATTACCGCAGGTTCGCAGTGCTCTGCCACCACTATCACACAGGCAGGAAATTAAAGTAACATGTTCATAAATCCATCCCATTTGGGATACCTTCTAATGCTTGCAACCTGTGAGCCAACTGCAAAGCTCTCGTCTTGCTTCTTTCCTTCAGGTCCCTCTTTGTGGCAGTCACATAATTTTAAATGCATTCGAGTCTTATGTCTACAAGGAGGATTAATTTTCTCTTGCAGAAACAAAACATACTGTGAATTAGCTGCTCACAGAGAGGAAGAGGTCGATCTCGTAGAAGGCAACAGGCCCATGGTGTCTACCATAAAAATAGGATTAAGACAGTTTCATTTCACTTCACAGCGATATTGCTAAGGCATAATACAGAGCGTAAGGTCTAAACTAGGCTTTTGGTTACGGCGGTGTAAATCTGAGCTATGGACACAGGCAGTAAAACTCCCCATGGCATTCAGAGCCCAGCATCCCATAAAGTGTAAACATTAATCTCAGCCCAGCTACAAAAACCGAATCTGTCGTGCCAGTAGTATCAGTGTTCACCTTTCCTTTCCATGGTGGTGAATTATTTCTGAGACTGCTAGGAGAGAAAAAACCCAAACCAAAAAAAACAGGAGCAGAGAGAATAGGGTTTGTCCCAGAATCTCCTCTCCAGCTGGCCCTGTAGTCCTTGATGATGGGGGCGAAAGGGGAAACCGAAATAAATAACAGAGTAGAACGGGGCTCGCTGGGAAAGGTTGTTAAGTAGCTTATTAATTTGTGGAATGAGCTTTCCACCCTCCTGCCATGCTTCTTTTGGCCAACAAGCTGTGGGAGGACTGCGAGCTCCCACTGAAGGGTGCACAAGGCAACCAGCTTTTTGTTTTTGTGGTCACAGCACAGGCACCACTAAGGAGGGCTGCAGTAATGTTCTTCCTGCTAAATGACTCAGAAAAGTTCAAAGGAAGGATTTATTTCAAAAGACAATTTAGCTTTACATTTTAGAGAACTAACGCTTCTGCTAGATCTGCTAAAAAGTTTCTATTTCTTTTTTCAATTGGGATATCTCCTGAAAAATAGTTGGCAAATCAAAATCTAGGAAGTCCTAAAACTATTTTTACAGGATGACTCATCCTTTTAAAAACATTTCATCAAATATACATATATCTATCTTAAGAGTTCAAATATTGTGTAATAACTGGATAAATTAAGAAAAAATGCATATTCGAGACATTTTTTAAAATAATTCAATGAGTTTTAATATTTTTACTTTTTTATTTTACTTCTTACTTTGGCACAGCCAAGACAGCTTATTCACATCTGCTGTCTATTAATAAAATTCTATTCCATTTTTAATCCACATTAATAAACAGCATCTAAATGATTTTAATACGTGATGTCGGTGTGAAGTATTTGAAGCTTACTTGTGGATAAATCAAGTTGGCTTTTTGAAGAATAACTGATAAAAAGTACTCCACAACGTGAGAAGGAGATGTTGTAGGCATGTAGCTTACAGATGCTAACTTTTCCAAGATGATCTTTGTACCTACTCCTACCAATTTTCAGTTCTCTGGTGAATTAGGCTTTGATATGGCAGGGACTTGGCGAAAATGCATTTTGTGTGGTTGTTTTCTGGCTTTACAGAATTGTCTTTTATTATAAAAAGGTGAAGATAGGTTTAATTTCAATTAACAGAAACCAGAATATAACATCTTTTAATCATATTTCTTCTAATATGTTCTCCTCCTGAGGTGAATAAATGTGTCCTAAGTTGTCACAACTTGACTACAGCACGCAGACACCCAACTTCTTCAACATAATGAAAGCATCATCAAAAGTACATACAGGTTTCTAGTGCTTTCTCGTGGTAATATTCTCAATAATTTGTGAGTGTCCATTTGAAAATTACGGCATACATGATGGGCTTGTTATGCAGAACTTAGTTTATAATGTAGATATTTCATACCATGTGAATATTGATTGCTATATGCAGATTAATATATTGGGTGTTTTACATCTTTTAAGGCAAAATTGAAAGTCACTGGGTGCTAAAGATATTTCATGCTGTAGGAACATTTCCCTTTCCCCTTTTGTGTTGTTAAAACGTCAGTGTGTTCACCTTACCCCGGGCGGATGCTGCAGAACAGGGTAATCGGTGTGAAAGCATAGTTTCCCAGTTGTATAAGCCACATTGTTTGCATCTGCTTTGTCTTGCACCTGCCAAGTTGGCCTTTATAATGAAAGGAAAAAGAGAAAACGTGTTAAACCCACCAGCCAGCACGCTAGACAGTACATATTGAAACTGTGAAATCATAATACAGAAGAGTAATTCCATCTTTGACCATGAAAATATTGTGAAATTATACGGAAATCATGATGTAGCATCTCCTCCCACCCCAGCAATGAAGGGTTATTTCAGCAGTCGTAGATTCAAGCTAGAAGCTGAAGCGTGCCAAGGGACAGCTGTAGTAGCCTCAGTGTAGTTTCTAGAAGAAAGGTGCATTTCCAACAATGATGCTTTGCTGAATGCAAAGATCAGTCGAAGACACTATTCAAGAGGTATTTGCTAGGATAAATCATGATCTTAATACTGAGCCTTCAGAAATAAAAGAGTGGAAGTTGGCCCATTTTTTTCTATCAGCCTTCCAGTTTTCCCTGACAGGTGGAGCGCATTAGCAATGAAATGTGATATCATTAAAGGCTATGTAATTTTCCCATTATTTTTAAAGCTTTTTGATGTTGGAAAACATAGAGTGTCTTTTGCAGAGGGATCTTTCCTGTAATTTGAAGACTTGCTACTTACTTAAGGAAAATATCTTGAGGATAGACTTTATAACTTCATCCCTTTCTCTGATGCTTTTTTTGAGTACTATCCCCTTTTATTTTGTTAAGTATTTTTTGTCTCGAAATTTGACAAAATTTAATAGGAAAATTTACTGTTATTGGCAAAAATCACGCTTAGTTATCTTACAAAAACACGAATACATGACTTTGCAGCATATTCAGAATCAGTTTCAAGTGACACACCATGCAGGAGAATTTAAGACCAAGAACCACATGTTTTGTTTGTAGGGGATTCACATGATTGAAGACAGTCCTCAGCAAATGCATGTTGTAGATCCGGACATTTGTCTGGAAAAGCGTAAGTCACCATACGCAGTCCATGTAATCACGGGAGCATAAGTGATTTAAAAGAAAATATGAAACTCATTTTCCCTTGTGAAACACAATACATCAAATATATTACATTGCAGATGTTGCAAGTCTAGCACTACTTCTTAATAACAGTTTCGAAGAAAATAGGCTAAAGAATGTGCAGACCAAAATGATTTATATATAAAATATACAAACACCTTTGTTTCAGAGGTAGTATTTAGTATAGGAACTAAGCAAAATGCTAAAACTAAACTTCTGAAATTCCTAGGGGGAAACCCCTGTGAATATTTGCAACTGTGTTTAACTGCCTGGGAAAGTAATTTTTATTATTTGGGACAGCACATATTCATCAGTGTATGACTGTAGTCCTCAAGAATGATAACTTCAACCACACCTTCGTAGTTCCCGATTTTATATCCACAAAATAGCATGTTATATCACCCTCTTTGTTAGTGTTGAAGGTAGCCGAGTTCACTATATCTTTAATTGAAAAGGGTCCAGTCACACGATGGTTCTAAAACAATTTAACATCTTTTAATTGTCTCATTTAGATGCCATATATATATAAATGCTGGAATGGGAATACCTTATATAATTGTTGTGAGGTTTTGCAAAAGCAGCCATTGTTTTGTGCTGTTATGTTTGGTGAAGGGAGTTGATCTCCGAGAACTTTTCTTCCATGGAAGCAGCTTTGGTCAAAGCCCAGGTTACTGACTTCAAGTCAGTGATGATTAAACAGACAATGCAAAGCTAATAGGGAGCTCCGTACTGAACATGAAAAAATCAGCCTTACTTTGTCGAAGTCTCAACTGAGCTGAAGTATTAACTGAGTCATGAGGAGAGCATACAAGAAGTAAAGGAAGAAAAGGTGGGTTAGTGTCAGAGGACTCTCGGCCCTTAGGGAGAGCAAAGCAAATTGGAGTGGTTTATGGATTAGCAATTTGGGTGGGATTTCTACACCAGTTGCTCGGGCTGTTTGATAGAGGAGGAAACTCGGCACCAGGCAGGTGTAGCAATTTTTGCATTAAGTGCCAGCGTGGACTCAGTCTCCCTGAGCAGAATACTAGTCTGTCTGTTACACTCTTAACCTTGCAAACCCACCACACTAGGACTGGAGGCTCACTTGTTATCATCTGGTCATGCACTTAATTAAAAATCTGATTTTCGTTTGTTGGACATATGGGACCTATATCCTTCTTTTGCAGCTGAAGCCCTTTGGGATGTGCCAATGGTTTGGCTATTTCAGTGGGAGGGCTGGGGCCCTGAAGGAAGCCTTTCGTAGCACCTCAAGTCCTGCACAAGGTCTCAGAACAGGCGAGGAGCACAAGGTCTGGGACATGGGAAGCTTGAAAAATTAATTGTGGTTTGACTGGAGACCTTGTTAATGGGGTCGTGCCTCTAGAACTTAAAGAAAGAAGTTAATTTAAAATGTGGAACCCCTTGTTGTTTTTATATGGCTGACACAGAGAAAAATTCCACTTCTTACATAATGATATTTTAGGCAGCATGTACCAAAGAGACAGCTAGAAAAAGGGCTTTGGTTTTTCCATTTGTCAGAGTTATATTCATTATAGTTATATTTCAGCTTAAAATTCATGGCCCTGTTGAGGTAATGTTTTATTTGGCAAGCTTGCCAATTCCAAATTTATCCTTTTATTTACAATATTTGTTAGGTCTTATATTGGCTGCTGGTGAAATAGTAAGGGAATTACCCAAAGTCATTATTTTATTACAGTTGTAAAAGCCATCTCAGAACTGGATGCCAGTAAGAAACTGACTTCTGTTTTAGAGGTGAAGTGATGCACTGTAAAATGCTGCCCTAAGCCTGTTGTTAAGACTGAGAACTCCATGGGGTTTCTGCTACTGCGAGAAATATGTAATTGCAACAAGACCAGGCACTGCAATAATTACATCTGAAAACGAAACAGGTTAAATTACGAGATGAGATACTACAGGGAAAGGAGTCTTTTATTCTCCATAATATTGTTAGGCTGAGTTCCAGCTATACATGGTAAACAATGAGAAATTTGTTCCTTATAACTTCTCCCCCCACAAATATCCAAGAATAAGCTCAAATCATTACTCTTTTTCAAGTCTTCATGTGATAAATTACACATTTAACAAACACTGGGTTGTTAAGCTGTTTGAGTGCAGCTCTCTAGCCATTTTCTGATATGTTTATCATGTGGCCCCATCATAAACATCTATATTAAAACATTTGAAACTAGTTTTGAGGCTTAAATTTTTAAAAATAATTTATGGGTAGTTTCTTAAGCAAGTAATAACACAAAGATTATACACTATCCTTCCTCTGTTTTCTTTTACTTCAGAAATTCCTCTCTCCTCCTCTTCTTATTTTTTTTTTTAAAAAAACAACACCAAGAAACAATAAAAAAAACCAGGGCTTTTAGGGAAAAAAGTTAATCTAAGGTGTAATTTAAAACAAATCATTAATACTGTCAGGATGTTGATGAGAACATTTAAATGTTGCTGAAGATGTGAGGCTGTAACACATATACCTCTACATGTAAGCATGTGCCCGGGGAGGAAGGAGACTTGGTTGATCATTATGCAGCAAGATAGAGAGCAACTCTTTTGAAAAGGTGTAATAATTTGCAACACAACTTTCTATTTACATCCTCTGCAATTGAAGAAACTCCTCTTAAACAGACATAAAAGTTCCTTACAATGCACTGTGAAGTCAAAGCTCAGAAGCACTGCGTCAGTTTTGCCTGCAATCCATACAGATGATACTTGCTTTATCCATAAGATACTTATCCATAAGAGATGATACTTGCTTTTGTTCAATTTTTCCTATAGACTTCACCCAATGCAGAACTCAATGGTGGGGGCAGGCAATACCCTTCTAATGATTCAAGTGAGTTTTGGGTCAAGGTTCATCTATTTAGGTAACAAACTCATCCTGTACGCCTCCTTTGCAGGACAATTTGCTGAACAGTTCTGGAAGCTTACTTTTGTGTTACTGTGCGTCTTGTGTTTGAATAGGTATGCCTTTACTGCACAGCCTTAACAAAGGCATCCTTCCACGGCATCTTGGAGAGAGCTAAACAAGGTCTGATCTCTGACCTGGAGAAATGAAAGCTAAGATGTAAGGATCACTTGCCCCAAATCAGCTCATTGAGCCTGGCTCTTAACTCCAGAGCAAGCTGTCTGCGTGCGTACAGATACTTTCTCTCCTAGCAAGTTGGCAACCTATTCTGAAAAAGAAAGTGTATTCAAAAGTTTTGGTTCCCCCTGCACCCAAAGCCTTGGCTATGTCTCATGCATGTCCTATCCCTTTTATAACTGTGCCTTTCCTTTAGTTCTGGAGCAAACAGTGGTGTTTTTTTTCAGAGCTGGATACTTGTCTGTGTGTAGCTTGTTGACTTCACCCTGTAGCAGAGCTGGTTTTTGTTATTTGAAATCCAGACTAGTGTGCAAACCTGGTCTTTGGACGTCAGGCTCTCTTATGCACTTCAGATTTTAATGTAATATTCCAAATTCAACCTAATCACACACAGAAACATAAGTAGGAACTGTCAAATGACGTAGAATAAATTTGACCATGGTGGCTTGGTTGGGCTGATGTAAACCAGACTTCCAAACTTCCAAACACTATAGCTATGTTCAAAAAGCAAAAAAGAAAAAAAAATCAAAACTCAACTAAACCAACCTAAATATCCTAACTGTATTTTCTTTTAAAAGAAGAGCGACTAAGTCTTTTTGCCAGTTTTTTTTGTGTTTTTAAGAATAATCACACCTTCAAGTAATAGTTGGGGTTTTTTTTAATCTACATTGTAAAAAATTATAGCAACAGCTAGGGTGAAGAACATGTTAGCTAATACCATTGCTCCTTTACTTAGCTAGGCAGAGGTCACTGACATAGCTCAGCAAGACTCAAGCCTCCACGATCATTTGTTTACTTACCTAAGTAGGTGCTTGAGGAGGCAGAGGTTCACTTTACCATCTCTTGGCATAAAAAGGATGATTTACAAGTTCCTGCTTGCTTTCCTGCAGGTTGAGCTCTTACTTTTGCAAAAAAAGCAGTCTTAAAACAAAAAAACTTGCTAGGACCGGTTATAGTTTTCCAGAATAGACTCAGTTGAAAGCAAGGAGGTGGGTACTCTGCCCATCTTCTCAGTGATGTGAGACACAACAACATCATTTAAGTCTTTTCTGTTTCCATGACTAAAGATCAGGCTAAGAACAGATAACTTCCTCTATTCAGAAGGGGACTGGATCAGGGATTTTTGATTTTTTTCATGGTACTGATCATAGAATCACAGAATGTTTTGGGTTGGAAGGGACCTTAAAGATCCTCCAGTTCAAACCCCCCTGCCACGGGCAGGGACACCTCCCACCAGCCCAGGCTGCTCAAGGCCCCATCCAACCTGGCCTTGAACTCTTCCAGGGAGGGGGTATCCACAACTTCCCTGGGCAACCTGTGCCGGTGTCTCACCACCCTCATTGTGAAGAATTTCTTCCTAATATCTAATCCAAACCTTCCCCTCTTCCAGTTTAAAGCTGTTCCCCTCATCCTATCACCACTTGCCCTTGTAAAAAGTCTCTCTGCAGAGAGAGGATACCTTCAGGCACTGGAAGGCCACTATAAGGCTTTCCCGGAGCCTTCTCTTCTCCAGGCTGAACAAGCCCAGCTCTCTCAGCCTTTCAAGTAAGTACGGCTATCTTGTGGTTTTCTTTTATTTGACATTGTCTGTTTTCAGGCATTTTTCCTTCTCTCAGCAGCTGAGCTGCTGCTCTTTACCTACCCCGCCTGCAAGAGCAAAGCAATCCTCTCATACAGAATATTAATTGACACCACATTTTCTGACATGCAGAGAAGAAAAAAATTCCACTTTGTCTTTAATAAGTTATCCCACAAAATAAGTCCAGAAAGCTGAAGTGAAGCACAATAGAGGGTGATTACATAGCTGGAAAACCAAAGATATGAAAACTCTAACTCACCCATAAAAAGTGAGACGCAGGAACCCAATCCTGTGGCCAAGCTTAACCAACTCTCCCTGTCTCGTAGCAGCTCCTGTTAGTAGCACAATCCCTACTTTCTTTAGGGTGCACAGCCACTTGTATGCACTTTCATCATCATACATGACTTTTTCAAAAGGTACTTGGGGAAGTCGCAGGTCCGAGCCCCAGTGGTGGCATTCTGAAAGGGAAGAAACAGAGAAACAGGCACTTAGCTAAAACAGCGCGAAAACAGATGCTAAAAACCTCGTAAGACGCTAAACCAGCATCTTAAAACAATTGGCTCTGAGGCCAATTATACTCCAACTGAAAAAGAGATCTTAGCAGTGTATGAAGAAGTTCAAGCTGATTCAGAAGTGATTGTTACTGAAGCACATCTCTTAACACCAGGATTACCAGTACTTGGCTGGATGTGCAAGGGTTATGTTTCTTCTACATCACGCGACTGATGCTACATGGAGTCAGTGCATTGCATTAATCACTCAGTGAGCCCCTATAGGAAGCCTTAATCATCCAGGAATCTTAGAATTGATCCTGGACTGGTCAGAAGGAAAAGACATTTAGAATGTCACCAGAGGAGGTGGTGACACGTGCTGAAAAACTCCACGTTGGGCACCAAAGAAATGTCACGGTTTAGCCCCAACCCAGCTAATTTTGGAAGCTAAAACCGTGCAGTTGGGATCCCAAATTCCACCCATCCCACCCCCAGGGGAAGGAGAGAGGAAAATGAGAGGAAAAAGGCTTGCGGGCTGGGAACTAAAACTACAGCTTTAATGAAATGATGATAATAATAATAAAAATAATTGGAAAGTACTGAAATATGTACAAATATCTGAGATCACACCCCTCCCCCAGCCCTTGACGACTGTATGCCACCACAAATGCTGTAGAGCAGACACAGGGGAACGGGTCCGCAGCTTGGAGGGAGCTGAATTCATGAACTGGATTCAGGAACACACAGATACGGGATCAGGAGCAATCAGACAAACAATGTCCTCACTGGTCATCAGCCATTGTAGAAGAGACCCTTGTGATCTCTCAGTTTTATACCAAGTACGATGCATATGGGATGGAATAGTCTGTTGGTCAGTTTCAGGTCACCTATCCTGTCCGCCCCTCCCTACAGGTGTGGCCTTTTTTGCCAGCTGGAGGATGGCCTTGGTTACTGGAGGAATAAGTATAGACATAGGCTTTTCTGCCACCCAGCGCCCCATGTTATCCCTTCTAGAGAGAAGCTGTCTGAAAAACAGGCAGTTTGCTTTCAGAAAATGAAAGCTGTGAAGACAGGCTGAGAGAGTTGGGGATGTTCAGCCTGGAGAAGAGAAGTCTATGGGGAGACCTTATAGTGGCCTTCCAGTACATACAGGAAAGCTGGAGAGGGACTTTTTACAAAGGCAAGTAGTGATAGGATGAGGGCAAAGAAAAAAATAAATTGGAAGGTGGAAAATTTAGATTAGACATTGGGAAGAAATTCTTCTCGATGAGGGTGGTGAGACACTGGCACAGGGTGCCCAGGGAAGTGGTGGATGCCCCCTCCCGGAAAGTGTTCAAGGCCAGGTTGGATGGGATCTTGAGCAGCCTGGGCTGGTGGGAGGTGTCCCTGCCCATGGCAGGGGGGTTGGAACTGGATGTTCTTTAAGGTCTCTTTAAACCAAACCTATTCTATGATTCTATGAATAAAATAAAGTGATTTATGGCAGCAAACCTGGACCAAATGTAGAGAATCTTGCACCAGTTCAGGGTCAGCTCAAGGCTGTATGCATAATAAATGTTTTTACTATCGGCAAGACTAAATTATCTGACAATCATACTGCCTTTCTGCAGTTGACTATCGGATGTTTACTTTTAGCAGGTGCACACAGTAAGTTGCACAGAGTAGACTTTATGGTGACTTCTTCATTATTTTAATCCAGAATTTCCTTTATGCTTTACATGTGAGTAAATATGGTGGTTTTTTCAGATAGATCTTAGAGCTGGTGCCAGTTTTAAACCTTCTGGTTGCTGCAGTAGATTTGAGGTCTAATTTCAAGTACTTAAGTCTGAAATACGCATAAACTTCTTTTAAGCAAGTCAAATTTGAATGATAAAGGACTTCCTCTCCTGATCACCCCAAAAACCATCACACCCAGGCAACTTCAACAGTAGTAGCAGAGAGACAAGTAATAGGACTACACTAAAATAAGCATTATTTATAGAGACTTCCTTCTTCTCAGCCCCAGAAAACAAATGGTATATATTGTCCAATATTTACAATTTGACAAATTAACAGGTCCACAATCCTTTGGAAAAAAAGAGACAGGAAAGCACATGTCATAACCCCCCCCCCAAAAAGATCCTTTAATGTGAAGGTGTTCAAGTTCTTTCACTTAATATTTTTTTTAAAAAAATCTCTATGAAAGTCTTAGGAACTTGAGTGCCCACAGGGCATGTTATCTCACCAAACAACAGGAACTCCATCCCTGATTTTATTCAGAAAAGCCTGAAAAATCTGCCAAGAAGCTCCACTCAGCAGGGTCTGTACTCTTCCCCAATATTTCCTGGTGGTAACTGATCCCACTCATGCTCTTCATTATTTTAACATGTCAGCACGGCACGTTTTTCCCCAACTGAACCACAGTTCATATGGTTTCCACTGTACTATAGCAGAAGTTTAAGAACATAAGATCTAAAAGCTGAAGGCGTAAGAAAGAGAGGAATGAGCCATGGGTGCCTGAGCAGCCTTAGGTCTCACTTGCACTGCACAGCTGCAGCTGCCAAATTAAAAATCTTTCTGTTTACAAACGTAGCAGGACAATTCATAAGAGACAAAACCAAAGGTCTTGTAGAATTATTTCATGTCTATTATTTCACGTCTTTATTGACCATTTACATTATGACTAATGAACTGCTTTTGAGAGAATTAATGAGTCGCCACTTCTTTCCATTCCAGAACAATAATAGGGGGGTGAGGGGAGAAAGAATCTCATTTCTTGATCATAATGGGTTAGTCACAAAAAGCCATCTACATCAGAGTTTGTACAAAATGAGAAGGCCTTTGTCCAGCTCCTGCAGGCAGTGTGCATGCATCAACAAACAACATATTCAGCATTTACTATGCAGCTGGGGACCACGCTGATCAAAACCTTCTATACTAGAGTCATGTGGGAAAGAAAATCTAAACATCCTAGAGTTATTTAATTTAATTTTGACTACAACGTGTATTTTAATGTTTGTTGAAGGCTGGATGTACTTTTGCTGTACTGTGAATTATGTCTATGGCAGCCTAACTCTTGGGGGCAGCTTTTATTTATTACTATTACAGGATAAATTCAAATGACCAAACTCTTTTAGTAAAAAACAACTTTTAACTACTTCCTCTTAAAATTATCATTTCTCAGGACCTAATAGAGAATCTGAAAGCACCTTTAACGGTACCATTATCATCTGAAACCTTTGTCCTTAGGTTAAGACCTTAACCTAACCTAAGATTAAAAATATTAATTATGCAATTAGGAGCAGGTACTACCTCTGACAATCTTCTTCACTCAATATGAAACTATCATTATATTATTTAATTTCTTTTTCACCGTATCTTGTTGTTGGGATGCCAGTGTCGTTGAGCTTAAGCAAATACATTGCAGTGACAGGTTTGATACTGGAAAGCACCCGGAAGCTCAGTGTCTCCCACAAGCTGCTTCTACCCTACAAAAATTATAGACTCCACAAGGTGGTAGATCACTCCTGTAGCATTTATTGGGGAGAGCACAGGTCAGCAGGAGGGAAGAGTATCTTTGAGACATCAGAACTGGAGAAGCAGAATATTAATCTCTTGCTGCTCTTTGGGAAGTATCTTGTAAGCTGGGCTGAAATAAGCCTTGATGTACACCAACAGAGGTCTTTGTATATCCGCACAGATAGGATCTGGCACTGTCAGAGGAAACTTGATGTCTTGCCACAGAACTATTCCCAGTCAACATCATGCAGTGAATATCTGACCTCTTTTTTTCGGGTTTGACACATGTCCAACATCTAACTTTTTCAATCAGAAATTATGATGAAAAAACATCATAAAAGCAACACGAAAAGCAAATAACCCCTTAAAAAAAAAAAAAAAAAAGAGGGGGAAAAAAAGCGCCACAGCTGTGATAATGTCAGCAGTGAAGGTTAACCTCTAACTACAGCAGTCTGGTGAGCTTGCTCTTACATTTGTTGAACCAGCATGCAGGGCTGGCAGTCCATGTCACCATCTGTAATACTATACTGCTGGGATATGATTAGCTACTAAAGGGCATGCAATTTGCAGTGTGTAACTCCACTGACCAGAAGGAAGCTAATTCTAAACTTACCCTGATACACAATGAGAAACAGGTCTTAAACCAGCCAGCAGGCAAACTCACACACTTTGTAACTGCAGCCCTTTTTGCAACTGAAACCTGAGAAAAGCTGGAAGAAGCTATCCATCATGAAGAGCCAGATCATTTCTGGGAACATGAGAAAGAGCAGAATGACACTATGAAATAAAGCCAAAGTTAACAAAGGCCCTTATTTAGTGTAACTTTTATAAACAACTTCCTTTACATCCACTATGGAAAAACAGAATTTGCAAATACGTTGTCCGAAGAATAAAACATATCTTTGGTGTATATTTTACCTGGATGGCTCCACATGAGAAGAGCAGTCGCAGAGGGGAGAACTAGTCTCTAAAATAAGCATTTGATGTAGATGCTTAGGGTAAGCACTGAGTAAACATGTGTGTATGAAGACAAATCACAGCCAAGTAGCCTTCATAATGGGGGAAAAAGGTAGTATTAGATCTGAAATACTGAAATCTCAGTTATCGATACCTTTGTTTACAAATATAAACAGAGATATAAACTAATTCTTCTAGGCATTAATTGGAATAACATTCAATTTCCATTCATTTACATCCCCCCCAAAGGCTACAACACACCTTGATACATTCTACAGCATCTTCATTTTTACAAATAAAAATTCCTACTATGTAAAAAATCAGTTCCAGTTTCCCTGAGCGAGGTTGTATCTTTACCACCTTCATTCTGGGAACAGGCCTAACCCTCCAAAATAGTAAACAGTGTAGTTTACTCTTGCCAAATCGAAAGTAGACATGTATTTTTATATCATTGAGGGAAAAAAATTCATTCTGAACTATGAAGAGTCTGTTATACGATCCACTGAAATGAATGGAAATATTACTCATCACTTCCGAATCAAGCCAGATATAAATGGCTGAATCTTAAGAACTGACTTTTGTTTAGGAGAACAGATGCTAAGAGCGAAGGAACAGTTGACCCACAGACATGGAGAAAGATAACTGGCCCCTTCAGTTGTCCCTAAAGTGCCAAATAAAGCTCAGATGCAGGAGATAACCAGGGCCGCATATTTTCCTACTTCTAATCTTACACGGGGAACAAATGAAAAGCCCTCAGAAAACCCCAGAGCATAAGCCAAACAGAGATTTCCCTTTGGCTGAGCTCTGAGGAAATTAAAATCCGAGTCCGAGTGTCACACCATCAGCCTGCCTCTCATTTCTTTTTTTCTAAAGTAATACCGTATTTAACAGACGCATTCTTAACTCTGAACGCATATCCTCAGCTTTCTGCAGGAGCACATCTCGCAGGAACGCTCTCAGGAGCCACAGCAGAAATCCTGTGAGCTTTCACACCTTTCAGACCCACTATCTGAAAGGCTGCCCGAGAAACAATGATGCGCATGACAAACCTAGTGGGTTTCTAGCTGTTCACTCAAAAGGATGAGTGATTTGTACTGGGTAAAGGTTACACTGCCGGTTGCACAAAATGCTTCTTGACCAAAATACAGTCAACTACTGCAGTAAATAGGGGACCCAGAGCAAACACAGGGTGAACTTCAGCACTAGACACTGCTGCACAGTTACTTTTTAACAGAAGGCGATGGAAAGGGAATTTAATGTTTGAGTTATAACTCCCTTGCAATTCTAAATAATCTTCCTAAAACCAAAATTTAAAACAAGTTAAACGGCGTTCACACACACTTGCATTGCCACATAGACCTGATGATCCGCAAGGCTTTTTTTTTGAGACCTACTAACTCTTTCTGGAATGAAAAGGCTTTTAGGAAAGCAAATGCAGCCCAACCAGCTGAACTCCTTTCAGGTCCAGAGATTAGAAGAGGGAATGGGTAACCACTTCCAGGCTCCGGTTATGCATGCACAGCTTAGCACTGAGCAACAAGGGTGGCTGTCACTGCTCCAGCTGAGTAGACCTGGTCCCCATCAGGGATCTCAAGCCAGGACTGTCAGCATCAGACTCCTCGCTTTTGAAACAAGCAGGACAAGATGTGGTTTTATTTCCTACCTGGTAAAAATAAGTCTTCTCGCATTTCTGCTCTGGCTTCTTCAGAAAAGCATCGTTTTTTCAACCACTCAGCTTCATATTCACTTGCGTGTTCATCGGGCCACGTAATAGAGACCTTCCAATATAAAATGAAAGATAATTTTCAAACACAAAATTTCAAAAAAAATCACAGTGAACAACTAAAAAAAATCTTTAGAAAGTACAGAACTTGTAATATTTAGATCAATATCACAGTTGAACCTTCCTTGTAGCATAATGGCAAACAATTAATGAAAATCCAACCTGAACATCGTTCCAATTCTGCTATCTTTTGTAAATGGTCATTTTCACATGAACTCATGACCTAATTTGCCGGTTTGTGTGGGCTGCTTTCACTGTGGGAGCTGTGCTTGGCAGAAAGAGAAGAATAACAGAAGCTGGCACATATCACTGTGGAGAGCGCTACACCACAACTCAGAAGAGAGTAAAAATATCTTCCAAAACACTGACAGCTTGTTAAAAAAGGAAAATAACAAGAAAGGCAGGCAAACAAAGAGAAATACTAGGAGACAAATCCCCCTCCTGGCTTTGAAAAGCTTTTCTTTTTGAAATACATTTTAAAAAGGTGGGTTTGTTGTTTTTTTTTTTTTTTTTTTTATTTCCTGAAAAAAAAAACCAAACCCCAAACTGGAGAAAAAAGCGTATGGCTTTGCTTGTCGTGAACCAAAAGAGCTCAGTGCAGTGCACACCCTCAGCTGAATTCTCAAGGCTGTTGCGTAGGCATCGAGTCCCATTTCACATAATTCTGCTCGTTCGCATTAAGGTAACGCATCAGTTCAGGATTAGTGCAGTGCTTCCCTCAGTTCCCGAGAATAAGTGGAAGCAGACAATCCCTCCAGTACCATAATACGTTTGCCTAGTCAAAGCATTAATTTACACGGTATTGATTTTGGTTACAATCAATCAACCTGGGAGCCTGGAATTCCTCAAAACAGACCATTATCCTGCAGCTGAGCCATATTCCTGCACAGGGCAGCCTCTACAAACTCACTCTTGCAGCAAAGCTGCCTCAGCTGCTACACCTCTAACACGTATAGAACATTTTTAACTGTACAATGAAGGGAAGTGATTTTGCGTATCAAAGGAGCTGTTATTACTTCTAACAAAACCCTATAATGTCAAAATGATACATTGAGGTTTGATAAGTCAGGAAAGCTTGATAGGGAGGGCAGTTCCTGTCCTCTCTTGCCCAATAACCTCTTCTCTGTGGTGAACAAATGTTAATGTAGAAAAAGCAGACACAGATGTAGATGCAGAAAACAGGCCAACTCTCAATATTAAGTTCAGCTTTGGTTTCAGTGCTTGCTCTGAGGCAAAGTTTTTTGCACATTAGAAATTAGCTAATAAACTGATATTTTTGTTATGGATTAAGGTCATCATCACATTGTCATTTATTTTTCTGATTTTCAAGGCATTTACTTTGAAAATAAAAAGGGGAAAATAAGAGGTGAAAGTGTAATTAAAAGTGGGGGAAATGCCTATATTTTCTTTTGTTTCTTTGTATCCTCTATCCGATGAGGAAACATGGAGCAGAATTTAAAAAACACAATTATATTCCAAAATCTGAAACCTGGTTTTCTGTCCTCTCGCCGTAACATCTCTAAAGTGAAGTTTCATTCAGAAGTGGGAAGATCTGAGTTCCCCAAACTGCAATTATGCCTAAAAGCTTTGCAAATTCACAGTAGGATTTGCAGATAAACAAATCGCAATTACAATATAACGTGGGACTGCCCTGAATTTAGATTAACAAGCATTGTTAGATACATTTCGTGAGAGGTTTGCTTCAAATACCTTTTTTCTATCTGGCACAGTGACTTCCTTCACCACGATGTTCACGTCGAGGTCCTCGAAGACCAGCCTGCGTGCCCCAGCTGAGCGCAGGAAGCAACGGGGACACTGGCAGTTGTCCCGCAGCCAGACACAAGGGTAGCGGCTCTCGGTCCCATCCTCCCACTCCACGCGGATGAAGTGACCGGCATCCTGAGCTTCCACCTTCTGTATCCCGAGGTTCATGCTAAGCAGCCGGGCGGCGCGGAGCCCTGAAGTAGCTCTCCGCCAGCGATGCTGAGTGGTCCTGGTGAGCAGGCTCCTGCCCTTCTGCACGGGAGGCAGGCAGCACGTCCTGCCGGCGGGGACTTTGGCCCTCAGCAGGGTGTTAGCCACCACCCTCCACATTTGGGATTCTTTAATGAAACTGGCAGAGGGAGAATGCCTTCCTGGAGTTCCTAAAACACCATGATTTATTACCGAGGGAGTCAGCATAGCAAAAAGATCACTTTAAGATGATTCTCCCTCCCCTTCCTACTGCTTAAACCTTTAGGAACATTCATTATCTGTCACTTATATATTTTGAGGACAGAAGACATATTCAGACTTCTCTATTAAAAAATCCCTTAGTTTAGCAGGGCTTCAATTTTATTAACGATCTTGTGCGGCTTTTGTTTCTGCTGAAAGTCCAATGAATATCACACAAACAGCCTTTTAAAAAGACAGCTCGAGATGAGTTCCACAAATCAAAAGCAGAAGGTGCTACCAACGGTGTTCAAAAGCTAAAGCTTTAAAGTACATATACCTTAATCGCTGCTGGGGCTACTACGGGAAAGACAACACAGGATCCATCTCTTGTAAGCATGACTTCAGCTACAACAACAAAGCCCTGATCTCTCCTTCCACGGCCAGACTGCTTTCTGTAGATGTACTTTTTCATTTAAAGCTAGCTGCAGAACCGCAGAAAGATGATGCATCCAAATCTCAAGTGAGAAAAGAAGTTCTCATCTAATTTTTCTTATTCAGAAAAATACCAGGCTTCACCCTGCTGAATCAATAAATCATTACATATATTTTTTAATAGACTGTTTAACCATTTCAAAGTCTGCATATTTGTTCACTGTTCTACTGGTATTGTTCTCAAATTGACAAGGCAAAATACCAGGTCCACCAGGACCAAATCTCCCAATCATTTTCGTACACAGAAAACCTCACTAGCTTCAGTATTTTGACTCACAAAAACCTACTGGAGTTGTCAGAAGGTTATTTTATTTTATTTTACGTTATTTTATTTTATTTTACTTTATTCCATTTTATTTTACTTTATTCCATTTTATTTTACTTTATTTTCCTTTGCTACAAGTTAGAACTAGGTTATACAGGACCCCTGGGTCTCCTTTCGTTTTTATTAAATTTGACTGACTATTACAAAGTAGAATACTGATTTCTAGTTTGTCTTGTTTGCACACAGTAGTCTTACTAGAACCCAGTAATTACCAACCTTCACTTGCAAAGCATTCCAAGCCACAGCTAGTGTTGTATGTACAAACTCAAACCTCTCCTATCAAAAAATGGGTTCACATCCAGATTGAATATCTTTCCTTTTAGATATAGATATATAAATACGTACACCAACATACACATTTAAATATATACATATGTATGTGTCTCTCCACCTTAATCCTAAAGCATTATTCAAGTACTGCAACATTCCTCCTAACTGTAAAAATACGTACAATTTAAGACTGGCTGCAGTGTCCTCCTGAGATTTCTTGGACAAAGATTTATCACGTATGACTGCAAAGATGTGATATGTTTTAGGGGTATTAACATGTGATAATTGGATACTTATTCTAATCTCCTTGAAACAAGACAAGTACCGGAACACAGTGAAGGTTTCCAATATATTGAAATTTTGGAATATCTGTTTTCCAAAAAAACCTGCCAAACCTGAACATGACCATTTTAACATACTGTAAACTTTTACTACATCCTTACTCCTTTCAGGATAGTTCTCTGTTCAAGGCAGGATGGGTGAGATCCACAAACACACCTGAACAACAAGAATACAGTTTAGATGGAATTAGGGCAATTAAGATGCAGAAACACAAGCCAAAAAACATTGCCTTATTGCTTAGGCACCTTAAACACTGTTGTTCTCAGCCCTTCTGCATATAAAGTTATCTGAATCCCTAAAATGTTAATATACTCGTATACGATGCAGCTCGACACAGACAGAATTGAGCATCCTCGACCTCATCACTGTCTACAACTACCTGAAAGGAGGTTGTGATGGGGTGGGTGCTGGGCTCTTCTCACAAGTGACAGCGATAGGACGAGAGGAAATGGCCACAAGCTGCACCAGGGGAGGTTTAGACTGGACATTAGGAAGAATTTCTTCACTGAAGGGGTGGTCAGGGATTGGCACAGCTGCCCAGGGAGGTGGTGGAGTCACCATCCCTGGAGGTGTTTAAAAGACGGGTGCATGAGTTTCTTACGGACATGGTTTAGTAGGGAGACAGGCACGGTTGGACTCTGTGATCTCAGAGGTCTCTTCCAACCTTCAGATTCTATATCCTGTATCCAGTTTACCGAGGACTGATGAACAGACAGTTGCACACCAGAAAAACCTGTAAGGCATGATAGGGTAAGCAAGATCAGAAAGTTCCTGACATCTGGACAATGCTGAATTGTCCCCACAAGGCATGGCACTTGC
The DNA here is from genome assembly GCA_033558235.1 of Neomorphus geoffroyi. Taxonomy (NCBI): domain Eukaryota; kingdom Metazoa; phylum Chordata; class Aves; order Cuculiformes; family Neomorphidae; genus Neomorphus; species Neomorphus geoffroyi. Next base: position 16,739,066 of record JAUMJM010000033.1, on the reverse strand, counting down.
ATCCACCTGAATTTAAGAACACTGCTAGAAAGCATATGAGAAACATAAATGGTCAAATCAATTTATTCCACCTGTCTTTCAGTATATAAGGAATTCAAGAAAAGAGCACTCTTCCCAGAACCAATTACCCTGCTCCTTGAGGGCTATGGGTGGTTTTTTCTGAGTAGTAAATACAAGTGGGTACTCCTGTAGGTATCTGCTTAAGACAAGACCATGACAACCAGAATTTCCTTTGAAGTTTAAGGGCACCAGGAAGCCCCTCTGGCTTCGCAGAGAGGGGCAGGGGAAGTTCTGAGAACTAAATATACATAATGCACACACATAAATAGTTCAGGACATAGTCTGTTGATAATGTATTTCATACATTTATGACATCCATCTGTCCAGTAGTTCACATACTGGTTTTGTACACAATTTTCTCATTTTACTTAAATAACTTACAAAATAATTTACATATTATTCACATGCTTAGTGTTTAACCTAAGCAAAGGCTCCTCTCCTTTTAACTTTAGCGTGGAAATTATAACTACCTGGATGTTGTATAAGAACTTATTACTAAATAACTTTCTTCAAAATGGCAAAACAAGGGACAGGAAAAGATATTAAGCCTTTACTTTCTGAATATTTTTCAGGGAAGATTCATCTTTAAGTTTCAAGTCCTATTTGGAGCTTTCCAGATTCAAAGGGCTTCTAGGCATTTCCTGGTTTACCATTCAATTAAGAAATCTGAACTTACTTCTAGAGACTCTTTATAGCACCAGCAGGAATAGAAAACCACATCAGAATTTTCTTTTATGGCAAGAAACTGAGGTAAGTTTATTGTCTTCCTATCAGAGTTATCATTTAACTGGTGTATGTTCACCTGGTAATGGATAACTTGGTCATACAAAATGCACGTCAAGCAGAATCTCTTCTAAATCCGTGACAGTAAGTTTTGTAAATTCTTTAGAAGAACAGGTCAACCAAAGGTCAATCGGATGCTGCCAGATGCAACTTCTAGGTAAAAAGGAATAATAAAACCTTCGGAAGTTACTGAGGTGAGTTACACTAATTCATATTACAATGGGGAAGGCTGTAAGTCAAACAGGAATTTTCACCTTTGCTTGGATGTGAGAAGCTTGTATAGCAGGGCTCACCTCGCCTAACTTCAGGCATGTACCAGGCTGACCTACACCTGAACATCATGCACATCAACCCCAACACTCCTAACAGGCACACCTGGATCACAATTCAGCTGACCTTTTTAGAAACCTGCTTTAGGATGAAACAAACTGAACTCTTATTTATGCTCACTGACTACAAAAAGAACCCCAGAGATCAGCTTCAACGTGGCTGTTACACCCTCAGTGTTTACATTCAACAAGACTACTTTTTATGGCATTAATATTACGATTAGCTGATGCTTCTATGTACAGAAAACCATTGCTACACACAACTTATTAAACATCATACTGCTGGGAGAAATGAGGATGGTGGCAGCCCTAAAGTGTGCTGCTACACATTGAAAGCACTGATGTAGGTGGTACCCTTGTTCCATCAGATGGCAATTTTTGGTGTCATCAATCAAACCTATTGTCCATCACAAAGTACTGTCTGGAAATAATTTCTGTTGTCATAGCCAGAATCTGAAATGACAACTGTATCCTGCAGAGAGATTGGAGGAGGGCAAGAGCTCCTTCATGGTGTGCAGCATGAGTCTTTGATACGTTTAGGATAGGCAACAATTCCACTAGATGCTTTGCAATATAAATGAAAATAATTATATGTGGTTTTTAAAATATACAAATCTACTTTGTCTACGGTTACTCTCCCCTGAGACTCCAGACCTGTTCAGATCTTTCCTTCATGTATATTTATTGAAGTTAATGAACCTGTACCTGCATAACACCACTGTTAATTAGGAAAGAGCTGATTATGCAAAAGGAAGCTGTGAAAATTATTATAGCAAAAAGATTTCCCTCGTGGTGAAGTTAAGCATTTACTCTTTAAATACGCTGCAGTGCTTGCATTAAACTTTTGTTTCTATCTTTGCTCTAAAGCAATTTTTTGAGTTAGCCACCTACTGAGAGAACTCTTGTAACAATAAAACCTGTTTATTGTTTTCCTTGAGTTAGTCATATCATGGTGTCTTTATTAAAATGAAAACCCAGATGACAATGATTAAAAATATCTGCTACAGCATGCCCTCTAGATGTTTTTCTTCTTAGATACACAAATTAAGTAGATCTGCATGCCCAGTTTTTCCCCATACACACAGTATCACAGCAGAAACTTCTCCCTTTGGTAAGATTGTTTCCAGTTTACATCAGTGGGGTTCTAGAGTATTCCCAGTCACCTTCTCCACAGAGGCCACTCAGCATGTCTACCCTGGACTACTCCAATAGGCATTTCACACCAATCAGGGATTTGTCAGGTCGGGCTATCCAGCTGCAGGTCATAGGTCCAACACTCGGGCACTCTGACCCTCCCAGGTGCAAACGGCAGTGAAGAACTTGGAACAGTTCATACCAATATCTTCAGAAAATCCTTCAATTGCTCCCTTAAGTTACTACACAGATGCTAACAATTATCTTCACACAAGATGACAAAGAAAGCATTCTTCCTCCTTCACCATTAAGCGTGCCTATAAACGAATAACCGAGCAAAATGACATGATACTTTCCCGAATATTTGCAGAGCTAAACAATTGAGTTATACCAGTGTTTTCTCTTTATCACACAATATCACAGTATCAAAAGGTTGGAAAAGGCCTTTGAGATCATCGAGTCCAACCTATGACCCAACACCTACACCTACTCCTACTTGTCAACTACACCATGGCACTAAGAGCCTCATCCAATCTCTCCTTGAACACCTCCAGGGACGGTGACTCCACCACCTCCCCGGGCAGCGCATTCCAATGGCCAAACACCCTCTCAGTAAAGAACTTCTTCCTAATGTCGAGCCTTAACCTCCCCTGGCGAAGCCTGAGACCGTGTCCTCTTGTTCTGTCACCGGTCACCTGAGAGAAGACACCAACCCCTGCCTGACTACAACCTCCCTTTAGGTAGCTGTAGAGAGCAATAAGGTCTCCCCTGAGCCTCCTCTTCTCCAGGCTAAACAACCCCAGCTCCCTCAGTCGCTCTTCACAGGGCTTGCGCTCCAGCCCCTTCACCATCCTCATCGCTCTCCTCTGGACACACTGCAGCATCTCAACACCTTTCTTAAACTGAAGGGCCCAGAACTGGACACAGTACTCGAGGTGCGGCCTGACCAGTGCTGAGTATAAGGGAATGATGACCTCCCTAGTCCTGCTGGCCACATTATTCCTAATGCAGGCCAGGATGCCGTTGGCCTTCTTTACCACTTGAGCGCACTGCTGGCTCATGTTGAGTTTCCTGTTAAGACACAACTTTATGCCCCCCAAAATTGCAGTCCAACACAGCTGAGCTGCTGGTAAAGAAAACCAAATGCAAATGCCTGGTGCTGATGGTGCCAGGCCACTGCAGTTCTTATTCTAGGAGGCTGTTGAAAATACTCGATGAAATCAATAACACAACATGCATTCTCTTGTTGTGTTTAATGTAGTTTTAAAATGCTTCATAGTTGTTTAGAGGTTTGCCTAGTTATTTCTTATTTTTTCTTTTCCATTTTTTACAATAAAAGTAGGTGATAATCTCAAACTGCTGGACGCTGTCACCAGCCAGAGTTCCACAAATTTCTATCCTCTTGCCCCCTCAAAATTTTCATGCAGACATTTATCCACCTGCTCTTATTTTACACTTAAAATTGCATTCTGTACTAACCTAGAAGCAGAACTCACAGGCTTACCTAAAGTTAGCATGCTCATAACCATTGTAAAACCGAATCACAACTGATAATGCAAACAAATTCCCTGCATTACAGGTCTGCACATTTCTTGTCTCTGAATTACTGCTATCTACACAAACCCAAAAGACACTATATGTAACTCTGCTTCGAATCACCAAAGCTCAGATTTGTGTAGTTTAAAACAAATACCACCCGTACCTCCCAAGAGTTGCACTGTCCCGCACGAACATCATCCCAGACTCATGGATTTTCTGTCTTTGTTGTCATTATTCATTCGTAATCCTCAGCAGCTTGAGGAGGGGCAGCCTGGGTGCTGACAGGCAATCCCAGTTTAAGGTGATCCCCATCACCTGGAGGCTATGCTTTCAGTCTTCCCCAGCTCTCCAATGAAAAAGTAACGCTCATTATTCTTCCAAATCTCACCCCTCTAGACATCATCCACTCTCCCCTCTTTGCTGCCATCAGCAGGATGTTTATTAGCTCTACCTGCACAGCTGCTTAAAATTTAATTCTGCTTAGCGGTACCTTAAGACAGCTGAACCACTTTGGAGAACACCCGTTCTTGTCCCGTGAAGTTAAGAAGCTGCAGAGAAACGAAGGGTATGGCTATTGTATTGTAACCAAGTCTTAGCCACGCTTAAACTCAGTTTGCTGCATCAGAAGCTGGTCCACGTAACACCCCCGTAGGATGTAACAGAGGTTAAAACTGCTGGCACTAGAGGTAGATTAAAACCACACAACCGTAGGACAAGCCCACGCTGGCCTCACTTGGAACTGAGGTTTTGTATCTCATCAGTACTGACTGAGTCAAAAATCAATGCAAACTTCAGAAAAAGAGTAACCCCTAGAGTAAACACAGCACCTTTAATTGCAAGGCTGAGCTATCCCACCTTGCACACAGGCGCAGTGGAATGTGTCTGCAGGACATTTCTTGGAGTCAGGGGATGGTTTGGGCTGGAAGGGACCTCAAAGCCCACCCAGTTCCAACCCCCCTGCCACGGGCAGGGACACCTCCCCCCAGCCCAGGCTGCTCAAGACCCCATCCAACCTGGCCTTGAACACTGCCAGTGATAAAATTTGCCTGATGCTGCTGTCTCGGATTACAACAGAAACAAAGAGCCAACTGTGCCACAACAGGAAACCAGCCTGCGCGTTCCCACCGCCTCACGGCTGCGCATTTCTGCGTATGGAGGGCAGGACGAGACCCCGCCTGAAGGATTTTGTCCCACTCCAGCTCTCAGCCTTCCAAATTAACCTAATGGGGTAATCGACAAGAAAGCTGGCTGCACAGGCAGCTGTGCACGGCGGAAGGATGTTGCAAGCGAGGCAGCTGCCCCTGCACCCCCTCTGCTCCCCAGCCCCGGCTCCCCTTACCTGCTCTCCCCTGCCCGGCCCGGCTCGGCTCGGCTCGGCTCAGCTCCCCCCGGCAGCGCCCGGTAACGCCGGCTCGCAGCGGTGTTTCCCAGGGAATTCCTTTCAGGGAATCTCTTCCAGGCTAAGAGGGATCTTTCGTACCCTCACGGCCGCCTGCCAGCGCTTAAAGGGGGCTACGGGAAAGCTGGGGAGGGGCTCCTCATCAGGGAGTGGGGGGATAGGACGGGGGAGAATGGTTTTAAGCTGAAAGAGGGGAGATTTAGATGAGACATTAGGAAGAAATTTTTTTCACGATGAGGGTGGTGAGGCACTGGCACAGGGTGCCCAGAGAAGTTGTGTATGCCCCCTCCCCGGAGGTGTTCGAGGCCAGGCTGGATGAGGCTTTGAGCCCCCTGATCCAGTGCTTTGAACAATCAGATCCCACGGCAAGGAGGGTTGGAACTGGATGATCTTTAAAGTTGCTTCCACCAGAGTGGCCAGCAGGTCCTCCCACTCTGCTCCCTCTTGTGAGACTCCACCTGGAGTATCGTCTCCAGTTCTGGAGTCCCCAACGGAAGAAGGATGTGGAACTGTTGGAACGGGTCCAGGTGAGGACTATGAAGATGGTCAGAGGGCTGGAGCCCCTCTGCTGTGAGGACAGGCTGAGAGAGTTGGGGTTGTTCAGTCTGGAGAAGAGGAGGCTCCGGGGAGACCCTTAGAGCAGCCTCCCAGTACCTGAAGGGGCTACAGGAAAGCTGGGAGGGAAGGAAGGACCCCAAAACAAAACCAAGTTCTTTATATGCCAGATGTAGCCTACAGTAAACACAACCGAATATGAAAGATGGTCTCTCCAGGCAAGATTTAGTGGGTCTACAGCCAAACATCACCTGCTTTGTGGCATAAAACATCCCTGCCATTTCAGATGGAGTGGCCCTTGTCTATATCCCCTTAGTTAAGTTGCGGATGATTTTACTGTCAAACAAGTCTTGTGAGCAGTAACCTGCAGCCAGATGAGCTTTCTGGGAATAAATTTTAAAGTCTCATTAACATACCATAATTATTTAGTGCCCAATACCTTCTGTCTGGCAAATACAGTAATGCTGCATTTAACTGAGCAGTGCGTTTCTTGTGGTTGAAAGGAGGGAGGTTCTAACAGACAGAAATATGGTTCGTGTGGTTGAAGGCAATGGTGGGACACAGGACCTACCAGGTTTTGGCTGGAGCTGGCCATGCTTGTCTGCAAGTTTTCAGTTTGTTCTGCACTGCTGTTGCCACCTTCTTCACTACACATAACCTGGCACCATGACTGGCATGAAAAAGAAGAGCTGAACTAAAACGGAAACCCTCTGCTTTCCTCCTGATAGGAAGCTTTTTCCAAGCTACGCAACCGTTACCTGCTCCCCTGGACACTCGGTGTCCATAGTGCGGTCTGCAAAGCACCCAGAAAACTCCTGGTGCCTCAGTATAACGAATAAAGGGAAAACCTTGAACATAAATGTTGCCTAAGCAGCACTTTTCACAGACAGTAAAGCATTCATGAAGATGAAAAGTTGGCTAGTTGGGTGGAAACAAATACATGCAGAAGTGAAAGTATTCAATGACTGTTTAGAGACTGTCTAAGCTTTTTGGCAGTTAAAAAGGGCTAAGACTGGGTCTACAATTTATAGGAAATTAAATATTTTTGTTGGTAGTTATCATTCAACATCTTCAACAAAAACCAACCTTCACGTGCCAAAGTCAGTGCTGTAAAGCATGGAGCTGGGTGCAGGACTTTCTCTTAAGGGAAGTATGGTAGAAATTAGTTGCTTTCAAATTAGGTCCCAAATCCATTTTCCACATTTCCTTCACATTCTTGCCTAGCTTTTTCCCCATTTTCTCTAAGGAATACACATATTCTAGGTTGTCATGGCTATCTTCCTGCTGGTTTTATTTTTTTAATGTTTCTAACTTGTGCCTCCCCTCTCACCCCCTTTACCATTTAAATATTTTATTTTAAACCAGGAGCTTGAAAATTCTAGATTATTTTCCAAATTTGGTAGATTGAATGTCTGGCAGATAATTGGATTCATTTAATATATACTGTTTGCAAAGAATATACTGTTTACAAATCGCTTTATTTATTTATTCCAGAGTTTTAATTACTCTTCCTTATTAAAAAAAAAAAGAAAAAGAGAAGAGAAAGAAAAGAATTCTGTACCTGCAGATAATTTATAAAGAATATGTACCTTATTCTTTGTGTCACTCACTAATCTGCAAGTAACAGCTCTTAGGAAAGGGCATTCTGCCTGCGTTGAAAGAAGATAATTGCTTGAGAAGTCACAGGTTTTAATTTCCTGATTTTCTGTTGTTGGCCTTGCAACCTATTACGTTGACACTGGGTTTCTCAAGTATTTTTTCCTCTTTGTTTTCTTTTATAACCAGTGCACACCTTAAATACATACTGCCTGAAAGAGAACAATTCATTTTGTGCATGTTTATAATTAATTTCTTATTTTTTCTAATTAAAGAGAGAATCAAATAAATCAATTTGTTTCAAGTATGGAGAAACAAATCAAGTTGTGTGTAAATAATACATTCAGAGTTTTTTTAATGAGTGAAACTTATTATAAAGATAAACTTAGTACGTAAGCACACATAAAAATCCCCATCAACCTGAAAAAAGAGAACCATAATAAATTTTGTTTAGACCTTAGGAAAAGCTGTACAGAGACCAAGAATGGAGATATTTTTTTTTCAAGCCAGAAGCGGAATGTTTTGAGGTATTATAAACATAATAATGAGGGTGTGAGAACTGAAATGGTCATAAGTCTCATTCGGTAATAGGAGCACTCCAAGGAGTTTGCAGGACTGGGGCTCTATTTTTATAAGGAGTGTAACATAATATGCAAGTGGAAAAGTATCCTGTCCAAGTGGAAATAAAAACAAACTGCCTTCAAGATGACATCATAACTCAGCAAAATATGACTCATTAGTGTTGCGCTTGTATTTGCTGAGTATCTATAAAAGAAAGAATTTTGAAAGAGGTATGTCAGAAATATTTTATAATGAAAATCTGGACCTTATTTATTTTACTGTAGGTTTATGTGCCATTTTACTGTCACAACATTGTTTTTCTGAACCCTGTAGTGCGCGATTAGTTCACTGATTCCCTTCGGCTTTACCCTATCGCTATTGTTCATATGGGGAAGGACGATACGCTGGGGGGTTATGCCGTGGGTTTCCATGTGACTGCTGGGCTACACAGTGAGTTACTGCCAAATAAATTTAAGGCTGGCAGCAATTAATAGGTAAAGGGCATTGCAAAATTTAAAGCCACAGGCTAACATGTAAACAGCACAAGAAGAAGAACATCCCTAGGAAGCAAACTCTGATATTCGTCCAGTAAATTGGTTACCCTGATATGTTGGTAAAAGGCTATGGACTAGACCAGTATTCCCAGTAGGGTCAGACATACCAACAAGAATGATGTTCTCCTGGGCCTGTGAGCTTCAGCTCTGCCCGTGTGCTGAGGAGATAGATGCAGCACCTTAGAGCAAGCTGAGACGGCTGTGCAGCGCGGCAGACTGAAAGACAGCTTAGAAGTAGACGAATTAGTATTAAATTCAGTAAGTGTGTATAAGTAAATAAATACCGTGCAGCCTGCAAAGGGTTGCGAAACAAGGCGCAATGGAAAAGCGATTAGGATAGGAACTACAAATCAATACATATGTAACACAGGCTGATGCCTGGCTTTTTGAAAACCCTAATTGACACAGAAATATAAATGTCAGAAACAAAAACTTGGCCTGGTTGCAAATTAGCTTCTAGGGTAAGTGAGCACAAGGTGAACTTCAGTTCATTCTTGATAAACCTGGGTCACAGTTACTCCTCTGCACTCATATTGGGAAAAATAACTCAGCATGGTTTACCTCTTGTTCATTCATTCTTATTTTTAGGGTTCCTCTTCTGAGGATATGCAAGATACTATGTAAAATTATAAACGTCATAACATCCTGACTTGTGTGCTAGCTTGTATGCAAGTTATCAACGAGCTTGTGTTTTGCTGTGCTTCTCAGAATCCAAAGTTAATAAGTTTATTACTTTGCAATAAGGCATAAAAATATAAAAATAGTTTGCAAGGTATTTAACATATGCACTCATATTACTCTTAAGTAATCTCAGCTAAATCACATTAAATTAGAGACAAATTCATATTAATAAAAAAGGACAAAGCCTGCTATTAAGAAAAGTTGACTGCTCTTTATTAATCAAAGATCTGTCAACACAGCAAGTGTATGGGAAACAATTCTTTATCATTACCCAGCTAAAAGCATAACAAGTTTTTAGATAAATTTAAGTAAAAATGCTGAGAACTTAAGACCAAAGGCCCGCTGAAGTAATTCTCTTAGACCAAGCACTAAACTGAAAATCTCGATCACGTTATTTTTGAGACGAGAAAAGCAGAAAAAAAATCATCTTGCAGTTTGGACAGTCTTTCTATGGTAAAGCCTCTTCTATTTACATTAAAATTAATTTTTGTGGGTAGCTCCTGTCACAGTGAAACGTTTGCAGTGTATAAAAAGTAAGGAAAATGTGATGCAAATACGTAGCTTTTTTGCTCATCCTGCACTTGCCGGTATCCAGTGCCGGATAGTGAATCTCTCCCTAAGCCATCTTCCTCCAAGGACTATATTTTTTCCCCCCAAAGAAAGTTCAGATGTGAACAATTACTATTGTATAGGCAGGCTCTATGCTGTGTACGTACAGCCTAAGGAAGGTTGTCATCTCAGAAAATACGATACACTTGGCGTCGCCTTTTCTTATGAGAGAATGTTAATGGCATGTTGGAGACCGTCAGTGATACCTCCCCAAGGTAAGGCAGCTTTCAAGGACGAATGACTCTACAAGCCATGAATGACTCTGTCCAAGCCACATCATTAAAAATGTAATGATTATGGAGGCCATATGTTTTTCTTGTTACAGAATTAGTCATTAAATTCTGCCTTTTACAGTTGTAAACTGATCTTGTAGGCAGGATGACAACTTTATGAAGAAAATAAAATAAGCTCAGAATTATAGTGGTTTTATATGTATATTCTAATAAAAGATTTAGTTTTTTAAAAAAGCACATAATGAGGGCAGGGGGGTTTGCCATACTTCAGAAATAAAATATGGAGCCACAGATTGTTCAATTTTTTGCTAAATTTTGCTTGCTAAAAATCCAAGTAATGGAAAATAAATGCCCCAATGTGTTGTAAGTAAAAATACATTTAAAAGATAGAAAAATGCTAGATTTTGAACTTACAGTGTTACTTCGGAAACGGTGGCTCTCACACACATTTCACTCAAGCTTCTTTACCAATCATAAAAGTGAGAACTGAGAAGCATGAGCAAGAAGCTTGTAAAGCACCATGAATCCCATCTAAATAAACATCTGCATCACCAGCAGCAGATGGACCCTATAGAATTTATCCACAAAATACAAGTTTTCAAAGTAAGTTTATAACCCAAGCTGATGGGTTAAGCTCACTGGTTTATTTCTATTGACTAAGGCAAGCATATTTGTTGCCTTGAAAGCACACATCCTGGCAATCTGCATCTAAACACAGGTCAGCTTAAAAGGAACAACAGCTGACCTTCTGGTTCTACATCCAGCTTGGCTCTTTGGGAGGCTTACCGTGTTTTTGAAAGCTTCCCTTGAATTCTCCATTACTCAGGACGGTCCTGGTAGGTGAACCTGTGAAACTTTGGAGGTTGCTCTTTGGAAAGCCTCAATTCATAGAATCATTGAGGTTCAAAAAGTCCTTCAACATTGAGTCCAACCATGAGCCCAACACCACATGCCTACTAAACAAAGTCCCAAATTTCCACCACCTATCCATTCACTTGGAACAGATGTGGTTGTGCGCACATTTGCAAGCGCAGCCTTTTCTTTTCCAAGCTTTTATTAGTGCTGAGGTGAGACAGCGCAGTTTGCTCCATAATCACACGCTGAGCTTCCTCTCCATGTGTGTATCAGTAGACGTGAGAAAGTCTACAGCAGACCACTGCCTTCAAAAGTCAGTCATCTGCAGAAGAGGCTTGTCTCAATGCCTCCCTTAATGAGTTAAATCACAGGCTGAGTGGCAAAGAAATCTCAAGCATTAAGTAAGCTCTCTATGACTGTCCCAGCTGCATTACTCAATTTTCTTTTCCCCAGACAACATTGTCATCTGCTCATCAGTACCAATAAATTCAGAAAAACAATATATATTTTGAAAAATCTTCAGAACATCACAAAAAAGACCAAGTCAGCTTAATCTTAGTTTGACCTTCTGCATTTAAAAGACCCCTAAGAGCCCAATATTGATGCAATATTTAAACACAAGAGGAGGAACTATTGGGTCAAAATAGTTACTGCAATCATCCTTCTGAAAGTCTCTGCTTAAAAATCTTGACTGAGTTTTCAGTGATAAAAAGGCCTTTACTACCTCCAATAGGTTATATCAAACTAGAAGCCATTCGTGTCTTCTAATGAAATAAGTTTTATCAGATAAAAAAGCAAAAGCACCAAAAGTTTTGATTGCAAAGAGGACTGCAATATAGTTTTAATAGTTTTTAAAGAACTATTTTGAATTTAAAACATTAGGCTGCTGGATATAACTGAACACCTAGTTCTTGCAGGCACTTTGTAACACAACTTAATCAGACTGCAGACTTATAAAGGCCATTTAGTATATCAGCTCCCACTAAAAATGGATACATTTTTAATGGACAGTTACATATACATGTACTTAGACCAGCCAAAATTGTGTAAATCAAGTTGTAGCAGATTTAAATGTCCTAAAATAGTTTTGTAGTGGCTTTCTAAGATCCACACCCAATTGACCCTTTTTACTAAATGTGAATAGATTCAGATGTTTGCGTTTTATTTTTAAAAGAGCCTTTACAATCAATGTTAGAGAGAATTTGGATTTTGTTTAAATTTCAAATACAAAAATGTTTCTGTTCTGCTGAAACTTTAATCAATGGAGATATTTATCAAAATATTCATATTTACCAAGTAATATAGTATGGATTTTAAAGAACCATAGATGTTTCATTAGATGACAACTTACAGATAGGAGTATTGAGTGGAATGAATTACACATCTCCACAGGCCATGTAATCTCTGCTTTGAAAAGTAAGCACTCTGCAAACATTTACTCTCTTGGCATGCTGCTTACATTGGGATAGTTTGAGCTTGACTAAAAGCTTGCTTCTCCAAATAGAATGGCCAAGGTGCTCAAAGGATATTCAAGAAATTGTGTTATACACTACAACTACTGATTTGCCATTGTAGTTTCTTTGCTGATGTTGACAATTCATGGTGTAACTGATGACTCAGAAAGTAAGTGGAGGTTAAAATACCTTTTAGCATCTGGGCACAAATGAAACTGCATGACATCCTTGGCAACTACTTCTAAAGGGGTGAGATTCAGATAGAAAGGAAAGACTGGGTGTAAATGAAACCCTCAGGCACTTTGAGGGCTCAGCTCATCCCGCACTCAGCACTATATAGTTTGCCATGATAGTGAGCAGGTAAGACTCAGTGATTCAGATGGCCCTTTTTGCTATGATGTTACGTCTAACCCTACTGGCAAGGAAAGCATCAGAAATTAAGTTTTAAACGTAGAACCTGTCATACCTTCTCATTTGACAACATACTTAAAAAAACCACTAAGTTCCACTGAACTCAATCAATAAAATATTTCCGTTCTTTTCAGGCAGATCTCCAAAGGTACTGGAATCTCAAGATACAAACCAACATCTAAAGGATCCTTCTAGAAGGTGCATCTCACTGCTTTTAGCAAAAGCGAGCTGCCTGGATGGTCCAGAGGTTTTGTAAGCACATACCTTCATTAGGCAGTTCCCAATGGCTTCAGTGCTCTGGTCTCAGGTGACTCGCGTTGATCCACTGCACTTCTGACTACCTTACCAACTGGATGGTTTGCAGACCAAAGTATAACTGAGCACGAGTAACAAGGTCAGATCTCAACTATGCATCAAACGCCTTCTCTTCCAGTGCCTCGAGATTTCCAGTTTCTTAAAAAGGCTCACAAACTCTGAAAAATCCAACACACATGCCCTTCTGTATCACTGCTTTTAATGAAACTTGCTTACCTCTTGAGTCTGTAAATATTTATTTTTTTTTACTAAAAAACAAGTTATTTCATTTGGCAGGATCTACATACTCACAATTGTTTGCTGAAAAGACATATTACAACAGCATGTTTTAAATCAAGAGCGTCTCCAGCAGAACAATAAAAAAAATGTGCTTTAACATTGTTTTCAAATATTTATTAAAACAACATATGAACTTTTTTCATCCAAACAGTAAATTCTGCCTGCAGTATCTGTAACTTAGTAGCCATATTACCCCAAATCAACAATTAAATAGCAATGAGTCTAAAAACCCAAACAATCCTCCCCCTCCTTCCCAGTAGGCACTTTTGCTATTGTCTAGGAGCACAAATAGTTTTATTAATAGCTTAGCTAGCAAAAGTACAAAGACACCAACAAAAAGTCACTGTGCTGGCACAAACTAACCCCTTTTTTCTGCTTTAGAAATATACTCTGAGAAACCCAGCTCTCAAATTTGGGATCTGAAACTACAAATCACTGCCAGGGCTCCTTCTTCTTACTATAAAACTCTACATCAGCATTCTCAGGATCTGACACAAGCGTTTTTGGCCGGCTCTTGGGGTTACGATAGCTTAGAGTCACAGATAAGCAAGTCTGGAAGAATACAAATCCTGCCAGAAAAGTTCCCATCTTTCAAAACGCAAACAGAAATCACAGCTTTAAGATGTGTAGTAGAGCAATGTTTTACTTGTGTAGAATACATACAGTTACAAAAGTTTAAGAAAGTTAATAGAGGGCCAGAGCTCTCACCCTGAAGGAGGGTAACAACAAAAGCAATTTAAGCATCTGCTACACGTGAGTCCAAACGTGGCTGGTGAGCACCAGGCTTTACCATAGAATCATAGAATGGTTTGAGTTGGAAGGGACCTTAAAGAACATCCAGTTCCAACCCCCTCCCCTGCCATGGGCAGGGACTTCAGCCATGCTTGACGCAGGTGAGTTATTGTAGAACAAGCAACACAGAAACCAGTGCCAGGGAATTCGAAATGAGAACGCTTACTTCACTTTGCAACCAAAAATGAATTGACAGTGGGTAATTTTTAAATACAGGCTATTAATTTAAACATACCTCTAACCTCCCGGTTTATAGGAACGCACTATTTGCCTAGGAAGTCAAGTATAATAAATAAGTTCTTCCAGGATGAAGGCTGCCTGCATGTGTGTGAGGGGATGCTCCTTCCAGACAGACCCCGCGCTCTGAGGGGCTGGCGGTGGTGCAGAGGGAGCGGCAGAAGCCCCTCGCTCCGGTGCTGCAGAGGAGCTGGCTGCAGCCCCTCAATCCCGGAGTAGCCGGTTGCAGCCCCGCGCCCCGGGGACGCGGAGGGGCCGGATGAACCCGAGGCAGGGATGCCGGCTCACACACGGAGATAGTCGTTCTTGAGGCGGCTGAGGCGGGCGCCGTGGCTGCGCACGGTGAGGGCGAGGAGGTCGTGCTTGTCCCGCAGCCCGCTGGAGATGTGGCGGGTGTCCCGCAGCAGGGCGCGGGCGTGCAGCAGCAGCCCCACGAAGCTGTCTCCCAGCCGGGCTTCCTCCCGGCTCCCCTGCTCCTGCCCTTGCTGGAATTTGCCCTCCAGCTCGCTCAGGGACCGCTCCGAGCTGGAGTAGGCGTCGCTGATCTGGGCGGCCTCGCGGCGCAGGTAGGTGCTGTAGCTCTCCTCGCCGTCCAGGTCGTAGGAGATGCTCTTGCCGATGCCTTCCAGCACTCGGCCAGCGTCCTCCACCTGCCGGCCCAGCACGGTGAGCTCCTCCCGCAGGCTCAGCCCCGCTCCGCACCGCCGCTCGCCCAGCCTGAAGAGCAGCTGGCAGCGCTCGGGGTCATCGTTCTCCTCGTAGTCGCCGTCGGGGACGAAGTAGTGGTGCAGGGTGCCGTTGGACATCTCGGGGTACAGCGGGCCCTCGAAATACCCGCGGCACAGGCTGCAGAGGCAGCCGAGCCACAGCAGCCACAGCGTTCCCTGCATCCTGCGAGCAGCCTGGGGGCGGGCTGAGCCGCGCTGCCCCCGCCCCGTGGGCTCCCCCGGACCCGCCGGGACGGGACGGGACGGCTCGGGGAGCAGAGCTGAGGCCGCCGAGGTCTGGGGGCGGGTGGCAGTGCCCCGCCTTTAAAAGCCAAGCAGGCAGCTAGGAGGGGAGAGCGGCCCCCGCGCCGCCCCCCGCCCCGGGCATCAACCCCGGGGACCGCCCGCTGGGTACCGCCCCCCAGCATCCCCCCTCGAGCATTCCCCCCGAACATACCCCCCCGGCATTTGCCCCCTTTCCCCCCTCCCCCCCGCGAGCATCTACCCCCCGACATTCCCCCTGGGGGCCGCCCGCCGGGTACCGGCCCCCAGCATCCCACTTCGAGCATCCCCCCCATCGGCATCGCACCCCGCCGCGAGCGTCTTCCTCCCCTCCCCCAGCAGCCCCTCCCGAGCACCACCCCCCCCGGAGCATTCCCCTCCCTCCTCTCCTCCCCGAGCATCCTCCCCGGAGCCCGCCCGCCCGGTACTGCCCCCTCCCCCCAGCATTCCCCCTCGAGCATCCCCACCGGCATCGCCCCCGGGCATCACCTTTCTCCGGTTAATAAACAACACCCCCCCCCACCCCGGGATGGCTCCGCTTTTCCTCATTTTCCCCTTAGAAATAACTATTTTCACAAAGCACGGGGTGTGGGGCAGAGGGACACGGCAAAGCTGCGCGTAAGCTTAGTCCCTCCTGCCACGTGGTTTGTCACTGATTAAAGTTGGAAAAAAATCCGGGTTCAAGTATAACAGATAATGCAATAAGCCTTGATAGGGCAAAGATGAGGAAATGAAATGCAAAATCCGTTCATAAATAAAATGTCAGATGTATTTGAGGAAAATCCCAGTACAGTTCATCCTATGGGACTAAGTATGTGAAGTTTTCAGTGTTTCTCTTTCATGAAGTGATATTCTGCATAAATCCAGCAGCTGGATTGCAGCAGCGTTGAACCTTACGTATAGCTAGTATAAATCTCTATTATTTTTGAGCTGTTAAATCAAGGTGAGGTCACAAAAAGAAAAGGTCTGTAAAGTTTACCAGTTCCTTTCGCGTCATCTTTCCTCTTGTATGGAAAAAATCACCAGCTAGCAGAGATTATACCAAATCCTGCAGTCATCCAGTGTTAAAACTCCCACTGCTGTTCATGAGGGCTTTGCATGCAAAAATATTTATATCGCCTCTTTAATGTAAATATTTGAACTATCATCCTGATACTTTGTGCAGTTTTGGGTGCCTCACTACAAAGACATTGAGGTGCTGGAGCACGTCAAGAGAAGGGCAATGAGGCTGGTGAGGGGGCTGGAGAACAAGCCCTATGAGGAGGGGCTGAGGGAACTGGGGTTGTTTAGCTTAGAGAAGAGGCTGAGGGGAGACCTCATCACTGTCTACAGCTGCCTGAAAGGAGGTTGTAGCGAGGTGGGTGCTGGGCTCTTCTCACAAGTGACAGGTGATGAGAGGAAATGGCCACAGGTTGCACCAGGGGAAGGTCAGGTTAGACATCAGGAAAAATTTCTTCATGGAGACGGTGGTCGGGCACTGGCACAGCGGCCCAGGGAGGTGGTTGTGTCACCGTTCCTGGAGGTATTTAAAAGGCGGGTAGATGAGTTTCTCAGGGATATGGTTTAGTAGTGGACAGGTACGGTTGGACTCGATGATTTCAAAGGTTTTTTCCAACCAAGCAATTCTATGATTCTATGATAACTATGATGCTTACTGTTAACTTTATTGGGAAGCAGGCCAGATGCTTATGTTGCATCTCTGCTTTTTTCATTATTATGCTGAGCATTGTAGATTAGAGCCTTATGGGGCCTTGGGGACTTTGGCTCTACTATTTCTTACGCTGCTATGACTTTAGACACCTACATTTCAAACACAGAGTCTCAAGCCCTTTCCTTCACAGCAGCTTCATCCTGTAATCACAAGATATCCTGTTTCTGGGCACACGTGAAGTGAATCACTGCTGTAGAGCCTGGATGTTCTTCTCAAGCTCATGTGTGCTGAGCTCCATGGGCTGCTCCCTTCTTCACTTGCGGTTCCTGGAGGGACTCCAGCGAGGCCCCCATCTCCTCGTATCTGGCTTTGGTGGCTACCTCCTGATGCTGTTCCCAGGTGCCTCTGCTACTAGCGGGTAGATAGGTGATGGGCTTAACTACATGGCCAGGCCCTTTAAGGTACAACACAGCAGTACTGGATGCAAGTTCTCATGGTCAATATGGTCTTTAATATTTCATGATGACCTGTGCTATCAGCACTCCCAAGTATTGACTTAAGAGCTTGCTGAAGTGCTTTATGTAAGCACAGAAGGCCATAAGACTAACAAACATCAAGAAATAAGCACAAAATAAGCCAACCAGTCAGCCAAACAACAAACACCTAACCCAGAGACAGCAGGGCCAACAGCTGAACCTTTTACTTACTGAACTGCTTTTAGCAGACTTTGCAGGTCCTGGAGTCAGTGAAGACAATGCGCACATACACCTCAAGGTGAGCAATGTTTGCAGAGTCCAGATAACCTCGTGTGCACTGCTGAGAACCCAGGCCAGACAGCATATCTAAACAGAAACACTCCACACATTTGGAAACATTTTAAATTTGTGATTAAGTTCAGAAAACAGACATATAAATAGGCTGGATTAAGCTAAGATTTTGTGCTTCAGCTTTCTATAAAAGGTTTAAAGCTTATTCAACTGAGCCTGCTTGGCATCTGTTCTTAGTCTGTATTTGCCAGCAGGGGCTCTTTCAAACAATTTTATTCCCAGGATGCTCTTCTTTCACCTAATATTTTATTTGGTTCCCAATTCTTTGCCAGCCATAGTACTTTATCTACATAAGTCTCTACACCCCCCCACCTCCCGACTGGTGTTACTGCCAGTTGACTGGTTTGGCTGATACTTGGGTTGTGGTGGACTCCACTTTTGAGGTCTCTTCATGGAGGTGCCATGCTGTAAATTACTCAGCTATAGCTTTGTCAGCATAGCTATGCTTTCACCAGTGCCACAGTGGGTAAAAAACCTCAGCCTTAGTAAATACTTTTTATCCATTTCTTCCTACATTAAGAGACTAAGAGGTGTCTGTTGCTCCCTACTTCAGCTGCCAACTCCCGTTTGAAAACTTCTGGTTTCATTCCAACATGCATTATCCAAGTTTTATTTAAATTTTATATCAAAATAGTCTCTTCCCAAGTAACCCACTTGGAATGTCTGCTTCTGAAGGAATTCTGCAATATGGGATCTGCAGCCTTGGTGACTCAGTGGACAAAACTTGGGTAAAAGCTGGCGCTTGCTGAAGGACATGCAACAGCCTGATTAAAGGCACTAAATGGTTCAGGATTATAATGCAACAGAGTTTTAACTCAAAAGTATGAAATAATGGAAAAGGTGTAGGCTTGCTAACAGAAGAGTACTGCACATGAGTAGCCACTATTCATGCTAAAATCACATCTAAACGACAAAAGTCTTAAGACTGCAGTGAGATAAGCCAGTATGAATACCTTCAAACCGCCTGTAAAACCACGTGCATATGAATGAAAATCAGATTATTTTCTTTTTGAAAGACACACACGGAAAGTAGCCATTACCTTTATACATCAGGCCCTGGGTTGAAAGGTCAGACATTTTCATTACAGCTAATGGCAGCAGGAACACCACAGCGATACCTAAAACAACAGCATAAAAATCAGTGTCAACACAGAGTTTTCAAAAGTAATTTCTGGTATTATTTGGGAGGCACAGAGGGCAATAAAATCGAAGGAGGATAGAGGGAATTTCTTGGGAATACCAGAAACACAGGGTGGAGACAACCACAGAGGAAAGAGTTTTCTGCTGAACGTTGCATTTTCTGCTGGGAACCCATAGGGGTAGTTGTATGAGATCAGATATCTGGGGAGCTTTTGAGATGCATCCAAGAAACAGCTGCTCCTTGTGGCATGCTCCCGTGGAGACCCTTGTTGAAATCCTGCCATTGTCAAAAGGCCCATTGATTTCACCATGACAGTATTTTACACTCTGTGCCTGCTCAAGCATTTAAAAATTCCGTTTGCATAAAAGGAGGAAAAAGTCCTGGAAACAAAAATAAAGCAGTGTATGGATCCTGTCTTTTTACAAATACTTGGCGTGATGTACTCAGCTGTGGCAAAGCCGTTGTTTTTCCACTGAACACATTAGGTTTATAGTACTATAAAGAACAGCAGAATTTACTCTGTATAACCTCTTATGCAACAGCACTAAAGTCAGCCTCCAGTCCAGAAATTGCCAATAAATTGATGGCAAATTGATCCACAGCTCAGCAGTGGATCTCAGGTGACGCTTGCGTAATCTTCCTCTGAAAGCAGTGCTTCACCTTTGATTCTTGGCCCATGTGTACTTGCTATTTCTATCATAGATCATGGTAAAGTCTGCAGCATCAGAATGTTTCAGCTGAAAATATATATTAATTTGGAGAACAGATATATGTTATATGGTCCTAAAGGCCCCACAGGCTTTAGGGTATGAATGTTTCCTAACTGCTGGCTTCTGTTTTCCTGCTGTGAACTGCTCTATAGCTTTACATAAAGATACCTTGTTTAAACATGAGACCAACAAGTATGCGCGTGTGATTTCTAATTGTAGGGTGCAGTATTAAATGCTGAAATGTCATCAAATGAGGTAGGCATGAAATAGCCTATGAAAATAATAATGCCATCTTTTTTGGCAGGAAAATTGCAACAAGAATATATCAGAAATTCTACACAATAATAATAAAAAACAATTTGTACAACAAAACTTTTACAATGACCTTAATATTCATTCAGTATAACTTTGGAATACAACAGAAAATAGGAATGAATATACTGAAGCACAACCAAATTGAATGTTCCAGGACCAGCATGCTTATCTATTGTTACACTGAAATTTTTAATTTCTCAGAAAGGCACATTTAATTTGGAACTGGAATAGCTGAACAAGAGATTTCTCAAATACAACTTTGCAGAGAAAACAACTTCGTTGTTAGCTTGTGTTTAAAGCTGACAGATTCTGATAACTATTTTCTTCTTCACAGCTTTCAGGCTGAAACCACAACTGTGTCTGGACGTTGAATCTTCAGGGTCCTTTATCATGGGCTTCACTCGGATAAGCAAGACAGAAATTCAAATTAAAAAACCACGACTAGTTATAGGAAGTATTGAGTGAACATAGATACAAATAATAGAAAGGGTTTGTCAGACTGTTTGTCTCAGAAGAATATGCAATTAGTGTTGAATGTAGTTCAACTTTATCCAACACCAAAATGAGCTCAACATTGGCAGAAAAAATACAGAAAGAGATATTACCACAGCCTGTCTCTGTAGTGGGTGCTGGTTTACTTTATGTAAATATCATTTGCTTAAAGTAGAAAACTGAGGATGTGCTCAGGTTATTTTTGAAAAGAGAAGTTATGCATCTGGATGCTTCCCAAGAAGGGAAGAGGTTAAAAGACAGACGAAGAGGGATGAATATTTACCGACATTATATTAGTGCAGTTTCTGTCTGTTGATGAAAAACCTCGAAGCCCAAAATGGATATTGCTAGCATTTCTTCAGCAAGGTTCCTGAAGTGGAAATAATAACACTTCCTCAGTGGAAGTGAAAACACTTAAAAAAGCATCATCATTGCCCAGCACATGGAGAAGTTTTCCCATTACTGTAAATGTGGTTTGTTGTAGAGACAGCGTATTGCGCTGTTAAAATGTTGTTTTGATTTTCATTCCTTTCTGTGTTCTATTTAATGATCTATGTGAACATGAAAGGACTGTATGTGAAAACATATACTTTGCAGATGTTACAAAAATACAGTTCACTAATTATTAATCATAACACATTCTCTTTGCCTCTAATCTGTTAGGAGTAATATAAGATTTATTTTAGGAGTTGGTTTTTTTTTAAATACCAACAACAACTTTTCTTTCTCTTTCCCTCTCTCCCTGTATTATAAAATAGACAAAGCTTAAAACCTGACATGTTCTGCTCAGGCAAAGTTGGAGAAGAATTTGAGTAAAAGCTGTGAAAGAAATCTAAGAGAGTCTGATGGGGAAATGTTGATGTCATTTCCAATGGGATTAGTCCATTAGTTGCTCCGGATTTGCAGTCCTGTGATCTAATACATTCATTTGAGGCAGGGTCCTGAAAACATCTAAATTTTCTGAAAGCAGAATTTCACCAGGCCTGTGTTCTAGGACAGTTCGTCAAGAATTTAAGCAGATTTTAGACTATAAAATTTTCAGGTTTGCCACCTTTATAAGGATGGCATTTTGTGGTTTACACACATCATCTTATATATTAATTATCAGGGAAGAATTTCTGAATAAAATCTAGATCCTGACATGTTTTATAGTGATCAGTCCATCAAATTTCCTATTTTTACCAATCTTTTAATGTTTCTGCTGATGAATTTAGAATGTGAGCCTACATGTTCAGGCTAACCAACTGCACATTGTTACATTAAACATGTCTGTGCAATGGTTTAGCCTTTCTATTTTCTGTCTCAGATAAAACTGGAACATTCATAATAGTATCCTTTATGCAGATAAAAGTGAGAGAAGATCGAAAATGACCAAAAAAAATTCCTAGGATTTACCTGGTTTAATCACCTCTAATCTATATTTTCCCCAATGTAGCAAATAAAGAATAAAACAAAACATACTTCTATAGTAAAATTTACTTGTATACCAAGATCTGGTTTTTAGCAGTTGGAAAATGTCCTTTTTGTATCCCAACACATTCACTCAGATTTTTATTTAGGTGCTTTTAACAGTGTATTAAATTTAAAACTGGTCTGACTTTGTATTTCAGCAATGTAAGACCAAGCATATGTTTTCAATTGAAATATATCAAAATCTCCCTGTTAAAAAAAATGTCATTCCCTTTAACAAA
The DNA here is from genome assembly GCA_033558235.1 of Neomorphus geoffroyi. Lineage (NCBI taxonomy): Eukaryota > Metazoa > Chordata > Aves > Cuculiformes > Neomorphidae > Neomorphus > Neomorphus geoffroyi. The sequence goes on along the minus strand of JAUMJM010000033.1, from coordinate 16,716,874 downwards.
CATTCTTATAAAATTCTACTTGAAGAAGCAGGTGAAGGCATACTATTTACAGTCAGCTCTATATTTATTTTTGTGCAGTCATGGTTGACTGTTCCACAGGTTTTTAATGACTTGGTGCACACAGAGGACTCATTCAGTAGCCCTAACACTGTGTTATTCTCCCATGCTTGAGGTTTGCGCAGAATATTGATAGGGAATTTATACCTCCTTCTACAACTTACGACTTTTATTAGGAATAGCATGGCTTGGGACCCGACATTCGAGATGACTTGCTTGTGGCTCTGCGTGCCCTTCTGGTGAGGATGCGAAGGGCACTGGTAAGACTTGCCTCCGCAGCTTGACTGGAGCCCCAGTACAGTCATTTACTACCTCTGACTTTGAACCAGAGTGCAAGGGATGCTCTGCAGGGACACCACTCGCCTGTTTGCACTCTTATGGTCAAGAAGCGAAGACAGAATTGGTTTTAATGGAAAGAAGCTGGATTGAATAAAGTTTGTGGACTAATTCAGGCTTAGGAAATATTATGGCTCTTCCAGCTTGGTTGCCTTGGGTAAGAAAAGCCCCGGCTCTGCTGTTTACATTCAGAGCCTCTGAACGCCATGTTTGGTCTCAGAAATCAGTCCACTCTAGTGCTGGGATTCACTGTCCCAGAGCCCGTGCCAGGTAATCAACCTACCTTTCCCTAGGGATCATCTTGTGGTGCAGGAGGTGCTGGAAAGCCCGAGACAGCAGCACTGCAGTGCCACAGCAGATGTGGAAGGGTCTCCTCCAGGGTTAGGTAGGTGAAGTCCAAGCGTGAATTTGCTGAAGGATCTTAGCACCCAAACCCCCAGAAGCATAAATAAGAACAGCTTCCCTCTGGTAACAGAATAAATGCTTCTGTTTCACAGCAGGCAGCTTTGGAGGCATTTAAAACACTTTCCTATTGGGGGCCCTAAGAAGTTTCAACCAAACCAAAGCAATCCTGTGACAACTGCTTGAAATTAAGAGGGTATATTCAAACCCAAGAAATACCTGGAAGGCAGAGCAGGACAACCCATCCCATCTACAAGAGCAACCAACAGGGAGAACACCTCCGTGGGCTAAACGGCAGCAATGTGTGCTGTTTATCTGGTGCCAGAAACCTTCAAACCTTCAGAGAAGGATCCTCTCTACAACTATGGGGTTTCTTCTCCTTCTCCCAAGGAAGAGCCTGTGTAAATAGGCTTCCAGCATTAAATCTACAGGTGGCAGCAAAATGACTGAACAGAAAGGAATAGCGGGAGTTTGTGGCCCCTTTCACCCCATTTTCCAAACAGCTTAGGGCAGACACAGACGCACAAATATTGCTTTGAAGAAAAAAGCAATGAATATTTCCTTCTTTGGCTCCCCTATTCTGCATTGAGATATACTAGCAATAACCTCTGGGTAAAAGCTGGCCGCTGGCACTGTGCCATACCTTTGGTGGGATTTCTCCCTTGGTTTCCAAGCCTCCTAAATCACTACTTACTCTGTTGTCTTATAATACATTTTGCAGTTTATGGTTCTGGTGTGGTATGGCATTGGATTTCAAAATCACTCCCTTTTTTGTAGAAAGTCTGCACATAGGATGATGGCAAGGGGTGACGTATCCAGTGTTTTCTTAACTTCTCATTGCACTGGAGTCGTTTGCATGTAAGGAGCAGTTTAGCCAAATAAAAACACTTGGAACAGCAACAAAGATTTCTTTCGGTCATGAAATGATACAGGTTTTCCAATTTTCTACTTATCTTCCCACTTGCCTCCCAAAGCACCTTGTGCAGAGTAGGATTTGGAGATGTGCTTGGCCATTACTGCCTCAGGAAACTGCACTTCAGAGGGGCTGTGGGGTCCGGCTGCCATCCAAACACAGTTCTGAGGATTTACCACTCGTGCTGCAACTAAGAGGCGTTACCATTAAACGTATTTATATATTTTTATATATTTATCTTCAAAGAACTACATTTTGCTCATTTTCTCCTATTCCTGATTTTTAAAAAACATTATGCATTTGAACTGTTCCAGCCTAAAATGTATCAGGCCAAGCTCTCTAACATCACTCTCCAAATAATCATGGAGGGTAGTTTGTTCATATTTTGATCACTTTTAAAATTGAATAATTTGGACTAGCAAGGAATTGCTAAGATGGATGTACTAACCAAAACATACTCAGGCATCTCCTAAAAGTAACCTACCTTTCTTTTGAAGTAGTCCATCCAGGGTCACATATAACTACAGACTGCAAACTCAAGCTGATTTTGTGGTGGTTTCTTGCATTGCTGAAAATGTACACACAGGAATTTAAAAAGTGCTAAAATGAGAAGTAAGCCTTATACTAGAGCTTTTGAGAAGACTTGAAAGTTATAAATCATAGCTAGGACCACTAATTTTGTGACAATAATTTAAATAATATTGTTTGCACATGATAAAATCTTTTGTTTGTTTTTGATTCTATTTATCAGTGTTATTTTCCCTCCTTTTTTTCTGAAGGCAATCAGTTTAGTCTTAATTCATCGTCAAGAACATGAGCACAACTCTGAGAAGGGTTTCTGGACATTTGCTGGTTTTACTTCTGCTGCAATGATGAAAAGGGAGTCCAAAACTGCTTCAGCATAAATGGAGAAAATAACTACCTTAGTAAATAAAATACTCAGAAAGAGACATTGAGGACTGCATTTTCTAAAGAAGTTTTGTCTAACTCTTGCTGAAAATGATGGACACTTTACCCATGCCTTTGGCAGGGCAGAGTCAAAGATGAATCTTGGAAATATTATATTTTGCTCTATATTGTAACCAGCCTGTTTGCATTTGGTTTATTTGGAATTACTTGCAGACAGTAGCCTTTTCTCTTTTCTTTTTTTTTTTCATAGGCTGCAAGTCATCTGGAAAGCAGCCCAATGAATAATACAGGAACCAGAAAATGCTAGGCATTTTTTGGAGATGAGAAGCAATTCCTGCATTGTTCACTGTGTTAATTCCAGGTGATTTACAAAATCAAATTATGGCCTACATAAAGCTTTCTAACAGTTCTCTTTGACCCCCAGCTATTTGGCATTAATTATTGATACATGATGGCTAGCCTTAGGACAAAATTGTTGCATAAGAAAAATATGCAGGGAAGAATACTTCTGGTACAAATTTTCAGCAGAGGTTTATTTATACTGAGGTGTACAAAAGTGTTGACATTTACAAATTATTTTGGTTATCAAATATTTTCAAATATTTTCAAACAATTTCTGTATGATTTGATTTGGAACAGCTGAGCAATTAAAATGTTTTCTTAACTAATGCAAACAAAACACTTCATTGCCTCATGTGATGAAAAGATAAATAAAATCTAGTTTAGAGAACACGCTCTCTCCTCTGAAGCCTTTCTATTCTGTCATTTTCCTACCAAAAATTCTGTTTTCATCTCTTCCTCAAATGTATGAACCTGGGACTCTAACTGGATATATATAGTCACACAGTGTGTGACTAACTCATAGTGACACAAGAGAAATCCCCTCCAGACATTGTACCGTATCAAGTTACTTCATCGATTACCAAACATCCTTTTTGTCCAGATGTTACAGAAGTAAATACGTTGGAAGTGGAATGCATTAGCAAATGAAAATGTGTTTAAACTTCTCTGGAATTGCACAGAATATTCTCTTTCATCATATTCCCTATGTCTATTAAAAGCAGAAGGGTTTGTAGGTGAAGTAAGACTGTAAAATTTTAGCAGCCCTCAGCGGTTTCCCCAAATTCACACTTCTGGGCACTACCATCAGTATCTGTAGGATCTGTGAGAGGTGGCACAGGCACAAAAAATATACCCTTCCAGTCCTACCTCCCCTCTTCTCTTGGACCAGTTGTCGACAGGAGACTCTACTGCCAGGTCCAAGGCTCTGAATCTTGAAGGCAGCTCTTTGGAGTGAGATGATCCATGCCAGAGTTCATGGGGGACTGGAAAGCAGGCAGCCTTAAAGCCAGCAGATCTTTCAAGAGTGGCCAACACACGTTTCTGTGATGTTGTAACAAACCTAAAACAAGAGTTTCTTGGTATTCATCGCCTGTAAATCTGTCATAGCAGCAAAAATCAGTGACATTCGAATGTCTAAAAAAGAGAGTGGCAGAGAGAAGACCAACAGGCAACGTGAGAGTGGAACTGTGTCTTGTCTAGCCAGGCAAAAATGTCTCTGCTTAGGAGGCACATTACGGTCAGCATGCCATTTTGAGAGGAGCATGTACGGCATGGCAAGAACCATAGCAATAGTCTTTCTGAAGAAATCTATGGGGATTCTGGTTTGGGGTTTCTTTTTGCAAAAGAATGAGCTGTGTCATTAACCATTTAAGGTTAAATCTTGGTCATGTTGACACTGAAGAGAAAGTTTGACCTGACTTTGGAAAGGCCAGTATTGCCCCTGGACAGAATACCACGTGAGAACAGTTAACACTCAGCAGCTCGCACAGTCAAGACTCAGGACACATTCCCAGCCCCAAGGGGCATTTCTAAACCTGTCCTTACTGCCTTCCATTTGTTGGTTGTGTATTTTAGGTGCCTGGTTAAAACCACATTGATCCTTGTATACTGTGAGGCGACAGAGCACACTATGATGTAATTTCTGTAGATTCATAATGGGAAAAAAATGGACCTGCTTTTCTGTTTAGTCTTTTAAACAGATGAAGGCTGAAGGCCGCATTCATGTCTGCACTTTTCTATGTTTAACTACACAGTCCTACCAAATTTGGCAAGGCTAGTTATATTCAGAAAGCAAAGCATATGCTGAGTCTTCACAAGACAAGGATCTGAGGAAGCAGATGTTTTCTGTACAGCCATTCCCACCAATGGGTCAGCCATGTGAGCCAGCAAATTTCAGACACCATGGGTGATCCCCCGAAACGAGGTCTGGCAAAATGGCTTGACTGTATGTCCCTTCCAGGCATCTCAGCCTTTTTTTCCCTTTCCCACTAATTGCTTTATCCTTCTGAATCTATACCGGTCAATTTAAGGGTAACCCACAAAATAATCATAGAAATTTTGTTTTACCACCATGTCATTTCTATTTAAACCACATGTAAGTCTAGAAGCTGACCATATCAGAACAAAACATATGCAAGCATAGGCCAGAAAAAAATGTGAAAATAGCATTTTCTCACATTGGCTATGAAGATGATAAAGACAAGTATGGACAGAGATGCTTGCAAATTAGCTAAGATCAAAGTGAATATATGTCAGGAAAGTGTATTTTTTTTCATTGATTTAATGGTGAGTGTTAATTAAATATTTTCCTTCAGGAAAAAAATCAACGTAAAAGATCAACAGTTCAAATTGGTGAACAACTTCTGAGGCTGACAGCTGCTTAATATAATCAACACAATGCCTTTCGGTAATGTAATCTACTAACAAACCAATATCCAGGGCTGCCATTACTTACACCACTCAGACATGAATAAGTGTCAAATCTTTGCTGAAAACTTTGCCTGGATCCCGGGGCCCACTTGGGTGCAAGCTTGGATGCTCCCATGCTAGCTCAGAAATAGCAAGGTTTTGTCCAGCTGCTTGCTTGATTTGTTCTCACTGTACTTGAGCCAACTATAAAAATCTGAAAGCTCTTTACAAAAAGGCTGAGTCCAAAGTATGTGTAAGAAGGACTAGCTTTTCTGTCCCTCTCTGCTCCTCATAATTGCTGCTGTTTCAGACTCCAGGCAGTGCTTGCCCTTAGCTACGTAGCACACGCAGCCTCTGTTCGGCACACAGAGAGGAGGAGGGAGAGACACAGCCTTGGCAGCCTGTCTCCCTGCAGAGCATTCAAGCACTTGCTCTGGGTTTAAATCTCATTTTAGCACAGTTTCTCTGATCAGATCAAGTGCAATTCCCACAATATACTATAGTCTGGAATCGTCTTTCATTTTGCCAGTAATACCTAACCTGCTCTGGTATACAGTTTGGATATTTAGCACAGAAATTTGGTGTGAGGCTGGTTACCTCCCTGAGAAAATAACATGATCTCCAGTGAAGCACTGGAAGCAGCAATTCTTAGATTTGGGGGCTTTAAGACTATTTTATAAGTAGTCACTGACACGTTCTCTCTTTTTTTTGGCTCATGCACTTGGGGAACAGAGATAACAGTACATATGTTTTACCTTACTGGATTTTGCAAGGATTAGTTAGTGGGGTTTTTTATGGGTACACTTTGACTTTTGTGGATCGTATTTGGCAAGGGGATTATGGCAGCATAATTCCCCATAACCGCAGGGGAGCTGTGACTTCTGCACCAAGGGTGCATGAGGATGTGTGCTGTGTAGCAGAGCACATGCAAAGACTCAGCTGCTCCATGCAGCACACCGCTTAGAGGCACAGCAGTAGCTGTACAGCTGAAATATTTCCTTACCCTTTCCATTATGTTTAAACCAGAAAAAAAAATTAAAAATAGGACTTTACTTCCTGCCATGACATCACTGTAGAATATTTAAACCATGCACATTTTCTAATTTTAAAGTCAACTTTTGCTGGCTGTTTGAATGCAATTCCTTTTATTTTGCTAAAACATCTGAGGTCAAGCAAATGTTCAGACAACGCTTGCTATTAATCTGTTCCTTGCATAAATTCTTAGCCATGCACAAAGATAGAAATACTCTATAGCAGCATCTCTTCAGTGTATATATATATATTATATAAATATAGTGCCAGGCTTCTAGTGCCAATTCAGAGGCTGACAACTTGACAGCCTTGGAGCTCTGTAGATAGATGCCCCAGTTCTCCATTTTACCAACGTTTCATATTTTAACCACAGCCTTTTTTCCCCACCAGCAGACACTCATGCCTCCATGCAGCCTCTATGGCTGCTGCCACCTACCTGCCATGGGGCTGGCAGTCCTGCCCAGGTGGTCCCATGCCAGTCTAAAGCCATCACTGCTACTGTCTGGCATCAGGGCTGGTGCAGGAGGAAGGCTTCAGCAGTCCTATTTGCATGTGCAGCTCAAGCAGCTGTTCCTTGTCTCCTCCAGAAGAAGGGCAGTGGGCCAGATCTGCCTGTGGTTAATGCTGCTGGTTGGACCCAGCTGACCTAAGCCTCAAATGCCTCCACAGACCAGCCAAATCCTTAGCAGCCACATCCTGCTCTTAAAACAGGAGAAGAAGCACGGAGAATGGTTGCAAACCATTCTGAGTTACTCTGTGGGGAATGTGTTTCAGCAGGGTGGGAGCTCAGAGAGCCTTTAAAGGTACACAGCACCAAAATGAGAAATTTTGTTCCTATTGATGCAAATTATAAATTCACCGCTTTGCTGAAAAAATTGCAGCCTGTATGAATAATCTTAGCCAGTTAGTTCCAGAGCTACTGAGAGAACAGTCCATTTTGGAAAAAATGCAAACAAAACTAAATCTCAGTGGTAGCACAAATACTGTCACAACACCACTGTGGCAAAGTCTATGAAATTTAAATGATAATAATAATAATAATAATAAAATATAACATGAAATTCATATTTGTATCATAACTACCACTGAGGTGTAGGTGGGTATCAGGGCAGCTCCCAGTGCACTTCAGCCATCAGCTCATGGGATGGTCCAGGATCTCCCCAGACTACCCATTGTCTGGGCTGAGCCGGGGCAGGGAGTCACAGCACAGTACTCCACTCATTGCTGCGAGACTTCTCCAGCAGGAAGACTAGAAGGGCCCAGAAATTCCCCCAGAGCAGCACATTCTGTGCAAATCTCAGCTGAAAGGCACTAGTTGCACGTTCGGCATGCAAAGTAACAACACAGGGGGAGACCCTGTTATTCCCAGTAGCTGCCCAGAGCCCTTCTGCCTGCAGAACTGACCAAACCATGCACAAGGAATTACAAAAATTCAGTAGAAACTGCTCCAACAGATACTTGCAAGGGATAGTCTTTCCTACCTAGTTAATTTAGTCAGGAGATGCTTAGTTCACAGTTTAAGATAATCAATAGAAACAGCTCATGCATTTGCCAGAGCTGTCCCATAGGACCACATCCCAAATGGATATAAACGCGCAGCAGAACAGCAGCCTGGAGAGACTCATCCAATCCAGATGAAGATGCTATTCCAAGGACCCTTGCAGTGGAGGCTTCTATCATCATCCAGACAGTGACCAGTCATCCTGTTTGACAGATGTTTCCACACACCAGTATCACCTATGCGAGAGTTCCCAATGAGTTAGGATGCAGGGTTTTTTTGTTTCCAATAAATGCTCTTTCTTCAAATGTCTGTGCAACGGGCAGAAAATAGGGGTGCTGAAAGTCTGCAGTTTCAGAACTGAGCATGTGACACCAAAACACAGCCCAGAAAGCCTGTTCCTTCATACCTGTAAATCCTTCTCAGCGCTGGGTCAGCACTAAGGGAGATAAGGTTTACTTATGCTAAAGGCCATGGAGAAATGAGCTGAACAGTTCTCCTTCTCGCTTTCCATTTATCCAAGAAAAAAATCACATTGGTTCCCAATCAAAAGTAGGATGAGATTCACTATTTTTACCATTTTATATTTTCTCTGACTTCCTAGGTTCTTTTTTCCCTGCACTACTTCTATCACATGATAAAAAGATGTTGCCCCTCCCTTTACTTATCTTCCTTAAACGATTATTTTGTAATTCTCCTTAATAACAATATCTGTTCCAGGACAGTTAGCATACAACTCCAGAAGAAGAAAGGATGCAAGTTTGATGGATGTCATCATTATTTGTGTGCAAATGCATGCTGCACATCAACCATGTGACTTGCCCAAGATATGAGCTAACAAAGATCATGCTGTACTGTTCTTGTTGTATTTTTCTTGGACATGTGCTCTTCCTAGATGGCAGTGGGAAGCTGTCTTGTAAGTGCTTATAGGACAAATAGGACAAATTTCTCTGTGATAATAAGTGATACCTGAAATGAAACATAATTGAATTTTGAAATGATAGGTGTAGTGTAGATTTCTAAGAACTGTAAGACATCAGGGAAGAAACGCATTGGTTTAAAGAAAAAAACATACTGCCATCAAGATTAGTTATATGTGCCTTTCTACGTAATTGCTTGCTGAATGTATAAATCCTAGTCCTCAGGAGCATTATCAGCATGATAACCTTGGAGACAGAAAGCCATTAGCTGATAAATCAAAGATTTGGGCTCCTTGCTAGAGAAATCCTTGGGATTACCCTGTCTTTACCAGCAGTCAGAATGTACTGGGTTGCCTTATACAGGCACAACTTCTAGACTTGTGTTATCTTGGGAGTACTGATAGCAGCTGTTTGTGGCCAGATCTTAGCTTAAGATAAATGTCCAGGTATTTACCCAGCTTCACTCCTGACACTACAGGCTGCAATGAGTTCTGGACTGTAAATGCTACTCTGCGAGCAAACAGTTACGGAGCTGGCTGGTTCAGAATGAGCTCCCGCAGCTGCACCAGCTACCACAGGTATGTTTATATTAATACAACTAGAAGTGCTTTTTCAAACCTAAAGCAAGGTTCAGTCCCAAAATGGGGCAAAAAAAAAGTATAAAGCTAGCCTGAAATCAGTGAAAGTATCCTCCCTGGAAATACCCAGTGAGAACAAGGGCAAGTTTAAGCATTTCATCTTCCATCTGTTCATTTTTTTATAATGACAGCCACTATGGAAGAAAAAAAATCTGAACTGTTTGTACTGCAGCAGCACTGAGGGAGAAGGGGCACTTCAGTCTACATGGAGATTTCCTTTATTGCCAATGGTTATCAGTGAACCAGGAGCAATGATGAGGTGATAAAAAACCCAAGGCAACCTCTATGGAGAGAGAGCACACACTGAGGAACCAAGCAGACTAAAGAAACCAGTCCAGTAAATTTAAAGCGTTTACAGAAGGTTTCCAAGGAATCGAGAGGAAAATTAAATTCCCATATAACTCACTGAGCCAGACTTATGCTACTGAAAACCTGACTCTGCTCCCCCCACACCCAAACCCTTTTCAGTCAAAATCCCAGTGCTTTTGGTTTTTAAGCTCTTTAAAACAAAATACCTGAGAGGAACAAGGCAATTGTTAACAATATCTCTAGCAGGTAACAACTGAAAAAGCATCCCTTTGCTTCAAGCTGCCTGGGACCACTTCTAAAACCAGACACCTGCTTTTTCCAATACAATGCAGAGAAGGCTGAACAGGATTATTTCTCTGTTACTTTCCACTTGTAAAGAAGGAAAATGAGAAGAGAATAATTAAGCATTATGAATCATAGAGAGATAGAATGGTTTGGGTTGGAAGGGACCTTAAAGATCACCAAGTTCCAACCCCTCTGCCATGGGCAGGGACACCTTCCACTGGATCAGGTTGCTCAAAGCCTCTTCCAGCCTGGCTTTGAACACCTCCAGTGATGGGGCATCCATGGCTTCTCTGGGAAACCTTTTCCACTGCCTCATCACCCTCACAGTAAAAAATTTCTTCCTAATATGTAATCTAAATTTCCCTTCCTTCAGCCTAAAACTATTACCCCTCGTCCTATCACTGCATTCCCTGATAAAGAGCCCCTCCCTGGGGCCCCCTTTAAGTACTGGAAGGCTGCTAGAAGGTCTTTTCTCCAGGCTAGAGAAACCAAACTCAGCCTGTCCTCATATGGGAGGTGACCCAGCCTTCTGATCACCTTTGTAGCCCTCTTCTAGTCTTGCTCTAACAGATCCATGTCAATCCTGTGCTGAGGTCTTTGGGTTGTGGTAATCCTATGCATTGGAATAAGGTGACACATGCACAGTAGATTTGCTGGATTTGAAAAGAACGGTGTCTGGGAAACCTGTAAATATAACTCACTAGGATTTATTCCTACTAGCAGCCAGCCATTTCTGCTCTACCTATGCTACTTACTGTTATCCAGCCCCCAAAAAAGAGTATGAAGTCCAAACCAGTTTAAGCCCTGTGTACAGTTAAGTGCTGTGAATGTGAAATGAGAGAAAATAGACTGATGTACCATTGGGTTGCAATCCTTACTATCTCCTTCTGCCGTTTCTTATTTGTTATACTTTTCACCAACAAGCTCTGCTTCTGAAGAATATCCTCCAGCAATAAGTTCTGGACAAACAACAAAAAGTGGCAATCTCTGCCCAGAAGAACACATAAATAATAACCTCTAAAGGAGCTCTTTTTTAAGTACACTTCAGGCATCTTTACTACTTTTTTTCAAGTCTAAAAAATAAAGGCTTCTTTTGTTTATTTCTCCAATGAAAAAGAATCTTTCTGCTTTTCTCTAGTGTGTTTGGGGTTGGTTTTGTGTTTTTTTAGGGGGGAAATGATTACTTTTGTTATCTTTTTTAACAGATTAGTCTAAAATATTATATTTCCTCAAATGATCCTTGCTTATGTTTCTTTCCTGTGACCAATGTTTTGAATTACCATACTGTGCCTTCAAGCTCATGTGACTGTGGAATAAAGCTGTAGTGCTCTGGTTGCATAATAAAAATCACCATAGGCTCACGAGCATACTGTAACTGTAGCATTATCCTGTATCAATCTAATCTCCTTTCTCTCTTGCAGTTACTGACATACCTATATTTGTCTGACTCTAAGTAGCTGCCAGCAATTTCACAGTTCCAGTGCTCCTGAGATGGGAAGCAGGGATAAAACTGAAGGAATAAAGACTAGACTATTTGTCATAATCTTCATACCAGTGAAAAAAACTCTAGGCAACACAGTCCTGTGTTTAAAACACCAGCTAAGACGGGCAGAGCTTCGGTAAACATCCAGCACACACATAAAAAGAACGAAAAATGTCAGGTTGAGATCATACCATTCTTCTCATAGCAATGAGAAACAGTTATGTTCAGTTTTCCCAGCATGTCTCTGACTCAGTTGTGGCAACTTTGACTAGTCAGGGATTGCAAAGCATTTTTGCTTTAAAGGTCAGCTGTTCTAGGGACTTGAACTCCGTTTGCCCTGAAATTTGGTATGCATTGTTCAGTACACTGGGGGTAGGGTGAGTCTGTCCAATATTGGACATCTGATAAAAAAAAGTCTTCAAAGACATATCCCCAGACTATTTTTTTTTTTAAGCTTGACAAATTATAGCAATTTTGGTGTATGTGGGCTCAGTGATCTTGTTCAGGCCCCCAAAGAGCATCCCCACCTCCTGCAGAGCTCTTGCTCTCCGGGTAGGGCAAGGCAGCACCACTGCAACTGATTGTCACAAAAGGGCTTTGCAGCTGCCAGTCTCAGAGCAAAAAAATAGCATTATATGGCATAGATGGGTAATGAAAAATAACTTTCTACTTCATCTGTTCACACCTCAATATCTGTCAACTTTACACAGCACAGCATAAAATTGGTTGCAGGCAAACATCTTCACACAGAAGCTTCTCGTCTCCATGCAATTTTTATATTTTGATGTGTGTAGACATAAAATAAAATATGTCTTGTCATCAACAAGATAACCCTGCTATTCCTACTTTATATTCCTTGCCTTATTTTGCGGGAAATATCAGGTCTGTTTATGACTGTTTATGGAAAGAGAACAAGAGTTTCAAGGGGAAAAGAAAAAAGAACAGCAAACTGGGGAAATGCTTTCTCTGTTAGCACTACAATATTAATAGGGCTTGCCGTTTCGCTCAGCAATAAATAACAAGCCATTCCTTTCTTAAAAAAAAGGCAGCAAGAACACACCCTTAGCCAAAACCATCCCGAGCAGAAAGGCCAAGTTTCCATAAGAGCAAGACCACATTAATTACATGTCTAAATAGTCCATGGCGTTTGCAGAAAGCAATCGATCTCTTTCAGAGCTGTTACTTTTAAAATGTATTTTCAGTGCTTGGCAAGGTTGATCAGCAAAACAACTCCTGTTCTTAAGGAGATGTCTTTTGGTGAGGCTGGTAGCGTTGAAACATAGGGAGCAGGGCAGGTTCCACATGACCGGCCATGGGGCAACAGACGCACCCAGCTCCATTTCAGTTTCTTCTCCAATAACACAATTCTGCCTCGAATTTCTGGTCACATTCATTTATAGAAAGAAGCTCAATTAGGTCTTGCTAATTCATAGTAGCAAAATATTACTATTCAAGCCTCCAGTGGCTTAAGTTTCTTTTTAAATCTATATATAGTTACAGAACGCCTGTCTAGCAAACCGGCTGATCTAGCGCAGCTTTTTCCGCTGGAAAGTCTGACATGTGAAGCAGCTCTGTAAAAACTTAAAGAGGCAGTATCGAATGTACTTGTAAAAATATTTGGTTTTATATTTGTGTTTACCATCTGTTGGTAATGAAATAGAATTTCAGGAGCCTGTAAATGATCTCTTTCTTTATGGATCTGGCCCATCCTTCATCAAGTTGGTTACCTGAGGGCTTAACTCCAAGAAAGCGCTCTAAGTTAAGCACAAAATTGGTTTGCTTTTTCCTTTTTGCTTTTTTTTTCTGTATACTGCACAAACATCTATCAATTTCTTTTGAAAAGTAAGAAGAAAAGAATTTTCAATTACTGAATTTTCTGCAAACTATACTAAAAATTACCGTGTGAGAGTAATACATGCTTATTCAATCATATGTGAGGTATGATGGAGTTCATAACCTTTTTTTCATTCTTCCTCAGACAGAGCATGAGATTTGCTCATTTACCTCAGCCAGAAGGTATTGATTCCCTTTTCAGATTGGAGGAATTAACCAGTGTAATCCACTCCTTCTGAAGCGAATTAAGTTTAATCACAGAGTCTAAACTAAATTGCATTCACTGTATTACTAACATGCCATGGCTAAGCTTTTTGCTTGATGAAAAATCAGACAGAAAGAAAACATTATCTTGAAGATGGCAATGGATTTTAATGTAGATGAGTGATTTTGTAGCAGACCTTCATGTGGTGAAAGCACTGTCAGTATCACATCAGCCTTAGGCAGATTTGATCCAGAACAGTTCCCACATCACCAAAAGGCCCAAAAGCAGCTAATGGGATTTTATCAAATTATTATGCCAATTGCTATATGCTATTAATAACTGAAGATGCAGCAGCATTTTCATCTTTGTGTTTGCTGCTGCAGTGAACTAATAGTGGAGGAGAAATAAAGCAGAGGCGGTGTGATGAAATAAAGGTATCTCAGTGCTGAGTGAAGTATGCAGCCTAGCTCCCAACCTTTATGTGCGTACTTAGCTTGAGTTTAGATCTGCCTAAATATGTATTTCTTGGGAAGAAGCTCTATGATCCTGCAAGTTAAAAAGAACTGGAAAGTGGCATTATCTCTTCTACCCATATCACCTTCCCTGCTGGGTTCACCGAGGATCACCTACATAAGGGCTGCACTGCTGAGCCTCCTCCTCCAAAACAAGAATGTGATTAATCACCTCCAATGTCTTCAGGCTGACTACCTCGGCCAGGTGCCCAGAGCAGAAGGGATGCTGGCTGCTCCACTCCTTTGCAGTGTGGCAGGAGGCTGCACCTGTACTGCTGCTAGAAGCCCACATCAGCTGTGGTGGCAATGCCCAGGGGGTAAAGATGGTCCATGAGCCAACATCTCTGTTACGACCCTGAGCAGTCACAGCCATATATCACTGTGTCTCATGCCACAGCAACAGACTTGTACACAGCTGCCAGATTGTATTTAAAACAAAAAAAAAAGAAGAGGAAAAAAGAAAATAAAAGAAAAAAAGGTGCTAACAAACAGATGCAGTTTTTCTTGTTGCTTTGTTGTTGTTTTAAAATTAGTCCTTGATTGGACCGCAGTGAAATATTTCCCTAGATTTTAGCCATGTGCATCAGTTTCCCTCCCTACCTGCAAACAGATGGTTGTCTTCCTTATTTCAAGAATGAAAATCTTATATTCACAGAGCTCCCTCTGTGCACTGTCACCAATACATACTGGTTTTGGTGCTGAAACACTGTTCTTTTTCCCTGACTATGAAAATGTACTGTGTAGGACAATCAGTTGTTTATCTTCCTTGATACTTGTATTAACTCATAACTCACTGAGTGGCTGCCTCCCCTACTCGATCTCTCAGGGATCTGCAGGTGGAAAAGTTTGAGAGCCTGTTCTGCCTACCCAGGGCAGTGGTGCAGACAGCATGAGTTAGGAATCCCTCGCTCCCCTAACTTGACAATTTCCTGCCTCTGCCATTGGTTTGCTCTATACCCATGTGCAAAGTACTCAATTTTGTCTACTATTTGTATTTTAAGAGCTCTTCTTGGCACCTTATAGGACAAGTCTCTGTAAGAACACAGCATATCTCACGCTCTTGGAATTCATGCCCTAACATAAATATTTAGATTATAGCAAATTATGAGGAAATCGTGTGGGATGAAATACATCAGATACTACAGAAGTCTCACCTTATGAGGTCCAGTTTCTGGGACAGACACCATTCCTATTGCTGTCTTAGCTCACAGACATAGTTGATTCTTCTGGATCTAACTGAAATTCAAATAAAGCACAAGCGTTAAAACAACATTGTGCTATACTAGCCATAGAATAATTCAGATGGGAATTCAAACACGAATGTGAACAAAGGAATAAAATGAGACAAAAATGTTTAATAAAAGACTGGGCCTGAAATACTTCATGGAAATGTCTCAGTTTCCGCATGTTTTCACTGAAAAGACAGGGGTTTGTGGCTCCTGAGAAGAGTGGTTCCCCAGTGCTATGGCAATTAATTCCCAGCTGAGTTGCAGACATTACAAAAAACATTACTCATTAGCAACAAAATAGTATAAGAATGAGTACTCCAGTGAACAGCTGGAATGGCTGCTCTGCTAAAAAAAGGATCAGATTTGTTTTGATTTAACTCAAGCTAAACCTAGAGGAAAATATAATTTCCTGTAGGCTTGAAATGTGGCTACTCAGGGAACTCCAGAGGGGAATTTCAGATCCCTGAGGCTGGCCCTTGGCTGCTGGAGGGGCCGAGGTGCGTAATCCTTTCCATAACCTTACTGCATGCCTTCTTTTGCAGGATACATCTATCAAAGAGTGACACCTCAAAATGCCTTATGAACAATTTTATGGGAGATCAATTTTTATTAAATAATCACTCATAGTAATAAAGCATTTAGGTCTGTTAAAAGGCCACCCTTCAAAGACAACCTGGTTTTTAGGTCAGTTCCCAGCATTGCTGCTCAAAGCACATCCATATGCTGGCTCTGTTCCTATTGTCCTTACCTCTCCTTGGTACTTGAGGACTGGGTACCAATTAAATTTCCATTTCAAAGGCCAAAATGGCACTTAAGTCTTGCCTAACATTTATGCTGGTCTTTTTCTGAGGGCAAATTTCAACCTAAGTATCCAATGCTCATAAAAAAAAATTGCTTCTTGAATATCAGGTAATATCTGTACATAGTGGTAATAGCTTTTGGACAGTAAACATAGTGTTATGATTACAGCGAAACTAAATCCATATGCATCTCAGTAGCATCCATTCTCCATTTCCAATATTTCTAACCTGAGGAGAGCTAGGCCTTGTTTAGGGCTTTTGTGATATTCCATAGACTACCTGTGAAATTCTGCTTATGAAATTCTGCTTATGAAATTCTTATGAAATTTTGTTAGTTTTTGTTATAGAGTGCAGGTAAAAAAAAACCTAAACCCATTATCTTACAATGTAGTAAAATTAAACTCAGTGTGTTACTTTAAACTGATGAATACAGCAATGAATAATACTGATAATAATGAATAATAACTGATGAATAATACTCAATTATCAAGTATTTTTGCATCTCTAAGATGAAACTGCTACAGTATAATTCAGTCTTTGGTTACAGCTATTCTAATAGCCATCTAGAACATTAAAAATGAGTTAGAGAAAATATAATATGAAAACCTTGTGGTTTACAAATGCATCTTTTGATGCCAGTAATGACTATTCCATGATCCTAAACGTGCTATGGTAGTGGTTGCCAGCTGCCATTGAAGCATTGTACATTATCAGAAAATAATAGCTTGTATGTAGATATTTGAACTTACACAACACAGTTTGCATAAATTTTTATCTAACCTGCCAGAAAGCAAAATCATAAGCCAAAATTTAAATAGTGAATTGGAATGGAAATGACTGCTAAGGAGAACTCATCCTTTGGAAACAGATAGAATGCATAGCTCAAGCATTATTGCATTCTTTAAAGATAGACACAACATACATTTGAGTTGGGTCTTCATGTAGCATTAACCTATTTAGCTGGACTGACAATTGTCTTTAATGCTCTAACATACATTCATGTTTTTCTGATAAGCACATCTTATTTTTTCATTGTTTATTCATTGCCTACGTAAAGATAAAATGTAGATCAGTGACACGCTTCATCCACTAAAAAAGGAAGCCTCCTTCCCTCTTTTTCCTAACAGGATGCAGATTTTGCAAAGTTCGTTGCTGTGACTCCTTCATTTCAACAGGAGGTAGCATGACCCCTAATTAATTAAATATGTGAAGAAAGATTTATGTCAAAATTTTCCCTTTTACCATGCATTTTGCTTCACAATAAAAAGGAGAAGGAGAAAGAACACACTTTCATTGTCAGGCAAACAGCTGAAATTCTCATGAAATCATTCTTAAGTAGAATAGTTAGAAGTTTCAATTGACCACAAACCTGAAATTCAAACCCAAGTGAAATTATCAAAAGATTGTAATTTTTCATGAACCCTGACAAGCCTCTTTCATGCATTGGAGAACTGGAAAAGTTTTGAGATTCAAGATGAAAGGATTAATTATTCCAGAATCTAACAAGCTTATGAGGATGACAGATTTCAACAACAAGTAACATGTTGATGACTGATGTTCTTGGTTTGTTTATGTCTCCAGCATAGTCACCATGTCTCAACTAACATAAAAAAAAATATTCTATTGTTAGGATTTTATTATTTGTTGTTTTTAGAAAATGCTTTATTATTTTAGGGGTAAAATCTTACGTTGGAGTCATCAACAAACCTCATATAAATCAAGATAAATCTTTCTTTCCAGAAATACTTAAGTGTGGTTGAGGGGTAGTAGCAGGTCCACAAGTGCTTGGATTGTAATAAAACAAGAGTATTCAATTTGAACAAAGTAACTTCTTGAGTTCTTCAAGAACTGTTCTTCGAACTAACATTTAATAATTTCATTACTGACTTTGGCACAAAGAACTGGAGGATATTAACAAAAAATAATGGTGCACGGAAACTAGGAGGCATAATCAATACAAGGAGGATAAATGCATATTTAAAAACACGATGAAAATCAGCAAAAACATGTACTTTGGAACTGAGAGAAAGAATTTCTGCCTTGAGCTTGGAACTCAGCAAATTAAGTGGCAGAAGAGGAGAAAAAGCTTTGCATGTCAGTTGATCATAGGATAACTAAACCACTCTAATGCAGCTGTTGAAGAAGCTGAGTGGAGCCTACTGGATTTCAACCAAGATATTTTGGACAGAAGTAAATAAATATTAGTGTGGTTGTTACAGTATTGTATTAGTTGGATTGTATCTCCAAGTGGGTTAACAGAAATTTCCTGTTAAAGCAAAATTATTTCAAATATAAAAAGCATAAGAACAGAAAAATCTGTCTTATGACAGCGACTGGAAGACACTAGCTGCATTAAAGCTGAGGAAATAAAGCCTGAGAAGCAATATAGCTGCTTTCCATAAATATACTATGAGCTAAACATTAGGAACATATGAGAACCATTTGAGCTAAACCACTATATGTGCACACTTACATCTAGCAAAGAGATATAAACTGAATGGAAATGAACAATCAAGGAAGAAAAGTTCTTGAACACCCTCCCAGTGAAACACCACTGGCCAAGGATTGAAACAATTCAGAAATGAATGCCAAGCAACTCGTGAAAAGAATTATATGGCATGGTTATCCCTTATAATATAGAGCTGGTTTCTGTGAGCCAAAGGGCTGATGGAGAGTGTGGTCCAGGTTCTTGCTGAGCTCATCCAACTCATTTTGATGAGTAGAGGGAAAGCCCAGGAACTGAGGAGCATAATGCAATTACCTCAAGGTGGGTGGTCATTAGAGGAGCAGCTGCCAGCAGGGCACATGAAGAAACCAGTGCAGCACAGGGGACAAATGCTGAATACCCTAATACTGCTAGGGGAGAATAGTGCAACACTGATTAGCACCCGTAGGGGGGACAGGAGGAGCCTGGAAGAGGAGGTGAGTTATGGCTAGCCAAAAAACTAACTGGAAAATGATGTCCGTCAAGTGTAGGTTTCTTATTTCCCAACTGCTTGACTTGAAAACCTGGACTTCATCTTGAAACTACATGCGCTTGAACATTTCAATATATTCTGTAAGTTGGGTTCTCATACTTCAGCTGAATTAAAATCAAACTGTAAACACTCAACATCTTCTATGAAGAATGCTCTCACAAATGTTCCATTTCCCGTTCAACAAACATTTAATTTCAGGATGCACTAACAATCCAAACACTAAAGCTTCACAACAGGCAAGTATTTTTCCAGTAAAACAGCCCCTGTATCCTTAAGTGTATTTTTTCCTAGGCTGACTTTGCAGTAAACCACACTAAGCATCAGCATACATTATCACAGCGGAAGTATCTCGACCAACAATGTACAATCTCTGATTTAACCGACAGCAGTAATGGTCTGTTTTCCTTACTTACATGCTCAGTATAGTAAGATAAGTCACTTCTGGAAAATATTTATTTATTTACCAATATGGAAAAATGCTGATGGAATCTGTTTCTATCCTGCCTGTGATAGACTGTGCAATCCATTGTATATACATATCGCCTTCCCTCTACTTTTTTCCTCTTAAGTTCATGTCACACACAATAGGTGCTACTGTAGTGCTTTTCCAGTTGTTTCGTCAAACTTTGGTGCATCCATCCTGACTGCTAGTAAAATTTCTCAAGTAAAATGTACTTTTAGTCTAGATATGTAAATGGTTTCATATTTGAACTTGTGGAGCCCAGATTAGCTGGCCCCCATACTTTAGGATGAGAAATACTATTTTTCAGGTAGCATGTTGCTTTTTGAAAGTTGAGTTCTTACCTCAGAGAGAGATTGGAAGAAAGGAAGGAAAGCGCAGAAGGAAACAAACATAGTACCTGAAAAAGTTGTAATCTGTCATACAGCTAATGCTGCACGGCTCCCATATACAGTACTTTCATTCTGGCCGTTGACCAAGACACTTCAGCCTTGTTGTCCATACATGGCTCTTTGACGACGCCCAAATACAAGTCATTTTCTGGCTGTTCAGGTAAGTTTATTCCTGGGCAGACAGAGCACAGACAGGCCTGAGGGAGTTTTGAGCAGATTTGGGAGTTTTCACTCTGTTCCATCTGTATTCTGCTGTGTTGCTTGAACATGTTTTTTTCCTTGGCAGCTTCTTTAGACCCCTTGAAATCTCCACTTGGGACTCAGCATGTAGGTCCAAAAGGGCAATCATGACTTGACTCTCTGCAACGGGCATTGACATGGCATAACTATCTACAACTGCCTCAAAGGAGGTTGCGGTGAGGTGGGTGGTGGTCTCTTCTCACAAGTGACAAGCGATAGGATGAGAGGAAATGGCCACAAGTTGTGCCAGGGGAGGTTTAGACTGGACATTAGGAAGAATTTCTTGACTGAAAGGGTGGTCAGGGATTGGCACAGCTGCCCAGGGAGGTGGTGGAGTCACCATCCCTGGAGGTGTTTAAAAGACAGATGGATGAGTTTCTTAGGGACATGGTTTAGTAGGGAGACAGGCATGGTTGGACTTGATGATCTCAGAGGTCTCTTATCAACCTTATGATTCTATGATTCTATTCTATGGTTCTATAACCTCATAAACTCTGTATCCATGACTATCAAAAGGGGCACAGCTGAGAAAGCATAACTCCAAGGCTCTTAGAAACATATAGATAATACAGTAGGGATTTATATGTAACATATGATATAAAAAACACATCTCACCATCAGATCTCAACTTTTTCTTGCCTTTCACAAATGACTAGCTCCATACACAGTTCCCTAACTTTCCCAGGACTGACCGAACACCCCTCCATTATTCCTTCCCACTCTGACTTTGTCTCCCAAGCAGAAAAGCCTGTGTCCTTGGCTAAAATGATTAAAAATACCGAATTATTTTGATTTAGTCTTGCATGCCAATGATTAGGAATTTGGATTCTTGTTTGATTGAATTTATTTGCAACTGTGAAAATCTAGGACTGTAACAATTTACACTTAATTGCAAGCTACTTTCTGAAAGAAAAAGTAGACTAGTCTTGACTGGTTGGCCTAATTCATTGATTGCTTTAAAAGCTATAACTATAAAATTATATGTGAGCTCTACCAGTAGAGCCAACTGGCTAAAATTCGTTGGTTGTTCCCTGTTTGAACATGCAGTAAAATGTAACTGGTTACAAAATTCTGTATGTGTACTTGTGCAGATGTGGTTTTAGGCAATTTCTAGATTGCATGATTTCAGATGAAGTAAGTTAATCTGTGATGTCTAGACTTTCTTTCCCACATGACTCCAGCATAGGAGGTTTTGACTAGCACTGTCCCAACCTGCATAATTTATACATCTGTAGTGTATTTTCACTGTACACAGGCCAAGTTCCTGTGTAGACGGATCTCTGCCAAAGAACTTTTCCAGTCATTCTTGTTTGATCAGTCAAACCATGACTCTAACACTGTTTCCCTGATTACTACAAAACAACAGGAACCAAGTACAAATTTGCTAGACAATGTTTTGTTCATTGAATGTATAACAAAATTAACTGCTATTGGTGTTTATTGTTGTTTCTGTAAAGGAAATGGTTTTCTTTATTTGTTTTAAAATTTGCAATTAAATGTAATTTAATTGTCAAGCTATTTCTTGGTGATAGAAAAACAAATCTGTTTTATTTCTCAGTAGAACTTTGCTTCCTTTATATTTCTTGTAAAGATTCCTGGCTGTTACGGCAATACAATTACACCTAAATATATGGAACATAAGAGAAATCTTTGATTCAGATTATCTGTACACAGTCTTAAATGTACTATCAAAAATAACCAGGCTTAAAAGATACTTTAAAAGCCATTTTAAAATACAATATTGATGATAACGCAACTCTAATCTTTAATGACAACTCACCTGTAGATTTTGCCTTCATTTGGAGAAAAAAAAAAATAAAGCCACGACAATGTTTTGTTCAGTATTAAACTGATTTGCTTTGTGGAAAGAAACAGAACTAGTACCCTGGAGTTGCTTTAGCCTGCAACTTTGTGTACTTTCATGTCATCTTAGTTACCTCAGTGCTCTGGGCCCACTTAAACAGTGCAGGGACAATACTTCAAGACTAAAAACCACTAAGGATTTTATAAAAAATATGACTGAAAAAGACAGCAAATTACTTTAGTTCCAGGGGTTGGTCTTAACATATTTCTTAGCAGTTTGTTCAGATGGACGTATTGCTTTTAATTGGCTGAGTTGCAAACCTTAAAAACAGGATGTAAGTACTGTTTGTGCCTATATTAATTTAAGATCCTCCTGTAACTCACGTAGCTAGGAGTCTTTGGAAAACAGTGGTTCAAGTCAAAGTTCATTAGTGTGGGTTGTAACAGTTCTTGTTGTTAGAGTAATCTGAACAACCGACCTTTTACTTTTGGCTACATGTTCTACCAGCAAGGAAAGGAGAAAGGCAACTAACTCTCAAGATACTGATAATTTCCAACGTAATGAATAATCACTGAGGCATAATGCAAAAAGAGAGAGATGGAGTATATCTGAAGAAATGATATATCTGTTTTCTGATTCCTTCCCCCATCTCCAGGGCCAAGCACTGCATTCCAGTCCTAATATGTCTGGCTGCATCCTATCTACCTTTTCTGCCAAGTCTCAGAAGCTCCTCTGTTTTTTTCCTAGCAACTCAAGATGATGAGATACAGCAGATATCTTTCCTGTGAGATTTCTGGTGTCTTTTCATAGACGCAAGAGATCTGGGTCCCACTAGCCCATATCTGCTAATCTGAAAAAGGACTGTGTCCTTTCTAGCCCGCATCACCCTAGAATCAATTATGCTTAGAAATAAATATTTCCTACTTCATGTTCCTCCTGACACTAATGTCAGCAGTGCCGAGTGCTCCTGGAACAGGTTTTTCCAGGAAAACAGAGTAGGTTTCACTAGCAGCCCTCTGTGCTCATTTGGGTTTCAGAGTGACAAGTCAAAAATCCATGAAATCACACCTGTCACAAAGAAAGCTACAGAGCTGCTGCTGAAGTTTAAACAACCTGTTTCTCTTGAGTGTTTTTTTAACTAACTGATTGTACTGCTGGCACAGTTTTCTAGCCTTACAAAGCCTACGTAGCAATCACCTCCTCCTCAAATCTGCTTGCCTTCAGGATATATACATCCAGCTCTTGGGACTCAGAAAAACCCACCTGCATCCTGCTGTCTGAGAATGCTACAAATGTATATATACACACATAAATGTACACATATACACATACATTTATAACTACATACCTAAAGCATGAACTTGTCACTGTCTGTAATTGGGGGATACTTTAATAGCTCCCATTTCCTTTATTTTTTAAAAAGAAAAAACCTAGTAAGAAGTGTTTATAATGACAAACATCTTGCTTCACAGGACAGTTACTAGCCACATTTTTCATGATATAACTCCTGGAGAATGAGCCATATGTCTGTAAAACGAGGCACGTAAGTCATTATGTAGAAGCAGTATCTTTAATTTTAAACAGAATTCACCAGAACTCTTGGGTACTTAATCATTCCTACGCCTTTCCTACTTGGAAACAAACACATTGGGGTCAGATTCAGTCACAGCAGAAGATAATATAGCATACATTACTTCAGTGTGATTACATTGGCCTGAATGCTTTTCAAATTCTCAAGACAAAAGCTTATACTACAGATTGTTTTAAATCATAAACACCAAGCTACCAATGCTTAGCACGCAGGAACACGTGCTCTTTCTCCACCACAGCCACCCACTCTCCTGCATATTCTCACTCCCTATAAAGATTGATGGCAATTTCCCTGTTAGTGTGAAAGCTTATCCCTCCCGTCTAGCCGTACGACCTTCCTCCTCTGGGGCAGCAAAACTAGTTCAGAACAAGAGAGTCCTTTATTTTCCTTGGTTTCAGTGATAACATATTCCTTTGGCAAGGTGGAGGCAGTTTCCCTGTGGCCTCTAACACACAGCTCATCCCTCCGCCTGCACACAGAAACAGAGGAAGATTTCTCCTCTCTTGCTGGAGATCCAGCTGAGCACAAGGGCCATTAGCACTATTAGCAAATCCCTCTTTTTCATAGTTCCTCTCTTATTTTTAAGTACTCCCTGGGATCTTATCTAGGAGCAGTCTGTAGTTACCTGCTTTTCGGCAGAAGTGACAAAAATTACATATATAGTTAACAGATATGCATATAAACAGACTTATAGATATCTTTGGCTGTCACAGAAACTGGAGTTCCTTCCTTTCTTGGCCTGCTTTCAAACTTGAAGACAGTTTCCAGGAAGAAGAAATTTTCTGTTTATTCTACTAACTTGTAAGATATGGCCACCTATGTGAAACAAACAAAAACTCTCCTATAGAAAGTGCAAGTTAATATTTTTTAAATATTGCTGTCTTCTGCAACTATTACAAATGGTAGTTAAATTTAGAATTACTTATCTAAAATACACACAGCGTAAAGAATTGCCTGCATACACTGATCACTAAGGTTCACTTGCACTGGAACGCGAAAGGATGTGCTGAGAAGTAAACCTGAGTTTCTGCAGAGAGGGAGGGCAGCGGTGCTCTGGACTGCCCATCCTCTTGGGCTATGCTATGCTGGCAGCATGTGTGCTCTTCTGGTTGCCTGTGATACAAAGCCACACGTAATACATACACACCAAGGCCTAAATTTCTCTGATTTCTCACTTCTTTTTTTTCTCTCCACTCCTATGCGACAGCAGCTGTGTTGCTTCAAAGGCTCTGAGGAAAAGGCTATTCTTGCAGAATTTACAGGGAGATCTACAGCATTGCTAAGGAACCACAGAGTTCCAGTGTGGTCTGACTTGCGGATAGTTTTATTTGTGGTCAAATATCTTGGGTTAAATTGTGCAATAGGCACTTCAGTTGATGCTTACGTGATAGGTCTTAGCTAAGTCCATGGTAGCTGTGTGGGTAGAAACCTTGCAATAACAGTGAGTTTCAAACTTCTGGCTCTGCAGTTTAAGTTGCCAAGGAATACTCTCTAGTCTTAATTTATTTTATCACCCTTCAAGAACTTTTTATGGTCGTTGCCATTTTACTGCTCTCCTGACATTAGTTAGAAGGACAGAATTTGGTACAATGCTTCTTCTCTGCTGTTCTTTAGCTACGTAATATGTTGAATAGTCTTCAATCTATGTTCATATAGGAAAAAAACCTATTCAAACCTCAAAACCCAGGTCTATTTATATTGAAAGTTATTAAAATTTACTGCAGTATAGTTAGGAAGGTAATCTATGTACTGGCATTTCTAAGCAGTACTAGTTATGGTAGTTAGGTGCAGAAGCAGGTGTGAATTGCCAACATACCTGAAAGGTTTCTCTATACCATTATAGTTCAGTATTATCTTCCAAATCTAAATTCTTACTTAAAATAACCTACCTCAAGCTATAAGAGTTTTATGAGATGATTGCAACTGGCAGTGAGAGCAATGATATTCTGGAGCTTATTACAAATAAATAAGGTGGAAAAACTTCATTTTTTTGTTTGCTTTACTCCTCTCCATCAGACTTCAGTATTAAGAGATAGTTTCCTTCTGTTGCAGAACTCTGCAGTATTTGGAGAAGATCAAATTCTGTCTGATGTGAGGTCTGTTGCCTTCTTTAAATATCTAATTGGATAAGGATACAGGCCAATTTAATACTTTGCTCAAATTTTACTTGGGACTGAGTCCTAAATTCCTTATAAAATAATCAAAATGATAGCAGGTAGGTACATCAAGAAAAGGTTCCTAAACATTACATTTTTATCCTAGAAACACCTGTGCTGGTATATGCCTTATTTTCTCATGCAGTTAAAGATTGTTTTGTGTATAAAGCCCTGAAACCCCTCCTTAGTTCTATATCTTTTGGTATTGTGTTGGTGAGTGTATGCTTTCCATTACAGCCAAGGACAAGTACAATTTAAAAACTGGCTCCAGTACCTCTCTCTGTTTTGAATACTAGAAGAAATATGCCAGCAGAGCCCTGAATTTGCTGTGAGCTTTCAGAGATAATTTATTCCTTATGATGATGGAATGGCCTCAGAGCCTGGATGCACAGAAATCTCAATGCCTGTTGCAAGTTTACTTGTCATTAAAATTGGTTTCACTTGAGACTACTTGATGTGAAGCAAGTTAATTACACACTAACTATGAAAACTTGCAGCTCAAGGTAAATGGAAGTGTTGAGTACTAAAAGCTTGCTCACCTGTTTAAATTGCACTCAGAGTGCCAGTGACCTGGTTTAGCAATCAGCCAGAAGTGAAGAAATGAGGCTTTATTCCTAGTCTCAGGCCATGGTACTTCATGGGACAAATTAATGCCAGAAAAGGAGCATCTGGCAGAAAAAAGAAAGTGCCAGTGAGCTGGTACTGAAGTGATGTCAACTCTGGACTCTGGGACAGTGCTATCTCATCTCCAGCTGTTTCCAGGGGAAGGGGAGAACAAGTTCTCCTCAACAGCTCACCTCCTCAAACCTGTCCCTTCCTTCTCTTGATAAAGAAGGATACTAGAAGCAAGAACCATGGCCATTTTTCAGTTACAGGCCTGTAATATGCAATAATGAAGGAGAGATGCCACTTGAGATATATTACAAAACCTGGCAGGGTTACAGAAGCATGCTTTGCAAGATTCTAGGAGTGTTTAAAATGAAAATGTGTGTCCAGATCCAAATCCTGGAGAGCAATACCTGCTACTTTAACAGGTGACAGGGCTAATAACAGAAGCCATATATAAATGATGGGAATAAGAGAAGAAGCCATAGTACGTTAATCCTCAGTTGTAAACTGCTAGCCATCCATTGACATAGCAGATGGATGCATCTTAGGGGCTTTGTGCTTTAAGCCTGAATGTTATAATATCCTTACCAAAGTCTGAAATCCCAGTAGGATCTGTCCCTTCTGGATAGAGAAAATAAGTATAATACAGTTGGTTTCACATGGTTCTTTCAAACAAGACTTCAAAGCGCTTTCTTTAAAAGGGAGGGAGATAGTTTTTATTTTCCCTTTCCTTCTTGTTCTGCAAAATGATCCTAATGAGTCACAGTGAAATCTGTGCTAAGCCTCAAATTGACATATACATGTGTATATGTACACATATATGCACATACATGATACTGCATCAACACTCTATGATAATAATATATCATTCCCAATATTACAGAGAATATATTGTGGCTTCAGTACCCTTTGCAGATAAGAAAGCAATTAGTTTGGGGTTAAGTGGGTAACAGCACAGAAGGCACCGCAGGTGCTGCATGTACAGCGTCGCAAATCTGCAACGAAGCCAGACTGAGCAGACGCTGGGGCATTGCAAGCTTGTCCCTGGGTACCAGCTGCACTCGCCATATTCAATTTCCTATTAATGAGTCCTTAGACCACGTCCCATCACAGCTCTTAGCTAAGCACAGGCAGAAGTGGAAGACGTCAGAAAGTCTGAGCTCAGTTTGGAGGGGCTTATCCATCTGACAAACAGCCTCACTCCAGTGGTAAACTGTCTCACACTTGGCCAGCAACCTCAGAGGCCAGATGCCAAAGTGTAGAGGATATTTCACCAGCAGCAGCTAAGCTGCTGACTGCACATAGACCTTATGTTTCCAGCTCTTCACTCAGTTTCATGTCTACTGAGAAGAGCTGCCACAGCTGCCTTGTCCTCCTAGACGATTTTGGCAGACGGTCTCTAATATCACAGGGGAATTTATTAGTATCCTGGTGCTCTTTGTCACTTTAAAGTGAAATGTATGCTTATGTGCCATCCTATCTTTTTCTTTTATCTTTCAGTTTCAAGACAAACTTGTGCTGCCTGAGTAGCCCTACAGATCTCTTTCTTTGGAATGCATCCTTCTTCAAACTCCTCTTGCACAAGCAGCATTTCTAGCAGCATCATTTAGGTCCTGTAAATTACGGCACAGGAAAGTTACTTACTTAACTGCTAGTTCCCCAGGAACATATAAAACATCGCAACATGTAAGTGAATGAGTTCTTAGTCTGTCATTTATTTTCCTGCTTACATATAAACTTCACATTTTAGGGTTGCAAGGAAGAATTCAAAGGGCTGAAACTAATATCAAATCACTGCTTCCTCTTGACACTGCAATTATGTTTTATCTGCAATATCTTGAACAAGTAATGACATGAAATTCAATATCACTACAGGGCTGCTATACATTATTCATTAAAGGCTAAAGGTCCTAATAACATAAGCATGCAAACTGCTATGATCTTTCCTAATGAAATCATTCCTCCAATGTCAGCAGGGCAACCTCATAGGGTAAAATTTCACCTACATTTGCAGTTTCAGGTCCTAATTAATTGCACAGACTTCTAAGTTCATTGAAAACAGAGGATGGGAACTCCCAATCACTTTTAATAGACCACAGAGGCATTGTCCAGATCCGCTGGTGTTACTTGGCCAGACTCATCCTGGCTCTGCTGTGGTGAGAGTGCTCCAAGTAGAGCAACTTGGCATAACCATACTCAATGAAGGTTTTATTGACCCTTTACAGACTGAGGCACATAACTACTGGCAGAGTTTGCATTGTACAGACAACTTGCAGCAGCAGAGCTTCTACAGGGCAATTCAAAACTTTCATTTAATGTCAGCAGCTTCCTATCGCTCCCTGTATAAACTGCTCTGAATGCTTGTGTTAAAGTAAATGCCTGCTAAATCATGCCTTTGCTCTTTAGATGATTTGGGTGAGATTATTATACAAGTATGCAAACTAAACAGAAAACACAGCGATACTAATTCATTTTTGTTGTCTAATCCTCTTCGAGGATCACAGCATAATAATAATTTAAAAAAAATCCAGACTCTTGAAAACGTTAATATTGACTTTCTACAAAAACATTCTGACAGTCTCAGTTATTCACAACTGTTGTGATTTTCATAACAGATTATGCCCCAAACCATTTCTCACTTGGCAGTAAATATGTATTAATTAAAGATATTGAGCTTGAAAATTTCACAGAAAATAACCATGCTGATACTCATGCAATATTATTTCAACATCAGATTATGAGTTGCAAATAATTGATAAATTGTGCACTCATCACTAAAACAGCTTAATAGCACTAATTGAACTAAACTCGTGCATAAGCATGAACTGTTCATTGATGTAATTTTTGGAATAGATTCAGAAAACAGTCACTGACGTGACAGGCATTTACAAATGGTCCCATTCAACAGCAAGGGAGAGGGTTTGACTTTATTTTCAGCTTCCAGATCAACAAACGAATCAAAAAGTGTTTGTTTCAGCTAAAATATGGCAACCTTCTTACACTGCACTATCTCAGTACATCGCTATTTCTTCTACAGATAAGAGACAGTATTCCCAGTATAATACAAGTTTCCACACAAATTTGCATTCAAAGATTTTAGGCACATTTATGACAACTTGATGACCCTCAACAACAGTTCCTATTGCTGTCCTCAGCTTTACATGTTGTTTGTTAATCTTATGTCTATGCTCTTTAAGCGGTCAGCCAGACCCAAAAAATATGAACACCAATCAACTGCAAGCTCTGTCAAATGTGTCCCTTGGCCCAGAAAGTCACAGTCCCAGCATTGAGGTCTGATCTAAACAGAACAAGAAAGGCAGGAGCTCAGCTGTCGTTTTGCAAGGGAGAAGATAAAAGATAAAAGTGACTTGCTCAAAGCTTAGAGTAGACCGTAGAGCTCTCTCTGTCTTGGACTCGAGCTTCAGGATTATGTTTTCTGTGATGACAGAATGAACTGGCAGCTCTAAATCAGAATAATCCTGGTTCCATGAATCACTTTTGTAATTGAAAACAATTGAGAGTGCAGTGTGGATTTTTTTTTCTTTTTTTCCATTATATTTCTGAATGAGTTATTTTGTGGTTAAGCAAAATGCTGGCCCCACTCCAGCAGGAGCGAGCACATGGATAAGTTGCTGCCATTACATCTTGTCTAGGCAGCCGAGATGCTTTGGGAAAACACCTGTGATGCAAATACACGTCATGCTTGTGAACTTTGCCAAAGCAAACCTCTAATCCATGTGAACATTACACTGCTCAGTCCTTTCTTCTTTCCCCTCTTTTATTATCATATCCCTTCTCCACTAATTACAGAATAAAAAGTAAGGATGTACTTAACCTCAATACAGCCCTACAGGCAGAACTTACTCATTTAGAAAGGGCTAGAATAAACATCCTCATATTCTTTTGACGTTCAGCACAAATGAAAACAGCCTGAGCATGGGCTGATGGCCAAGTGCCAGGATTGCAATATTCTGCAAATGGAAACACTCACTTCTGAGTTTCTGAACTTGAGCTCTTGTTATTGCTGTGTGGTGGCAACTCATTGGGCAACTGCTCGGCTTTACAGAGCACATTCCTCTGGTTTGTCTGAGGGCAAAAAATGCTTTAAAGTGAAGGCATCAAAAGAAGACAAAGGGAAATCTTTAGTCTCCCGTAAAAGATGTTAAGGATTCTAAACTAAAAATAATAAGACTAGAACATGTTTTATGTCCAGAGACTGCAGTAACACTCTGCACGAACCGTGATACAAGGAGTTGACAATGTCTGATCCTGCTCTGTCCCTTTGGGACTGATTTGCCATGAACCAGAAACTGAAGCTCTTCTGGCTGCCAACCAAACACCTACATCCAAAGCTAATCACTGCGATCCCAAAGACAGGGAGCACAAGAGGTGAGTAGAGCTGCTTGTGTCATGCTTACAGTGATGGCACAGTTGAGAACCCTACCAAAGGTCTTGAGGGTAAGAAACCAGTCTTACTAAGCTGACAGGAAAACGATAAGTTTAAATTTGCATATTAATAAGGAGAAGATTTCAGCGGTTTGGGGTATGGTGGATGTAGCAGGGTAGAAGATGTAATCAGTGATAATTCTTAACAGATTGAAGCAAACAAGAAAAAACAATAATCAGAAAGGTTAATACAGTCCTCATAAAAGTGTTAGTATGGGAGATTTTAAGAAGAAATGGAGAGAAGCAGAGGTTTTTAATCACATTAGAAAACATGTGGGTTTGCTTTTTTTATTACCTCTGTTCCAGCTAAATGACGTCTGGGAGCACAGCGGTGCATACATGCTCTGGAGACATTGCTCCTATCATAATCAATATTTTTTTGTTATTTGTTTTCTGTTAGACCCACAAAGTACTAGGCATTTCCTGAAATAAATTCATTTTTCCAGCCGAAAGATGCTCAATTTCATCATTCAAATTCATTCTAACTGAATCCTTGCATTTGTGAAGAGAACCCCAACAAATAAAAACAGAAGATAGATGTGCTTCTGAAATAAGAATCATTGAATTGGTATCTAAAGTGGGTCCAATTAAAATTCTATCATGGTTGTACCCATATTAGCATTTTGATTAGGAGTAGCAATGCAAGCCTAGACACACAAATTGCTGCCAGTGCAGGTCTAGGAGCCTTAGCACTGACCACTTCAGTCTGCTCATCGCAACTGTAGACATAGCTTATTTTATATAAACACTGCAGGCACATACACTTAAGTGTAGTTTTTGAACAAATGAAATAAACATCTGAAAAACTATCAAATGATCCAGTACAGGTTGCATTTTAGTTTGGAGTCTGGTTGTTTTGATCACAAAGCGAATTTTTGTTACCAAACAGTGAGCAGAGCAAAAGATGATCTGCTATTTGCATTGTGCTTGCCACAAGACCTAATTCAAAGCTCAGTAAACTCACTAAAAGAATTCATTGGACTGCAGTGTTCTTCCTTTTAGCTCATCCTACTTTACACATTTGAGTAGGAGGGAAGGCAGGAGACATTTAATCAACACAAATTTTTCCGTTCGGAAGGACCAAATCAAATTTTTGATGTATAAAAACCAAAGAATATCACCTCCTCTTTCTGATGCCAGCTAGATTTCTTTTATAAGACACAAGGAGGAAGAAAAAAAGGCAGGTTCCACATAGGCCTGCTGCTGTAAAGCTCTGATACCCTCAACACCCCTGATGCAAGTAGGAAGACAGTTATCTTACTCATGTTCATGTGCAAAGTCCTACACTTATCACTCTATTAAGAATACCCTATGCAACATGTAATGACATATTCTCATGAAAAGGGAATAGAGGATAACTTACCAAATGAAAATAAAACGGATTTTTGTGTATTTGAAATTATTATTCAAACACTTTGCATCAGAATGGCAAAAACCTTGGCTTGCAAGGCCATCTCAGTATGAAAGAGCAAGAGAGTTTTATGCCTGATGAACAGTTAAAACAACGAATATGAAACAATATTCACACATATAAGCAGATTTATACGTGCTACTATCCTCCTCCAGTTACACAGTTTTAATTTTTCTAATGACACTAACAGCCTCACAGTCTTGGCAAAATGTGATCCTGAGCTTTGAATGAGTAGTTTAAGACAATGCCTCCAATTTTATTACTGTTGGACCGGCAACATTTACCACCACTGGAAGTTTTTCCTATTTATTACAACCAAAATAACTAAATAAAACTACAGATTCAAAATAATATCAAGGTTTCAGCTTGCATCCATTTCTGTCTGCCATGGAAGGCCTTGCAGGATCACTTTATAGCCACAGTTGCTGACATGCCTCTAACGGTGCCAGCATTAAAAGCTGCCCATTGTGCCAGATCTGACTACAAGTGCTTGTATTTCTGCTGTATTGTTTAAAGAAACGTAACTGCAGGGTGAAAAAGAGTTCTTGCAGGGTTTTTAAGCCAGAGTCACAACTCTACAGTTATTGCTAAATCACAGTCAGCCAGCTGCTGCCTCGAGTGCACAGAATATTTGTCATCCCAGTCACTAAAAAAGGCCTGAGCACGAAAAATGCCAACAAATCCTAAACATACGATGAGTGAAAAATGAGCATTAAGTGCAGCACTTTCAAGTTATGGAAATATATATGATTTGGTTTGCTTATGATGATGATAAGTGATGTTTAAGTAGCTACTTTTGCAAACAGTAACAACAATGAATGAATTGTTATGCCAAAGAAAGAAAACTTTAATATTCAACACAGGCAAATGCTTTAGGAGGAAAGGCAGCTGCTTCAAAGAGTTGTGAGCTCTAATAGCAGCAGAATGCATTCAGATAAACAAAGTCTGCCTAACTTCGCAATTATTACCCCTCTGCAAAACCTTTCAGTACAACTCCATTTTAAACACGTCACAAAGACAGATGCATGTTTAATTTTACATAGGAGAGCACTGCCTGTGACACTCAGATGGAAAGTTACACCGCCATGCTGCTAGGAATGCTTCACCCTCCTCCTTCATGCCGTGGACATAAGAATTAGTATTCAGTGTTGTAGAGCACTCCTTTTTGGAGAAGGATGGTTAGGGTAAAATGGATGCGAGAATGTGTAACTCTGGTGCTGGAGTATGCTAATTGCATAAGGAATATATAGGGTCCAAGAGAAACACTATTTGAAATGGTATTGGAAATAGGCACGGACATGTGCTAAAACACTTTGCTGAATTTGGGACTATACACAGCATGTGGATGAAGTTTAGCCCAAAATCAACACTACTGTTTTTACTTAAAAAAATAAATAGATTCTAATACTGCAGATAAGTCCCAGCAAAAGCCTAGCGCGTTTAATAAAAAATGTCTCCTACTGATGTCCTCTTCAAAAGATTTCTACATTATAGTGTTTTTCTGTATAAATCGTTAAAAACACTTACAGAAAGATCCCATTGTCTCTCAAAACTCATTTTTTTGGAATAACTATATACAGATACACAGACTATACATACTATACATATAATATACAGACTATAATAATTTTTATACTAGGTATACTATATTATTTTTTCCATATATATTTATACACACGCATATAAATATCTATGTTTCTTCCTGTTAAACACATTAATGTTTTACTGGATCAGTGAAATGAGAGAAAGTATAATTTAAGAAGCATGTTTTTTATTGTAACATTTAATGGAAGAGATATCAAGAACTTACGTACTGTGAGTTCCAGTAGTGTGTAGCATAAAATCATCAATAACAATTAAAGAAGTTGCTAAATACTAGAAGTTATTTTGCAAAGAATGACATCTCAGTCAAGTTCTATTATCTAAAGGCCTGATCTTAAGTAATATACTCCCATTTATTTCTCTAAGACTGCAATCAAGGACTATTTTTTGTTTCTGTTTTACTGAAACATTAAGCATACATTTGACCTGTTTGTAATGTGATGTACCTGTTGCCAAAGTGCATACGTGTTGTAGTGAACAGATGAGTGTTTGTGAACATAAAGCCTTCAAAGTCTGCTGCCAAATTACAGCAACATTCTCCAAAGCCTGTAAAAACCCTTGTGCATCCCTCTTTCCTTAATTTTTGGATCTCTCTGCTTTATTAAGTGATAGAACTGGAACATACATCCTCTTTTTTTTTTTTTTTGTCTGGCTGGTTTTACTACCTTGTGCTGCACTTTTTTTTTTTATTATTTATATTGTGCACATGAATGAAAGATCGTCCTTAGCTGCGCAAGCAAACTAATGCGTTTCAGAGAAATGTTTTTTATTAGTAAAATACACTGCTGGCAGCTTCTGTTCAAAGGCATTACAGCAATGTGCTTTGTGGAAAGGTATCAAACTATTTTTACACAGAGCTGCACCTTCAGTTTGGAGGCAGTGACTTACCATCATCTCTCGGAGGCGAGACCACAATCGAGGTGATCACAGCTGTGTTGTATAGCGGTTCGTATCCACTGCTCAAGCACTCTGAGATGAGCAGTTTGCTATGATGAGGTGAATTTATATACCCTTATTAATGAATGCTAAACACCAGAAAAACTACAAACCCAAGACTATACCCAAAAGATCAGTATCTGATCCATCTCCCCCCTCTTTAGGATGAAGAAAGATATTTTCCAGATATTGGCTTGTGCAAATTAATGATATAAAACAGAGTTTTGCTCCTTGGATCAAATTCAAATGATCGTGCACTTCATTGCTGTACAGACAGGAAAGTACAGATACTTCAGTATGTAAAAAAAAAAAACAGCCTCCAAAAAGTAATTTATTATGTATAGGGAAAATAACTTCAAAGGTTAGATCAAAAAGACAGTAGATTAACAACGCAAAATAGGAATACCCCTCTTGCATACCCCAGCTTTGAGGCTACAAAGACATATGTTTCTTTTGGGCAGTCTAAGCATGTGAGCAAGGGAATTATGCCTCCATTTCAGGACTGCATTTCCAAGGAAACAGTAGGTGACAAAGTTCAAACTTCTTCTCTGAACTAACACTTCACACTGACAACATTTTGGTATAAAGCATGGTGGTAGCTTCTCCCCCTGCTCACCTCCGAAAAGTATTGATAAGCAAGGGATGCAGGAGATCTTTCTACATGACGTCTACCTCTAGATTTCAGCTGCTACTGCTGTGCTTTCACTGCAGGCATACAGAAAAACTGCTAGCTTCATTTTCATTATTTTCATTCCAAAAGGCATTGCAGTCATCGAGATTTGCATCATATCAGTCCAGAACAAACAAAAATTTGGAAGGCATCAGAAAAAAAAATGAACTACAGAAAAAACAACCCCAAATTTTATATTCTTTCAAGTGTTGGGCTTTTTTTCCCCAAACTGCAACTATTTTTAAATCCTATTTTCTCAGTGTTAAATATACCTTCTCTGAAGCAGGGGGTGGGGAGGAATCTCCTTCATGGCTACAAATTTAAGTTGCTTCCTCTTTATTTGCACAGGCCGCTAAAACGTTCGTATGTTCTTTATGCTGCAAAAGGTACAGCTTGCACAAGGAACTTATATCTGGATTATATCAAGTAAAATTCACTTCAGTTCACAGACGGCAATTTCCTTGCCAAGTTTTATGTTATTAATCCCTTGGTAAGCTGAAAGGAAAAATATCTGGTTCTAAACTCTTCATAAAATGAAGAAGGGAAACCCATGCTTGCAAGAGGAGTGAACAAAAATCTCATCTGTGGAATTTTAACCATATTTATGAACATTGCTGTTTAAAGTAAAAGAATAGGAAAAGATGAAGTAAATTTCAGCTTCTAATAAATACAATTACATTATTTGCTATAAGATGGATGTTTAGGACAAGATGATAGCTCCAGATTCACATCAGTGTCTTAAAAAAAAAAAATTACTCCGGATATTTTAGGTATTACCTTTCACCTACATATTGTAAAATTCATTAACTAAACTTCTCTGGCTGAATGAATGTAAAACTTACATAGATGTATGTGGAAACAATTTGCCTTAGGTGAAGACATTCTAATACAGGCATGAAAAACCTTCTCAGTGTGCACAATTTATAGCAGGAGGTAACACTTCCCACATCATTTAATTTGTATCTTTAATATAATAATGCCTTCATTTTTTCCTTATGAAAAACAAAATGTAAACTTTACTTAGTACAACTCATCAAGATAAATTGACTACTGTCCAAAGGTCATTGCTGCTTAGCAATAGAGTCTGTAAGGCTTTTTGGTTAGTGGGAATCTCAAGTATCAGTTTTGCTTAGGTATTCAGGTAGGTGTACATGGAGCACAGTGGGAGACAAGAACAGCATTATCCAGGGCAAGAGCAGTGCAGGCTATTTGTTATCAAGACAGCACTGAGAAGATTAAACTATTTCATTTTTGGACATTACAAAAGAAAAATGAGTGAAAAAATCCCAGCTACAATCTTTTAGGAGGCCATGCACCTGTCTCCCACCCAGCAGCTGTGCTCAACCTAAGCAACCACGTGCCTGTTTTGGTACGTTTGAGAACAGTCACAATAATCCAAGTTGTGGGTTAATGCAACAAGTAGAAGTATCACCAAAGGTCTCAAAACTATAAGCATTTGTTAATTCTTCAAATGGACCCCCAGACTCACTCCAGCTGCCTGTGGTAATAGGATCTGGGGAGTCTTACAGCCCTGCAGGCTCTTCCCTGGCCCCAAGTGGTGGGGCATTCCCTCGTCTCAATGCGCCCCGGCCCCACCACATAATGTTAATTTGTGACAACACTAACACTTCATTAGTCTTGGGATCTTAATGAGAGAACAACCTAGATGAGTAAATTAATAGTTGGTAAACTCCATTGCAAACTCAGAAACAGACCAGAATAAATCCACTGCCAAGTACCTACTATTTTTGACATCATGTCTTCAGCACACACTGTCTCAGCTCTGCAGATCTGCTCCTCCTCTACTTCAGTAGCAAAGTAAAATTTTTAATACACACCATCTCCAAGCTTGGGTGATAAAATTTGAATCCCAAATTAGATTTGACATTTGTAAGTTATAGGCTAAGAAAAAGCATTTACAAAGCTTCTCTTTGGACCAATTATTTTCATAGATCTTAAAATTTCAGAGGTAATTATGAAACTCAGACAATAATATGCAAGGGCATAAGCAAAATGAATTATTAATAAATTAACAACTAATCAAATGGCAGTCATACAAGTGTCTCAGTGGTTTTCATATCATGAATATGAATAACAGGTTCAACTATAAGAAAAAGTAGTGAAGCTGTGGAAGAAAGTCTAGGTATTCTGAATAATGATGTAAGGTGTTGCAAGAAACTGAATATTAAACTTAGAGTAATAGGAAAAAGGAATAGATGTAGCTCTGCTATAGATCTTGTCTATATTGTTTCGAGCTGTACACTTGATGTGAGCTACACACTCCAAAAAAAGGTAATAAAGAACACTTTCTGTAGAGAAGTGGAAAAAGTAGGAGGGTTCAAGTGATAATCAAATAAGAAGCTTCATTGCACAGTGTGGCTTTGCTTTAAACAAAGAGGAACTGGTGTCTTAGCACATAAAATTAGTTAGAAATTAATTTGGTTCTAAAGAACAAATGACAGGTGCCAAAGAAGGCTTCCAAAGAGAAGATAAATATTTAGTGGCATATAAACAGAGTGCTTACATTAAAGGATAACATGAAAATGCCACAAACTGGAAGTCATATAATTCTGAGAAAGCAAAAAAGCTACAAAACATAAGCACACGGACAAAGATCTCTGAAGCACCCTCATAGCCATAGTAGAGCCTTACAAGAGGAAGGAGAATTTCTGGAAGTAGAAAGCTTCTTGACATCATAGTTACCAACTGCATATAGTGGAAAAAACAGTGATGCCTCTCTATAAGCTTTACAGAAAAGAAAATTTTTAACAGAGATGGGTAAAGGGTTCAGGATGTTCAGATAAGCCACAAAATGAATGCATGGTGTGTATTGCATTGAATGAGATAGTGAAAGAGACCCAAAGGGACTCTCTAGCAAATATATCAGGAACCAATAAACTAATTCATAGACTTTTATATGATTTTTTTTTCCCTCTCAGCACCAACGAATTCACCTACTGAGAAAGAAAACTACTGTTGACTCTGGCCAGTTGATGCAAATGACTTACACTTTTTCACAAGGATGTCAAGTCATTTTATATGTGAGAGCTTATTTTCTTCTGATACGCAACTGTTGACTAATACTTGTATTATGGACTTCTTTCAAGTTATGTGGGTATATGCTGATATGTACTTTGCAGAAATGTGAACCTCAAACTCATGGACAGGATTGTGAAATGACAACAAAACTTCCAGAAGAAATGATATTATAATGGCACTCAGAGAAAGAATCCCAATTGGAACGGAAAACAGTGACCAGATACGTGAATTCTTAATCTCTCTGTTTCAAATTAAGGGAAGGCAAGCTGAGAAATGGCTTTTAACAATAATTCTCCCGATTTATTAATGATTTAATTTTGCCATCAATATAAAATATAAATACATTTACACATCTGTTTACCTTAAAAAAAAATCCTTCTATACTTGCTGCGCACTGAATTGTGGTGGTTGCGTTTGTGTTTTTCAATGCCAGAGTGAGTCAACAGTCTGCTGGTCTCCGAGTGCAGTTTCCTTAAAGTGCAGCACAAGGGATGCGTGCATTTCCCTCCCTGCATTAACTCAGTATGTGACTCTTGCGTAGGCTTTATAAATACACATATATCTATATTTGACATTCATTACATGTTGCTTAAAACCATCTGAAGGTATTTGTAAGAGTAGTTAGATTTCATGGGGCAAACTTGATACTGACCTTATGAACATTTTTAGGTACAAACTAGCAAATAAGAAAGACTTCAGTAAAATTATGTTTCATTATTGCTTAATTAACCAGAATCCAATTTAACCCAAGCTCTCAGAGGTCATTAGTACAGTGGCAAATTGTGCACCACTGTACCAGTGTGCTGGTGGGTGCAAATAATACTTGGTACAGTCAAGGCAAATGTTTCACTTGGCATTAACTGGCAGTCCAGCCTGGATGCTCAAGCTGCACATAAGCCAAAGACAAAAAACCTATTCAGCTGCCTGGTTAGTTAGCTCCAATATGCTAAATGAAAATTCAAGTTCAAACACTGAAATATGGTGCTATAAAGGATTTCAAGATGAGTTAATTTTTCCTGGCATTCAGTTTTCTTCCACTGCCTTAGGAAATCTGAAATACACTTTGGAGTGAACTATATACCTACCAAGAAAACATCTTTGCGTAAATGATACACCAGAACATTTAGGATTATTCCTACAGGGTTTTCTGAGATGATTTTCAATAACAACTGTTGGACCAACAATACTGAATAAATACCCAGACATACAAGATTGCATTTCATTTGTGTTTCCATTGCTACAACTCCCCTAGGTCCTTTCTCTTTTTAAGAAATCTTGTGGGGATTTTAAGAACAAGTGCAGACATGTCTGTGCAGAAAGAACGGCCTTGGGAGAGAGATACTTTCATGCTTGTGGGGAAGAAACTGTGGGATAGAGAAGCGGGAGTTTAGCACACAGGGAACATCTTGACATTGTTTAGCTAAACGCTTGAATTGTGTATCTGCTAGTCCCTAGACAAGGGTAGGTTCTCACTTCTTACCAAAATAGGCCTGAGAAGCTAGAAGTAGTGGAAAAGTACTGAAATGTGTTGTTAACTTAGCATTGGTTAGGTACATGATCTGTGAGTTGATTGGCTCATAACTACATGTCTTATCGCATGATTGGATATCAGTTTTGTAGCCACTATACGGGTTGTGCTGTAAAAAGTATAAAAGGTGCTGGTTTAGAAATAAAGATGTCTCATTCTCCACTTCAGACTGAGTCTGTGTTACTTTAGATGTGACACACTCTTAACATGCTAAATTACTTGTATCACATTGATTTTTTATTTGATGGGACCTATCTCTTTATAGAAAAACAGAAGTAAGTTTAGTCACTGCTCAGCCAGCAAAATCTCCAAGACTGAACCACATTGTGAAACCTGACATCACATCTCCCTGCACACAATATCTTATTTTCATTGTCACACCATAGTGCTAAAGCATACAGTTAAGTGGGAGATGAATTTTCCAGATTTCAAAACTCTGCATGAACCGCTACAGAGACACATACATATGGTAACATCCCTATGGGGTAGGTGATTAAACCTTCACACTGAGATGAATGCTATGCAAACTCAAGATAGCAGAGGGGTGTGGTGTAACTTGAGGAGGTCCCCAGGTGCTCTGAATTCCACATTATAACTCCTAACCATGAAAAAAATACAATACAGTACTGTGTGGATATTAGCAACAGATTCCTCTCCAGGCAGTCTTTACTTTAAGCACATATCTTTTCTTTCATTTAAATGGTCTTAACAGAACATGTCCTTCATGTTTAGCAATTTTTTCTAGGGCTTTATCAGATCCCAGTAATGGAAAAGCTATTTCAAAACCTGAAGGAAGTAGTATGCAAGTTATAAAAATAAGGTGCAACAATTAGAAAAGAAAGAATAAAGGGTGGAAAAAAAGACATCTGTTGTACAGTCTGCTTGAGTTGTTCATAAATTCTTATTAAAGTAACTTTGTTAAGAAACGAGTTAAGCCTGTTTTGCCTGGTTATGTTTAACAAGGTTTACATAGCTGAAGTAGTATTTTGTGATTGGGGTACTCCTCCAGTATTTTCTACTTCTAATCCCTTTTACATACCGCATTGGGATGAATTACTCCATAGGAAATGCCTATTATTCTCCATTGAACAGATCTAAAGCAGAGGTTTACATGTAGATTTTGTTTTATACATCTTTTATATGCCATAAACTTTACTTATGAACTCTAATGCAACATTTTAATGTAGCTCATTTGTATTTATAGAGCAAGCTGTCACAGAAAAGAGGGCAATAGCAACCACAAACATAGAGCTGCGTGGCAAGGGTGAGGGGTTGGTATGCATCAGAAAACACTGCAGTCCCACGTGGAAAACCAAAAACTAGGAGACCTTTCTCCAGCACTGCTTTACCATTTACACTATCTGCCAACTAGTTTGGCTGCCTGAAATCGGAAGATCCTTTGCTTTGCTCAGAGCATAAGCGCAAGCCATGGCACAAGGTTAAGAAACAAAGATCTTTGCTTCTACCAAGGAATCTCCCAATAACCACAACAGCTCTCACTTAGTTTGCTTTGGATCTATAATGAGCGTAAACCACAGAAGATACAAAAAGAATTATTCAGATACAAGTAATATTCATATATTTCAGTACCATCAGTTTTAAAACAAATAAATTTTGATTTCCAGGCTTCCTACTTAAAAAGTATTAAAGTAATGAAGAAAACATGCACAGGTGAGTGCAATCAGACCACAGATGCATCCTATACTGAATACATACATCCATATGTACAAATGCACAAACATGTAGGATCACAGGATGGGTCTAAAAAAGCCACTCAGGAGAGTCTTACCATTGAATAATCTAGAAACAATACTGTTGACTATCATTACATGTAATCGTATTTATCAAAGCTGTTTTTTCAAAAGATGTCATTAAATCGCTACCTGCCTTACCCCTTTAGAGCTACAGAAATGTGAAAAAATAAATAGCATATTTTCCTGATTTCCTTTCAGCCAGGATTTCCAAATTGCACATGTTAGCATAGCTAATGTCTGAGCCTTAGGTCTGAGCAGAGACAAGCTCTCCAGCTGCTTGGCTAACTGCTCCTATCCAGCAGCAAGAGTAGAAAGCCTCTGACCATCATTTGAGAGTGCAGGTCAGATGTAAATCTGGTAGAATTTATAGTATATCATAATTTTCAACTGAAATAAAATACTACAGAACAGGAGATTGTAACGGTGATGGGGTTTCAAATGTGAGGTATGTTATTTTCAGAAAGTGTCGATGTACTTGGATGGTTCTGTTCCAAAACCTATCCTGAGTCCAGCAACTAGAATACCATGTTTAATAATGAAATGCATATAACTTATAGACCGCTGCTTGTGGTTTTGATCTTTGAAGACTTTAACTATACTTGTTTACATTTAGTGCTGCTTTTTTATTAAATTAGATGTCCAGACAAAGAGAAAATATTCCAGGAATATTTTCCATTTTGTTTACACCACAGCAAAAGTCTAAAGCATCCAAAAGAAAGAAAGAAAATATAAATGACTGTTGTCAGTAACCTCCTACTGTGTTTGCGACGTCTTTAAAAAGCAGGATTTTATTACTTCTAGTTCTCTTCCATTTCCTTTGCTCTTCTCTCCTACTTGAATTTTTGAATTGCACATGCTAAAGCTGGCTATTAGAACCTTGACTCATACGAAGTTCTTTGGTTTTTTTTAATGCCCCTTCCTGTATTTACAAGTAGCAGGTGATCTTCCATAGGTCGGCAAAACATATTTTGGTCAACACTGAGATCCTGTCTCTTCAGAGATCCTTTTAAACAAGATGCATGCTAGGTGGAGAGGGAATATGCATCTCTGAAATGAAAACTGAGGTTGGCTGAGGGTCTCAACTTCTTAAAAAACTCAAGAATATTCATCTGTGTCCACAAATATGGTAGGGGTGCCAAAAAAAGCAGAGATATATTATCAGAATCACAAACCGTGCATCATTAAACTACACACAACTTCAGAGGTTTTTCATATCACCTTTACAGTCAAAGCATCTACTTCATATCCAAAAATTGTCTTATCAGAAGCAGTTATTTTTATAAGCACTGCAAACTATTCAAACTTAAAGAAAAAAGTCTAACAACTGGAAATCATTGTACTAAAGATATTGCTTCTTTTTAACTCTTATTTTAACACTATTTTTGGTCGTTTCTCTTGGAGATGTATATTTGCAAGTATTGCACACAAACCGCATGCAATAATACATGATGGTTTTGTTATGTCAATTATGAAATTAATAAGTGAAAATACTTGATTCACCGTTATATCGCCTTTTTTACATCAAATAAAAACATTTTTGGAAATTGATAAGCATATTCATTATAAAAGTTAAAAATCTGAGTTTCCATTCAAGTATTTTAAAAACAGAAATTAGAATTACTTCTTTTAAGATTAAAAGATTCTTTGGAAAGATTTAATATGTATAAAAAGCTTACTCTAACTTTATAGTTGTAAATACAGGCACATATGTTTGTATCAATTAATTTAAGCACAGTTTCAATTTAGGGAGTTAAGATGAGGAAACAGGTTATAAAAATAAAGAAAATGCCACAGACGTTAGAAACAAGACATTAAAGACAAAATACTGTAATTTTCTTAACAACAAAAGAGAGTGCAAATATGCTGATTATACATTTAACCAGCTCTTGGGCTATTTCCAAGACCAGCCTATTATGAAACTACTCCAATGAATAGTTAACCAGAACAAAGTCAGAGGCCAGTAAGAGCTGAAAAAAATGTTTCCCTTATGTGCAGATGTAGAAATGTCCAATCCAAGTAATCCTCATCCTCCTGCTCCTACTGTTTCACAAGGAACATCCGGTCCACTTCAGCCCTCAGCCAAGAAAACCAACAGAGAACAGAAGATGTGACCACATGCAAGTCCCTGCATCCCCGACTGGCCAGTTGCGCCCCCAAACCTCCCTTCAAAAGGCATCATTGAGACGAGACTACAAAGCGTGGCCAGTGAAATTAGACTTGAGTTTCCCTAGCAGTTAGTTTTAGGGAATAGAAATGTTGCTGTGTAGAGAAATATTAGCAGTTCCTCCAGTGAAATAGTGAAGCATATGGAGGTTACTGCAGGAAATAAATCTTAAGTTAACATTCAGCAAGCAGAGAAGCAAAGGGAACTGATTTGATCATTGTGTCCCCCAGTGTAGTCTTTCTAACAAGTTGACTTATATTGGTTTTGCTCACATAGCAATACATGAGATATTTCTCTCACTTCTATTCTTGCAAATGTTCTTATTACAAAAGACTAACTGTTAGAAGGAAATAGAAACTCCCTTGCCCAACTTCATCATGGTTCTATACATGAAATAGGACTTGCAGATCACTTAGGGAATAGATATGTTAACATATTGCAGGCAGATACCAGGAATTCCCAATAAGAACGTATGTGAAATAATCACCGTTTATTGATTTTGTTCTTTCATGCTTTAAATTTTCCTGTTCTTTAGTATTTAAAATAGTCAAAATTAATTCTTGGGATATTCTGGCTTGTCTTTGATCATCCCATCACCTGAGGGATGGTAGAGAGACCTTACATAACTAAAGCAGCCAGAATCACATACTTGGAAAAGCTTCAGAGGGAAACAATTACCAAGATCCTTATTTTCTTGTCTGAGGATGCCGTGTGATGCAATCAAGCAGTTACTTAAAAGAATTGAAAATGTTCAGTCACTGGACACAATTCAGCTCCAAAGAAGCTGGAAAGGGTGGGGAAAGTTTTCATTTGTGGTTAGTTTGTTTTTTGGGTTTGTGGTTTTGGTTTTTGGGGGGTTTTGTTTATATTTGCGTAGAGGTGCAGTTTTTCTTTTTTATAAGGTCAAGAATTTCTCCTTTTAGGCATACTCTAAATTCAC
Source organism: Neomorphus geoffroyi (assembly GCA_033558235.1). Taxonomy (NCBI): domain Eukaryota; kingdom Metazoa; phylum Chordata; class Aves; order Cuculiformes; family Neomorphidae; genus Neomorphus; species Neomorphus geoffroyi. Next base: position 16,672,042 of record JAUMJM010000033.1, on the reverse strand, counting down.
AAAGGAGATGATTGACATAATCTGAAAGGGAAGAAGCTGAAGTTATAGACTGAAACTATAAAATAGCAAGGAGGAGAAATACTTAACAATTTCAGAAATAAAAGAAATTTTTGAATTTTTGTGCCACCATAAAAGCTGCCTTAGCATAAGAGACTCAAGATGAAGTGATTTGGCCTAATAAGCAACTTCAGGAGGAGAAAAGTTAGGCAACAGAATAATGTTTTCAGAGGAATTTCACTGTGACTTGCCATTGCAAAGCCTGGGTAATATACTGTGCAGCAGGTAAACTGGACACAAATTTGGAGAGGACAAGTTTTATATCAGTTATTTGAAAACACTGTCAGAATTGCATGGTGAACATGCTGTACAGAAAGTTCACCAAATACAAGTCATTCACTTAACCTCCTTGAGGAATGATTTAGGGGTGAAAAAAAAGAGTAGTTTAATCTCGATATTTTCTGTAGGTTATTCATATCAAGTCTCTTCATTTTATTTTCTATTTCTTCAGAATAGTTTTAAGACCTTTGTAATCCGTTTATTCTACAAATGAATTTGCTTGTAGAATAGTTGACACTGGAAATTTATGGCCCTGGACAATAGGCAACTACACGCCCTGCTCAAATATCCCATTGAAAGCAGGTAACTAAAATGAATTTACAGTAAGGGTACGTTTCATATTACTCAGCTAAGCAAGTAGGAGATAGACCAGCCTAGAAGAGGAATAGCCAGTATATACTTAGGCCATCTAAGAAACAAATGATTTTCATCAGCTGGAGTTGAGGACATACATTACTTCTGACTTATCTGGATTATTCATAGCTTGTCTGATCAGATAGTTAAGTCTAGGCACTTAAAATTATTTGCTCTTGAAAATTATTCGGCTTCTTACAGAAAATATGTTTGACAAATAAAATATGAATACCTATTTCAGATTCCACTTAAAATAATAATAACAAAAACAACTTGAATACTTTCAATCCAATTCTGTAAGACAATACTCTCCTTAATCTTGTCACTGATAATTCCTGAAATCAGGCACTGAACTGAATTTATTGCTTATAGGCTTATTCTCTACTTATTTCAGAAGATTTTCCACTCAGTTTATGGGGAACACAGCTTACCTCAGTTCATCTGCTTTTCAGCAGCCCCTGCTAGCACATCCACAGTGTTTTCAACTTCTGGAGATGGATGCTATTTCAAATCAGGCAGTGCAAACTCTCAGAGCTAGAAAAAAGCTTGTGGGCTTTTGCTTTTATTTTGAAACAATTAAACCAGACTGTAGCTAAGACTTTCATGAGATCTGCAGATAAAAATCCAAATACAAGTTACTGCAGACACAACAAAAATAATCACTTATTTACTTAGCCAAAACCCACACCTGTGAATTTTAACACACAGCCTATGTGTAGCACATTGGTACCCATTTAATTTATAGTGGTCCGTACAGAAGGCAGACAGAAATTGTCATTTTCCCATTTGTTCACTTGCTTTTTCTCAAATGGCAATTTCTACAGGAATTTTCTCTTGCCAACCAATCTTCACAAGATTCTTCATAAAAGAAACATTTTCAGTATGTGTTCTCTCTGACAAATCAATGACAAATGTGGTTTGCTCAGAAAATCCTTACAATCAGTACTGAGGTAGACATCAAAAGCACAGCTAAATTACAGCTCTAAGAAAACACTAGGAAGTTCAGTTAGACTCTTGTAAAACCAAAATTATCAGTTTTCCCTTTAGAAAAAAAAAAAAAGTTAAGAGATACTAAGCATTGTTTCCAACCTAATGAGTCTCCTTTGAAGCTGCAACACAGCAGCAAATGCCAAGTAGATGTGTTTTTCAAAATACTTATCTAAGTACTTCATATGGGCTGATGACCATTTATTTTATTTATTAGTCTATGTGGAGCAATTTAGCTTTAATATATTTCTTTTCAGCTAATCTGTGCTTGAGTGATTTCTGATTCCATGCTGTGAAGAAGGTTAAGGATAAATTCTAGTTTCCTGCCAGTTATAAAACTATCATTTTGTTTTCTCCAGTCCTTATAAAGAGATGGAACGCAAACACATTGTACTCTTAAAAAAGGCATTGTGCAGCAGATGAACTTCCAAAACAAGTAAAAGGAAATTTCACAGTATAGATGTTTTTATATTTAGAACTACAAAAGTATCATGTAACTAAAGAGGTTTGAAGGGTTGGTTGGTTGTTTTAAAAAAAAAGACCTATCTACATGCTATTGTTGGGGGGGGGGGGGAGGAGTCTTTTCCAGAAATATTTCAACATGTGATTAGAAATGCTTTTAAGCTGAAATAATGGAAGATTTAGATTAGATATTAGCAAGAAATTTTTTACTGTGAGGGTGATGAGGCACTGGAAAAGGCTGCCCAGAGAAGGTGTGGATATCCCATCCCTGGAGGCGTTCAAGGCCAAGTTGGATGAGGCTTTGAGCAACCTGACCTAGAAGAAGATGTCCCTGCCCATTACAGGGGGCTTGGAACTGGATGATCTTTGAGGTCCCCTCCAACCCAAACCATTTGGTGATTCTATGCCCTGCACTGTCCTTTATCCAGTAATAAACCTGTACTGCAGTTACTTCACTGTAACACCACGCCTGGGCTTGGGCACAGGCCAGATGCTGGTTCCCTTCCTGCATCCAGCTCTGTGGGCAACCACTTGGGAATGCTGTCCCCTCTGGAGCTCTAATGAATCACTGTTCTCAGTTCCTAAATTTGCACTTAGCCACTTACATGATTTTTAACAAGCAGGGCTTGCTCATGCTACAGCCTGTCTAGTTTTCCCCAAAGTTTTTTTCAACTCCATCTTACTTCTGCCATGCTTCAATGTTTCCTTGTTCTGTTCAGCCACTTCCAGATTCTGCCTGAAAAATAAGTTCCTCTACTCTACCAGTCTGCCTTCAACTGTTATCGTATGCATGTTACTCTCAGCTCTTGTATCTTCACTGTCTTCTTAAAAAGGAGAGGAAAACACTGAAGAGAGGATTAATAAAACACAAAGAAAACATACCAGATCTCTATCCAGCTCACAGCGGAAATCAAACAATATTTTTCAAATTATGAGCTCATTTCATGTTCCAAACCCTTCAAGACTCTCGAGTTTTCCAAATGTGGGAAAGCAATCATTTAAAAATTGATCACAAGTCAAACATAAGTAAATCAAATTTTTCTTTTGCCTTTCCCACCCTGATAACTGATGAAATTAATTTATGTTATTTTCATCTCTATTCCTGTTAAGAAACCTATCTTCTTCCTAGCTTATCTGGCTCCTGTGTAAATAATGGTCCTGTTGGCTTTTTTGTAGCATCCCTCTTTTGCCTGTTGGAAACAATCTGGAAACAGCAGGAAAAGCTGTGAGCTGAGGAAAAAGTCTCAATTACAGGACATATTTTGGCAAGTGTCAAATGCAAGGAACATCTGGTAAACATTGACTTGGCCAGCTTAACCACTGATGTTGTTGTCAGATAATACTATGGGTAAGAATCACTTGTTTAGGGAGGCCCTTTCAAGAGTCAGTAATTTGAAGTTTAACTTAAGCTGAATACATAGAAAAATAAAAGTTGTAATGTAAATTGAAACAGTTTTTAACAGAAACCTGTAATTTTTTCAAGATCGGAAACTCTGAAAAGTTCATATTTCCATTTTCAGTGGATAATACCTCTTTCTGAAGGAAAAAAAGATCTATGATTTCCATTTAAGTTTATAATGTGATTTTTTTAAAGGTTTATGCTGTGTTTTTTAAAGTGTAATTACACGTGTCAAGTGCTCATCTTAGCCCTTCAGAGTTTATATAAACTCCCAGAAGGATTGAACAGGACTTGGCATGGAACAAGACGTGGACAATTATTTGAGCTCTGAGCAATTATAGGAAGAGTAGAAAGTGAACAGTAATTGCTAATTTTGACTTTCTTCTGGAGAAAACAGATTCTTTCTTGAACTCTTTGGAAAAATTAGAAAAAGCAGTACAACAAATTATTACCACATGGAGAAACCCAAGCTAGCTGAACAAGCCAATGACCCATCATATGGTGGGATAGACTTAAATATCAGTAACAGTACAGTTTCTAGGCCAGGCAATCCCACCAGGAACGTTCACAAGTTGTTAACTCAATGGTTTGGGGTTTCTAGAAATAAATAGATGCTTTTTGGAAAGCTTGATAGAGTTCCTTTCATCAAGGGAGCCACTAGAAGCTTTGCACAAGACAAAAAGAAAAATCACTGAAGATGCTAAATGCAATCAGGTTTTGAAGAGTTCAAAGTCTGCCCTTTGGAAATCCAGGGTGGCAGTTCTGCTGACCCCTCTCCTCACTGCCCCAAGAAGCAAGAATTGTATCATCTCATGATCACTGTGCCCCAGGTGTCCTCCAACCGTCACTTCTTCCATGAAGCCCGCTCTGTTAACAAACAGCAGATTCAACTGGGCACTCTCACCAGTTGTGTTAGGAAGTTCTCATCCATACACTCTATGAACCTTCTAGACTGTCTATGAACCTTCTGCTGTGTTGTACTTCCACCAGACATCTGGAAGGTTGAAATCCCCCACGAGAACAATAGGACATGATCGCGAGACTTCTCCTACGTGTTTATAGAAGAGCTTATCACTCTCTTCATCCTGGTTGGGTGGGTGATAGCAAACTCCTACCACAATATCTGGGTTATCACGCACACCGCTGAGTTTAACCCATAAACAATCTACCTTATCATCACTATTACTGAGGTCTATACAGTCAAAATACTCTGACATACAGAGCAACCCCACCCCACCTCTTTCCTAGTCTGTCCCACCTAAATAGCTTACAGCCATCCATGGTAGCACTCCAGTCATGCGAGTAGTCCCACCATGTTTATGTGATGACAATTATATCACAATTGTTCTGCCTCTCCACAGCTTCCAGTTCATCCTGTTTGTTTCCCATGCTGCGTGCATTACTGTCAATGCACTTCAGATGAGCTGTTGTCACCCTCTCTTTTACTATCTGTCTAGATGGAGATCCTAAGCTATCGTGCCCCTCAGGTACTGGGGTGTTGTCCCCATATTTAATTCCATTAGCATGGCTGATGTTCCCCTCCCCCTTCCAATCTAGTTTAAAGCCCTCTTAATTGGCCCTACCAGCTTCTTTGAGAGAGTCCTTTTGCCCTTGGGGGACAGATGCACCCCATCACCTGCTAGCAGGCCTGACATGCACACCAACCCGTTATCAAAGAACCCAAAGTTCTGTTCTTTGCACCATGTTCTCAGCCATTTATTTAATTCCCGGCTCCTTCTCTCCTCATTCCCTATGACAGAGGAGAAGACCACCCGTGCTCCTGAATCCTTAACCATTCGCCCTAAAGCTTTAAAGTCCTTTTTAATAGCCCTAAGGTTTCTGGTAGATCATTGTTTCCTAATTGGAAAACTACTAGGGGATAGTAATCCGTGGGCTTGACCAGCTTGGGAAGTTTCATGATCACATCCCTCACCGAGGCCCCAGGTAGACAGCAGACTTCCCTCTGCAATGGGTCAGGTCTGCTTATCGGTCCCTCTGTGCCCCTAAGCAGGGAGTCACCAATAACTACAACCCTCCTCTTCTTCTTAGCAGAAGCCGTTTTGATTGACAGCTGCTCTTTTTTTTTTTAGCCTGGGAAAGGTTTCCAGGCTATGAGGATTTTCAATAATTGGGTTCGGTTCCACTTGCAGACCTGTATCTGTTCTGCAAGGGCACCTGCGAGGCCAGATTTGGGACCGGGGAGATGTGCCTGCTGTGACGAGCAGGAACCTGCTGCCACTCTGCTTCATGATTTGGGATGCCCCCCTCAGCTGAGTGCCCAGGGGCTGGGGGGTCCACCTTTGTACAAAGCACGTCTGCCTGTTGGGGCTGAGACCGGGAGCACAGAGCCTTAGTCCAGAAGTCGATTTCCTGCTCACACTCCCCGAGAGCCCTCAGCCTGGCGACCTCCTCTCTCAGCGCAGTGAGCGGGCGGAGGAGTTCCTCCACCCGAGCGCAGCCCCCACGGGTGACCTTGTCCCTGGTGTCAGATACCGGTGCGGGAGGGGCGCACGTCCCGCAGCCCGGTACCTGGGTGGCAGCGTGCACCCACTGCGGCTCAGTCTGCGAGGCCTCCTCAGCTGTAGTCGGTGCAGAGCGAAGGGAAGACTCGGGTTTCTGGCGAGTGGCCACTGTGCTTTACCGGCGCCTCCTCCTCGCTCGCCCTTGCCTTCCCGCCCTGCCTTCGCGAACTCCCGCGGTGCTGCCCGGGCCGGCCCCTGCACCGCCCCCGCCCCGTGAGCGCTGCCGCTTCCGGGGTTACGAGAGGGGCTCTGGCGGGGCCTTCGCTTGAGCCTGCCCGGGCCCAGGGGATTCCCTGCCCGCCTCGGTCAGGCACCCGGCTGCAGAACTTACTGTTCCTCCTGCCGAGCCTCGCCGAGTTTGTTTTAGAGATCCCTACAGAGTCCTCTGGATCGCTCTGAATACCATGTATGGCGCTCACTGTAGGGCTCCCTGTAGCTCCCTGTTCCCCCCCTTTAGAGTCGGCTGTAGAGCCCCTATCGCGCCCTGTGGCCCCACTATCGGGCTCCCTGTAGCTCTGTGTCCCCCCCACGTGGAACCCCCATAGCTCTCCCATTGCTTCCTGTGTCTCATTCAGAGCCCCCTATAGAGTCCCTAAATGAACCTGTGTCTTCCCCATGGGCCCCACTTTAGGGTCCCTAATGCTCCCCCTTTCCCCAATGGAGCCCCCTGTGGGGTCCCTATCTGTCCCTGTGTCTCCCCCATGGCTCATTTTAGGGCTCCTACACCCTCCTGTGTCTCCCATCTACTGAGCAACCAGCCTATTAGCATTTCATAAAAGTGATGAGAAGTGAACTGAGCATTTTTCTGCTACAATGAAGATAGAATTTACTGAAGATAACATGGGAGATAATGGAAAGATTTAATATTTACCAAGCTTATTGTACTCTGTTTTCACTTATTATGGTATTTGTGATTTAAATTCAACCTAATATGCTAATAGCATTCCATTCTATAATTTATCGTATCTGGAAGTTCTGTGTAGCAACTTGGTATCATATGTCTGTTCAGATTTGTATTAAATATATGCCTTGAAAAAAAAAGGTATTATAAACATGAAATGTAATTAATTCTGAACTTTGAGGTAAACATGCCCTCCTCCTCCTTTTAATACTAGCCCCAGGGCCTCACAGAAGCCAGGTGCCACCGGTCACCAAGGGGATACCCTTTCCACCAGGCCCCGATTTCTTTGAGGTGCCACTGGAATGGGCAAGAGAAAAGATGTACACCTCTCTCCATTCTTCTGAGACATTGTGTAATTGATGAAATTAGGTGTTTTAAACTGAAAACCAAATCAGTGTTGGTTCTAACACATTTTTACTACAAGTATTCAAGGTTGTGTTCTTGAACCCTGGAAAAAGGAGCTGTTTATGTATTTCCTGCTCTCTTCACTGTGGACATGCTAATGCAAAAATGATTTTTTTAAACATTTAAGTATTTTTAAATCTACAAGTATTTACTTTTAAAATAAAATCTTATTGTTTAGGAGACCCAACCCAAATGTTTAAAATAATTGTAATTTAAATTATGAAATGAGAAACAATAGAAATCATTGTTCACTAAAAAAATCTCCAGATGAACTTTTTCAGATTGACTTATTCAGCAACTGAGATATTGCTACCCCATATATTCACCATCCTAGCATGTAAAAACATATGGATGTAATTATTAGTAACTTGAAGCTGCTTTTAAATTATAGTAAATTAAATATTTTTGGACTGTTGAAATTACAAGTCTTTAAGAAATGTCAAATGGAGATATTGTTTGAATGTGTTTTAATAGCATGAACTACTTCTGATTTTCAAGTTAGCATATAAACTAAAACGCTGCAGGAGGCAATCAGTTACAATAACAGCCAGTTCAAAAGGGAAAGAGTAATACTAAATGTGAGGATTTAGAAACTGCTCCTTAGGCCTGTGTAAGGAAAGACTATCTCAGAGACTTATTTTACAGTTATCAGTGTGCATTTGCTGGAACAGAGACCTATTTTTATTTATTGATAAAACTAGAATCAAAGTGTAAACAAAAAAAATAATAAATCAGAAATACTTAACTAAGAAAAAAGAAGTTACTACAATCAGCTAGACCAAAACAATTTGGCATATGCAGTGGTAGCAAACGGTGTAAAGTCCTGTCCTACTGTTAACCAGAAAATCCCCAAGACCCCCTCAATCCAAACCACTGTGCTGCAGGAGGCGCTGAAAGCTCTGGCAAGGCTGAGCTAGGCTACATTCCCCTCTCTAAACCGTTAGTCATCTCCTGAGTACTAAGCTGTCTTCACTGGGTTATCACTTTGCACCGTGCATTTTCACAAAGGGTTGGTGGCTTGCTGAACCCGGGCTGAATCCCATGTTCTGGGGTTAAACATGACTTTAACTCGCTAGTGTTACTGCGGTGGGCATCCCACACATCTGAAAGCCCTGTAGTGGAACTGTGTAACTGGCAGCAGTCAGCCTGCCAAAGTTGTTCAGTGTACCAAAAAGGGCACTTATGTCCCTCGAAGGACATAAGGGGTCCTAGAAGGACCCCTGAGGTGGAGATGCATTGGTCCAACAACAAGCATCTATCACCCAGATGTTGGCATGTTTGGGAGCATTACAGTCTCGTGCAAGAGCTTTGTACTAGCTGAGGAACAACTAGCCTTGAGGCCATGCTGTAGCATCACTAAAGTAGGTGGCTATCGTGAATTATAGAGGTATGGCAAAAGGCTGAAATGTAAAGCTGAGGGACGTTTGCTTTTTTATTCTACAAGCAAGTCTGCATCTGAACTGGTCATGCCCAGTGATCACACATGGTTCAGGGTAGCTCAACTATGTTTTCCCTCTGGAGATCATTCAGAAATTTAGAGTTCAGAAAAACCCTCTGCCACCTCCTTGGAGGAGCCGTCTCATGGGTGGCTGAACTGATTTGTTCCATACCTTGCAGCTTTCCCCATGAGAAAGAGAGAGCAGCAGTGCTTGGTCAAAACCACTTCCCTGCTGATATGATGACAGAAGAAATTTTTACCATGGGATATTCTAGGCTATGTATGCCTTCTGAACGCCTTCCTATGGTTCATTCATGCCAACTCATCATGAATGAAAAAGAGAATACAGCTTGGGCAGTGGCGGCGGGAGGGGCAAACGTTTGTAGGTCTATTTTTTTGGCAAATATTTGTTTGAGAACTTATTCTTTGAAATATTTTCTAATAAAATGGCAGTAACAGTCTGAAAAGGTAAGAATTTAGAAATGAAGAAACTGCCTATCTGTTTTCTACTAGTGATGTTTCGCTTTCAAAGACTTGGTAGGTAGTATGATGTGTTGACATTTCCCTTTCTGCTACTAGTCTTCTGTTCAACACATTCAAGTCTCCCAGCTATGTAAATTTACAGTGAGCAAAAATTATTTATCTCTGCATTCATTCTTTATTTAACATACATGACTTATTTCCTCTCTTTGGTATTAATGAATACTCAAGTCTGGAAAAGCTCGGACTGCTCGAAAATGCCAAGATAAACATGAAAATATCACATGCTTCCACTTGCCCCCTCCAGCTGTTTCTTAGCTGCTCTGAACTGGTGTGCAAGCAGCCCTGCTGGTAAAAGGATATGTATGTCACATCATATGAGCTGAGGAAAGAGCAGTTTAACAGAACCTCTTGGATGGATCAGTAGAAAATAATCTTATTTAAAAAAAATGGAAATAAAACTGACTACATAGATCAAAGCATTTCTGATATTGCCAGAGAACTGCAGAGAGTGTGTGTTGTTTACATATAATACACCTTAGAGGTCACATACCTACAGTTACACTTCATAAGTTTGAAGATCACAAGAGAAAAATCTGCCTCTCTTTACTAGAAGCTGCCTAACAAACCTCTCAAAAGGGTCTGCCGGCCTTTCACAGATGTGGAAATTAAATATACACTCGGATTTCTGTGATGGCAGGGTAGAGGTCATTAACATTTCGTTTCAAATCGCTTACTTGTTAAGGAATTAATACTTCGCTCATTTGCACTAAACCAAATTAATATTTGGTCTTATCAATCTTAAAATGGAAAGTTAAACAGATACATTGGAAAAATGTTAGCTTCCACTTCAGGGAAGCTGCACAAGTGTGCATGTGCATGACCTGGCTTTGAGTCAAGATCCAGTTCTGCACTTGTGCAAGAACAGTGTCACCCATCAAATTCAATGATTTAACATCACCTGGATAGAAACTTAAGATGAACTTTACCTTCATATCAAGGTCAGAAAGTTTCCTCCTGACCTACTTGCAATCATAGACTTGGAGGTGTTTGATGTGCTCTCAGGTTGAGCCTAATTACCTGGAACAAGGGCTGTAGCTTAGGGTGACATAATGATTACTTTTTAAAACTTTTATTTACTTGGGATTTTAAGGATTGTCCTCTCTAATATTAAAGTCATAGTTACTAAAAAAACCATTTGTTGCTAGATAACTGCTTAAAAGCTCTCCAAGGGCAGGAACAACTCAGTCAAGTTGGGCTTCTCCGGAAGGGCCAGAGACAAGCAAAATCTACTGGCAAACTGTAGGTATAGCAAGAGTGAAAAAATGTCAAAGCAAACAGTGGCCACAGAAACAGCCTAGGGACAATCAGCTTTAAAAATATCTAGAATTTTTTATTCCATATTTTTTTTTTTTAATATTTTGACCTCACTGGAAAGAAATTCTGCTTTAGGATCGTCTCCAGTGAATGTGGGAAATGCTTGTTCCTTCCTTCAAGACAGGTTAAGTCTTGAATTCAACCATCAACTCATTGGTTGCCATTATGGGTTATAGATAGGAGCTTAAATAATAGTAGATATTCTATAAAAATTATTGTACAGCAGAAATGAAGCAAGAGAACACATTCCATGTTCTCTTTACTTCCCAACATAGCACTACACTCAATTTTTGAACTAACCTCTAATAATGTGCTGAACCCAGTGATCTTCTAACTGCCTTGGGAAAAATCTGTGGCTTTGAAACTAGAAACAAAAAATGTTTCTGCAAATCACATTGTTTATTCCATTTCATAGATGAAAAATAGCAGAGCTGGCTGCTGGTTTGGTAGACTTCAAGAGGAGTATATGAGAACAGGGTGCTGTGAGCCAGGAACATCAAACTGAGAGGTTATGAGATTAAAGACAACAAAAACTCCCACAACCAAGTACAAATAAGCATCTAAAATATGTACTGGAGCTGAATAATGAGGGAGAGGACACTGAGAGCATGTGCCTAGAGCTCTGGCTCCTCAGGTTCAATATTCCCATTACCTGCTACTTCTGACGTGAATAACCATACAGGCAAAACATGCCAGACCTTGGAGCTGCTCTTCCCTGGTCTGAGAGTTAATATATGGTTTATTGAAGCAGCTGGAATTTTTTGGTTGGCTGGAGTTTGGGGATCTTTATTTTTTTTTTTTTTTTTTTCCAAGAAAGTAGAACATATTACAACACAAGAGATAGCCTATGACTGTTTGTCACATGTATACACTGACTTGACGGAACAGGTGATTGGAAGTCTAATCTATCATCTAGAGACCAGTACAGCAAGTAGAGAAATAGGTGAGAAATGTATGGTCTCTATTTTCTTATGAGCGCACCTGAATCCTCACTTAAATGAAACAGGGATGAGAAATTCGCAAAGGTCTCTGGATAGAAGGGTGCAGAAGCGGTTCCTGAAGAAAGAAGCTGGGGCTCAGGGTCAGAACTAGGAAAGAGGGATGCTGCTGCTTCTCCTCCATGTTCAGCCACTACCCATCTCTCTTCTACCTCCTCCTCTCTCCCGCACATTCAGTGCCCTTCACACCCCTAGGGATCCGGGTCCAGGTCAGCAGCATCCACTGCGGGTTGCAGCGGGATGGACATCTCACTGTCTGATAGCACATACTGCTCAAACAGCCCATCTGCATCCCTGCCGTTGCAGGCAGATGTGCAGTGCTCCAGCATGGTATGCACCGCACACATGGCTGCTGTCACTGACAGCTCTCATTTTTCTTATTTAATTTAACATGAGGAAGAAATTCACATCACCCCCAGCATCAAGAATCTTTGAATCGCATGTAGATCATCAGCATAAGACTGCTACTAAGACAATCTCTCTCTGTGAACAAGACTCATCTCGACAAAGTCCTTTACTAGGCTTGTGTTAGCTATGTTTGCATTTCCAAAAAATGCTTTAAGAGTGTTTTCAAGACTATTTGCAGAACACCAGCAATGTCCCAGAAACCTGCCCAACTGAAATGGATTCTTTACCATTAGGCAATTTAGGAAGTTTTCTTCAGCATTTTGAACGTATTCCTCACTATGTTCCTTATTATAAACTCTCTCTATACTTCCAGATCACTTTAGTCATCAACAACTCATTTGCCTGGAAAGAAGATCGCAAGATTTTTACATTGCCAAAGCAGTTGTTGTTGCAGTTGGAAGTGAAAGGGCACAGGGGACATCCTCCTGGCCCCGACCACTTAATTTCCAATCACCACCAAACTGAAATGTTTCAGATGCAAAAATTGAGTTCCTTTTGTTTACCTCAGGGAAATCAATGCTCACATATGCTGGCATGAACTCCATCTGACAACATTCAAGATAAATGTCCCATTAGCTCTGTCAAAGGCTTCAGGAGTTTGCATTGGAAAAGAATAACTGTAATTTCTGCAATAAACGCTTAGCTGGAATAAATTGTGCCTCCTCCGTGCTGCTGGCTAACACTTGCTGCTGTTTTGAGGAATCTGCCAGCTGTATTCAGTTTTAGTTACTCACTGAAATTAATTCATTTCTCCTGCTGTTACCTGACAACTAGTTAAGATGCCCAGGATGTAATCTTAGATGTAATCTTCAATATTACATGTATATGTATCTAGAGATGGACATCTTAAATATTTAACTTTGCTTACTGTTTTTGACAGTATTGCAAATGAGAATACAATTAGATTAGAAATATTTGTCATTGTTATTTTTCCATTTAAAAGCCAAATGTTAAAACTTCAATTAGCAAATACTTGTATTTGCAGTATCAAGCCTTAACCTATTTATCAGATGTTTTCTTGCACACAAGGTCATTTTAGATTCCTAAAATGTTTTTTCTTCTGACACACAGCTCAGTTAATATTCTTTAACTTATTTAAATATATATATATAATTTTCGTAGTTCTTCCCAATGAGCAGTTGCTAGAAAACTCAACTCCTCAATCTTCATTATGTGTCTGTAGAGATATTGTATTCTCTTACCTTCAGTTCAGCCAATGCACATTGCCATTATTATATTTTAACAAGTCCTACAGGCTGCAGCCTTATTATGCTGCGTGCTGAGCATATAAATAATCTATAGTGCGTCCCACCTCACATCTCTTACTGTCAAGGCAAAAAGTAACAGGTTAATGCAAGGAATAGGTGGGAGAACACAAGGCAACAGTCAGAAAATTCAGTTAAATGTAAGAAGCAATCAATGAGTACAACACAACCCCTGCCTGTCCATGGCTGACTCCTTGTCCCCTATCCCCTTTATTTTTTTATTTCTGTCACAACAGAGGTAGCTGCTGGACATGGAGTCCGATGGTCAAAGGTGATCCTGCAAGTTCCTATGGGACATTTCAGCCCGGTGTAGGAAATAATGCCTTTCTATTGTTTTGTCAAAACAACAGCACTCAACAACAGCAACACAGGACAGGTCTGAAGCAGTAGAAACAACTGATGACATCCTCCTAGTCTTACCAACAACGTGCAGCATCAGTCAGGAAAATAGTGCTTCCAATTGTATTTTGGTATGGGAGTCAAAGAGGACTAAACTGCATTTCTGAAGTCCAAGTAGTTCCAAGGAAGAAGAGGAACATTCAGGAGCAGAGATTGTTTTGAGGTGAAAGATTTTTTAGTTCATGTTTCGTGATGGTGAATTTAGAAGTTTCCTTGGACCTAGAAGTTGGTCTGAGAGTAACTGAGATTTCAGCCTGAACAGAAGTCAGCTCCTCAACAGAGAAGTAGTCTGGTAACGGTCCGCAAGGAAACACTAACAAAAGTGATATTTGTGAACATCTTTGGTCAGCAAGAAACAGGCAGTGAACAACAGCAGCTGAAGGACAGAACTGATTTAAAAAACTAAAAAAAAAAAAAAAATCTTGGAAATTAAAAATGAATCTTCACAAAAAGTTAACTGGAAATATCTTTCCATTTTGAACAAGATCATCTCATAGCCAATATATTCTGGGTTTTAGCCAGTTTACAATAAGAATACACTTTTTCCCTGATTTTACAATTTAGATAATTCATGTGACTGCCAGCATAAAATCTCCAAGCAGTGAGATATTCCAAGTATTTTAAATACAGCTAAATTTATTGTCAAATTAAGACCAAATGTTGCCCAAGCCATGACAGTATTTCCTTGCTCCAGATCCAAGACACTATACATAGAACTAAAATCTGGACAGGTTGCAAACAAGCTTGTAGGAGACCTACACATATGTTTAGAGTATTGTGCCATGGAGGCTCTACTGTCCAAGACTGCAAGACAAGAAAAGTGATTTATTAAAATTGTGTTTGGCGATACCTCTGACAGGCCTCAGAGGAGATAAAGGCCCTCTTTAGTTGAGGCCCTGTGGAAGGATGGTGAAACCACTTATCCACCTAGCATCAAAATGGCTAGGAGAGAGAAAAGGTGGACAAGGAAATGAAACCACCTCTCCAGCTTCCTTGAGCAGGCCAGTGCTAGTCACAGCTGGTGTCATTCTTCCAGCCAACCTTTGCTCCTTTTAACAACAACAAACAGTGCTGGTCCTGCTCTCCCTGCAATATGTTATAACCCTTACAAGAGATAAAGGAATACAATACTTCACAATCAGTCTCAGAAAACTTCGGTGGATTTATTGAGAAAGTGTTTGTGAACCTTCAAGCTGTCATTATTTTCTAAGCCATATGATATTTGTAATTCTGCTGGAGTGGTTTGGAAAAGAATTTGGATAAAGCTGGTGGCATGAGAATATTCACAGCAACTCACACTTTCTTGATGTATGGCGGAGGCTATGGAATGATGAAGCAGACGTGTTTCCCATTTATTTCATATAATTACTTATAACAGCACAAACCATGAGCCTTGCAAATCTTAACCAGGTACAAGCAAATATTTGTACCTACAATTATTCTTTTATTTAAAAATAAGCTAGTCGAGTTTATGTGTAGAACTTATTAATCCGTAAAATTGAGAGTACAGAAAGATGACAGCATATTCTCATTACAATATGCTTTCTAATCTGAACTAATATTCACAGCAATTTTGGCATTAACAAATAAAGGGTGAATTTCCAAGAGAATGAGGATGTCACCAACTAGGCTAGCACAATAGGCAGCTGCGATTTAGTTCTGTGTCACTTTGTCCCCAGTCTGCTGTTCACACTACAGAAAGACTCATGCTGAAATCTTTTTTGAAAAGCAATATTAATTACAGCACTTATATGTCATAGTGCATGTACCAATTCAAACAAAACAGCACTAAATTTTTGTTTCATAGGAACATTTGTCTTCTGCTACACTACAACTTATATACTATTGTGATTTTCCCTAAGTATTCTTTCCATGCTTTTTACAAGATACAGATGTTAAAGTGATAGTTTGAAGTGTTTCAAACTGGTCCTTCACTCCCCTGCAATTAATAAAATATTGGTACCACAGAGAACTAAATGTTCTGAAACCTCACATGAACTGGGAAAGTTTGTTGTTTTACATTACCTACAAATTTTTCCTTCTCCACCTCCTTTCAATACCCATGATGAGCGTGCTTGTAAACTTTCTGATTATACAAGATTTGTCTCTCGTCTAATTTTTTTTCTGAGGTTATCTTGTCTTCAGACACACATAGAGAACCTGCTGTGAAACAGGAGCACTTCTTCAGTGCCGTAAGACATTTTTGCAGTGAATGCAATGTCCCAAGTTTTAATTAAGCTACCACTGCTCAACTTTATTTACTTATTTAAAATTCTATGAATTTAGCCCATTGCTTTCTGGGAGACTTCAAACCAGCTTAACCCGTGAAAATTATTGATTTGAAATTCCACTGCTTTGTGCTTCCAAGAAGCTGATGGCTGTGGGTGCCCCAGAGCACCCTAGGGGAAGGCCAGCAAAATTTCTCCTGAAATGAGATCAGGGGCTTGGAAGACATTAAAAGTATCAACTCTTACTATGTCTCATAGGCTCAGTTATTATTACTTTTGAAGAAGAGGGAGAGAGGGGAAGACTTCAGTTTATTGTTTCAGATTTAGTAAAACTTGGATCAGAAAGGTGTGCAAGTTGAATGATATAGCTATAAGAAGCATCTATAGTATGAAATTATTGCCTGGCTGATCTATTTTGACAGCACCAGTTTTATGTTATGAACCTTCTTTATAAACATTATATTGCTTTTAACCCAGGGCAATTTTGCTTCTAATCTTCAACAATGATTTAGTTTAAATAAGTCTGCGTTGCAAAACAACATTTCCCTCTTGAGAAAATAGATCACTTTGCTCTATTTTTCTTTTGAAAGAAGACAAAGGCTTTACTCAGGCTACCTTAATGTGAAAGCAGTCAAGAGGGATTGTTCAACAAGATTCTGAATAAACAAGAATTTGAACTACTATAATGAAGTTTACCTTTGGTACATAATGAAACTAAAATAATCGCCGTAAGTCCTTCCTGCATGTGAAGTCCATCCTTCAGCCCTTCTTTAAGATCTATGCATCAAGTAGGAACCCAAATTCCACCCCCAACAAGAGGTCAATAAATCTTCATCAGCCTTAATAGGATTTACTTTTCTACTGCAGCAGGAGAATCAAAGCCCTGGTGTGCAGGAACAAACTATATTTCCAGCTCTCATCAAATTGAGAGCAGTAACACAAATGGCTAGACTATTGAAAAAGTGATCTGCTTCTAAACCAAACACACACACGCATATCTGCATCAGCACGCATACTCAAGGGTTTAATGTAATTGGAAAAACAGATTACATGATTCCTATGCTAAGATCTCCCAGCTCTGTGGTAATATTTTTTCCTGTTTCTGTTGATTTTCTGTTTTCCAGATGAGAAATGGAGGGATGGGACTTGAAAAAGAGTCATTAAATAGACCACAGAAAAGAAATTAATGGAGAGTCTCCTCTTCTAACTAAATTAACTTTAACTTCATTTTTTAAAGTCCCCACTGTTTCTGATTTACTGTTTTTCTTTCTACCTGATTTATTTTCCAGACGGAGGACTGTAAGAGGCAGACAATTTTTCAGCATGGTGTCTTATTTCCTGCTGGGTTATTTTGTCTGCCCAAGGAGTTGTGAGAACAGAGGGCAGAAAAATGAAATTATGTAGCTGTACCTGAAGAAGGCACATGCAGCCAGGGCCATCTGGAACTTGAGGAATGATTTCTGCATGTTACAGCACAATGCTGGAAGGTGCTGAGCATTTTCTTCACAGCATGAGGGAAAGGTTCCATTTTCCATGGCACAATTTCTGAGTGTGTGTCAAGAGAAAGCTTCAGCCTGTTGCTGAGTTGCCTAAGATTTTCTGTGTATTTGTGAGACTCCTAGTTCCTGGTGCAGAAACTGGGAGCATTTAAGAATACCTTTATGCAACATTTGCTAAGATTCACAAATTCCTTGCTACAGCCATAACAGAAACAGTTTCAATATTGTAATGAAGAAGACAAATATGTAAATAATACCATCATGAATAGCTATGACCATCCAGTCAGATTTCCGTTTGATGTCAAAAAGATGACAAAAGATGACAAAAATTGACAGAAAATTTTATGCAATAGATTTTCAAGAGCACCTTGGAAGCTGCAGAGCAATGCATTCTCTCCTATAATTCTGAAGCTAACACTTGCAGTATGTCACATTGCACATTAAATCATTAAAAAAAACCCCAAAACACAAAGGTTAAGTCTGGACTTCTTTAAGTCAAGCAGTTTACATGCAAGAAGTTTTATAGCAAGGACTGCATTTGGAAAAAGCAAGAATTACATACTTTTTAGATTAGCACAAGAAAACATTTTTTATATTATGTGCTTCTACCTGGTACTACTACAAAGAGTCAGCTTCTATTTCTTTTAGCCCCATGTTGATACTAATAAGTAAAATGATGAAACCATTTCAGTAAGTGGGCTACAAGTGAAGAATCTAATTCTGATATCTAAATCATCAACCTTTGTGAGCTTTAGGGCCCTTGACCCAAGGCATTAAAAATAGCGAATTTCAGCATTCATATCTATCTAAGTTAGGCATCTTGCAACCTTTAAAGAGCGTGAATCTCAGAGCCACGAACATCCTATAGTCTTGCAAAACAGAGAATACTCTGATGAAAATATGCTAGTTTGAAATTTTACAAATCTGTATCTCCCTGCCACACCAACAGCTGTCTGATTACTCAGGGAAGATCTCTGCTCAACAAAATTTAAGTGTTTTCTGTATCTCTTTTTTTCCAGAGCAACAGAATCACAGATCATATCAGTGACCTTCAGCAATAACAGGATGTTTATTGTAAATGACCAAATGCTCACCAAGCATATTGCAACCCACCCACAGGACATCTTACACACACTCACTTTCCAACTTTAGTTATTTAGGATGACTCTGACAACACTATCTGTAATACAATTTCAAAAAAAGAGTGAATATTTAAGATAATCCAAGCCAAAGGTATAGAAAGTTTCATAAAACATAGGTCGGTCGCTGTCATTCCTTTTATAGAAACATTGGCCTAAGACTTATTAACCTCCCAAAAGAAAAAACATGTAGAACAAGACCTTATTATTTTTATAGGCAGTCTTTTTTTTCAATACCCAACCCTGTATGGGATTTTAATCACAGCTCCTCATGGATCTGCTCTTGTCTTGAACAACCTTCTGTTTTATCTTCAGATAGCTTCACACAAATGATATAAGTACAGAAAAATTATATACATATACTCACCATCATGAGGGATGGGAATAGTTTTGCAGAATCAACAACAGTGCCGAGTTTCCTGAGAATGAATTTTAAGGTGTGAAATCTTCTGAGCAAGGGACTCTGGAGGCTCTGGTTTCCTTCTCTACTTCTGATAATGGCCAATGACACACCAATTTCACCACTGATATGAACAATGTATATAGAACAGTATCATCATGGATCAAATCAGACTTGCAGATTGCTTTGTTTTAATAATTTAGGATACTATATTTTGTTGAGGTACGCTGAGATGGAACCTGAGGGCTGTTTGTGGCCATATAAAGACTCCCACTGATTTCAGTGGGGTTACAGTTTTTTCTTAAAATAAACAGACAAGGAGCAACAATAAGACAGAAGCAATAGATGCAAAAGATGGTAGAACTGAGTGGAGCTCTAATGAATTCAACACATCAGCTCTGCCAAAGCTTCTTTAGATGTTCATCAACAGTTTTTTAAACTACTTTTTTGCCTTTAAAAACCAGATTTTTTTCTCATTTCTGAGACCCATTTGACATTCACACCCTCTCACTTCCTGCTGATCTTGCTTTGCTCTTTGCTGTAGGATCTCCTTATATTTCTATGGGCACTGGTTTCCTTCCACCTGATGGCTCTGTGCAGGTGCCAAGTGTTACAGGAGATAAACATGGCCATTGTTCTTCACTAGGCGTATTTGTTGACTCAAATTGGCAGTTTTCTGATATTTTCATTAGTGACTAATTGCTTCCATTCAATGCATCAAACTGACAATTAAAGAGGTTTGTGTCTGTGTGTTTGGTTTTTTTGTTGGTTTTGTAGGGGGTTTTATTGGTGGAGTTTTTGGTTGGGTTTTTTTTTTAAGCCTTCTTTAAAATTCAAATACTTAAAACTAAGTTTGTACTTGAATATAACTGTACAATTATAGTCAGGACTGAAGCTCTGCCTCTGCAAAAATAATGTGAGTCCTTTTCCCCAGAGAATTTTCAACTTTCACAAAGGCAAAAAAACCCCCCATGAATGGAGACAAGTAGGAGAAACAGGAGACATGATGAAGCACTAAGAGAATAAAAACAACATCATAAGACGTGGGATATTCTTCATATGTCCCAGAGTCTTCTGTTATGGTTTGATACATGGATTTTCCTCATCAGTATGAGATTTAATACCAGCAGTTTCATCCACCGAAGGATTAAAACATATTGCAGTAGAATATGAAAAATACTAAGAATTAATACATACCAGATGTGATAAGTTTAAGTTGAGTATGAGAAAAGCATGCATTTGTATGAATGCATTTCAGCTGCAAAATCACCCTCAAAGCATGGTAACCACCACTGTCAACTTGCTTCTGTGCTGAATGCCACTGGTTTTTTGGCAACGTATTTGGTAAAAACTGAGAGAAATACTCATTTTATAAACTCTTATGTATAGAGGGCTGTGCAATTAATTATAATAGCATTGTCTATAAATCAAAATAATGTATCCCGATGTTTATTGTGGCATTGAGTAGAATAGTGTGCACACCAATCTGTAGAATTGAAAAGCAATTACACTATTTTCAAGATGTTTCCTACTGGCTTACACAGGACTTGACTTAACTGAAAGCAGAGTTTGAACAATAACAGTGAAGATTCAGAGCTTATGAGATTAGACTGCAGTATCTCTTTTGGAGACATCCTGGGGATAAAATGTTCCCAATTTTTCCAAATAGAGATGCTATATAAAATAAATATATGTATTTTATTTCCTCCAAAATTTACCTAAGGTTGTCCTAGGAAATAATTTTTATTTCATTTCACACTATCACATAGCAAATCCAGGCAGCTGATTCCCTGGAAGAAAAACATTCTCCTGACAGATTCAGGTTTCAGTCCATTGAAGGGGGGGTAAAGAGGAGAGGTGTGGAGCATCATCTGTCTTCTTCCAGAAAACTTCATACAGCATAGAAACAGCCACATAAAATATTTCACTAAGCAGCAAAAGCATGTTTTACCTTAAAGTTACCTTAGGAATTACTTTAATATTAGGATGACTTCCCACATTCCATTCTGGGACAAAATTCTAATTATTGCTTACTAACACCTAAATTAATTTTAGCTTATGTGTGTTAAATATTTAAATTTAAATAACTCCAGTCAAAGTCTTGACAGGTATTTGGCAGCTTTCTTTGTACAGAACTATTTCTATAGTTGCTATACCTGTAAAAGCTATGATATGGGGTGGAAATGCCAGACAGCAAAAATAATATTGGGTTACTGGCATGCCAGACATTCAATAGAATAATACTATCAAGAACTTAAAAAAAGGGGGGGGGGGGGATATTTCCTTAATAGTAATTGTTTCTGCCTAATACTATGGGAGGTTACTGAAACTGTTATGCAGCATACTCCTGCCTTGAAGTATTCAGAAAAACAGAGGAACTGGTATCAAAATTTGATATGCTTTTGAGTTTAGTATTTTCTATTTAATTGTTCTTTATAAGAATATCTGAACAAACCATGGCAACACTTGCCTCCTGAGCTATCACTGAACTAACGTAATGCTAGATACCTGACTGATATGTGCTGCAAAGCTCCACTCATCTCTGGCAATATAAGCAAGTTGAAGTGTAGTATTTTTACTGCTACTCAACTGTAAGCAAGACGCTTACTCACACTAAGTCTCTGTCAATTCAATATCATAGCAGAGCAAACCCTGTTTTACAAATTTCACTCATAGTCCCAAAGGAAAGAACTGACTCATTCCCAGCAACTTGTTTTAAACCGGGATTAGTTCGAGCCTTCAGTACAGCTATATCATTATTTCCAGATTATTCTTATCTCATTTCTCTTCCAGAATTGTCAGTTGCCAGCTCTTTCTGTGTTACAAAGTTGTGCCTAGTCACAAAGCCTTTTGGAGAAAAATGATAAGAAACTAGGGACACTGCAAAATTAATTCACAAATGTTTAACATACACTGTGGCAGTCAAGAGGAACAGCACTTCTGTGAGCGCTCATTCGTATTAGCATAATTAAATTACTAGATTAGATGACATTTTGAGAACAAAGTGTCCTACTACTTGTCCTACAGTTATAAATCAAAGATTTGCAGCATGTAAAGAATATTCAGGTCTTAATTCCAAGCATCTGTCAAAATCTGTTGATGGAGATAACAACGGCAGCAGGGATACAGCGACAGAAATTTTGCACTGCAAGTGGGCTCTGGACCCATATGAAAGGGTTTCCCCATGCAGCACCACTAGATGCTGTAACCTTTATCTACCTGTGAAAAGGTTGATTAGTGATGCCTTTTCCTGCATCTCAAGTTAAGCTTCGGGTCTTTTTTATTTTCCTATGGAAAAAGAAGGTAAAAAGACGGAATTACTATTCCAGACCCTCACAGTCAGTCGGCAGTAATGAGGCATCGGATTGGAAGTCCTGTTTCTGAGCCTTCACCCGGAGACAAATCCTACTCGAAAAATTAAACTAAAAAAGACAGCTGCCTCTCTTTTGGTTTTCCTTTCACTCCTCCCAGTAGAATGCAACGGACACTTAGTGTTCCACAGATGTTACAGGGTAAACCAACATCAAAATTAAAACAACAAAAGTATCAATAAAAGAACAAAGAAAAAAAATAAAAATCCCCAAATCAAAACAACCAGACTTTGAAATAAGCAGGGAAAAACCCAAACGGCCATAATAAACAGATTCTCTGGAAATTCTGTGTACTGGGTGCAGTATGTGCACGAGAGAGAAGTGCAGGATTAGCTGCAAAGAACAGAAGGCTGAAAACCAGTTCCTGTCATCCCCCCATCAAATTTTTTTTGGCAGTGAAGTGAGACTCCTAACAGCAATTGATTTACCCAGAATTTTTCAGTTACCCTGTCATAGATTCAAGATGAACACAAAATAGAAGCAAAGTAATTGATCTGTTCTCAAGCCTGCAATAGACAGGCAAGATTTATTTCACTTCAATTTTTTTCAGTTGCTCGTCCATCAGTGCATCACAGAGCAAAGATGCAACAAAGAAACTTCCAGTTTTCGTTTACGAAGGTAAGAAAAAGGACAAGTTTTTCTTCTCAATGGATGTGTTTAAAATGCTCTCTGTGTCACATGAGGAGAAAAACTCATCTTTCCTGAACAATATATTCTACCTTTAAAACTGCAGCTTTTCCAATGTAGGTCTTCATATATAGCAGACCTCTAGACCTGGAATTTATTGCTGCAGATAAGTTTATTTCTAATGTCCTTAATATCAATGTCTAATTTACTACCATTCATAGACTACATTCTACTATGATAATATCTTTCTTTTCCCTGCTTAAGTGATAGGCTTTCCAAAACTGTTCAACATGTGTACTCAGAGTCAAGTTTTCAAATGAATACATGACTTGGACTGAATAAAAATAACATTATACTCCGAAGTATTTTGATGTACCAGAAAAGGAAAAAAAATCCAAACCAAACCTAGTAAGACAAATGGAAGAACCACTACACCCCAAAACTTCATGGCCCTTCTAATTCACAAACATACATATGTACTTTTTACACGTACACACCCACATGTGCACACACAAAGGCCCAAAATAGAAGGAGAGGAGTCAGTTAACCATGAGGCAATTACATTTTACATAATAAGATACAGATCCAGTCACACAGAGTAATATTTGGGACATTTTCCAGCTTACAAGACAATTATTTCCAATAAATGATGAAACAAATACCTTTGTGATTTAAGCTGCCACCTAGGCACCCACACAATTTCCCTCCTTTTCTCATTAACCGTCAGCGAAAATCTTCAGCAGGCAGCAAGCAGAGAAGTTAGAAGTAGCTCAGCAAATACAGAATGCAGCTCTAATTTGGGCTTTAATTTAAATAGGATTTTTCAAACCCAAACCCCACTGTTGGGGTTTGGAGTTCCCAAGCTAAACCCCTGCTGAGACCACATGCTGTGCCAGTGGGCTGTGGGCACAAGCCCAGTACCTTGCAAGCACTTCTCCTGGGCATCAGAAAGATGCTGACTTCTGAGTGCAGAGCTGTTATTTATATATTTTTAAAGGAAATAAAATGGGCTGTTGATTTATGTCTCCAGCTGAGGTTTCATTTCCTTCACTACAGTTCACAATAGTTAGGGTGACCCTGAGATATTTCTCTGGTTTATCCTGCCAAGACTGCCCCGTCCTGCTGTGAGCTGGAGTCCTTGTGATACCTGTTCAGAGATTCTCTCTCTCAAGTCTGTGTCCAAAATGCAATCTACTTTCCCCGTCTGCACCCTCTGCTCCCAGATAAGGAGGGCACACATTTCTTTTAAGTTATCCCTTAGTTATATCTCTGGTTTCTCCAAACAAGTAAGACAAAATTGTTCCTGCTATACTGGAGTCAACAGCACATAAAATGTTCAGCAATCTATCAAAAAGAACGAACAGATGTAGGAGTAATTGTTCACATAAGCAAATTCCAGAGGCTTTTTTACAGCTATTCATGCTGTTACAGTGTCCCTTTGCCTGATTTCAAAGCAGTTACTGTGGCAGCAGATCACACGTCCAGCTTCACATGAGGCGCAGAGCACACGCTCAGCTCTTAAAAAACAGGCTAATGTGGCAACACACATGAACTCCCCTAGTGTCTGCTCTCTAAGGGCAAAGTCTTATTTCCATTAAGCCAAATTTATTTTCTCCAATTCGTAGTGCTCACTTTATGTAATTATTTTTTCATGCTACCCTCCAGAAACGTTCCTTCCTCTCTCTGTTTTTTGGCCCTTTGGAGAAGGATAGGAAGAGAAACTTTCTACATCCTTAAAGATAGCCCAAGTAAAGGTCCCTACAAAAGCTCATGGATCTACATTTAAAGTAATCACAAGATTTTAGCAAAACAGTGAGAACTTTATGCCGTCAGACGTCACGCAGGAGAGGAGGTCCATCAGGGCAAAGACCTAGTGAAAAGCCGAAGTCCACCTCCTTTCCTCTTACCACACAACACACGTGTTAGACGCAAGACTAGAACAGGCCAGCTCTTCCAGCCAATTCTTTCAAGAGAAATGTATAGTCACAGGCAAATGTCTATCTACTTATTTATTTAGCTGAGTTATTTTAACTATGACTAGCTCATTATCTTTGAATAGTTTAGTTTATTTTAAGCTGAGGAAAAAAAACATATAGAATGGCTCATAATTTGAGGAGTACAGTGATCATAAGCATTATCCCAGTAGTTTCACAGTTCAAGAGAAGCTGTTGTCTTTGCAGAAAACCACACAAAATCTTTTTTGCAGTGTGATAACATTGCACTGGAATCTATATCAAGGCAAGCATATGAGTATAGACAGAGAGCATAATTATGAAGGCAAAACAGGATGGGGAGATCCCTTTGAAGTATATTAAGAAAGAAAAGTGAAAATGATACAATAAATAAATCAATAAATAAAAAAGAATTATTAAAGATTATTTATCTCCAAGTCCTACGAAAAAAGGACTTTGACTGGGATTTTCTGTGATGTAGGAAAAGATACTTGTTATAGTATATTGGAGCACATGGAATCTCTACTCTAGGGAAAAATTCTAGGCCAATTTAGTGTGAAACAACTTCATTCCTCCGGGACAACCTGAATTCCCCTTCCTTTTAGTAGGGTAATATGAGGGCAAGTGGAGGGTTGTGTTCCTCAGCTTTATTCTAAGTAGAGATGCACAGACCTCCTATATGGACCATTCATGACACTCCTGTTAAAGCACATAATCTTTCTACTCCTAAGCTTGCTGTGCAAATGTTTCCAAAGGCATCTTGCAGGGTCGTGAAATTATTTCTACTAGCTATTAACAATTAAAGACCAACACAAGTGACTGTCTTCTGGAGCTTTTAACAGCACGAAAATGATGAAGCACACATTACTTTTTCAATCCTTTAAAGTGCACTATGTTCTTTTTATCCTTAAATCACCTACAGCGAAATCTTAGCTCCCTCTTTCCTTCAGAGCTGAAGTGCTTTTCTGATCAGCATATTATGTGCCTTACTTTTGCTGTACCATATGCTCACTTTAAAACAAACTGGAATATATAATTGCTGGTTTGTTCAGTCCTTGACTTTTGATGAGATGCGCTGGGATCAAGATAGCTCATCCTTCTATCAGTCCACAAGTTTTATTGCCTGTTAACTTGTTCAGTTAATGAAATGAAAACTCCAACTGAACAGCCTAAGTTTGCAAAGCTAGTTCTACCTGTAAGCCAAAGAGAAACAAGTTATGTTTCCTCATATTGTTAGTGCAATATGAGAAAACATTCTTCCTGCAAGAATTTATCTTGACTTATATTTGGGTAAAAACATCTTTCTACATCATATCTGTGCCATTCCTGGAAAGTGAATTACCTTGGATAGATAAGTAGCAAACTACTTTCCTATATGCTGTTTTTCCCTCTACAAAACACAAGGGAATTGAAGGGCTGGCTGGCATGGACCCAACAGAGAAACCCACAAAAGAGGCAGCCGGGGACCTGCAAGGATGCCTCGGGTCCTTGGGAAACTACAGCCATACAGTAGAAAAGGACACACTTCACTACAGATTAGGAGGGGTAAGCGATAACTGGCATATGATTAAGCTTTTTTTTCTTAGAATACGATTGTTCAAAATTCAGTGTATCAGATCAGCTCTGTATTCTCATGCAGTTCCCCAGCTCACTGTCTTTGTAGAAGAGAACCTAATTTTCAGTGCCAGCTGTGCATTTTTCTCCTTAAGCAGGTACGCAATAAAAATCCACTTCTGCTTAGCTCAAACAGCCACAATCAGTAAGCGTGCAACTAGGTTTGCAAGTAACTGCAAACTTTTTATCCCAAAATGCAAATTAAAGTAGACAGAAGCAGACGGATTGGGTAAGACTTCATCACCTGCTGCAGTGCCTGCGGTGTGCCCTGATACGACCTGGTGTTGCTCTAGAAGAGTGATTCCGCGCAGAGGACTCCGTGTCCCTGGGGAGTGAGCTGTTTTGAAAGTATAAGCAATACCATCCGTTCCCTGTGTTACTGAGTTATAACGCTCTTTATATAGATAACAGAGCATGTCTTTCTGAGGAGAGTGTAATCATTAAAGAGGAACTCCCTAAGAAAAGACAAAGTCCACCATGAAGGAAAGATAAGAACCTGTAAGTTTAACAAGGATTTCTGAATGACAGACCTTTGGTTTCCAGTGTCTTTTGTGCTCCAGAAATATACTTTTCCTCAATTATCACATTTTTTCAGCCACCTAGTTAAACTTTACTTAAATCCTCCAGGGCCTATTTCTATGAAATTTTCACAGCTCTATATTGAAAAATATTGAGAAGGGAGCTGAAAAATAGTGCAGTCTTGTATTGGGGTAGAGTAAACCACTTGTCTGCTATATAGCCAAGCAAACTGTTCACACACTTGATTCTATTGTCTGTATTATTATGAGACAAAAATTTCTTTCAAATACTTCAGTACTGCACAGATATTTACCTGAGGGCTGCACTTCAAATGTTTTTGTAGTGAAAACTACCATATACTAAACAGAGGAATTAAACATCATCTAGATGTAAAAAATAATTGCTTAGGGAAATATATGTGATATTAATTTATGTGATATTAATATATGTGATAATAAAGAGTGACTGTTGCTCTTTATGAATGCTATGCAAGGTGTGCACCCATGAAGAGACCTAATTTTGTAAGTTAAATCAGGTGTATTTTATATGTATAGACCTAAGCATCTGGAGAAGCACCAACAAATTGTCATCCAGCTTTATGTGTGATTTGATATTATCTTCCAGAATGACTCTTACGTTTATAACGAACCAATCCCAGGCTGAATCATTAAACTGAAGCACCAAAGTGAGTGCAGAAGCTACAAGATCTTTAAGTCACTTAGGAATTTAAAACTCATTTTTACCTCTTGTCAGTACTAATGGTCAGTCTGTGATCAAGGGTCAGGTTCGGGATCTGTCACACATGACAAAATTAGTCAATAGACTAACTCATCCGAAGCCAGTGAAAATATTCATGGTCTGATCATCGAGCATCAGACCATGTGATGCTACTCTGGTCTCAGAAAGGGATGACTTTTGTCATCTGAAACTGGCAATCACTCCAAAGGGATAGCTCTCACATCAAGAAAAAAACCCAAACAAGCACGTTGTTAAAAGCAAACATTATTACTTCCAAACCAGTTTGACATGCACGAACAGCTATCAATATTTCATTATGAAAAGCAGAAATCTTGGAGCTCCTGTAAATAAGAATTGTACCAACAATTCAAAACCCCACTGAGAAATATACTCAAAATACTGATATAGCAGATTGCACACTGCTTTTTTTACTTCACCAAAAGGGTTGTCAGGCATTGGCACAAGCTGCCCAAGGAAGGGGTTGAGTCACCATCCCTGGAGGTATTTAAATGTGGTGCTTAGGGATGTATTTTAGTACTGAAGATGGTTTATCGTTCAACTTGATGATCGTAAAGGTCTTTTCCAACTTAAATGATTCTATGATTCTAATGCATGTGAACTTACCAGCTTATGTGAGACCAGTTCCAGCATTCTTCATCCTCTTCTTTCATCACATCTAGTGATGTTACCCAAAGTCTGGAGAATTTACTCCTGATTGGGGAGTTTTGTTTTTTTGCTTTTTACATGGAAGACTGAGATCAAACAGACGAGGAATTAAAACTTTCTCAGCCCTGAAGGCAGGATGAAGAAAGCTTCACTGGAACTGTTCACACAGAGCGTTTTGGTGCACTTGTGCAAGTTGCCAAACCAGCCCATTTAGCCAGTGTGTTTTTAAAGGACATGAAGAGTTGTTTTGTTAGAAATGTCTTTGGGCAAAGCTGGAAAAGAAGCTGTTATTGAAAGTTAACTTATATTCTAGAGCTTTCTCAGGAAACCCTCTACCCACAATTAGAGTTCCCCATTTCTGTAAAATGCATTTTGTAGATTATTATTCTGTATTGACAGGAAAGACATTACGTTTTTTTTAATATGTAGTTGTTACCTCCCAAGTTGTGGGGAAGGACAGTCATTACATTACTAAGAGAGCAAGGCTTGTCTTAAAATTCATGATGTCCTTTGAAATGCAACTTGCTGCCTTTTGTGAAAATGAACTGTCTCTCCAAATCAAACCCTCAGTACCTTAAAACATATGAAACCCAAAACTTGAGCTATATATTACTAGTTATAAAATATGCATGCTAAATTAGTTTAGGAACTGTAATATGGAGGGAAATTTCAGATTAGTAAAAAAAAAATTATGCAAAATTTTGATTCATGAGTTTATTTCATCTCATATAACCCCCAAATATGATTGCATATATTGATTTCTACTAAGCAAAGCCTCCCTGTCCACCCTCCAAAAGGGAACTACTATTTACTGTAAAAACCTTGTACAAACTGAAATATGACTTCAAAATTTGAAGAATCTATGTAGGCACTAATATGACAAAATTGCAAATATTTATATTACAGTAGGAATTTACAATAAAGTCGTCATTGCTTTCAGACTGGAAGCAGAAAGACCACTGCAGAAAGTCTGAGAAATCGCTGTCCTGTGTGACTGCATTTGTTGAACAAATGAAACTGCTAGTTATAAACAGTAATTTATCCCCTTTCCCCAGTAAATATCAAAATATATGACTAAGTACTTAGAAGATCTCACTGAAATGCATAAAAGCATGTAATGCACATATCTTAGTCGAAAGAGGATAGAATTCCAAACAAAAAACCAAACAAATGATGAAAAATACTCTTTCAGATATGCTCACCTGTAAAACAGTTACTATAACCTAGAGTAAAGGATGCTGCCAACTTAATACACAATGGTAAAATATAATTCTTTGAAAATTCTTCACTTATTTTATATTTTCTTCTCTGGTCGTATTTTCTCTGCTCATATAAATTTAAAAGTCCTGTTATCAGTAGACTTCATTAACAAGCAGTATTGAGTCTATGAAGAACAATTGCATGTAATATACCCCAGCTCCTTAAAAAGCTACCTGAAAAGTGTTGAACTGAGAAAGCTTAATTGCTAGCTGCTTCCAAAAAGCTAGCTCTAAGTTAGTCATTGAGGATGGCTTAACGTGGATTCGAAGTGAGCAGTTTACACACAATGGATGCCATCAATGGTTGTGCCATGTGATGCCATCCCATACAGATGGCATGTAGACACCAAAACCTGGCAGGTGTCTCAGTTTGAACCGGCTCTTATCTCCACTCATCATTATATTGATATGTAACAGCCCCATGAACAGTCCTACTAACTGCAGGCTTACGTGGTGCAGTTCAGTGGCTCAAGTTGAAGAAGAAATGTTCTCAAGTTTGTTTCTTTCCAGCTTTTTGTGAATTCACTTGGCATCATCATAACTGAGCTAGTAATCATCTGTGGTTTGTGAGAAGAAGCACATGTGGTTAGCCCTACATACTGCATTCATACTCTGTTAAATTAACCTCCTGCCAGCCTGGGTTGATGGTTGACTCTAGAACCTCACATTTTAATGGCATGCCCAGGAGTGTTTATTAATCAGACTCTGTAGATATGAATTAAAACCTGCAGAAAACATCCATGTTCTTACAGTTAAAAGGAGAGAGAGAAAGAGAAAGCCCAAAAGCCCCAACCCTAAAAGCAGAGGAATGTCTAACAAGTGAACGTTGCTGCTTTTTTGAGTTGTCACACCTTAAGACATTTGTTCTGTACAAAAGAGAAATATTAACCAGTGATGGGGCTGTATTTGGATGAACAAATTACTTTGAGGCCGTTGGATGAGAAATTTCAGAGCATTACCTATAATTTCTCAGTTTGATTCGCAGTAATGCAAACTGGTTTATTGCTCTCACATCTGGTCCCTCTATTGCAGTACTCGCAGGTTACAGCACACAAACAAGTGCTATGCTAACTGATGTGGCCTCAATTAATATCCTAGCTGTCACAGAGGGCTGGATCATACCTCACAAATGTGCACTTCACACTGTTTAAATTAAAAGTATTTCAGCTATAAATGAAGCCGTTTCTTTCAAAGTGTGGCTTTGCATTTTTTTTAAAAAAATAAATTAATATTCTGCAGCGCAAGAGGTATTTCAACTGCCCTTTTTAAACCTGGTGTCACCAAAATCAACCACAAAAATGTCATAATCTCTACTGCACATGCAGTCTAATACAGAGCAGAAGTAGTCACTTCCAGCCATAGCTGTCCTGGATTTTCTTTGACTTCACGCTAAGCAATGAAGGTTGCTGCATAAGTACTCCTCTTTCTCCTGAGCAGATGGATCAAACAGGCAGTGCTTCCTATCTGGACACCCACTAATTTACAAGGTACAACTGGAACAGCAAAAACATCTCCATTTACAGATGACTTAAGAAGGAGAAGTGGGGATCCATCCCCCACCAAGACAAGGCTGAAGAAAAGGACTTTTGCTATTAAAGGCTACCCTAGCTTACTGTATCACTTGATTGTCTCCAAAACACGCCCTCCACCCTTCTTTCAGGGCTGTGACTCCACACACACACCACTTCTTCGTAGAAGTTAATCCTTCGACATAACAAATCATTGCCTGTTTCTTTGGAAAATGTATTATCATGAAGCAGATAGTAATTAATTTTCACTTATTAAGATACAAGCACCAAAACCACAAAAAACAAATCAAACCAAACTAAAAAACCCCAAACACAAGGAAAATCTAATTCATCGAATTCAAGACATTATATCAAAGACGTAGTTCGGGAAAGCATTGCTGCTGTCTAATCTGCTTTTCTTTGGCCCTCATGTCTTGCATGTCTGATCAAGTTATACAGAGATAAATAAAATAAGTCATCTTTCACATGAACCCATATAAGCTAGAAGTAAAATTACTGTTAGTAGCAGTTAGTGAAAAATCAGTTTCCAGCTGGAAGACAACCCCAAACATAGCATTGCACAAATTGCATTTCTGCTCATCTGGAGATCCTCCAGTTGGTCTATGCCAGTTGAGAGAAAGCACCACACTTACTTTTAACCACTAAAGGCTCCATTTCTTTAAGGCAGCCCTAACTTCCAGAAAGTCTACCAAGGAGCACATATAAAACATCAAAGGACAATTCTGAACCCTAACTTTGATGCTTAAATTCAGTTTTTAATCCTATGAAGGAATTACTCCTCTGAAAACAAGATCTCCACTGGGGCAATAGGTCTGTACATTGAGCTTTCCTTCATTTCACTCTCCTTTATTTATTTCTTTATTGCTCACATTTTATTATTTAAAAATGCTGAGAGGTTAGAAAAGAGTCAGATCAAGTCAATGTGTCAAGGTAATGTTTAACCTTAAATTAAAACCTCATAGATAAAAAGGGAGCGTACTACAGATTTCACAGCCAAGTTCCCCGCTTCAGCCTGCGTGGCAGAAGCATCAGTAACACCAGGGTCTAAGTGCATTCAGCACCTTCTTAACTCATCCTTCACAATTTTTTTCCTCCTTAGAAGTGAACTGGATTAAAAGAAAAGGCTTCTAGTTGAACTGTCTTTCTGTTTATTATTTGTCATTGATGAACTACAGATAAGTATCAATTTTACTGTCAACTGAGCTAATCTGTTCAGAGCAACAACTACAGAAACCAAGAATCCTGCGTCAGAGAACTGTCCAACCGGTGCCATGTCAAACTTTGTAGCTCCAGAAGTCAAAAAATTTGCTGCCTGGGACTATGTTGTTTTTGTAGCACTATTTTTAGTAAGTGCTAGCATTGGAGTCTTTTTTGCAATTAAAGAAAGGAAAAAGAAATCATCAAAGGAGTTTTTGGTGGGTGGTAAGCAGATGACATGTGGACCGATAGCTTTCTCTCTCACAACAAGTTTCATGTCGGCAGTAACCGTTCTGGGGACACCCTCTGAAGTTTATCGCTACGGGGCATCCTTTATTCTGTTCTTTCTTTCATACACGCTTGTCATCGTTTTCACTGCCGAATTATTTCTACCCGTATTTTACAGATCTGGCATTACAAGCACTTATGAGGTAAGTAAAAATAATGAAAAAAGACACTATTTTAACATAAAATTAAGTATCGTATATAGATATTTCTCGAGAAAAATCTCTTATGGAAGACTATCTGCAGGGTTCTACAGTATTTTTTATTTTTAGTAACCAGTTGCATGAATTCAAACTAGTTATTTCTGTTGCATAAATTGAAAGTACAAATTAAGGGTCGGAGTTCCTGTTATATGTATATAGCACAAACAGAATAAGGGCTTACACCCCGGCCCAGAATTTATACAGTGGAAAATATTTAATCTGTTTGTAAATGTCTTTGATATTACAAAGTAACTATTCCTCTCTACTTTAGGAAACAGGTTTTAAAGACAGACTTTAAGAACAAAATTCAGTAGTATCTAATTCTAACTTGATCTAGATCTGGCAATTTAGTCCACTTTACTATAAAAGTAAACTGTTCAATATAGGAAAAACTGAGGGGGTGCAGGAAGAGGTAAGGAGGAAGAAGATAGCACGTCTCTTTGAGAAAAAAAAATCAAGGCTGGAGAATGAATCCAGTTATTCCCTAGGAAATTAAATCAATGGCCTGTAAATTTTCTTGAGTTTTTGCCTGGCATTCCTCCTGGAACATATTATTTCTTCATGTAACAGTTCAGCAGTTAAAAAAATAATAAAAATTAGTAGTCCTTGTGGTGTTATTGCTAGGAGCAGAGTGTGCTGTCCTTGGCACCTGCACGTCCATAAGACAGATTTTGAGCATCTGGGAATTGTTTTTTAGTCAGTTTAATCAACTGCTGCAGATCTGGTCACTATGTTTGTGGTCAGGTTAGCTAATGAAGAGCTGCTTGGTAACAGAAAAGCTGTTCCCATGCTCTAAGCCCAAACCCAAAAGGGGTCTTGGTCGAACATCCAAATACAGCTTTCGTATTTGGAAATGTTTCAGTTACAGGTTGATAAAAATAAATAAAATTAGCTTCTACTGAAATTGCCAGAACTAACTGCATTTTCCAGCTGGTTTTGATGCAAGATCAGAGATTAATCACTTCCCTCATCTGAACAACTGAAGGTGTTATTGTAGTCTGTCTCTTCAAGAATGCTGGAAAGATGACTGCTGGCTTCATTAATTATTTATACAAACAAGATAAGTTACATAAAGTAGCTTTTTATTTGTATGGCAGACTGTAGAGATTATTACGCAAGAGGTACAAGAAAGATGAACATGAACAAAATCAATAAGGAAAAAGCTGCTTTGGCAGCAGTGACTTGCACAAGAGAGAACAGCCTGTTCCTGGTGTCTGCTGGGGAGTGTATGGGACTATGGCCCAAGGAGAGTCCCAGCCCACTCAAGGCTGTGTTGGAAGCTGCCACAGGCTTAGCAAGGCAGTTTAACTTTTTTGGTCAGCTCTACAGAGAGATGCCAGGTGGTAACTCAGGCTTAAAACCTAGGCTTTTGGCAGTGGAGATGATCTCACCTCTTTCATTGTGATGTAATTGGAACCACCTCTCTATTCCACCTGGAAGTCCATAAAACCCCCCACTTGCCTCTACATATTGATAAATGTGCAGATTTGGCTTTAGACTGAGACAGAGAGAGTGAAAAAGCCAGCTTAGCTTGAGCACCGTGAAAGCCTTTTGTTGCTACTTCTCCATCTGCCTCATCACTGCTTGGTCACTACAGGAGTCAATCTATGCTTTTTCTCCTAGAGATGACCTCAAGTTTTCTATTCATACAGTTTCATTTGAAGTTTCTTTTCCTTGTAGCTCCTGGGCTCTTTGAATTATTCCCCGTACAAAGCAGATACTGAATACTGCAACACAACATATAACTTCAAGTACATGATACTAATAATGTTTCTTACATGAAATCATCACTACATGCAATAGCTACCATGCTCTCTTGCTCATTACTCACATACATAGTGACAGCTGCCCGTAATTTTACTTGCATATAAAGTTGTTACTCAGAGGTAATAGAAGGTTAATAGCTGTGCCACAGATGCTTCATATGCAGTTTACTGAGATTCCTCTTTTTCCTAGTATTTAGAGTTAAGATTTAACAAGATTGTTCGTCTTGCTGCAACATTGATCTACATTGTGCAAACGGTAAGAAGATACTTACTCCTTGCTCATGCTAATTTCATTCAGCATTTATTCTGATGGACTAGTCTCAAACTGTGCATTTTTTACAATGAGAGGTTTTCATGAGTAGTCTTTTTGCCTTTTTGCTCACCGGTGGCTCCAGCCCCATGATGGTCCCAATAGGGACCATCTAAAAAGATTACATTTGTTATGTATTTGATGGAAAACTGGGATTTGATGAGATATTGGAAGTAATTTCTTTCTACATTAATTCTGTTTTATTAATTTTATTAATTCCAAATCCTTTAGCAATAAGTTTGAATGCTTATTGAGTTCCAGACTTTATTTCTCCCTCAGTCCTGTCAGAACATACATGTGAGAGGCATTGAGTCAGCTACTGTGAAAAGGATTGAATTGAACAAGAGAATTTTAATTTCCAAGGTCAATGCAAGTTATCTCTGCATAACTGCTCGTGTTTTCCTGAGAGCTCCTCTTTTCAGTCAACTCGCATGTTTTTGTCATCTAGTCATCTTAGCAATAGGTGAATTAAGTAATACCAGGGCAGATAACAGTCTTTCCATCAAAAAATAATTAAATCAAAGATTTTTATTTTGTAAAGGCTGAAACAAAAAGCCATATACAATGCAAGCTGATCTGAAGAAACCCCTGGATCTAGTATTTTGCTCTGAGCCCCACTCTAAATAGAAGACTTATCAATGAGCATTCACATACATGGGGTTTTTTAATGCACTTTTACTCCTTCAGATCCTTTACACTGGAATAGTGGTTTATGCTCCATCACTGGCACTCAACCAAGGTGAGTTTTCATGCTGCATTACATTGCTACCCCAAATAAGCACACTACAAGAAAATCCACATAAATCAAGTGAGAAAAATAGATTAAAAAGTCTAAAAAAATTTCCTCAAATGTTCTACAAGAAGGTTTTTACCGGCACCTCCTAGCTCTGTGATTTTGGCTCCCTAGATTTCTCTCTTACACCCGTGTTTGCTGTCCGGCTCTCCTTTGCACTTAGTAACCACCCAAAGAGGTTAGCAATGAACAATTTCTCAACATCCTGACAAAGTTCACAGTACAAGCTCATGATCCAAGGTGTATTCTGCACTTTGATTCCCCCCTTTCCTGTCTCCCGTGTTCAGATTCTCACAGACATAACTGCATTCCCTGTAGCTGGAGCCAAATGCTGTGCTGCTTTCTGCACACTTCTTTAATTAACCCTTGCAAACCAGGTATAGGGTGTAAGGAATCACCACAGCCCAACTCCTGTTTTCACCAAAATCAAGAAGAGACTGGAAGGCTCTTTTCATTCTTTGTCATCTGAGTTGCTTCCAGTTTGCCCAATACTGCCTCTCACACAGTGCCAAGCTTCCTTCCTCTGCAGCTAAACCAAATTTTATAAGACAGTTCACGTTCATTATTAGTCCGTGCTAACTTTGTTAATAAAAGAATTTTGACAAAAAAATTTGCTCTTACGAATGAGAGAGATCTGATGGGACAGACTTCAATACAAGCCAGCTCCAAACTTATACATCTTGTATTAAGAAACTTTACAAAGTAAAATGAACATTCAAATTTGTTTTAATGTAGCATATGTTAATGTAATCTGATGCAGAGAATGGAATTTGGTTTGGGGTTGTTTTTTTCCTTCAGATCTTTTGGAAATTTCTGAAGAAATTAATTTCTCAGGAGAAACTTCTGTATTTAGAAACAGAAGGAAAGCATTGCTTATAAATCTGTGTTTCATAAGAATGAAGTTTGTCCTTTGTGCCATGATTCTTATTAATTTGCATGCTTGATAGCTAGTTATACTCAATTTGCAAGAAAACAGCAATACAAAACAATATTCAGTAGTGTTAGGAAACATGAACAATCCAGTGAGGCTCCTAATTTACACAAAATTTTAAAAAGAATAATTCTTCCCATCCTTCTAAGGCTAAAGGATCATAGTTTTTCTGTTATCATTCCAATGACCTTCATCCATTTCACTAATCATTTGGTTTTCATTGGTTTCACAGTCACTGGATTTGATCTCTGGGGCTCTGTAGCTGCAACAGGAATTGTCTGCACTTTCTATTGCACTCTGGTACGTAACAGGCATAACCAAACAGCTGAAATACAGATTGTTAATTTAACCATCCTTTATACATGACAGGCTATTGTAGATGGGTGACTTCTAAATGCAATCTGAGTGACTGAAGTTTAAAGTAATAGAATATAGAGACAAATTTCTTTAAGACTCTGTGGGACAAGTAAGTCTATTTGAAGAAAAAAATATTTCCTCTCAAATCCTCTGCTGTATGTCTCAAGGTTTAAATCAGACAGCTTGAGGCAGAGTCCAGATAAGGAGGTGATAACCTTCTTCCGCCATACTAAATCTTATCTTTTGCAAGCTATAGACCGAAAACCAGTGTACTGAAATATGTGCCTCCCAGATCAAGAACAGAGTGATAAAACCTAGGAAGGACAACCAACAGGTCAGAGAACTTTGCTTCCGAGTGGAAGCAACATGAGATTCTGGATTACAAAAGATATAAACATTGCAGTGGAAATGGCAGAGCCTTGGGGCTCAGGACACAATCTGAGTTCTGTCATCATTACTACTGACTATTTTGTTCAATGTTTCAGCCCACCCTTGTTGAAAACATTTATTATGATGCTTTAGCACAGTTTTGATCAAATATGAAAGTAGCTGTGGAAGAAAACTGAACTGCAAGTTTTCTGGTTTTATTTTATTTTGTTGTGGACCACCAGGTTCTGAGAAATGTACAGGGTGCCAAAGAAAGTAAAAACACAGGCCAGATTGTATTCTCTAAGCTTTTGTTCCATGATATATTCTTCAAATGCATATAAAGGAGGAAGAAAAAAACATTTAACTGAAGGTCAAATATTCCATTATGACTGTAGACAAACCATTTAGGCTCTGTGTCGTTTTCTGACCTGCAAAAATACATTTATGAGAGATTACAAAGTTTAAGAGCCCCAGTTTCCTAGAAGCTATTCATACAGCTCATAAACTCTTGAAATTAGGTATCTTTCTACCTTCTGCTGTAATTAAACAACAGGAAAGAAGATGAGAGTATACAGTTTCATTTTTTTTTTTTTTTAGGGAGGATTAAAAGCGGTTGTCTGGACAGACGCATTTCAAATGATTGTCATGGTGGCTGGCTTTGTGACGGTTTTGATTCGAGGAACTACTCTGAGCGGTGGATTGACCAAGATCTGGGAAGATGCCTATAAAGGATCAAGACTAAACATACTTGAGTAAGAAACATATGGTGCAAACCAGTTCTTTTTGTAATCTAATGTTTAGAAACCCTACCTTCACTAAGCAAAAAAGACTTATAATTATACTATAAGTGAACATTCTCAATGACTCAGAGAAGTCTATTCTCTAGTTCTTCTGTTCTTGGGAACACAGCTGACCTTGCAGGACACCTTAACTCCTCATTCTGTTACCTTCTTTGAGGAAATAAATGCCCTGGTTAAAGGAAGCTTTGTCATTTTTCCTTGTGTAGCTACAAATGCAGCCCAATTATTCCTTGAAATAGCACATATCTTTCATTTTCTATTCATGAAACTGCAGTTTCATCTTAAGTAGACTCACCACAGCAGCTAGCAATAGTGTACCAGCGCTTGGAGACAGCAAATTGACCTTCCTTTGGCTGTTTGTGGCATTGACTGAAAAGTTCATTGATCAATGCAAGGCACTGACAGAATCTATGTGCAAGGTCAAACACTATCTGCTATACAAATCAAGATTAGCAGAATTGCAAAGGCAACAGATGCAAGACAGAAAGATGTACTTGTACTGGCTAGAACTACTGAGTAATGAAATTTCATTGTTAAAAATAAGATAACACTGCAGCTGAAGCAACTTCTTGTCAATGAAATCATCATGATCATGTAATTAAGAGATTGGAAGATTTTTAGAGTTAATAAGTGGCTTTGTTCCTTGCAGAAGATGGAGTGCAAGGCAGCATGGCTTAGAGGTCTGTTGCTTCAGTTTGACACAGGTCTGAAACCTGAGCATCAAAAACCTTAGAAATGTGATTTATCTGGCCAAGTCTACATGATAAGTGTTTAACCTGTAACATGTGCCAACATAAAAGTTAAAAATATTTATATATACTTCCAAATCTAAATACATTACATGTTTTCTGTGCTGGAAAACAGTATTATCAGTGCAGTACTTCTGATTGAGAGGGTAGGACATACCAGATATTTCTGAAGAAACACCTACATCTTACTAAATAAATGTGTTTAAATAAGTGAACGGAATTATTTCTCTTTCTCTTTTCTAGCTTTGATGTAGATCCTTTGAGAAGACATACCATCTGGACAATTGTTATTGGGGGAACATTTACATGGCTAGGTATCTATGGAGTTAATCAGTCCACAATACAGAGATGCATATCTTGCAAATCGGAAAAGCATGCTAAATTGTAAGTCATTTGTCATTAATTTATTCTAGCAATCAAAAAAACTGACGTAGAATTATACTAATAGTTTGTCAATTATCTTAAATAAATATTGGGATCCCATTGGGTAGTAGCTAATTTTGCAGTCTTACTTCATCTAGCCCTAAATGGCAAACAAAATAATAAAAAAAAATAGGTAGCTATCTAACTTTTGTAGTTTATTAATTTGGGGTAAGACTGCCAAATTAATTTTTGGAAGCAGTTTATGGAAAAGATGCCCACATGGAAGTTGCTCTTTATTGGAAAAATGTATTTATTGGAATTGTGTTTATGTTGAGTTCTATTAAAAGTGGTTATTGATTTAGTGAGGCACTATGCTACAAGGCATGAGGTAAATAAAATGAGATCAATAAGTTATTATATTTCTAACACATAAGAGTAACTAGAATCAATGGCAAAGAACCAAGTGAAACTTCAAAACATGTATGTCCCCAGTCTGATACCTTCCTGAAGTTCAGCATTAGTTTATGCATAGCTAGACACATGCTTCAATAAATAATTAGATTTTTTTCATATGTCTATTGCTAACTGCTTGCCACCTCGGGTGGAGTATAAAAATGCTAATTTTTGCCTCTTCAAACAGCATTTTTGTTAGCTGCAATCACACTCATTTTTCTTAAGGTCATGATGGATTATACAAATTTACCCTGTTGAAATTGAGTCTCTGAAAACGTTTGGAAGTCACAACACTGAGAATGTCATCAGTAACAAGTCCTGAAAGACCTTTGTGTCCCAGTGGCACAGCTCTGAACTGGCCCGAGCAAGAGACCTTGTGTAAAGTGACATTCAAACATGATGTAGGCTCTATAAAGCCTAGCAGCTCTCAGGAACTACAAGATCACTGAAACTCAGCCACTCAGCCTCCCTCAGCAGATTCTGTCACCCACATCCATTTCATGGGCTAGTAAAAAAACCCCAAGTGTGTTACTTTGCAATGGCAATCACTACAGAATCTGTGTGGCTTAAAGGAAGAACAGCAACAACTCCTGACAGACAAAAATCTGCTCTTTCAGGGGACCAAAGGGACCAACCTCGTGCTTGGTTCAGCCTGTTCTGCCTGCAAGTTTCTGGTCCTAGATCAGTCTCACTCTTTTATCACAGTATCATAAGGTTGGAAAAGACCTCTCAGATCATTGAGTCCAACCTATGACCCAACACCTACACCTACTCCTACTTGTCAACTACACCATGGCACTAAGAGCCTCATCCAATCTTTCCTTAAACACCTCCAGGGATGGTGACTCCACCACCTCCCCGGGCAGCGCATTCCAATGGCCAATCACCCTCTCAGTAAAGAACTTCTTCCTAATGTCAAGCCTAAACTTCCCCTGGCGAAGCTTGAGACCGTGTCCTCTTGTTCTGTCACCGGTCGCCTGAGAGAAGAGACCAACCCCTGCCTGACTACAACCTCCCTTTAGGTAGCTGTAGAGAGCAATAAGGTCTCCCCTGAGCCTCCTCTTCTCCAGGCTAAACAACCCCAGCTCCCTCAGTCGCTCCTCATAGGGCTTGTGCTCCAACCCCTTCCCCATCCTCGTCGCCCTCCTCTGGACACACTCCAGCATCTCAACATCTTTCTTAAACTGAGGGGCCCAGAACTGGACACGGTACTCAAGGTGCAGCCTGACCAGTGCCAAGTAGAAGGGGATGATGATTTCCCTAGTCCTGCTGGCCACACTGTTCCTGATGCAGGCCAGGATACCGTTGGCCTTCTTTGCCACTTGAGCACACTGCTGGCTCATGTTGAGTTTCCTGTCCACCAGCACTCCCAAGTCCCTTTCCACCTGACTGCTCTCCAGCCACTCTGTCCCCAGCTTGTAGCTCTGCGTGGGGCTGTTGCGTACAAAGTGTAGCACCCGGCAGAGCATAAAGAGGCTTTGTTTTTTCATGACTTTTAAAGTCAATATTATACACGATTTCTTATCCTAGAGATGCCCTTAAGAGATTATATAGCCAGCTTCAGTCTCTCTAAAAAGCTAGACATAACTAACTCGTAGCAGCTTTTCTGTATTTGTCTTGTTTTAAATAGAGTTTATCTTCTTTGTTCTAGGGCACTTTACCTGAATTTATTGGGACTTTGGACAGTTCTTGTGTGTGCAGTATTTTGTGGTTTGGTGATGTATGCTTATTACAAGAGTTGTGACCCTTGGACTGCTGAATTCATTTCAGCACCCGATCAGGTACAGATGTCCATTATTATAATTAGCAGCTGCTTTGGGCCCAGGCCCAGCACATATAGAGACAGTTTAAATTTTGTGGAATGCTTTGTGTCCTTTCAGCACTCAGGCACTAAGGTGGTTGCCAAATCGAGGTGAGAATATATGTTCTGGCCCTCTTGTAGCATTGATCTGATTGACCACTTCTGCCAAATGACATCCCTTTGCTCCGAATTTGACACCCTTTGTTAGCTGGAACAAAACTGGAATTTATCAACATGTTCAGATGTGCTACTTCTCTTTCGTTATCTGAGAAAATCTTAACTAACTGCTTGTATTTCTCTTGTGCTCCTTCTGCCCCAGCTTATGCCATATTTTGTTATGGACATTTTTTCTTCGATGCCGGGAGTCCCAGGACTGTTCGTCGCCTGTGCATTCAGTGGAACACTAAGGTCTGTGAATCTAAAATGATATTTAGTTGCATACAATTGATTTCTTCAAGGCCAAGGAGGTTAAAAGACGAAACTATAGAAAACCCTGCTGTTTTTCCTAGCATGTTCTAGGAAATAGCTGTAGAGCTTTGCAGAATTACATTGTATTTATGCCAAAGTCCAGGTTCACTACTCCAATATCTTTTTACCCCACATATACTTTAGAATAACATTATCAATACAGACAGAAGAGTAGAAAAACTGAGCTCAGCTTCCTGAAATTCCTTTGAAGCTACACATGGTGAAATTGCCTTTACTTAACCTGACTGCCAGAATATCATATTTAGAGAGATTTTCAGTGAGCCTATCTATGCATGAAACAAGAGTTAGGCTGCAAAAGGAGGTATCTGCACAGTT
The DNA here is from genome assembly GCA_033558235.1 of Neomorphus geoffroyi. NCBI lineage: Eukaryota > Metazoa > Chordata > Aves > Cuculiformes > Neomorphidae > Neomorphus > Neomorphus geoffroyi. Next base: position 16,629,589 of record JAUMJM010000033.1, on the reverse strand, counting down.
TTAGAAACTGTGTGTTCTTCAGAGGGGAGCTGCACGTTATTGTAGCTTCTACCCTCTGCAGGCCAAACACCAATACTTCATAGGGTATTAGAAAGAGAGAAGAATCTAGTTCACAGTGACATTATTCAGACACCACAGTCAACCTTCAACAGGCTGTATGTAAAGGCTCTTATCTGTAGAAAAAGCAAGACGACGCAATCAAAACAGAAATAAAGAAACAAACAAAAAAGGCAAAAAGAAGCACAATAAATTTACAGAGACAGTAGAGATAATATTCACCAAATATGAGTTAACTCACCTAGCTAAAAGTCAGACTGTTCCTATTCCATAATTTTCAATTAGGAGAGAAAATAGAACAGATATTTTGTGCAAGAACAGGATATCACTAGTGGCCCCTGCACACCCGTTGAATTTTAATAAAGCAATATCTTCTGGAACATTTCTATAGTTTGAAGGTCTTTGCAGCTTGATAGGCTGAAGGGCCAATTAGGATGAGTTTCCATCTTGCTCTGTGCCAGCATGAAGCAGTATCCCTAGCAATCACTGAAGGGACAGAAACCTCACTAGCATTATACATTCAAAATACTTTTCAAGTAGTATTTTTATAGTATTAATGCTGAACAAGGGGCAGCATTTCTCTATAAATACAAGTTTATTTCACAGTATCACAAGGTTGGAAAAGACCTTTGAGATCATCGAGTCCAACCTATGACCCAATACCTACACCTACTCCTACTTGTCAATTACACCATGTCACTAAGAGCCTCATCCAATCTCTCCTTAAACACCTCCAGGGACGGTGACTCCACCACCTCCCCAGGCAGCGCATTCCAATGGCCAATCACCCTTTCAGTAAAGAACTTCTTCCTAATGTCAAGCCTAATTTCAGATTATATTGCTTCCTATTTACTTAACATTCTTCTCCATTCCCACAGCACGGTAGCTGCTAGCATCAACGCTTTAGCAACTGTTACTTTTGAAGACTTGGTCAAGAAAGGCTTCCCAAACCTCTCCGATAAGATGAGCACATGGATCAGCAAAGGCTTATGTAGGTACCCCTGATGGCATCCATTTGTTTAATGGCAAAGGTGTCCATCCTCCTAGCTGCTATTAATACAGGAGAAAACAGGGCAGGCTTTTATATACTCTGAGCCTTGAGAGTCTCAGACTCTCAACTGACTCTGAGAGCAGTTCTGTTGGTAGTGAAGGGCACAGTCTAGAGCAACTCCTTCAGAAACACGCTTGTGCTTCAGAAATTTCCACAGGAACATAACACTTCATAAACTTTTATGACGAAAGTCAACCTGATGCTTCGGTAAAATTAAGCATGTGCACCTACTCAAAATCCTTTGAAAAGTTTTGTCTACTGAAAATACTGGGAAAGACCCTGGTATCTTCTGTACAACACAGAAAAAAAATTAAATGTAGTTATTATCGTGTATTATAATTTTATAGTGCCACAATTGGATATTCATATTCAGAGTATCATATAAACAGGCAATTCAGTTTTTCAGAGAAATATAGAAATGCAAAAAATACAAATGAAAACCAGACCATCAAACTATCAAGCGTCCAAAGTGCTTTGAGTTTTTAAGAAACTATTTTACAAGTATTGCAGTAATATTATTATAATATTTATAAAAGAATTATGATATCATAACCACTTGTTGATGTTGGAAAAAACCACAGCGGAGTCAAACCAGTACTTTAACTGTTGCCAGCCTTCTTTGTTCCTGCTCCTCCACTTACTTCTTAATTTTTGCACTCAGGACATAGAAAGATAATTTTTGCCTCTGAAACCAAGATGTGCTATCACAGAAGATGAGGTTTGGTTGGCCCTCCTCAAGACTACTGCGTAGAGTTTTGTCTACCACAAAGTTAAAAGTAGTGTCAAAGGAAGAAAGCCTTGCTTATCATTGTGCAATTTATTCATTAGATCATTTAAAAAATGTTGCTTAAAGGCAACAGAAATGTTTCTACACGAGGCGTAGCAATTAAATTTATTTAGAAGTGAAGTTCTGCTTCATAAGAAAAATCAACCAACCAAAAACCTGACAAGACTTCGGGTAAGACGCTGTTGGGTGTTTTATGGTCCACTTTAAACATCAAATTTGTCCAAAGTACAAATTCCTCCGTACCGCCTGGCCCCTTCAAACACTAGATGAATTAGAAATTGCCCACACTATTAACCAACACTGATAACCTCTCTGCCTGGTCTTTTCCAGGTATATTATATGGTGTCCTGTGCACTTCAATGGCTGCAGGAGCCTCGCTGCTGGGAGGAGTTGTGCAGGTATCTCATGCTTCAGAAATTCAGTGAGCTGAACATGAATGAAAAGAAATGCAATGAACTAAATAATGTGGACATCCCTGGGGACTTCTAGACTACCTGAGCAATTGCTGTGGACACTGCTGCGAGGAAAAACTGCTCGTGTGTGTCTTGATATTCATAAGTCCCCTGACTCCACTATTTACTCACTGCTGGGAAACGATACTGAGTGCAATTCTTTCTCTTTCTAATTGTCCACTGAAGTCACTGTTTGTCCCTTCGCTCTCACCATTTCCCACCAAAAATTACAGATCGAGACCAGAACTGTGCACACTCCCTCCAGCTGCCACTCTAAGCTCCTGTGTCTTCTCTGCATTCACAGGCTTCCCTCTCCATTCATGGAATGTGTGGGGGGCCCATGTTGGGATTATTTACTCTGGGAATTGTGTTTCCTTGTTCTAACTGGAAGGTAAGAAAAAAAATCCTGATCTAAAAGAAACTACCTTGATGTTGTTTAGCTAAATCTCGATCTTAAAAATTGTTTGGATTTTTTAGATTTATTCTCCAGGCTGCTCTTCAGATTTAGAGCCCAAAGGAGTCAAAGATCTGTTTAGAGGCCCCATTTCACTGTCTGAATTTAGCCCATTTGAATTGAGCTCTACTGAACTGTTGAATAATTAGTGATTACATCCATTAGAGGCACTTTTAGAGCTTATTTTTGAGTTTCTCTTTTTCATTAAAAAGAATAAATATTTACTACTTGCCCCAGCCCATATTCACCTTGAGACACACAGAACGATTTTGATTGCTCTGCCTTTGCTAACTCAGGCAAAACACAATAGAAGCTCATTTCATATTGCCCCATGAGCAGTCTATCATGTTTACCCAGAAGTAAAACTAAACTCTATATTGCAGTTTTGATCATCACAGTTTTTCTTCAACTCTTATTAGAAGATGACAATAAATCACCGTGTTTTGTACCATGGTGGAGAAAGAATAGAATTGATTTACACTGACAGAGACTGTAACCAGTCATCACCTACTCCTGCCCAACTCATGTTCGCATTGGAGCACTTCTCATATATCACCTTTAACAGTACTTTTTTATACTTGCCCAGGGTGCTATCGGAGGCCTTTTAGCTGGAATCGCTTTAGCCTTTTGGACTGGTATTGGCTCTTTCATTTACCCCGCACCACCAGCAAAGTCCATTCCTCTGCAACTGTCAACTCTTAACTGCACCCTGGCTAACAGCACCGAGATGCTGACGACGGTGGCTCCCACATCAGCTCCAGACAGGTATTTTCCCTGTTGTTACCACTTCAGCCTCCATTTCGGCACAGTATGCAGCCTCAGCCTGCTGCATGCGCCTGGGGTGCTGCCGATCGCCACTGAGTGGCCTGGGAGCACGAATCGCTTTCAGATCATACTTCAACTACAGCATGAGCTGCATTTTGCTGGCACAGTCAAGAGACAACATAAATATACTTGATACTCTTCACTAGCTGCTTCTTTCCCTTCACAGGCCTTTGCTAGCAGATACGTGGTATTCCCTCTCCTACCTGTACTTCAGTGCTATTGGCTGTCTAGGCTGTGCCATCGCAGGGCTGCTGATAAGCTTTATAACAGGTTAGTGTTATATGTTTACATATAAAAATGCTTTTGTACAATAATCTCACTCAGATGTTAAAAGAGCTTTCAAAAAGTGTAGCAAGTGGCTCACGTGACCCAGACTCAGAAGAGGACAGGGGGCTCCAATCCCACCGCCCTGTCATAGTCTGAGGCTCCCAAGGCTCACACCTAGCTTTCTGAAGGCTTAAATATCATTGTTTTCTCCTTTCAGGTCCTAATAAAGGAGAAAATATCCCACCTGTGTTAATTAATCCAGTCTGTAATCCATTTTGCTTTTGGTCCAAAAGACTCAAGACTTTCCTGTGGTGCGGCGTGCAGCACGACAGCCCGGAGGTGAGTAGCTGAACCTATCGGCTTAGCCCCACCATGGCCCTGGAGTAGTGAGTACACCTGTGTACGTGATGGTACAAGCCACATAGAAAGCAGACTAGCTTTCAGCAATCTTTTTTTAAAAGTTATGCGAGGGATACTGTGTAGGCACTGCAGACTGGAAATGAGAACAGTTAAACCCTCCTACTCAGCGTTAGTCAGTGATAAGTTACCTATTTTCCCTGTTTATGCAGCACACAGGGACTCAGGGTCTCTGGAGACAAATAGCCCTCAGGATGGTCAGCAGCCCGTGAAATTGGGGCTGACCTCCCTCTCCTTGTCCTTCCCCGCTCCAGCAGCCGAGCAGGGGCAAAACCGCACTTTACACCCCAGAGAGGAGTTCACCAAGCTGCTGCCTCCTCCCACCAGTACAGAGAAAAAGACTTTAAGCACTTACACATCCACGAAGCTCTCCTGATGCCACCATCCCCACCTCCAGAGCTGGCAGGGCTTCTTCTAGAACATTTCTGGAGGAAAAAACCTCAATGAAAGCGGTAAAAAAGAAAATCACATATGCATTTATCCCCTGGTTTTGCTTAAAAAGTAGAATAACAATATTAATCAAGTAGTCGCAGTTTGAAACCACTGAGACAAGTGGAGACCAGACAAAAAATCAGTCCCCTAAAATGCAGATAAACATGCAAATGGAAAACATAAATTTAAGTGATTAGGAATGCAGTGAGGGTACATTTCAAGACTTCTACATAGACAGAGGAGCTGTGAGAAGTTTTTTTTTGTTGTTGCTTTTTGCCAAATACTTTCCAAGGGGGAATGAAAAAATCAGTTGTTGTGTATGGAAGGAGTACACACAAAAGAGTGCCTGTTTGTGGGTGTGAGAGTCATTGTATGTAGTGAAATCACTTCTCAAATCTACAAGAAAGGATGTCAAAATTTAGAAATGCAACAAGATGGTCTTTAAGCAAAGGAAAAGAGCAGTGAATACAGGCTTCAAGCTCCTAGGGTATTTTCTTTCTTTTTTTCAGATGGATTTTGGCAAAAATCTGCCTAAAGTTATTGCGAATAAAACTGGAACAGATGACACCTTCAAGAATAATATCAACAATGAAAACAGATACCAGTTCCCTGGTTACAATCCTGAGGAAAAATCCTATACTAATATGATCAGAGAATCTCGCCTCTAGAAGCTGAAGGACAGGGGACGTTTAATCAAACTTTATTTCTGCAGCTTCAGAAATGAAGAGCTCTTCTTATCACATTTACCAGTTTGTAGGTGACCAAGAGGGAACAACTGCTCTCTATAGCAATAAAGGCCTGATTTCTATCTATGAATTGCATGACAGAACTGTGAAATCATCGGTCATCGGGGTTTTGGAAACACTACTGTTTCAGAAGAAATGTTTCATGAATCTTTTCATGGAAGCTCCTGCTTGGAAGTAGCTGCAATATACTTGTATTGCGTGCCCTGTTCAGTAACTTCTCATTGAAGGGAAACATGCAAAAATGAAATAACACAAGACTTCAGCTAAGCTTCTGAGGCCTTTCACTAAGGTGAGACTGTTAAGGGCCCTCAGATGGAAGGTCAGGCCGAGCTAGTCTCTGCGTATTCCTAGGTATGGCAGAAAACCTCCTCGCAGGAACATTATATAGACCAGACTGGTCTGTTAGTGACTGAGTTAACTGTGTCTGCTTCCTCTGTGGAACTCAGATTTCTTTATAACGTCTTATTGTAAAAGCTACAGGAGAAAGTAACAAATTTTACTTTGAATTCAGGATAGTTCTTTATCTGTGTTAGTCTTGGAAAGACATCCTTTCAGCTCAAAAAGATCCATCAGTAGATGGACCTTTATGCAATAAAGAAAATAAAATTACATTCCTCCCACTGGATAATCCATGATGAATTTTGAAAAAAGACACACGACTAGGCAAAATAATCTGTCTGGTAAAATGACTTGGAGAAAGCTACTTAGTCCACCAAGCGCACTGTTTCAGTGAAACAGATTTCCTCTAAAACTTCCCTGTTGTAAATTAAACTCAACAGGCCACTTCTCACCTTGCTAAACTTCTAGATGTAGTTTTTTGGATGAATGCATTTGTTTTTTCAACAAAACTCATAATTGAACAAAACAAACTGAAGGAAAATATCAAAGACAACTCAGTTAGAAACCCAGCTGGTATTTAGCTCATGTTGCTTTGAAGAACCCAGCTGTTGCTTTTGCTTTATCAGCAACCATCTTTATGATGTAGGTCTAGGTCATCCTGGTCCTTGAAGTTATTTCTCCCATCTATGTTCACACCCTACCTCTGGGAATGGTCCCAAGATATTCAATTAGAGAACAGAAATAAGTCTGTAAACGACACTGTCTCACTTGTGTGGGACAGTTTGTCAACAAACTGAGTTAAGTCAATATTTGTGTTAATCCCTTTTACACCATTTTTATAATCTCATAAAAGCTTACAGCTGAGTCTGGCTGGCAGCCTGTTATTTCACATGGCATGCTTTCCTTTCATGCGTCCATCCTTGCTATGGTAAGCAAGGCAGAGACAGAAACTCAGTAAATAATGCTATTGAATCATTTCTATCTCACAGCCACACACATTATCACTTAAGTTGTATTAAAAGAGCCTAACTATCATACTTAAGGATGTAAAATAATTCTGGAGTGAAAGTGGTTCAAAAGACTCATGTGAAACTACATAATTAGATGGTGGATTAGTAAAATCGCCCCTCTCTCTACGTGTAGTTGGAAAATGTCTGATTCAGAGGCACCTAACTGTGAAAATAACCAAGTTTGCTCTGGATGTTTCTTGAGATACTTACTCATTGCAGTATTGCTGTGCTCTGCATGCTGGAAAATGCAGTTTGTATTTTTCAGTATTTTTTCACAAGTTCAGCAATACCCTTACATGGGATTCACTACAGACTTTGCATCTTTTCAGGTCCTTTGCCACAAGAGAGAATCTTCATTTTTCTTCACAGTAAAAATGCAAGCTAGGTTGCATAGAACTGTATTCTCTTAAATTGTCTTTGAAGAAATATCTTGATGAATTTCTCTTTGACTTCAAACTTCTGAACTAATTTTGCTTCAACTAAAGCTGTTCATTGAGCCCAGGCATTTTCTGGATTGGTAAATAAGCCAAGCATTCCACAAAGTTTTATTAAGCTCAACACATGGATTTAGGTCTGATGGCTAAAATCGTTGATCAGTAGTTCATTATTCAGTCTTCTTCCAGGATGTGCGGATGTGGCCTAGCAAAACTGGAATTCAGAAAAATTACGACTCTGATTTAACGTACAGGTCAGTGTCGGTTACAGTTATCTTCTTGTTTCATTTACGTCCTGAAACATTGATCCTTCCAGAAAAAAGCTATCCTGTGCTTGGGTTGAAAACATGAGAGTAAGAAACTGTGAGTTCTAAAACAAGATCTTAAATTTAAGAAATTTAGTCATTTGTGAAAGCAACAGACCATAAATAATTGAAAATTTGAAAAGCGAGTCTACATGTGCCTTGAGACCACAGTATTTAATTTTTAGAATTTAAACAAGTTTCTGAGTCAATTTTTACCTTTAAATTACTTCCTTACAACACTATGGTTCGAAGGCACATTAGCACTCACTTTTCAAGGGTATGATTTTTTTAATTAACTTTGAATATTTGGAACAACGAAGCTCAACATCTCTTTCAAAGATATCCAAGTTTATTACTGAAAAAATGCAATATTCAAATGTGTATGATACAGTAAGTAGTTGCATTTGTACATGTAAACTTTGATAAAGTAAACAGCATCTCAAAGACAAATTTATGCCAAAAGTGTCTTACAATAGGTAATCAGATCAACAACTTTTTCCTCAGTGAATTTTTTTAGTTCTGGGGTACATACTGGCTTGTAAGAGTAATCTTAAAACACAAAGGAAAACAAAAGCTGACAGGACAGAGGAACTTCCAGCTTGTAGTGCATAAAAGCCAATTTTTCTGAAATGCACTGTGGTATTTTAATTTTATTTTAAATATTACTTACAAAGTGTGGATTTATGAATAGAAAAAATAGTTGAAATTTTATTCTCGTTCCTTACTTAGAAACCAAGTTGTATTTAAATAGTACATAAATTTCAAATATATATACATTTTAAGTAATCTCTTACAATCATGATATTGCAAGTTAGCCAGGACTATCAGAGTAAAAAATGACAACTACGTTATTCAGTTAGATTTTACATGAGATTATTTCAAAGAACTGAAATGTCAGTGATATTAATCGAGTTAAAAATTAGAGCCAACAGCTTTGAAGATTTTTCAATACAAAATGCTGTTGTCTAAATAAAACACAATCTGATTTTTTTTTTTCATAATTAACAGGAAAAATTCCATGCTTTCAGTGTTTAAAATCTCATTAACTTTAGACTGCATTGGGTTTAATCCTGATTTCTCACCTAGTAGCATCCTACCAATTAGCTCAGCGCAATGAGAACGGAAAGTACAGAGAGCACAAAACATTACAGAAGTTATGGCAAAAAGTTAAAACGAGCCAACAGAACTAACAGAAGGTTCCAGTGCAGTGAGGAAGGAACATACCATTAACAGTTCAAGACTAATCCTGGATTTAAAAAGTTCCTGCATAACATGTAATAGCGGAGTGATTTCTCTGCAGTTCCTTGTTGTGCCGTTATAAATTTGTGCTGTTGTGGTAACATTGTGCTATCACGTTTATGCCCACATCATGCCAATATAAATTTCTGGTAAATGCGGTTGCAACGTCAATATTAGACAAAAACTGTCAGTATGAGTCTATTCATAGAAACTGTAAAATGCTACGATTGTGTGGAGTATTTAGGACCCTAAATGTGTGCTACATTTAGGAGGGACAGAATTGAAAATTATAGTGCTTGGGGAAGTGGCTGAAGGGACAGACTGAACGGCCGGCCGAATGGCACACACAGATCCACCCGTGTTTCCTCGCTGCGCTCCATCCAGTGCATACCAACTTGTAAAAAGCACCAGACAAACTAGTATTTGTACACTTTTTGCTTGGCTTCTCAGTTAGAAAGATCCAAAAAGAGCCCCTGAAAAATTCCGCAGTTACGGAATTGCCGAATCAGCAACAAGACATCATTTGATAAAACACTGAGGATAAGTAAAGAATGAGCCAGATGAGAAAAGGAAAAGATCAGGTGAGCTGTCACCATGCTTCAGTTTCAATTTCAACCTCTTGTTTTGCAGAAACTATTGAGTGAAGAGGAGCCCTCTGCTTCCTCTGCTCATCCTCAGCCTCAAAATGCTTGCTTGTTGCATTTCGCCCCAGCAGAACATGGGCTCTGAGGTTGTGTACAAGAAGCCTTAGGGATCTTTTAAAGCTGCTAATTTTTCCACTACAGGAATTTAGGTTTGCAACTCAAACACTTTCAAAAACTGCTGCTGCATGCATTTAAGTGAGACGAAGTATGCATTGGAACTAACAAAAGAGAAGTTTGTGTAAGTGTGGACTTCTGTTTGAATTCTAGCGTCAGTCTTAACACCAATAAACATTATTATGAAAGCCTGGTGGTATATTTGTTTCAACCTTTACCCTTAAATAAACAAAGTTATTACTTTATGAGGATCACAAAAAATAAAATGTGTCTGGAAGTACTGCTGCACTGTAAGTGATGGATGATATCACTATTTTAACTCTGACCCTTTTCTCCTATGTAACGTTTACTAGAAAATGCAATTGTTTGACTTTTCATTAACTTTATTGCCTCCATATTTAGTTGTTTGTATAAACTGAATTTTATGGATATGGCCAGTGCACAGTGTACGTGAAGTATCCAGTTTATAGAAGTTCTAATGAAAATTTGTGATATTTGTAAGTTAACTATTTAGGAACTCTTTCCTTGCACTTTAAGGAGACAGGTAATTTTCAGTTAAACAAAATGATTTGATGCTTCTAAATATCTGTATAATAATTTTCCCCCAAATGAACTGTGACATAATGCAAAGGATTAATAAATCATGATGCCATGTAGGACTTGGCAAGTAATGCCACTGAATCCCACACTCCAGGAACTTTCTCTTGCAGCACTCCCATTTGGAGTCTGCAGTAGAAGAAGCTGCAGCAAGGAAACTGCAGAAACTACAGACATGCACTATTTACATGAGAATTATCATCTTCATGGCAACTTAAGAATAAAACATCACTGAAATTCTTACCTTCCCCCACAATAACGTTCATCCTAAAGCTGTGTTTCCCAAGATATTTTTCCTTCTGCAGAACTTTTTATGAAGGAAATTTCAGATTTATGAATTTATGCATTAAGGTACATACCTATTACGCTATTTTTGCTAGGTTCTCCAGACACTCTTCTTTTTAGCCTTCAACAGGACACATTGAGCCTAACTGATCATTAGAATACAATTTAAGAAAAGTTGCTGTCAGAAGAGGGCATAGCAACAGCTGATGTGTGTTTTGTATTAATGAAGATACGTACTTCCAAAGAAATACCTGTCAAAGAACCGGTTATCTGCCATCGCTATGGAAATTTTAGCCTTTTCATCATCAATATTAACCTCAATGTTCATCTAAATTTTCTCTATAAATCCTCTAACAAAAGAGGTAAGAAAAAAAAATTTTAAGAAATAGTGGTTTTGCGTTGTTTCCAAATATCAGTACTCTATATCAGGTGCTGGTTTTCTGGTAAGGGAACTGAATTACAGTGTAACAGAGAGTTTGTGCTCAAACTTCAGGGAACCCTGTTAACACTCAGTTGTGAATATTGAGCTCTTAATGCGTCCTTCTTTACAGAAACAGACTTTGAGGTCTAAGAGGTCTATTAAGAGGTCTATTAAGCTGGCTAATGAAGCAGAACTCTTTTTTCCTTTTCTAGTCACTAGAATTCAGATCTCACACATTAGGCACAAATTTAGAATGAAAAATCATTAGAAATGAGATGTGTATAATGTATGTGGACTTTTTGATATTTCTGAAATGGAAATTTCTTCTGTCTGAATCAAGACACAGATTTTGGTTAGGAATAATTAAGACATTTTGGACTAATCCTTTGCATTTAAAATATCTAGTTGCTCATGCAGTCTCTCCAAGGGCGCATGCATAGAGCAAAGTTGTCATAGATTTGATCTGCAATGTTCTAAAGCATTTTTGCACAAATTGAAGTTCTAAAGCTCTGTCAGATTTCACAAATGCAGCTTGCATGCACGGTCTATTCATACTGGTCATTTGTTTGGAAAGACAATATTTAGAATATGAAAAGATCATTCACCATTCATAAAATACATTATTCCTGAGGACAGTGTGTGCCTTATACTTTAGTAAAATAACGTGCAGTCAATGCAAACAGCATACTAAACAAAGTCTAGCAAAAAGTTTTCTCAGCTTAAGCAAATGGCTAGATAGTGGCAAAACCCTTAGACATTGTTGATGTCCTCCAAAAATAAACACACACAGTGTTTCTCCAGAATTTCTTGTGCTTTTCCAGTGCATAAAATGCACAAAGTCAGATCCACATACCTGCCTTTTATATACTCCTATATACCAGTGTTGAAAATCATTAATAATATATATATTTAAATCTCAAATACAAAAAGGTTTTCTTTCACATGTATTTAAGTCCAATTGGAATTTGCCTAAGTATGCATTGACACATGCTGATATCCACAGCAGAAACAGGAAAGTATAAAATAATATTTCTGATGTTTGCCGAATTTCATCCTGTATCTCTTTACCTTGGACCAGCCAAGGCATTTTGTTTGTAGACAAAACATTAAAAAGATTGCTCATCTGTGACCTTCTCAAGAACTGAAGAACTATCTCTACGTGGCACAGAAACAGAAGCTGTGACACACAGTTAATGCTGTCAAATGGTGCTTGATATTCCATGGAATGAAACAGAGAGAATAAATTAAATCAAATGGTGTGATTCTATAAGCACTGGGGAGAGCGCTTTAATTATTTCTGATATGGACTCTTAGAGTAATCTAATGCACAACACAGAATAAGAAAGAACAAAACAGCTTTTCCAAAATATGAGGAGCTGAGTTCCACCAGCCCTTTATCACAGGACTAATGGGTAATATATTTGGTTAGACCACACCTTCCCATTTCTTTCCTCTTTTGTGCAATACTTCAAATACTCCTACTACAGTTGCCTTGTCTGGTCACAGAGAGCTGGGATTAACCAAGAAGTCTCATGAATATGGTGAAATGACTAAAGAATTAAGGTCTGATGCTAGCTCCCCTGGATACAACAGATCCTACTCAACCTCTTCAAAATTAACTTTATATGCTGTGATAACGTAAAATAATTGTGCTAATACATGCAAGTGAGTACTGGAATCACACTTTTTGGTTGAACAGGGTATTGCAAGCACTAAAAATTCAGGTCTTTTCAGATCTGTCAGCCGTGATTTTTGCTGCAGTTTTATCCCTAAAAATAATGTTGAAATTTGCAGACTTTATAGTTGTTGTGCTTTGCCGACTCTTTTTTATTTAATTTTTTCTCATTCAATATAGAGAAGCATTATTTAAAATTGTATGAGAGAAAAAGAACAATTTTAACTTTCTCCACTCTATCCTCCGCAAGTGAACCCTGCACACTTGCTTGAATTGTTTAAATGAAGTTCTTATCTTTCCCCACATTATGAAATATTAATAGACAATTTCATCACCAAAATGTGTGTATAACTATAATCAATAGTGCTGTATGCTGAATGTACATAAAACTGAAATTTGATTCTTTACATGAACGTTTACGTGAACCTTTTAAAGTGATTTTATCCAAAAAGCCCCCCAAAACTGTAAGAAGGCATACAAATAATAATAAAAAAATCTAAAAGTATCCACCGTGCGTGTGTGCATTTATATACAATCCGTATGCGTATCTGCCTGTATCTAATTCCCATGCTTTGACTTATTTAGGCCAACAAAGGAAGTGCACATTACTGAAACGTTTACTATTACAAAAAGCAAAGCATTGTTATAAAGTGCTCTGCTTCTCCTTCCCTGAACAAGCAAGTCACAATGTTATACTGTATGTCTGATATATATCTGCACGAGCTTGCATACTATAAAGAGTTAATTGTATATTCAGGACGAAGTCATTTGCGCTGTATGAGAAGATTTCAAGTTAGCATTCTGTGAAGTCATGGAATCATGGCCCAGCCAGGTCAAAGGGAACAGTAACACAGCTGGACATCTGCATGCTACATCAGAGCATGAAAATGATAGTTCTTCCATCCCGGAAGCAAGTACAGGTGGCCTTTCTGCACACAAAAGTGGAAAGACAACTCAAAAGCCATGTCATTTTCAAAAATAGCTGCAATGCATTCCCTTAGTGTGGCTGTTTTCTCTTGGAACTTAGAATTTTTGGTTTTCAACTAGAAGGGTAAATTAATGACACTGATGTGCAAATCTTAAACTGCATAGTATATATTAAGCAGCCATAGACCCTATTTTTAGGGTAGGACCACATCCACAATCTCAACAAGAGACTAGGACACACCTGACAAAACAGTAAGCCTGAAAGATCATTTATATCAAGTTATGGCCACAAAGGCAACAATTGCTCTTTTCTTCAGAGGCATTACAGATGGAGCTGAGCAATCAGAAGCTGTAGTAGTGGATATCATGTAAGTTGGTTTTAGTCATGCCCTTACTGTGTACGTTCACAGGTAATTTTTTATTTTCATTGTGCTGTTAGTATCTTCATAAACAGCGTGAAAATTTATTGCCTGGCTTTAAGCCAGAATGTCCAAATTTTTAAGCTGTCTGCACATTCCTGAGTGCCAGTTCTCCTTGGTGCTCGCCTCAGACCAGCTACAGGTAAGGCTCTTCATTTTCTTCATGGGAAGCATCTCTTTTCCAGTTCCCACCAAAGTCTGTAACTGTACTGTCCAGCAAGAACATATATACACCGTGAATCTCGCACACCGATGCCAGACTCTAACTTCATTTTGTAACTGCACTCTTCATTTTCCAAACAGTGTGGTTTTTTGCAGCAGGGCAGTGACTAAGGCCATTCATGGTGATACTGTTTCCCATTCTTTTTCCTTTCTTTCTGCAAATGCTCCAGTTCAGCCTCATACATCATTTCCTGGACTAAGTATTTCTCTCTTCTCATTCTGTCGCACAAGTCTTTGGGCATGTCTGGAATCAGGTAGGCAATGAAAGACTTTATTCCAAAAACAAGGTGCTGAAAAGAAGAACAAAAATAATTGCTTCAAAGATACACAAATATTCATTTTTAGGATCACTTTTGAGGGCCTAAAAGTCTGTGTTAAAAATGGAACTGAGACTCAATTCATGACTGAAACTCAACTCCTCCCACGTATACACACACATAAGGGAGTAAACGAACCGTCTGTCAGAAATGCGAAAACGCTGAAGTCTTCTGAAAAGTAAATCTACAGCTAGTGACCTAAATTAAGGTGCGACTGTAGGATAGGATAGCTTGAGTAACAATAGCAAACACTACCTACAAGCAGTCTTTTTTAAGAGCTTGTAATCAAAGTAAGTAACTAGATGCCTGGACCTGATATAATATGTTCTTCAAAGCTTGAATACACATTCCTACTTTTATATTAGGTTAGAATCAAGTATCATTTTTCCTGAAACACAGTTTAACATGTCATAACTGTGCATAATGTACATGTAAGTTTTATTTCTTCTTTGTCAATAAAACATGAAAGATTTGGTTGGGAGTGAACATGACAGATAAGATGATAGCTCGGACAATTCAGTTTGAGGTGGCTAATTAACAGTAGTTTGGGGACGGCAACTTTTCTTAATTCTCTCTTGACCGTAATGAACAAGGAGGTTGATGATACAGATAATTTATTTCTGAGACTACTGTAAAAAATCAACTTGGACTTTAAAGAGGCAGAAAGGAATTGTTCCTTTCCATGACGAACCTCAAATACTATGATGAAGGCCAGCCGTGCTGCCAGGACATGCCAGAACTGCAAAGTGAATTCATATGGAGTTGAACTCCACGGTGGGGCTCTGTAATCTCTATACCTGTAAAATAAAGAAAAACTCGGTGAGTTAGCCTATACTTAAAAAACTTAACACAGTGAAGAGCTCTATAGCCTATCCCAGATATGGCCAAAAAGAAAGAAACTGAAGTGAAAGCATACTTCAAGAAGAATTAAACAGAAGAGTCCACAATACAGGTAATTAAATAGGGCTACTTATAAGATGGCACTTTTTGCTTCCAAAAATCCAGAGCAAATTGTTTTTCTTTTATTGTTACAAAGCTGACACCTTGGAGTGTTAAGTTCAAGGGTGTTGAATCTAAATTGTTTTTTATCTTTGCTTCTAAGCATTTGAGATTATCCAGACAAAGTCTGCACAAATGTAACATGATTCTATACCTTCTTAGTCAATTCAAGTTAACTCTCACTCTGACAAAAAATGCTAATTGTGCTTTTTAATTAATAAATTAACAAAACTGAAATGAGAATTTTTACCCTTCTTGGCAGCTGGGGAAACATCAAAATGAAACAATTCAGAGAGGCATGAAAGATACGACTTGCAAGAATACTGAAAAAATTTAGAAGACGGGCTCGCAATCTGTCAGTATTGCGTCTTACCGCACAGTATTTGCACCCGAGACTTGCATGGGGAACAAACTTGAACTCCAATGCTTTTATAGGCAACAAAACCCCTGATCTGTCTGTAATTTAAGCTTTGACTTTCAATTAAATGTCTATACTAACGTCTACACCTGTATTAAAAGGAGGGAGAGCATCAAACCATACCGGCAGTATCCTGAGTATCCCATGCCAAGTTCACTCAAATCAAATACTGATAAACTGCTGTTAACGTATCCTTTTAAGCATCTGAAAGGAAAAGAGGAGGGTCAGAACTTTCTTCATAAAGCTGTTACATAGCATAGATCCCATACATAAACATATTTTGCCATCCCACGTTGTGAGCATACTATTTTATTTGCTTATCAGGACAAAATAAATTCAAAGATTTTAAGCAGAGAAGCAAAGTTTTGTTAGAAAGAAACAAATAACACCTGTTTCAGGGATAATCCTTTTTAAAAATCTATTTTCAGTACTATTCATGTTTTTGCTTCCTATCTACCAGCAGAGATAAACCAAAAATTGTTGCTACAGTGTTCTTTACTGTCTCCTAAAATGACAGAACTCAGAAAAATGGCTAGAGAGGCAGAGAGGAGAACAATTTAACATCGTTCCAGAATCTGCCACCATTCATGCAACATATACCAAAAAATGACAGGTTTTACGGTTGAATCAAAGAATTTTCACCAGTGGTAAAATGAACAGTGCATATATACCAGATATCCATCTCAAAGGCAAAAATTTATTAGGATTAATGACAGAGATCAAATAAACACATTGAATATGACTGTAGGAGTGAATTTTTGTCTGTCGCTGAAAAACCACAGACACATAGGACATAATGTCTTCATGAAAACCTGTCCTGTAATTTATCAAAGGTTCTTCTGAATGGTAAAGAACATTTAAAAAGAGATGCATCAGGAATCCTATTATACCTACTGAACCTTCAGGTGTGCTGTTACACCTCAAATCACTACTGGCAAAAGAAGAAATACAATTATATGGTTCTCTACTAAATGAGCAGTGCACGTTAAGGACCAACGTTTTTCTGCTACTGTCTCTTTTCATCCTATCCTGCCTCAATTTTTTTGCCACCACAGGAAGAGTAAATCTCTAATTTGAATCATTACAGATGGAGCAATGAGGGAAGGGAGGACAGACCCCTGCGGTGTGGGCTGAAGCAGAGTCTGTGAATGCAGTTGTACTGACTTGCTGGACAAGCCTTGATGCTTTCACTCTTACCCTTCCTCCTGTGCAATAAAGAAGATGAGTTGTGCTTGTGAGATGTGCTATAGTATTAGCAAAGTGATGCTTCCTTATCCTAAGGTAACACTGATTCCCATATTAAAAAAACCTCAACAAACAAACCTCCTGCAGGGCACTGGTCTCCAGATGAAAGAGAGTACGCCCGTGAGTACTGTGACCTGTTGAGGTCACTTTAAAAGCTCACGACAGAGAGTGGGAAATGCAGAAAGAGCACAGTGGACCCACAGTTCAGAGACACTGGAAAACATCTGGAGGGAAGTACAGGAAACCAGCCTGCTGGTGCAAAGATAGGCAACACAGCTCACTTGAAGTGATAGACAGCCAGGTGGAGAAGGCTGGGGTTGAACAAGGCTTAGGATAAAAAAGGGTCTGGGAGCATATATATATGTGTGGGAGCTTGGTGAGAGAAGACAGTCCAGAACTACTGCAGAAAGGAAGAAAAATTTATCTAGAGAAAGTCTGAAAACTGTTGCAACGTATACTGAATTTTGTTTTTCGATTCAGAAGGGCAGACATGATTTTCCACGTCTAACTGTGGAGTTACTTTGCAGACTCTCTGGAATGGCTGAGTTACTCGCACTTGACACCCGTGAAGGTTTGCACAAAGGCAAAAGGTAAAATTTTACTGATGTATGTTAAATACGTAAAGACAGAAGTAAAAGTGTGCTTCCGTTGAAAGATACATGCATATATAAAGACTATCTTAATTACTTTTCTTGTCTGTACCCCTGATCTGTACAGGGACCATATTTGTATGCATAGACAAAACGTGGAATGTAATCGGAAGTAATGGCAATAACAAAGGCATTGGTGATGACAGCCAGAACACCAATTCCTTCCAGAATTCCATACCAGATACCTAGAAACAAGGGAAATGAGAACAAAGCTGTTAGTTTTTAAATCATATTATGTCATATAAAATCTTACTAGTGATATTGAAGTCATTATTAGTCATACATTTTTCCTTTCTTATTGAGAAACAATTACTCAGTCAGAAAAGCTAGTCAAGATTAAGCCATGTCCCCACATTCCTGCCATCTCTGGCTCCACCAGAATAAAGTCTTAGAGCAGGGCACACCCTGCTGAGAAAAAATAGATAAGCAACAAAGGACAACCACAATCTTCAGTTATAAAGGGCAAATACAAAATTTTGAAAAAAGATTTCTTATTCTCACTTACTTTATTCTAAATCAGAGGTGAACATAATCCTTATATTTAATTTTTTAATTCAATTGATGTTGGATTTTAAACCTAGCGTTCCACAAATCAGAAGCCTCAAATACTATTTAGCCCGTTTTCAAAATTCCAACTATTATGATCCATTATTAGAAATGGAAAGAAAATTTGAGGCAGCCTCTTAGCTAAGCAACCAGGAAAGTTGCTATTGAGATCTATAGGTTAAATTATCTGTTTCACTCTTGACAAATGAAATATTTTAACGGTTAAGCTACATTAAAGAAGGAAACACAGAGATGGTACCCGACAGTGACAGCTGTTAGGTTCTCTCACCTATATCTGTTGCTCTTGCAGGCATAGGTCTTCGCCACTGAGTGACAAACTTGTATGCATCTAACCTTATTTCTATGATATTGTTAAGCAACGCCAGGAGAGGTGCCAGTGGGAAGGCAGCAACGAAGATGGTGGTAAAGCCAAACTGTAAAACTAGAGAGGCATTTCTGTTGTTAGAAATTGGAAATGCAAACGATCTTTTAACGTGCAACACAGTTCCAGTTTCTTAAGAAAACTGACACCTCCCTAAATTTGCTCACCCATTTCTAAGTATTCATCCATTAAACCATGCAGATTCATAGGCTGCAGATTCCAATCCTTTTCCCACTGAGGCAGAGAAATTTTATGCTCCATTAATTGCCCTCCTCTCTTCATTTTCCGTCGCGACCACCAATTCTGTAATAAACTTTATTAGACAAACAGAGCATTACTGACTGCACTAGTTCAGTCACTAACAATATTGCTGGTATTGTTTTGAAGTAATTAGGCCTATTTTGCACAGCACTTGAATGTCTACTTCGGTATTTCCTGGAAATATTTACAATATCGAATAAGACACAACTCAAAGAACTTCTGAAAATTCTCAATTCTGCATTATGATTTCAATTCTACATTTAATGTGGCATGTTAGGCATTGTGCAAATAAGATTTCAGAGTATGGAATCTGCTTGCAGCAACATTTTTGGTAGTGCTTACCTGCAGGCCTAAACAAAACAAAAGGGAAATAATAATTCATAGTGAAAGCATTAAAAAATATAATTAAATTTTAATCCTATAAAAGACAGAGTAAGTGGAGCTCAGTAAGAACTCTATGATGCTAGAATATATTGAATAGTAGAATATATCTGCTACTCCTTGAACAAATCTAAAATTCTAGATGCTCTACAGAATCTTTTTTTTTCTTGAAACAGGAAAAATTTTTCAAAAAGGTGTTGTGGAAGCTGAAAAAAATATATGAGTATTCTTTTTATAAAGATGTGAAGAGCTCCTTTAACAAACTATAAATATAAATTAGGCAATAGTCTCGCAAGCTTAAGTGTTATACAAACCAAAAATATTATTCAGTACTGCCATAGGTGACATTTAAAGAGTATTATTTGTTTCTAGATATTACTGAAAAGATAATGAAGATGGGAAATAATTTTCTTTAAAGTATCTTTATTAACAGGCTGTTATTTTTTCTCATGCTGACTTGGTGTTTAGGTTTTGTTCTCTCTTGTTACTTAAAGGACTCACTTGCAAACAATGCTTTTGTCAAAACAAATCAATGCTTTCCATAAAGGACAATAAGCACGTTCTGAAATAAACTCTAGATAAGATGACGCTGGGCTGAGAAGACAGGAAGCCTGATACTTCAAATGGGTTTCTTCTTTCCAGAAATTCATGTCTCACAGCCATACCGTGCACTTCTCATTTGCAGAATGACTGCACATTGTGAGCATAAGTCTTTCTGACATATTTTCAAGGTTGTGACTTTGATTAAATTAATATTTGATGAGCAACCTTTTGCTTTTAGTGAAAACATATTCTTCCAGTTTCAAGAGAGCCGTAAGACTCTTAGCCCATTACTCTCATCAGTAGCTGCACAGTTCTGTTTGTATTATGGAAAATGAAATAACAATAAACAGTTTAGATGTTTAACATACCCTGAGAAGTAAATGTTTCCCTTGGTAATAAATGTACAGCATGTGAGATGCAAAAACTGGAAACATTCTACAAATGTGTTGTACTTGAAATAGTTATTTTGGCAAGAGTGGACTATTTATACTCTTACAGCTTCTTCTTCTTCCCCTACGTGCTTCTTACAGCACGTAGGGGAAGAACACAGATCCAGTTATTCAAGAACTGTATTTTTAAGCCTCAGAGCTGGTTCTAAACACAAGCCCTGTGTAAGCACTAGTAGCAAGTTTTCCTCCCCCTTCGGGGAAGGCTGAAAATCAATACTGATGGTTAGGTTTTGAGTGACAACATAAGACAAGTAAACTTGCATCTGCTGAAGCATCCCATTTTATGTGCTTAAGAACATACACTTTCAGAGACCACTATTTCAACTGTTCATTGTCTTCATCAATTACGATAACAAATTTCAATCAATGATGAAATTTTGCCCTTCACTTGAATGAAGAAATATTTTTCCCTGTCACTGAATGACACGAACGTGTAATCACTGTTTGCAAAAACAATTTTAATATCTGAACTTACGGATAGCCTAGCTCCATGAAGTTGTTCCACATTTGTTTTAAAACCATAATAACTCCCATTTGCAAACACAGATCTATCAAGCAGCCACTAGGGTGACACTGAAATGAAATGGAGAAAGATTAGTAGCTAAAATCAAGGAATTCCTTTGATTTTCACTTGTTCACAGGGTGAATGGAAAACGCGTAAGTATATTTGGTGAAAAAGCTAACTTCCAACTACAGAAATACTAAAAGAAATATTAATAACTGAAATATTAACAGATTTTATTTGAACAACCTTTAGACATATTAATTCTTGGAGAACTGACTCATACTTTTTTAGACTATGGAGTACAAAGTTATGGTATTTTTCTCTGTGACTACCAAGGTTCAACTGAAGGAGCCTGTTTTACGGAGATGTAACTTCAGCATGCCAGTGATATCGAGGGAGGTGCAATTCTAACAAACTTTCAAGAAAAATTTTGAAACTACTATTTTTCTTCTTGTCAATCAGTACTTTCACACTGGCAGAAACTTCAGAAGCTGACAAAAAACCTGATGACATTATACTTCTATTCACCATCCAAGAATTCCATATACCCAGGAGATTCCAGTGATGTAAGGCTCGGTAGTGCTTGTGAGGTCAGGGTCTATCACTGTTGCTCTTCCCAAAATTAGAGGCAGAAAGAACTGCGTGTCTCATGCAGGATCACTCAGCACAGTGGAATACGCAGGAAGGAAAGCATGTGTCTGGTTTCCTATCCTTTGCTATAAATAAGAGTTTACTCTTCACAGCACGTAGATGGAATAATAAATCTTTCAAACTGGACACAATTCATGTCCTTCAGCCACTTCATTTTTACTCACGGAAATGTCACGAGAACACAAAGCAGGATTGCTTACCTCTTCCAGTCTCCATCTGTTAAAAAGCTTGTTGTACTTTCCTGGGCGGCCTGCAAATCTGAAAAATAAGATTTCTGTTTCTCAGTGGAAGTTCCAAGAACACCATGTATCAGTAGTTATTTCACAACATCCACTGAGTAAACGCATGAAATACAAACAGATTAAATCACACAGCTTAAATGTTGTATCTGTAGGATAGAGTAGTTCCAGAATGCAAACAAGGACCATCATTTTGCATGCAATTCAAAGCTTTTATTATGTCCAGAACAAAAATCCTAGCTTCAGAGGTTTTAGACGTTAGATATTCAGACTCTAACCTACTTCTAAGAAGATAAGCCATAGCAATACCTAGGAATTTACTGTAGTACAGGGATCTGCTTGCCCACAGGAAATGTGCGCTGGATTGCACCCTCAGAAGGATAAAATTACTTCCATACCCATCATAACAGATCTAACAGCTTCTTGTAAAACAAATTGAATCAAAATTCTTTATTATCTCAGTGAAAGTTATAAATGGGAGAGAAAAAACCCATGCCTGGTCCTATGAGACACTAGGAGACAGCAAGATATAAAGAAGTTCAGAAAGTGTGTGACAAATGCATCACTGGATGCAACAAGCAGATATTTCCAACAGTCTTTTAGAGAGCTTTTTTCCCCCCCCAAACAATCTTGAACTGAAATTGTATTATAAAAAATTATAGGAAGTACTCTGAAATACTCAGCAGTTTCTGCAGGAATAAGTCTGATCATAGCATAACTGAAGTGAAGCAAGGCTAGACCTGTCCAGTATTTCATGCCCTGAGATAAAAGACAGAAAAAATTGGAGTCAGAATTTCTGCCTTCTAGTCCTGTATAACACCTGCCAGAAAGTATTTGCTATGTATAGAAATGGATCTTGGGAAATGTAATCAAAACGGAATGATCAAGAAAGTAGTGCAGGGCTAAATACAGACTCTCATTTAGGAAGTGGCTGTATTTTCTAAGGTTTTGAATTCTCACTTAGTAGGCAAGTCACATACATAGAGTCAAGTAAAATGTAGACTTTTTACCTGTCTGGTTTCATGAGTAAAAATTTCAAAGGTCCAATCCTCGCATACGGTTAAAAACATTAATTTAGCATTAGTAATGATCCTCAGAAACTGTTGCATATCTCAATCTTATGTTCCAAACTGTCATCATACTTTCTTCAGACCTATAAAGGATTACATGTTCTGTGCAAGTTTTCCTTTAAGTGCAGTTAGGAAAGATAACTTACCTGCCAAGAAAAAAGGCAATGTAAAAGATGGAGCTGTTCAAGTTGACAAACTGAAAGAGGAACATTTTCAAGGCAAAGCTGTTTTCCCATTCAGATTCTGTTCTAGGGTGCTCTGCAGAAAGACACAATATACATTACATAAACAAAAATGAAATTGAATTACGTCTAACTTCGCTCACGCATCAATCAACACTAACAAAAGAAGCGATAGTTTCAAGTCATGGTGCCTCATCAGATTGAAATGAATTTTTCTTTCCTCAAAGTGTTCGGTCTGTAGGTCACAAAACCACTGCCAGGCTTGGACTGTGTTGGTTCTATGCGGAAACAGGGGACAAGAGCCCCTTGGTACAGAAGAGGTCACAATTCTATGGGAAGAAACCTGTTCCATGGCCATGAAAAAGTTCTGAGTTCAGTGTGAATCTTTAATTTTAAGGCTACAGGTACTTCAATTAAAAAAAAAACCCAAACAAACAGAAAGCAAAATCACTTGGCATCAGCAGAGCAATAGACATGGGCAACCAAGGAAATCAGAAGGAAAACAGACAAGCAACAGCCAGTTTGGTTCTCACCCAAGTACCTCACCTTCTGAACACTTCTGAAAGACTACTTCATCCTCAGGACTTTCCTATCATAAAGCTTGCAAATTGTTAAACAGTTCATAATTCAACAAGGAAAGGATGGGGCTCCTTTGTTTGTTTGGTTTGGTTTTTTAGGAAAGAAATGTAGCAATCTGGACTAGAAGTAAAAGTATTCCGTGTGGGTCCACAATGTCTTTGATGTTTTTCCTTATGGTTTGTAGAACATTACTTATGTTCATCAAGTTCTAATTGAGACATTAATATTAATTTTATTTTATAAAAATTTCAAATGTTTTTGGGAGATGTATCAAGCTTAGAATACAGAATGTTGATTACATTTTTAAAGCACATATAGGAGCTGGAAGTCTAAACTGGCTGCATTTTTCAGTTAAAATTTGTAGTACTTTGGTCTAATGCTGACTAAACTAGGATACAAATGCACAGCACACTAGCTTTAAACATGGAACTTGTTCCAAGGACTTAAAATGTCCTCCTTCTCTTTGACATAAACCACCTCAAGAAGCAGAGGGAGCTATGTAGCTCAAACATGTGATGCTCTATTACACTTAATTCAAGAAGCCTTTTTTTTTCATTCTTTCATATATTGTGGGAAAACTCAGCTTGTATAATGAAATGAAATAATTATTTTCTTTTCCATTCACTGCTCTGTAACAACAGAATGTATTTAAAAGCAGGAATACAAATCAGTGTGATTATTTTAAAATATTTTAATAATTTGAATAAGAGAAGTATACATTCTGAATCCTTCTCACCTGTTCCATTGAGCATCTATTTTAATGCATTCCCTTTAACACTTCAACCAGAAGAGGGAGCTGTTAAATTTAAGCAGTGAGCTTGCCTTTAAACTATGACAAGATCAACTGCATCTTTCGACGTGGGCTAAAAGACAGCACGTACGAAGAAACATTAAAAGGTAACATATTCACACAGTAGATCTTAAATACTGTCTTTGCTTTCTTGTTTCCTATAAGCTAAAAGCTGTACTCCAGTGACTGAATCATGACTAGGGACCTCAGTATAACTTTTTAATGTAACAGAATGTAGAGCTACTTTAAAATTTAACATTTTTATCTTGGACGATGTGATTTAATCTTAACCCATATTTTCCGTAGGAAAGTTGAAATTAAAAAAATTGCAAAGAAAATAACAAACCATTTGGGAAGAGTGGGAAAAATTCTGTTTTAGCATTATAACAAAGAATAGGTATTGAATAGGTTCTATTATAATGTAACAGTTTTTCAATTTATACTATAAAATTTTTAAAAGACAGATTTTTAATAATAAATTCTTTTCTTTTCTATTACTTCATCAATGAAACAGAATCATAGAACCCTTTAGGTTAGAAAAGACCTCTAAGATATTCGAGCCCAAACTAGCACTGCCAAGCCCATCACTAAACCATGTCCCTAAGCACATCTACAGGTCTTTTAAATACCTCCAAGGGACGCGGCTCAGTCTCTTCCCTGGGCAGTCTGTTCCAACGCTAGATAACTCTTTTGGTGAAGAAATTTTTCCTCATATCCAGTCTAAACCTCCCTAGGTGCAACTTGATGCCATTTCCTCTCATCCTATCACTTTTTACTTGGAAAAAGAGACTGACAGCCACCTCACTATAACCTTCTTTTAGGTAGTTGCAGACAGCCATAAGGTGTCCTCTCAATCTCCTTTTCTCCAGACAAACCAACCCCAGTTCCCTCAGCCTCTCACTGTAACACTTGGTCTCCAGACCCTTCATCGACTTAGTTGCCCATCTCTGGAAGTGCTCCTGCACCTTAATATCTCTCTTGTAGTGAGGCTCAAAACTGGAAACAGGGTTTAAGGTCTCACCAGTGCTGAGCACAGGGGCACAATCACCTCCCTGCTTCTGCTGGCCACACCGTTTCTGACAAAGCCAGGATGCCACTGGCACTCTTGGCCACCTTGGCCACTGCTGGCTCACGTTCAGTCAGCTGTTGATCAGCACCCCAAGGTCCTTTTCCACCTAATATTTATTTCATAATATTTCATCCTCTGATATTTCTTACTTGCTTAGGGAAATGTCAGTATCGTTCTACGCATAAATAAGCTTTTAAGAAACCCATTTTAGAGAAGTATAACGGTATGCGCCACATCTAGCAAGAACCATACCTACATACCTAAGTCTGTCAGGAGATAGGCAACCTTTTCATATACCTAAAACAGAAACAAGAGATGGTGTAAGTACAGCAAATACTGTATGTTGTGATGTCAAATCCAGAATGAAAACAAGCATCAAAAGCATAGGTGTTCATCAAAAGCAACAAAGCATCTGGACAGAGAAGAAAGGGCAATGTCCTAGCTATATGTGGATACAGTTTCCTGTAAAGACCTCATTGAACTGCTTTTATCCTGTTTTCCTTCTTATTTACACAATACAATTTGCCTTTGCATGACTGTGCATACTGGTGAGGATATCAGCCTCCTACTGAGAAGTTCCTTATCTGTCTATATACTGATTATCTCCATTCTTTATTTCAAATTACTCTTAGCCCAAGGTAGTTACCAATTCTAAAAAATATTTTCTAGTGTACTTGCTAGTAATAGCAACTTATTTTCTATAGTTTTGGTGTGTTTGTTCACTTGAATGTACTTTTAGGACTTAGAATTATCATATACAGTAACAAATACATGACAGTCTGTTTTGATGAATGCTCTTACTGCAGCAAGTGCACAATCTTTGTAATAGAATTAAGAGCCATTGTTTGCGGTGCTATCATTCCTTTTTAGCTGTTTGTGCCTGCACAGGAACAGAAAAGTGATAAATTATACTGCAGGTGAAGGAACAGAGGTTACAGCAATGCGCCTTGTGCTACCACAGCATATGATTAAACCCGTGCTGTTACATTACAGGGAAACCTTAAACTGAAATCATATATCACACTGATTCTAAGACTGTGCAACACTGATATCACAGCTACACTTTAAATAAGAAAGGGAAGAATTCGAAGTTATAAATTGAAAAAAATAAGAAAATTCTCAGCAAAGAAAATAATGTAGCTTCACTTAGGGAAGAGATGTATCGTAATAGGTAATATGAAAAATAAAAATGAAAATATAGAAAGCAGTAGTCTGTACCATTGTCAGCTGGAGACAAAAGCAAAGATGTGTGATGACAAATTAAATAACCTTTGGAGAAAAACATTGACAAACATAGTAATAGAAAAAGAAAAATTACTAAAATACTGCCTTCAGGCATTGCCATACAAATAAGCAAGAACACAGTGAACTCGGTAACCTTGTAAAGATTACTTATTTATATTAATCCCTGTTTTAAGAAGACTTACAACATTGAGTGACATGATGATCATAAAATTGATACAGACTCCAGTGCCAGATGTTGCAAATTGCCAGTACTTCTTGATGAAATACCACTTGAAAGAAGCAAACTGTTCCATGGCTACCAGACGATACACCACCACTGCAAACACTGCAGTGAGGACCAGTGAAATCTACAGGTAAGTATTTATGAAAAGATGTATTAGAACAAAATAAGCTATATTGGAAATAATTTAACACTGGATTAATAAATCGGCAAGTGTTTTTAAGATTGCCATTTGTTTTGGTGAACAGGCTTTGAGAGAATGAAAATACTAGATTAATGAATTAAACATTTCTTTACTGTTCTTTTACAATGGAAGTATACTACAACTTTTAAAAGAAAGGGAATCATATACAAGCAGAAAGACTGAGACAATCAGTTTTGCCTATATTATGTAAAACCACTAACCCTAATGAATGCCCTCAAACTTAGGTTACTATTTGCATCAGAATAAAATGTAAGGCTACTATAATTCCAATATTATTACACATTACCATGAAGAATATTCCTGAGACAGACACCATCAGTCGACTGAGCTTATCAGGGAAAGGCTGAAAAGGCTCAGGTTTTCCTGTGATGGGATTTACTCTTTCCACTTGGGAGTATTTGGCTTCAAATTGGGGGCGCAGCTCTTCCTGGAATGACAGGGTGGATTCCATTTGTTTTACTACTTATTTAATTGAAGTATCAAAAACCAGACATATATGTGCTATATAGTAGCAAGTTTATATTGATATAAATTCTTTTTTTATAATGGACCAACTCAAATATCCAAACAATTTGGAGATCTTTGTAAACAGTGCCAGAGAGCAACAAAGAACAGAAAGTATAAGTCTTCCCCGCTATGTGAGGGCATTAAAAAGTGTAACAGATCATAATACTAGTTTCTCTGCAGAAATTGATAAGAAAACTATAAATTAATGGCAGTTATGATGGTGCTTTTGTGATAAGAAGCCATTTATGAAAAACTACCAGCTTAAATCTATGTATCCACAGAAAGCCATAGAACAAGTAACGATAAACTCTCTATTCACTTAGACTGTATTTGAATGACTAACATTTACATTACAGCTATATTCACTAGCAGTTTACGTAGAGTAGTAAAACAATTTGGTTATTGCTGATGCTGATAGCAGAATGTTAATGGGCAAATTATGCCTCTTGGAAAGATAAAAAAATCTAGTTTCTGCCCCTTTGCTTGTTCTGGTCCCGTTTTTGGATAGCGTTAGGAATTGTAAGGACAAGAAATCATAGAATACAAGACACCTGGGCCGACATCAGCAGTAGTTCCTGTCCTCTGTACAAGCAGTATCTCCACTTATTTTTTTTGAAAGGATACTTTTAATAAACGTACAATTACATTTGCAATTATAATGCTAGTTGTAGAAGGCAAAGTATTCTTGCATAGCCTCGAGTAGAGTCGTTTGTTCTGCAACTAGTGTTACACATGCAAATATAATCCCAATGGCACGTTCAGATTACTGGCACACAATATGTATTGATATTTACACTCACATCATGCCGATAGAAAGATTTGCAGAATTGCTTCTGTTTAGTCTTACCTCTTCATCTTCCCAGTCTATAAGGTCCCAGTCATAGGTCAACACAGCTCTCCGTCTTTTCCAAAACTCTAGAAAGACTGTAGCTGTGGAAATTATCAACTGTATTTTAATTATGGAAAAGAAAGGAAGAAGGCCACGCAGATTTCAAGAAAAGCCACTTTCTGGCTGTTTTCCTCATAGAATCTGAAAACTATAAGTAACTTCAGGATAATCACTGTTAAAACTGAAACACTTTTAGAGTGTTTATTATAAAACTTTTTTCTTCCTGTCTGCTGCATCATATCATACAGAGATAGATACCTGTCAATGAGACACTGACACCTCTTTTCAATCATCATTTTGTTTTTAATTAAATTAAAACCATATATAGTTTAAAAACTTTTCTTGAAGAAACAAGGATATGCATATATGTTTTATTCAGTTCCAGTCAAGACCTCTTTCCCACCTATGCCAGCTTTATACTGGTGCAGCTTCACTACTGAAATACTTATTTAAACAATTATGTTTCAACTATGTGTGAGATCATAATCAGATCTTTCATGTACTTAGTGGTTTTGGTAGATCCTATAAAAATAATTACAACGAATAAATAACTCCAAATTTCCCAAACACTCCATGTGTTGCCATTGAGGTTAAGACATCTTTTTTTGGGTGGGGTTCCTGATAAAACATGGGATTTTCCAATTGTTCCTTGGAAACCGGTGACCTCAAAAAAGGAGTGAGAAAACTAGCTTCCTTCCAGCAAGCCAGCTGCTCAGAAGGAGGATTTCTGACTCAAACTGAATAGGATAATCTGATATTCCTACCTTCTTTTGTATTTTCTGTATTACGTCTAAGATCTTATTTGGTTTATGTATCTATTATATATATACACCTATAATCATTTTATATATATAAAACTTGTCCCTACATATTATTTTTGATTAGTATGTTCTTTTATTCTTCCAAGCATGTATTTTTCTTCACCACAGATTTCATTTAAATTTTGGATGCACCCAACAAGAAGAGCACACAGCTCTCCTATTTAAGCAGCAGCGAGGTTTACACTTGAGGCATCTGGGAGTGAAGCAACCTTTTCTCACTGTCATTGGAAGTGCTATCGCAACCAGTGCAGCGCAAGACTCAGAAGTGTTACACAACGCACCATCCTGCAAGAGAAACCCCCTCCAGACATACAAGGACTCAGGAGCAACGTAAGGCCATGCTACACACAAAACAAACAATACTTTTCTTATGTGACCAAGTAGGTAGGAGAAACACAGCACATTTTGCAAAACATGGTGTTGGTTGTTCCTCTGCAGGTCAGGCTGCTCTAGGAAGCACATCCAAGATATCCACTAGTCCTGTGCCAAAGGTTGTATGTCTGTAATGCACAACTGAAATAATTCACTTAGTTACACTCAAAGGTAACAGAAATCAAGGAAGCGGCCCAGTAATCAGAAATAAAGAATTTTAGAACCCACTGAGTCAGAGAAAGTGAAACCAAGCAACTCAATTAGTGGCACTTCCCCCCCCTCCTCCGAGTGGCATTTCTGAAGAAAGGAATCAGGAGGGCTGGTGGGCTATTGAAGTACATGCAGCTTTTTTGGACTAGGAAGTTTTTTTTGAACTGCTGAAGTTTGGGAATTGAGTTGGTTGTGGTCTAGAGGTCATACTAGACCGTGGACAAATGGTGTCTTCAGTTGAACATACATTAATCTTATAACGCTATTTATTTTACTCCGTACATCCCCTAAGATCTGGGATAGAATCATAGAATGGTTTGGGTTGGAAGGGACCTTATAAAGGCCTTCTATTCCAACCCTCCTTGTAGTAAGCAGGGACCTTTTTCACTAGATCAGGTTGCTCAAAGCTCCATCTAACCTGACATTGAATGTTTCCAGGGATGGGGCATCCACCACCCCTCTGGGCAACCTGTTCCAGTGTTTCACTACCTTCATTGTAAAATATTTCTTCCTACTTTAGTTTAAAACCATTACCCCTTGTCCTATCGCAATGGGCCCTACTAAAATGTCTGTACCATCTTGTAGGCCCTCTTTAAGTACTGAAAGGCTGCAATAATGTCCCCCCCTCCAGGCTGAACAACCACAAGTCTCTCAGTCTTTCCTAATAGATAAGGTGTTCCAGCCCTCTGATCATTTTTGTGGCCCTCCCTCTGGACCTGCTCCATGTCTTGCTTGTGCTTGCACTTGCTTGAACGCGGTCTCCAGGTGGGATCTAACCAGCGCGGAGCAGAGGGGCAGAATCACCTCCCTCAACGTGCTGGTCAGGCTTCTTTTGATGCAGCTCAGGACATGGTTGGCCTTCTGGGCTGCAAGTGCAGATGTAACTTGCTTATTCTTTAAATCAAGGTCTGACTCTATGTTAGAGTTCTCAGGCTCTAGTATAGCACGAAAAAGAGACTCTAGTATTCTATGAATAATAATAATAAATTGTCTTTTATGCTACTTATGTACATGAAGTATCTGATAATGCAATTATCAAGAAAATCATCAGATGAAGCAGATGAGACCAAATCACTAACCGTACCGGCCAACTGAAGCACCTTTTCCAGACTCACCCAAGCTCTTAAAAGCACAGCAATTCTCTCTTTCTCACAGTAGACAATTCAATTGTAATTTTGCTGGGCTACAAGGCTACTGATAAAATAGGGTCAAAAGCTAAAAGCAGACCTAAAAAAAAAACCATGTTGGAAGAAAACTATTTGCAAAACTTCTCCGGTGTAAGCTTCCAGTCTAAAAGACAGTGAAAAATGTCAGAATTTGGAAATTCAAATATTTGTCCCGTTCCACAGAAAGCCTAGATCCTTCCTGCCTTGCCTTTATACTACTCTATCACTCTTCTACTGCCACCTGTCTCTGATTGCTCTTCATGCAACAAAGCCCCTGTAGCCCCAGTTGCTAGGCACTTCTTACTACCTCATCTCTTACCTTGATCTCCCAGCCCTGAAAACGCTAAGCCTTGACTTCTATCAATTACTTCTGTAGAAAAACAGGGCACACAATACATGATTAATTCAACCATTTGGACATCAACATCAATGCTCTAACATTGCTTTGACCCAGCAGAGTTTTTTCCTGCCTAATCTTGCTGCTGAAGAGTTCTGGATAATTTACAGTTTACAGGGTCACACACAAGCCTCCAGTTTCCTACAGAAAACATCTGGTGCCTCCCACACTCTTCCCTGGGCACATTGTTTCCATTTCATAGCTTCAATTGCCATTCTGAATTTTAAATCCCATCATATATGGCGTACTGCCCTTTTTTTTTGTCCAGCATTTTTATGTAGACCCACTTATTTAGGGATTTGTTAATCAGTGCTCTGCGGTTCTGCCCACTGTACTATTCCAAAAGTTTCTTTCAATTCTTATTTCAGTTACCTTATGTTTACCACTCTTACACTGCCAGCACTTGTACTGAAGAAGTCAAGTGTCTAGGCATGCACTACACAGAGTTCTTAATGTTTCAGAAGACAAGCAGGGTGATGTTTCATGGTTAAGACAGACAGGAAAGATTGGCTGTGCAATCTTAAGTATAACAAAATGTCTTCACTATCAAGAATAAGAAATGAATGACAAAATTTGTTTGTTCCATACATGCTATGGATCAAAAGAAGAGAGCAGAGAAGGAAACCAAACAAACCCAAGAATCCAAGACTATTAAGTGAGCATAATGTATTATAAAAGAGTCACTGTGCCAAAATGAACGGCGTGTTTACTTCCCTAAAACAATATTGTAAAGATGATGTGAAGCAAGAAGCTAGGACACTGCCTCCACCGCCTCTCTGCAGAGTTTGGCCATGGTCACTCAGGCCCTTCTGAATATTCTGCTCAATAATTTATTCAGTTTTATTCAGTTCGACTCCTTTACCGCAACGCTATGCTATTAAACCAGTTCCACAGATTTAACACGACACCTGCTACCGAGACACACTTTTCAGAATTGAAACTGCTGCTGAATAAGTACAAGCTATTGCTGCATGGCAGCTTAGTCTCATCTCCCACTCTCGGAATACTCCGAACCAGCTTGTCTGCATATGGCCACAGCCCCAAATCTGTTCACACCCAGCCTCACTGCTGGGGGTTTTGCCTTCCAGGAACAGCGGGCCAGCACTCAGCACCAGCATCCTGGCACCACGCTGCAGGTGTACGACACTTAGCCAAGAAGTGAGTCACAGAGCATCATCCATTAGGTGTTAAATCACTCAGGTACAGTTTTTACTTTTTACTAAGAGATGAATTAGACTGCTAAAAACCTAAAAAAGAGCGAGCAAGCACACTCTCCCAAGCCCGGTGCTGAGGCCCAGGGCAGCACTGGAAGGTCACGACTTTCATACCACTGTAACAGATACACTTTAAAAGAATTGCAGGCTGTATGTTTAAGGTCTTGCTATTTTCAAATATTATATATGTAGTCAAAGAACCCTTCTTTTTAAAAAAAACTATCACAAAGGCTTCTCAGCAACATAACGTGTGGATGCTTGTGTGAAGCATACTGCTCACCCTAGTATTTCACTCATCTCTTGGTTAATGCTACGTAAGATCCTAACTCAGACAAAAACTCTTGGTGCTTGTTTTCAAATCTCATGGTCAATCTGTTTGATATATATGTAGCCAGGCACAGCAAGAAATATGAGTTGGAAGCTTGTTGATACACACTGCAAAGAATGCTAGTTTCCAAAGAAAAGCAAATCCACAGTATCCAATATCAGACTCTGTCGTCTCTCCTCACACAAACCACCTCACTCCCGGCCACACAAATAATTTACTTTGCTAAAAGGGATATTAGAAAGGGTAGAATCTGATCCATTTGACAGTAAGCCTTCCACTTCTCCACTGTACTATTGTCCTGATAATACCACCAGTTGCTCCCATATAAGTAGCTCCTCTACATAACATATGCTCAACAGTTATCTTGAGGATAAGTTACGAAATAGTATTTGTACTTGATTCCTTAAAAATTTAAAGTGGAAACAGATAACATCATAGCATTCCACTCAAGCAGTCACACAATACTGAAACATTTCTGAGCTGCACTTCACCATATACCAACCTAGAATAAATACACATAAAGGATTAAAGAATAAAAAATATCAAGAGGTTGACTAGATCAGCGTATTAAAACTTACACACCATATGCCCAACTTCCTCATTCTTATTTACCAGTATTGTTTATATAAAACTTAAAGGGAGGAGTAAGACTTGTAACATTCAGATCTCTGGCTGGTTATGTATTCCAAAGTAAAAAAATATTTACAACTCAGAAGTTCAGAAAATTTTGATTTAAGTTGTTATCTTAAATTATTGCAACTGTAAACATATTTTGAGATAGGCTCCAACTCATTTCTAGCAACATATTTTTCTTGACAGAGCTCATTTTGATGCTTTATTTTGTGGAAGACACGCCTTTTCTAGTTTTCAGGTCACAAAGCGCACCATAGGAAACTCTGCAATAATAAAAAGCTATCTTTTGTCAAATTAATAGTTGCACAGACATGGAACAATAGTTTCTATAGTTTACAGAAAACAGCCCTCCTTCTGAAATACCAGTTCAAAGACATTCAAAGGATTAGGCAACAAGCACTGCCTAACCACTTTACCATAAATACTGCAATTTCTGTGGACTCTGTAATGACAGAGCTCGGTTGTGACAGCAGCGAAGTCGGTCAGGCTGGTTCCCAGCGAAGGGCTGCCCCACCTCACCTCGTCTGTACAGCACGTTCCTGGCCAGCCTCACACTGCCACTTTTATTGTCCCTGCGCTCCCCTCTCCCCACCAGACTCTGGGCTAGAGCAGTATTTCAACAGGCTCTGGCATATTTTGTAGAGCTCAAAGGTAAGTCTGAGGTGTTTTTAATGCTTATTAGTGGATCTGATTAACAATTACAGTGTTGTTTCACATAGTGTTCGGAAAGGGAGTTGGTCCTGTTGTAGCCAAATTCTACTTAGAATGTATTTCTGAGAAAATTACTGAAAAAAATCCTGGTTTATGGTTCAAACATTAAAGCAGATAAGTAGCAATGATAATGACAGCATTTCACTCAAATTCTTATTTTTATTTATTGAATATTTATGATTCTTATTTAAATTCCTCTTTGTAATTCACCCAAAGCTTAAAAAATATTTTCTCAGTAGAAATAAAAGACATACGTGCTTGAAAATGTAATTTTCATTGCTTCTTAAATTTCGCTTATCCTTAGAGAGCGATCAAAATTTTAGAGTAAAGAGTCACAGGAATAAAAATCCAACAGATATCTGGGACCATCATTAGCTATTATTTCTTCCTGAATTCTAGAAGATAAACTCTCTGTATCTTGCTTTGTATTT
The DNA here is from genome assembly GCA_033558235.1 of Neomorphus geoffroyi. Taxonomy (NCBI): domain Eukaryota; kingdom Metazoa; phylum Chordata; class Aves; order Cuculiformes; family Neomorphidae; genus Neomorphus; species Neomorphus geoffroyi. The sequence continues at coordinate 16,594,845 of JAUMJM010000033.1, read as the reverse complement.
GTTCTGTCTATTGTTGGATCACTTAATGTAAAGGTAAATACAATCTGCTTTATAAGGCTTAAAAAGCACAGTGTGAAAGCTCTGCAAATAAGAACACGCTACTCTAGACCGCAAGAAACAAAGAATTGCCATTAATAACTTGCTCATCATGCCACTGTTTACTACTTAAATTAAAGCACTTTCTAAGCAGTACGGTATGACTGGGAAATGGTGCAAGGTTCAATTTAATGACACGTAAAAGAATGTCCTTGGAACGTATAGTTCTGACAATTGTCTTATCTAGTCATAAGAAGTCGTTGAAATGATTATTTTCTTGACAGCTGCAGAGGTTTTGCAGACATCACACCTGTCAATGGCAGGTGATGGGTTGTGTTCAGGAAATATATTTTGCAATTACTTTATGGTGCCAAAAATCTACTTAAAAATATTTAATAAACCACTGGATATAAATTTATATGGAAATGACCGCATAAGAGTTTATTAGAACACGTTTTTCTCTACGTTGCAGAAATATTCAGCACAAATCTTAGCAGTTTGAGTAAAACACAAAGCTAGATGCAGTATCAATGCAACCTTCATGGTGAAGTCCACAGATCAAGGTGAAGCTGACTTGAAAGGGACCAGGGCTTCACCCAGCGTGTAGGTATGCATATCACTAGCAGCTACATATTGAATACTGTGTGCTGCAAAGCAATTTTAATTGTTATTAGTAGAACGACAAAGACTTTTGTAGACTTTTTTCTATTTACTTCAACTAAAATAGAGAAGTCTGTACGACACAAATCCACAGCCTCCTCAACACGGCTGTGTCTACATTTGCATTTCAATCCACATCAAGAGAGTGCTTTTAAAGTCTCCTGATCATCTCTGCTTGTTGCCCTTTGGCTTACACCACTGGGCACTCCTGTCCGTAAGCTAAGTGATGCGCTCCAGGAGAAGTCTAACGCAGGCCAGCTCCTAAAGGGTGCTCAGTCAAAGGGAAGAGATTGTGACAAGTTCACAGGAAAACCCTCCAGAAATGCGTGCAGAGTGGATATCAAGTCTCCAGAACGTCCGCAGACCTCTTGGCAAGGCAGCTACACATTTCCCAGTATAGTTACAATTGGTGTATACTCAGGTTCACACTGGGAGGGCCATTTTAATGGGAAATTGCATTCACATTTTGGTGAATTCCTTGAATAGGGGCCACTAAATATCTTCATAAAGCCATACACTGAATGCGAAATTTTAGCCTTCCCGTTTCTGGAGTTTCCTACCCACCCGTCATAGATCTCAGGTGAAATTTGACTTTAGCAGCACAGAAACAAATACAGTGCAAAATCCACTGCAGAAATGCGATGGTGACCATACTATGTAAACCCCTCATTTTCCATTCTAAAAAAAGGTAGAGCTAATCTAGGTGACTGAACTGCACACTAACACCATACCCATGTAATTTCTACTCACTTTAGGCTGTGCTTACTACACTGATTTCCACGGAGATGACAGGGAGTAATGTGAATACCAATGAATTAAAAGGTTAGACTATTTTTTTCATTAATAATCTGTTCATACCTTCCTTAAACACTTACTTGACCAGATAATTTAAGGTTTGGGTTCTTCTGCAAGTTTTGGCTAATACAGAACACTGCTTTTTTACTGAAATAGCACTATTTGCATATGAAGCTCTAAAGGCAATGAGAATTTTTAAAGTACTATGTTTTTCTGAACGGTATGAACGTGAATGCTGCACTAGAAAAAGAAGAGTTAATTATTACACACAGGATTTTCTGGAAGCAGTTCATCACATTCTCAGAACTACACCACACAACCTTCAAAGCAAGCAGGTTTCTTCTCTATGGTCAAGCCATATGAAGAAGTTTACACAAGTAAGCCGTCAGAAAAGACAACAAAGAATTAGTTCAGCAAGGTTCTTAACTCCTTTGTGTGCACTGTTTTGCAAATTAAAATGACAGTGAAGTGAATTAAGCATAATTTCCCTATGTATTTCAGTTACAATGAAGGGATAATAAGCGATACGATCAAACCCACTTTGTTCACTAATAGGACTATTAATACAAGGAAGGAAAGACCATATTGCTGAATTAAAACAATAATATTGTTAAAAATGAAAGCCTATGTTTGAAAACTTTGTAAAATACAGCACTTTTTTTCCCTCTAGTTTTGTAGCTATTTGTATTAACGTATCAAAATATACAAATATCAAAAATATACAACATCAAAATATACAGATTGCTCAGCATTTCACAGTCATCTGAAGGCCTATCATTCAGATTGTAAACATAATTGGAGCTGATAATTTAACTCCAAAGTGGTTTTCATTGGCTTGCTTATTTGGAGTCAAAGTGGTTATCCTGATTTTGACTGATACTCAAGCAGAAGTTCTCTCTTATTTTTGCTAAATAAGTTACAAAAGTTTTCCATATATAGGTTTTTCCCACCTTACCACTGACATTAACTTGGGAAATAAGCAGCGTGGAGAAATGGAGTATGTGTTAAAAAGCAGATTAAATGACTTTTTCTAAGTACACATGCATTTCAAGTAATAGTACCACATTCTAACCGGAAAAGAAACAAGAATAAGGCCAAAATGAGAGACCTTAACATGAAATGTGATTATCATCTAGCTATCGATATGACAATACCACAGCGCACTGCTATCTACTGTTGCTCTGTGTGCACCTTCCATTGCTCTGATGGAGTTAAATACAAAGAAGCTAATCTGGGGAAAATACACAATTAAATGAAAAAACCCACAACCAAACAAAAAACCAGCCCTCACTCACTCTCCACCAAACAAACCACTCATAGGAAAAAGCACAAGACAGTAAGAGGGGAAGCTGAATATGAAAGAAATAGTTACATTTTGCAGGTGTATATCTCCTTTTTTTCAGATGGTCCAGTACCCACATACATGGACACCTAACTAATTAAGGACATTGAAGACATAACTTATAGTTTTTATAGTGCTATCATATGTGGGAGATAAAACCTGCATTACCTCATCCTGCCTCACACATAGAATCTCCTCCCACCCCCAGACTCCACGAATATACTCAACAGCATATACCTGCTACAATCATGTGACACTAAGATGACGTTTTCTAATCCTACTCAATCTAACATTCGAAAAATTAACGTATAATACACAGCTTACAGTTTCCTACAGGAAAAGAAGTCTCCACACAAATTCAGCATCATCCATAACTGTTGGACTGATTTAGTATTCAATGTATTCCTGGCAGCATTCACTTGACACTCATTGCTAAGGGTCACTAAACGTCATCTGTCAAATTTCAGGGCTAATTGTGACAATTATATTTCCTTGCAATGGAGCATAAGTCTTCAGCGTGCTCTTGGAGTTGCTGCCTGCCTAGAAAACACTGCTTCGAGTACGCCATCCAAGTATGTATCCTTATCTCATTCTACAGCAAAGCAGTTTTGAATTACTCCTGAGTACGAGGTCTGTATAGAGAAACATGGAATATCCTTGTGCAAAATGCTTTTGTTGCTCATCAGTATGGTATTACGTTGTTCTTAAAGTCATTAACGCTCAGGAACGTGAAGTCTTCAGCATCAGCATGTGGTAAACTACTGAGACTTCTCTAGTATAAAATTAACTATTTTTACTGGCTTATTTGGACCTTAATTGAGTGACTCTGTTTTGCAAAATAAATAATAGATAAAAGTTAATGTCTTGCAGGTTCTCTATATAACGAAACAAACTCTGAAGACAGCACTATGCAACCCTCCTGTGGAATGATTTTCATTTTTCTGCTTGCAAGATTGGAATGGAACAAAAGCATTTCTGAGGGCAGAAAAGTAAATGAAATGAAAATTGGAAATAGCTCAATCAGAGATAACAACCAGTCTGCAATGCAACCATCTTCACACAGAATTGTTCTGCCTATGGCTATTGTTACGAATCCTTCCACCATCAGTCCTAGCACACCCACAACTGCCAATGCCAAAGAAAATGTAACGAAAAGAACAGAGATGAGCAGTCAGAAAAATCGCACACCCGCAAGGTCCACTGCTGGCACCACGTTATCTTCACAAGTCACTACAGTATCAAAAGGTGGAATAAGTAACTCTGCCACAAACTTCAGTAAGATCCCAGTGTCTTTAGCAACATTTACCACAATGGGTAATTTTTCTGGAGTGACCAAAAGTGCTGTGGCTACTTCTACTTCCAGAGTGACCCTAAGGAACTCCACAGGTACTGCTCTGGCTACCGTGCTTCCCAGGGATAACTCTTCAACCAACCCCACCGCGTTGTTTCCCACTGGTATTTCTCTGACATCACCCATGGCAAAGCAGGGCAGTTCTACACCAAACTTCAGCCCCATTCAGCAGACAACAGAGCAGAATCATAATTTCAGCAACCCTTTTGCTACAACATCTAATTCAAAATACGCCAATGAAGGTATGAATCCAACTAAAATTCAACAGGATTAATACAATTATAAGGCTGAAATCAAACCTTTTTTTTCATTGAACAGGAGGCTTCATAAGGTGAATTAATAACTGACCTAGTATAGAATAAAATTAAAACTCACTCAAAATAAAAAATGTTTTTTTAAATTATTTGTTCTTTACTTATTTAATTCCAAGAGTGAGGGAAACTAATGACAGGTACTGCCCATTCACACTGGAGTGGACCTATAAAGCAGATGTGTAGAAATAACATTTAAAACGTGTAGCACGTCACCTTATTTAAGTTCAGAAACTTTTGTGACCACACATGACTTCTTATAAGTACTTCCAAAGGAATTACTCATTGTGCAGTTAATTACCAAGTTGAGTATGCGTGGGCAAACAATGGAGCATAAAACTGTTATGGCACTTTTCTATCCTGCTGCTCTGAATCAGGTCTTCAAGAAAAGAAAAGGAAAGATTAGAAGACACAGTAATTTTTTGCCATTAATTAGCTTTCAAGGTTTTAACACAGGACTGAAAGGCTTATCCATCATATCCAGTAGAGTACAGTTTGTACTAAGAACTGAAGAAGCATCAGACAATGTACCCAATTTTTAGATAACATGACTGAAAATGAAAGAGGGTGGGAGAACAAGTTCAGTTCCAAGAAAAACAGAATACCTTGAAGAGAAGTTTTATGAAAACTGAGGAAAATCTTGGAGGAATGCAGTTAGTCTGCTAACTGAACAAGTGCAGAAAGCATTGGATTTCTTACCTTGTATACTCAAAAATTCATACTCTAAACCAATCATTTGAAATTCAGAGGCTGCAATTTTAACTGCTGGTTTAAACACTTAGAAATATTTGCATTCAAAGAGTGGTTGCTGCTTATTTCTTTAACTAAAAGGATAGTGGTTGATTCTTGTCATTAAATCTGGAACCTTTTTATTTGGCTAAATGCTCATTTAACCTCCATTTTAAGAAAAACCCCAAAAGTTATTCCCTTGAAAGTCAAGGACAGAGATGGGCATTTTCTTTTACAAAGAGAGTTCCTGCAGAGAGGCTGGTTTAGTCACACTCTGCAAAGTGTTTCAGATCATTGGTGAACAGTCTCATTCCACAAAGCCTTCAACTGCCATAGAATAAGAGTGAAGTATCTAATCTTACAGATTTATTATCCTCATTACACCCTCTCTTCTTTTTTTCTTTCTCTCTTAGACAAAACCAACAAAGTAGGAGTAATAGTTGGTGTCATTGTAGGAGCCATTTTGATTTCCATTTCAATTGGTCTGGTTGGATATTTTATACGTGGTAAGAAAAGGTCCGAGTCGTCATTTTCCCACAGACGGCTTTATGATGATACAAGAAATGACCCAGGTAAGTGTTTTGCATAAGAATATATTGTATCTCTGCACAGAGTCGCTTAAATAGCCTGGTCTTATTGAATTATTAGGAAAAACATTCTTGACTCCAGTCAAACCAGTTTTCAATCGACAGCACCTCATTATCTTTAAATTTTACTCCCCTTAAATCTGTGTCTCCACCTTACAAGTTATTCTTTTAATCTCTGAAATATCAGGAAATAGGGTATCTAGTATCGGTGAGTTCAAGGAGTTGTGTGTGAATTCAAAACTATAGCTCAAAAGCTCTCTCGAACTTTGATTAACAGAAAAAGGCCAGATTTCTTACTCATCTGAATTTAATTACAGAACGAGGGATGAAGCTATATCTGTTTCTAGGAGTAAAAATGTTTTTAAGAGGTTTAAAAAGAAGACTGCTTTTGTCTTCTCCATGAATATGTATGAATTTGTATTAAACTGTAATCACAGAACCTCCCAACCTTTGTATCATGTTCCTAGACGTTATTTTTAAATGTTTAAACAAACACTGAGAGGCTAAGCACACTTTTTTCTCATATAAAATCACTAAAAATAAAACTCTGGCAATGTGCCCATTCTGTCTCAAATGCAAGAGCAGAGAGCTGTCAGAACATGAGATTATGAACTCCGTTTGAAAGTTGACCACCCATGTAGTGCTGAATGGGTGTTACTGGGAGGACAGTTGTTATTTTCAGAATACCATGAATCAGGGCCTTCATCTTTTGCTCCCCCATTTGTAAGAAAGAGGCTAACTGGATTTAGCCACAAGATACTGCTGAACTAAACACTGAGGTACCCAGCGTAGGGGGATAAGAATCTCTCATACAATATATAAAAAATAATTACATTATCCTTTCAGTTCTGCACTTAGACAACTCACTTGGACCACATGATACCAGGTTTGGATGCTCATCAGATGACAAAACCAGCACAGCAGACAAGGCAGAGGAAGACAACGCAGAGTGCCCATGCGATGGCATTCCCATGGCTGATATGACACCATCCTCCCCTACACCGTAATGTTTGCTTCAGATTATGAACCACCTGGCTATCTACATGCTTCCATTTTTTGCCAAAAGGACTGGGTAGCTGTTATCTTACAGCCATTACTGCACAAACAATGTTTTGGAAAGCAAGGGGGAAATCACAAGATACACTGATATGCAACAGGCAGGGCCCAGTTGCTGAGCATCACTCATACTTTGTAATTAAATGACCAACCTGTGACTTTCCTGGAAAGACATTATACTTACTTTCTTAGAAATAATATAGACAAATTGTACCCAGGTAAAATTCTGCCGTGTGTAACTTTTGTCAAGAATGCAGACATTGGAACGCAGCAAAATTTGATTAGAATTGCAATGATATTTTAGCATCAATACAAAAAAAAATTCCCAAATTTAACTACCTTATAGTGAAACTATTCTGTCCAAATATAATTTCTATCTGATAAATGACTCAGGACATTATTTTCCCCAATCTACATTTGTACCTTCCTCAGTGAATACGACAAAAAGAATCAGATTTACTTTTATTACTCAGAGATTGAAGTTTGCTGGGGAAATGGAACTACTGAGTAACACGGTCTACATTTAACCTTTAACTATGATGACACAGACTTAAATTCACTACTGAAGGGGAAAAAAAAGAAGACAAGCTTCTATTCCTCTGTCAAACTGATTTGTTGTTTTCGTTGCAGGCTAGATCTGTAGAAATGACGTAAAAGGTTTTGGTGCAGGTTAAATAGAAGAAATACTTATCTTAACATGAAAGAAAAGGAATTATCTCTGTCATGTATATAGGCATCCTAAAAAGCATGGTGTGATTCTGTGCAGCTAAAAACTAAAATTATGGCAGTATAATGTAAATAATTGCATAGTTTATCTGTTTGCAATTAACAGATACGTCTAAATAGAAACAAAGAACAAGAAAGAGACATAGCTGTAAAGGCACAGACCAAACAAAATAAAGTGCAGAGAAAATAACTACTCACAGCGGGCGTGTGTTTGTTCCTATGACTCTGTTAAACTGCTTTATTCAGTGTGGAAATTGGATCATGTTGATGGAGTTATCTCATTATGTGGCCGTGAATATTGCAATGAGGGTTTATTTGATATGTGAGTAAATTACGCGCACACACACACACATAAACAACGGCAGACACACTGCATATGAGTAAAACAGGTATGTATTCCAATGTATTTATAAGATTAAAGAATCGAGTGCATATGTGGAGTGCTGCCATTCCTACAGGGGTCACTCATGAAATCAGCACACTTCTCATCAAACCCTGAATCTGATTTCTAACATAGTACCCAGCACATCGGATAGCAGACTGTAAAGTCTGGGGCATATTCGGCTGTATTTGGTAATAGCAATACACTGCTGCTTGAAATTAAGAACAACAAAGTTCAGCTTTCATGTTCCTTAGCACATATCATGCCATCTTCCCTGATAATGATAGAGCAGTATCATACAAGCAGAATTCCTTCGTACACTTGAACCTTGGCCTCAGCTGAAAATGTAAAGAGCTTTCTCTAAGGAGAGCTTGAACACATACATAAAGTCTACAAGTGCTGTCTACGTTGCATTTGGTTATATGGCTACCAATGTATTTTAGGAATTTATGAAATCATTAGTAATTGCAAGAAGATTGGGAAACAATGCAGAAAAATCACCGAGGCACCTGAAGTATGCCCTTCAGTTATATTTATAGTGTGTTAATTTTAAAAATCTATTTATGATTGTTGTATGTGCATGCACATGCTTATGTTGCCCATGTATCTCTTTGATGTTTTGCTGTTGTTTGCCTATTGTTTTTTGGTTTTACCAGGATAGACTCCAAAATTTGTGACATTTGTTCATCCTTCACTTTTAAGTTAGAATCATTAATACTTATCCATATTATGTAAATAAAGCTGCCGCATGCCAATTGACTCAATTTCAAATCGTATAATTCTGGCTTGAATTCAGACAGTTGTATGTATGTGAAGTGGTCTTATTTACTCAGGGTTTACATAGAGAAACATTTACATTGGTAAAATTAATTATCTCTTGTTCTAATAGTAGTCTTGCCTGCTTTCCAGCAGCAAAAGTAGCTTCAGTGAAAGCTACTTCCATCAAGCATTTCACGCTGGAACCATTACCTCTGTCTTTTATGGCACTATTACATTGACCTCCTAGGAGAGACAGGGCTGTTCTTGGTAACTCCTGTTCAACAGCGGCCTCAGTCTCTATCACCCTTCTTGTGTTCATAACCCATAACAGGATGTGTGTGATGTCAGAGTGAATAATGGGACATTGAGACTGAAAATTTGAATATAAATAGTTAAATGCTGTAAGGTACATAAAATATTTCCTGTACTTCCCTCTAATGAGCTCCCAGAAACACCTTCTCATTTATTCTAGAAGACTTCTCTAAAAGACACGATTTTTATATTGGCTCAAGGTCAGTAAACTTTCCTACATGTTTGCCTCTGAAGACTTCTACCTGCATGAGACAAAATTCAGGCTTAAAGACATTTAAGACGCTAAAGACAGTCATTACATCAACATAAAATTTGAAATTGACGAAAACAAAGAAAAAGTTTGTGTGATAAAATCATAATCCTTCTTTAAATTTTATCAAGAGCTATAAACTCCCAGTAATCCTATGTAAGGGTCAGGTGAACTAGAAGTACAAATCAAATAAAACTGTACTTACCCCAAATTGCCATGAAAATCGCAAAGAAGACAGTCCCTCCATTATCAAACAAATGTGTAACCTGAAAATAAAATAAATACATCGGGAACAAAGAATATCGCCACCTTATCTTTTGTGTCAGAGAATCCCAGCGTACATAGCTGGTGGCAGAAGCTAAAAGCTTGGCACTCTGCTTGCATGTTCCTTCTACCAAAGTTTGTCCTGTTCTGTCTTCAAGTAAAACTTGAACTCTGGTTTTCCAGACGGTCACTTCTTGCATCTCCAGTCTGTTTGTTTCACAGACACCACGAGCTACTCTGTCCATGTCCAGACAGGCTAAAAATTCCTTCAGAGGAACATACACTTCATACACGGGGTCAAATTTAACCTCAATGTTTTCTGTTTTAAGGTTTTTATAAGCCTAAATAGCTTCTGTCTTTTCACTCTTCTTCCTCTGTATATTATTTAGTTAATGTCTATTTTGGTTCCATTTTCTTCTCCCAAGCTACGTCACAATTTCTGCGCAGGTAAGAATGGCCTACATTCCTTTTTATCTAGACAGGTCAGCCTCTCAAAATGCTGAGATACTATCCTTCTAAAAAGGCTAACACCCCTAAACTCCTACAAACATAAAATAAATTAGAAGTACCATGTCCCGTTCAAAACACAATTCTAAATTGTGCACTTAATTTCACCCCACGAATGCTTTCAGTTTTGTTGAATTTAACCCTTATCTTAGTGGGTTTTTATAAGATAGACATTCCATTGCAAATCCTGAGGCTTACTGATAGAAAATAAGTAGTAATTAGTTTTTGCATGCCTATGGATCAAACTGGGAATTTGAGTGGATGAATTTCATGGCTCATTTATTATGAAACATCACAACAATTTATATTACAAAAATTAGGAACATGTTAGATTCAATCTGTAATATGGAATAGTATTTAGGAAGCTGAAATTAAGATTAAGTTACTCTGAATAGATTTAAGGTTGCCAGTTTACAGCAATGTAATTTATCCCAGGATAATGGGCTTATATTTCTTCTAATGAAAGCTGGTTTAGGAAGTTTCTGAGCATTAATAAGCAAATAACGGGCTTCAAATTCTTATTTTGAAAAAAAGGCACAAATCTTTAAGATAACAGAGCAAGCCAACTTACCATCAACAGGCAAATGCTATAAAAAGGATGTGAAGAGATAGGACAAAGAAATGAAAAGTGCTGTAAATAAATGGCTTTGATATGTACTGTCTCAAGCCATCCAGAAAATTCAGGAGATATACCATCCTTTGAAATAAGAATAGAACGTGTTGAAAAAGAACGTTCTTCAGAAGACTTTACTTTCATTGGTGTTGACTTTGGTTATTACTACAGGCCCAATTTTTAAGTTTCTATCATGGAAAAAAAAGCCATTGGAAGGGCTCAGGCAACCAGATTCAGTTTTGCTGTACTGTGACCTTACATGTGATCTTATTTTGGCCAGTAGGAACGTACTGCATGACAGGTGTGCTGGGACACGGGGGCTGACAGCCTGCCTGGGGCAGATTACCTAACCTGCTCCTGTGAGAGCTGCCTGCTGCAAGGAGAACTCATCCTGCTGACAGATATTTGCTCTTGTAGAGCACGCTGGCATGATTGCATCTACCTTGTGAATTAAGAAAACTCACTCAGGAAAGCAGAACAAGTCAATAAAAAAAGTGTTGCTGTTTTATTTCTTATTAATTAAAACTATTAAAATATTGTGAGAATTTATTAAAACCATATATTTTTACCTGTATGACAGTTTTTTCCTTCTTTTCTTGTTTTAAGGTTCTGAAATGGGAATTTACTGTTTGGCATTGGATATCAATGAATTCAATATGTCCCCTACGTGGGTCATACAGTGGGATCAACTGTACATAAAATATGTCTGTTGCATTGTTTATCTTATGATTACATAAAGGAAAACACACACATAACAGGCAAGATACTGAAAACGTGAGAAGCGAACAAAAGCAGGACAATAAATCTGATGAACATTTCAGTTTTGAATGCAGATCTGCATGAGGATGTGATTTTGGATATTCTGCTCAGTAAGGAGTGCACGTTTCCAAGGGAATATAAACCGAACCAACCAAACAAACCTAACCCAGTAGAATTTGCATTGTTAAAAGTAGAAAATACGTATCTGGCTCCTGATCTAGCATTGTCTTTATAAGAATTTTTGGGGCAAAAGTCTTTCAGCACCACACTCAGAATCAAGATTTGACTGTTTTAAAGGCTAAATGTGTAGTCTGAGACTCCGCGTCGACCAGAGGCTTCTACGCATGGCTGAAATATTGGACTTGGTGCTAGTCCATCAGCATACCTGACTGACATTGTCATCATCACACAAGACTTCGGGCAATTCAAATCCACGCCTGAATCAACACCCTGCCATGGGGCCTGAGGGCAAGGAGTGCTGGGCGCAGGACCAGCCGTGGTGCAACACCCTCATCACCCACGGATCAGAGAGCCCATTTAATGTAGATGAGAATGACAGCCCGGGCATTCGGCAAGTCAGATTACAACTCAGGAATTACATGCCTTTCTCTTAAATTATAAACTTCACTTCAGCGTGGCATTTTTAAATGGAAATGGAATAAGGAGGGAGGGGATGAAAGAAAAGAGCAGTAACAAGGAAGAGAAAGGCATCTTTTGTATTTGTAACCAGCTTTACAAAATCTTGGAAGAGAAAACATTTGAAGTATATGATTTTTCCGGCATTAGTTTGTTCTGTCTGAAGTGCTCCTCTAAAGGAAGCTTGGCAGATGTTTAAGAAAGAAACCCTGAGAGCAGTTTTAATAATGTGAAATATGAGCACGAGGCCTTATATAAATGAGGCACATCGCATGACAGAAGCAGGTTTGAAGAGATAAACTTCATTTAAAGGAATTCACTTTTCCCAGTTAACTCAGTGCTTATCCATTCGTATGCAATGAGCTATTTGAACGAATCAGGTTTAAAACGCTTATTCCAGAATAAGGGTGTGGGTTCCCAGTATGAATCAGGAATAGCTTCCCTTGTGTAACAGCTCTTCGGTCGTGTGCAAGAAAGATAGAAAAATAAGTTACGTTCCTACAACAACAAAACCAGAGGCAAACGCTGACAAGTTCCATCTCAGGAACAAGAAAGGAAGCAGGAAATGCCATTTTCTTTTCCCAGAGAGCATATTTGATGCCTTTTAAAAATACACATATTACTAACCGTGCTTCAGAAAGTATAAAGGAGCATTCGATTTGAACTCAGACTAGTTTTCATTCACGGATCTCAGTGCAGACACAGTGAAAGCGCTGACACGTGTTTGGGCAAGTGCCGCTCAAGTCGAGCAACATGGTGGCAACCAGCAGGATCGCAGTCCCAGCTGGAACCCAGGCGCTTCCTAGTAAGAGGGTAACGAGCGTAGCTGCAGTGAACTTCTCTATAGAGACAATACGGTGAGGGAAGGCACTACAGTTATAATCTCAGAGTTATAAAAAGCCTCACTGAGCATTTTTATTTTTCTCCTTTGCCATTTGAGTGGCCAGATGGTAATCCTATTCCTTCCCAAAGGGAAGTCTCTCTCTCCCCTACTTGGGGCAGATCCAGAACAGACAAATCCTAAAAGGAGACAATTTTTTGTTTGTTTTCTGTGTTTCAGTCTAAGGTTGATAATTATTTTAAGTCCAAAAGCTTTGGCAGGAAAAACTGGGACCTTATATGACGTTCCATAATAGCTGCAGGCATCAGAAAAGGGTGCCTACGACATGTGGTTACTGCTTGTCTTCCCTGGTTGTCACCTGATTCTGTTTCAAGGGGACCAGTTTAAAAATACATGGACGTATGGATGGACTGCCACATGCTGCAATGAATTATTCACAGTGTGACATTAAATGTGAAATTTGCATGATTTAAGCACGTGATGTCAATATCAATATAAATAAGAAACAAAAACTGCTTCTTTTTAACTGGGGATGTTAAAATAACATGACCTCAGTTAAAGGGATGCCACAATAACAAATACATTAATTTCCTGTTAAATTGCAGTGCACTGCTGAAGAGGACCTTTTCATCTTCTAAAAACAGGCATTTCTGGGATGAGTTGTGTAATTTGCATAATGGTATTTTAATTAAGAAAGCTCTTGCATTCAGGACACATTTTTTGTAAAAAGGCAATTAGTAAAAAAAAGTTAAAAAGAAAATCATTACAACTGTTCCATGTCCTTCCTGTGCTGAGCACTTCAAAACTAGAAGGCAGTACCCCAGGTCCCACGAGACCAGAGCAGAGGGGCAGAATCACCTCCCTTCACCCACTGGTTGCACTTCTGGCTCATGTTGAGCTTCTCATCCACCAGCACCCCAAGTTCTTCTCTTCAGGTCTGCTCTCAATCCATTCCCCTCACAACCTGTATTTGTGTTTGGGATTGCCCTGACTCAGGTGCAAGACCTTGCACTTGGCTTTGTTGAACTTCATGAGGTTCATACAAGCCTGAAGTATTTCAATGGTATATCTTGTTGTTTTTTTTTTCTTTTATTCTGGCATTAAAAAATAGATGACTAAATTTGTAAAATCTAAAATGTTTTCAGAATTTTCCTTCATGGATCAATTTGAAATGTTGACTTTTACACACCACTGGTCCTATGTCTATCAGATCTCAAAATCTAACAAAAAATTGCCTTTCTCTTTCACATTGCTGCAGTGTTGTTGTAATGCCATGGCCCAGAGAATATCACATTCTAGAAATACAGGCTTCTGAGTACGATTCCAAGAAAAATGTCAAGGCTGCTTTTCCAGCATTATGAACACAGCACATATCAAAATCATAGAATCATAGAATCAGAAGGTTGGAAAAGACCTCTGAGATCATCGAGCCCAACCGTGCCTTGTCTCCCTACCAAACCATGTCCCTAAGAAACTCATCCACCCATCTTTTAAACACCTCCAGGGATGGTGATTCCACCACCTCCCTGGGCAGCTGTGCCAATCCCTGACCACCCTTTCAGTGAAGAAATTTTTACTGATGTCCACTCTAAACCTCCCCTGGTGCAACTTGTGGCCATTTCCTCTCGTCCTATCACTGTCACTTGTGAGAAGAGCCCAGCACCCACCCTGTCACAACCTCCTTTCAGGTAGCTGTAGACAGTGATGAGGTCTCCCCTCAGCCTCCTCTTCTCCAAGCTAAACACCTCGAGGTCCCTCAGTCTCTCCTCGTAGGGCTTATTCTCCAGCCCCCTCACCAGCCTTGTTGCCCTTCTCTGGACGCGCTCCAGCCCCTCAATGTCCTTCTTGTAGTGAGGGGCCCAAAACTGAACCCAGCACTCGAGGTGCGGCCTCACCAGCACAGGGGCACAATCACCTCCCTGCTCCTGCTGGCCACACTGTGTCTGATACAGGCCAAGATGCCATTGGCCCTCTTGGCCACCTGGGCCACTACTGGTTCATGTTCAGCCGGCTGTCAGCCAACACCCCCAGGTCCTTCTCTGCCAGGCAGCTCTCCAGCCGCTCTTCCCCCAGTCTGTATCGCTGCATGGGGTTGTTGTGACCCAAACGCAGGACTCTGTACTTGGCCTTGTTGAACCTCATCCCGTTGGTCTCAGCCCATCAATCCAGCCTGTCCAGATCCCTCGGCAGAGCCTCCCTTCCTTCCAGCAGATCCACACTTGCACCCAGAGCAATATATTGCTTGATTGAAAACACTGCACATTATGATTATTTAAGTTTGTAGGATAACTTCTTGTACCAAAATATTCAGTTATGCAAAATTTTTGCCTTAGTTTGAAAGAGTAAAGCACATCACAGGCACATTAGGCTACAGAATTCCTTTAGGAGGAGCAGAAATTTAATTACAAAGTAAGCAAGGGAAACAGAGTAGAAAGTCAATTATAGGGGAAAGCAGGAAAAATCTTCCAAGAAAAGTGCTGTTACTCAGGGGACTTTATAAATTGATGAAAATAATAATAAGGATTTAGGAAGGAAATGCTCACAGAAAGTAAAACAAATTCTAGAACCATCTCTGATCTTTTCAGAGCACTCCCTTATTAGAAACATGAATGACAAAGGCTGAAAAAAAACCTTTGTAGCAAAACAATCTGTTCTGCAGGAATCTTTGCTAAAAGAAGTGTAGCCATTACAGAATTTGTGTGGATCTTTAGACAAATATTATCTTCATAGCAATAAGACAATATTACCTTGGCGTAGATGCAGCTTTCATTGAGTTTTTGTAGCGTGCAATTGCGTTCACACATAGGGCACATGATGGTTTCATTTGCCTCGCAGATCTCTTTGCTTTAGTGCAAGACAGGAAAATAAAGGTTATTAAAAGGCTTACAGCATTCTTAAGATTTTCTGCAGTTATGCTGTTTGTGCTCTCTGTTTGTTAATATAATGCCTACACCACAAAATTGTCTCAATAAAATAAATCAAAAGTCAATGTTCGGCTTGAAAAGCCTAATCCCAAATCAGTAACCTTAAAACTACGAGCCCTGTGGGAGTATGCAATATTTTTGGGTGTAATGTTACACATTGCACACTTGTGAATATCCCATTTTCTCCAAGATATCACAGAGGAAGAAAACATTGTTCACTATCTGCCAATCCATTCACTGAATATTTATCTAAGGGATGCAGAAGATATCAAATGTTAGGAGGATGGACATCACTGACATAACTACACTGATTTCAATCAATTTATCCCAGTGTATATCAGCTGCAGGTCTGTTCCACAGGATAAGAGCATGCACACCTAGACCAGTTGGTCACACGTAAAAAACCATTTCTGGCAGCAGCATTTCAAGTCTTTGCATTTTTATTTCCTAGAGAAGAACTTTTGTGTAGGGCTAATAAAAAACACTTTAATATCCTAATTTTGAGAAAAAATATCTTGAAATCACATTACATGGCTTAAAGATCCTAAGATTCGAGAAGATGAAGTCACTGCCTTCATTGGGACCATTCATATTCACAATGTAGTAAATAATAAAGTGCCTTTACAAAGGCAAAACAGAATTAACAAAAGTGCAAAAATGAATTTTAAGGCTAACTCTAATTCTAACCAGAGTGAGCAAGCTTCCCAAAGAACCTCAGCAATCACGTTTCCCTGTCCTTTAATGATGCTGACACGACTGAAATGATCCTATAACACACCAGGAAAGTAGCAGTATAAACAAATGCCAGGAAATCTCTATTGATTTGTTTTAATAAACATTGCGCTTTCACTCACCACCTCATAAAACCTGAATTTACAGTTCTAATACTGTATGGAAAATTATGCTTATTTCCAAATGAGTGCATTTATTAAATCCTGTCTGACATAACAGTAAATAGAAATGAAAGATGCTGGTTGCCCAGATGTCTCTTTTGCAGTCTTTGGACATACTTCACACAGCGACAGAATCACTAAGTCACTGAAACCCTACAAGATAATGCGAATCTGACAGAAAAATTGACTCAAGTAATCCTTAAGCCAGAACGAGCACAGCCAGTCACTTCAGAGTTGCAGAGTAACACAAATCTCATGGTGTGTCACACCAGAGAATTTTCTTGCTTGCATTTTCGTTCAAATGATTACGCACAGAAAACCATATTTCAACAATATGGGGTAATGGTTTGGCAATAATACAAACAGTTGTCAACTATGAAGCCAAATGGTACTGTACTTTGAATTTAAATTCATCGTTATAAATGTTAGATTTTCTGTATTTCAGATCTTGAGTTAAAATCTTGGTTTGTTTTAAATAACATCTGAAAACATCAGAAAATTATACTGACAGTGACAGGTCACATGCTTTAGCATTACTCTGCAGAGACAATAACACTTGCTACACAAATGTTTGTGACAGGTGCTATGTTAACTGTTACTGCAATTCAAACCTTCAGTATAACAGAGCAAAATAAGCTCCTTTGTACTCTCCTCGTTATATAGCTGAAATCTGACTACAAAACATGCTGCAAAGACACCCCAAACAATGCTGTGTTCGTGCTCAGCCTTTTTGTTTGCCTGACAACAAAGAGACAACTTACAACAGTGATAATTAATGACATATAAATTCATCAAAATCAAGCTCTTCAAAATCATCAGATTCATTCTTATATACTAATCAACATGGAATAGCCTGACATCTAACTTGAGAATAAAACAGGTAAACAGTCATGGCACATAAATTGTTGAAAGAAAAGAACCCAGATGAAGGCACTTCTAAAGAACTGAGCCCTCCCATATGACTGCCAGTACCATCCAGTTCAGCTCAGGGAGGGCAAATGGGTCGAAACATATTTGAGAGTTTATGAAACAAGAAATATGAATTCATGTTCTGCATTTTTGTTTCTGCACATCACCTGAGTCTGGGGTATATAAACCAAATACTCCAGAAGCCACTATGGAGTTTCTTCAACGGACACTCCCTAGATATTTTTCTTGGTTATCTTCATTTCATAACTGAATCCGGCAATGAGCTGCTGGCACTACAATCTCAGTACCTTAGAGGACCTTTGTGCTGGCTCCTGGCAACCACAGCATTATTAGGCTTTAATCCAAGCTCACACAAGAAAAAGAACATCCTCCATTTCAACTTGCTTTCAATAACACTGCCTGTCATATGCACCTGTTTTGCAACAGGAAAGAAAAGAATCCCTGACCATGTAGAATGGAGAAACATTTGTTTCTAAACATGGAACATATATGAACGTCTGCTTCTAATAGTGGGTAAGTCCAGACACCACAGTAAGGATGCAGCGGTTTTGTCTTCCCATTTTATTTTGCCTTCCTCCTCCCTGTACAATACATTTGAATCACCGAATGATTCAATCAGACCTAAAAGTTTATTGTTTCCCTGAAACTGCAACTGAGAAAGGGAGAGAGAGACAAGGGGCAAAAGGCAGTGTGAGAGAGGCACTTGCCCCAGAAATAAGGAAGGAGAAAATAAGCACCATTTCCAACTTGCCTGCGGCAGCCACAAGTGAACTACGCAGAGCATCTTCCGCTTACACTATCGGAAGGGACTGATGGACCCATGCTGGGCTTAGATGGGGGACTGGCACAGGCTGAGACAGATATATATACATAAAACATTTATATAAAAGAGCCACCTGGTATCAAGGACCGTGCAAGTTGTAAACAATACAGTAGTTCTTAGATGTGACATCATTCTGCATTAACCTTGAATCATTGCTGCACAGAACCTACAGCTGGCACCGCAAGCAATGTCTTTTTCTATGGCATTGTATGCTCCTGTATTTGCTTATTTCTTCTCTGCTGGAACTGCACTGGACCTCAGTGCAGAAAGAAGAAAATTACTGTTTCCTGCCTGCAGCCGCTAGAGAGGGGCTCACGCAGCTCCCTGTGCCTGAGAGGTGAAGGGACATCACTGAGGAAAGCACATTTCTGCAAAAATAATTTGATCATTTGGAAAGTTCAAATTTTGTGGGACATAAGACAGATGAAAAGTAGGGGGTGTTGACAGAATTTATCCTACTGTAAACCAACACCTACTAATATCCACTGATTCCTAATAACAGGTATTAATAGGGTGAAACCTCTTTCACATGAAGTAGCATTACACTGAATAACACTGAATCTGGGGCAATGTGGTAGTTAAGAGATGGCATAATGCCCTGGCACAAGATGTACATTCCTAATTGCCATGGGGTTTCGTGCATCTAGATTTTGTCAGAATAATGTACCCGACTCCGTTTCTTCCTGATGGCTGCTGAACCTGGCATTTGCATACTGTGGTAGCTGCAGTGCTCAAAATCAAATGATGCCTTTTAAAACTGTTATGGATGTTTATCTAGCAGTTTTCTTTAAATGACTGCAGAAACACCAGATAAATAATCTCACAGTCACAGAATTTGGCAAGAATAAGAACATTTACGTTGTGCAGATTGCTTTGCTGCTAATGGATGACTCCTGCCTGCTCTAGGTAGGAGATTTCTGTACAGCCCTCACTAGCCCCCCCCCAGGCTAAGTAAGCAAATATGGTAAGGAATAGCATCTGTTACCACATATTCTATCTGGACAGTCACAATCAGCTCGTGTTAGTTAACCTCTATTCTCAAATCCACGTCTCCCAGCAGGTCAGGGCAATGCACTGATGTGACAGTACTGTCACAGCTAACCAGAGGGACCGCATGGATTCACACCACCAAAGGCTGAGAGCACCTTCTGCCCAGAATTAACATATCCAGATCACAGATGTGGGGCTCCACAGAGCACATGCCTAGGTCTTCTGCATTATTTTGAAATGCAGAAAGAAGTCTGTCAGTATTTTGAAATGACCATTATCTAATATTAGCTATATAAAAACCATATCAATATACTTCTCCCCTTTTAGGCACTAGGACTTATACAGCAGATATCAAAATTTCAGGGTCTTTCTTGTGGAATAGTCCCAAGCTGCTGGTGGGCACTTTGGTGCTCTATGTAGCACAGCATGACACTGAGGCACCTCAGCCTGGGACCCAATACAACCAGCCTCTACAGGGAGCAAACTAAAATCTCCATGTTCTGTCTGCAGCTGATCAACAGCAGCCAAGGGGAAAAACTTAGGACAGGAAAGCGCGAAAGTTATCTCCGTGCTCTGTGATTTATACCTTGCAGCTTTCTGAAGAAAGGTAAATGCATCTCTCTATTAAAAGGACTAAGCAGGAGTCCTATCTCCAAGTCTTCTTTGGGAGAAGCATACAACACATCTACAAGCTCTGAATAGCTTACAGTTTGAAAAAAAAAAATCTGATAAATTCTGTTCTTTCTCTTGGTCAGCGTCAATGCCACAATGCCTCTTCCAAGAGGAGTGACGGGAATATTAAGCTATACTCTGATAATGGTATATTGTGGCACCTTGCTCCCTCCTTGTTTAAACTGTGCCATTGGACATGGGAAGAATATAAGATTCTCAGTTCAACAGTGCTAGTCCCTATGCTCTGAGAACAGGCTGACCCTCTACTTTACATGTGTTGCATTTTACAGACATTTATTGTGCAAAACAATCCTAATACAGAGAACAATATCCTAAAGACAGCAGAGTTTCCTGGCTGATACATTTATTGCATTTAATGCAATTTGAAGTTGTGAAGTCTCTCAGGAGTTTGCTGCACAAAAGCAAGCCTAAAAAAGCCCTAATTAAAGCTTTGTAGAATATAACAACTCACTGTGAAATAGAAGACAAAGACAATCCATAAAGAAAACTTAAAATAGTCCAGCTTAAAGCTCAAGAAACAAGACTTCTGATGAAAGCTGACTCCAAGCATACTTACAGCTTAAGTATCCAAACTACTTGGATAAATAGTGGCAATTTTCAGAGTACTGATTCTGTGGTGTCTGATGACATCTAATGGAAAACTTTGTAATAAGGATGCATCCTCTGAAACAGTTCCTAAAAATACAGTCAGCACTTAAGCCGAGCACCCTCATCACTGTTCCTACATTGACATAAACCCCTCTCGCAGCAAAATCCCAACAGTGCGGAACTTGAAAACCAGGTTCATTTCATGGGTTGCAATCTCCCTGTAGCTTGGTCTCCTGCCTGCATAGTTAATATTTTTGTCACTATTAATACTGAGCAAAAACGAAGGCATGGACATTAAGTTGAAGTTCAGCAACTGTTCTACTCTCTGGACGTACTATCCGAAGCAAGACGGAGGTAAAGAGAGAGCATGTCTGTCTGTTTTGCACCTGTTAGCCTTGACTAGAGTGACAACCATTATAGTATCCATGACATCAGAATTGTACTTGCTGTTTTTCCTTACAGACAGAATGGGAATCACTGCGATGCAGTGGAAAGAGCACCTGCCGTGAATTGTACCCATCCAGCTTGATGCGAAACAGATATACAAAGTGGGTACACTTGACTGAAGAATCCAGTATTTTATTTGGTTATTTTTACATGAATACCATATCTAGAAAGCAATTATAAGTATAATAATGATCTCAGTTGTACTAGACTGTTCGTAATTTTCAACACACTATTATGTTTTTAAATGGAATTTTACCTTACTTGGCTGGAATCCATCGTAAATAATCCATAAAGGAAAACAAAGAGCCCAACCAGGGCAGCAGGAATAAGCATTCCAGTATACCACCCCAACCAGGCAAAATACAGTCCAATTTTTTCACCAAAATATCGCCTACATGAAAAGGAAACACATACATTGTTTAAAGTTAAAACTTATGGCAACTCTTATCTATCTTCACAGTAGTAAAATAATTCTAATGAGGAATTATCATTTCATTTTTGGTAAAAGTATCCTCAGTTTACCCAAATGTTTTATTTCAGGCTAGCATAACATTCTAGTGGCACTAATTGCAGACTTATCAGGACTTATAAAAAGATAACTGAAGTGCCTTGTAATTTTCATGTTCCTGCAATGACTAAGTAGATGTACCAGTTTCAACATTATTTAATGTAGGACATTTTATTTGCACACACCCCACATATCTACATACACACACAGAGACATACAAAAAGATTCTGGAAAGGGATCAAATAAGTTGGTATGACCTAAGTATTCCATAAAAAGCATTTATAATTGAAATATGTCATATTACATGATTATCTAAGCATTATTAGAGAAAAAAAATGGATTGAACACGCAAGTCGAAGACTGAGTTTTAATTCTTCAAAACTTGGGGGTTCACTGCTAGAAGAGATGAAATAGCTGTAATCAGAAAGTCAGTCATGGATGATACTGTTTGATCAGCACAGAACCTTCTCATGGCACGTGCTTAGCTCCATGGCCTTCCGTGGAAAAATATGGGGCCCCATGATTGATTATGACTCTTGATCAGGAATAAAAACTGACAGTAAGGATAAATTAATTACTGGTATTCCATGTCAAAGATGAGGAAAACACAAAACCCAAACATCACAATTATTTAACTTAAATTATTTATGTTTCTCTACTTTACATTTGGTAACCCATGACACTAATTATAAGAAATATAAACAAAAGTCTATTTAAACCCATGCGGAAAACTAAGAAAGAGGCTGCATTTTGCCTCCACTGGATCTGTCCTTTGACTGTTCACGTGGGTAACAGTCATTGCTCTCCAAGGTGCTTTCATGAGGGGCAAGTGTCTCTGATCAGCAGACCACTTAATGGGTCTGTATTTAAGTTTCACACAGTGACCTGTCAAGCAGCTGGATCTATGTGCCTTTTATGCAAATCATTTGAAATTAATAGCCCTGCACAAATGAGCACCCAAAAGAAGCAACTTAGAGAATTTCAATCTTACCTGGTAACGCTGAACAGCTAAATTTTACAGGAAAGCATAAGGACGAGGAATTTAGCCGTACGGTTAACGCTCTGTTACCAGCTAACTTGTATCACAGAAACAAGCTACTCTTCAAAGTACTAATACCTGATTAAATCGAGTGGCTGGTATTTGTACCACATTCCCCACCGTGCCCAACGCTCATACAAGAGGTGTCTGTGATTCTGCGCTCCATGTGTTTTGATAGGATGTCTGCTTTTGTGGCTCCCCTGAAACACACAAAGAAATAAGAAATGTATATGCTTCCCATAGTGCATTTTTAGGTATTTGATTATAATTTTAAATGAAGAGTTCACTATTTTTAATAAATAGGTTTCATGTTATGGACATCTCTAGGAGACATCACCAGGAGCTAACAGGTAAGTCTGACAGAAGAGATATGGTTACATACGCTTCTGAAATGGTCGGTTTCTCTTATAATTAATAGTAGATCCATACTAGGATAAGGCTACACAGAACTACTAAACTCTTTATATGGCTTGAAGTACAGTGTTTCAATTTCACTAATGTACTTATTTGAATCTTCCATCTAATTCAAGTTTTAAATTTCTTGTTTTGAGATGTATTTGTGTTACCATTCTTTCTCTCCTATAAAATTTCAGAAATTTCTGGCATGCCAGCTCATTTTTGATGACTTTATTTAACTCCTGTTTAAAAGTATAGAATATATAGTATATAGTATAGTCCTTCTGTGGTTCGTGTTCTCAAAGGTGATGGAAACAACAGAACTGGCATTATTCTGAAACCTATACAGGATGCTCAGAGGCACGAAAAGCAAAACGCAGATTCTGACTCAAAAGGAGTCCTTCAGGCCATGCCTGACTACCTGACAGCCAGAAAGAATAGCCTCAAACTCAACAGCTGAAACGGAACACACAGATTCATTAAAACCACCTTAATCTGAACCCTTTGGGTTATAATTTTATTCTAATTCTGAAGCAGGACCCCAGTTGAACTTTTTCCCCCAAAACCCCACTCAGTTATGGTAAAGAAAATCTTTCATCAAACAACTGCAGGTGAGCAAAGTAATTTCTTGGGAAGGGCACAGAGCTCCCCAGAGCAGCACTTCAAAGTTAGCAGACAGACGGCAGATTCAAATAATGTACTAATTTAAATTTTTATCATTTATTTGAAATCTGAAGCATTCCTACAACTGAAAGGACACTGTTTACTTGTTTTAATCTGCTGACCTTCTGTCTTAAGAATGAGTTAAAACCAAAGCTAAACTTAGCAAAGAGCCCAATTCTACTCATTTCTCATTAGTTGGCAATGAAGCCTACAAAAAATGTCAACACAGAGCATGACCTTTGCATCATCTAGGAACTCCTAGGAAGAGAATATCAACTTATGCTCACAGCCACCTGCATGAATGACTGCAATACATAAAGCATTACCCACCACTGTATATTTTTAAATCCCCCCCACCTTTCTTTCTGCACTGTTTGTCCATAACAGAACTCAAGTCTCAGTATTCACACTTGCAATTAATTTTCACTCTCATTTGCTTGTGTGAGAAAGAGAAAATATAAAAATAAAAATGGAGGGTGCTCAACCACTAAGCCTTGGCACCAGTCAAGCAGCAATCAAGGTAAGAGTGGCTTAAAAATATTACTTAATTAACCTTAACTGAAACTTTGAAACAGTAGCTTATGCCATAACCAATGATCATATACATAAAATGGATATGACAAAATGGTTTTGACAGCCAGAGAAGACTTCACAGGCTTTCCTGGTAGCAGAGCCAGCTTTACTCCAAAGTCAGTAACGCACAGCTGAAGCATTAACAATGATGTTCAATTATTTATCTAAAATACTCCTCTGTATCCCCAGTATCTAATCATTAACAACATACTAAAAAGTTGCTCTCAGCAATTTGTATAGAATCATAGAATCATCCGGTTGGAAAAGACCTCTCAGATCTTCGAGTCAAACCGTACCTGTCCCCTTACTAAACCATGTCCCTAAGAAATTCATCTACCCGTCTTTTAACCTCCAGGGTGAGTCCTTTGAACACACAACCAAGTCACAACATTCAGCGTGAGAAACCACAGAGTTCACAGATGTAACCACCACACTGCTGATCAGCATTTAAAATGACTGAAGATGGGTGGCTTGCTTCTTTCTTTTCAATACGCTAAGGCTGTCAGAAAACCATCTGAAGTCAAACACAAGTGTTTCATTTACATCATGAGTTTACAGTCTTCAGTAGACTTCAACCTACTGAAAAAGATACTGTCAAGTAGAAGTTATCCAGAGGTACTCAGAAAAGACTAAACAGGAAGCAATTAGCCAGTTTCCCTAACTGCGATCAGGTGCACAAGCTATTAGAAAAACCGAACACTTTGTAGGTGGTAGGCAAAAATAATTTAATGCATCTAATTGGAACAACTGATATTCTCATTAAGAACTCCACAGGCAATGTCGGGTTCCCAAAAATAAAAAAAGAATTACAACGTTCTAGTTCAGCAAGAAAATGCTGCACGAAATTATTATAATACATTATGAAAGAAAAATTTTAAAAGCCAATATTAAAATAAGAGCTATAAATAAAAAATGTCTCAACAGATTACTTAGTGAAATTAAATATTTTAAAAAAAATAAAGTAGCATCTCAAAATATTAGTGAACATTTTAGTCTAAATATAAATGCAAATACAAAATTAACCAGGTTACCTCGTGTGGTGGAAATGCTGCTTCATATGTTCCATTATTTAGTAATCTATTAATACCTAAAAATAAAAAATACATTAGTTCTGATATCAATTTTTCATACACATTTTATTTAAAGCAGTGTGAATTTTCACTTTACATACTGAGAACGTAACAATATTGGATGCTCAGGATATCACTAAACATGACAATCATCAAGTATTCCACCAATTATTTGTGCAGGTGATGCTGATCCCTTGAGACTTCTGGCTCTATCAAACTACATCAACTTTCTCAGGGCCAACTGCAACTTTTCTCCCAGAGGCAAGCGCTTGTGTCAGACCAAGTATGAGAAATACCTACATTAATGTTGTATTAATCAGAGCATATGATGCAGATTTTATGGGTGACCAAATGATCTGACATACACAGAGACTGGTATGGACAATCCTTGAGGCAGCGAACCCCCTGCAGGGTTAAAAGCTAACCTGTTGTTATTTTTAAACATAAGCTAGGTGAAGGACTTTGTATCACAGCAGTGCTCTGCGCCATACTGGCTACAGCATTTTGGGTCAGTTCCTAGAGTCCTCCTGAAACCAGATTTGCTGTACTATCAAAGCATAGTATAAAAATAAATGATAAATGACCGTTAACAATTACAATGAAAAGATTCAGTAGCCTGTAAGAGCACATCCATAGCCAACAGTTTCCCCAAGAAAATCAATATCAGCTTTCTTTCTTTAAATATACAAATTATGCTACACTAATCTCGTAATGACATTTGCCACTATCAACTTCAAAAGAACTACATTTGACTCATTTTCTCCATTTTTCTTACTACTCCATTTCTTCAGAAACTCAAGCAACAACTTTATGAAGATGACAGAAGTTACAGAAAGTTTTAAGTATGTCTTTCTATACTTAAATCTTCATTTAATTCCTGCAAAGAAAATAGGAAATCATAGAGACATCCCCAATCATCACAACTGAAAATGAACAGACTTTCTAAAAAATAATATTGTAATAAAAGAGTTAATACAAACTGTATTTAGTCTTTAGGTCATCTCTCTCTGAGCTGCATGGGGACCTCAAACAAGTTAAGCGTAGGTCCCATTGATTCTGCTGGACTGTAACTGGTGGGTATTAGCAGAACTACTAAGACCAGTCCTCAAAAACACTCACCAGTTTTCTGAGGTATATGTTATCGCTTTTGTGGCTCTTGATCACAAAGTTATCATAATTTGTCCAATTTCCTTTAAGAATGAGTAATTAAGTGAAAAATATTGCCAGTTTTCACTGAGTTATTTAAGAAAGAAATCGATGCGACATTCCTTCAGCTACATTACTGAGCAAATAAGAGTATTTCAAGAAAAATTAACTGAGTTTACTGAAATGATACATTTTCGGGTAAGTAATGAGAAACAATTGTTACAGCTTCAGGTTTGGAAAAAAAATACAGCATTCTTACCCATTTTGGATTTTCCGTCTTCATACTTCGTTCTCTGTAGCATGTGATGCACAATTCTACTTCTTGTGGAATTGCTGAAGAAGCTGTCTTTGTTGTTTATTGTGAAGCTATTAAAATAAAAAAATGTCTTTTAATATTCAACACAACGCACAGGTGTTGAAACATAGCTGCTAAGTGTTTTCCTCTTACAGCAATTTATTGGATATTTACCCTCCTTGGTTAGCACAAGATACAAGATTTTACATCCATAGAGCATCTTCTCAGGTCCAATAAATTTATCATCGCCACAGATTATTGTTGTGAAAACCTGGTTACTAAAACCAAACTCTGTAACATCCTACTGCAAAAGTAATTTCTGTTCTGGATATAATCCATTAAAAAAAGATCTGCAGAAGCAGTGATTGTTCTCAAATTCAGGTTACTTTGGAGCTATCAGATGTCTCTGTCATGGAACGACCAGAACCACTATTTTGAGGGGGATGAGTAGTGGAAATCTCTACGCACTGGACACTGGAGTAGCAGGTCCAAAACCACTTCCCTTCTTAGGGAATTCTAGGATGGAGCCAAATAAAGCATCCTCTTTCAGATGGCTCTGGATTCTGGATGCCAGAAGTCTGACAGGCAGGAGCTTTTGCCTACTTAGCCATGCCAGAAATGACGCTATTAGAGACGATAACGTCAGCTGAGCTGGTTGAGAAACAACAGCAAACCCAGGTGACTGAAACAATACTATATAGCCAATTACTGAAAAAAATTATATTACACTGCCATTACTCTGCCTTTCCAGGGTAAAGTCATTCCACTAGTGTATAGCTTCTTTATTGAGAAAAACCAATCCTGTTTAGCCTGATTTATACTTCTACTTAAAAAAAACTTTTCTCCCCTGAAAGAATTACCAGAAAATACTTTAAAAATGAAGAAATAGCCAGAATTTTCAAGTCTTACATTTTGGTTCCCGAAAAAAACTGTAGCACAGTTAAACTCCATCATCATCAACATGCTGATTTGAACACATATATCTTTTATTTGGTGTATATATATTTACACTTTCACAGATAAATGCGCTTTTAAATTGCAGATCTGATAAGAAAGAAAAAAAATTATCCCTTGTTTTGGCTTTTCTCCAGGTGTTCCCAATTTCAACAGCTGTCTCAGGTTTTGCCTAAGTAAAATACGTAATTAAACAAAGCAAACATGAGAAAGTACTTGCATTTGGTAATGTAATGGGAAGAAAAACTTGTAAACCAAAAAGGCAGTCATCATTTTCAGTCAAATGTTTCCTTACGCTACTGAGTGACTGTCACGCAGCAAGTAAGGGAGAGCAGATTTTGGCTTTAAGAGAAAACGCGTAGAAAATATCAACTATGACAGTGGGTATTTGCCAGGGACCATCTGTTAATGGCCGCCTATATGGCGCTTGCTTAGAAGTGAGAAAATTAAAATCCTTGTGGTCTCTGGTGCTGCCTTTACAGTTCCAGCACTTACTGGTGTATGCGTGCCCGGCTGAAGGGTGCTGTGTAGCAATCTGTTTCTTCCAGATCAGGTAGGGCCTCCTTATCAAGCTTCATTGGATTTTTGGGCAACCAACTTTTCAGCTCTCTCATGTTCCTCTGCAAACTGAGACAATAAGAAATCAGATTTACATGCTCTCACCTGCCTGTTATTTCTATCTCCAACACTAAATATTTAGCGACATCATATGAGAAATGAAATGAAAGCAGGAAATTTTCACATTAAATAACTAAAAGAAAATAAGGTGTTAAAAAGCAAAATTAACAGGATTTCTTTGTGATCTATATTGCACAATTTAGCTGAGCACAACCCATCTTAAGATTAATGGTTTGAAATGAGACTGCAGAATCGAGTCTGGGGAAAGTAATTTTCCAAGGTGGTTCATCTGGCAGAACTGTGGATGCCCCTGCCTTACTCAAAAATATATCTAATTACTTTCCCTATCCCCACTGGACAAGCGAAGCATAACACCACCTCCCTTCCTTACCTGAAAACTCAAGACACTAAAATTCATAAAATATGCATATAATATGAGACCACTCAGGATCAAATTTTATGGTTTTCTGATTTTAACTAAGCCTTCCTCTGCAAAATTTTCATCAAAATCCAACGGCTGATACTGTCTTACAAAACAGTACACATATACATCCAATAAAGCAAAGGATATGCTACACAGAAACAGTCACACAGCCTTGAGATAAAAAAATAGCTATGGCTTCATGGAGATTCCTCAAAAAGGACATAATGAATGAAATCCAGAAAAAGTCTGCAATTCAGAAAAATATAACCCTATATAATACTTCTTCATCGGGATTTGGGCCTTATTCAATTAATATGAATGCAAGATATATAAAGCATATATCTATATATCTCATATCCACAAGAAATCTAAAGCTATTATATTCTTTTATCTGATGTGAATACTCAATTGCCCATGCTAAGCAGAAGCACAAGCTACCCATTTCATAATTAAGAGTCATAATTGTTGACACAGCGAGTTGCTTTCGGGCAGAAACCCCACTTCTGTGAAAACGGACCTTTTATTACCCACATCAGCAAAAAAAAAAAAAATTCTGCCACTATTTTATAATGTCAGACAAAAATCTAAGTGAGATGTGCAATGAGAATTTTGCATTGACATTTAAAACACTCAAAATTTTCTTCTTGCTCTAGATTGCCAAGATGTTGGTGCACACTTTGTGCACAACTGAGCCTACACGTGAGGGACACGGCACTATGAGCCAGAGAACGGAAGTCTGCTCACAAAGCCCAAACACAGGCAACGGCTCCCAGGCATGTGCATCCCTTAAGTGTTTCCTTAACTCAAATGGCACTTCACTGTGTGAGCTGATTATCTTATTCATTCCAGTGGAATTTCTCTTGGCACAATATACAGATTGAATATAAGTACAGTTTTCACTTTATTTTTTTCTTCTTCTTTTTTTTTCTGTGCATAAATGCTGATTTCTTCAGAGTCAAACCCCAGAATTTTCTTTAATCAAGAAAATATGCAGATGTATCAGGAAGAACAGAAAAAAGAAAGCACGTGATTTCAGATTTTTTATTACAAAATTCTTTTAAAATTGGTTCCGTAAAAAGCCTTGATTTCTCCCTACAAAAATCTAAAAAGCCAGTAGACAATTTCTATCTTTAAAAAAGCTGTTTTTAAAATTCACGTTTGCTCCTTTTACCATGCAAAATAATGAAGAACAGCATTGGAATAAATTAAAAATTATGTCCACATGACATTAGCAATTTCTTTTCTGAGGCAAAAAGGCTTTATATCTAAGGTGTGATTACTTTTTTATTACATCACTAATGGTTGATCACTCCAAAACTTAGCGCATTCAGATGGCACAGAATATTTCAACTGAAAAGTACCATCCTTCCCTTGGCCCTACAAAAATAATCAATCAGGAGAAAATTCGTCTCTTGGCTTATTTTACAATTAAAGAAGAAATTGAAGTTTTATGGAGCTTTCATGCAAAGTGATAACAAATTTCAGATAAATTTTTGCCTAAATCATAGGACTAAGCATCAGCATTCTTACTCAGAGTGGCTTTCTAGGTCAAAAGTAGCAAATTAAATGGATTATTGACTTAATCCATTCAGTGTAGTCTATGTAATAAGATTAAAAGCAGACAAAGCTGGTCTGGTGAATCCCTCATGAAATCAGCATTTCATGCAATGAGATCAAAACGGTGCTGCAAAGGATTGGGCAGTACTTCAGGTACACACTTACTGAAACCACTCCACCTGGTGCTACTGTAACTTTATGCACCTTGGACTATGGGCTATTATTCTGAAATACATATATATTTTCATCTACGGTATAAAAATATAAAATTACTCAAAGATGCCAGCAATTTGATCTTTGCTCAACTTTCAAGCTTAACTGTAACGCTACATAGTTTTTGGTTGGTCATTCTTTTACGCAGAACTAGATTAGTCCAAAAATCCTTACAGATTTTTTTTTTACTTAGCAAACCGCAATGCAAAGAAACAAAGTGTAGGTGAATTTAGAACTATCCGATCCGACTCATGGAACGAGATAAGCAGGAGTAGTTGCTTAATTCAGGTATGTTAAGTATTTTTGACAGCAAATACCACCCACTATGTTGCTTGGTGCTTGTGTCTCTCATATATTTACAAGAATCCACAAGACTGTGGCCATAATTGTCAACCATATGCCACTAAAATGACTGCTTTTTCTAATGGGAAATATGTTATGACCGACAGATTCAATATATGGACCAAAAAAAGAAAAAAATGATACATTCGTTCGGTAGAATAATATTAACTATTTCAATTCAGTGTGCACAGTGAAATCCAAAAGGTTTTAAAAGTCCTTTTGCAAAGAAGGCTTATTACAGAACAGTGGCTAAACAAAAGCAATTTTTGGTTCTCCATGCTTCGAAATGTAAATTTATTTCAGTGTCTCAGTGGGTAGAATGAAGCTGCACACTAAGGCAACTGTCTTTTAACTTTCCGTTCTTCAATGTCATTCTTAATCATCATGAAATCAGTCTGGTCCCATATGGCACATACAATACTCATTCATTAGATTATTGTCTGAAATATAAGAGTTCAGACATTTTTTGATATCTACATTATTTACCTGTATTTCCCTCTTCTAGCAACTTCCTTTCCTTTGAAAAGATTCGTTGAAAGCTTTTCAAATACTGCTTTTAAGCAGTATGATAAAATAATGATGTTAATTATTATGGCCCTGAGAACAGAATTCAAGCTTCCTAGGATTAAGTACAATGTTAAGGTGTTTTTTTTAAAGTACGTAAATAAAGAAATATAGGGGTAGCACAAAGATTCTCATGTAAGAAAGATAGTATAACAGAAATCATTACATTTATCTTCTGCCCTTTCATTCATGCTCCTAATAATCTCTTGCAGACTTTTTAAAGGACATTTATAGATACATAAATCTACCATATAACCATCAATAACTTCAGAGAAGCGTAGATGCCACACCAGGGTCTAACATAGTACTACTACCTCATTCTTAAATTCTAGAATTCTTAAATTCTTAAGTTCTTAGACGATAGAAACTCTATAGCCTTTCAAGTTTTACCTTTGATATACAAAGATTTTAATACAGTTCATCATAGCTCTTGCAAACTCGACCTAATAACTTAGAAATATTAACGAAAGATTTGATAAATTACACAGAAGCAGTTAAGTTTGAAAAGCTGTAAGATGGAAAGAAACAATGAGAGCAGTAGAAATCAAAATGGTGAGACGTGGATGATAGCAATTTTAGAGTTGGCTTTCATTTTTAGAGACTGTTTTTTCTGTCACACTATTCCCTTGCACTGGATTGTATAAAGTGGCAGAGAAAGTATTCAGAAAAATATTCATTGCCAAATTATCACAAGAAAAAACATTTGTTGCAAATGAAAAATCAATCTGGCATGAAAACTGTTTACTACTTGGTCCACAGGTACCATGCAACTTCAATTGCATGTTCAGACATGTGCCCTTGTAAATAAGGAAAACGAATTTATTTAATATCTAGTATTCACCAAATGGATTACAGAGGAAAAGAAACAATTTTGTAGTAAAGCTTATTGATTTTGCCTTTGCATTACAAAGCACATCACATTTTTCATAATGCACACTAAAATGGAGCAAGCATGTGAATGACTGGGAAGAGGAAAAAACGCAGTTGTAAATTTATGTTGTAGATTATTTCAGTATATTTTATCATCTTACGTGTTTAAAGGTTTCTTACTTTACCATTCAACAGTGCTTTGTGTATTTTTGTTAGCTGATCATCTTGCAAACTGCTATCATAAGACTACTTAAACTGTTCCTGAGAAAAGAATTGAGAGCTCTTCATCACCTAAAGTAATAACAGGAGAACCTAAATCATATCCAACCTCATCTCAAGATCTATCTTGAGAAAGCCCGTGACAGCAACTCTTTCAGGAGATTTCCCTCATGTAAAAATTTTCATTTCTTTTCTCTAGGTAATTAGGATTTACAAGACACCACCATGTCTGACCAGAGCACTGGCGAGTGATTACAGCTCAGTGCCCTCCATTCTCGCTCCTCAGCTCCCCCTGGCTCCTTTCACCCACTGCTGCGGCGTCTTGTACCCTTCTCCTGGCTGATGGAATCAGCAACAACGGCAGCAGTTGTAGGTGAATGTTGCACGTTTCTGCTTCCCAGGGAGTTAAGCGGCTTTTCCTGCAAGGTACAAGTTATTCTGTCAGCTATCAAATAAAAACTCCGAACAGCCTTTGGTGTGTGGCATTGATTTAGTCCTGATCACCGGGGACACACATGCACGTCTAAGGAAACAGATGACTAGCAGAACCTGAGACGTGCTCCCAGAAGTATCTCCCATGCTAAAGAAATACGCCCTGGTAACAGCAGATATAACTGTAGAGATAGCTCCAATATTAAATCTTTGCTGCCAGGATAAGGCCTTTTTTTTCTTGGCATAAACACTTATACATTTCTAAAATGAGAGCTGGCAAAGCTTTAAAGTACTGCATCTTGTTACAGACGAACATTTTAACACTTTGAGCTAAGATATCTTGAGATTTGAGGAAAATAATCTAATTTTCCAAGTTCCCTGGATAAATTTACAACTGCGAATGGATTTTCTTTAGCAGGGTGACTATCTGACAAAATTAGAAGCTACACATCACCCACCAACCTGCCCATGGTTTTGCTCCTCCAGTCAGTGTAATAACATTTTTTCCTGAAAGAACAGCAAAAATCAGCTGAGAATAATCAAGTAGGAGACAGCTGAAAAGGACATATACATTATAAAAGAACACTGGACATTTAAAAACATGAATTTTTATAGGCAGAAAAGAGAAAAACACTTAAAAAAGCAACCTAAATAGAATAAGTCATTAAAATGCTGTGATTTCCCATATTTTCAAGTTCAAATTTCGTTTCTGAGTCAAAATTAAATTTTAGGCTTGTAGCTAATAATTATCATAGCTAATCCAGAATGCCTTCACAGGACACCCATCAGACAGGGTTCAATGTTGTCATGCCAGGACTCATTTCCTCTAGTCTTTCTTAGCTTTTATTTCACGAAACTAATTTTAGAAGAATTAACAGGCTATTAAATGCTTTATGTACTCTATGCATTGAATATTATAATCACTTTATGCCATTAGATAACATCTTCATTCCCTGAAGTGATACACCATCACTTCCCTTGACATTTTGCATCTAACTAAAGAACAACACATGGCCCTAAAAAAACATAAAATCCAAGAGCACCAACTGCAAACCCCAACTTTTATATTAACAGGTTTTCTCCCTCCACTCTTCACCTGTCATAGCAACCTGGAGAAACAAGACCAGAAATTCCCAGTGAAGTCTTCTCAGAACAGTCATTTTGAAACCATATGTGAATATATTTGCTGCAATATAGTATTTTACACATCTAGTTTAATTTTTTGAACTTTTTTTTGGCCTCCTTCTATCATTTCATTTTACATTTTGACCACACAAAGGCCTCAAACTTATCAATTCCTCTGAGCATCCATAATCTTTACCATGGCATTCATCCAGGGACAGTGGAATCAGCGGACTCTGCTCGTTTAGTTCATCTTCTATTCAGAAATTGCCTAAATCCTTTCTACTTCTGCAAGGTTTATTTTTTAGAATGAATTAAATCAAGATTATTTGGATACATTTATATAAACATTTATCATTATTTTCAGTGGCTATTATATCTCTCCTCCATTCTAGAACACTCAAACCCGGTACTTTCACTTCTCCATCAATCTTAACCTAGATTCATAACTATTTAGGCAGATCTGCAATTGAGTATGTGGGCAGCATTTGATATTAAAGAAACAATGCAGGGAATACTTAAAAGGATTGGGAAGAAAACATTGCCTAGAAAATAAAGGGCCATTGGGAACCCATGTTATCTACCAATCTGCAGGCTGTTGACACGACAGCCTGACACTTGGTCCTGCTAGGCAGAACTGTAAATGAAGCAATGAATTATTATTAAAAGAATTTCAGACATTACATTTTTTAATAAAAGTCTTCCTTTGTTCTGTTTAATTGCCCTTAGCTGTTTTGGACAGATGGGAGTTCAGGTGAGCTACAGATACAACTAATGTATTCATTACACACAATAATAATTATGTGTCACAGGAGATAATTCCAGACACAGATAAAATTAAACTTTTGTCTGAGTTCCAGAAATACATAACAGAGCTTCCTTTCTTCTGACAGACAACATACTAAGCAAAAATATCTATAAATTGTTAAAAAAAGTAGTCATGATCTAACCCTGGTGCTAACATAAATCTTGTTTGAAACCATACACAAGAAAACAGTGATTATCACAGAGTCTTTTGAAATGCTAGAAAAAATTCCTTTTGTAATTAAACCACTGAGATTGCATTTATATCACATATATGATGTATATTACAAATCTGGCAACACATTTAGGTATAATGTCATGTTAACACAGTTCTAGGATGCTGGATGCTTTCTTCAAGCGTTATTACTTTTCAGCAAGAAAGAGAAATATTACATAACCTGTTTAATAAGGCTATTGATTTTGTTTAGATTCCTGGATTGAGGAAAGTGAATGCAAAAAAGTATGAGTTTAATTCTTCGTGTATTCTTCGTATATGATACCAACATACGGTATATTTTAGTGACCATAACTCAAAGCCAAAACTTTGAACACTGTGCAAGAGAAGAACAGGGTATTGCTTTACAATACTGCGGGCAAGGTTAGCTCTCTTCTTTGATTGTGCATTAAAAATCAACAGTTAGAAGCCACTGATAAACCAGATAAAGACTAAGAGAAATAATTTGTTCTTAGAACCATAGGATATCTCAAGTTGGAATATACCCATAATTGAATACAACTCCCTGCTCCTCGCAGGACGACCTAAACTTCTTGGGAGGAAATGACTCCAGTTCATTGTATTTGTTGGAGAATTTAATGATTTGAGCTTCCCCTGCCCATTGAACGGAGAAAATAGTTACCTCGTGCCATCCAGTTAAATAAAGGTTGATTTAAATAAGAAAGCTCAAGACTTAAAACAAACAAAAGTGATTTTCACAGAACATATAATCCAAGTATAAAACGTGTGGTCACAGGATGTTTTGATGGAAGTCCTGATGGTTATTTTTGCATCCACGAAAAGCCCTCGGGGCTAATATAAGTGAAGATGAAACATGAACTCTGCCTCAGGAAGTCTCTAAACCACAGCGTTCTGGAAAGAGAGAAGGCGTTGTGAAACACTGCTTGGTTTCTGTATTGGATGGACACTTCAGACTGGCTGCTGGCAGAGAAAAACTGACCTTGGTTCTATTCTGCTATGTCCACTTTGTGTTCACAATGAAACTGTGTTCACTTTAAAATTAGCAAAATTAAAGAAATAGCCTATTTGGAACAGTCACACAAGTTTTAGATTCCAATTTCATTTAAATTTCTATTCAAATGTTTCTATAGAGAGAAGAAATGCTGATCACTTTACTATTTCTCACAGTTTTATTACGGAGCTTGATGTGGACAGTGGACTTTTTTCTTACCAAATAAATGTTTCATTCTACAGTAAAAGTGCCAATAAGGTGAAACAGCAAAATTTAGCATTTTATATACTTTCAGTGTACTGAACTGAGTGAGAGAAAAGGAAGTTAAAGCAACAGTACAGAAACACAGAAACATGGATCAAACACATTGGGGGGGAGGGGGGGGACGAAAGGGAATATTTACATGTCAGTTAATAATATAATAAACAAACATGACTTTGAATGCCTTCCAGATGAAATAGTATTGCAAAAGTCAGCCTTTTTCTTTTTTTTTTTTTTTTCTGAAAAGCTCTACTGATCTGGGAAGTTACTAAAATTATGAAGAATTCAAACCCTTGCTAAATCCTAATTTATTTTTGTGACTTCAAGTATCAAGTGCAAGAAAAAGACTATTTTTGAATTGGAATTTAGATTATGTGTGTGAACTCATACAAACACTTCTATATTTAAAATGTTGACAAGTATTACTCAAACTACAGAAGCTCAAATGGCACTATAATAATAATATCAAACATATGGAAGATGACTGTTACAGAAAACATTTTGTTTTTAATGGGAAGGACTTCGAAGGGTGAATGGGATGGTGTGGAAACGCAGTATAAAACTGGCTACTTGAAGTGAGTTTTGAGCAAAGGATGCTTCACGATGACTGTTTCTGGCTTAGGACCAACACAAGGGAGCCACGTTGCAACAGCTGAAATCAGCAGAGACATGAAAGACAGAGCACTTGGTAATCCAAGTCAGAAAAGAGTGCTCTAAGGGCACTTTCCGTGAGTCACACAGCACCTGATTACCACTTTAACTCCTGATGAGGTTTGCAGCACACTACATGTTCTTCTCTCGAAGAAGAAAAATATTAATTGTTTAGAAAAAGGTAATGTTCTCCTTTAGAAACTTACATATTATTGTAGGAGATATTAATTTGTCCTACCAATAAATAACAAACATTTATTGCAAAAAACACATGATAGAATTTGTTTAGCACATAAGATAAGGAACTCAACTAAGTTCATTATTCTGCAAAAGGAAAGCAAGAGGACCAAGAAATAAAGGTATCTCATTTTCTCCACAGTATGCCAATACGTGTTATGCTGGAGACAGAAAATACTTCAGAAATACCTTAAAAATCATGGAAAATATTTCAGCTCAGATGGAGAATACCTGAAATTCTGCCAAATCACAGTGTGAAATATTAGCATTATTTTCTAAAGCTCAATTTGCCTTGGAAGGTAAGCTTGGAAAGAAGAACCACAGCTAAACATGAAAAGAACAGTGCCTACTACTTGTTTCTCCTCTCTCCAGATCATCTCATTGAATGAAACATAAACACGCCTGGCCACAATGCAACGAAGACTGCGTTTTAGCCTATAGCTAAGTAATGAAGTTTTAATATTAAGCACAAAATTACAAGTTTCTTAAAATAGGTTCTACAATACCTGAAAGGCATCCTGATGTTCATTCTTTCTGCATATTTGCACAATGTCTCCCATGGACAGTGAATTTTAACAAACATGATATCACTGTTTGTAACAGCTGGCTGTAAAGAGTGGTAACAAATAAGTACATATTAATAAGCCAAACATGGCATTCACCTTTCTAAATGCATTCTTCAGGGTTTTAGCCCTAACGTGGCCACGCAAGTCTGAAAACATCGTAAGTGCTCTGAGCTAGACAAAGGAAAATGAATAACACAGATTTTCTTCCAAACCTAGCAATAGGAGTAAACAAGTATCTGTCAAAGGGAATCTGTAGGAGAAACCTTTGCTATAAACACAGCACACGCAGAGAAAGGCTTCATGCAGCATATTTGAAACAGAATAAATGAATTAATTTTATATTCCCTCAAAAGCTCATTGCTGTTACACATAACACGTAAGCTAATTCTCCTGAGTTGAAAAGTATAAATTAGGATGAAGGACACACCAAGTATAAGAGCTTACTTCAGGATAGTCTAGATATATATGCCTGTTTTACAAGTAATTCATGAAACAGCAAAAGTGCAAGGCTGTTTCCTGGCTTTGTTTTCCTTCCTTTTTATATTAATACTGTCGTTGCCGATCCCGGTCACCACAGCAACAATTTAACATGCTTTTGAAGTAGTTTTAGATGGATAAGTAAAGGCATTTGCCCATCATTTCTCAGAAGGAACCTGAAAATTTCCTATAAATTATTTTTTGACAACGCAAAGAACTCCTTGTTTTTAATATTTATGTAGAAGAGTGATTGTGAGCACCTAGACATAAATATTAATAAATCTCTATGGTACTAGCAAGTCTATTAGGAGCCTGGAAGAGATATTAACTTGGAATTTGGAGAAAACAAACTATAACCAACCAGATTCAAGACAACAAAATTACACCCATGCAATAAAAAAAAGTTTTAAAAATTATACCTCAAATTTTTTTTTTTTTTAATTTTAGTATTTCAAAAATTAGTGAGGGATTTGACAGTGAAATGTTGCACTCTGCATAAAATACAAATCTAATTTTTAATACTATTAGAACAACAGGCCTTTGTATTCCCAAATGTATTCAAGAGAATTCAGAAGCCTGAACAGTAGGACTTAAATTATAAACTAGTCTAGCTGAAACAACCCAACGCAGATTAAGCCATGTAAACTACAGGTTGATTAACCTGACATTGAAAATCTTTACCCTTTTATAAACAGACATTTGGTATCACGCATTCTGCTGAAAGACACAGAGACTAATTATTAAAGCAACAGTATGAGTTAATAAAGCTTCTTCTGTTTTGGAAGCATAAAGGAGCTGGAATCCTTCTCTCTATCCTGCACTACATCTGCTCCATTTTAAAAGTGATTTAAGGGGTACACGCCAGTCTGTTTCTGCATACAAGCATGCATCCCCAAAACATGTTAAACACACTATCAAATAACTGTTATTATTAATTTAACAGTATTAAACAAAGCCTAATTGGAAAGGTTTGTAAGACTGTCAGGAATCACTGACGCTTCTAATAAATCATGACAGTATTATAAAGGGCTTCTTATACCACATAAACAACAAGACTCACCTCTCGTTCTAACATCAACCCTTCTGCTCTCAAATTTTTCTCAAACGTGCTTCTTTTTTCTACCTGTGGACTTGACTTTTTGTAGACCAAGATGTAATCAATGCGTTTTTTGCCATCTTTGAAGAAGAGGCCTGATGATGCCATGCCATCAGTCTGGAGAAGACAAAATAAAAATACACTAAGTGTGGCAATCATAAAGATGGAAGAGCCCTATCACAAATTCTGTGTAACACAGTGTTTCCTAAAGCACGGGTATGCCCACATATCCATAGCATGAATATACAGAGAACAAGTCACAACAACACGCAATTCACATGCATCGGTTGCTCAAGATTTCAAATTAATTGAAACAAACCACAATAAAATAGCTCACAAACTCCATATTCTAGCTATTTCTTTCAGCTGTGGAAAAAAATTAAAATTATTGTATAGTATAGAAATATAAAATTCTGCTAAACATTACTTTCCAGTAGGAATTAATAAGTAAAGACAAGTAAATAAAACCACATTTTCCAGCTTTGTACCTGTGCATATTTCATAGAAGAAGCATACTTATACTTCCTCCAAAAGAAAAATAAGTCTAAAAAAGTTTAAAAGAAGCGCTAGTGATTGGAATTTTTGCTGGATATTCCCGTTGAAGTGCTTTTTCAATGTCACGTTAGCAATGTTTAAAATCTTGTCTAGTTCCTTCCCACCACGCTTGCAAACATCAGGGATTGTGTGACCTTGATATGGAAAACCCTGCTTTACATGCTGCTGCTGCAAGCTATTTTTGCATTCTGTGTTTTGCATGATTCAGAACAGACAGTAAATACATCAGCTGCTCTCAGACTCTGAGAGACTTTGAAATCTGAAAAGGTAAACTGAGAAACTACCATCATCTCCTGGAGAATGCACCATTCCTTTCAACAAT
Organism: Neomorphus geoffroyi; assembly: GCA_033558235.1. NCBI lineage: Eukaryota > Metazoa > Chordata > Aves > Cuculiformes > Neomorphidae > Neomorphus > Neomorphus geoffroyi. The sequence continues at coordinate 16,554,480 of JAUMJM010000033.1, read as the reverse complement.
CACCGCCCAGCCCGAGTCTGTTAGTCTGGGGATACACTACACTCACATATATGGGACCACAAGTCTTCGAATACTGCATCTTTTGGCCAATAGGATGCTAGTCTTATAAAGTCATCCTATTTGGACTGTTTGATATGAAATTTATAATGCTTAGACTACTTCACTGCCAGTTTCCTAAATATTTTGTGCTTCTGAGAACTCCTCAGTCTGCAAAAACTTGAACAGGATTCTTCTTCTTTCTCCGCTTTTTAACTCCCAAAGCAAAAACCAAGGAACGGACATTCTCAGACCATCTAGGGTTACAAAAAAGTACATCATCACATGTCTGAAAACATTATTTAAGTACAGTAAGCTTCAATTGATGTACATTTAAGCTTTTTTCTCCCCCTCAGCAGCTGGTGATGGCATTGATTGTCTGTCTTTTCCAGATGACACTTTTCAAAAATAACCGTAAGAGCATTCTGTTACCTGCTCCAAGCTACATACCTGCCTATGTATCTTATTGACTGGCCTGTGAATACAAAATGAGTGTCAGAAATCTCAGCTTCATCACACCTGGCTAGAGTTATGTTGTTTCTTCCATACTCTTGTTTCAGGTGCAACCACGCAGATGAGGAAGTAATTCCAGTCTTTGGAACATCAGAGACATGAATTCATTTCACTCCAGGCAAAGCTGAAACTAACCTTAGTCTTCTACTACCTGGGTAAAGGTCTTCATTTATAGGCATAAAAGGTGCATTCTTTACTCTTTGAACCGGCTTTTCTCTTCTTCAGAATTTTTTAATTGCTTCACGTGCAACTTGCAGTGAGATGTGTAAAGAACTCAGGACTGCAGGGCACAGTGCTGGTTGATCCCTGCCAGGCTTCTCTCCTCCTCTACGCTCAGGCCAAGGTTACCTTTCCTCCATCACAAAATATCAGGTACTGCAGAATTCAGAAACCTCTGAATGCCTGCCCTTAGCCTAACTGAGGGGATTTGACCAGGTCAAATCAAATGTAGCAGGAATTAAAGTAACAAATACATTATAGAATCTGACTAATGTGAATTTAAGAATCTAACTGGAATCAATTATACAGAACACCTACGTGCAAAAAAATTCTAAAAACTAAAACAACTCAAACAAACCCAAAATTACTAAAATCTACAGAAAAGAGGAACAAAAGACAAGATATCCAATGCAACAATATGGAAACTGCAAAAATAATTAAGAGAAATGGACAGACATAGGAAGAATAATTTTCCAACCCTAAATTATTTTGAAAGTTTGTTAAAACCAGGAAATAGTCTTTCCTGTTTCTTGGCTTTTGACTAGAGATTTTTTATTCCCATGAGAAATTAAGGAAAATAATTTATCAATATATTGATCAAACACTTGTTGAATAGCATACCCTATACTCTATTAATTTATTTTTATACATTCTTTTATTTCTATTTATCAAGATATTCAGATAAATAATATCTGAAGTCCAAAGTAAGGTAGTCAACTATAGGGTCTGTCACCCCTAAGAATTCTGAATGGGGACAGTAGTAAAAACATTCTTTTTCATCCTTTTTTTAAATGTCGTAGATGTAACAATCTAAAGATAGAAGACGCAGAGGTTATGAAGGTGAGGTAGCAGATGAGATTTGAAAGTGCAAGTTTGAGTATGCAACTTTTTGAATACCCAACCTTTTTTCAGGTTCAAGGTATAAGCAATGAACCTGCTCCTCAACAATGAAGAATTCCAGTACAAATATTTCACAAAAGCAGATGAGAGCGGGCTTTTGTGGTTTATGAAGCATGCAAAATCACATATAAAAAATGTGATGCCCGGCCAAAACTCCCCCAAAGGGGAGATCTGGAATTTCTCTTATACAATTTCTGCTCATGTAGTTACTGTACAGACATTATGCAAATTAAATCTACCTTTCTGAAATATAATTCTACCTTTCCTTGGATTAGTATTTCCATCCCTTCTTTCTTCATTTCTAAAACATCTTGTCTTCTTCAGTTTTAGAAAAACATGTTTTCTTTCTCAGATTAACAAGAGTATGCAAATACGCTCTCAGATTCATCTGCACCAAACAGAATTGTGTGGGGTAACGTTCAATAAATAATGAGATCCACTGATAGTAGAGAGAAATTTTCCATCTGCTCACCTCAGACCACTTTTTGAGTACTGACACAGGTTGAGACGCACAACACTGAAGCCACTTACCACAACTGTGCAATGAAACCAACCAATACTCTCACTGATTTCAGAAGTTATTCACTTTAATGCTACTTGCACTTTGCTAGGTTCACTTTCGTGTAATTCTCAAGCAACTCTATCCACCTATATAAGCAGGAATATCTGTGCCAGAAAAAGAACTGATGTGGTGATTTAGGTGGTTTTTTCAGTTGATCTAAAGGAGGTCAAAGCAGAACGGTGAGCAGTAATTTCAATTAAATGTATGAGTTAAGGTATATTGGCCACTATCTACACCTAGTACAGTGAATCAGTCTTTTAGTACAATGGGCATTCAGGCAAAAGCACATTTATTATTTATCTGTTGCTTTGGAGCAATAAATCTCTGATTCATTCTTTGACTTTCTTCTCAACACAGCGGAGGAGAAAAACATCAGAAAAAATATTTCGTGCAAAGCCCTTACTCTACTCTTTTTCACATTTCCTGTTTCATTTGGAAAATGTGCACAGAAAGGACCGACCAATGTTTGTTCTTCTCTCTAATCCTCTTAATCCCCTCTACCCTCTTATTTTTCCATATTTCCTGAAACAGTATTCACCTGATCAGCTCTCCCACATTTACACCTACATGAAAATTAAGAGTGATTTAAGATAGCTCTTTTAGAGTATTACTATATAGTTCAGCTTGCAAACCCAGGATTTAACTTCACCTTGTTCTTCCCAAGTCTTTAAATACAAGAACTTTAAGTCTTATCTATTCATGTACTGAGGCTGTGAAGCACTTCCCACTCAACAGTAAACTTGTTCATAACACAGAATTGTAATACACTGGTTTGCATCAAATTAAATATTACCTACGGCTTTGCCACTACAGATCTGTTACAATTCCTTGGTTTTACTTCTAATTTGCCATCTTTTTCCCATTGATTCATAGCTTGATTATTATAACAAATAACATGACACATTGCTTTGAAGTCTGAAACAGTGTAAAATCCAAAATACTGACATTACCATTCAACTGAAGTTTACAGTTTACATAAGATGAAACAAGTTGATCACTTTAACCCAGAAAAAGAAGCAGGTGCTCAAGCAAAAAAAAAAAGTGGAACATAAGCATAATGCAAATATTTAGCAAAGTTACAAAATAAAAAAGAGATTACATTTCTATTCAAATTTGATACAAGGAGAATTTCCTTGGATTAGCCAACACGGAGGAATTTTTTTTAAGAAAATATTTTTCAGTTTCTAATTAATAAGCAATGCCCTGTATACAAAGTGGGAACAGCTGTTTTACAGGCTCTTTCTCTCCTCAATTAATTTAAATAGCACAATTCACAGAAATTATAACTATTTCAACACCACTGATTTCAGTTTACTGTTCTGCTCTGTAGACTAAACTTCTGTCAATTTTTCTCCCCATATATAGAAACAAATATTCTAGAAGTGTGAGCTGGAACCATTCCCAAAACAATAAGCAAATTTTACATTCATGTGAGAATAATGACGTAGTACAGTAGGCTTCAGGTTTGCAGTAACTTATTAATAGCAAAACCACTAGCTAACATTAAAACTTAGTCAAAATTAGTGAAAACCACACTGTAATATATCAGTATGCTTGCTTCTTCTTTTTTCCACTTTATACAACTGAAAAGTTTAAATTAATGAATAATATGTACTACACTTAGATAAATTCAGAAGTCATCTAGGATCAAATGTAGACACCTGTTGTAACTGTTTATTTCAACTTCACTCAACCACTGACAAGCCTCAACAAGACTAACATAACAGCAAGTGCTTAAAGGTTGAAAAAATCTCTAGAGGCATAAACATTCTTATAAATTCTAAACGATTATTCAATTGCTTGTGGACGTGTGACTTACAGACCAAATTTTCTCAGACACACATGTGACCACAAGGAATTTAAGCACAGAGAGAAAGCCTAGCCCTCTCATCATCGCTTACAATTCTAAGTCCTCTGGTTCCCACAGAATCATAGAATCATCTGGTTGGAAAAGACCTCTAAGATCATGGAGTCCAGCCCCACCTATCCCCTTACTAAACCATATCCCCAAGAAACTCATCTACCTGTATGTTAAACACCTCCAGGGATGGTGACTCAACCACCTCCCTGGGTAAGAACCCTTTCAGCGAAGAGATTTTTCCTAATGTCCAGTCTAAACCTCACCTGGAACTTGCGGTCACTTCCTCTCATCCTCTCACTTGTCACTTGTGAGAAAAGATGAACACTCACCTTGCCACACCCTCCTTTCAGGCAGGTGTAGCCAGTGATGAGGTCTCCCCTCAGCCTCCTTTTCTCCAGCCTAAATAACCCCAGTTCCCTCAGTCTCTCCTCGTAAGACTTGCTCTCCAGCCCCCTCACCAGCCTCACTGCCCCTCTTTGGACACGCTTCAGCCCTTCAGTGTCCTTCTCATGAGTATGGTCCTCCAAAATTCTTCCTCTCTATCCCTTTCCTAAGCTCTATTTTGCAGCTTTATCCGCTAATTGTAATGGCATTTCCACAAATACCTCACTGAACTTCATTACACTGGGCAGAAAAGTGACAAAACTCTACTATTTTTTTAATCAATAAGCATATTCTCATTGACTTGTCCAAGTACTTACAACTTCCGTTGAGTAACGGCAAAACCTCAAGTACATTCAAAACACTACAAAAGGTTCTTTCCAATTTGCTTATATATAAAAGCTACAAAAAGAAATCCGGGAGAGAGTATATACTGTACTCCTAATGTATAATATATAACAATAAATCACCTATTTTTTAAAGCAATTACTATTCTTCTTTGACCAAACATGCACCTCCCCTTATAACAGACTTCCTTGGTAAAGATCATCATCTACAGTCAGAAATGACCTGTTATTAGAAAATATTGATGTAGAGAAAATATTGAAATAATGATAATATATTAACATCTTATTATGCGTATGTTATATATTGCAATAGTATAATATGGAATTTATATTATCTTTGTAATATAAAATATTGTCTATTTTTTAGACTACAGTTAGGTTTTAATATTCAACCACACTTAATAGCATTCAAGTCAAAGCAAAAAGCTAACCCCTTATGACATTCACTTTCACTATACAAAGGGACTCCTTCAGTGGAATCCCCCTTTCTCATCTTGCAACTTCAATCACTACTCATCAGACCGCTGACTAGTTCTTTCAGAAACAGCCTTTATTAGTTTGTATTGTCTTAACTGCTCTAAGGGATTAATTAAAAAGCCATTTGAGGATTCCTAAATTATGTTGGCATTGTTTTATACAATGAAATAGCACAGAAAACCGAGATCCAGAACTGTGATGCTTTAGGCTTTACTTAAACCTATTTGATTCATCAACTTGATGTCTACTTAAATGCATGTCATTATTGACTCTGGTTGACAAAGAATTTTTTATTTAGGGAAAAATTCGAAATACTTCAGTGTGAACTTAGCCTAGGAAAAGCTGCATTATTAGATTCTGCATGTGTTAATTTTAATAAGCAAATTTATTCCATCTTACTATCAACATCCATTAAATCACATCTGACATGAAAGACGTTGTCTAACATGTTTGTTTAATGTATAAGCTTTTCATTACCATCATCTAACCTATAAATACTAAACTAAGGGTAGGGAACAAGACCTTTAATAATTACATTTTATGATTTGCTTTACAGTCTCCTGAAATTTGCCAGCAATGTCAATGAAAATGAGCACGATATCTACCTATTTTATACATAAATGCACATGAACAGAGGCTGGAAACTCATTTTAACATCATCTGTTAGTAGTTTGCTGCTGATGCACTATGTAAATTACTTTAGAACATATCTAAAAAGTAGTTTCATCTACTACTCTCATAATCATATTTATAAAAAAAAACCATCAACAAAAGCACAACATCAGTGCTACTCTGGCAGGGTGCACAGAGTGCACTGGACTCAGGCTAGAGCAGGTTATTCTAATCCAAGGTCATGGAGAAACAACTTTTACACTGGCATGTAGCTCAGGTGGTGATAAGTCTGTGTTTCAATTTCTGACTTCAAGGACTTTCATTTACTTAATGAAAAGAATATAAGGAAGTTTCATACTTACGTGAATATATAGAGAACATCTCTATGCTCAGCCATAACCAAAACCAGGAGCACCCACTTACCTAAATGTCGACTGATACAGTACACAAGAATTAAGCCCCCACAGCACATATGTTTATTTTGCCTCTAAAGCAGACAGGATGAAGTTCAACTTTCCTCTGTGTAGGTGGTGCAATTTGGATTTAGATTTGTTAAAAAATTATGCAAAGGAAAGTAAATACACCAACAGACTACTTTCTGTGATCCAAAAGATAGATGGATGCACACAGCTGGGCCTCAGGATTACGCTTTTATGATTTGCACTCCAAATTTGCTAAAATTTCTCTTCCTAAAACCTTTTTATTTCAAGGTAATGATGTTTAGAATATAATTCGCTTCCTCCCTGAGGCAGCTTGTGAAATAAGATGGCTAAATGTGCCAGAGAAAAATAATTTTGATAAAGTCTTATCAACAATGAAACAACATATTGGAGAGATTTACTCAAATGTCTTGGGTTTTTCCTCAGGGGAAGGATGAGGGGGAAGGAGGAGGAGGAAGGAGGAGGAAAGAGGAGGAGGAGGAAAGAGGAGGAGGAAGGAGGAGAAGGAAGGAGGAGGAAAGAGGAGGAGGAGGAGGAAGGAAGAGGAAAGAGGAGGAGGAAAGAAAGAGGAGGAGGAAAGAAAGAGGAGGAGGAAAGAAAGAGGAGGAGGAAAGAAAGAGGAGGAGGAAAGAAAGAGGAGGAGGAAAGAAAGAGGAGGAGGAGGAAGGAGGAGGAGGAGGAAGGAGAAAAGAGGAAGGAGGAGAAAGGAGGAGGAGGAGACCACCAGTGGAAAAAGTGATGCTAGTACTGAAAATGGAAGCACTGAGTCCCAACATCCCTCCTCCATAATAGCACCATCATTTAGAGATAAAGATGTAGAGAAAAGTTGTAGAATCAGAAAACAGTTGAGGAAGAATGGAAGACAAGTGATCAGACTTCGAAATGCATTTGATTCCTCATGGAAACAACAATATGTTCACCAACCTACTGCTGACACAAACACTTGTAGAAACACCACCATAAAAAGTTCAATGTCATGGAGTCTTACAGCCCGAACAGGACTGTATAGGACCCCCACAGTATATAACATGAGTTTGTCCACTTGCAAGGAAAATCAGATCGGAATGGTGGAGTAAGAGGAGAAGAATGAAGCTAACAATGCAAACCTCACTGGTTATGAGAGATGGGGCAAGGAAAAGCAGCTTTCTGTATGTTTTCATGTCTCAATTTTACGAGTTGTTTCAGAAATAATAATAGATGAGTTAAGGGCTATTAAATAATGTATAAGACGGAAGTAGCCATAGAAACACTTTGAAGAACTAGGGCAGGAATTCTGACAGAGGTAAAGTCTGATGTGTGAAATTATTGGACATGGCAGCTACCCAAAACTGCAAAATCCACATGAATAGCTTTCCTGTTCTAGTTCTGAGCAGAATGATTATTTCTCATAAATGTTTCTTCGAATATAATTTATTATTGTCCTTAGAACTTCATAAGATGCTATTGGGTAGAGTGATTACTGGCTGATTCATTAAAAACACCTCATTTATTTTGACTACTAATTCTCCCTAATATTACTGGCATGAACTTTGCATTAACATCTTCACTAATATTCACACTGAAGGATGTAATGATTGCAGTAGTTAGCATCTACATTTAGAGCTTGTGACTAAACTCTTACCTTTAAGTATTTTCTGCAAATAAACACATTTGTGATGCTAACTACAATGGGTTTATTTCTATGAACAAAACTGAGATTTCTGATTAATATTCGCTGTTTCAGGATTTCTGAAAACCAAATCTGGGACTTCAACAAAGTTACAAACTTCCTAAGTTATATTCAATTAGCTGATAAGATATTTTTAAAAATTTTAGGCTATAGCAATACATTTAAATAAAATAGAGTGAGACGATATTTTTTTACATTTTAAAAATCATGCTCTGATTAACAATACCCTAAGATACGTTTTATGAGAAATTTTCTAAGCACTTTAGTAATCATCTTTTTGTGTTTGAAGGGTTCTGAAATGGATAAGCCAGAAATAGGCTTACTATAATTATCCTTCCAATTAATTAAAAAAATACGGATTGATTGATTAAGTGTCTATTTCTTGGGTTTTTTTTTTCCTTTTTGCAAATAACCATGGGCATAACAACCTAGGAAATAAAATTTGGGACATATTTGCATATGCAAAGATATCTAAACTATCTTGAGCATCAGACAAAACACACCTGGTTAACACGACAGGCTGCCATAATTACCCATGTTATGTATTTCTGGGTATACTACGCCGTGTTGTGCAGAACCTCTGTTTTCTGAACAGACAGGAAAACTTCCAGAAAGATCTGACCTTCCTATTACAACTGCAGTTTAATTTTTTAGGAGTAAACTACAGAATTAGCAATTATTTAACTTCTGCACAGAGGGGTGGGTTTTTTTCATTTTTGTTTGATTCAGACTTACAGAGTAAGCGTGAAAACCAAATCTGTATATAACATGAAATTTTGCTTCAGGAAAGGAGTTGGTTTGGGTGATCTTACGCAAACTTTTGAAAGGAATTCTGTTCAGTGTTACTGTATGAGGAAGCAGCAATGGAGGATGGTTGGTGACAGGAAGAGGCTTCCCATTTTTAATACTTAACCACTTCTTGCTCTTTTAAGTCTGATGTGGAAACCTTAATAAGACGCATACTGATATCACCACTGAAAACCGTTCTTAAAATGTTTATTTTTTAAAACTTTCATCTTTACCATAAAATCATTTACTACTGTCCCTGCATTTCCCAAAATGTGGTGTTTTTTTTTTCTTTTTAAACAAAACCATAAGCGTAAACATGAATTTAACTTTTGTTGCACTTTACCATGCCATTCTATTCTGGGATAAAGACTTTATTTGTTATCATTCCTTTTAAACTTTATTTACTTTTGTGTTATTAGACTGCATTTGTGGGCTACTCCTTATCTATCAGGCTCTCTTTGCTTATTTTCCTTTCCAGTACACTGTGGTCAGCTGACATCATCTTGTTGCTCTTCATAAACTAAAACATTATTACTGCCAAACCTTCTCTTTCAGAGCACATACACTGAACACAGGAGCAGGATTATGAGTGACATAATGTATGTGAAACTAGTGATAAATTGACGGGATTAGAACATACAGCACAAATCTGAGCAACTCTGAAAGTCATGGACAGAAATAAGTTAAACCAGAAAATAATTCATGCAAAAGTGTGGAAAATAAAACATTAATATTGAAAATCATTAATATTGAAAATCATATTACATTTAATTTATTCAATTTTTCAAAAACAGCATGAAATTCTGCAAGCAAAATATTTGTTTTGCAGGCAAAAGAGGAAGGGATATGTTCAAAATGACAAAAAACCCAATAAAACGTGTAAACAATGTATTTTAGGTTTTCATGGGTAGATTTATCCTTTAATAATGACTGTAATAATCTTCGCTGAACATGCTGAGTTTCGCGTAAATTATAATGGATTTTCAGCAATATGTCCAGCTCATTAGGTATAATTCTCCATATGGTTTGGCCAATTGCTTATTCAGAATCTTATTTAAAATTCCTTACCAGTTATGTAACATTTATGGAGACTGAAAGCGAAATCATTTCAGAGCATAGTCTGGACATGGAGTATTATAGTAGGGGTTGGTCTCTTCTCTCAGGCGACCGGTGACAGAACAAGAGGACACGGTCTCAAGCTTCGCCAGGGGAGGTTTAGGCTCGACATTAGGAAGAAGTTCTTCACTGAGAGGGTGATTGGCCATTGGAATGCGCTGTCTGGGGAGGTGGTGGAGTCACCGTCCCTGGAGGTGTTTAAGGAGAGATTGGATGAGGCACTTAGTGCCATGGTGTAGTTGACAAGTAGGAGTAGGTGTAGGTGTTGGGTCATAGGTCGGACTCGATGATCTCAGAGGTCTTTTCCAACCTAATGATACTGGGATACTGTGATATCAGTGGCTATCAGAAAAAGACAGTAAACTAGGGTACTCTACAGGCAGCATTTCTTTATAGTTCCTGAACCCACAGTGATAATATGTGAACTTTGTTCTTAAAACCCTTTTTTAATCTTGTCAGATAGCAAACCATACTACCTAGATAAAAAATGCATCTGATAAAAAACTCATCAGACCATCGAGAGCAACAGTAAGGTAGTAATTGAAAGGAAATGGAAGTGTGATTTCTCAAATATTTCCTTCTTGCCACTATACACGTGATAGTAATGGTACAGAAAAGAATTCATTGCTACTGACTTTTCTGCTTCTCTGGACAAACGTTGTCTTAAATTCAAGTGATAAGCTCTGTTTAAGCCTGCTTTCCTTTCTTAGTGAAACCAGAACATTTCAAAAAACAACTTTGCAGTCAGGGACCTTCTCATTTCCTACATTTCCCTTGCAAGAGTTGACACTACTCGTTCCATAGTCTGCTCAGCAGCCACTTGTTGGCATCACTCCTCTCCATAAGAATCCTTGGCAGAATCACATACATGAAGTCATAGTTTCTACGCAACCCCAACAGAAGCTGGTGATGAAAAGATAGCAGAAATGCATACTGAAACCAGCTTTTTAAGGAGTCTGAATGACTCAAAATTTTTCAGTATGAATTTTGTGAATTCTGAAATTATACCAGCCTACACTAAAGGAGATTATAAATAATCATCAAGAAAACCAGAAAAGTAGATGAATAATCTACTTATTAGAAGATTATCAAGATGAGGTAGATTAGTTCATTATCAAGTAGATGAATCAAGATGAATATTAACATCCAGATGCTATACCAAAATTATCTGATGTTTCTAAGGCTTTAGAACGGCACCAATACAAATCAGATTTATGCAAAGTGATGCATCATGTATGTGATCTTAAATACTGAACAATTCCTGAAAAAATGTGTATTGGCTTACATCATGTCTGCAAGATAAGGTTGCTCAAGTATTCAAGCAGCTCAACATTGACACAGATAATAGTGTCAAGCATTAATTGCAAATAACTTTCTTAGCAGTTTTTCCCCAAGTCTCTCACGTGTAAAACAATTCTTCCAAAAGAAGCCCAAATTAGGATGATTAACAAGCAAAGAAAATAGGCTTTTATCCTGCTTTGCCAATGCAGTGTTTCTCATTTTCATTCTCTGTTCAGACTGAGACACTTTTTTTATCATGATAGATCAGTTTCTTTTCTAAAAATATGAGACTACTTACCAGCTGCAAAGCTGTAGAACAGTCTTCTGTGCTTTCAACAGTCTCAAAAAGAATTAGAAAACTCCTTTTGCTAGTTTTATATCTGCTTTTGGAAATAGTTGCTCTTAGACTTCTTCTGCTAATTGCCACAAAGACTGGCAAAATAATCCAAAGGCGAAATAGTAACCTTCTTTTCCAATATAAGACTAATTTAAATCCTGTCTGCCTTTCTCCTGTGGAGGCAGGCAAAGAGTAAACAGGAGGAGAATCCTGCCTGGTTGCCTCATTTGCAAAACTAGTATAAAAGCAGAAGGAAGTTTCCAAAGTAATTGCTGTGATAAAAGGGGTTGTCAAGGCTAAAAGCCAGATGTGGCTTCAGAAGACCTTTTCTAAACTCTGAAGCACTTTGTTCAGTATGTCAGGACATGAGAAGAACGAGACCTAAAAAGTGCTTTTTATTGCAAGTTTATACAAATACAAGGCTTGCTCCTCTTTAAACTTTGAAAGGAAGTTAGCTTAGTGGCTGCCTATGAACTTTATATGAGTCTTGAATGCTGGGCTGGGAGGAAACACAACTAGTGGTCATTTTAAATTTTACATAAAAATACAAAACCTGTTTTGCTTTAGCACAATGAAATGCCTGTTACCAGACAGACATTATTTGGTACTAGGCTTTTTGTTGGCAGCACTCTTATTAAAAATATTCTCTATAACATTGTTTAAATTCTGCAGATTCCGCACTATTTTTACTGTCTTTTAGGCCGTTTTTAACATTAAAGCATCTGTTTACCTAATCAAGAAAATCAAACAAGAGCATTTATTATTATTTCTGTGTTAATTCAGCCAGTCTTGCAGAAACAGATGAAAAAAATCTATGAACACAAGAAGTTCTCATTGAAAGTTTAGATTAAAATGACCCCTCCCTGTCACTACCAAAGTTTTATTTCAATGTCATAGATATCCAAACTGTAAATACAATTACCTGTAAGCCTATCTAATAGTTATCAGATAACTATTATTAAGGATTTTTCTAAAAAAATCCCATGAAATGAAGTCTGATAGATCACAACATCCTCCTACACGTGTTCCAGAACTCTGTAGTAGTGATGACCAGCGTGACCGAGAGAAGCTTTACAATAGTTATCCAACTCTTGTGAAACATGCATTCAATGATAAAATTGCAAAGAGTCACAGGTACAAGGGATGAGAGAACTGTATAATGGCCTACTAAACACTGTCTACACAGCACAGAACCTTTAAGTAATTTAAACGTTTCTAGATTTGTAGCATGGGATTATTCATGCCTTTATATACCAAAATATTGAGAATCACTGGGAAAAACTGTGCTGCAGAATACACCACTTCCAGTGCCTGCAAAAGAAAATTAATCAGAACTTCTTGAGGCTGGGTCGTTCATCATACACCTACAAGCAACTATGTTTAATGGAAAGGAGAACAAAGGGTCCCCCAATACAGAGCAAGAACAAAAAAAATACATGTTTTGAACTGAAAGTCAGTTATTATTCTTTGGCAGTAGAGTAGATGATCTGCTGTAGAAAATGCATTGCAATGGACAGTGTGATTAGGTAATTACTAAGCACGATAACATGTCAGTTTTATCTGGTAAGATGGATTTTCCAATGTTTTAGTTGAGGTTCCTGAAAATACTCTTACACTCTCCTATACGTAAGTGAATTCTCTCTTTCATTCAATGCGTCTGGCTACTACTTGCATTCTGATTAGAAGGAGAATCCTACACTTCAGATCACTCTCAACTGATCACTTGCTACATGAATTCAATTCTTCTAAGCTCTCCTAATTTCTTGAGGTCTCCCAGCCGACATGAATCTCCCTCTATGTTTGGAATCCCATGCCCTAAATCCTGTGCAACACTAATTTTTTGAAAGAAGGCTACTGCTTCTTAGATGAGTGACACGAATCCTTAGAAGCCTCTATTCTATATAATTTTGGTTGCTTTTGGTACAGCAAATTCCCTTCACTAATTCGGTAGGTCAGACTATAATATGTGAGACACCTGAATTTCTTCCCATGGAAGCTGCAACTTACCTAATCCCCTAAAAATATTTAAGCATATTCTGAAAACTTATACAATTTAATAACATTTTGTGACCATTACCTTCAAAGATGATTTAGTCCGAGGTTCTGTTTTCTGTCTGGTAAGCTTGTTTTGAATAAGCAAAGACTGATCTGTACGAGCATCATAATTTCCATGTTCTGAATCATCTGTGTATGTGTCTTTGTCCTTTCCTATGTTTGAAAGGAAAACAGAAGAAAACAGTGGGCTCATTTTAGTTTAGAGTGGAGAGAAACTAACAGTATTATTACAGACACAGATGAATATTCCTTTCAAATATCCACTTTTCAATAACTTATACTTTATCCTTTCCTGCAAAACTTTTATAATTCAAATGTTCTCACATTTATCTTAAACTAGAAGTGACTTCTATTTTTAGTAGAAGGCCTCTAGAAAATTTTTCCTATTACCTTTCAAATCAAAAAAGCCCACAGCACTCTCCACAGTGTTTAAAAAAAAATTACAAAGGAATATAAAGCAAATATTAAAAAGCTTTTATGCTTGACTCGTAATTGTTGAGAATAAATATGTGGTATCAAATAGGCAGGTGCATCTTGGAGACGAGTAACATCTCATGTTTTAAATTTAAATAAATCCCCTACACACATGCTGCTCATCATTAGATATACTATCTGAAAATTCGCATATTAAGGTATTGCAGTGACGACTTCAGAAAACATTTGAAAAAGTACACCTGGTGGTGGCAGAAGACAGTTGCTACCATGAAGAAACTGTTTTCCTTTTTCATTGGATCTGGTTTTAATTGCTTAACAAAGGTTTCAATAAAAACTTAATGGAGTATCCTAAGATAGCTGCAGCTTTGGGTGTCTTGAGGACATTCCTCAAAGCTTACTAAGACCCACTCTTACAGATTTAATTTCTTCCTGCATCATCACTGCAGGCCAGTTAGAAGGACTTAAATCTCTACATCCTTTATCACATGGGAGGCTTTCTCCTAGACATTTAATATCCTTTCTCCATCAAAAATTCATGACCATACTTACCATGTATACCCAGCAGGAATAAAATGAAGAGTAAAGCCTGCTACAACATTGGACCATGTAAATTCTAACAAATGTTGGAAAATGGTTAGTTTTCAAAAAAACATTAAAGATGAAAAAGATGGAATAATTATTCCCACATAATTATATCTTGGAAAAATTGGAAAGAGAAACATAATCAGACAAAAACATTACCCACAAATCCTGAGCCAAGTTCTCATCTCAGCTTTCACATCAACATGGGAAAAGTCAGGGAAACTGGGAACAGCACTTAGCCCAGTAATTCTAAACCCTAAATAGAAGCCAAGAAACAAGCCATGGTTGCTGTGGGAACCACAATCTTGAATTTCCTGAATTTTATATTCATAAAAGCTTATCGTCAACAACAAAGTACTTTTCATTAAGTTATTCAGTTAAATTCTCCACAGTAAGTTCTACAGAAAAAAAATAACCACAATTATCTCATGTAGCCTAGACATTTCTGAGATGGAATATTAAACTGGAACATTTACCAAGAGCTGTGTTTTTCAGCAACTTAGCTGCTCACATAATGATTATACAAAATGAGCCCTTGGTGATTTCTGATATTGACATTAACCTCAGTAAATCCGTAAAGAGATTTCTTAATGTATGAAATATCCCATTTTAATTGTCAGAGCACCAGACTCGGGGATTTTATTTACGTTAAACAATGTTTTAACCACTCTGCAATGTTACTCTGTGTAATGCAGTGAATGTAGTAAAAAGAGTGTGAAAAAGGTTTCAAGTAATAGGTATACAAAGAAAGATATGGGATACTTAAGCGGCTTTGTAGATTTGACTCATGCCCAGATGCAATGAGCTTCTTAGCTCTTGTAATAGAAGCCAGTAAAATGAAATGAACAGACAGGTCTATGAAACACGAATTTCTGCATCTAAAGAGGCTATTTAAGCAGAAAGACTCCATTTTCATTAAAAAGTCTCTTTTTATAAGTGAGATTTTACAGGATTAGACATTATCAGTACGCCCGATACTCAAAAAAATCCTTTGCAAAAGTACATCATGCTTTATTTGAATACTTTAGTCTTCCTTTAGTGATCATCACACTTTTACCTGCTAAATAAACATTTTTAGGTTTTCAAGGATACAGCTTTAAAATTGCATCATATATCTTTTGAAAAAAAAAGATATTAACTGCTATTTAGACATACCTGCTATCTTGTCTTAAATGCAGTCAGAAAAGTTTTTAGCAACAAAAAACGTCCATAAAAATAAATTTAGACTTAGAAAGGTACATTTCTCATGCAAAATTTAAATCGCTATCATCAACTTTCAGCAGTTGATGACTTATTTTATGTACACAAGCGTGTATCAATGTAGCAAAAAGTGGATGAACGAAGATTAAATCATAGCATTTAAGCACTGTGCTTGAAAAATCAGTTATGCCTGCCTGAAAAAATGTCAGGCACATAGCATACAACCTATATTTTAAAAATGTAACGCGAAGTGCATATTTTCTTTAACATTCACATAGTTTTATACATTAATGTCAAAAAAACACCTGAAGTATGCTTTGTATACTGAAGTATACTTTGAACAGACTAATTGTCTCATTTACCTCTTCTGCAGCAGACAGTAAACCAAAATCTTTAATATAAATGATACTTCAATGAAGTTCAATGGATTGCATCCTATTTATATACCAGAACATGTTAGAAAGAACAATTGCAATTGTTTGGAGAGTTTCATTTTGTTTTTTAAGCTGAACTTTTTCTAACTTTCTTTTAATTAAAGATTTTAAAAAATATTGAATGAAATATATCAGTTTTAGAAAAAGATCTTGAGAGACTATGACAGAAATCAAACTTTGCAAGTAATAGCATTGTCTATGGTTTTTTATTCTTTCATGGCCAGGTGCTTTTTCTTTAACAAGGTATCCACCACTTTTATTAAAAAAGAAAGTCTCTCTTCTGTAATTTTTCTAACCACAAGGCTAAAATGACATTGCCCTACAGATACTCTTACATGCCCTAAATTAACTTGAGCTTGATCCTTTCAAGTCTCACCAATGCACATTGTAATATAATACCTCTTTTTCAGTGACGTCAGTTTTGAAACTTCCATGACATTTTCAGATAATGTTTGTCTATAAAGGCACATAATTTTCTGTCATCCTTTCCTCCAAAATTTCTATTATTTAGTTTTGCACTTTACCCGCAATTTGGGATTGCCACAAATCAAACAAAGACAGCATCCCTGAATGTCGTAGCTGGAGTTGTACTGCCCAAGGATGTTGTTAATGTAACATACCCCAAAAGCAACCGCCTTTTCCTTTGACTTTTATTATAAGTAATCATCTTTAAATCCAAACACAGAGCCTTTATTTGGCTCCAGCTCCACAAAACGTCATGAGAAAAGCTTGGTTGCCTCAAGCTCTTTCCCTCTGCCCTGTGGGAAAGCTACTGTTTACTTCCTTTTTATTTCCCATCATGCCTTTCCTGGCCTACGACAACTTATTTGGTTGTTATTGTTGAAAACAACTACCAGCTCTCCCTGCTCTTGTAGTACTTGGACGAGGTCTAATGCCAGCCAGCACAATGCCTTGACTTTGTAGGGGGAGGGTGCAGGCTAGAAGCCATAGAAGGAAAAAAAACCTGCAAATCCAGTTCATATTGCTCTAGAAGCTCAGGTTTTTACACCCATAAACAGAAAATGGCTACTTAACAGACATCACACCACTGCCCTCCTCTCCACTATTAATAACTGTCAGCTCATCTGTGCTTTGCTGGGCACATTTTACAGACATGAGCCAAAATTGTCCCATTTGTATAAGCCAGGGCACTTCCAAGGGCCCACGTATCTTTTATTATTATTATTATTATTATTATTATTATTATTATTATATACTTCCTCCTTTCACAGCTAAAAATGTTGATGAGCTTCTCCGCTGTGTAGGTCTAATCACTAAAATACTGCGCTACAATGGCCAATAACCAATGTTTATATGTTGAAACATATCAGCTGAGCAGATATGTTGCATTGGCTTTCAGTTAATCTACACTTACGCTTCAGTAAGATATTCGTGTGAACAGTAATTTCCACAAATATCTAAAAATCCTTTAGCCATTGTAAAAATCTGGCAAAGTTGGAACAGAATGTGACACTTTTTGTGAAACATTTTTCCATTTCTCCTTTTCTACATGCTGAAATAAACAAAACCAAACCCATAAAATAATTTCCATCTTGTTGAGGAGACTCTTGGCTAAAAGCAGCCCTCCTACATTAATGTTAAATTAAATAGCAGATCTAGAGTTACCTGGAAAAATTTGAAACTCTCAAAACTTATGGCCACAAGTTGTGCCAGAGGAGGTTTAGACTGGACATTAGGAAGAATTTCTTTACTGAAAGGGTGGTCAGGGATTGGAACAGCTGCCCAGGGAGGTGGTGGAGTCACCATCCCTGGAGGTCTTTAAAAGATGGGTGGATGAGTTTCTTAGGGATATGGTTTAGTAGGGAGACAAGGCACGGTTGGACTTGATGATCTCAGAGGTCTCTTCCAACCTTCTGATTCTATGATTCTATGATTCTAAAACCTTCAGAGATATAAAGAAAAATGAAAAAGAGGAGGGGAAAAAAGCACATGATCGGTATGAAAAATCAAAATTCAGCTGCAGTGGGAGGACTGCACATAGGAGGATAAGGCTTGTGCATGCTCATGTCCTCAAAGCGACAAGAACATCTAAAGGACATCTGCCTTCATTCTTAACTCCTCTCTTTTTTCATTTTTGAGCTCTTGGTAAGATTAATTTTTTTTTCCAGGCCTGTTCAGGAAAAATACTATTGCTAATGCAAACAGAATGTGTGTGATCCTTTATGTGACCTCTTTATGTGAGTTTTCAGAGTACCTACTAAAGAAGGAAAAAGATTTAAATATTAATCTTACAAAATCTTGTATATAAAAGACTATGTACTTGCAGAACTGAGTAAACAACTATACAGAGTAACTATTTTAAGCAATTACTATACCAAATAACAATATCTTGCAGATGCATTTCACTTATTCAGTTACTCAAATTGTGTGGTAGTTAAGTGCTTTTTGAACTGCTGTCACATAAAAAGTTTTATTTAAAAATCATTAAAGTTATACATACAATATGCAAGCCCCAAGTGACCTGTTACAGAAAGGAAAATTAATATGGTATTGTAAATTCAAGTCAGGTAAAGGAAAGTTCTTCTATTAAACTGTTTAGCTTCCCTAACACTACAAAAATAGGATAGGAAGAAAAGGTTGTATTTTAAATAAAGATGAGGATATTAAATCAGAGAAAAAGGGTAACAGTTTCTAATTCTAGAGGCCAAATCATATTTCAATGAAATCAACAGCAATTTCACTATTCAATTCAATAAGCCAAGGACTTTAATTAAATACATACTTACATATAATTAGCTATATACTTATAAGTGTTAACATACCTGAACTTACAATTAACTAACAGGTACTGTCAGCTGGGATCTACACTCAAGTATAAAGTGATTTAAAAAAGACTCAAGTATTAATCAAGAGGATAACGATCTCTTCATCCCAGTAGTTGCTTTGTTTTGTTACCTTGTAATGCAGAGACACGATGAGTAACTCCAGCCTTCACACATCACAAAAGCCATCCACGCTTTCTGACTTAGAGTTTTGCTACGCTTGATGCATGACAGTAAGATTTGCCCTAAGGGCACTTACGGGATAAAATGTTGGAAACACTTTCATTTCTGGGATTCTTTTACCCAGCAACACAGAAGGACTTAGTATAGAAAACAATTTCTACATCCACACTTTGAATTTTCACTTTTTGGCCTTCTTAACTGCTTGGCTACCTTTCTTTCTGTGCCAAAAGTGCATATTAATTTTATGACAGAGGATAAAAACCAATTGTCTTGATTTCTCTGTAAAATGCAATCCAGTAATATATTTTAGATAACTGTACTGTAGGACAGCAAATGTTTTCCAGTTGAAATGTGGCATAGCAATAGAAAGGAAAATTAATATAAAAATTATTCCTAAATCATTTCTGTTTCACAAACAGGATGACTCTTGATTCAATCCTTTGAGCCTTTCGACATTTAGAGATAGGCTTTGTAAAGCTTTAGTAAGAATGAGATTATTGGTGAAGAAATTAATCCCCTTTTGCCCTGATTTTAGAAATAACAAATAACCTGGAGGATATAGCTAGACACCTGGATAAGTGGCACTGTGATGGATTTAGGCCTTCTTATTTTATTCTGCTGTGTACTTGGAATATTATGTTTTATAAATAATATAAAATGTTTTTCATCTACCCGTGTATGGGTATTTATGTATCAAAACCTACCGTAACAGTCAAGCACAGGCTTTTCTTAATGTACAATTCATCATGAGCTTTCAGACAGTGGTAACTCCTATGGAGAACATTTCTTTAAAAATGGAGCCAGCCAGGTGTTACTGCTGTTTGGAGGAGTAGAGATGGTGTACAGAATTGGTACAGGCAGATTAAGCGTCTAAAGCACTTTGATGTTTTCAGCCTCAATATTAAGCTTTCTAGAGACTAGTCCTTATTACACTTCAGTGAGCACTATGTTCATACCGGATCACACGCCTTTGTCATCCATGCTGCCACATCTCCAGGCATGAACCACCCACAGTATGGGAGCTGGACAATTCCCTCACACACCAGGTATAGGAAAAACTGTCCTGATGCAGCTTTTCAGCCGTTTCACAAGACAGACTAGATGTGATGGCTCTTACCTATAGAATCATCTGGTTGGAAGAGACTTCGGAGATCACCGAGTCCAACCGTGCCTGTCTCCTCACTAAACCATTTCCTTAAGAAACTCATCCATTTCTCTTTTAAACACCTCCAGGGATGGCGACTCCACCACTTCCCTGGGCAGCTGTGCCAATCCCTGACCACCCTTGCAGTGAAGAAATTCTTCCTAAAGTCCAGTCTAAACCTCCCCTGGTACAACTTGTGGCCATTTCCTCTCATCCTGTTGCTGTCACTTGAGAGAAGAGCCCAGCACCCACCCCGTCACAACCTCCTTTCAGGCAGTGGCAGACAGTGATGAGGTCTCCCCTCGGCCTCCTCTTCTCTAAGCTAAATAACTGCAGTTCCCTCAGTCTCTCCTTGTAGGACTTGCTCTCCAGCCCCTCACCAGCCTCGCTGCCCTTCTCTGGATGCGCTCCCGCCCCTCAAAGTCCCTCTTGTCGTGAGGGGCCCAATTCACTACTGTGGGCAATTCACCGCTGTAGGCATTGCTTACAGAACACAGGCTTCTGAAAAAAAGTATTCTGGAAGTCACAACAGAAATTGAAGCAGAAATTGAACCCAGGTTTTTTGAGTAATTTCCTCCATGATTTTCTAGTACCTGCTTTCACATAAACATCGTACACGTCGCACTAATTATTCTGCTCATTTTGGTTTATTGTAACATCGTTAAATGAAAATTCACTTACACGCATGTCTGTAATCGAGCACAGAAAAAAGTTTTCGTCATGCAGTTATCACAATATATTGTTGGGTTGTTAGTTTTGGTTCAGGTCTTCACGGCTCAGTTTACTACACTGCAGCATGGCATGTCAGTTTCTAATTCATAAGCTCTGAAGTAACTGGATTTAGGATACATTTGAAATACATCATAACCATTACAGCAAAATTATGAACTACAACATTCATGATCAACTTCCTACCTAAGAAGAATTTCGTATCATGCTAAGGAAGAAAAGTTACCATGCATAAATCCCTCATAATCATCCAATGCAGAAAAAAACAGAACCCTAAACAGAGTAAATAACTTAGTGTTGTTTTATTTGCTTCTGAGTGTTTGTTTCATTTGCCAAATAACTTAAAAGTAGATACTTATTATATCTAAATCCCGAATGCCAATTTTTATTGATTACAGTATTTATTACTAATTTTTTACATGTAATTTGAAATGAAATATTTCAGTCTAAAGGTGGAGGGCAATCTCTGATGATTCTCTACCACAGCGCTGGAAAACTCACAGTCTGCAGGTGGAATCCAGCCCTCCACCTTGTTTTATCTGTCCTTTGTCCTTACGCTCCTGCCAGCGTGCTGGTCATTTGTGCAGCATGTGTGACGTGTTACACTGCAGGAGCAGGAGAACGGTGGAAGCCATAAGTTTGACAGCCCTGCTCTACCATTTCTGTGGTTGGATCTGCAGAAAGTTACTTGAATTCTCATTTTTGTTAGAATGAGCAAATTAGATTTTTAAGTTAACAAGCAGACTATCAGATTTGCAAAGCTTTGTTCTAGTCTAATTGCATTTCCAACATGGCCTAACTCCTGAAAAGCTTGTCTTAGATAGGTATGTGATTAATGCCTTTAAAAATCCAGTTTATCTGTATCATAATAAGAAATACTTGTAAATATGAACCACAGTGTTTGAAAGTGAACATAAAAAAAGGAAGTCAAACCTGGCAACGCTATTGATTGCAATTTTAACAATGAAAAAGTACCTAGCAAACCTAAAAAACATGTCACGTATCACTCCAAATACCCTCACTATCCTTCTGTTCCTTATGCTAAACCAAAAAAGTGATGTGAGAAAAGATCAGGCCATTTAGTGAAATATTACTTCGTGGGTTTGTAAGCCTTTTCACCCTATACAGTCATTTTTCACCTGTACCATGTATTAGAAGAGACTGTTTGTGTCAGTAATGGAAAGAAAAAGGTTATTCTTCTTAGAAAAAGGGAGTTACTACTGAAATAAAGTAAAACAAGTTCTCCTGCAAATCATGTAAATTCCCTTCAGCTTAACTCAGGTGTACTACCTTCACTGTTCCATGATAAAAAACTTAAATTCTTCTAAACTCAGTCAACTGATTTCTAGAGCACATTCAAAACTCGAAAAAGGTATGTAGTAACCACCTCTTACTTTAATTGATATTATTACTGAAGAAGATATTGGCAC
Organism: Neomorphus geoffroyi; assembly: GCA_033558235.1. Lineage (NCBI taxonomy): Eukaryota > Metazoa > Chordata > Aves > Cuculiformes > Neomorphidae > Neomorphus > Neomorphus geoffroyi. The sequence goes on along the minus strand of JAUMJM010000033.1, from coordinate 16,531,965 downwards.
TGTTCAGGGAGATACAATTCTAGCACAAACAACCTTCATCAAAATTGTTTACATTCAGATTTCTTTTAGAAAAGATGGCCAGCTGCGTTTGAGATCATTCAAAGATAAGGTTCATTCCCTGTATGTATATGACAGCCTTTAAGGAAAAAGAAAAATGTAATTTTAAAAATTTACCCATCGCTGATTCTTTATACACGCACACAGATATATCCCCTGCACCAGCGGACCAGCTCCTGGATTACCCAACTCAGTAGTTAACCTTAATGTGGCTGCAATTCTGTCATGTTTCTAGAACTTAAAAACCGCAAGAAGTTTTAGAGAAAAACAAGTTTTTATTAACGTGACTTTCTGTATGAAGCTATGTAGCTACCAGGAACTGCTCCCCACTTACTTTTTCCAGCTTCAACTAGAGCCATAAGCTATTACTGGTAGTTGCAATAAGGACAGAAATTCAGTAATTTAAGTCAAAGCTACGTTATTTAAATCCAGCTGGCACAATCAAAGTAATTACTGAGCATGTCTTTCAGAAGAAAAACAAAAGCACAGTAAAAACAGAATGGAATATAAATATACTCTACATTTTTTTAAGCAAGTATCCACAGACAGAAGACTTTGAAAAGAAGTATAATGATGAATTCCCTTTGAGACAATTAATGTCAAATGTCTGAGTGTCATTTGCGTTTCTTTCAAATGTATTAAAAAATGGATGACACTGGACTTTAACGTCCAAGTTCTTGTGTGACATAAATTTATACATATCTACAAATACAACACAAGTATTTTCATTTTTTCTTGTGTTTCTCTCTTATAAGATCCTATCACTCAATTCTAAAAAGGTACAAAAAAGATTTTTCCTGTTTTGCGAAATCCACGCCTCTTAAGTATTTCTGACTATTGTATCAACATGAGAGAGTAGTCCAGCCAAGTCCTGTATCACTGATCATTCTTGACATCTAGAACACCACAGTGAGAGTCTGGCATCAAAGATGATAGAAGTAAGCATTTAGAAGTAAATGCTTCTACTACCTCTATAAAAGTTGCCCTAATGTCTTTCCGTTTCATAGCAGAACCAAACCTATAGCTTTCATTCAAAGAAAAATTGAAGTATTACCTCAAGACAAGTCTGCAACCTAACGTTATGAAGTTGATCTTTCCTCTACAACTCAGTAACTGGAACCTCAGTCTTCTCTGACCCACAGCTTCAGCACCAGGGTAGTCGTTACTCTGCAGTGGTCTCCCCCATGGCGAGAACCCTACGTTCTAACCTTGTATAAAGATTCCCAAAGAGGCCTTGACAAACTGGAATGCTTCCATAAAAAAAATTATTCAGAAAATTCCCCCGTGTGTGGTTGTAGGATTTGACTAACTACTTGCAGCTAAATGAGTTCATAAAAAACGATGTGCCTTGTTGTTGAGAATAAATGCACTGTAATCAGTTTTTCACTACGCACATTGTAGTGGTATATTGGGGAAGTTCTTGGGTAAAAAGGCTTTTTCTGAACAGTTAAAAAGCTGGAATTTTTCACACATCTGATGAATAAAAATCTTAAAAGAAGTTGCAGTGGAGCTGGAGGGATTAATGTTCTTTAGTGAACTGGGAATGCTGATGTTAGTTTTATCTTTTGTGAACCAAAGTCAAAAGAAGAGACAAAGGTTACTTAAACCAGAACTGTATAGTCTCCTACAAAGAAAACATATAGGAAAAGAAAATACTTTTTCAAGGAAATAGAAGTAATAACGATTTTGCTTTGGACTGAACACTAAATTAGACAACCACCCTTTGAGAAACGGAAGGCATAACATTTTGTTTCACATCCAGATCCAAGCAATAGGTGCTTTCACCTAGGTAAGAACTAAAATCCCTGATTGTAACCTTTGCTGGGTTGGAATTTCCATGAAGCTTTGGCAAGGACTGAGCATTTCCACATGTTTGAAACTTCATAGTTTATGTTGTATGTTACATGTTAATACTTCTTTGCTTGAATTTACTGGTTCCTCAAAAAGAAAACACTACTTATCCCCTAAAAGATGACAAAGGAAAAAAAAACCATAAATACCTAATGTCCTTGATCCTGTTTGCCTATTTTAGCAGTAACAAAGGTATAATACATTATCTTCTTACTTTATAAATCCATCTATATTGCTAACAATTCCAACATATTTATGGTCTCATCTAAAGTAAACTGAAATAAAAGAGAACCTTTCCACTGAAGTCTGTGGAAATGGCTTTGGCCTACTTTTTGTATACTTGCTTCTTAATTAAAAATTCACCACATTCTCTTAACTGAGGATTCTTTCATGTTCTCAGGAGAGCAGCTGGAAAAGGTTCAATAAGAAGATAATAGCCATTAATCAGCCTATTTTGTAAACTCCATCAAAGTGCAAGAGTACCAGCAGTGATGTGGTACTCTTGTAGCAGTGCTGCATCATTCTCACCTATCTGGTGATCAAAGTTCAAGCAGCAATATTCCCTTTATTATTTTTTTCTTCTTAACTCTCAGATTCAGGATAAAAAGGAAAATTTTAGTCTTGGAGACAAATTCTTACCCACATAAATAGGATTCTCAAGCACAAACAAACTGTATTTTTAAGTTTTACAGAAAGGTAATTTTTTAAAATGTAACTTTAACAGTCCCTGATTTTCCTTTGTCACTCTAACTGATAATGTAGTTTTTAGTCTAAGGTAATTCTTACTACTGACTTCTGGGATTTATTTTCAGATATCGTTTCCTTTCTTGATTGTAGCTGAACATTCTAACCAATCAGACTTCAGTAAATACAAAATACACTGATTTTTGTTATCTAACTTGGGATCGACTCAATTAATCTGGGCAAATTAATGAATCAAGTTAGCAAAGAGCTACCACTTAAGTATTTTTTCTGTCTCTTCAAAGAGCATAGCTGTAGTCAGAACAGCAGAAACAACCATACCAAAGTATAAAACGATTTTGAGCTGATGAGACTCAGTCTATCTCTTCTTCAGTCGCTGAGCCCTCCATGTTTCTTTTCAGGATAAAACTGGGCGATGTGAATGAGAAACAGCACATTACTCACTATAAGAAAGAATCACTGCCGTATCACAGTTTAGCCCCAGCCTGGCAACATGCTGCCATATATAAATATGTAATAATAGCAGCATGTGTACATGTAAGCAATCAGTAAAAGACAGAAGAGGATATTAAAAAAAAAGAAGCAAAATACAACAGCGAAATTTTCTAGTACCTGTGATTTCCTATACAATGAAAACAATTATACTAAGAGAATGGAGAAACGTCAACTGAAACCTTATGGAGACACATGATTTTCTCATATAATCTTCCTGTCAAATTTTTCATCTGAGTTGTGATTTTGAAACTTTTTGATTTCGTTTTGGAGGAAGTCTCATTTTCACTGAAGTTTTCAGCAGCTACGTCTTTAGAAGACTTTGAAGAGTCTTTTATCTAACATATATTTTTGGGCGTCAAGAAAAATCAATGCTAAAACATGTGAGTGGCAAGCAGAAATAGCTTTCTGAAAGCAGATCTCTCTCCTTCAGCATGACGATATCATTTCTAGTTAAATCCTACATTGACTGTGAGCAAAAAGCTTTTCACAGTATTTGTGCAACGTGCAGCAAAATCTATGTGTACTTCAGATGAGAGATACACAACCAGGAGACTTCAAAATTAATTCATTTTGGAACTTGCAAATTATTACTCATCTGTGCAAATACAGAGTCATTGTACAGTTGCAAGTATGGGGTTGTTCTAAGAATAACTCCTTTCCTACTTTCTTCGACTTAAGTATCAAAATGGTATTATTGCAGGTACAAATGTGCCCCAAGTATAGCTATTTTTTTGTGTTCTTTTTTTGGGAAGTTTGGTTTTATTTTTTTTCAGATTGGAACAATTTTTACAAATGAACAACTAAAGCAAAACCAACAACACAACAATAGCAGCCACGACAATATTGAATAACATGACTGTAAAGGAATAACAACAATTTCAAAGGAATTTCAAACGTATGCTTCCAACTGATTGTATTATGAAGAACTGTTATGGGAGAAGGTTATACTGCAAATATTAAAAAAAACTTCTGTCTTTAGGCTCTATTTACCGTTAGTCTAGAAGGCGAGAAAGTATCAGGAAATTTATGAGAGCACATACTTTTTAGTAACATTTAGTCTCCTCTTTCAAGAAATCTGACGGTTCAGGTTAAGTGTGGACTTTCCACACTTAAATATGGCAAGTATAATTGAAGATAATCATTAATTAATTGTTATTTCAGTTCAAACATAAACTTACCTAAAAATGGATCACTGTATTCTGTATTAGAGAGCTTAAGCAAGTTGTTTTCCAAAGTCTCCATCACTTTAGCTGGAATAAATGCAATATGAATATCAGCATTCACGTGTTTTTGTAACAGAAAGACATACTTTTCAAAGCTGTCAGTGACTCAAATGAAAAATTCAAGGCTGGATTTTAAAGAGCACTTTCCATTGGTGGAAAAAAGGATAGGATCAGTTTAGTAAAGATTTTCACTCTATCTCTGAGAGAAGTTATCTCAGTAAAATAACTTACTAGAGTAATGATTACAGCCTATTAACATTAAGGAAGGACTTATCAAAATTCAGAAGCAGAAGCCATCTGAGTTAACTTATTCTATGAAGGTTCACATGCAATCAACAATACCGTACAGCAATAGTTGGCAACTGGTGACACACAGTGATTGGGATCTCCAACTGGACTAGTCTCTCTGTTAAGGCATGTTTAACTGTTAAAACAAATCCTAAATTAAAACTAGTTCCTTTTCCCAAAACAAGCTGAAATTCACAGGCATTGTCTCCCTTTTCTCTCATTCTCTCCATACCACTCTTCCCTGATTCTACTATTCATTAATGAATGCATCCGCTCCTACATGATCATACTTATAGACATTTCCTACCAAAAGCCTAATGTTTATTTTTTTTCTCTCTCCTAGGACAGACTACAGAAACCTCCATGCTCTTCCCCAGCATACAGTGAGAAGGAAATACTTTTGTAATTCAGAAAAATAAAATAAAAATTCATTTAAGCTTCATTTCAAACATTGTAGAGATTCACTCAAGAACTCTGTACCATCATTCTTATAGCTGTTTTGTGCAAAACCAGCTCTCCAACAAACCGTAGATATCTAAACAAATCAGTATTTATCTAATGCTCCCATAATTTAATGAAAGATGCTAAAAAACGATATCTAAGACACACATGACTTGAAATGATGTTCCCATAGACCAATTCCTTACCCAGCGTTGGAACAAACTCCTACCTCGTTCTGACACTACATCCACTGTAGTCGTAGACGTCCCTGCACTGAGAGGCTGAGGCCGGGGTTGTGGCTGCACACGATTTGGTTGTAGAAATGATGAATGCTTGGTCAAACTCTGAGGATGCGTTTGGCTCTGGGCTAGGCATGGCATAGATCTTCTAGAGGGTTTTAGTGGATGCTCTTTCACTGTCTCACTCTTGCTTGTATTCATACCTGAAAAAGCCAAAAGAAAAAGAATATAAGCTCTGCCATATTAGGTAATGACAAAGAAAGGTAGCTAATTACGAAAATTCAAGGTCATTCATCCACTTACTAAGCAACTCTCCAATTAAACAAAATTTTTACAACATTTAAAGTTGAAAGAAGAATATAGACTTGGGAACAAAATCCAGGAATTATTTATCTACTCTCCCGTCAACATCCCACAATTAAAATTCACAATTCTAAACCTGATAATTCTGTGGTACTTCTGTCATACAGTCATTCCGAAGCAAACAACAGCACCTACTGTCATCTGCGTTACTACTACCAAACAAAATTTTAATTTGGTAGAAGAAATGAACGAAAACCCTCAAACAAGCAAAAGCAAACAAAAAAATCCAATGCAAGCAAAAGACGTTCACAAGATGTTCACGAAGGATTCATGAACACCTTCTCCTTTGAAATGCAGCTGTTTGCTATCTCTGATTAATCTGTTAGCTGTTTCTAGTTTTTCTTCTGGGACACATGCCTGTCTTGGGTTTTCATACATATTGCCTGGTGTTAGGTTCATGTGACTACATACAGATAGATGCACTCCCCAGTTGTGTGGTATCAGCAAAAACATTTAAAAACAAGACTGTTAATTTCAGTGAAAAATGTGATTTAGGGATCCCTGTTTTCAGTGCATTATTTTCAAATTGACGCAATGCTCATTCTCTATTCTGAGTTCCTCCTATCTTAAACATTACAACTCTGTGTTTCCAAAACATATTTCACAAATTTTTTATAATTAGTATGGTCTCTATTGTATCTCCTTGTTGGTGGCAGAACAAACTTAATGTAATAACTGCTTCTATTGCCTGTCCACAAAAAAGAGGTTGATTACATTTCCTAAACATAGGCTTACAGCAGCAGCTATTAGGAGGGTTACCTCTCATTTAAACTCGAGGAACTTATTTTTAACACTCCAAATCCTGAAACAAACTTTCCCTTTGTGGTAACTGTTATTAACACTAAATTGTAATAATAATTTCTAAATTTTCTACTTTTTCTAAAAATTCATGGGAAAAAAGTAAATAATCCAACTGCATTTGTCTAGGAAGGTACAACTGCTGACATAATAGTGACAAGAAACAATAATATAAAAATACCCAACTCTCACAGTTGTTTCTGAAATACAAGGAAAATAAGTAATTTCCTACATTTACAGAAGAGAAACTCATTATTACACACCTTCTGACTCAATCTATGCACACCATGCTTGTAATAATTGAGTAATTCAACACTGAACAAAATCCAAGTCCATTAAAGAGCCAATCTATTGTACTCAGCTCCAAGTAACTAATGGAGCATGCCTGAAGGCTGGGAAGAGAGCCGCAGCAGGTCAGGGGACACGCAGTCTATGCGGATGAGGAACCACGGTGTGAAGAAGGGAGTAAGCTGCCAGGCTGCAGGCAGAGCAGAAGGAACTCGTAAAGGAGAAGAGGCACCTGGGCAAGTCAGTCTTTGCCACTGAGAAAGTGCTTGTCGCAACTTAAAATTAAAAAAAAAAGCAAACATTTGTACGTATTTGTCAAGGTCTCATACTGCCCTCACTGATACAGTAGTTAGTTGCATGATTTACAGGAATTCTTTATTTTTCACAAAGCTTTAATTTGTTTAAAAATTAAAAACACATTTTCAAAAGCAAATGCTGGGTACTTTGGGGTGAATTGACCTTAGACACCAGCTCAGCGCCATGCAGCTGCTCTCTGATCCCCCATAGTGTGATGGGGAGAGAAAATGGGAAGAGCAAAAGTGAGGAATCCATCATTTGAGGTAAAGACAGTTTCATAACTGAAGGAAAGAAGGAAAAAACCAAAACAAAACAATGATGCAGCGGCAAACACTCACTACCTCCCACCACCAGACCAATGCAATGACTGCCTCCTCATATCTCAGATTTTACCATTGAACATGACGTTCTGCAGCATGGGACATCCCCCTCAGCTGTCCTGGCTCTGTCCCTTCCCAGCCAACCTCTTGCCCACACCAGCCTGCTTGCTGCGGAGCAGAGCAGGGAAACCGGAAGGCCATGACTTTGCACGAGCACTGCTTAGCAATAACCCGAACACTGCAGTGTTATCAACACTGGTTTAGTCACAGCTCAAAACACAGCACCATACAGGCTGCTACAAAGAAAACTAACTCCATCCCAGCCACAGCCAGAAGATGCATTCAGAAGTCAATGGCAGAAAAGTTTGCCACTCTCTTATTCAAATGCCTCAAGGTGTTCCACCAAGGACAATACCTCCACCAAGACACGACCTCTGAGAGACGGCTGCCTTTCCTGTCAAACCAAAATATATGGAAACACAGCACAGAGGAAAAAACACGGCACCAAAATATCTGGGAAATGTTTATGAACAAGGATATTCACATAAATGAAGATTACAAGCGCACATTAATATTCACCTCTACCAAAAATATAAGGTGGAGGGAAAAACCCCATAAAATATCCACGGTTTCAATGAGAAGGATAATTAAATACATTGAGTTTGCTACAAAGACTGCTAAAGCCTCCTGTCTCTCCGGGATCAGCTGATCATCTGTGATTGCTGTACACAGTGTCAAAGATCCCCAGAAGGTTAGTGTAGAGAGTCTGTTTTACCACACTATTTCTCTGCTTGACAGCACAATTTACTCTGCAGCATGTTCTTATAAATCTTAGTCTCTTAGTGATGTATATTACCTTTCTTTGACTGTGCTAGAAAGAAACAAGTAATCTAAAGATTTCTGATACTTGGAGTGCCACGAACTTCCAAGGAATTTCCCCCATCAAAACCTTTGCCACTCAACGAAGGATGTCACACTTAGCAAGTCTCTCTCTTACATAAATCTTGAGATACCAGTCCAGAAAAGAAGGTGCTTTGATTAGCAACTTACACCACAAATTTAAATACAATAGCTAAGGTTTGAAAGCACATTTCATTTAAAAACCTTTGGGAGTTCACAGAACACGCTTCGCTTCAATGTAATTGTTGCTTTATCGAGAAATGCAGACTTTCATCAGTCCATCAAGGACAGTTCTTCTAGATCTGCAACACAGCAAAACTGTTCCTGGTCAGACAAATTAACTATTAATTTAATATGAGGTTGAGGTAGACAGAGGTGTCTACCACAGAAGGTGACACTAGTCTTTAAATAGGTATGAGCAGAAAGGACGCTGCTCAATGATTCTGAAGCAGACGCTCTCCGCCAGCCGAGCAGGCAGCAGCACTGGGCTATAGCACGGACAACAGTAACAGAGAATGCTACATAACACATCTGCGATGCTACTTGCAAGTCTTCTGGGAAGTACTCTTTGAAGTTCTTCCTAAACGAAGTGTTTGTGAGACCAAAGCCCACTGTAGTTAGATAGAGCACTGTGTAACATAGGGTGATATAAAAAATATGTATTTCGTAATCCTTCTGTATGACTTTAATGATCAATTTCTCATGCTGTCAGTAATTATGTATGCTAGCACACAATTATTACTGTTGCTAAAAAGGAAGGTTTCTTGCACCTGTATTGGAGTCACTGTGTGTATCAAGATGAATCACTTTCTTACCAAAGAAATTTACAGTAATGCAAATAACACACTGTCATTCAATTTTAACAACAATTTAAGTGATACACACAAAAAAAATGTGACATTCTTTTGTGAGGCACTGCCTCAATTCAAGAGAAAATCACTCCCTTTTGCTCTCTCTCTTTGTATTTTCTTCTGTCTCATTTCAAACAGATTCCTTAATACCATGCTGCTTCTGTTTGGAGAGAGTGAGTCACAGCAAAGTAACCTCAGAGCACATTTGTTGTTACACTAGTAGTATGATCTACCTTCAAATTTAATAAGTTAAATCACTCTCTGCTAGTGTGTAAGTATCCAATTGTGTGATAGGCTGGCTTTGGTGGCATTTGCTGTCGTATGCCAGTGCTCACCCAGCTCTGGCACACAAACAGTTTGTGGTTGACATCATCACCTGGGTCACTAATTCGATTTACGGAAATTATTTTTATTCTTTCCTCTCTTCTCCATAGGATGTTTTCTTAGAACCTGTACCTTTTCAACTAGAACTCTGCTACACAGACTTTGCTTGTTCAGGAATATATTAGCAAAAAAAAAAAAAAAAAAAGGAAAGAAAAAATACACTTATTTTTCTATTTGAAATGCATTTATTGCTTCTTTCCCTATGAAATACTCTTCTCAAACTTAGCATGCGCATGGAAATGAGTGTAGCATTAGCATAGAAATTTCTCATGATGCAGTAAAAGGTGGATAAAGTTTATGGTTTAATCAGATCCTGCCTTTTTTTTCTCACACTTCTGCTTTGGAGAGTGTTCTCTTTGAGAGGAAGCTGGGGATTCCTGTTATGCAGGCAAATCCCTATGTGGCTCAAAGCCAGAACGGCCGCCAGCTGTACTACATCTTCTCATAGCTTCCAAGATGAGCAGACAGGAAAGACTGAGCTTGAATATGATGAGCTTTTCTGACTGTTAAGTCAGTATGCACAATTTAATGCATATTCATCATTATTCCAATCTAGAAAGACTCTCAGTGAAGGCAGCTCTCAGATGCCTCCAGGTTTTGGCCACTAGAAACATAAAGGAAGAATTCTCCTATGTCTCATTCTGTGAAATACAGACAGAGTCAAAAAAAACAATACGCATTTAATGTGCTCCTAATTTTAGATGAGTTGTTAACTCACTGCTGCAAACACCCTTACCAAGGCTGGCCCATTGCTACAGCCCAGTAACACCTTCCCATTTAATCCAGCATAAACCTTAGCATAAACCAGGATAGCTACTATATAAGTCAAAGCAATAGCATCAGCTTTATAGTGATACGCTATATAATAATGTTCAAAGTCAATACCAACAAAATACAGGTCTTACCAACTACTCATGTCGTCAGAAGCTTGCTTGACAAAAATATCTTTTTAATTGTAAAAAAAAAAAAATCCTTTTCTAAAGCCTGTGGCTTCACAAACCGTACATCACTAATTAAAATGAAACGTCATTTATAAAACACATTAAACAGACAGAGAACTTAATAATATCTCAAATGCTTCTGTCAACAGCATCATCAGAATTAGAATCTTGAATCACATAATATATGAAGAAAAACTTGCAATAGTATTCATTACATTTAAGTTTAATATGAAAGCATATTTCTACAGTACCGAGTACAAATCAGCTCAATTTTGAAGAGCATTTAGTTTTCTATACTCAGTGGATGTAACAACCAAAGAATAAGCTTACTGTGATTAGCAGCTGCAATCTACAAAAGAAAACTTAATATACGAAAATTACTCTATTAAATTCCGAGAAAACATTACCAAAGGATACTTAATAATGAAATATAATAGTTTTTTTCAGTAACAGCATGAGTTTGGTTCTATTTGTAATATCTCAACAAATACAAAGGGTATTCAGTTTCACATATTAGGCCCATATTTGAGTAAGTCAGGAACATATCCATACTTTCCTTTTTTGGATAAAGGTAGAATCAAACTGGATAACCTCTGACTTCATTTGATATTCTTACGGAAAAAAAACCCCAGAATCACATATTCATATTACATTAACTCACTTAAAAAGCCTCATCAAAAATGGAGAAAATTAACCAATCCTTTTCTTAAGAAGAAAAAAACAAGACACACACTAAACATGGAAAGATACAGCCTTCAAGGATGGATTCAGTGCTATCAGCACGCCACAAACCTTACAAATCCCAATTTTCTAGTGTTTTTTCCATATCACCTTAACTGCCTTTTCCATTATGAAGTGAACAGGTCAACACAGAACCGCAGAATCAATAAAGCTGGAAAAGACCTTTAAGATAATTTAGTCCAAACATAGGTCATCAAGCCCAGCACTATTTCTATTAGAGGTTTCAAATATAGCCACCTGAGTGAATATAATTCCTAAGCTAGCCAATAAATACATCCTGCCCGATCGTAAGTCACTGTGATGGGATTTTTCTATTTCATCCCAAAACACAAATAATACATTGATTTATGACGGTGTTTATGAAATAATTTGCCATTTAATGATATCATCAATCATGCCTTTGAAGATCACTTCCATACCATAATTTTACTTCAACATTTTGCAGTTGTAAGTATTGTGAAAATAGGAACATAAAGAACTAAGCAAACTGTAAATGCCTGTACTCATGTTAGCTTTTCTTTTTCTCAAGTTAGACGTATGACAAATAACTTCCAATGCAGAAGCATAGTTAACGGAAGGGAAAGGAATTGGTAGGATTATCTGAAAGTTCTCCAATAAAACACACACAAGACTTAAAAACATATGGTTAGTTTAATTAGTGATTATTGAAAAAACACTGAATCCTGGCATAACAGTTTTCAGAGACACTGCTTTTTTCCCCCCATAAATCTTGCAAATTGCATCAATATTTTGTGCAAGCTTCAGTTTCTAATTTTTTATTATATAGTACTTCATCCCATAGATTAAGAAACGGACAGCTATTACGTAACTTACTCAGATAGCCGGAGGTTTTGATACCAGATCACCCTCTTGTGAAGAAAAAAAATAAAATTCTGATCAGCTACTTCAAAAAAACTACTTTAGCATAGTACTATAAGGAAGGCTTAATGGAACCCTATCAATATTTCAGCTTTTTTTCTTGTCTTGAAAAAGAGCAGCACTCAACTTACCAATAGTACTATAACAGCAGCAAACACCAGGGCTTAAAATCACATCAGCCCTTTTAGCTATAGACTTCCCATGAAGAGGGATTATCTTTCATAAATAACGACAAGTACTGATGGGAGAAGGGGTAATGGCTTTAAACTGTAAGAGGGGAGATTTAAATAATACATAAGGAAGAAATTTTTCACTATGAGGGTGGTGAGGCACTGGAACCGATTTCCTAGAGAAGTCGTGGATGCCCCATCCCTGGAGATGTTCAAGGCCAGGTTGGAGGGGGCTTTGAGCAATCTGGTGTAGTGGAAGGTGTCTCTGCCATGGCAGAGGGGTTGGAACTGGATAATCTTTAAGGTCCCTTCCAATTCAAACCATTTTATGATGCTACGAAATAGCTGCCCCTTTATGAGACAGTTTCCCAAGAAAAGTCTCCAGCTCCTGTACTGAAATGCTTAATGCTGGCCAGTGCTCAGTTTCACAAGAGATTCAGTTTTCACGACCTCTGCACGCTAGTGCAGAAATGATTGCACATATACTTCCAGGTCAGTACTAAAAATATCAGCTAGGGTTAAAAATGATCCTTAGAGAACTCCACTGGAAAAGAAAACTTGTGAATGACTGCTTTACTACTTTTAAGTCTTATATTCACGTGTGGGCTAGCATTTGATATCCCCATTAATATGGAACTTTCTTTACTCCCTGACAACATCATGTTCAGGTAGGCAGCCTTCCTTTGTGTCAGTGGAAGGAAACCAACAGCGCAACGAAACCAAAGGATTTAAAGAATGTTGAAGACATTTCTTCCATTTAAGTTATGCTTGACAACAGGATCTGCTGTTTCTGCAATTCTGATTGCAAATTCTTTTCAAACATTCACGGGCTTATGTTTCTCATAGGTATACCAAACGCAAAGTAAACAACAAACAAACAAACAAATCCCAAGCATAGACCTACTACAGCGCTTTCATGGAGAATGAGAAATTACTTCTCTTTCACTATTCACCTGTCACACTCAGACCAGTGAAGCAAAGACTTAATTCCTTGTGGAAGCAGCAGGAAATTCAACTGATAGAATTAAAGAATTGCTTGCAAGCTGCACAAACCTCTTATTCTAAATATAGCAGGAGGATGGCCTTGATCCCACATAGCACCTATGGAATTAATGATGCCACTTCTGACAAGAGTAGGTTTTTAACATACTCACCTTTTACTGCTTCATCCTATTTTCTTGATTATCTAACACAGGCCCCCAGATCTATTCTTTCTTTACATCTGATGGAGAACTATTTTAAGACTTTTTCGCACCATCTCCAAAAGGAAATCACTTTTAATGAAACAGATTTTAGTTTATGGATTTTGAAAAGCATCAAAATTGAAAGGAAAAATCTATTTTTTTTATCGACAAAAACTGTATTCAAGTTAAAAACAAAACAGTGGGTTTAGTACTGCATCAGTAAAGCAGGACTCAAACTAAATTTAACACATTACAGAATACTGTTTATTTGTACAAAACTTTGAGACTGTCTCACGATCAGTATTACAAACAAGCTTATACACTTTCCTGGCTTTACTCATGTAAGTGAGATGTACTTAAAAATACTTAAAGTGTCTGATTTGCAGAGAACACCCAATACATTTGATCATTTCTCACAGAGGGAGAAAAACAGTCGTAAAGTAAGAAACAGTTTAGACAAGCAGAGTGGAATTTTTTTGCCAAAGAGGTCTACTTACCATTGAAAGTACAGTTAAGAAAAGTAAATAGCTTTAAATAGTGATTTTATTCTAGACTTTTCCATAATACCCTTTACAAAGTCTACCTCCATGAATATCTGGCCTTACCTAATTGAAACTTTAATTTTAACAGAATGAAATTGGTGCCTGACTAATCAACAATACTTGCATGTAAACAAAGTAAAATATTTTTGTGCTTATTTGAACATGGGAACGAAAAGGCTTCAGAAGGCTGCTGACTAGTCTGGAAGATCTCCAAAGTCGTTATAAATATGTCTACCAGAAAACATGAGAAATCCAACAAAATATTTTATTTATCCCACAAACTCGGTAAAATCGTAAATGTCTCTCTGGAAGGCTGTACATCCTCATCAAAGTAGCCTATTCCCTAGGCCTTATTCATGGAATTCTTAAGAAAATGCTTCCTCACAGCAGCCTCAGGAGATCAGCACTGGTACAATGGAGTTGCTTTAGCAACAACATAATGAGGTTCCAGAAAAGGAAGAAAGTATATTATTGCCTTTTAATAGAGCAAGATAGGGCTTAAATGCACCGAGCATAAAAGGAATAGGTATCAAGAGGTTTGAGCCAGGTTATAATATTTATTTGCTAGCCAAACAAAAAAATGAAAAGATTGCAGTGAGCAGCCCAAGCAGGCATTAAACTCAAGGTGTTGATGCTTCCTCTCACTTGCATATCCAAGTGGCTTCATTCCCTTTCATATTAGGAGATGAAAGACCTGAGAAAAACCAGCTCCTTTATGAGAAAGGTAGATTGTGAAATGTCTTTATTCACATTTTGTGATCTATCATAGTTGGTCAAATTAGAAGTCAACCAGTTAGAAGCAGGGTCGTATGACCTAATTCAGATTACAACTGTTGCAACAATAGAGGTGCTCAGGTAGGACAAAAGGCATTGAATCTTAGCAAGCCATGTTATTTTGTGTACTTACCTAAAAAGTTAATAGGAATATGATTACAAAATCCTGGTTTTGCTCAGCTTTCTCCATATGTCTTTGCAGAACAATATATAAAAACCGTATGAGATCTGCCTTTGGCAAAAAGGATAACACATTGCGCAGAGCAAATCTCAGTTAAAAAGAGCTGCTGAGTCACTTGAGTAGTAATAACACAATACTCCCAGGACTTTGGGGCAAATCTATCTGGAATTTAGTTCTATAAGAGACTTGGACAACAAAAAGATAAATCTGCTTCATACTTCAATTTGTATTTCTGTTCCAGAAATTGATCCCAAATTAAGAATGGCTGGTTAACTACATACACATCAAGTGTATGGGGCTGTTTCAAATCTTGCCTTGAACAGTGCTTAAGCAGTTACAAATGTTATAGTTTCATCCAAACTAAGACAACAAAGTACAACAACAACAAAGTCACTTATTTTTATCATCGTGTCTTCAGTCATAAGCAGTCCTGCTCTATACGTTTTCAGTCAGATCTGGAAAAACTTCCCTTTGCCCCTGGATTTCACTTATAGAGACAGTGCTAGCTGTGGTTTATAACAAATGCTTCTGATTCCAATTCAAAGGAAACCTGCAAGTAGGTTGATTACATTCCATTGAAAAACTGACGCCTGCACAACTTCAGCTGAGAATTGCCATTAGGCAGAAGTTACCCAGGACAACAACTTGACTGAGGCTTACAGTATTTCCATAGGAAAAGTGGTGCAATGGAACTGATTATAAAACTGAACTCATGCCAAAAGACATCTGTTTGGGGGCAATATTCTGCTGTGGATTATACCTGAGTGTACAGGAAAATAACCATAAAACTAGTATTCTCAGGCAAAAATCCTAATATTTTTTGAGAAAGGCTAGTGCATACTTGGCAGATGGATTGGTGCAACGAAAGTTTGTGGAAAAATACAAATACTATAAACTTTGAAAACAAATGAGCTAAAAAAAAAATCAAGTTTAACATTTTTTACTGCCAAATAAGAATAAAAAAGCTTTGTGAGCATATTCACATTTTTCAAAAGCGTTAAGATGAAGAGAGATCAAAGCAGACAGTAACTGACAGTTTTGCATGGATGGACAATATCGCAGAATTTAAAAGCATTGTAAATTGCTGAAGACAGACTTCCGTGCACTGTGCAGAATGGATAGTCCTTTCGCACAAACCAGAGTCCCATAACAGGCACTTTCAAAACTCAGCATGGTCATGTTTCTTGTGGCCCAGAAGATTACAGAATGTAGAAGTCAGAGGATAAAGCACTGCAGTATAAAATAATATATTTTTCAATGCAAGTGTAAACACAACCTAAAGATTGCAAATAATAAAATACAACTGAACAGTCACTGAAGGAAAGATGAAATTTGGTATAAGATAGTATTTTAACATAATACATGTAATTAATGTGAAAAAATGTATTCACACTTTTGTAGATGTAGGTCTTTCATTACAGAGGCATGAAATGGTCCAAAGTAAACATACAATCTAAAGAGTAGTACCAAAGTAACAGCATTAATACATTGTTTAGACTGAGTTATAAACTAGTGTTTAAAATTTCAACTCCTCTTTCTAAAGACTCCATTCTTCTGTCAGCAAACAGGAGAAAGGTCAAATTATCCTGTTATAAGCAAAAAAATAAGGGGAATTTTAATTTTTGCTAGGAATAATGAAAAAATATACCCTGTCTTTAAAGATCGTGTACTGCAGTATAGGTGCTAGTCACTAAAATTGTACAAATAGCTACAACGTACTAGGTATTTGTTGAAGTTTAATAAAAAAAGCATACACATTTCCTGCTTCTAATTTCATCCCTGTGGTCGTATTAAGGCAATAGAACTAAGATATAGTTAAATCTAATTGCAAGTTAAATCAAGTTCCAAATAAACACACTGCTCAAATAGATACTTCTAAGAGACTGTAACACGTGTAGGTATTCTTGAACAAAAGGTTAACCTAGTGAGCATGAACAAGGACTTAAGCAGTTATTTTAAAATATATTGAAAGTCAAACCTGTTCTTCGAAGACTCTACTAATACAATAAAGAGGGTCCACATTTTTCCACTCTTGTATATTAATTACTGTGCTGCTTTTCTAAACCACTTTTCTTTTAATAACTTGGATTTTTTTCTGGTCATCTGTCTGATAAGAGGAAAAAGATAAGCACCTCTTCTAGCACCTTTACGCGTATTTGTGATTTATAGTGTGTACGCAAATGGAATGGTGTCTGCATCGTCTGCAGGGTGCATTGGCCTAATGCTTAGTTTCCAGGGAGAAGGTGCCCTACCTAATCCATCTCTCCTCACATGCCCAGGGTCCTGGCCACCATGGCAGGAACACTGCTCACAGAACTCGATCCTGCGAAGAGCTCAGCCATGTGATTCAATTTAAGCACATCACTGCTCAGTTAAAAACCAGTTATAAACTATTCAAAATTGTAGGAATTAAATAAGCATATACTTCTGCTGCACAACCACGTGTGTCGTAATTGCGCGAGTGCTTTTCCTAGTCAAGATTCTAGCGTCAGAACCTAGTTACATAAACCAAAAGATGCTCACCGACATCAGCAGTAGGCAACAGAACACAACTGGGTTTTAAATGTACTCATGTACTGAAAATAAGATGGACATTCTCCGCTAAGCAGGACCTCAGGGGAGGTTTAGGCTTGACATTAGGAAGTTCTTCACTGAAAGGGTGATTGGTCACTGGAATGCGCTGCCCAGGGAGGTGGTGGAGTCACCGTCCCTGGAGGTGTTTAAGGAAAGATTGGATGAGGCACTTAGTGCCATGGTGTAGTTGACGACTGGGCGTAGGGGTAGACGTTGGGTCATAGGTTGGACTCGATGATCTCAAAGGTCTTTTCCAACCTTACGATACTGTGATACCTTATAGGCTTCTCCAAGAAACCGAAGCTTTCTTGTAACAGCACTTGTAACAGCAAGTGGAACTTGAAGGTCACTTGAAGCACTGACAACTCTGAGTGAGAGCCGTGCTACTGATTACCACAGAAGGGAGAACTTTGCTTCTAACACAGACTTTTTCATCCTCCTTGCGTTGTTAGATCATTGCTCCTCTCATAGCTTGCAGTAAATAGCAGCAATGGTATTTATATTTATCTAAAGTCTTCTAAAAGCAGAGATAAATTACAAAATACACCAATACAAAAATAAATTGATGCATAAAACTCTCATAGGTTAACAGCCAAGAACTTCCATTTTTAAGTTCCATAAAATTTTTACTAACTCCATCCATTTTGACAGCAGGCACATGCTGCAGGCTTTTTCTAATTTTTGCAAGTTTCAACTAAAAAATAAAAGTGCTTTAGCTGTTTTAAAAACATTAGAAAAAATATATTTGCTAATGCCAAAAAGAATTCTGGCATTTTTTACTGAATAGCTGTCTTACCCACATGTTTTAGAATGGGATACATGAATTTGCAAAGCCTTGCTTTTTAAATGTGCAGAAAAATACACCCACATTTGTTCAAAGTATGAACTCAAAAAAATCCTTAGTGTATGTTAGATAATTTGTTCAAGTCATGTGCTTCATCCGCTCCACCTTCCACATTTATAAACGTGCACACTATTAATTCAGGCATGCCTGTTGTCCAGCTTTATTGACACACATGCTCGGGAATTCTGTGAAAAGATGCTGAAAGCATACTGCTGGCATCCAGGGAGAGTGCGGGTGGGGGAGGAAAGGTATGAGTGCAGTCATATGAAACACACTGAAAAAGAAATCCTGGTTACAATATCCTGGAAATATCACGAACTCTGTGAATACAAACACCAGTCACAAAGAATATAATTCTCCTGACAGAAGGCGTGTTTAGATTAACTATTTTTTATAACCTCCCCATACAGCAGGAATCTGTACACCGGTTCTGTACTGTTGACTAGAAGGAACGCAGAAGACAAGCGGACACCAGTATGTATTTCTCAGTGACACGTCTTATCAAAATACCTCTGTTTCTTTCTAAAATAGAATAACAGGCCTCAGGGATGGAAAGAAGTATATTGAATATGCCCAAAGAAGGGCAACAAAGCTGGTGAAGGGTCTGGAGCACAAGTCTTATGAGGAGTAGCTGAGGGAACTGGGGCTGTTTAGTCTGCAGAAAAGGAGGCTGAGGGGACACTTTACTGTACTCTACAACTGCCTGAAAGGAGGCTGTAGCGAAGTGGGTGTTGGTCTCTTCTCCCAGGTAACAAGTGATAGGATGAGTGGAAATGGCCTCAAGTGGCACCACGGGAGGTTTAGATTGGATATTAAGAAATATTTATTCATCAGAAGGGTTTTCAAGCATTGGAACAGGCTGCCCAGGGAAGTGATTTAAATACCTCCAAAGATGGTCAATCAAAGATGTGTAGATGCAGTGCTTAGAGATATTGTTTAGTGACGGGGTTGGCACCGTTAGGCTTACAGTTGGATTGTATGATCTTGAGGGCCTTTTCCAACCTAAACGATCCTATATCCTCTACCTCAATATTGCAAGACCGTCGATTATACTTTATATGGAATTCTGCTTTTGGAGACTGTGTAACATTGTCATAACATGGATTCAAAAGCAGTTGGCCCCTCACTTTGAACAAAGGTTAAAAAAATGGCCTTTTTTCATAAAAGAAGTATGATGCACTAAATATATTGAAATACTTAGTATTTCATTTTAGAAAGGAAAACCAGATCATTTGGTCTACAAAGGAGCACATGAGATGGAATTAAGAGTTAGCACACAAGTCTGATGAAGAGGCATTGAACAAACTGGAGTTGTTTAGTCAAGAGAAGAATGAATAAAGGTGGTAATAATCTTCAAATACACAAGCAGTTATGTATTTGAGAGGGAAGCAAATCCTTCTCCCTGCTATGGCAGTCAGGGAAAACAGCCATGAGTTCAAGTCACAAAAACACCGAGTTACGCACTAGGAAAAACTTGTTAACAGATAAGGTCAGCTAGCCCTAAAACAGAGTGCATAATATTTTTTTAAAATTCTCCTTTTTCTTATTTAGAACAGGTTAAAAAATATCTGTCAGAAATAATCATTAACCTTAACCTGTGGTTGAGGAACGGGTTAAGGATCTCAAGAGGACCCTTTCAGCCCTGTACTAGCATAGCCACACTCAGGAGATGTTGCAGTTCTGTTAGGCAGCTTGAGGTTTGTCTGCTTAAGCATGCTGGTGGTGGCTTCCGCTTCAGCATCCTTCAGTTTTTGTGTCACGCTTCTCTGAGTCTGCAGGTTCTTTTGTAGTCAAGCTCAAGAGAGCTGATTAAATGCAACAGGATGTGCTACATGATATCTGCCATTAAGGCTGGAGAAGCCATTTATGTTCTAGCTTTTCTGAACTGATTAGCACTGTGAAGTCTACAAAAAAATAATAGTAATTGCCCGTGAAACAAATACTAAGTGAATAAATAAGAGATAACACAGCATTATATTAAATACAATATGAAAAACACCTGCTATTTACAATTTATGTTCATAGTAATTTCCCTATAAACTACTATAATCTTTTAAGACCTGTTTCAGATGACTCTGGATGACTCTGGAAAGTTCTGCAGCCTCTGGTACTCAAACAAAAAAAAAATACATTAGTCAATAGGATTTGGAGAAATACAAAGGATTCAAGAGACTGAAGGAACCCATCTCTGCAGATGTGCTCACATGGTGCTTTTAAGGGCTTGATTCAAGCAAAGTCATTCCTACAGACGGCCTAGTTTTTACAATAGCTCCATTAGGATTCACAGCCTCACAGGCTTTATCTCAGCCACCAAAACTGCACTAGAGGCTTTAACTCTTTCAGAAGGAAGCTGTGGACCAGCCTCCCAGAAGAACTTTAAGACATGATAGAAATGAAGCGTCTGTAGGGGTTTGTTCTGTCTTCACTTTCTTGTATGCTTCCACAGCGAAGGATCAGCTAGTCTTCCTGTTTGCTTAGCTTACTAGTTCTCTACTTCCAAAGAAGACAAATGAGTTTGTCACTAAACTCTGTGATAAGCTAATCCATAATCAACAAAAATTTCGTACTACATCTCTTATAAGGATTTAATAGCTTAACATGTGAAGCAGTCAAATAATCCCTGGATTTAAGAATCCCTAAGTATTTATCTACAAAAGTGACACTAATGGTTTCAAAGCTCTTTGTGCAAACGTTAAAACCTATTTATGTGGTTATAAGCATTTCAAAATGTTTCTAAATACTGCTATGATATTGAACACATAATAAAAGCACCCAAAATGCACACAGAGCTGAGACCAGGAATCACCATGATTTACTTGGTGATGCAAGAAAAACTTCTCAAATGTATGAAGAGTAAGCTCAATTAAAGGATATCAATTCAAATCTTTTAAAGGAGAAGAAAAGCAGTGAATCATATTGATACCACCCTTAATATTTGAAACGATATGTAAGCTGAAATTATATTACCCATCACTTACATGCACATACGTCAAGATAAGGGTTCAGGATCAGAAAAACTAGGTTTCTTACATGTCTGTCACTGGCTTGACAGGCAATCTCTGATGAATAGAGAAATATTAGTCCTCCTGCAAGAAAAACTGATTCAAAGTCTACATACACTGATAAATATTCACTGGGGAAAAATAAAAAGTCACCTTGAATTTAGTTGTGTGCTCACTGAGGTAGGATTAAATGTTCACTCGTCCCATACTGTTTATTCTCTGTGTAGAAGCAGGATTATCACATTGTTTGAAAATCAGCCATGATGAGTAGATAGCACTAGTGAAATACTACAATCCTACTCCCACATCCACACAATATGTCTTTTTTTGTTATTTAAGGTACATATACTTAAAGCTGTCAATTTTACCTTCAGAAATTATGATTAATGCTATCTTAACAGATCATGTTTGAATTTAGTTCTGATTAGATTTAGTAATCTTCAAGCCTAGATACATAATAATGATTTATCATAAGATAATTTTGAATTAAAGTATCATGCAGGAGGAAGGCAATCTGCAATGTCCTTTACAAAATATTTAGAGGTAAAACCTGTTTAAAGATGACTAGAGCATACACTTAGCAACATGGCTCACATCTGATGGAAAAAAAAAAAACCAAACAGAAAACTGCCGGGGTTTTTTTCACTCTTCATCTCTCCACAACTGTTATTACTTGTGCTGTCCTTTTTAATTGCATTAAAAGCTAAACCAGTAATTTCAGAAATGAATGATTATTGCCACATGTAAAACTTAATTCACCCTGCATTGAGAAAATCAAATAGTTTAATACATAGACGTGTTCTGCCAACCTGAAGTGAAATCAACTGCATCCCTTTGAAAAGCCTCTATTCCCACCCTTCTGTCCTGTCTATCTTCTGAGGGCTGCTCACCCCACTGCAGAGCCTGAAGCATTACAGCACTAAACCAATTCTCTCACAAACACCAATGTTTGCTGTCTAGACAACCTTCATTGTCTGTCCCAGTAAAATCACTTGGCTGTGTAACAAAACAGCCATAGCAAGACAAATATGCTCCTGGTTTTGACACTGCTGAGATTTTAACGTCCAGCAGTCACTCCCAAAGCAAGGCTGTTCATAAACCATCACCTTGAGACACATTTCTGATCCCTTTGACTGTGAATCAGTTGATGGCACAGACCGAAACAATAAACGTCTTCTGCAAAATACTTAAGTGTGTGCAGAATTTATGTATCCATTTGAACACAACTTCTGCGGTATCAGAGCTTCAAAAGTGATGAAAGGAAAAAAAAAAAAAAAAGAGATCTATAGTACTAAAGATAATGGTGCGATACAGCAATAATAATAAAAAAAGTTGTCATCCAGAGGCAGGCTATTCCAGCAAAACTGAGTAGAGACAAAAAACGAAGACCTCATCAGAAATCGGCTGTATTTTTCTGCATCACTTAGACCACTCATTCAACACTGTGGACCATCAAGACAGATTCCAAATAATTTGTCACGAAAAAGGATATTTACACGTGCCAGAAAGCCAGGCTTTCACAGTTTGAGTTCTGCTCTTTTTCTGAAAATTTCTGTAAGTCAGGAGTGAGATGCCAGCTACTGGCTATGTTTGCAGTCCAGTTCCACCAGCTCTGCCCAAGCACACGCTGAAGGTATGACGGTGTTAATACAGGAGTGCACAGTCAGGAAAGGACTGGGAAAAGGAATTCAAAAATCCGAGAAAACACAATCACAAGTGAAGCCAATGCAGAGTTCTTTAAGCTGACATTTCTTATTGTTCATGAATTTCCAGGTTCGATTTGTTTTATTATTGGAGGAGTATGCCCAAAGGAATACTCAGAAAGGAGAAATGCCTGGGTTATATCTGAAAGGGTGGATACCTCCTTTTATCCCACTTACTCTGACATCTCCATTTCCACATGGAAAGGAAATATATTCTGGATGGCTTTTTAAATCAATTATGCATGCATTTTTCAAGTTCTTTTGTTTGGAAGACAGATGAGTGCCTATGCTTTTGAGAAAGACAATGGGAGCCGGTGTTTGGCACCGCGCTAGTCTATCTTTGAAGTCTGTTCTTGGTCTTGTAAACGTTAATATCACCCCTGAGGAGACTTTTCCTTTACTCTGACTTACAGCCGCTATTATATAACTCATTCTCCTCTCGCATTTTCCTACAACTTTGAGCGAAGCAGTTCTGTTCAGATTCCTTAGCACCTGCACAAATGATTATACTTGCCCTCCTTTATAATTCTTTTATGTGCTCAGATTTAAAGCAGTGACAGACTGCTGCTGCCTGACGCCGGGGAAGAAACACTTTGTATGCTAAGCACACTTCTGTGTAAATTAAGAGACATCAGTTTCAGATGTAGAATTAGATGGTGCTCAGAACTAAACCACGGACATTTTCTACTATGCTTTTACATGGTTTTTGCAAGAAAATGGATAAAATATGTCATGGATGATACGTGTAATGAGGTATTATAAATGATTGCTATTAATATTAGCTGGTTAGGGGATACAGTGCTTCAACATTTCATTAAACATCATCTAGATTGGAATGAGAATTTTAAAATAAATGTACTTGAATGACTGCAATCTGCATTTGGAGTCTTATACACCACAGATAAATTGCTCTCCTAGTGTTTTGAATCTGGGATAAGTCTCAGTGATCTTTTAAAACTGCTTTATAAAGGTTTTCTTAAGCCAATAAGAAAATCCCTTTTACTGTATTGGAGGTGGGAGGGGGGGAATAATGAAAAAAACCTACTGATGTTTCACCTTTTTTGACAGTCATTTATGACACTGAGTAAATAACATCACCTGGATTTCTGTCGACAAGTCAGAAAACCAGAGCACCATCCAAACACTCGCAAGGTCTGCATCACACACTGTGGTGAATTTTCTGTGCATGTTGCAAAGAATAAAAACAAGCAGACAACTTAGAAATCCTGACAAGGTCTCAACACTTCTAAGAAACACACTGAGTTCTACAGCTTTTCTGTTATCACAGAATGGTTTGGGTTGGAAGGGACCTTAAAAATCATTCAGTTTCAACCCTGCCTGCCAAGGGCAGGGACAACTCCCAGTGGATCAGGTTGCCCAAAACTTCATCCAACCTGGCTTGAACACCTCTAGGGACTGGGCATAAATGACTTCTTTGTGCCTCACCACCCTCACAGGAAAAAAATTCTTCCTAATACCTCACCTAAATCTCCCCTCTTTCAGCTTAACACCATTCCCCCTCGTTCTGTCCCTTCACTCCCTGATAAAGATCGCCTCCCCAGCTTTCCTGTAGTCCCTTTTGAGTACTGGAAGGCTGCTAGAACGTCTCTATGGAACCTTCTCTTCTCCAGGCTAAACAAGCTCAACTCTCTCAGCCTGTCCTCGTATGGGAGGTGCTCCAGCCCTCTGATCATCTTTGTGGCCTCCTCTGGACCCACTCTAACAGTCCTTCCTTTGTTGAGGACTCCAGAACAGAACACAGTACTCCAGGTGAGGTCTGATGAGAGCAGAGGGGGACAATCACCTCCCTCATCGGTCACATTTCTTTGGATGCAGCCCAGAGTACGGTTGGCTTTCTGGGCTGCAAACACACATGGTCAGCTCATGTTGAGCTTCTTAAACATTCCTTGTTTAACATGGAATGGTAGATAACAAACCTGAGGCCCATGTGAAGATCACTGTCTGGTTACGCTTGCCAAGAAGGAAGGGCAAGCTGCAGAATTGCAATAGTGGCTTCAAAATACTATGGGGCACTGGAGAAATACATAAGCTTCCTCCTACGTTTGCAAGCAACAGCCACACCCTCTCACATGCAGCATAGAAAAAATAGCCATGATCCCTTCAGCATCTCTCAATTTGAAATTAACTTTCTGTATGCAAGAAGCTGTGAAAATTGTCCATATCTTAAAATAATAAAAGAGAGAAACAGAGCAGTCCACAGCACCCTTCTCTGAGCTAGTGACTAACACCTACAATACAGCCCTTCTGCATGACAGAGTCATTACTGTTTGATTTTGCAAGCATTTAAAGCTGGGGGATATTGAGCTATTTTTTTTTAATAGAAAACTATGTTTGGACACTGGATTGCTGATATTTATGAGGCACGGGCACTCCTGAATGGTCAAAACCATTACTAGTTTTACCAGTTCTGGTAAAAAGTCACAATCTTGGCATTTCAAGAAGATAATTAAGTTTTTGACTCTAATTCCCATGTCTCCAGAGCAATAGTTACCTCAATTCCTGCAGTTAGAAGAAAAATTTCTTCTAAATTCTAGGTACACAGTCACTAATCAATTTTATTTTATTTACTTAAGACTTTACCATGGTCTTTATTAATATTAGTTATATATTTGGAAAATTTTAGAGATAAAACTAAAATAGAATCCAAAACAGAATTAAACCTGCTGTTTATTTTTAATAGTACTTCTCTGCATTAGCTACAAAGTATGGGTAGCCCAATACTGCCAAAGCTCTGCAAGTCTTTAAACTTAAAAAAAATGCTTTGCTATTCAAGCAGGTATCCATTGACAGGATATAGCAAAGTAGTAAAGTTCAAATAGAAGAAATTCTCACTCGAGTTCTTTCCCAAGGCCAGGTCTGAGAGTGATAGAACGGAGCACAGTAAAATGGTAAGCATAACCTGCATGTTGTAATTATGTCAAACACGTAGAAATATACTGCAACATATATATATATGTTACCGCATTAATTTTTGCTTTATTTTCAAGTCCCGTGCAGTAGCATTAAGGCTAACTATATATGAATGATATATCAAGAGAGCTGTCTACACAGTTAAAATATCCGCCTTCTGTTCTGTAAAACCATCATCGAAAAGAAGAAAATGCTACCTCAAAAGCTGGAACACAAACGAGGTGCATAAAGAGGGTACTGGGAAAGTCAGCAGCAGCTGGAAAACGAGGAGGCTCAAGCATCTCTGGACAAAGACTTATCCAGAGAGGCAGAGAGGTGATTAGGATGTCTGTCCTTTCCCCACCACGAAGCTACAGTTTAAAAACACCGAAATCACATTGTTCAAGCTACTATACTGTGCAAGTTCCTGAATTTTACTCCCGTAGATTAGGTTAAGCCTCAAATTATGGTATAAGCAAAGGCGCTCCTTCTCAAAACACTTCTAACACACACCAGTAAGCCAAGGCAAACAATGTTCCAACTGGCACCTGCGGCACGCAGCACAAGTGCCACATAGGGTGTTTCCAAGTATGTTATCGGAAAATCTATTTTCTGTAATATGGAAAAAATAAAATTAAAAACAAAAAGTGAAAGCACAAGAGTAGTTGTCACCTTACTTCCAACTGAGGCAATCAGTTACTGCCGCATACTCCAAATGCACCCTCCCAGCTCCTCAAATCCTTGTACAGAAGCAAAAATAATTCCCATAGTTATTAAGTTGTATATTGGAATCCAACCTTTGGTCGTAGTAAACTTTTTTATTTCCCACCACACACAGGTCTCTAGCTGTTAAGTCCTCCTCCAAAAGCACGTCCCATGACTCCACGCATGACCACACTGCCAAACGCAATGTGCCATACCTTCAAGCATGCTACCTCGGGCTCAGCCTTGCCCAAGCCTTGGTGGCACAAGACTCACACAGCCCGAGAACTCCTGTCTATTGGTGGTGAGAATCAGGACCCCAATGCCCCACCAGACGCAGACAGGAAACCTCCATTACACATCCTTTTGGTGGGGTAAAGCAGAGCCTGAAACATCAAGCACCACAAAAGGCAAAGCACAGGCTCACCATAATCACAACGTATCTATCCAGCTTTCAGACCGGAGGTAGTTTGCATCCCATTGGTTTAGACCATAGAAAAAGTCAATGTGCA
Source organism: Neomorphus geoffroyi (assembly GCA_033558235.1). Classification (NCBI taxonomy): domain Eukaryota; kingdom Metazoa; phylum Chordata; class Aves; order Cuculiformes; family Neomorphidae; genus Neomorphus; species Neomorphus geoffroyi. The sequence goes on along the minus strand of JAUMJM010000033.1, from coordinate 16,504,809 downwards.
ACAATCTGCACCCACTGACAGACACACGGCAAGATTTTTGAGTCTAAATTATCCAAGATGACTGATTTAAAAATATTTTAACAACTTTTTAACATCATTCTTTGTTACAGAAGTTAAATTTTCTATTCCTTGCACAGCATCACGTAAGCAGATGTACAAATTCCTCTTCATTTCAAATACATTTATATTTTGGCTTTCGTTATATAGCCTTTCATGATCTCAGTCTGTAACAAATAAGAGCTCTTGCCCTTATGCCAGCATTTTGTCCACTTTGTATTTAATTTCTAATAGATTTTTTTTATTGTGGCCTTGCTGCCTTTAAACTCTATTGACAATAGGTATTACATCAGCTGCCTTATTAGGCACCGGCATTTTATAACACTATCTATTCATTGCCCGTCACTTCCCCTTTTAATGCCGTCCGCGTGCATTTCAGTGCTGCTCCCACAGTTTCCTTTCACTTCCACTGAGTTTCACCCAGAGTAATTACTGGAATTGGGACTTTTTGTACAACCAGCATTATGACCTCAACAGTTTCAACTTGTGTTAATACTTCTCAATATAAATTTACTCTTTCAGTTGATTAAGTCACCAGATACTCCAAGCTTTCAACAGCTCATTTTACAAACTTTTATTACCTTGCTGATGCTATCTTCAATTTGCACAAACTCATTTTCTTTAGCACCGAGGTGGATGATAATGTCATGGACAGGTTTTTTAACCCTCAAGAGGAGGCCCCAAATTTTATTTACCTGTTACTGGTTATGTAATAAAAACTATTTTAAAGACTTATTTCTACTGTAAGATGTGACCAGGAAAGGACTGTAACTCCAGTTACTTGTCATGTTTTTCTTACTAAATTAACAGGAAACAATTTTTATTTCCTTTCCTATCTGCTTCTAGAAGTTTTCTGCCTGCATCTAGCAGACAGGACAAAAGCAAAACTGTTTTAAATTATTTCTTGAGCTGTGCCATATATTCATCAGAGACCCATCTACTTTAAGTATTTATAAGTTGAATTTTTCAGATTCTCTGGTTCTGAATCATCTATCTCTTTAAACTGCATATGGCTTCAACAATACTTTTTTATTAAAATACATGGATGAATGGCAACAATTTTCAGTATCTTGCTGAATTATTTCTATTAGCATACAATTTTTCCGACTAAAAAGTAAAAAATGTACCAAACAGACTGAGCTGCAACACCTGGTCACATGCATAATTAGTACCAATACCCTAGAACGACACCCTTCAGATTGCAGATTGTATGCACTGGTAGATACCCAAAACTAACACTATGTACGCAGCAACTCCAGTGTAAATAAATAACCATATTTAGTCTTGAGGGAATTCAATTAAATGGATTTACTTTTTTATTTAAGAACACTGCATACTGGCAGTCTGTTTTTCAGCTACCATGCTGATCTTTTTCCTCTGTCCCAGGTTTATTTGAAATGCTTAAGTTACATTTTAAGTCTTACATTTTTTTGCAAAAAATGTGCATGAATTTTACAAGCAGTGTTTTTCAACTATTAGTAAAGTTTAACATTAAGGATCTGAAACTCTAAAGGGACCTTAACATCTGGCAAAACTAATGGCTACACCAATTAACTATCTCATTAAAACATTTATTAATACTAATCAATGCCTGTAATTAAAAAAGACATCTTTTTCACAGTTGTCTCATTACTGAAAAACACAGTACAGAAGAAGAATGTTAGAAACATTTAGTGCGCAGACAAGTTCCCCTAAGAAGCCTCAGCCCAACAAGACTTCCATTACTCTGAAACCAAGATATTGGTATCCTCCATTCAGGATGGGTAACGCTACTCTTGTTTTTTCAAAGCATTTCATACAGAAGAAGGAACAGAAATTCCCACTAAATTCTGCTGAACACACTAGATGGTCCAGATGGAGCTACAGTCTAAGATTAAGTTGTAGATTGTTCCAAACCTGTACATAATGCAGCAAACTCAGAAGCCCTTCTAAGATCAAATTTTTTTAATTTGCTTATTACACAGGCCTTCTTTTCATGGTGAAAATCTAGTATAACCCCTGAATTTTTTAAAATGGAAGTTTTGTAACTATCACTTTTGTTGCATAAAGTCAACACTGATGCCAGAACCAAACCCAAGTATCACATAACACTATTTAGAAGCACAGCTACATAAATTTCTCTCCTAAATGCTTTTGGATAAGACATAGAAATGGATGACTTGATGTCTGAGGTTACAAACACACAAAGGCAGACCAAGAGGGACACAGTATATTGATACAAAACCCAGAATTATCAAGCTTTAACACCTAGACGAACAGAAGATTCTCCTTAACCCCAGCTGCCAGTTTATCCCTAGAACAGTAAAAATCAGTTTTTGCTATCACACCTTTGTTTGCACACACAAACAAAATGAGGTGCGATTTTGTTGCTCACAGACCATATATGAACTGCCAACACATGATTAATATAAATTGCATTGTTATCCAACTATTGTTTTCCTGCAAATTTGTCTACAGGTTGATACAGTCGATGATGCTGAAGAACTGAGTGAGGTTTTTTTTCTCTACTAACTGCTGTGTAGCTCCCTGTTCGTCTTCAGTGACTGAGGAGATCCAGCATGGGACAAAGGCTGCTTAGAGCAAAACACACTGAGAAGCCCGTTAATTAGATGGCTTTCTTCAGCCTCTTTCAGCAACCTTTGTACTGAACTCACGTCAGCTACCTGAACAGTAGGCCCACGTAGACAGCTCAATGTGTCTTGAGACATGCTGCGGAGGTGTACAGAGCTATTTTAAAAATTGGTAATTTTATAATTTTCCTAAATTACAGGGGAAAAGTTGAGATCATTACTAATCACTTAAAAACTTTAAAGGTTAAATATCTGGAAAAAAAATTACCAGTGCTCTTTGAAAGCTTATGATTTAAAGAGAAAATAATATCCTTTCAACAAACACAATTAAGCAAAATGTAGAGAACTATACAACTCTTCTGTATTCATCTATGCACCTGATTAAGCTTTCAATACTACTGTAAGATTCTTTTTCTTTTCATGAATAATGTCTTTTAACAGATCAAGAATAATGTCTTTTATTAATGTTTTATAACTTTACGAAATTACGGACTTGCTCACGGAGAACATAATTTTTATTCCTCTATTTCAAATCTAAACACAAATACATTTCAAACTTTATTTTGCCACTTCTCACAATATCCACTGCATCTCCTGGAAGCTGGAAGATCCTTCCAATCAACTCAGCATCTGTGGTGGAAAAAGACGTAATTTCCAACAGGTTCTGGACGCACGTCTTACTACAGGCACAAGCACGTATATAGTCAAGAGAAATTAAGAGTAACAAGTCTTTCCTGTTAGTGCCCTTCCATTGAACACAGACACACCAAAAGTGGATCCAGCATCGAAGACTGATCTTAACTTGGCCACTATAATGTAACTGCAAATGAAGTGTCCTGCTGAATCTAGGAAGTATATTAAGAGTAAGACGCAGATATTACATTCTTTCTTTGAAAAGACCGTAGCCTGTCCTCCCACTTGGCACAGATCATATAACCTTTCAGACTAACTCCACCCTTCCTGGGTATCAAGGAAGTTGCACAGCAAGAGGTTAAAGGATCACCTTGAGAGCCAGAGGTGGTAGTCACTACAGTCTACAGGGAGGCGAGTCTGGTTTTAAGTATGTTTTACTGCCACAGACTCAGCTATTATAGGCAAGAGGACTGAAAATGTCTCAAGAAACATGTTTTCCAGAATTGCTACAGCTTTACTGATTTTGCATTATGTAAAATAAAATTATGGCTACTGAAAAATATAAAGTTTAGATAAGCATGCAGTTTCTCTTATTAAACATAATATTCAAGAGTAAGGAATTGTCTCCTAATCTAACTTAAAATATCTGGAGAACTTGCAATTATTGCTTTTAACTTGGAGGTGCAAATACCATCAAGTCAACGATAGATATATTTTTTTAAGTAGACAGCAAGATGTCAAAAGAATCAGTACCATGGATTGTGTTAAATCGTCTTCCTAATACAGAATCACAGATCAAGTGAGGACCAGGAAAGCTCTCAAAAGTTTGTCTCAAAATATTTTCAAAGTTCTGTATTTTTAGCATCCTGCAAAAAACCAACGTAACAGTGCAGGATCAGGATACTTTCACGGTCTCAAGTCAGTGGATAGTGAAGACATCAGAAAGCTCAAGAAAACACATTTGACTCCAGAAACAATTTGAAGTACGGTCTAAAAATAAAATTTCATGTTCCTTTCCTTTCTTGGCAATTTTTGAATTCAGCACATTTTTTACAGTATATTGCTGTCACATCAAACGGAATAAGTTTATTACAAGATGAGAGCACAGCAGAATGGCTGGAATGTCACACCATGTCAAATGCCTGAGGGAACAGGCTTTATTTTCTGCGGCTATATAGTAATCTAACATTAAAAGAAAAAATTAATCACAGTTGATGCTACTATATCGGTTATCTACCAGAATATTCAGTAACAGAGAACGCATTAATTGACAAAAAGTGAAAATAGGGCCAAGGGGGGAGAAAAAGTCATGTTTAACACAAGAAAGAGAAGTTGTGCCTGGGGAATGTACTAGAGTACAGGGCAGGCTGAACAATTCACAGATACTAAACTCAAATATGCATCAAAAAGCAGTTTCTGAGGACTGCTCTCCCCAGGCACTGCAGTTCGAGTTACATAAAAATTCAATGGAAGGCATAAAGAAAGCAAAGCATACTTGGAAACTGCTGAAATCATAAGTCCCTACTTTTCTTAACCCACAACTGTTGGATTTCACATCTAGAAATGGAGACAATCTGAAAAAATGTTTCAACTTTAGGTTCAAGTTTTAGGTTAGCATGTATCACAGTAACTACTACAGTGCAACGCAGTAGCCTAAATTTAATAATTTGTAGTCCCATGCGTTATTTGAGAGGATTGCTCATGTGCTCAAAGTGAAGACAAGTTCAAGAATTATTCAACATTGTGTAAATTAGAGAATCATAGAATGTTCGTTATGATGTTCACTAAAATCAAACTTTACTATGAAAAAACAAGTGTGCACACACAGCTTTGTAATATCACAGCATAAAAATGTAACTATTTCTAACCACAGTGGAATAACAGTTATCAAATACCAAGACAATCGTAATTTAAAGTACAGTTAAATCAATTAGACCATCTGAAAGACAAGATAGTGGACCTCGTTTAATAGATGTTATTATTCTGATAACGATTTTTAAATTTACATTTGAAATTCGCAGCTTTTATTTCAGATTTACAGAGTTCTTACATCCTTAGAAGCCTGTCTAACTTTTCTCATAATGCTAGCTAACAAAATAATAAACTTGGTTTTAGAATTATTAAGTATTCTGTGTAATTAAATCTAAGGGAGTTATATTCAACACAAAATCAGAGTCTACATTAACTCCATGCACAGCTTTTCTACAGGTAATTACTGGCCTTTTTAAAATTATTACTTTTGGTTTAGGATTTGAAAACTATTTCTATATATCGTAGTGCCAAAAAAGGGGGGAAAAAGAAAAATGCCTTAATTTTTAATGGAGTACAAAAGAGGTGAATGTAATAGTATGAACAGCCAGCACTAGTGAGATTGCAAAATTCACATTTTGCAGCTGACCCATTTCACTCAACATGAAGTCTCATTTACACACTTCAGTTTTTTCAATTTTTCATACTTTTGTTAAAGACAGACTTAGAAATCTAAGTGATGCACCGGTATCATAAGCAATCATATTTGTTTAATATAATACTCTCCCTGCAGCTCAGACCCACAAGGAACTTTATCAAGAAAAGCACGTACTGTGCTCCCAGCAAACAATCCAGCCATTTCACTGGCATACAGGGAGCATCATGTCACAATGTCTGGATTTTTGCGGTAAAAAGGAAAATAACTTACATCATCTTCAAGATTTTTTAAATTTATCAGTACTAGCATACATCAACATTAATAGCATCCAGTTTGGCTGAGGAAGAGTTCAGGAATAGTGAAACTTTTTCATAAAGTCCATTCTAACGACTCGAGTCAACCTATGGTCCAAAACCAAACATGAAGCAGTGCAAGTATGATGCTGATTAGGGAAAACATTAATTAAACAGCAGACTACCACCTAATGAACACCTATATCAAGATTTTAGTACACAGTAGATGGATCACCCATATTGGGACTTTAGAAATAAGAATGCTTCAGGCTTTGAGATTTGCTAGCTTAAAGTCTGTTGGTTTAGTTTGAGGTTTAGTGAGGTTTTTTCCTGAATTCTTGTCCTCAGCCATAATGCCCAGTAAAGAACTCTACTTCATATCTATATACTTCTAGCCATCGCAGCCATAATGTTCTCATCCTGACAGCTGTCCCTAGAAAAGGAGTAACGCTGAAGAAGACATAATAAGACTAGTTGCTATCAGAACTCCAGACCACTCCTCATTCTGCACTCTGCCCTTCATCCCATCATACAGGCAAATCATTACATTAAACTGATTATAAAGATCTGCCTTTCCATCAGGACGTGCTATGAACAAAAAAATGGGTCAAAAATTTTATCCATTGCTATGACAGAAAATTATAGCAGTCTTCTGGATTTATATTGCTTAGGTCCCCAGCACTAGGCTAAATACAGATAGCTCTTGCTGACATCAGCCATAAAAAATTGGTACCTTAGTTGAAGTCAATGGGGGTGAACACCTCTAAAGTTAAGTATCTTTTGTCAGAAATACTTTCACAAAGCCTTATGTACATCATGATGTACACACACACACAAAATTTACTTGGCACTTGAGGTTCATTTTAAAAAACATCTTGTTTTTCTGGAGGTTATAATATACTGTTTATAGTTAGAAATGTCAAGAATGGTAATTACCATGAAATTAACATAAGTACAAAGACTGTGTCCCAGTGCTCCTCTTTCTGTGCAATCTTGATTCCATTCACAAATAATAGATTTGTGCAAAATAAAGAAAACAGGAGGAACAAGATCAGAACTTCTAAATAAATGGCCAGGGCTGATAATCTATTTGAAAGAAATGTATCCTTAAACAGAGAAAAAGAGTCAAAATGTACAAAGGCTCTTGTCAAGTACTCTTCAACAAACAGCCCAATGATATCTTAATTCTACAGACAGCAATGTTCATCTGACAACCATTTCTATGCTTCAGCATACAAAGCAATGACAAACCATGATTTACAAAACCTGCAAATTATTTTCTATTAGTTTATGCTTATAGATGTCTCCTTTCACTTCATAAACCATGCAAAACGTTCAAATGTAGGAAAATAAGTGTCATCCAGATAAAATAGCAAACTCCCCTTCATTTTTTTTTCATACCTAGAAGGTTTTTTTGAATTATTTGTAATAACAAGGTCCTGGCTTGGCTGCCAAGAACGTAGCTATGAACCCTTCTGCTTTTGCTGTCCTCCCACCCACAGAAGCAGCAGGCTGCCTTTCCAACAGCCTTGAACACCCCATTTTGCCCAGTGAGAGGCTGTCCCAGTCAGGTCACTACAGAAGACACCACGGCCATACCTTTCCAAGGCCATTCACAGGGGACAGATGCATTTTCAGGGAAAGAAAAGAAAAAGGAAGACTAACAAGAAGCAGGATGTAGAGCTGGGTCTTTCCATGGCTGTCTAAAATACCATGTGGGAACCTCTAAGCCTGCAGCTGCTTAGAGCTCCAGTGAAGTAAAAGCAGTTTCAAGACGACAGCTAATTGGCACACTCTGCTTCTGTGTTAGGATAAAGTGAAATGCCTTAGGTATTATGACAGCATAAACCACTTCTTGGTTCGTATTATAAGCTTTAACACCTAGAAAACTGCTGCTGCCAGAGAGAAAAAGGCAGGAAAGAGCTTCCTAACCTCACTGGAAGAAAAGAAACAGAGTAGAACAGCACAGAACAGAATAATTTCAGTTGGAAGGGACGTACAGTGACCATCTAGTCCAACTGCTTGAATTAAAGCATTGTCCAAATGCCTCTTAAACAGGCTTAGAGCATCCACGACCTCTGTAGGAAGCCTGTTCCAGTGTTTGTTTCTCTTTGTTAAGGAAATTTGTCATCCTTCTGTTTTGACTTGAAAATTTTAAGATGGTCATCCCTAATGATCCCACGTATTTAAGGTATCAAATGAAGCATTTAACAGTACGCTTATAAAATTTCATAATCACTTATAATTTGGCACATTTCTCTTAAATAAAAGGTCTCAGAGGAAGGTACAGAAGAATCATGTTACCTAGTGTGATTTAGGCAGAGGATATAGATTTTATTATTGGGAAAAAGAACAGCTTCATCTTCAACAAAATTAAAGCCCTCTGGGTGAGGCATCTTTAACTTTCTTGTATTGAAATAGTACAATGTGGAAGCAAAAAAGTAGGTATAAGATAAAGTATGCTTTTTCTTTAGTATGTAGAAGCATATAAATGGAACTACTTGAGTGAGGGATTGAGATCTCTATATTCTGGAAGTAATTTATTAAAAGGATTTCACTAGGAAGGAGTATTTGCAAGTTAAGGCATCTTTATGAAATTGTTCAGTGTTTCTGATAATGAAAGTATCAGATAAGTAGCTCCTTCTCATAAACAAATTAAAAATCTTAATCTGCTTAAAATTTTTCTTCATTTTGACACACATTGTCCAGAATTAATATTTTGAACTATAGTCATAAAACTTGGGAAGACCGTGAGAAAATATGAGACAAGAAAAAAAATCCCTTTTTCTATTTATTTGCTCTAACAAAGACATACTATAAACTTGAAGCACTTGAAATGCTATTAATGACTTGCTAAATACAAACAGAACACAACTTTCCCGAGTACGGTAAAGATTTGACTCTATTTACGAATGGTGAAGAGGGCAACAAAGATATGCAAAAATTATTTCAGGATTTGAGTTGTAGAGACAGTATCAACTAATTTATATTGCTTGAATAAAATGAAGCAAAGGATGCAAGGGAAATCCTTATCATAAAGGGTATGGAAAGTGACATACCAATAAGCCAAAGGCAAATGGCTACCAAATAAAAATCAATCAACAGCTGGTTTTAAGAACAATTATTTTTTATGACTAAGGTATTTGGGTAAGTTTTCCTTGCTAAAGGGAGTTTGGGGAGTAACTGTTAAGTGTTCATTGTTTTAAAATGTGTCTTCAAGTCTGACAGCCATAAACAAGGGGAAAATCAACTTCTTCTAAAATGTTTGTTGTGAATTAATTCAACAGAAACATTCCTTTGATAGAGTAACATTTCTGTATTTTTCTTGGCTTCTGTATTTTTCCTTGGCTTCAACTGAAAGCTCTGCACTCATACCCACTATTGTGCTTTTATATTCCTTCAGGTAAAATAGCAAAAGAAATAAGAATCCATTCTAGAAAAAAAGAAGGTGAATCTCAACTCTATTCTTTCTCTCATTTTTTTGCTTTTATGTAAGAGCAATTATTTTACCCTATTATATGAAACATGGCCAGCACTCATAAAAGTAAAACCAGCTTCCAATGAACACTACATTTCTACTTCTATCACAAAAAGTAACCCAAAACTTCCCGAATGAACCAAATTCGCCAAATGGATTTTCAGCCTTGCTACTCAATTAATGCCATAATAGTACATCCAACCACCTACTTGGATTCAATTTCAGATAAAAAAAAGAAATCTTACTAGGTATTTGTAGGGAAGACAAACGATTAAACATTTTCTGCTGCAGTGACTCCAGCTGTATGGCTCCACAATCCTTCAGCCTTGCGATTTCAAAAGTTCTTTCCAAATACTAGGGCAAATACATTTTGCTGATAGAAAACCTCTGCACGTTATTATTAGAACCACTTTATCATTATAGCTGTTCATTTTTATTATATTCTTGCTGGACTCATTACTAAAGCACAAAGAGATACTGATGGCAATCAAAATAAGTATTACCTACCTTATCTGAAAAATAAAACTTAAAGGAATACGTTCTTAAAACAAATTAGAGGCAGTATGCTTTCCTACAATACAAATACAAGATGTTAGTGAGGCAGATGCAAAAGATCAGCTTTCTGTTCTAAAGCTCTAGCAATGCACTATAAAACTAGCTTCTGCATAATGGTAATTATTATAAAATAATAATATATAAATATATATAAAATATCCTCTGCTTATACTTTTAAGCAAATTTAAAGGAAAAGAACTTCTAAAGAGAAAAAAGTCTTCACTTTCCTGCTACTCTAAAAATTTAAACTTCTTCAAAGCTTTTCTTGTTTTGCTAGAAAATAATTGGTTGCAAGAAAAATTTCCTATCTTTTAAAATTGTCAAATAAAATTGGAAGAAGCAGTGCCAAGAATGCTCACATATGGAGAACCTCAATTTCTTTGGAAATCCTCGATCAGGTGTGGAGAACAGAATGGTCACTGAACTCGGAATAGCAAATTACCTTTTGAATGCGTATTAAATGAAACTTCAAACTAGATGGAAAATATTTCCTGCCTTCACTGAATCACTGTGATTTGAAGTCATTCCACACATTAAATGTTGGATTTACTCAAAAGAATTGTGTCGAGTGAAAGTGAAATCCTGATTTTACCGTAAAATAAATATGAAATTAAAAGTTTTGTAGAAGTTCAGTAAAGCTATGTATATTCAATAGAGTCAGTGCAAACATTAACTAGCAAAAACATTTAGAGTGCAAACTTTTCCTTCTCCTTTAAATACAGTTAATAAAAAGCTAATTATAAGTTCAGGTTTAACCAGTAAATATTTTTGTGATTTGAATCTTAGATGTGATTAGTGGACACTAATAGAATGGTTTACTAGTGCTTTAAAACTTTTCATTACTTATTAAAAATTAAATTTTGCAAAGAAAATAAGCCCAGATTTGTTGCTGGAAAGTTGCAGCAAATAATTCTGCCTTGCATTAAAAGACACCTATATCATCCTGGTTTGCACACCAAAGTAAATGGCAATGGTTACAGATACGTATCTTGCATCTCTTGAGGCTCATCAGCTGCTTTTTTATGACCACTTCTCTTTAGCGCATTTAATTGCCTTCAACTTTTTGCAAAGCTCTGTCTTAAACTCTGTGCATTTCTATTGTTCATTCCAGGGGGGTGGATCACTTCTCCCAAGAAGTCAGTTTTCTTAAGTACTCAAGTCACCACGAGAGCCTTACTTCCAATTGGCAAATCAACAAAATGATGGTTAGGTGAGTGTGAGGGTTTTTTGCTCTTTTTATTTTGTTACTGGTAGGATAGTTGATTATAGTTATTTTTTTTGATGGTAGCTTTTGAAGTCAAATTCATTCAGTGTGTTGGGTTAAAAATAAATAAAAATAATCTATAGCCTGTGACCTACTCTTCCATGAGTCATCTGTGCCTGTGAGAACTTACTACTGAAGCCAAGCCTTCAAATTAGAAGGCGCTCAGTATTTGGAGCTTTGAAATCAGTTTTATACATGACCTGTTATCTATTCAAATACTTTACAAGCTTCTGCTTCTCAAGAAAAACTTTAGTCACTGCAGCAGCCAAATTATTATTCACATCAAATGACAGTCACACATACTTCTTCAGAATTGTTCCATGCTGAATTTGTTGGTAAAAGCCTTAATACTAATTGAAACCAACAGAACAATTTCATTTATAAATTGATGGCAGTAGTTACTGGCTATGACAATTGATAGCGCACCTCTCAAAACGTCAGTTCCCAGTGGAGTCAGCAGTAAGACCTCACAGAAACCAAGGCTGATTCCTTGCTGAGCTGCTTTGACAAGTGTGAAGCCAGGAGGTCAAGGGAAGAGATTATTCTTCTCTAGTTGATCCTCCCGGGGCCACGTCTTGAACGGTACCCACTTTCGGTGCCTCCCTGTGTGGGAGACCTCAGCACGTTGGTGACAGTCCAACGGAAGCTTACCAAGACAGTTAAGAAGCTGGAGTGCGTGCCATTGAAGAGCAGCTGGTGAAACAACCCTTCACCAGAGAAGTCAAAGGGATAACTTAACTGCTCATCCGAGCAGATAACAGTTATTTGCAGATAACTCCATTTCCTAAAAAGGGGACTTACAGAAAGGAGACGGACATAGGTGAGAACAGTCACAAGATGCAACGTGGAAAATTTCAGTTAGTCATAAGGAAACAATTCATCCCAGTGAGAATGGTGAAGCACAGGGATGGAGAGGGCTGTGGAAGATATTCAAAACCTGACTGGATAAGGCTTTGAGCAACCTGACCTAGCTTTGCAGTTGGGCTGCTTGGAGGAAAGTTTTAGACTAGATGCCTCCAGAGACACCTTCTGACCTAATTTCTTACACAATTCTGGAAGCTTTTCCTCAGAGCAAGGAAAGAAAAAGAAAAAAAAAAAAAAGGATGCAAAGCAGTAGAGATGTCTTTTGACACAATTAAACCCCCTTAAAAAGTTTCCTGAAAAGAACTTATGTCTGCTACTGCAATGTCCAGCAAATTCAAGGTGCCCATTACTAGAATTTACACCTATCAAAATACAAAGCTTTACTTTCTGTATCTGTAAGATTAATACTGAAAATTGATATGTCAGAGGGCCCCACTGAACTACATCTCTTTTTATATTCACAATAATTCTGTCCTTTCCTCTACAATCTTATGTTAACCTACAAGATCTAATGGGGAGTGCTGATTTTCCTAGACTTTTTTATTAAAAGTATAGATATTCATTTTGGAGAACTTGGCCATAGACAAAGTTGCCCAAATTCTGCAGTTACGGGAGCATGCAATACTCCAGCTGCAACTGTTCTCAATGATACAACAGCTTCCAGGTACAGCAAGATGTCAAATCTGTGCAAAATCCATCTGCTTATCAAGAAAGGGGATCTATGATGTACTTAAGGACAGTCAGTTTCCTACTATTACAGATGGAGTTTTTGCATGACTTCCTGCATTGGAAAAAGTACTATTTGTGGAAAATTGACTTTGCATCATATATTCATTCTGCACCTGAGATTGCGAGACTGTGAAATACCTCTATGCCTTAAGCAGTTGCCACACATTTCCTAGTACCATCCTCAAGATCCCTTTTTCATGAAGTAAAATTCATGCAAAACCTAACTCCTGGCACAATTTTATAACAAGTTTACAAAGCAGATTTGCATTAAACTGAGATAAATTCATGAGAGAAAAATAGGAAGAGGATCATAAATCAATAATATCTTTATTAGAATAACTTCTCCTAAGGCATTTATTAAAAAGTGTCCTTTCCTATTGTGACAAGTGGCGGTTTTTTCCTGCTTTGGGAAGAATTATTACCGTAGATAAATCTAGCAGGGTTAGATCTTCTCCCCCTTCCTAGTCTCTCAAGTCTTTCTTCCCCCCAACTTTACTCTCACTGAGTGCTGGTTCTTGGATGTGAACCATCAGAACTTCAGTCTCCATCTGCTTCCAAAGCTCAGTATAATAAAATATTTACCTACTGGATGCTCAGATTACTGGATTATTTTAAAAAAGGGGAAAAAAAGAGATTAATCTTCAGATTTTTTCTGACTGCTCTCAATGAATGATTTGCAATTTTTGGTCAAGTCCTTATCTATGTTTTCTTGTGAAAAAAATGAAAAATAGAAGCATATTTTACAAATCTAAAGAGAATTAGCTGTATCATTTTAAAACACAGGCAATCTGCACGCAAATCAACAGGCAATCTGCAATCAGCACCCTAGAGCTATACCGTGCTGTTGATAGATGCTGAAGTAGTTCTCATCAAATGTATTACTTTGGTTCACTTCACAAGGACCTCATGTGCATAACTAATCATATTGGCATCACTCATGCCGTTCTTACGAAAAAAGTAAAAAAAAGAAAAATGAAGACTTATTAGCAACATATAACGAACTGCTCACTTACATCTAGAAGTCCACGTGTCCACCAACATCCAGAATTGCTTGTGAGAAAGCTCACACTAATAACACAGATATGCATCTGCTACCTGACTAGTTTTAATAAGCACTAAAAAAAACCCAAAATAAAAAAAAACCATAAAACTGGTAACTCAACAATTATTGTGCAGCATAAAACAGATCTTCATCCAATAGTTATAGTCCATTGTTAGGCTAGAATATTTTACAGTGACTTCAGCACTCAAGTATTTAGCAATTATAAAATGAAATTTCAACAGAATCAGTGAGGAAAATCTTGTGTTTACAGAAGATATTTCACTACAAGAAAAATGATCACATGAAATGAAAAGCAAAACATTATGAGAAAGAAAGCACATAACCAAAACCCTATTAATTCACATTTTCTAGTGAAAACTGTATTAATCATCTAATAAATGCAAGATGAAAAAAGAAAAAAAAAAACAATGAAAGTAGCAGCATCAACAAAATGGAGTGTTGCCCCTCTGCCCTCCAGCCCTTCCACTTCTGAAAACAGTGAATTTCAAATAAAGAGAGGAAAAAAGAAGAGAAATATACCCTAACGAAGCTAAAATAGGCTAAAGTATACTGAAAGGCTAAAATTGCTGAACTAAAATGTATTTTTCATGAGAGTATACATTTTGAGGATATTCTTGATAAAATCTATTAAATGTTTTGGACAAAGCTGCTGATGGTTTAAATTTAGCTGTCATCATTTTCTTCCTCATGATGTATTAAGGTGCACATAATTAATGTAAGAACGATGGTTTAAGAGGCTTAGTGTCTTTTCCCTGTTAGCCCCTTCCTTTTTGAGAGATATGGACATATACAGTGGACATAGAAAACATAAGTGTAGATTAGGCAGCTTAACAAGTGTGCTGGAAATGAACTAAAACATCAACCATGTAGAAATGGGCTATTTTAAGGCCCCAGCATCGCTCAAGGGTCCCAGATGAGTGCAAAGAAACAAAGAGCTTCACATACTCAACAGCGAGAGACAGCTCCCAAAACTTTGACCTTCTTTCCAGCTGCTTACTCTCTTCCTGTCTCTCTGGAAGTCATGAAAAGTCTCTGATAAGCACAAAGTAAAAGATATTTCTCATACCCTCTTCCTAATAGCATGGTCTTCTACACAAAGTACTGGCAAGTTGAAACAAAAACTGGAAAGCCTTTTGTTCCCTGCTACCTGAAAGCTGAGAGGGAAGGGAGGAAGGGCGTAGCGTGACGTCTTAAAAAAAGAATAAATCATATAAAATACTGTGGTCACAAAGAATAACCTAATAACGAAAAATACAAACCCACGTATTTGCACAGTAAGAAAACCCAGCAACGAAGTTTTGTGCTTGGTGGAGTGGTGGAGAACATTCTGCCGCTTCATCACTTCAAACATCTACCAGTTCAGGCTCTCAACTGAGAGAGCAGAATAAAACCACTCATTTTCTTGGTTCTTCTCTATGTATTCTATCCGGTGTTACGTTGTACTTTTCTTATCATCTCCAGAATTACAAGACTAGATTATCTGAGCATTCAGAGAGCAAAAGAGGATCTCTCTTAAATCTTCAATTTATAACATACTTTGTTGACCAGACTGCAAGTGAGGTAGCTTTGCAATCCTTCTATCGCTTTACTCTCTTTAGCTACGTAGTTATGAATTGATAACATCAACAGAACCACCCAGAAATGCTCAAAATGAGGAGTGTACAACAGTAAGTTCAGAAAATTCTGGTTCCATGAAAATTAGAAATTTTATAAACACTTCCATTTAGTCACAGGAACACAGCTTTCAAAACAGCCTATTAAAATTCCAGTAAAAAGAAAGTGACTGGCAGTAGAAACAAGTGAATAATTATGAAAGAAGATTAAAATCATGATATCCTAATTATTCCACCTCTGCATAGCACTTTCAGTTGATGTCTTAAAATTCATTTCTCCTGGGAGCCTCTGTGTGAACAAGAAACATGTTCACAGTCAAAAGCTGGAAAATAAAAAAGTGTCATTTCTTCTTAATTTTTTCCACAGAAACTTAAAAAAAGCCACAGCTTCAGAACTTGGGGAGGCAGGAGGGAGTATTTCCCATTGATGCATTCTAAATTATAAACCCCATATTTTTCATTAGCTCATGGACAAGCATCACAATACTATTTCTTCTAGTACCTTTTTCATGTAATGATTTTGGTTTTTTTGAACTAATTGTTCTATGTGTCAAAAATAAAGAAAGATTCTGAAGAACATCCTTAGCCCTCTTTTTTATGGTTCAGTTTTGAAACATACAGGAATACTTGCTTGGAAGATAATAAAGAACTGAACAAAAAAGAACAGGCACATAAAAAATACTCACTGTTTTTAAAAAAAAAACATTTTCTGTACTGCTTGCTGTATTATAAACTAGACTGTCCATTTTAATGAGACACAGCCATTGTATATTCATATTAAGAAATTCGGTAAGCAGGGAGCACAAAATAGTTTTAATATTAATCTTAAAAAACATGCAGTTTTCTCTCTTTTCCAAAATCTCTTTTCCTGGAAGTTTACACGGTATTTTGTCAAGAACTAATGCTGAATATTTTTACTGATTATAAGTTTCATCAACCATACATACCAAAGACTTTTATTTTTTTATCCTCTTCTATTACAAGGCTTTCAGAGTAGCCCAAAACTACTCTTAAAAAAAAAATTAAAACTGCAGGATTTTCAGACAAAATTTAACAGTTTTGAAAAGATTTCTCTAAGTTAAAGGAATACTTATATTAAAAGCATTTGCCTCTATCTTTTTTCCTTGTTAAGAACAAAAAAAATTGCTGAATAGCCAGTTTAATTAACTGGTTGATTCATTGCCTTGCCTTGATTTCATTCCAGCCTCCCTAGAAACTTGGATTCCACCTGCCTAGGCAAAAAAAAGTCTGACAGAAAATACCTATGGAAGACCATAGCTATGAAATTAATAATTTCAAAGAGATTATGTATGAACTACATGATGGCACTAGCAGGTAACAAACCCAGCTTCCTTCTTTGCTTTAATGCCACCAAAAGAACATATCCTCAAAGAGCCAGCAGTTCATTCCTCATAATAATACAGAAGTGATCCACAAAGTGAAGGAGGATCTTTATCTGACCGACATAACAGCATGAGAAAGCCCTAGGGAAGTCCCACGTGATCTAAAGAGAATCTTTAATTTCCAAATCTCACCAAACTGATCATTGAGTCTAATGACAGGCAAACCAGTAGAAGATTGTTTATATTGCTAAATAATCACAATGACTACCGTACTCCTACTGTTGGATGCTAGGCTCTAGGCTTATCTTCAATACAACCAAATTCCAAACATCTCAGAAATCAAATCTGTGTCCCCTCAGATAACTCACTCCAGAACCAACGCACCAGAATTGGACATAAAACTATATGTGGTGACCAAGATGGAAAACAGCCCAGTCAGAGTGACAAGAGACAGATCTGAAGTTCTATCCACTAGAATATGAAGCATTATATTCCAATAAATACGTTGTTAGAGAAGAGAAGGCTCTGAGGGAACCTTATAGAAGCCTTTGAGTACTTAAAGTGAGGCTACAGGAAAGATGCGGAGGGGTGGTATGGTTTTAAGCTGAAAGAGAGGAGATGTAGATTAGACATTAGGAAGAAATTTTTTACTGTAAGGGTTGTGAGGCACTATAACAGGTTGTCCAGAGGAGTTGTGGATGCCCCATCCTTAAAGGTTTTCAAGTCAGGCTGGGTGAGGCTTTGAGCACCATCATCCCGTGGAAGTTGTCCCTGCCCATGGCAGGGGACTTGGAACTGGATGATCTTTGATGCCTCTTCCAAACCAAATCATTCTATGATCATTTCTCTTTAAGAACATCTTTCCACTAAAGTACAAGTACTTATGAGTGCGAACTTCAGAACACTTGGTTTATTGCTCAGACTGAATACAAGTCAATCCCATGTTTATTTTTAAATTTCCTGCAATAAAAAGTTACAGAAAGTTGGAGATGCTCCTTTCCTACAGAGCAAAATAATAGAAATTTGAGATTGATCCCTAAGAACACACTATATCTGCTTCAGAGTAATAGTCTAAGAAGTAGTTGTTACATTCCTTAGCTGTGAAAAAAATGACAATCCAAAAGATAAAAGATCAGGGAACTTTTCTTTACATGGGGTCAAAATTTGAAATATCCTTCTCACTCAATTAGCCTATTATCATTTTGAAGCATGGCTTATACACTCTTTTTAATTCCTCTTCATCCACTACTTAACATTTGATAATGAGAGACACAGGAAACACCATTTCTTACTTGTAGCTAAACCCCCAAAAAGCAAATCTAATGCAAATCTCAGGTACATCCACTGAAACCCTATTGTTACCACTAACAGTATGTGGGGCTTTTGTGCAGACTACATCCATAAAATCTTTATTGCAAAGCTTTATTTATGTTCAGCTATGCTCCAAATAATTACCAAATCAATCATCATGAAATACCTTGGAGTCCAACCACGTTTCAGGAAGGACCGCAGTAATAAGTGTTTCCTGATGACAGGCTGTTTTCCTACTCTGTTTTTCCATTTTATTTAGATGCTGGATTTCTAAAGCAGCAACTTCAAAGTCTTGCGTTTCTAAAAAGCGTGAATTATTAATAGCAGCATGGTTAAGCTCCTGTGCATTATTCATTTATTCCTACCAACTATCTGTGCTTTCAAAAATCCCTCCCCTCCTTTTTCATGGAACTCTGTATGCCAAGGCACTTCACAACAGCAAGAGCGATGCATTGGTGGTTGCAGAATAGACAACAGTACCTGCTTGTACTATTGTAATATAAGCAAACTGCAGTGCAAAACATTTTATCTGAAAGTCTTTGGCATTTTAGCAAAAGGTTTTGTAGCAATTGCAAAATGTTGATCCCAAAGGATGTTGATTCCTCTTTCCCTGACTTGGTTTCTCGCCTAACAAGTCTTGCACAGTCCTTAAATGCTCTCCATCCCTGCATCCCATGATGCCTCCCGTTCCCCCAGGCAAAGCCTCTTCAGTCTGCGATGTGCTGCAAAGAGCTGATGCCAGGGAGCCATGGCTTTTATATCTTATTTAGTTCACAATTACTTCAACGATACACACAGAACGGACCCATTACGCTCACGAGGCGTAATACATGAGTTATGATGATGTTTGCAGCTTGCCTAAGTCAGAATTCTGGGCTTACTCTGGGTGTAGCTGTAACTATGCCAAAACAAATGCTTCTATAAGAGAGATAATCAGGAATAGCTATTCAGGTCTAAATTCATATTTTTAAGAAAGAATTTAATTGTCCCATGAACCTAGACTAGTTTTTAAAAAAAAAAAAAAAGCATATTTAGGTCAGCTTTTTAAAGTTTGAAGTTCAACACCTTGCAAACAGCATTAGGTGCATAACTCCTAACAATTAATGCACTATTTGATATCCAAGTGCTATTAAAAACCTTGACAGAGTACTCACCTGTGTCTTTGAAAATCTAAAAAAAAAAAACTGATCGCAAGCAATTCAAAGCTCGTCAGTTGTGACAGTGTTCAGTGTAATTTCATCTAAATGGCTTTGAAAATAAAACCTTCCTCTGCAAAGGACCAGCCCTCAGAGATGTACAAGCGTTTATTGAACGCTTATTATATATATAAAGTAAATTTTTAAAACATATACAAATATAAATATCTATATCTCATATCTACCTTTAAATGTACCAAAAAAATTGAAGACCTCCCCATAAGAGGAATTCAGACCCCTGGGCCTCTCCACTGAGACTATTCAAAATTGAGCAACACGTTCTACAATGTTTCAGGTTTAGGTACAATGTCAATACAAAAACACTTTACAGGAGAGTAAATCGTAATGCACAGGCCTTGTGTTTTTCTCTCAGCTGAAAGACCCGGCCTCTGCAGACCATTCAGGCATACAGAGTCTGCATTCAGGTGGTACGGTTTCTCTGAAGTATTTGGCTCTATGCACACGTTCATTATTTTTCACACAAGCAGAGTATCACCTTCTTCAAGATTTGAATGCCGTCTGCCTCCGTAAGTTCTTATGTCCTCTTTCTTTTAGCAAGTGACTTTGCAATCAATACCCACTGCTGAAGCTGGTGTTCTGACGTGGTTCTGTGCGAAAAGGGTTCTGTTGAGGTATCTGCAGATCCCCAGTGTACAGTCCTACTTCATCGTAGCTAAGGAGCACTGCTTACACACAGAGATTGTGCAGTATGTTCAGTCTGCTCTCACTACCTCGTGCTATCTTATCTATCTGTTTATCCGACCATATACCCACCTCCTATTTCTGCATCTCTGCATCATCACTCACCTTTCTATATTCATTTTTATTGACTCTTTTGTGCTGTAAAAATTCCTCATTATAATCTCTTAACTCATTCATAAATTTTGAAATTCTTAGGATTGTCTGCTTCTCCTGGCATTTTCACTGTTTAATCCCCTTTGCTCTTTTGTTGCTATTTTCTCATACTAAGTTACTTTTAGAACAGCCACACAGAAGGAAGATGAGCCACACAGAAGGAAGATGAGCCACACAGAAGGAAGATGAGCCACACAGAAGGAAGATGAGCCACACAGAAGGAAGATGAGCCACACAGAAGGAAGATGAGCCACACAGAAGGAAGATGAGCCACACAGAAGGAAGATGCTAATGGGTGGCCACAAAACGGCCCTAAAATAGAAAGGGCTCCCACTCCTGCCCTCCTAAAAAAATTTATTAATGTGTCAAGAAAATTAATTCATTAAAGTACTAACTCCACTGGTTTCATGAAGCAGAAAGACAAGAATGCGAATATTATGTACATCAGACCTTCCGGCTTAGAAAGGCAGTGAAGGTGGTGAAGTTACTACACAAACAAACAGTAAGGAGTAAGGAAGTTTTTGAGCAGGAATAATTCTACGGAATCAGAGAAGCCGTGAATAGAATATGACATTTGAAACGTTTCCTGACTCCAAAGCTTGCCATCATCACAGTAGTTATCTGGAGCATACACGACTCGCTACAGCTCTTCAGTAACTGTGATGTACTTATGAATTTTTCAGTGCAGATTTGAGAGAGCTCTAGTTTCCTTTGTTTGTGTGTCCTTCCTGAGCTACCAGTGCTACACAGAAATCCAGTAAGAATCAGAGCCAAGAAGCTAGAAAACCCATGTGTCTTCTTGTCCTATGTTACTACTAAATAACAAACAAAAGCTATAGGAATGATGGCGTTCAGTTGTTCAAACGGGATTTCTGCAGATACTCTATATGGGATGCTCTTCAAACCACGCTTCCTTTTCCTGAATTGCAGAGACTGAATCTTATCTTCTTGATTTCTTTTCATCTCAAGAGACCCTACCATTAAACAGATCAAATAGTCACATCATAAATGTTACTGTTTTCCTGGTGCGTGTGTATATTGGAGATGAACCAAAAGGGTAACTAAGATATCCGCTTCTCCAAAATCCCATTTAAAACAGTCAAATGGATTATGAATGAAACTGTGGCCTCACCAGTCAGACAAATGAACAATACCTCACTTAAGGAATTGTACTGGCTTGGCTTCAAGCCCTCACAAGCCAGATGATAACCCAAATTGAGGCAGACTTAGAATCTCATTCTGATAAAACAGTGATGAATTTGCATTCATTGAGGCTCAGAGTTGTTAAAATATATTTCTGCACAACGTAGCTTAGCTGTGAGTTACTTGTCTCTGATAAATCACCTACCAGAACATACGCTTTAGGATGTATAGAACTGAACTAATTCTAAAACAAGGTTGGTAAAGGGAATTTAAGATTGATGACATGGGCAACCCAGGTATGATGCTTTCTGAAAACATCACTGTATGCCCAAGACAACACGCTCTCTCCAGCTTAGACGCCCCCAAGCAGACAACAAGAGATCTTCATGTTGCTGAGCAAACTTGTGAACTTAGCACAGTTAATTTCTGCTATTACAGTATTCCTAAAATACAAATGGCTATTTTTTTTCCTCACTTTTCTCATTACTATGTAGCTGGTTCCATTACTTGGAACACAGGTTTCTTAGTACTGTTAAAGACAATGTTTCAATTTCTCATACTTGTTGAAGCTGTAAAATGCCCCTAATCATAAAATATATTGACTACTGCTAATTTTGTTGCAAAACTTTTTAACAAAATCTAGTATATTGAAACTACTATTATAAATATTCAACAGAATTTGCACTATCTGAATTCTATGGCGCTCATTTAGCGGATTTCAAAAATGACAAAAAGCAGAATAAACCAATCAAAATATGAAGGCAGAACTGGAACTTGCAGTTTTGTGGTGATACTCAATGAAATATAAATGGTAAAATGAGAGTTCTAAAGAAAATCAGCGTTGGTGGGGGTTGCCTATTTTAACCGGTCCTTGCTAAAGAAGTTTTGAAAAGCTTTGGAATAGATACAAGTTTTTTTCCATAGATAATACTATATCAAGCTATGTTAAACGGGAACGTAGGAAGTTAATGCCCAGACATCTTACCACAGCATCACCGCCTGCAGTCAGAGAGCACAGTTATGCAATATACCAAAAATTTCAAATTCCCTAAGATTTCTCATTTAAAATATCCATCCAGTTAAAAAAATGTAGAAACAATATTGAACTCATTTCTGCAGCACTCGTGCACCGCCATAACATAAGATTTAATATGCCATTTTTAATGATTGTTTTCAATGAATCTCTATATTTTACTGAAATTTCAAACCAAAACAGTATAATCTGGACTACAAAGCAGTATTATGGGCCCTTCGAAGGTGTCTGATTACAAAACCGAAGTATATCTTAAGTTGTACAGCCACACAAGGCAACAAAAATAAGAGCAAGTACAGGTGGGTAAATCTTATTAAAATTTGGGTCTTCCTTTTCAGTGCTCTCAGAGAGCACTGTAAATGGCACTATTTGAATAAGGTATCATTTTAAGGCAGCGTATTAATAACTGCATTGCCCTCAGCTTTCAGACTCAAGATGAGGATAGCTTTAAAATTTTCTGTACATGTTAGTGCTCCTTGGAATACAAAAGAAAGAGCTGAGCTTTAAAAATTTCTTTTACTCCCACTGACATGGCACCTGGCCTTTTTGCTCAGGAGAACAGCAGAGCGTCACAATCTCTCATAATTTTTTGTATGACAGAATTGCACCTTCTAGTAATTTCAGCAGTCTCTTTGGATTATTAAGCTTAGTAGGTCCACCTGTGCCACAGAAGTATCAAACATCTTTGGAGAACTCTCCATGAGACCCCTAATTACAAGTCCAAGTGTCCGAATACTGAAAACTCAGGAGCAGCATAAAAAATGTGATCTTTAGGTACCCTCATTTAAACCCACAAGTTAAATGCAAATAAAATTCACACGTTGTTTTATAAAGAATGCAGGTCATTAAGATCTTAAAATTAGAGTAAAGAACAATAACAAAGATGCTCTACTTTACAACAGCAAAGTTTCTCTAAAGAGCACAAACTGATGTAACAAAACCAGTTAATGAAGTAACAAGTGCCTCCATGAAGGAAGAATGACTGTAGCTTTTTAGAGATTCTCAACCCAACCCTCAATTCAGCTAAACTATGCTACAATTTTAGGTAGCTAATATATAAAATTAAACAAAGTATTTGACACTGATCAGAAGTTCAGATCTTTTATGTATTCTATGGAAACACTTGATTTGTTCAGAGGTCAAGTACTTTCAGAATAAATCCCTTGAGAAGCTAAATCAACGCTCTCACTGAAGACATAATGTGTACTTGAAGTTGCCAAACCCCTTCCTATCCTGTTACAGTACTTGAACAGCAAGCAGAAGCACCCCAAGTTAACCACTGGATTTTAATCTGCAGTCCACGTTCTGAGAACTCAAACACCACGCTAAAAGCAACTCTCATTTTTTCCCCAGCTTTGAAGTTGTTCATTAAAAAGCTTTGATTAATATCCCGTAAAAAAGGGGGTATTAAAAAGAACAATCATAATCAATAAAAGCACTCAGAAGAGTATGCAGGAAATGGCAGTCTGTATCAGGGCTAACTCCTAGATATTTAAATCTTAGGCATAATAACTGCATTGACTTTAACCTAAAATGAAGGTTTTACCTTCTCTCAAGCCAGAGACATTCAAACCCACTTACCATTAAGTATCTGTTAAAAGAAGAGCTTCTGGTAAATTAAGTTGCCTTTCCTTCTGAAGGATATAATTTTTCAGTAGAGCTCCTTAATAAAGCAAGCAATTGCTTTGCACTCAGTCCTGTACTCGTCACAGAAAACAAAGTCTACTGTAAGGCCATTGTATGCTTTTATGCCCTGCATTGAAAAGATGGTTATTCAATTGTGATTGAGATCACCTATCAAATGCTATGAGCTGTCTTTCCCTGGAATCATTAAGTTACAAATGGTCTATGGAGATGATCTTGGTCCTTGTCAACATTATGTTATTATTTCTCCTTTCTGAATATCTATGTATTATTTAGCAGTTTTATGCAAAACTGTATATTAATGTCAGATGATGGAGATATTTCTTTTCTAAAGGATAGTTGGGAAAAAACCCTGGTAAATAAGAAACATTTATTCCTTTTTCCTCTGACATAATTCTTCAGAGGCCATGGGTTGCATCACCTTTTTAAGGGGCAAAAAGTATAAGGTTATATATTTAATAATAAAAATCATATCTTTGGGAATATTACTGATGTGAGGAATTTCAGAAAAAAAGCAGTTTCTGCCACAACAGAAGTTAAAAATAACCACAAAATACTACACAGATGGCTCAACGGATCTAACGCACTACTGTGTAGAGGCGCAGATTAGTCTACCTCTAGGACATTGCTCTTTTTGATAGGCACACCTTTGGATACAAGCAGAAGAACGAAAGTTGTGGGAGTGAAGAAGAATGACATTCTGTTTTTCAAAACTCTCCACGTCCTTTTATAACACTATGTTGTGCTTTACTGCAGGTTTTAAAAACCTGAGGGTTTCACTCTGCATACATAATCTGAACAAAGAGCAAGACAAAACCACAGTGGCACATTTTAACAGTAACCTCCCACTGTGAACACCTCCTCACTCTGTCAAGAAGGAAAGAAAGAAAGAAAGGAAAAAAAAAAAAAAAATCAAACCCCAAACTATAACCAGAGACAATTCCTTAGGATATAAATGCATTTTTCTCCTTTTTTCCCTCCCTGTCTGGATTCCTAGACACTCAACAGACAGAAGAATTTGGTCCTATTCTTTGAAATCTTGTGAAAACAGTTTTGGTACCAAAATCACTACTTGTCTTCTCAGCTAGAACAAAGTGTTCGATGTGGGCAAGAAGACAAATGCTCTCTAACCCATCCTATCTCCAATCTTAAAAGTTACCTCCCTTCAGCAAATGAGTTTGACTATTATGTTACCTGGCAATAGGAACAGGTTCTGTTTCTAAAATGTTAAAATTTCTTTTTATTTGTTTCCAGGAACTGTTATCTTTGTTGATTTATACCTTTCCTACACAATTGAGAATGCACATAAAAATAATGCCCTTTCAATCCCCCAAAGAAATGAAGCTTGGTCTTAATGCAAGTGAAGCATACAAGGCACAGCTGCGATGGGCAGTTGGCCATTTCATGAGGATTACCACTGATTCAAAAAAACAAGGGAATTTAGGGCACTGTTTTGTGAGCAGCTATGAAACAAACAGAGCATTTAGTGAAAACCTCAGCTACAGTCAGTTAGAAATGACAGTAACTCAAATCTTAAATTTAAGTAGGAGAATGATATAAAACACAAAATTTGGAAAAAAAACCACAACCAAATGACACGATGCTCTCTGCTGCTGAGAGATCAGTGAACTTCAGAGTACCAGATTCACAGCTGCTTTTAAATGTCTCATGATTAGATTACGTGTTCTAGATGATGAGCTTAGTTTTTCTGCAGCCTTTTGCCCAAGATTTCATGCTGTTCTCCCTCATCCGTAAAAGCTGTAGGGTGAGAACAACCGAGACTGAACTCATTCATAACATGTGAGATGTTCAGGAAAGCCATACGTTTAAGAGTCAAGTACAGGTTCCATGGCTCCTTAACAGCATTCCCCCTCTTTTCCAAAGCCTCACAATGGAGCAAGGGACCTTAATTAGGAATTCTTAAGGAAAAAGGAGAACATCAAACTTTTTGATAACTAACTGGTAAAACCACTAGTTTATCATGATGTTTCACGACCACCGCAAACATACAATTTCTTAAATCATGTGTCGTGGCTTGTTTTCAACCAAACGTCATCCCGGAACATAATGAAGTTATGGGTGTTTTGGGTGAAGCTGAAGAGCTCCTGAAGGACCTTGACAGGGACTCTGGAGCTTGCTAATCATTGCTAAAATATAATAAGTGCTTTCTAAGGATTGACACTGTGGCTTCAAGTCACCCGATGCTTTTATAAGCACATTTATGACTGACATCAGAAAATAACGATCTTTTACACTAATTCATTAACTTTGAACCTGACTAAACTAGATCTTTTATAGTTTGTAACAGTACCACTCGTTACTGCACACAAGACAGGCATTAAATGTAAAACTTCTACAGCAAGGAGCTAATATTATTATGGAATTACCAGAATGGAGTAAGTGCTTTGAATTATTTATTTTCCACAAACCATTCAAAGAGAAGGACTTGAATGAGGCAAAATCCAATAAGTGAAACCATGATTTATGTATGAAGCATACCCTATTAAATCAAAATTTATGGCATACTGTGCTCTAAGAAAAAAAAAGAATTTGTTAACAACTATAATAATGGGAAAGTGCAAAGAATGAAAGAAATCTCAGTTTCATCTTGTATGCTCAATGAAAGAAATCTTGGTTTCACCTTATCTGTCAAAGCAGAATTAGAGAGAAAAAAAAAATAGTAAAAACGTCAGCTCCAGGATCAAGAAGAAATATAAACAAATTTCATTGTGGGAAATACCTTTTTCTATCATGAACACGGAAAAATGATTTATAGCAATTGTAATCACAACTGAAAATTCACTTTTATGTTTGTTGACTAGCAAAAGCTTTTGTTTTGCAGTTAAAGACCCCAAACAAACAAACCACAAGGACTGAAATTAAGAAGTAACTGCACTGGTAATGCCACTCCCGCATGATTCCTGCTGCTGTAATTAATTGGGATAACAGCCTGACATACAGACTAACGCCAGGAACACCGGCGCCAAACTCCACCGGGGGAACGACCTGTCCGCATCAGTCACATCACCTGCACAACGACTCAACACAACCCACCGGGCACCGGTGCTCCGGGAGAAAAACTTTCTCGCCGAGGGAGAGGCTAGCGGAGACCGGGGAGGGGAGGCTTGGGGAGGGGATGGAATGGGACGGGAGGTACCGGTCCGGACCGAGGGTCAGACCAAGCTGGTGGTGGGATGGGGTGGGATGGACCGAGCCGGGGATGAGATGGGATGGGGTGGGATGGACCGAGCCGGTGGTGGGATGAGACGTGGTATAGGATAGGGTGGAAGGTACCGGACCAGACCGGGGGTCGGATCAAGCCTAGGATGGGATGGCCCGGACCGGGTGTCGGACCAAGCTATGTCCCCACCACCCCTGCGGCGCGGGAGGGCGTCTCGCCCTCCCGGTGCGCTGCAGCCTCACGCCTTGCAAACCGCTCAGCTACCCACACGCACAGCGCGGGCTGCCAGCATGCGGACACGCACGGGCAATGCGAGCCGGCACGCACAGAGGATGCTCCCCGTGGCACCGGGAACCGCAGCGAGAACGTGTGCGTGTGTCCTCCCCGCTGCCCGAGCTGCTCCTACTGACCTTTCTGCTGCTTAAAGGACTGGATGGAACCCGAGTGATGAACCATCTTGGCGGACAGCACACCCTGCCAGCCGCCGGCTGCGGGGCGGCTCAGCTCCTCCCGCCCCGCTGCCCCAGCCCCGGCTCGGCTCGGCCCCGCCCGCCCCGCAGCGCCCGCCCCCCCCCCGCCGCCGTCGCTCTGGTGACGGGGGGAATGGCGGCAGGCGGCTGGGATGGCGGGGGGGCGGGCTCGGAGCTGTCAGCTTCCCCCTCCCACCCCGGCGGGGAAGGGGAGCTCAGGCGGCTCTTTGAATCCTAGAATGGTTTGGGTTGTAAGGGACCTTAAAGCCCACCCGGTTCCAACGCCCCCTGCCGTGGGCAGGGACACCTCCCACGGGATCAGAGTGCTCAAAGCTTCATACACCTCCACGACTTCCCTGGGCAACCTGTGCCAGTGCCTCACCACCCCCACAGTCCAACATTTCTTCCTAATATCTAATCTAAATTGCCCCTCTTCCAGGTTAAAACCATTACCCCTCCTCCTACCGCTGCACTCCCTGATAAAAGAGCCCCTCTCCAACTTTCCTGTAGGCTCAGTTTAAGCTCTGTAAGGCTGCTTTAAGTTCTCCTTGGAGGCTTCTCTAGGCTAAATATGATTGTTAGGATATAATGCTTCATATTCTAACGGCTAAAACTTCAGATCTGTTTGTTGTCACTCTGGGCTGTTCTCCATCTGGGTTGCCACGTGTAACTTTATGTCCAGTTTTGGTGCATTGGTTCTTATCTGAGGGGCCACAGATTTGATTTCTGAGGTGTTTGGGATTTGGCTGTATTGAAGACAAGCCTAGAGCCTAGCATCCAACAGTAGTAGTACTGTAATCATTGTGATTATTTATCAATATAAACAATCTTCTACTGTTTTGCCTGTTATTAGACTTAATGATCAGTTTGGTGAGATTTGGAAATTAAAAATTCTCTTCAGATCACACGGGACTTCCCTAGAGCCCTTCTGTCCCTGTTGTGGTACCATGAACGTCTGTTACCACCAGCCTTTTTTCATACATGCTATCCATCTTACAGTCTTAATCTTACTGGAGGTAGCCTTTTACAAAAAGACAGTGAATGAAGGATTCAAGGCCTGATGTGCACCATTTCTACGCTATTTATGCTATAATTTCCCTTTTCTCCACAGTGCATGCCAAGAGGCTCGTTCCAGATGATAAAAGATTCTAATTTACAAGGCTTTAATTTCTTCCCCCGTCTCCTTCCACTCATGTTATTCCTTTTGGATTCTGAGTAAATTTCACAACAGTATCATTCAACTTATGTTAAATGTTTTGGTTTAAATTTTTTCCCACAATAATCTTTCTCTGATCCTCCAAAATTCAGTCAGTTCAATATTCTAGCCTGTGTTTAGAGTATCTCCTCTTCTCCAATTAGGGATACACACTTTATTTACTCATAGAAGTTACTTAAATCAGCTATTGCAATGTCTGCAGCTAATGACAAAATCTGTGTTCATTCCTTCAAAGTCTGGGGCTCCACTTGTGTGCTAGAACATGTCCTGGAGATTTCCTCCAACAAAAGCTAGAACTTTCCCATAGTCGTCTGGGGCTTTCAGTATACCATCTGCTTAAAAAAATTACGTTTGCCACCCCTTACTACACATTGGTCTGTACTATAGAGTTGTACTACTTTATCTATTTCAGTTTATTTAAACAACCACCATGGATACACACTTTGGTTTTTTGGTATAAGGATGTTTTTCCACTGTGCAAACATGCTACACAGCCATATATAAACCAATACATCCATATAAGGGTTCTTACGGGTAAACAGCTAAAATTGCATCTTATCTGAGGAGGTATTCCCCAACTCTTTTTTCCAGAGTATACCAGACATCGCTTTTCAGTAAGGTGCAGCTGACACATCCAACTGTTACCGGAAGGGAAAAAAAAAAAAACAAAACAGCTTACCTCCTCAAGACAGCTGACTAAATTTTGTTTTCATTTGGAACATTTGCAGAAGGTTTGTTGTCACTCAGTTTAGGAAAAGATGTAAAAGCTATGGTGCTGAGAAGACATTATCCTACTCATTTGTCAGTCTCCAGTGGCTTTCTGCACACTGAAGGTAAGAGATGAGGCATTCCTCTGCACTCCTGCAATTTCAGGAAAACTGCTGGGAACAGCTCTTTCCTGCTGAGAGACAGCACTATAGATATTGCGTGGCAGAATAAGGCAAGTGGAGACGAGCCAGGCTGGCTCCTGTTGATCAACAAATGCTGGAAAATCAGCAGCAAGCCAAAAGAAAAGGTAGAATCAAGTACTTGTTTATTTTTAAGGTTTAAGATAGTCTTTAGAATGGATAAGTAGGGTTAAAACCAAGTCTATAACCACCAATTGAGAGTTACCAGGAGAATAAAAAATAAGTATAGTACAAACTATAAACTTAGTACTTAATAATCATATCTAGGCTGCAAACAGCAAGTGTAGTTCTTTCACTGTAAGGTTTTAAGGCAGAGCTATTTCTCCTAAAGACCTTGGCTGACACTTTTGACTTACAGGGGAAATATAAGAGCAGCACACATTATGCTTCCATTCTTACCAGAGGAAAACAAGAGGACCATTATCTACTCTCCTGTGATAACAATCTACAAAACGCAAAGGGAGAGAAAAGGTGCTGATAAGTAAAATTATGGACTTAAAGATGTTATCTCACACACTTTTGGAAAAGAGGCTGTCAGCTGCCTGGTACTCAGCACCACCCATCTAATTTCTGGTCCACTGCCCTCCATGGAAAGTTACACAACTCTTGAATTCAAACAGATTTGTCTGACCTTATTAGTGCACAGAATGATGGGCAAAGACAGCCATGCTAACGTAGTGCTTAGAAACCCAGTAGAAGAATTAAATTCCAAGAACGGAAATGAGTTATTTTTCTACTTGTTTCTTAATAATAAAGCTCTATTTTTAGCAGTAGATAACATGTACGCATGAAACTGCAGATACGACAGCTGGGGGTAAGGTCTGCGAAGAGAAGAAAAAAAATACCTCTACAAAGGTGTTTTAAATTGAATCCTTCACACTGTCAACTGACTAAGCTTGATAATTGTAAATATGATAATATGAGAATCTGGAAAGGTAATTCTTCTGTAAGTAAGGAGAGATTGGTCTAGTAACAGTATTTTTGTAATGCAGACAACAGAACAATTATGAATTGATGGCTAAGCTACACAGGAGGTTCTTAAGCTTCATATGCACAAGTTACATTGGCTCTGAAGCTTATTAAAATAAAATCTTACCATCTAATGAATACTCTGTCTTTTGAAATAATTAGTTATATTAAGACAAGTCTCACATTATCTCTCTGTAATATTTTATAAACTTTTCTAAAATAGATCAAAAATCTGGAATTAATTAAGAGATCAAGATCAAACAGAATTAGTCTTAAACGATGTATCTATACAAGTCAAAGAAACCAAAGGCATGATTCAAAAGCTTAAGGTTGATGTACGTGCACATCTGACTGAGGTTTTGCTCACATTTAAAATATTCAGTTTTGACGTTAAGATTAACTCTGCTTTATAGATAGAAATGCCTTTTTCTTGAGAGACAGTCTTTGCCAGGAGATTAGAAAGTGAGATTTGCTATTTTGTTCTCATTTCATCTTAATATGTGTAGCTCTATGTATATCTGTATTACTTGGGATCTGTAAAATATTTTCCTGATAAGGAGGATTGAGTCTCCAGATTTACCTTCTGTCAGGAAGATGTGTTGCTGGTGTAATAGTCTATAGAGACAGATGTTTTATATTAAATTTTGTACTTATAGTGCTTTTCAGAAAGTCACAGGAAATAGAACCTTAAATTAAAACCTAATTAGTCTCAAAAGTTAATTATAGCCAGCTGTTAACTATTGCCCAGAAAGAAAACTAAATTTGCTCAAAAAGGAACTCATGAGGTTCAGCAAGTACAAAAATTCTGCATGTGGAAAAACCCTATACATGCATCCAGCTCTGATGGGAAGGACCCAAAGGTTATGGGAAACACCAACTTGAATACCAGCCAGCTGTGCATTTGCATCACAAAAAAGGCAAACCTTAGGAGAAATGTAGCCAGCAGATCAAAGAGTTATTAATTCCCTTTACTTGGCATGACTATAGCTGCATCAGCAGATTTACATCTGGCTTTCCCACTTCATAGCCTCTCAATTCAGGAAAGGTGTTGGAAAACTAGAGAAGGTCCATAAAAGGGCCACCCCAGGCTGGTCAGGGAGAAACTGTGAGACGCTAAAGAAACCAGATTTATTTAATCTGAAAAATAAACTTTGGAGTTCCAGCAACTAACAACTAGTTGAAAGTCAATTACAAAGATGACAGTGCCAAACTTTTAGTGCAAAATTATCTGACTAGTGGCAACAGCCACACATTATGGCAGGTGAGGTCGAGATTGACCTCTAGGAATAAGTTCTTACAGCACTGGTAATGCACCATCAGAAAAGGTTACCGGCAGAGAAGTGAAATATCTATCCTTGAAGGTTTTCAAAATTTGCTTTGACCGAGCTATGTCTGACCTAGTTTGATGATGACAATGGTAAAGCTTCAGAATAGGAGGTTTGATTAGATGGCCTTCAATGGTTATAAAAGAGGATGTAACAAAAAGCAAATGTAAGGGATTTGAAATGACAGTAATTCAAACGAGGAAGTAGAAATACAATTCTGAATTGTTATTAAAAAAAGCTATAAAGTTATACATTTTTTTTCATATCTCTAATGAAGGATTTTACTGAATATATGCTCTTCAAAGCGCAGAATAACAAGATGATATTTAGTGGTCTATAACATAAACTAAAACTTAAATGTTCCTTCTGAAATACAACAATTCCTAAAATTCTCACAAAGTACAATTTCTGAAAAGTTTGCACGAAGATTTTTGGGATCAGGTTAATTTCTTATTCTAAAGTGATATCTGAGTAAGGAGACTAAATGTTTACAGCAGCACCAAAAATTATTGATTTTCTATCAATTTTTATGTAATACATTTAAACAGTATGAAAAATTAATGTTTACAGAATTATTGAGTTCATCTCTTTCAATGAGGGCAGTTCTGTAATATTTAATACTGCAATGCAAAATACATCTTGTTCAATATTTGCAGTCACATTGTTTGCAAATGTTCTGATCTTACTGAAAACAATGGGAATTTTGCCATAAACACTAGCACGATGAGGAGGCCCTTCGTTAGCTCTGATGAAGCTGTCATTCTGGAGAATATCTAGAAAATAGATTATGGAGCATGCTGAAGTGTGCAGTTGATGAATTAAAAAACCTGAACATTTCTGTAAAGTTTTCACTTTGTGTTGCTAAGACACTAACCCTTGAAATCTCAGCAATTTCCATATTTTAATATTTCATTTCTATGGTAATTTAAGAGATTTTTCTCTCAGACTGGATAGAATGTTCTTATATCCCTGGAAATGACTGTTTTCTGATTGATATAAACTGTTTGGGCATTTATTCTGTAGCTAGCTCACTGTAATCGCATGCTTATTTTTAAGTTACTTTTTTCCAATTTTGACCTTAACCGATCCAGCTAACTCCAGAAGCAGAAAGACATTTACAGTTCATATGTTTAGGAAAATTTAATTTCCCTCAGCAAAGAAGCTCTAAAATATTTGGGTCCAAATGCCAAACTAGGTTTCTAAGGAGTGCAGGATACTTGTGCCTGCAATACAGGAACAGACGTAGACAGAAGTTAAAAGATGGTGAAGTGCCAGTTTGCTAAAAAGATCTTATGTAATAATGCTGAGAGATTGTATAGAGAGCACTTAATGTCAAGAAACAGGTAAAGAGGGAAAACCAGAATTAGTATAGCAGCATCCATTATACACACTTATCCAAATTTCCCAGGTAGGCAACTTTCTATATATTCATATTTTTCTTTTTTATTGTACATCTCAGTCTTGTTGTTTCACATTTCAGCTGAAACGAACAGCAAGAAGGATTATTGTTATCCAACTCTGCAGTGCCAGCTACCAAAGTGCTGCAATAATTCTTTTTCTGATTAGCAGCCTAATTTGTAAAGAAAATAATCATAGACTAAAAAAAATCTCTATCAATGAAACTATCTGTCATCTAGTTTATGTTTCAACTGTGTAGACCTATTCCATAAATCTGCGAATCTTGTGTTTAGTACCACATTCTCAGCACAGAAACCTCAAGATTAACAGTAGTAGATACTTTTAGAAACCAAACATTAATACAGTCCTTAGCTGTATACTCTGAATTTACAGTAAAACAAAAAGTTATCATTAGGCAATTGGTTCCTGGTTTTTCTGTTTCGTGGGTCATCAGCTCCTCTGTTACTGCTTAATGCATTTCTGACAGCCAGTTCTCTGATAACCTCCAAACTAATAGTTCTGGTTTGGACTTCCTTACTTCTTAATATTTGTATTTCGTTGGCCCCATACTTGGGCTTTTTCCAAACTATATTTTTTTTACCCCACCACCCCACCAAAAAGCTAAGAAAGAGTACCTTACAAACTATTAAAAGGAGCAATAAAGAAAGGCAAAATATGGGAGGAATGAGCACAGTTTACGAGCACGGCCAACCCCTTCCTGTGTAAAACCCCTACCTGGATGTCATTTGGCTGTTTCCACACGTGTCAAGATATAAACAGTTTGGCAACAGTACGTGAGCTTGTCATGTTACCTGCGCATTAGGGAGAAGGGAAATTCATTGATACAATTCATTCAGGAAAAACAATCTTTTCCACTATACATTTCTTCACAGAACTCAGAACAGTGAAGTCCCAAGTCCACAGCTGAAAGTCCTAGGATTGCAGTAATACAAACAAAATAGATCAACAAAAACATTAGGGTATCCTCTTGGCAGCCAAGTAATGTCACTACACAGCAATATCAGACTTTCCAAATTGTATAAAGCACTATGTTCATATAAGGTAATTCAATTTTTTCTCACAGCAGGCCTGCATTCCTTGTCAGCCAACTCCCCACCTTTCAAAGGAGGGGGAACTTTATCAAAGAGTGTAGTGACAGAACAAGGGGGAATGGTTTTAAGCTGAAAGAGGGGAAATTTAGATGAGATACTAGGAAGAAACCTATTATTGTGAGGATGGTGTGTCACTGGCACAGGTTGCCCATGGAAGTCATGGGTGCCCCATCCCTGGAAGCGTTTGAGGCCAGATTGGATGAAGCTCTGAGCAACCTGGTCTGGTGGAAGGTGTCCCTGCCTAGGGACCGTCTTTAAGGTCCATTCCAACCCAAACTATTCTATGATACTACGTTTCCATGATTTTATTTCACTATTCTATGATACTAGATTTCCATGATTTCATTTCTTCATTGCAGAATAATCAGTGAAATCATAACAAGGTGTTTCAATTAGTATCTTCAAAGAAATTTCTATTTTCAGCCTCATGGTCACGCGCAACTTTTGTCTTCTTTCCTGTTTCGTGACTGGACTCCCTCATGTCTGCAAAACCCCATAGCAGACAATATGTCCTCATTCCAGCTCTCCACTAGAATTATGCCATGTATTTTCTCAGACAGCAGTATCTGAGAGTGGATCAACGCCAAACATGTGAGCTGTGAGCCCACACACGTATTTACCATGCATCAATCATCTCCCCATCATTTTGGAAAAGACATACTGAGGTGGGTTATCCCATCCCACAGACTTCTGTATTTCACTGCCACAGAACTCGCCTGCTTGGCTGTACCAGGTGAACCCCCACAAGAGCGATGCTTCCTAGCATTAACGCTACAGATATTGTCTCTCAGAGAAATTAGCACAATGCTATCTGGCCTAGTGATCCAATATTCTGACCTGGGAAGAGCTATACTATTACACAACTTGAGGATAAACAATAGTAACGTTCCAGATTTTTTTTTTTATAAAATTGATCTCTGAGTGTCTTTAACATCACAAAGTGCAATAATATGGGCTTTATAAAAAGCCTTCTTTTTTTTTTTATATTAAAGGGTAAAATGTACAGTGCCTTGTTCCATAACTGAGTATTTCATGTAGATTGTCAAAATAGCTAAGACAGATGGAAAAGTGATGTAAGATTTTCACATGTAATATATTTGCGATCACGATTTTCAAATATATATATTGGTTTTAATTTGGTCATGCTTTATCAATGTCTCTGAAAATTTCAAATAATAAAAAACCCTTATGTATTTCTGTTTTGAAGAGTCAGGAAGAAAAAATGTTTCGAAGTATTTCAAAGTCTTGTTGAATTTGCAACCCAGAAAGTCAAAGTAATGCAGTAAGGCTTGATACCTGAGGAGAAATTAGATATCAGGAAGGTTATCACAGGAGAAGCACACTTTTCTTGCCTACATACACCAAACTAATTTAATAGCATGATCATATACTCCATATAAGCTAAAAGGACCTAAGTCAAATCAGCAGTGAATGTTCTCAAGGATTTATTTTAAAAGATATGTAGAGTACGCTTTGTTCCTATGCACACCCAGATAGTCTGTAAAAACATGGCTTACTCTCAGAAGATATATTTATTTCTACGCCTCTTACATGAGCCAAGTGAACTCACTGCAGACAGGGTATTTGTACGTTACTTTACCCTGGACAAATAGTAATGATATGCCAAATGCTGTAAAAAAAATAATCTCTTGGAATACATAGTATATACACTGTTACAGAATAATAAACAAGAGAGTGAGTGCTGGGACTTGTTGACTACTCATCAGATGCACCTGCAAAATGAGAATGTAAATAAGACTTATCAAAAAAAATGGTTTCTTTTTAATGTGCATCCTCTTCCCTCTTTCCCTATTTAAATTCTTCTTTTCCGTTTCAGGCAGTGTTGTATTTCTCTAGTCTTTTTATCCTGAATCATACATTGATCATGTGAGCTGTGTGGCCACAGAAAAAAACATAAAAATGCAGTCAGCTTCTTTTCTGATTAGAGCTAAAGCAGATTTGATTTTCTGAAGTTTCAGCCAAGCCTTGTCCACGTAAGTAGAAGTAAAACTTCGTTTTCTGAAAGTTAACCACATGTTTTTTCAGACAGGGTCTGTCTTCAGAAGTGGTAAAGCTTATGATTATCACTGAAGTAACAGGGCGTTGGCAGGCAGAAAGACCATTGTTCTGTCCCTATGGAAATAAAGTTCATTCTCAAGTTGGTGGAATGCCATAAGCACAAGGGGTGAAAAAGGTTCACACCTGCAGAGAGGAGCAGACAGGACAGGTGACCCAAAACTGACTCAGTATTCCATCCCATATACATGATACCCTGTACAGAACAGAGACGTCTATCACAAGGCTCAACCCTTCTTTGATGGCCAGCATCTAATACAGAACTTGTTTGCCGTTTTTTCTCTGATCCCAGATCCACAAATTCCTGAATCCAGTTCCCGAGTATAGCTTGCATCTGCCGCCGAGTCCAGCCCAGGACCTTTCCCCAAGCCTGCTCTGCAGCACCAGTAGTGACACAGTCATTGGGCGTTCAATATTTTATATTTGTATATATTTCATTGTTTTCTTATTAATAGTGTTTTTCTTAATAATATTATTGTTTCATCAAAGTCATTTTAGTTTCCAGCCCACAAGGCTATTTCTCTCATTTCCTTTTCTCCTTTCCCTGGTGAGGTGGGATTGGGATCACAAGTGCTCACGCTTATCTGCTGATCAAGCTGGGAAAAGAAGCTAAACTGTGACAGCTTCTTACACCTTTAAGTATAATTTTCTAAGACATTACTGTGGATTGAAGGTTTTCTTCTCTAAAGAGGGTGTCGCTAGCTTAAGTTTCTCTTTTTACCTCTTCTTTTAAATGGAAACTGGAGAAGTTAAGAAAGTGTGTAAATGTCAGTGCAAAAGATTGATTTTTTTTACCTGAGAGAAAAATTGCATTTTTCTTTTAGCTTTTACAGTAGATGTAAGGGCATAGCATTTTTAATGTGATTTTCTTTAGATAAAGCGAATAGTAAGCCAAGAATTTGGTCTTCTTCCCTTCCACCTATTTTTTCCCTATATGGCACCTTCGCAAGAACCACAACATACTTCCATTTCACTGTGGGGTGATACCATAAGGGACTACATACAGGTACTCTCTCTCTATATATATAGATGTATTCTACAGACTTTACATAGGTTGTAAAGTAGGTAAAGCGTTCCTGCAGGCTCCTGGGGGCTGGTAAGGGGACCGGCTTGCTGCCAGGGCCCACGCTGTGGAAGGGGGCTTTTCAGTTCATCTGACTTCAACAGAGAAATAGGGATAATGGATGCTTTTTCCCAAACTCACTTTCTACACTCTGGATTGCTAAACCTATTGAGAAATTTGTTGCTTTATTCTTTCATAGTTACTCATTTTTTGGTGGGATTGGGTTGAGAAATGTAAGGGTGCCTAAAAGGTCTGAAGTTCAAGATTAGGATGAAAGCTCATAAGGCTTTTGTCTTTACTTGATTTGGACCATTTCATCTAACAAATGACAAAATCAGGATGATACATACAAACGGAGATACTGAATAACTGAATGTATCATCTGTTCAAATCCAGACCAAGTATTCCATCTTGCTGCATCCCACTGATTACATTCATTTATGCCTGAATTAACAGAAAGCCGGAAGCACTGTATCTAACGTCTTCAATTTAAGTATCACAGGTTATTTGCTTTTAAGTTGGAAGGACAATTTAGGACTCTGTATTTCCACATCCAATTTTATAACGCTTTCATGTGAAATAAATTTAACAACTATTCAATATCTGATTCCAAACAACCTCAAAAGAGACTGATCATTTTTAACTTGGAATTGCACACTGAAAATGCATTTATTTTACTTAATAAGATAGTTGTAAATTTGGGTAATAGCAGGACACAGCTTTCCAAGTCTACCTTTTCTGTTGACATTAGGTAGGATACTTGCCATTCAAAATCTTTAAAAATAGCAATGTTTTTGTAATGTAAATAGTCATTATTTTTGTGTTAATATGGAATTATACTAATTACACAATGCATCATTATTTTTAGTAAATTACCCAGGCTAGTTACACTTAAGATGTATTCTTGGAAATGAAAATCTTATCTAAAATTTTATTTATTGAAAAATATATATTTGGTACTGCATGAAGATACATTAGCAATCAGTTCTATTTCTATGATAATCACAAAAATAAAATAGAAAGAAAATGAGCACATACTTACTTCTTGCTTGCATATAGCATTTTGATTTCACGTGCTGTGAAGTGCTACATCTCAACAGCTTGTACTGCTCTTTAGGCGAACGTTGTTCCTGACTATTAAGGCTGCAGAAGTATCATGAACTGACTAACTGTACTGTATCTTATTTTGGCATCATTTGAAACTATACAGATGAAGTAAGCTGTCAAGAGCAGAAAAATATTTGTCAGTCTCAATGCACCCAAGGCAAAATCTGCAAATTGTTTTCACATACTCATTTTAACTTCTTGTTTTTAAAATATACGCACTTGAAATTCATAATTTCCCTTTATAAACTGAAAATAAGAGACATACAGCACATTTGTACATTGTTGTCCAAATCCAAGGACTGCAGTTTCTCAAAATGAAAATGCCAGTTCACCTCAGCCTGTCGCGTGCTTCTGCTTTCAGAGTTTATCTCAAAAGCACACACTGTGAGGTCTGGAGAAGAGCTTGATGGCTTTATGGTGTGCACTTGGAGGATTAAGAATAATGGCTAAACATGTATTTAAAATTATTTTTGGAGCATTCTTCTTTCCTGTAGAGGTGTAAAGAAATCGTACTCCAGTCAGACTGTGTAAGTTGCAAGCATACACTGTGTCACTTGCACCAGATCCTTCCGTTACCAAAAACAGTACAGCAGAATACTCAAGAATTGGTCCCCACCACATGTGTAGAGGAAAAGACCATAACCTGGCAAGTGTACCACTTCCCCCAGCTCACATGCACATGGGAAAAGCCAGTAGGGAGGTCGTTTTCAACTGTTGTACCATCTATTTCAAGCTTCAGAGAAGCAGCATCGTATTTTTAACTTCTTCAGGAAAATGTTTTGCCAGATCACCGGCAAAACTTAAGTTTATAGTTCAGTTAAGATATGTAAAGTGGTGTGCTGGTACCTAAGATGACAAAAGGTGGGGTGCTTAAGGAGAGTAAGCGCGATGGCTACAAACTGAACATTTCAAGAAAGGTAGGGCATGTTATAAGCAGTTTTAGCTTTAAACAAATATCCCAAATGAAAAGCCCCATGTTTTTTTCACCTTTCTGCTTTTAGCTGTGTTATGAGTCAAACAAAGCTCAATTTGACATCAAGTGAGAAATTTTCCTGAGAAACATTATGGCTGCAAAACCCATAGTCAGCATTGGCCTCAAGGAAGCCACGGGGTTCTGAAAATTATCAGCTTGGCTAGGATAGCTCAGGCTGCCTCTGCAAACTGTCAGCAAGTAGAGCTCTGTGTGTCTATATCTGTATGTATATCCCTATTTACACAAATGTATACATACAGATACACATATGCATATTTCTCACTACTCTTCCGAGGAAAAGAATCCTGCTAACACAGCAGGCTTGAGCATAGCGTGCCATGGAGCGCTGCGGGGCATTGTGTAGGGTGTGAAGGCTCCTCTGGGAAAGGCAGGTCACAGTATCACAGTATCGTAAGGTTGGAAAAGACCTTTGAGATCATCGAGTTCAACCTATGACCCAACACCTACACCTACTCCTACTTGTCAAGTACACCATGGCACTAAGAACCTCATCCAAATTCTCTTTGAACACCTCCAGGGATGGTGACTCCACCACCTCCCTAGGCAGCTCATTCCAATGGCCAATCACCCTCTCAGTAAAGAACTTCTTCCTAATGTCAAGCCTAAACCTCCCCTGGCGAAGCTTGAGACCGTGTCCTCTCGTTCTGTCACCGGTCGCCTGAGAGAAGAGTCCAACTCTTGCCTCACCACAACCTCCCTTCAGGTAGCTGTAGAGAGCAATAAGGTCTCCCCTGAGCCTCCTCTTCTCCAGGCTAAACAACCCCAGCTCCCTCAGCCCCTCCTCATAGGGCTTGTGCTCCAGCCCCTTCCCCATCCTCGTCGCTCTCCTCTGGACACACTCCAGCATCTCAACATCCTTCTTAAACTGAGGGGCCCAGAACTGGACACAGTACTCAAGGTGCTCAAGTACTCAAGGTCGAGGTGAGGAAAGGGGGAGGGTGAAAAATAATCTTCAGAGACCCCTGAAAGTCATGCATTTTTTTCTGGCCACTCTGTTAGTTTTCCATCTCCAAGTATAACACTTCCTGAG
The DNA here is from genome assembly GCA_033558235.1 of Neomorphus geoffroyi. Classification (NCBI taxonomy): domain Eukaryota; kingdom Metazoa; phylum Chordata; class Aves; order Cuculiformes; family Neomorphidae; genus Neomorphus; species Neomorphus geoffroyi. The sequence continues at coordinate 16,463,909 of JAUMJM010000033.1, read as the reverse complement.
TCGTGCAGTGGTCTTTGAGACAGAAGCATACTTTTTTAATATGCGTGCATATGGATCATTTATATATATGTGTGTGCATGTGTGAGGTATTTGTCATCACTGAGCAACCATTCTGTTTATACTAACTGGTGGTGCAACAGCAATGAGAGCCACGAATTTTGTGATTAGTAGTTCGTTGGCAAAAAGATGTCAAGAAAACATGCAAGCCTTCTACCTCATGTTGTTCTGCTTTTTACTACATTGTATCCTAACTAACAAATTTGCACAGTTTTTATGAAACAGAGTTTATAGCACCATCCAATGATATTTTTTTCAGACATAAATGTAGCTTCTGAATAAAAGATGGTTCCCATTGCATGATTAGATGTACGACAACAATGCTTCCAGTGACATCGTGATGATGAAGCTATAAGAAGATTGCCAGCACCGTCCCTCAACCACAGCCTGCTTCCACCCTATCTGTAACAGCCCTTAGCAGCAGGATGCAGGGGATTCAGTGCCGTGCACCAAAGGTCTGCACACCAGACAGAGTAAATGATCCCATCCCAGCTGGAATAGGTTAGTTGCCTGTTTTTTTTCTCATCCCCAAATTCAATGAATCACAGCATTAGGGGCTTATTAACAGACACGAGCCTAATCTTTTTTAATTTTTTTTGATATTATTCAAAGTTATCCGGATTTTTTTAGTTATTTTTGCATTGTAATAGTGACCTCCACTGGCCAAAGTAAATAGTGCCAAATTATTTTCCACTGACTAGAACTTGGTTATTAAACTGATAGGGACTTTAAATACCTAAACAGCTTTACTTAGGAATAAAGTAAATAAAATTATTCAATGTCTGGTGAAATATGGAATATTTTAGAGATTATAGTACCAAACATTTTTACATTTAAGCCTAATCTCCTCAGGTAAGGACATAAAAGTAAAATAAATACAACTTAAATGTAAAACTAAGTCAAACGTAGCACCAAAAAAAACTATTCTGAAAAGAAATATTCGATACAAAAAAATAGTAATGATAAGCAGATATGTATTTATCAGGAGGACATCTGCTTTCAGTCATTCAGTCTCCAAGAAAATAGCAATATAGAATTTCTTGGCATATTAGAATTAAACTCGATTCTGGATATTGCAAAAAGATATTTCCTTTTTATGAGGGCAAATTTACACCAGTGATAAAGATGGCACCATAACAATATAGTAATACCAGCACACAACAATGATAATATGCTAAATGATAACAATGATAGTATTGTGCTAGTATGATAATACTAGCATGATAAGCAACAACAATAAGAAATCATGTATCTGTAGTAGGGGGAGTGAGAAGAGGAAATACACCCCACTAAATTTCAGCTGATGTTTTAAGCTTAAAAGGCCGCAGGTAAACCCCCCTCCAAGAAAGACGTACATTATATGAGAAATCAAAGTAAAATTAAGAGATAAGAAAGGTTATAAATCCATTTCCTGTTTGCTGATGGCTTTTAGAAGAATTAAATGGAAAAGGAGAAAAAAAAAAGAATATATGCATAAAACCAATCCATAGTTGTATTCATGTTCTGAGCAAAACGTTGCAAAATCTGAATAAGCAGAAGAGAACTAGTCTAAATTCACAACTAGCATTGTCAGCAATGGTTATACTGACTTCAAGTTTTTCACTCTTCCTTTAAAAATTATTTTTTTCCTCCCCCCTCCAAGGGAAAATCGCAGCATACTCTCCGTAAAATATCTATCCTCTTAGGAATGTACACAAATAAAGACAATCCCTATCTATTGCTACAAACATTGTGTGTCTGGACCTCTTCTCTGGACTTAAAAGGGAGGACCACCCTGGTGACATACAAGCAGGAAAAATGGTAATAACATAAATCAGTTAATCTTGGTGTTGATGGTTTGTTCTGCAGGAAAGGCGTTGCAATGGGGAAACTGTTTATACTGTGAAAAGAAGCCTGTGTTCACAGAAAAGAGCAGCAGATGAGAATGGGAGGAAAATGAGGAATGTGGGCTTGGATGATTGAACTTTATTCAGGCTTTCAGTTCTGTCCTGTCAGTACTGGAGAAATAAAATGTGCAAAGCAATGCTTAGGTAGGGTGGGAGGAAAATGCTCACCGATATCTCCCTGCAACAGCTGTCTGTCTGAACATGACGCACTTGTCATTTTTATGGTACTGCTTTTGTCTGAGATGCAGATTTTGGGAGAGGCGTCGGGAAAAGGAAGCATGCCGCAACTCCCCAGAGCGCCTTAGATTTATTTCAGATCAAGCAGGTAGTTATTTCTGCCACAAGGTCCTCCTTTCAGTGTAAACAGACTCAATGAGTGATACACATTTAAAAAAATAGCCTTTTCAGAGAATAGCTGAGAGCTACTGCTCTTCCTTCTTTGCAGGGCATAGCTCATGTTGTCCCTGTGCTCATACAGCTTTGTAGAACTAGCACCTAGAGCATTTTGTACATAGGGATGAGTTTATTCTCAAAAATAGGCAAGAGAAAGGTCTTGAAGTGGGCCGTAAATTATATTGAAATAGCCTTCTTTTACAAACCTGGAAGGAGAAGACAACACGGATTCCACAGATGTGACATGACAAGAACATGGAGACAGATATTCCCATTGCCAGGTGGGCTGGAAGTAGATCATCATTTGCAGAGGGCAGAGGCTGGTAGGAACTACTCCACTCTCCACAAACAAAACCTGCTTCTGTTTCCTTATCTGACCTCATTTGAAAAATACTGAACTGTCACTGGTTCTTGTTCTTCAACCACAGCTTTCTATTTTGAAAAAGATACCAGTGGGTGAAAATCTCGGTGTTTTGTTTGGGGTTTTTTTTTGGTTTGATTTTTTTTTTTTTTAAAAAAAGAAGCTGCTGAAACCAGAAATCACAACAGGAGTGACGACATATCCAGTTACAAGTAATTACAAGGAACACCACCTTAAAAATTGCCCACCATCATGATCCACGAGTCTTGTCCTCTGGGAATCAATACTACTAAGTTTATCTCTGTTTCAACATGCAATGAAGTGAGGGAGAAACAAGATATTGCGGATATTAAAATTTTCAGAGGAACTCAAATGTTTCCTTTCTATGCCTTCCTTGCCTTGGACCCACTGGACTGTGCCCTACCCACACCTGAGCTTTGAGACCTGATTTTTCTCCTCTTTTCCCTGTTTATTAATGGAGCTGCATCTAGCAGCACCACATAGCCACAAGTCTTGAGATAAATGTTCTTTTAGAAAGTATATGAGATAATTCAAATCTCTACACTTCCCAAAATCATTTCACACCAATGAAATATTTATACGATCACAGGAGAAGGTATTTGGTAGCATGTGATTTCAGCTGGGTGAAAATTGCTGCTATGATAAATATTCAATAATTTATATGGACTAGTGCCTCCTAGAACATCTTCAGCAAGAGAAAAAGGAAACATCTGGCAGATCTTAAACGCCTGGCATTGGGAGGTTTACCCTCCACTGTATGCTCTGAGACACAGCAGTCACAATGAATCTTTTCAGATCACAGTGTTGTCCCCATGCCGTCACAGACTGCTACGACAGCTTCTACATTTTTCTTTTCCCAGCTGCTTTGCTGAAATGGGAAAACTGCTATGCACATGCTAAAAGCATTAACAAGTTTCCTGAGGAGCTGTGCTTACTGCGAGTCACATTCAGCTGAGGAGATACGTAAACATGCCGATAGCACCAGGCTCCAGCAGTAAAATAGGCTTGGGCGTGCCCCCCCCTTGCAGGGCTGGCTTTGATTTGGGTGTATCTGCTCACAGAAATGGAAATTGAGGCAGGAACTCAGCCATAGACGATGCAGAGAAGATCAGCAAAGTCTGAAAGGAAGTTATCTTCTAATTTCAATTGAATTGTCTGCAGTATCTTTGCAAAAGTCTGCTTTGCGTCTTTCCAATACTACTACTCCTAAAAGCATCTGCCGAAAGAAAGATGCATTGGGAGAGCAAAATAAAGGTAAAGTACCTAAGGAATTGAGGCAGATTCCAAATACATGGACTGTAATTTACAAAGGTGAAAGAAAAGAGGTAGTATGTAGAAACTAAATGACATTAAATAAAACATGTGAAGAAAGTAGACACTTAGGAAAAAAGATCTGAAATTAATTTTTTTTAATATATATGTAAATGAAAGGCAGGTAAGCAGTTGCTGTAGAAATATTTTGAATAATTTGTAGAATATGGAATAGTCAATCAGCCTCTTCCTTTGTGAAGAGTGCATTGTTTAAACACTTTTGACATATCAGAGCAATAAAAATAAGAAAATGGACTTTTCCTAAATTGTGGTTTCATAAACTCAAACCTAACTTAGAAGAAGGACAATACAGAAAAATTGGAGTAGGGGCATATGATTACACTGAGGTAATACAGAGCTGTGTGAGCATCTACAACGCCACTATCTTGAGAAAAGAAATTGTCAGGCCTAAATTGAATAGGCATTATATCCAAATTTAATCAGTTAAAATTACTAGTAGCAGAGTACCGGAATCATGTTCTTAGGCTTGATCTTCTCTACAGCTGAACAGAGATTCAACATTAACAAAGATTTGTCTTCCTTTTACTTCATTTCAGAAATTAATAAACAGTAAGTGGGAGAAAAGAAAGATATTAAGGACTTAAAAAACTAATTGTGTAAATAATTATGATACTGGAGAATACTCTTCTTTCCCTTTATAATTTTTCTGTGATACTGAATCAGTCATTTAAATGAACCTTCCTAAAAGTGGTGCAAGATCTAACCCTGTTTTCCATTTTAGCGAATCCAATGTTTAATTTTTATTACAGCATAGATACTTTCTAATATAGTAGCTTTCCTATACTCCAGGTTCCCTCATCTAGAACTGACAGACAATTTTTCTAAAAGGTAGCTATTCCACAGATTTCTTTTCCTGATACTTTCTCGTATGCAGTCGTGTCATCTCTAAATCCTTAAAAGATGATGAAATTTACAGAATCAGCGTGTGGAAATGATATAAAGATGTAATTTGTAAATTGCCCCTTTTGTTTTTTGCCTATTCAATTTTTTTACAGGTTCTAAAATGGATATTTCTACAGTTGCTCCCATACAATTGATCTTTCAGGCTCTCATTAGTTGGATGAAGACAGTGTCAGGATATACAAAAGCAGTTCAATGTCTACTAGGAACTCTCAAAATTTAACCACCTTAGCATAATTTATTAGAGCAAATAATAAATCTATCCTATCTCCAAGGACAGAATTTTAGTTCCTTAGAAAGAGCACTCTTGCAGTGTTAGTATAAAGATCATCAAATTTAAACAATTGTGCCTGGAGTAGGGCAACAGCAATGGAGCTGCTGGCATCCTGGCAAATCAGAAATCTCGTGACACGAAGTAGAATAAGAAACTATGATATACAAATCCTATGAGATTCTTTTCAGCCATGCAAGTTTAACTTATATATGTGCATCTGTAGAGTTTTGAGGATGCGCCCAGGTGATATAGTTAAAAGTGATGATGTCAAAGAACAGAAAAATAAAGGTTATTGTTTACTGTCATTTGTACCCTTCTTGATCTGGATGCTTTACACTTCAATTTTCAGTAAATCTTCCCGTAAATTCATTTGGATATTTTTAGAAGTGTTTAAACCAATCACAACTAATTATCAAAATTACAACTTAAATCTAAAAGTAAACACCCAAAAGAATTATTGTATCTGTTCTCCACATGCAGACTCATGCTATGAAAATCAGGAAACATGAAACACTATTCTCTTAAAAGAAAAATTATTTAGGAAAAATTGGAATATAATTATTGTTTTGGAATCGTTTTCCAGGGAACAGTTTAAGTTTTAAAACTGGCTCACTCAAGCTAGCGATCGCTAGAAATTAATAAGACTGACCTGAACATCTGCGTTATTACTATTCGAGAATTACCTTGCCTCAAGGCCAAGTGATTTCTCTATAGCTCTCCAATCAGCTAAATGGAAAAAGTTTGAGACTTGGGTTTTTCTCCTATTTACTGTCACTTCAAACAACATCAACTTAAATGGTCCCCTTACTTTATTAACTGGAAGTAGTAGCACATTTTTATTTTAGTTTACGTACAAGTTGAATTGCATTTAAAGATAAATGTTGATCTTCTGTACTTTGTATGTATTCTTTTTTGATTGCATGACTACCTATCTGATCAGAATTTTGCCAGCCTCTAATTTATTCAGCCAATAAGCACGTAAGTGAAGTTCTAGAGCAACTTTCTATCGCACAATATGCAGCAGTAGTTCAAAACAGCCATTGAAATAAACAGTTCTAACCTCACCGGTGCTAGTAGAAAGCATCCGTTCCTCTTCATGGTTTGGTGTTACCTTGGGTAAAATTGCTGCCTATGATTAGCCGGATATTTGGCTCAGTAACAACAATTCTTTTCCTCATGTACAGGAAAAAAGTCTTAATGTTATCATTTTAATTTGGATTCTCAGAAGTCAAAATATAAACTCCATCATCATAAAACATACAAAAGTCTCACTCCAGATGTAAGCAGCAAACCTCACCTTTGTGTATTTTCTAATTCTTATTTCAACATTATGTAAACTGACCTATTTTATCTAAAATAGTCCAAAGGCCATTCTCTTAGGAAATCTACCAGAAAGTTGGTTTTGTGCAGAAGTTGATCAAAAGACCATATAGAATGGGCCTTCAGAAGGACCTTCAGAAAGAAATCAGTATGATAAGGTCCTGACCACTATTTCCAATACAATTGTTTATGAAAAACTAGTGCAGACTGGGGAAATAGAGTTGTTTACTAACGGCATTTTGGAAATGCCCACTAAAAAAATTCCATCTTAAACTCTCAGGCAAGAAACACCCCCAAAATGAACCTAAGACAAAAATATGTCAAAGGCCAAGCTTCGTTAGAAGTGGCGCAAGCTTCCTAAGGAAAACATATCATAAAACTATCAACTTGACAGATGTTCAAGAGCACATGCAGACTAAGAGAGAAAAAAACCCAGAGCCTGTAAAGCATCACACACTGAAGTCTAAATAACGTTGTTTCAGTCAGATATATCTCCTGAACAAAAGAGTGCCAAAGTCTTCTGCAGATTTCCAAACTAAAATTCCCTAAAGGAAAGAATCTGGAGCTGCAATGTACATAGTTGAACCAGCTACTGGAAATCATATTTCTGTTTCTCCAGCATAAAGATACACTGGAGTCAAAAATAAGCATGGCCAAGCTGCACAGCTCTGCTCATCCTGCAGAGATGTGATGCGAGTAGAGAGTCATAAAAGTCAATTAAAGTTGGAATTACTCTTTGAAAGCATCAGTTAATAACACAGTCAATGCAAACTAACTTTGCGAAGCTAACTAAGGGTAGATAACTTAAGAGAGAACATCCTGTAGAGAATAAATTAACATATTATTTTCATTTTAATAAATTTAAGAGAAAAACCCTAGAACCTCTTCTTGATAACTCCTGTCCCCCTTAAACTGTTAATTTGGCACAGACATTCAGGCAATCCAAACATTTTTGGTATTTCATTTTAAAAGTGAACTCTATAAGGTGTTTGCGTATGCAGTTTCAGTGATGAATGGCATTTACTAGCTGCAATTAAATTCTGAACTTTCCTAATAAAGTCTGAACTGAGGTTTTTGAGTAGGAGAAGCACACTTAATGAATGCCAGCATGATCAAAGCCTACAGTCAGGACAGCTAGAAATAGGCTTGTCTGGATTCAGCCTTAAGCTAGGGCTACAAATTGTTGGCAGTATAAAAACTGAAGAATGTCTGTTTGCAGAGTAGGACACCTATTTCAGAGGCAGTCAGTGAGCTCCTTGATTCATCTCCTTTCTGAGGCAACAAAACAAGAGTCTACTGTGGTCTACCAGACTTTTAAACACACTGACAGAAGACCCTACGCAAATGGAGACAGCCTTCATCCCAGTATGTATTATTGTTTCAGGCTAGGAAGCTCAGGGCTAGGTAGAGCGAACCCCTATCTACCTCTAGCCGACAGCAAGGACAACTCCTTGATAAATTTATGGAAGCTGAACCAACTTTTTTTTTACTATCAAATGGGATAATACTGCTTTTCTTTCCTCTAAGTCTTATCTATGTTATATTTAGCTCATGAGTGCTTTGGAGTACTGATTATTTCTCATACAAGCCTTTCCTATTATAGTGAGTATCTGATTTTGTTTGGGCTCTCTGGGCACTGACAGAGTAAAAAAAAAAAAAAAAAAGAAGAAAAAAAAAAAGACTTATCTAGGCAACCCGGATACTGCTCCTCCTTAAGCGACTTGGGACAGATCTGTTTTGGGACTAAAATAGAGTTTATTTATATCAACAGCCTATCTAAGCCTTCTCTTCTCCCCCATTTCTCAAAATAAAGCCAAAATTAACCTAATCGAAGGACTCCTCGACAATTCTTCATCTTCACAGTTGTCAATGTTTCTTCATATTCCTACTGAAATCAGGCCTTGAACCACCAAAATATCACAGGGAAGACATTTCACATGCTAATGATGGAACAGGAAATAATGGAAAACTCATGAGAAAACACATCTGGCAAGCGTACAGGCTCAAATCATTGAGATACTGTATTTCAGAAAAGTAAAAAAATAATTTATGATTCCCAAGCTGAACCTGAACTATGAAGCTCATTTATAAATAGTTCATTAAATTGGTAAAAGAAAAAGAAACAGCAAGACACACTGACTGGAAATCAGTTACGACATTTTGGGGGTGAGAAACATCGAACTGCAGAGGAAATCATCCTAAATTATTTAAATTAATTATCTTTATTTTTGTTTGATGGACTAACGGAATGTTTGATTTTACTTTAAAACTTACTCAAGAGAAAAACCAAGTCATTGCGTTTTGAAATCTCACTAGGGGGAGCTCTGAGTTTATTTATAACCAGGAAAGCAAAGTGTGTGTTTGGACCTCATCATTTGTTTTGTACAGTTTTACCAGCTTGAATGAATATTTTCCTCTTTATCCAATTAAATTACTAAGCAAATCAAATGAAAAAACAACCCACAGATTCACTCCAGTATCCATGGGATGCCGTGAAAGATTACAAGGACCTTGCAATCTCTCTGGATGGTTTATTTTTTATTCCTCCCATAATTCAAAGACAAAGCCCCTCATTTCATTTTTTGCACTGCCTCAGCCAGAAGACATCATATTTTATAGCCACCATAATGCAGAAATTTGCTGTGGGAGAGTATCCCTAATTTGCAAAAGACATCTCATACAGATGCACAGAAGTACAATATGTTGTGAGATTGTGTACTTAGTTATTCCTGATGGCTTTTTGTTTATGCCAAATCCACTACTAAGTTTAAAAAGTAACAAAAATCTAAGTAACCAAATATTCTAACTGCAATTGATTGATTTTCCAACTGTTACACAGATTTTCTAGCATCATCTGAAAAACGTAATAGGAAGCTGCATAAAACCGGTGCTTGCTCCCCAGTCCCACCAAACACATATTTGTCATGATTTTTACACAGCAATTTTGTCTGTATTACACCTCAAGCAACAAATATTATAAAAGACATATTCAGGGGGAAAGAGAGACCGATGCAGCTTTAAGCTCACTCTTGATGTATCCAGAGCAGCTCCAGGGCTTCCCTTGGGACAAATACATACCTAAAATTCCCTGAACTAAGAGAGGTTTGCACAGCCTCTTACAGTGCAAAAGCAGCTGCACCTTTCCAAATGCCATCTTTCCATCAGAGATATTTCTTCAATTTGCAAAGAGACAAGAAAGAAAAAGAAAAAGGTCACAATCTAAGTGGTACACTGCTCTATAGCTAAGCTGCTTTAGCACAGCCTGCATCCCTCTGGATGGTCTCGAGTTCCCCAGCAGTGCTCTGGTCGAGCAGCTCTGCTCTGGCCAGGAGACATTGCTGGAGCAATGCAGCACTATCTTAGAGAAAATATCCATCCTCAGGCTCACTGCAGCAGCAGTTTGCAATTAGAGTATGTAGCTAATTAAAGAGAGCGCAAGGCAGAGCTGATTGAACAGCAGCTCCTCGACTGGGGATTGTCTTTCCAGAATACACAACAAAACCCCCCCTAACCCCTGTGCCTTATCACCTTCAGGTCATAGTACAAGTCTTGCCTGAGTTAGAGCAGTTTGTGCTGCTGACAGGTAGGAGAACATTTGGACAGAGGATGCTAGGGGTGAAAAGCTAAAGCATCTCTGAGTAAATCCCACTGATAAAAATATATATAAAAAAAGAAGAGTTGCTGCTTCTTTGATCACCCAGAGCATGTACTTCAAAGACATAGGTGTCTATGTGGAAGGATTTGGAGAAAACGAAGTATTGTATTTCTAACTATGGAAAACTATATATTTTCTATAAAACTGATTAATTTGAATGAAGTTTAATATTTAGGCTTTAAATTTTTGTATTAAGTATTCATGTTGTGAAAGAGTTGGCCATCAGCCAATAAAAACCTGCCCAATGGAACCCAACTTCATTCTCAGAATGTACAAGGGTCACTTGTACACTACCGTCACTATACCACTTGTCACTCACCATCTAATCAAAACTCATGTTCCCCAGTACATCATACTGAATTAATAGAAATTTCTTGTCTTTGAGATCTATTACAAGAGCCTTGCTGTCATAGACTGGAAATCTTTCTGAAATATAGACCTTTGTCCAGGTTACTTGACTTCAATAGAAACTTAACTGTGTCATTTTCAGGAGGTGAACCCATGCACCCGTGTATGTGGTCATAAACATTTGTGATTATGGCTTTCAGAATGTCGTATCTGTGTTGATTTGAGGTGGGTTTTTTTGCACTATGCGTATATATGAGAAAGACTGAGGCCAGAAAACAAAACACACACACAAGACGTACGCAATAATCAGGAAAGAGTATTGCCTCCCTCTCTCCCAAGAAAGGTTGAGGTACAGTGGTTGTTTCCCAGTGATACCATCTGAGTACCAGTCTTTGAAGATTCAGGACCATAGAATTCTAATTATCAAAGGATCAATATTATTTTCGTTAAAAGCGTCTTGATCTCTTATTCTCATGTATTAGTAAATAACTACAGGACCATGACCGGACTGCAAAATCCACACTCTGGGATACACGAGAAAAAAACCCAGATCAAACTGATTTTGAAATTACGTTAAGACAACCAGCTTTCCTTTGACCTCACAGAAGAATTTTTAATCATATGTGGTTATATACTGTCACATAGAATCAGTATTTAACATCTTAAACCAAATACTTTTAAGTGTATTATACAAAATCATTCTATTTACTAACTAAATCCAGCTTTAAAAAAATGCTAGTTCTGTTTTTTCCATGTAGTACAAAGGTTTTAAATCCTCTACCACTTCTAAAACTATGGATTAGAAAACATCAAAATGCCTGCCAGGTACATCTGCTATGATTTTCTTCCTTTTTCTAGTCATAAACTCCACTAGCATTCAATTTCTCAGTTCTGTACTCCAGCAGACCTGTAGATGAAGCTAAAAATTGAACTTTGACCTGTGTTGCAGCTTAGGTTTTGCTGCTGGTAAGGCCCGGAGGTATTTTTATGTCCTCTAGCGACGGTACAATCTGACCACCTAAAAGTGGAGCAAACGAACAGGAAACTCAATGGCCCTCTGGAACACTAAAGATAAAAATAAAGGAAAAAAGTGAAAGCTATAAATGCTCGATTTCCCCACAGCTCATTTTCTCATCATTTCTTTCCCTTTTACTTCTTAGTGGTAGGCTCTCACAGCATGATCGCACTTCACTGCGTAGCTCTAACAGTTTCTGTTATATTTGTCACATCAGCTTAAAAACTGAAAAGAGAGACTTTTTCAACACAATAGGACCAAAGCCTTGCAGTCCTTCTAGGAATTTCTGAAGCTGAAAAATAAAAAAAAATATATTTCAAATGTGATGGATAGAAAGAACAACTCAAATTCAGCTCTAGAATGGTCCTTGACCATATTTCAGCTTAAAAAAATAAATCAAAAGTGCACCAGTTCCTGAGTAATTTTCCCATCCTAAATGAATAAAAGTGTTGACCACAAGAAGCAGCATATACTCCAGTAGTTCCAAACCCTTGATGCATTTTAGGAGAACACCTGCATTAGTTTCTTTAGTTATTATTACAGCCTCTTTATACAGTTTGTCCTCTTTTGAAGTCTCACAAGATTTAGTTACATATCCTTATTACACTGCCTACGTTTCTCCCAGTACATCTGAGATTCCGAAATACTTTAAGTAGCTGACAAAAATTAGTGTCATTCCCGTGTTTAACACATACCTTCAATTAAAAAAAATAATAAATGCACCAAAATATGGAAAACCAAGTACGCAAAAGCTTGGGAATAGCAACTTTAGAGCTACTTGTAGGGTCTAAATTAGCATCTTTTCCATCTGTTATGATTCAAACTGCAATTATCTAGCACATATTATTTCACCCACGTAAAGCAAAAGCACTACCTTGTATGCGTTTAAGGTTCGTCTCATAGAGAAGAAATTTTTCATAGTCCAATTTAGAAGCACAATTTCTTAACTTTTGGACATTTTGATTTTGAAAAATTATTTTAAAATGAGTTTTTAGTTTTTTTTATAAAAAATTCTATTATGCAAAAACATATTGACTCTCTACCTTGGCCATCATGGTGCCATAACCGTTTGTTTCACAACAAAAGCCCACATCATTGAAACTAGGTTTGTCTTCACTACACACCTGCACATTTAGGATAAGTGAGATGGATATTTTCATCCCCATCAAATCATAACAGAAATTCTGCAAAGTAAAATATTTTCTTATAAGATAATTGTGAGGAGTGAATCGTGAAAAGATTTTTGCCTTGCAGTTCCAAACTGACCAAATGTAGTCTTTCCAGAACTACCATCTTTTGGAAATGAGTTTAACACATCTAAATCTACAATTACAGTACCCAACATGACACTATCTTTGCTGATGCCATGAAGAATAATTGCATTGATAATCAATTTAAATGCAGACAAGGTGGTAATTTCTAGTTATAAAATAACTAAGGCTTGCTAAACTAAAGAGATCAGCATGAGAGACTAGATAAGATCAGACACGTTAGAATGAAAAAAATCAACGTTTGAGCACTAGGAGAGTAGCAGCTTTAAACTCTCCTTCATAAATCTGAAATCATGTTTGTAGAAACACATTAGCTATTTCCATGTGAAAATGAAGAAATTGTACTGGAGGTTGTTCCTTCCATTCTCCTCTCCAAGCATGAAAAAATATTAGATAATTACATGAGTTGTCTTCATTTTGGTGTAACTCTGGTGATCACTATAATTTTTTTATATGTAAAATATATGTTTATGAGTAAAAAAAAATATTCAGTCTGTAGGAAAGACTAGAAATCTGTCCCAACACAGTGAACTGGGGTGATATTAACTACTTAAATTTTCAGGTAATTAATAATATGAATGCAGAGTGAAATGTATTCATAAAGATTACTTCTTCACTCTTCTATTCAACAAACACAAAATGAAGTTTAATGTAGTAAAGATAACTTAAACAGCACCACCAATATGAAAAATGAAGGTCTGAACACATTTAATGTTATAACCACTGTAAACTGATGCAGCAAAAACCAGATGTTGAAGCTGGTGTTTTAATAAATAAGGAGCCTTTCAGTCCCTCTAAAGGTCAGTTATGGAATTTGTGGGGCTAGAAAGGAATGCATAAATATGATTTACAGTAAACACAAAGAAGTTACTTCTTTCTATCAGTGAAAACCCACATAGTAGAAGATAAAACTGATAGATGTGCTTGACATTAGATTTTATTTTCTCATAAAGAATTTTTTATAATCTTTATCCGAAGTCTAAGGCAGGGACTAGTTCTATAGTGACTCTGGAAGATGAGTGGTCTGAGATCCTCTCCTAGTTCTGCAAGGAACATGCTGCACAATAAAACAACTTACTTATCCTCTTCATGACTCATAAGAAAACAGGCACATAACAAATATTTATGCAAAATGTCTTGAGTGTTGATATGGCCAAACCAAATCAGTTGATTACCGATTATTTTGATTATCAAACAAGATTTAGCACATCTGGTTAAAGATCTGTCCTTAGTGTTTACATTGGTTTAATGTGAAGACATTCCCCATGATGGAAGTCCAGCCTGGTAAGAATTATACACTACTGTTTAAGTGCATAGCCTCTTTTTACTTCGTATCACGTCTAAAATACAGAAAACAAAGAAATGGTACAGGACTTCTGGTGCTTCTGTGAAACCAGTGTAAACATCAGAAGACTGGGGAAGCAACAACATAACTCAGAAAGCTCACTTGGGCCAAGCCCCCTCAGCTTTTCCAAAGGAAGATTTTTCCCATGGGAAATGCAGATTTTCAGTCCTTGAAATTGCAAATGTCAATGATCTCAACTGACATTAAATTATGACTCCAGAGATATCTTGATCTCATTTCTACAATCAAACCCAGAACAGGGGGATTTATGAGAATTGTATTTGCAGGTGATTTAAAGTAGCATTTTATAAGATCATTTCTTCTAAAAAGAGTAACATCAAATAGAAACAAAGACTTGGTACAAAAAATGTCTGAAATATGACTAATTCTTGTATGCATTATTAAATATATAAATATGTCTTTGAAAAAGAATCCTTCCTTATCTATAGAAGGTCTCTGAGTTGATTGTCTTGACTCTCAGTTGCTGGTATCTGTCTCCTCTAAGACACACAAATTTAGGATGCAGAGGTGTTGCACTCTAGCTAAAATGTATTTAATTTTCTGTCATTTTGTGCATTCATTTCAAGAAAGCTTGGAGCATAATCTTTGTCATCTGTCATACAAGCAAAATTCCATGTTCTCTAATTCTGAATCTATGCTTTCCTTTTTCCTGCTTGTGAGAAGAAAACAAACTGTTGGTGGAGCTGCTTAGAATCAGCCCTGAAGAAGTGAAGATGTTGTAGAGAAGGGCACGCAGCTTAAGACATACGAGTTTCCTCCCTTTTCAAACATGTTTGTCAGTCACTGTGAATTCCCCGAGGTGTAAACCTAGAGCTCCATCACATTTTTTTATTTATTTTTTTTTTCACAAATACCTTGTGGTGAGGATCTTTGTCTCGTGCAGCAGAGCAACACTGTACTCTGGCTGTGCTGAAGCTGTACAGTAGAACTCCCATAAACATAGCAGACTTCATTGTGAGTGAGTGCATTTGCTAACATTGTACCTTAACCTACTGTAAACGTGATTCAAGATAAAAAAGTATTCCTTGTTTAAGCATAGCAAACCAAACACCCAGGATAATGTCTATTTTGTGTTTTCCTAGAAGACAGATCTAGATTTCTTCTAGATAATCATAGACGGAACTGGTTACATGGAACAAGCCAAATACCTTCCAGTGACTACTGGTGACACATAGGGCTTTCAGGCGGAAGGATACTGGGGAACACAAGACTCTGAAACAGCCGTTCCCAGGCTGGCCTAACATAATATAAATCCTTGCCTGGTTAGATAGGTTATACTGGCTCTTGAAAATGCTTCTCTAGCCTAATACCACATTTCTGAGGATCATCAGCATAGGGTTACTGGAAAAAGAGTATAAGAAAAAAGGTCCGATGGAGACGATTCCACCAGCAAGGCCTGCTGGCTTCCCATCGTGTGTGGCCTAGAGAGCTCCAACAGTACAGTCAAGTTTTCTGTTGCCCCTCACACATCCTCTGTGTTTCTCTACCCCCCTTTTTCAAACCTCTTGAACTCCAGAACACTTAGTTGCAAGGCAAAGCATGTCCTTTGTGTCATTTTGCCTTATTTCTGCTCATCTGACCCTGTCATGGAATATGTTCCAATTCATGGGTTATACAAAAGAGTAAATAATGCGTCCTCGTTGCCATCGTCTTTCTGGTTTTAGTTTGATGTCTCACTACTTTTAGCCATTTGCTTTCTCCTTGGGACAGAGGCCGTTCTCTGGATCTGCCCCTTTCCCAGGTATTTCTTGCTCTGCTGTGTGGTATTTCAGGTGAGGCATCCAGGGTATAACACACTGCAGATGCTTCACGCAGTGCTTTATGTTATGGCTTAGTTATGCTTTTCTGTTGGCTTCTTGATTTTTTTCTGCAATAATTCTCATTTTGTTTGCCAGGTATGACTTTGGTTTGAGATAAGGTTTCTGGTTTATAACAGAAAATGTGAGGTTCCTCACTGTATTTAGGCTGTATTTGCTTATCCCTCTAGGCACTGCTTTGCTTTTTATCCAGTAATGGATTCACAGATGAATGTTAAGCAGTCAGATTACTAGCACCACACTGAGCAAACTAATCTGTGTGTTGCTCCTGAAAGACAGTGTTATCATTTTTGTCCCATGGTATTCATCAACATTTTAAAAGGTGCTCGGTTAGAAATAAATTTCATCATCATGGTACCAATAAAATCAGTAGCTACAAATGAATTCAAACATGCAGCCCTTAATAAACACAAATTGTTTTTCTAATAGTCACATCAGCTCAGTTTTCAATCTTAATTCTCACTGACAAGATCACCATCAGAAAGGACAGCTAGCTAAAGTAGAGTAATTCTTTTAGTCTAGTATTTGATATTTCTTTTTCAGTATCATAAATAACTCTAGCTTATTTTTTAGCTTATTAGGTTTAGGTGTTTTCACCTTAAACATACATAATATACCTTGAATATATTGTATCCACCAAACGTTACGTTAATAATCTCTTTCCATTTCTGTCTTCTTGTTTCTTTGATCACCTTTCCTAGTGGTGGCACAAGTCCCCCACCCTCTATAGTAGTCTAGATTTCACTTGATAAATGTGGCAAGACAATGAATAATAGTGTTTAAGAATATGGAGCCAAAGTTACAGCTTCAAAGATTTATCCGACTAATCTGAAGGATATAACAAATCCTTTTTCTCCTGTTGAATCATGTGTTTAAAAATTTAGGTTTTTGTTCCTCAGAGCCTGTGAATTCTAAACTACATCAGAAAGAAACGAACAACAGCAAATGAGCAGGATAATTCTCAGCCGATTTAAGAATTGACTTAGTTCCACTATGGCATGTTAACAATATTATAAGATTTGCCCTATCATTTTTCATGTAATTCACAAATTTCTCTATTAGAAAAAAATCAAGATTTTGTCAGTTAGCTGCTACTCACACTAACTTGGTAGGTCTAACCACATAGAAATACAACCCTCTAGATCTGTAGGTTGCTCTAGATGTCACAGGTATTCACATACAGATATTATGAAAAAAAAAACCAAACCTGATTTTTGTGGATATTTTCCAACAATATCCTCCTTTAAGCCTTGTAATTAAGATTTCACTTGCCTCTACCAAAAAGTTATCTGATTTACGAAGTTACTAGACAGAGGACATTACTTCTTAATTCTAGCATGAAATTTCCCTTACGTACAACACGTGTTCTCGGTGGTTTGCGCATTTCCATGATTTGATAAAATTACTGATAAAAACTTGAAGTTCTAATCCCACATGTCACTCATTTGTATTTCAGATTTAGACTATTTTCAGCACAGATATACTTCACAACACATTAAGGAAAGTACATGTAAAAACCCCCAAGATAGCATAGCATAATAAGTCCTATTCTTTCCTGAATCTGTAAATTTGTTGCTTATGGTATTTAACCACCAGGTTTGGGGGAATATTTGGTTTCCACGCGCACACATTAATAATTTCACTTAAGTCGAAAACTCAGATACGTATATAAACTTTTTTAGTGTGAGCTCACAAAAGGACAAAGGAAATACACAGAACTGCAGTATCGTACCTGACTTGTTCATAAGGATTCTTCGCATTTTGATCCTCCTGAGTAAATTGCTTTAAAGCGCAACCGCATTTTTTTTATGACCATCCACCTACCTTAGAGTGATTCAAACCTGAATGAACATTTTTTGACCCACAAGTAAAACAGCAGGTTAGCCAAGACTGAAATCTCTTTTAACATTATGTTTCACTGCCCTTTGTGAACTGAAGTGACATTTGATCCGTGCTTTGCAAGGAACATTGTGCCCGGACAACAGCAGAATACAGAGCGCACAGCCATTCGCTTGCGCTGTCCGCCTGCTGCTTACAGAATTAACTCCCCTACTGCTCCAATTGTACTGTGGTACACAGAGCTTTTTGTAGTACTGGGAAGATTCAAAAATATGTGTTTTAAAAGGGAGAAATCACTCTCATCTAAAGAGAAAAAACAATCCATTTTTTATGTGATGTGTTACCATTCTGTATAAATACAATTAAGAAAAAAAGCACTCTCCCCTGCTAGGATTCTTTAGAAATTTGATTCTCTGCAAGGTGTCTGATTTTGGAAACAATATTCATTTGACCAAATACTTTGCCAATTGGTAGTAGGAGTCTTCACAGGCAAAATTTTGGAGCAAAACAAGGGGTAGCCTTTAACAAAATACCAAACTTGAGTCTCCAGCTAAGTCAGGGTGCTAACTGTATTTTAGATTCAGAGTACTTGAAGTCCTATGCTGTTTCTCAGTGCATACTTTGAGAAGGTGAATAACCTAGGATGCAGACTTTATACCATAAAACAGCTGGAAGACTGGAGAGGGTACACATTTTATCTGTCGAAATTCATATGGGAAAAGTGGATAAACATATCTCTAAGCACACTCATTTTATTAAATTTGAATGATCTGTGTGCTTCAAATGAGGTAGTGCCTTACAGTTTTACTTTTTATTAGACTAATAACACAAAACACAAATAATAAAAACTAATAGTAGAAAGTAAGCCCACATCTCTAAGCCTTTGATGAGTTCTATGAAATAGAACTTAGGATATTGTTCAGGAACAGTCATTTTAGCCATCAAAATAATTGGAACCTTAAAAAACTAAATATATATTTTAAAGATAATTTATTTCGTAACAAAATTATCACTAATAGAATTGCATATTCTGATGTGTTTGCTTTTGAGGAAAGGTAAGTAAGAAATTATCAGGTTATTTACAGTGACTTATCTTACTGCTGGAAATATCATATAGTAGGTAGGAAGAAACCAAAAGTCAGCTGCTATTTAAACATGTCTGTCTAGTGCACGCTGGAAATGCAAAGCAGTAGGTATGAATTTCTAGCTATGTATGTTGGCAATAATAAGACAAAAACCTAGATTTCATAGAGGTATAGATAATTAAAATAAAACTGAAAAATGTGGTCCCCAAACAGAGAACTCATACCTCATAAGGCTGCTAGAAGCAGGCAACCATGTGACCAAGAATAAAGTGTCCGGTAAAGTGTATCGTTGTTTCAAAAAAACTTTCAACAATTTCTCTCACCAAAGTTTCTTAACTCTTCCCCCCAAAAAACCCTAAGGTGCTGTAACATACAGTGATTGCTTTTTCAAGTAGATTAACATCTATTTAAGAGATAGGAACTAAAAACAAGAATAAAGGGATAGATTTCATATGTGTAGAAAAAATATTAGTGGATAATGTACTGGGATCTGAGCTGCTCAAGACATTTGTATATGAAGTGGAAGAAAAGAGTGAGTAGTGAAGTAATAGCATTTGTTGCTGATAAGAAATTATTCATGGAATTTAAGCCCGAAGATCGGCAGAATGATCTCATGGTACTGAGTCACTGGGTGAAAATCTATGAAATGAAAATTAATGCTGAGTTTCCGCTTTGATACAAGCAATGTATTATGACATAGAAGAGGTTTTCCTCCTGCCATCTAGTCCTTGAAAATAAGTTTAAACTAAACAAAACTGTTTTCATGCAAAGGCTAAGTAAACTGTGAAATTGGTTGCCACAATTGTGTCATCATTACAAAGTGAACTTCTCATGTATTTTGCTCAAGTGAAGTTTTGGAAAGAGTTAGGTAGACACTAATTTTGTGGCCCTTATAACCTGTGGTTTAAAGCCTGTGAGATTTGTGATGTGAAGAAATTGCTGTGCTCCTGACAGGATTTAAAGAACGCAGAAAAGAAGTTATCAAAATAATTTTTGGAGAATGGAAAATAAAGGTGTGAACAACAACAACAAAAAAATAAATGGTTTATTTGGCATTTTCTTTTTAAGAAAATGAAAACTATCAAGCAACACACAACGATATCTGAGGTTATCCAAAATAAAGGTAACACAACCATCCTTTATAATTAGATTACTGAAGTCTTATTTTTAGTGTTCACCATGTCAGATAAACAATTCAGCATTGTCATATGAAACTTAGCTTTTTTATACCAACAACTACAATTTTCATTACAATTGAAGAAGACAAATAATTTGCTAAAGCCTTTGAGTACTCAGTAACACTGCAAAGCAATAACAATTAAAACACGATGGCAATGAACAATTCTACCCAAGGAAGCCCTATGGGGTGTAGTGGATGATGTCATAGGCCTAAGGCTACTAAGCTGTACTAAACACCATTAAATCAGATGGATGTTTTCCTTGTAGGGAAAACTTAAGTACTGGTTAGCCCTTTATTTAGCACATAGATCAGTCACTTCAGAAAGTGCAACCAACATCATCTTATATTAAACACTATGATGGAAATAATACTGTTCGGCACATGCATAGCTAAATATAGGAGATATAGGTGATATAGGAAAACAGTAAATCTTACACCTGCTGTTTGGTACCATCAATTGCGTGATGTATCTGCAAATGTTCAAGCCCACCTCACCTCTCTATTTCCAGTCCACCTCAACCCATGCATGTATTGTTCCATAAAGCTGCAGGATTCTATTGATTTCTGTTCTGGCTTTAGCTTTTTTATCTGAAGTCTCATATTTCATTTGGACAGTTCAAAGCAAGAGGTATTATTCCTCAGAAAATTAATTGGCTTTAAAAGGACATGAAAAGCTCTGGTATGCTATGTGAGTTATAGAAAAAAGGGCACTTCACAAATCAAAATTCTTACTCCTTTTTCTTTCCAGTAGAGGCATACTCTAGCTGTAGAAGAAACATATTTTTAGATCTCAGCATCTAAAAACATAGAGATTAACTTTCTTACAGCTTTTAGATGCATACAGTAAAACATACAATTTCAAACTGCTAGCTATTTTTTGATAGACATGAAAGGATTTTTTTCATTGCAAATGTGCATTTGATAACATATTTATGCTGACCTTCAATTTTTTATCAGAGAGAATGAATTTGAAACACTAGCCAAATTCATTTTCTTTCACCTCAATATATACATGAATATTCCTTCAGTTTTCCGTTTTGTTCTTGGCAATAAATTCAAAATAAGAGAGGCTGAAAACAATACGTTGGTCAATATCAACGCATGTATAAACACAAGTTAAATGATGTGAATGGTTAGAGTCCTTCCTGCGCAAAACGCAAGTTGTTCAGATGTTTGACCGTTACCCACTTGTGAAGCTGATCAAAGCAGTATTTCCACAGTAGTTTTGAGATTAAGTAAACAAATAACATGCTTTCCACAGAATATTGTTTAGTTTAAATCAGAAGTTATGTTGGAGTGAACGCAACCAGGCTGACTTTCACTTTCTTTAATACACTTTTAATGAAGACCTAGTTATTGTCCATAATCTGTTCGGGCAGCAAAAGCAAAATATAAAATCATTGCTATTACCTTTCAAATTTAACACAAAATGAAGAAAAAAAAATACCCTGGAAGGTATTCATGCAGACATTACAGTGTGAAAACTCATGATTTACATCTCAGAGTATACTTTGAAACAATTTAAGATACGAAGTTATTGGAAGTTTTTAAAGAACTGTCAGTATCCAATACCATGAGAAACACGTGGGATATTATGTTTTCAAGATACCACAGGAAGATTTCAAAACTTTCAGTGTTTAACCAAATGCATGCCCTGAAATCACACAAAGACTATAGGATTGTACAGAATATACTTTTTTCCCCCACATGAATTGCATAATACGAATAGATAGAGTTTATCACTAGGGAAGCTAAAGCAGTTTGAGGTAATCCATTAGGTAATTCAGCTGCTGGGTTGAACAGCAACAACGTTTCATGTACACTATTAGAAATCAACATTTACAAAGTTGGTGCCTGGCAAGGACATACCAAAAATCAGGAAAACGTTACTAAGCAAAGCACTGATTGCAGCAGCTTTGTTGGACGGGTATGTGAGATGTCTGGAGTCCTGAGAGCTGAACTTGCTCAGCTTGGAAGAGAGATGGCTTTGGAAACACCTAATAGCAGCCCTAGGCACCTGCGGAGAGGTTACCTGGGAGATGGAGCCAGGCTGTTGTGGAGCTGTCTGAAAGTGTGACAAATGACAAGTTTCAAATGAAATGGTTTTAGGTTGGGTATAAGGAGAAGCCTTTTCCCGATAAGGACAGGCAGGCATTGGCTCAGTTGCCCAAAGAGGTTCTCATTCTCTGGGGGTTTCAGGACATGTCAAGTCTGTCCCCATGGGCAGCCCCACTGGCAGCATCAGCCTGGGCCAGAGGCCTCGCCAGCCCACATTACTCAGACTCCAAGAGTGCATAATTAACGTATTGATTAATAATTAACGTATTGATTAATAATAACGTATTGATTAATAATTAACGTCCTTGATTAACGTATTCAAAATTGGTGCATGACGGTCCGATGTAATTTGAGTGAAAATGACATAAATGCAATGATTTAAGACTCACATCAGCACACGCTTTTTAAAAGTAAGGGTTTACTGGCACCACCTCTTCTGGGGGAGCAGATGAACCACTGAGTTTGCCAACGTAAGCTGCTCTAAGGTCTCAAGAGATTTTATGGACATTGCTATTGCTTGGTTAGGAAAATCAACAACAGTAGAATTTTAAGCATATCTTTTCATAAAGAGGTGCACATCTAATCCTTACATGTTTTAAAACTGTGAACTGGAAGTAAAATATCTTTTAGTGGTGACCAAGCTGGGGATTTTAGTCACTTTGCTGCATTGTGAAAGATCTGAGAAGTCTGAAAAACCTAAAGGTTGGAGGAATATCTTTGTGTATTGCCTGATCTAAAATTCCTCAAAGGCACTGGATGTTTCTCCTAGATTAAACCATTAAAATCTTTCTAAATTCATCAGGAAAAGAATAAAATCTCAGCTTTCCCGTTCATATGGAGCAAGTGTGGTAGTTTGTAAGGAAGAGAAACACAAAGCAAATAGATGTGAGTAGGGCTTTTCCTGCATCTTAGATTGAGCCACAAACAGCAGAGTCAACAGTGCAGTGTGAATTAGTGAAATTCTTAGCCTCTGTGTTTGGATGTATTGACAATAGAAGTTTCTCAGTGATGGTCAAAAGCATATGACCATAAAAGGCTCCTTCTGCTTCTTTCAGCCTAGCAGGGAGAAAGTACTTTTAACACCACTTGAGACACAAAGAAACACCACGTAAGAAACTTTCATGTAGCACTGGATTAAGTTTACAAACTGGATTTACATGGTACTCGACACCCCCTTAACTTGTACAAGGGCAACAAAAAAATCACGTTTTGAAGTACCATTAAAGTTTTAAAGAGGAAAAAAAAAAGGAAGCAAAAATACGTGGCTAACCGCTCTGTGAAAGTTTTTGCCATAAATCAGTGTATTGTAATGACCATTTTAAAGTGCACTTCTAATAACAATTACTTTATCATATGAGCTCACACATTTCTATGAAGCAACTTCCACCCTCACTGCTGTGTCTTTCAGATTCCACCACTCCTTGCCAGTCACACCTGATTAACCCACATTTTTGGAAAGAGCCAGCAAAAAGAGCCAAGCATAGCCCATGTTCAAGCAATTATTTAGTCTACCATTTATGTAGAAAATTCTTAAGCAAAACCAGCTCTAAATTTAATGGAGCAGGAAAAGACAAGAAATATTTAATGGTCAGGAATATTTTTAATATTGGGTCATGCAGTCATCCACCAGTCTCTAAAAAATGGAGAGAACAATAGAGCCCACACTGCAGACATTCCAGCTTCCACAAGCAAATCTGTGAGTGTTCAAATACGCACACGCTAAACTCCCACTTGAAACGATGTGCCACAGGGTTCCCTCTGGAGAGGGACAGTATGAAGAAAGTCGGAGCAGGAGAGTGGCTTTGTTTACAGACAAGGGATCATAAAATAAGCTCTGTTATACCTGCATCATCGTTTTACTTAACGGTTGCTGTAGAAAGACACAAGAAAAGCAAAAAAGGAAGATTAAATGAAACAAAGCAGCAAAAACATTCTTTGCAAGCCTAAGGAGAGACGCTCTAAAATCTGTCAACACTGACATCCACCACAAAATGAGAAACTGGCGATTCAAAAAAAAAAAAAAAACAACAAACCAAACAAGCTATATACAGTTCTGGCAGCAGTAAGTCATTCCAGCTGGTCACAAAAGCATTTTGCTGCTGCACCCCACCAAACTTTCTCTCCTCTCCTCCAGCCACACTCCTGCCTATTCCCTTGCTTGCTCTCCGGCATTCATCAAATCCCTCCCCAGGCTGTTTCAGTTGGGTAACAAAACATAAAATTAAGTTGGCAAGAAAAAAAAAAATAGAACAGTCTGCATGGTTTGTGAGTTGACGCAGATCACCAAAGAGCTCCGTGCACATGAGAGCTGGTGCGTATCATGTGCTGCAGGTAGGAGGAAGCACAGGGAACACGAGAAAAGGGGAGCGAGAATACTTGTGTGCTGTGACTGAGCTGCCACTCAGTTCAGGGATACCCACCAGAAACACAAAATCATGAATCCTATGGACATGCCATCTTATAATATTGGGAATATGGATTTTACCGTGACGTCAGTGTATTAGAGATCACAAAAATACCATGGAATGCCATAAAAATACAGAAAGAAAACATATTTGCAAAAGCAAAATTGTTTTGTATGGCTTACTGAGCTTTTCAGATGCAATTGAACTTCTGTTGAATAGCTCCAAATAATGTCAATAGTTTTTCATTTTAATAATGAACACCAAATGTATTTCAAAACGGTGAATTCTGCCATACCCCTTGAAATGGACTAACATATACTTGTATGGAATGACAACAAACATCCAAAAACCAAAAGGTCAACACCAGTTTTACCAATGCAAAGAAAAGTATAATAAATAGGTATAAAATATGGGTTTTTTTCTAGCTTGCCCTATGATATCCCTTGATTTGAGCCTTCAATTTTGTACCACTGACAGTTAATACGATACTTCATTCATTGTCTAAATTATCTGTAATTGCTATTACATTGTGTTATTTTCTGATACTGATTGTCCATTTTTATAATTTGATTCTCTCATTTTTTGAGCACAATGATAATTAACAAAAATAGCGTTGTACAGATATATGGTAATTAAGTTTTAAAATTTTAATAGCAAGAGAAATACCAATTCTACATCACTGTTATTAAAGCAGTTTTATGAATGAGTAAACTGAGGTTGAAAAAAGCTCAGCTGATTTACACAAGACCACCCAAGCAAGACTGTAGAACAGTTGGTAAGAGAAGCAAGAAACCCCAATGCCCCAGTCTAATTACTAGACCACATGCCTTCTTTTCATAATGTGACATTAAGTTCAAAGCCATCAACACAGTCATAGTCCAGCAAGCTTTTGCAACCGTTTCGCATCAGTTTACCATTTTTCATAAAATAATGCTGGTGCCACTAACTCTTGCTACACTTGCTTCTGACAACTTAGCTACAGCAGAAAGAGCATGAGTTACTCAAATAAGCACGGATAGGGAAAAATAACTTAAAACCACTGAAAAATTGAGTCATTATTCCTATTTCAAACCCTCTACCTTCTTTAACAACTTAAATTAGTCTACTACATAAAATCAATGTACCTAAGTAGATCAGAAAAAGGACACTAACATTCATGTAAACATCAGCATTTAACTCCAGGAAAAAGCATGGTTGTCTTAAAAACCCCCATAAGTTAATGTAAGTTACATTAATGTAAGTGATAAATTAACATTACTTAAAGTAAAATATGTAGCAATCTAGGAAAATATGGTCACAGAAATGGGCCTCTAAGCCACTTCTCATCAACCCATTTCCGTGGGTTGCAAACGGTTGTGTTGGAAACAATGCTCATCCTTCCATGACTATGAGCCTGTGTCACCTTCGACAAGAGAACTGGTAATTGCTAAGCAAAAAGTAAATCAAGTGATCTGACACAGTACCAAGTGACAAACTAGGACATGACTGTAACAGGAAACCCTAAATAGTGAAAATGTTAAAAAATACCATACATGTCGTACATTCAGAATGAGAATTTAATAAGAATAAAGGAAAAGACCTGGGTGTTGCCCCTTGTCACAGTCCTTTGTCTCCCATTCGCAGAAAGCAGTATGTGACAGACCAACAAAAAAAGGTCTCAAAAAACCTAGCAGAGGGACCCAAGAGCTACACTACCAGCTATTTCTAAGCTATGGAGAAAGAATACTGAAGTTTATACTCTCATGTGTTCAAAGACAGAGACAAGTCTTTATGGATAACAGGAGCGCAAAAGACTTCAAGGGTTGAACTTCCTCCAAATAGAAAGAGTTGGTGGATGTTTTCAAGATTTACCTTTTGGGTACCATTTGTGGCTTAGTTTTGTTTCCTTTTAATAACTTTCTAAAATAAAGATGCATTTAAACAACACATAGCCCACCACACAACATAGATAATCTTCCATGGAAATATCTAGTCTGCATAAATTGTGGGTTTGTCAATAAGATATTTCTTTATGTTAAGGCTTTATGTGAGCTAATGGGAAAGTTTGAAATACACGCTTCAGTTGAAGACTGAGAAAAACTTTCATTAAAAATACAGGTAGCTGCTAGCTTTGCTATGTCTTAGAGGTATTTTAAATTCATTCTGCACTATTTCTGCATGCATTAAATATTTCCAAGGCTTTGGGAGATATTCTTTGACCCAAACTACATGGCTTCCCAGTATCTTCATCTACGCATTTGAAATGTGACAGCACTGCAGTTTGACTCAACAGCCTGAAATGTCCTGAAGGAGAGGATGCTGCAGAACATTAGTGTTGTAAAGAGAGGGAAATATAATTGAGCTACATATATTACTCTAACAATGTTATTTTAAATTCATAAATCTAAATCATTCTTGTTGGAAGATCAGGCTCAATGTTTAACAAGATATGGCACGATTATTCTTCTTTATAAAGGTATTGGTATCTTGCCAGATGAACAAATACTTAGCTTTCAATAATTACACGCTTTTGTTAATATTGCTACTATTAAATGAATCAGGCAATGAAAAGAGTAGAGCTGTCCTTCTATCATCTTATTCGGGGAAGTTATGCAAAATCCTAGGCTCTGTATTCAGTTAACTGCTATCGTCCAGGCAGAGTCTAAAGCTGAATTTGACTAACATTTCTAATATTCTTTGAGATGCCTTGGGCACTTTTTGCATGAATGAAGGATGAAGAGCGTTGTTGCTCCTTATCTAATGAAATCTTTCTGGTGTACGTGTCTTCATTCCCACGCAATTACTTCAAGAAACATAGTATTTCCACAATATCACCTAAAAAGCAATAATAAAATAAATCTTAGCATGCAGGATTTTAGTGTTGTTTCTACTCCCTTTTACAGTAAATATACCTGAAGTATCCGAGCTGTTAAATTAGAGCAACGTGAAACAAACAGAACACTTAGCTGGTAAGAGGGAAAAAAAAATTAATTTCTATCACTGCTTGTAACATTTTCAGACATTGCTTAGATGGTTTTCAAACCAACTACCCAGCTTTCACTTCTAATTATCACTGAGTAGATGAAAAGAATGTTTTGCTCTATTGAAAAGCATTTGGAATGAATTTTAGTCTGGATATCTTACATAATACTGGTCTTAGTTTTCCTTTGTTTCCCTTATACGGCATTGAAAAGAAACGGGAATAGTTTTAGTGACATTATCCTGAGGTCACAATGTTCTTAGAGGAAATACCAACTTTAGAGTCTTCAATACTTCCTTTCAAGTGCAACTGAAATCACTAAAGGATTTTTACAGTACCATTTTTACATCACCATTTACAATAACCATCTGTAAGCTCCCATCAGGTTTGTTTCGTTACCAATAAATCTGTTGAATCACAAATATCAGCATATTATTATGGGAGGACATATTGTGCCATTTTCCCTACTTATCTCTGGATCATCTGAGTTGATATTTCAAAATACTTGACCTCCTGTCCAAGACTGCAGAAGTTCACTGAAAAATGCTAACAAGGAGATAGTGCAGCTGTGCGAACAGTGCACGTAAGAGTTCAACATAGCAAGGGTTTGGTGTTAAACAACACGGGGTTTGGGGCTCTCCTGTTTTTCTGTATTTAGTGGTTTATTGTTTTTAGTGTTTGGTTTTTGTTTGCTTGTTTGTTTTAGTGAACTCTTATCTCTATAAGTATATTCAGAGGAGTGAACAGAAATTTTGACCATCCAAGCTCTAAAAATTAAAGCAAGTATTCCTGTACAGTCACATTGCAATCATCGTACAAGTATGGTTGGTGTCACGCTTAATTGAACACAGATTAACTCAAAGGCTTCACAAATGTTTCAAAGTCCACAGATCACCACTAATACTACTGAACATACAACGCAAGCACATAGATAATAAAAGATGCTGTAACTCATCTGTTACTAAAAAAAAAAACCCATACAGAATGAGTTACTCAATTCTGTATAAAAAATGTGCACAACTGATTTTGGAAAGTGAAAATAGTTCGACTGTCATGAAAATATTAACTACACATCTCTGCAATTATAAAGAAAATCACACCATTTTGATTAACCTAAACATTCATGAGGAAAATGCGCATCCTTTGAATCTTATTTTTGTTTTTAGAAAGAAAAAGTATATTCTACCCAGCTTGACAATTCCAGTAGCTGTATTAAAGTTATAGCCACGAAGGATACAAACTTTTTCCCCCTCAATTCTTAACTGACAGCATAACCAGCTATAAACAGGTATTCGAACACCAATGCAAAGTTGCACCCTTAACATATAATGAAAAATACCACGTTCAAAATAAATGAAAAATACAGATGACCAACACTGCCTTCACTGTAAGTCACTGCCTGCTCTGTTGCAATCGTTTGGTTTTCATACACTACTTGGATTTTGTTTTGTTTGGGTTTTTTTGCTTTCATTAACTTAGGACACTACTAGCACATCCAATCTGTTTCGGTACCTTGGATAGATCTGTTTTCAGGAAAGGTAATTGTTGTCCTTGAAGGTATTTCACTACCCCCTACACGTGCAGGGTAATCTCAGCTCAGCAACTACCACTACTCAAGCATAACAGAGACATCAAGTCATCAGGTGGTTCTGGTAAAGGTATAATTTAAACCTCTCTTTTGGGCTGTCTGTGCCACACATTTTACCTCTCCTCAGATATACTTCATTAAGGAAAACGTATATGCAGTACGAATTAAATATGCTTTCAAGGCACATAGCATGGTGAAATAAAAGTTTTTTGCTACTGAATTTGACACTTGGTACTTGTCAGGTAGGTTTTGTACAAATTGTAACAATCACATTCACTGTCCCACACCATATCTCTTTACTATTTTAATGAGCGTTTTAAGTCTGCTGTCAGTAGTAACGAAAACACTCAATTTATGAAGTAATTCTGACTTTAGAAACTTCCTTGTTCTGAATTTTAAATTTTTCTGTATGCATGAGTCTTGTTATAAACACTGGAAAAAAAGGCAGCAATCAATCTTCATAAAATCGGAGTTTGGAAATATGTTTTCCATCTGATTCAGAGATCTTCGTTAATTTTTTTTTATTATTAATTAATAAAATCATAATAAAAAGACTCAATCCAAGAAAAGACCTGCACCCTGACATATGAAACTCAGTCTCTTACTCTTTGTTCCACACTATAAACAGCTATGCCTGGGTTTGGCTAGAGAGATTACAGATTTTTTTATTATTGCAGAACGACACTTGATGGAAGTGTAATAACATAAATAGAAGCTCGTGCAATCCCATTTGGAAAAGAGCAGTAACCAGTACTGCTCACCAAGAATTGTCCACAGTCAACTGTTAAATCTATAATTGTCAATAGATAATAACTACAAGTTACTTTTGAAGTAGAACTTGCTTTCCTTTTCTTTGCACATAACTATTCTTGGTCAGATTATTGTCATATCCTTCCTCCCAAATGTATTTACATCCTTTAATGATAATGGCAGAGACCAATATTTACAGCTATTCTCAAGGGCAGTTCGTACAGAAATCTGCAAGACATCATGCCAGTAAACTCTCAACAGTCCCAGATTACGGGATTTCTTTAATGTTTTCCATTCTATCACAAATCGTATCTGGCTTCATTATATATATATATATATATAATGAAATGTGCTGGGTCTCATCCAAATGCCATCGACAGGTTTGAATTCAGATGGGCATTGTTTGTAGTAGACACTTTCACCCCACTTTCTAATGCTACCAACAGGACTCAGAAGGGAAGCTTCAGCCCAGCAGAGGACTCTGTCCTTGGGACACAGTGCTGCTGGAGCCCTGAGCGGCACCGGGACCGCTGCTTTGACAAGCAGGCGAGGTTTCTACACCTTTGCAGCAGTAGAAGAGCTCATTCAGTGAGCTTAAGCTTCAAATGTGCAAGAAAAGAAATGCAATGCCTTTCAAAAAATTATATTTCTGCATTCTACGTGCTGTGAAGGAAAGCAGATAGTTTTATTGAGAAATTTTTTAAACTGTTTAAAGTCTTCAAACTTCAGGTTTAAAAGGTTAACATGTGGTTTACATAACTCACAAACTGTTAATTGTATTAAATTCTTCCCTTCAAGAACTAAACACAGAAGAGTTTATTTTAAAGGCGGAGACAGCATTTTATCAACCGTTGACCTGTTCATATTTTGAAACATGACATCTATCAAGCCCAGTTGAGTTACACCCCAGTAAGATATTCTTACTTATTTCATTCTGGCATCCGGGCCAGGAAGAACTTGAAGAGGGTGGGGTTTTAACCAGTTCTGCCTTTGTTCCCTCAAGTAACTCACATTGACTCAGGGGCCTGAAAGTAGCCAAAGGCTACGGATGTCTGTTCAAAGCATTTCCCGGAGTAAAGGACTAAGAGCAGGGGCAGCAAAGAAACTTCGGGTCAATCCTGAGGTTGCTGAGGTGACATCCAGCCGGCCTTCTGAACTCTTTGAATCCTTTCTCAGACCACTTCACACTTCCAAAGCAACACAAGAGAAAAAGCCACAGGAATAGTCTCAAGGTAGTGCATTAAAGTAACAGTCTTCAACCTTAACTCCCTCAGTCTTAAATTCCTCTTTCAAAAAGAGATCACATGTAAAAACCAAAAAGGTAACTAGAAATAAGCATGATAATTCATATTAAGTGCAGGAAATACAGAATACAAAGGATTAGGTTCGAAGTAATACTCTAACAACCTGGTGTCTCACTGCAATGAAAACAAACTTGAAATTTATAATGTTAAAAATAGTGAGAAATTCTTTTCTGATACCCAAAATATTTCCAAAGAAAATCTAGCTTTCAATCACAAAAATTAGTCCTGTACCATAAAGTTTTCAAATACCTTTTAATTTTCTGAATATATCCTTTTTATTATTTTGAGACCTACTTGTATCAAGAAGAATTTGCAAGATATTAGTAAAATTATAACACTGAAATCTCTTTTGTTGAGGAAGGTTGCCACTACAGAAACAATTAATGAAATTTATTTCCATATGGCAAATGGAGTATTAAAAGTTACAGAACTGAACCATGCAGAAAAGTTGTATGAAAATGTTTTAAAAATATACTAATGGCCAGGTTTTGAAATCGAAACTTATTCTGAACAGCAAAGTGGAGTCTTGATGCATAGGCATCCTAAAATACCATTCTTGTCACTAAGAGAACATTTGAAAGACAAAACATCAGATAAAAGATAAAAGATAGCATTTTAAAAGCAATTAACATGAACCAGAAAATCAATTACGGCAGTACAGAAATTACTTGATAAAACAACTCATTTGTCCTTTTTAGAAACCTAACTACTTGATCCCAGGCAAGCTCAAATCAAGCAGAGCACTACAAATCTGATTAAGTCTGCAAGAGTGTCAAGTGTTAATCAACCACAGTGGAGGTCAACACTGGCTTAAAGTGCTCATTACTCAGGGAGCACTGGAACTCTAATACTAAAAGTGGGATATAGAGAAGAAAGCCAATCACTTACAAACCCCATCACAACGGTTAAGTCTATAACTCGATAATTTATTAACCATAAGAAAGTAAAATTAATCCTACTATGTTTTGAAGAAAGGTCCAATTATATTAGTTAAACATAAAACCATATGACTTTCTCCCCAGAAAACTTTATTGGAAAAGAGAAACTAACAACATAGAACCTGTTAATAAACTGGGTA
Source organism: Neomorphus geoffroyi (assembly GCA_033558235.1). NCBI lineage: Eukaryota > Metazoa > Chordata > Aves > Cuculiformes > Neomorphidae > Neomorphus > Neomorphus geoffroyi. Next base: position 16,431,647 of record JAUMJM010000033.1, on the reverse strand, counting down.
ACCTTTTCTACCCAAATTATCTTTATTTCAGTTTTGTTTCATCTTCAAAACAAAAGATAACAACAACAAAAATCTCTTCTGAGAAAGATTTAGAATTTTTTTGTTTGGTTTTAGGTTATTTCGGGGTTTTTTTCCAGGAAAAAAAAAAAAAGACTTGCACATTTTATTCAAAGCTGCTGTAAGAGAAATATTCCAGTTTTCAAAACCAGTATGGGTTTAAAAACCGTTCCACTCTCTTCACGTCTCATTTGTGCATATAAAGCCACCATTTAGGATCATTGGAGCCAAAATTGTTCAAAATAGAATAAATTTTTAGACAATGCATATTACTATAAATTAAATTTATTAAATTTATTAATACAACACAGTCAAGTCTGATGGAGAACTTGATTTCTAAATATTACTCTCTGGTGTCAATAAGGAGCCAGAGAAGTTCTCTGTGAGAAAGAAGTTTCTAATGTAAAGAACTGCAGGCCAAATCGGAGTCAATGAAAAATTTACATTAATGATATGATCAAAGATATATAATCAAATATATTCACATTTGATCTTGTGCTTCTTGGACCAGTGCTCCTTCAATGTATTAATTCTTGGCACTATTTTATTGCCTTTGCCTGTTATATTTTTATAGGCAACGATAAAGGCCTCCAGGAAGCATTGATCAAGATGCACTGATAGTTAGCTAGACAAAACACATCACAAAATGTATTTTCTTAATACAGGGATGGGCAGTACTCACTCAGACTGCAGTCGTATACATATGGAGACAATAGTACCGTCAAGAACAGACATACATGCTTCAGATAAACATGTTATTCTGGGAACGAGACTAATGTACAATAAAAATACTAAAATGAAGTGCTGTCACAGTGATTGTATTTATTCATACTCATTTCTGTTGGGAATACAAATATGTGAGAGAAGAGCTGATGGGGTTTTCTCTGTGAAGTAGCTGTGGTAACGTGGATTCAAGAAAAACTTTTCCATTTGTCAACAGGCTTCCCATATTCCTGTTTTTTTTTTTTAAAAAAAGTATAGAAAATCCATAATTTTGCTTTTTGATAAAAGTGAAATTACCATGTTAAGTACTTTGGATTAAAAAAAAAAGCAAACAGTTTCTTGTTTTCTAAACATTGGCAATCCTAGATGTGACGTTTCTCTGTTACTTTCTACGTGTAGTTTAATTCTGCACATTGCTGTGAAGTATACCTACAACAATAGATACCATTTTGGCAACACTCATTTTCTCTAACCCTATCTCAGATTTTCTTCTATGAAATGGGATTGCCCATCTGATTTAAGTACTAATTTCCCTCCTTGGTTCACACTGTGTTTTAATTAAATCCATGAAATTTGTTTTAAACAGTAGAAGAGTTCTGCCTGATACCACCTACATTTCTGTAACCAGACTTTGCATTTAATTCTTCATCTCTCTCCAAGACTTCAATTGTCCTTTTATCAATACTCATTCCAAAATTTTGCATATTTCTAACAGATAATTTGTATGCATTTTGGAGTATTTAGAATCTGATTCTGTTTAGAAGTTTTCATTGAATATGTACATGTTTTGATATCTTTTCTCCTAGTGAAAATTAATTAAAAAAATCCTTGTACATATACCTTCAGATCCTATTTATTTCATATTATCGTGATAGAAATAATATGCTTCCTGCACGGGATTGCCTGTTGTAGACTGTGCTTTTATTTACCCTAGTAGTTGTTTTGTTGAATCGGTCAGTGGTGAAAAAAAAAAAATCTACTCAAAATAATGTTTGCAATTAGTCAATCCTCACATAATTAACATTATTTACTCTCTAGTCCATATCCAAGCGGTTAAAATTTCTATAGTAACAATTCCTATCTGTTCTGAACTCTTTAACGTAATTTCAGATGTTTCTTCCTATATCCAAACACTTAGAAAATTTTCTTTTAGGATTTACTTGTCTATTTTGTTTTGTAAGGCCAGAATACAGAAAATAGTTCTGTCAGGATTAATGTATATCAACTCAATCAAATAAATATATTGACTACTGCTATGAAGGTACAAAAAAGTATGAATTTATATGTCTAGTCTGATAAAACAATTGCACAAACTTTGTCCAGACTTTCTTGCAGTGTGATCAAAATCTACCAAAAATATACCTACACCAAAAATGGGTGAAGGTGATTAGAACTAATGAAAAAATTATCCCCAAATAATGAACATATTAACAAATAATTGACATTTTAATTTGTTGATAAGTTATTGCCATTGAAATATATCAATATCTTTAAAAAGGAGTGATTCAGAAAAGGTTGAGGCTTATTAAATCTGTCTAGAGAATTTTTTTTGACAGGAAGGGATTTGGACATTTACCAGCTGGGATCTACTTGCAGTATGAGCCAGCAGTGCACCCAGGTAGCCAAGAAGGCCAAAGCCACCCTGGCTTGTATCAGAAATGATGTGACCGGCGGGACTAAGGAAGCGATTGAACCCCTATACTCAGCACTGAAGAGGCCACACCTCAAATCCTGTATTCGGTTCCGAGCCTCCAATACAAGACAGATATTGAGTTGCTGGAGTGTGTCCAGAGAAGGGCAATGAAGCCGAGGAAGGGTCTGGAGCACAGGTCTTTAAAGAGCTGTGAGGAAACTGAAGTTGTTTAGCCTGGAGAAAAGGAGGGTGAGGGTAGACCTTATTGCTCTTTACAACTACTTGAAAGGATGTTTCAGCGAGGCAGGTGTTGGTTTGGTTTTTTTCAAGTAACCAGTGATGAGAGGAAATGGTCTCGAGCTGCATCAAGAGAGGTTTACCCTAGATATTAGGAAATATTGTTTCACCAAGAAGATTATCAAGCATTGGACCAAGCTGGCCAGGGAAGTGGTTGAGTTGCCATCCCTAGAGGTATTTAAAGGACACATAGAAGTGGTGCTTAGAGACATGGTTTATTGGTTAACTTGACAGTATTAGGTTAAGGGTTGGACTCTACAATCTTAAGGGTCTTTTCCAAAATAAACACTTCTATGATTCTATTCTAACTAGATGTGAGCAACTCCATAGATATTTGTGGGTTTGTCTTTTTAAGTAACTTTACCAGAAGAGTCAAGTAGACTGTGATCATTTTAAATCAAGCCCAAAGTTGAGTTTAATCCTTGTCTTATTTCCTTAGGACCGTAAAACCAAATAATTTCTATGCAGCAGATGTGAAACTACTTATGCTAATATTTATACTACCAAATAATTACAGAGTTTCATAAATCAAACAAAACCCCCTCCACACAAACCAAAGAAAGGAGAAAAATCCTTCTGCAAAGCATTTAAATTATAAAAATAAATCTTTCTCCAAAACATTGATCTTTAAGTTTTTAAATAGAAGCTATTCCTGCTTACTGCTCAACTCAGACAGAGATAGAAAGCAGGGTTAGGTTTTTTGAAAGTTTTTGGTGTTAAAATTGTCAACATGAAAAATATTGTTCTGCCTTGCAGAACAGTGGTAACTGCTCATATCCACATTCTCATCACAGACAAGATTTGTCAGCTATAGTGTAGAGCAAGAACGTGCAGATTGTACAGCTGCCCTGTACTTTTTTCTGAAATATTTTTCTGAAATTTTTCTGATGAGCACCTACATCTTTAATTAACATAAGTTAGTCTCACTCTTGTATTCAGGACCCTAAAATAAGCAGAAGTGAAATAACCCAAATATCTAAATATTCAATTCTGACTGCATGTACCCTTTAATAGATTCTACCTTCAGCTTAAACAAGCAAGTCCTTCAGTTTGTGGAACTGGAATTATCAGATCACTTTACACAAAGATTAGGACAGTAATAAGAAAACAAGCAAAATCATTTTAATCTGGAAAAGATCACTTGAACAAGAGTTCTAATTCAGCCTTTCTGGTATCTGATCCATTGTGAAGTTGGAATGTGTTAAAATAAATATTAGATTCAAAATTCTGGAAATGAGAACTAAGCTTACCCAGATGCCGTTCAACAATCCCTAAGCAAGACTTTGGTATAAGACAAACAGAACATCACTCAGTAATAACTGGGGTTTAACAGTCAAACTTCCTGAACTGTTTAAGCTCTTGGCTTAAGAGAAGAGGATGGGGAAGAAGAAACAACAGATAATCCTCCAGGAAGAAATCCCGTGTTGCAATTTCTGGGAGAACAGATCTGGTGTGAAAAGCAGTTTCAAGATCTATTTAAGTTCTTATTCTGTCATGTTTGCTGTAGACAAACCAGTATGCGTATCTTATGAAAAGCAGTTATTATCATAAAAGAAATGCCTCCCCCCTCCCTTCCAAACAATCAGGTGGCATAAAATGGGTGTTTAGAACATAACACAAATCATACAAATCCCCATTAGCAACACTAGAGTACAAAACCCAGTTGTTTTCTCTATCCTTTCTAGACTAGGAACTCAACAAAAAAAGAATACTTGCCAATGGCATTTTGGTTGAATGAACATACTTTCTATGCAGCCTCAACATGCCGACGTTCTGAGGCCACGTCTCTACCAGCAAATTAAACAAAAGCACATGATAGTCTTTGCTGTGATGTTCACAACGTGGAATATAACAAGTTATCAGAACAGTCTCTGGTACGCTGAATGGCAGACGTGGTAGTCCCAAGCAAACCCTTTGCATGACTCAAATTTCAGTGGCACCATGCCACTGGCATTCTTCTAAGTTGGTCCTTTATCACTATTCCAGGAAATGCCATTCCCCTATGTTGTTCTCAAGACAACACTTTCTTGGTATGATCCTATAAAAACTCCATTCCTGAAAGCTGTAAAGAAGCCTTAGTTTCTCTGGCTTCAGAACACTGCCACTGAAAAGCTACGTAGCAATGTAGGACAGAGAAAAGGCACAATGAAAGAGGCGCCTCTACCGCATTGTCTTGCCTCCAAAACCAGCACGTCAGTTCCGTTTTGAATCACTTACAAATTTCGAGCCATTATGATTTAGGCTGAAAGTTAAAATCAGTCCAATGAATGATTATTGCAGGTCATGCAGATTAAATAAGTTCAAAACAAAGTAGTAAAACCCCACATTTGTATATATTAGAGAACTTGTCTTTTCTTGATATGCAATATGAAGATTGTATGCAACATCAGCAGAGATTTAGAATTGATTCAGAAAGAATTTTTGCTAGAAAATAAATTTTACTATTGGAAGGATGAGTGTTCTTTTCATTCTTCATGTTAAAGAGGGTATGTTGAACTGTCACATCAGTTCTCTATCTCAGATTCTCTCTAAGAGGAGAGAGAGAGAGAGAAAGAGGAGAGAGAGAGAGAGAGAGAGAAAGAGGAGAGAGAGAGAGAGAGAAAGAGGAGAGAGAGAGAGAGAGAGAGAAAGAGTGAGAGAGAGAGAGAGAGAGAAAGAGGAGAGAGAGAGAGAGAGAGAGAAAGAGGAGAGAGAGAGAGAGAGAGAAAGAGGAGAGAGAGAGAGAGAGAGAAAGAGGAGAGAGAGAGAGAAAGAGGAGAGAGAGAGAGAAAGAGGAGAGAGAGAGAGAGAGAGAAAGAGGAGAGAGAGAGAGAGAGAGAGAAAGAGGAGAGAGAGAGAGAGAAAGAGGAGAGAGAGAGAGAGAGAGAAAGAGGAGAGAGAGAGAGAGAGAGAAAGAGGAGAGAGAGAGAGAGAGAGAAAAAGAAGAGAGAGAGAGAAAGAGAGAAAGAGAGAGAGAGAGAGAAAAGAGAAGAGAGAGAGAAAGAGAAAGAGAGAGAGAGAGAAAGAGGAAAGAGAGAGAGGAAAGAGAAAGAGAGAGAGAGAAAGAGAAAGAGAGAGAGAGAAAGAGAAAGAGAGAGAGAGAAAGAGAAAGAGAGAGAGAGAAAGAGAAAAAGGAGAGAGAGAGAAAGAGAAAGAGAGAGAGAGAAAGAGGAAAAAGAGAGAGAGAAAGAGGGGAGGGGGAGGGGGGGGGAAAAGAGGGGGAGAAGAAGAGAGAAGAGAGAGAGAAAGAGGGAGAAAGACGGGGGGGAGGGGGGGAAAACCGGGAGAAAGAGAGAGAGAAAGAGGGGAGAAAAGAGAGAGAGAAGAGAAAAGAAAGAGAAGAGAGAAGAGGGGAGAAAGAGAGGAGAGAAAGAGAAAAGAGAGAGAGAAGAAGAGGGGGGGGGGGGGGGAAGGAGGGCGGAGGAGAAGGGGGGGAAGGAAGAAGGAAAAGGAAAAAAGAGAGAGAAAGAGGGAGGGGAAAAAGAGAGAAAAGAGAGGAGAAAGAGAAGAAAAAGAGAGAGAGAAAGAGGAAAAAGAGAGAGAGAAAGAGAATAAAAAGAGGCCCCCAAACTAGAAGCAATCCTTTATCCTTCAATAAATGTAAGGAAACCAAAGCCAATCACCTAACACCATCACTTAATCTGCTCTGAGTGAGGATACTGTTCTTATTTCTCCCTGTTAGACTGTACTTGGCTTGGACTTTGCATAGCTAGCTAGTCCAAACTTGGCCTGCTGGAAAATGCCGTGTTTGAACTACAGATAAGCTGAGTATGAAACACTGTTCCAAAATTCCAAAGAAGCAAAGGCTTGAACTTTTGTTTTTGCAACAATACTCTTTTGCACATAAAGAAATTAATCAATAGTTCTGCAAACCCAGGAATAAAACCAGGCAAAACACATTTGACTCAGTACTTATTGAACTATATTGTCATGTTTTAAGGTACAATTCTTTCATCGTGTTAATTAAGTAGAAAAGGAATCAGAAGGGTTATTAACAGAGGAATATGCAAGATGAAAAGAAATTAGCCATGAAGCTGGACCCCCATGCTGATCATTTTTATGTTCTGCCATGACAAGAACAGAGGCTCTGTGTCTCAGAACCACCAATTTATGGCAATGTATTTCATTAGTTAAGTGATGTAATGGTGACTTATTTTTAATGATTGATTCCAGAGTCTGTCAGTCACTGACATATATTACACAGGCTCATTTCTTTATGGCAATGTGTATTCATGTTTTCAGTGTTGAAGATGTGCTTCCTCACCATCAATAGGCAGCAGCATTCTCACCCATCTCCAGTTTTGTCCTAAGAAGTCCACATTGAACTACAAAATTCAGCTAGGGGAAAATTCTGCGTTCTGACTGAATAAATTTGCCCCACTTTGATAAGAAAAAATAGAGAATAAATAAGAGTTTTATTTTTGAAAAGTACAGAGATCACCTCTGTAAATTTACCTATAATACAATTCAAAGACCATTATTTCCACGTAAAGAAAAAACTGGAATCCTTAGTCTCAATAACAGCCACTTTTGATGATTAGTAGATATTATGCAAACAATACTAGTTTTGTACACCATCCCAAGCCAATTCCTACAGGCACAAGAAGCAAACCCTGAAGACATTAGCGTTAAATAAAAGGAATTTCAGCATTTCAGATGGTGATAGATGATTGCAAACTCAATGATGTTCTTCTCTTATTTATGTGAAAATAGTAACAAATGTAGAGATAATCTGCAGCCCGGAAAGGGCATGAAAGAAGCCAAATGGAAAGTCTGAAAAGTAAACAAGGAAGTCAATACTTAAGGTCCAGTTGTTTCCTAGCCTAAACCAACACAAAGCCTCCATTTGCTGTGGAAGCTTTCTTATTTGAATGCTGTGTCAAATTTAATCATCATGAAAAAAAGCTGTCGTCTCATCTACTGATAGTTTCCAAGTAATGTGAGAATACAGAAATAACAATACTATCACAGCAGCCTGGGTTCAGTGCACCACGTAAAAGGAAAGCTGTGCTCACACAGAGCTCTAAAGTTCAGACTGCGTGATTCCAGAAGTAATAAATCGTCCAACCTTCGCCTAGTTTTTCAACTAAGTCAACTCCTGACCAAGTTGTCACCTTTTACATATTACACCTGGTTCTCCAGCATTGTTCAAAATCCAAGTTATAGAAGGGCATAACTTTTTAATGTAGTAGGTTTTAGCATACAGCATGTAAATAACTATGATGTGTCAAACCAGACACTACAAAGAACAGCTTTCGCAAATGAATATAGTTTAAAAAGTACTTTTTAAATGTTTAATTAGCTGATACTCTTACATCACAGTGAAGTCTGATGATTTTCCTTATAAGTACTAACTTGTGCCCAAGCTAAATAGATATATTAAACAGTCCAGAAGCAATTAAGTTGAAGAAATATCTTATTACATCTTAGTCATTAATTCTATTCTTTGTACGCCACGTCTAGTTGCTTCGGTAAATGCCATCTGAGTGAATTCTGTGGGGCAGAAAGCCCTTTGTTTTTCTGTACTATTGAACTTCTAGTTTTGTTTTCCAGAGATTTACTAACATATTCTGCAGCATTCCCAAATAGGCCCTATGCTTTCAGGATCCCAGTACTGTGATACTAAGAAACACTTCTCATTAGCACTGATGCAAAGAGAAAAACAGGAAACCCACATTACTTGCTGTAAAAGTGTCATCGAATCTAACAAAAATTCAAGATAAATTCTAAGATGCAATGTATATCACAGAAGTGATTTATATCAAGGTCTCTTAAGAAAACACTTCAGTTATGTTCAATTAGCAAAGGCTAGTAATTTAAAAACACCATATTCTTAAAAGGTATTTTTCTAATCATCATCCTTCAAGACCAGAACTGCAAAAATATTTATAACAAAAACATGTCAAAAATGCCAAAAAACGATAATCAATCAACACTACTTGAATTGCTTATTGATGGTAATCATTAACCAACTCTCTTCCCTGAAAACCCATTAACCCCAGGTTTTCTACCAGAGAGGTATTTTATACTTTTGTAAAAAATCAAAATATACTTCAATTGGGACATAACCATATTCTGTCACTAAAGGACATAATTCTCACCACCTGTTTCTGTAAAACAAAGCTTTCATGAAAGGAGTGGTCAAACTTCTTGGGATGACTAAGCTCACAACTGTTCTCACTACCCCTTGTGATGTTTAATTTTAGCTACACACACTGAAACACTGATACCAGATTTTAGCCTAAGTATATGCTGCAAGAACATGACCAGTTCACCTTCAGAAATTCTTGATAATGTGCAACTACCCATACTTAAAGACTAAGTTGTGATCGTTACTTGTGTGAATCCACAGAAGATCTGACTGCCACTTTTTGCTGGAATTAAAGTTTCAGGAAGGAGTAATCAACAAAGGAATTTTACCTTCAAGATACAGTGTATTTGCAGTATACTGATGCTGTGCATCTACCAGAGAATATTTTAAGCGTTAAACAACATTCAAGTAAATAGGACTGCATTTTCAACTTACATGATAGCGGAGACAGACACCGAGGAATGCAGACTGAGGCCCAGGGTTTCTTAAACAAGCAGCCTCAGAGCCCGTGCTGGTGCGTGCCAGTGCAGAGGGGAAAAACAAAGAGCTTCGTGCAGTCAAGCCACTAAGTATCCCTTTCATAGGAAAATTGAGATGCGCTTCTCTTTGCCATTGTGTAGTGTAAGAGCTTTAGGCAGTGCTGGACACAACGCAATGGTATCAGTGATGTGCAGTCTAACATGACCACTGCCACAGCAGCAATTTCAGAAATGAGACTTCTCCTACAACAAGCAAATATCAATAGGAGATACTCGTACTTCTGCTTAGAGCCTTGGTCATTATAACGTGTGTCAAAATGTAATTCATACTGTAATGGCATGAGGAAAACATCAAACAATAGTAGGATTCCACTTCGGGAACAAAAATAGTAGCTTGACTTTAAACATTCAAACCCTTGACTTAATGTAAACAGTTCTTTCAAAACCTGTTTATATTTCTTGAGAGATGTGTGCTGCAGCTTTTGTTCACATCTGATCATTGTCTTCAATGTGAGGAACAAAAGCACATTTGGAGTTGATTTGGACACTGGGAAATTTGTTAGAGAATAGAAAAGTTGGTTTGTTCGTAGTTGCTTTGTATGGAAAATATACCATTTTATGGAAAGCCCTTAAAAATCTGACCATTTTGCATCATGTTCATAACAGTTATCTCAAGTATTAACACATTATCAGGATCTTATTTCCTAATATTAATTGCACCTATAGTGAAAGGAAACTTCTGGTCAGGGCTCTAACTCAAGTAGCTGCTCTGACTCGTTATAAAACAAAAATGAATCCCATCACTTTACTAATGTTGCTGGTGTTGTAAAACAAGCCTGTAGAACCCTTGTTAACTAACAAGGTGGTGTGTTCTTTTGTGTGTTCAAACAGCTTATTTTGGGCTTTTTCTCTTACTCAGAAAAAAAGATAAAGCTTTTACCTGCTGCCCTGTGCAGCAGTCGCATGGCATCATTAAACTTGTGACATCATCATCAGAACTGGTTTTGGAGGAAAGTTTGAGCAAAGGTAACAAGCTGACTTGGAATGTGGGGTGGCTTCATCTAAGTTACATTTTGGGTTTTATATGACTTATTTAAAAATATCTACTCAAAAGATGAGGGGAAACATTCGGGTGTATGATCACGTCTTACTTGCTGTTACAAATCCAAGACCTGGATTGCACCTTTACCTTTATGTTACTGAACTAAGGAGTGCTGACAGCTCAAAGCGGTTGCCTTCCCAATCTGTTCTCCAAGTAGTCAATATAAGTATATATGCACTGTGAGTTGTTCCAGGTTTTAACAAGATCTCGAATCACCACATAAAATGCTTCCAAAAGCACATCGCTATAAGCTTGGCACATCCAAGAGATTCCTTGGTTCTCTCCCTCATTTTGTAGAAGCAGCTACATCGTTTTTTCACTCTAAGCTGTTAGTTACAAATTCATTTCTGCAGAGCTCTCTGCAAGCGCTGCTGCAAACAAATCAAACTGCATTTCTATAAAAAGCCCATAAAGTACAAGTCTTTCTTTGACACTCACTTCAACTGTTCCTTTGCAATAGCTAAAGTTGCTTTATGATATTTTTTAACAGAAATATTAACACTTGAAGTATAACAATATAAGTAAATGACCACTTTACTGCACCAGGATTTTTCTCCGATTAAGGAGAAACAGCACGATTGTCTTTGTGAACATCCTCATTTCCTCCAAATGACTTCTCACAAGAGTTGCAAATATACGATTTAGACAAGACAATTCTTACGTTCACAGTTGAACTTCTCTGGCAATATTAAGCAGGATTAATAGTTATGTGTGGCTGTGTTACAAGTTTGAGGTAAATCATCCAGTTGAAGCAAACAGGTGCAATTCTGAGAATGAATGGCTGTTCTCAGCTTTACTGCAGCCAAAACTCTTGACATTACTGTGCCTACTTTCAAAATTGGAAAGATAAAAGATAATACATTTATCACTTAGAAATCAAAATGGCACTCGAACTCCAATACTGGCCTTCATGTTTAGATTTAACAGAGCATACCCTGCTTCCTTGTATATTTTTGCCATTTTATGGAAAGAGATTACCGATATCTTAAAAATCTCTTTCCTGTCTAGAAGTAGAAAGTGTTATATTTTATTCTTGCTGAAGTACATTCAGGAAGCTTTACAAAGCATTCCAAATGGCTAATGTTATTGAGAAAAACTGAAAAATACATTCGTTATTTACTTTTTTAAAAAATACACAAACAAATCTACAGGGCTCACCAGCCCCTTTATGGTCTAGGGTACTTCAGTCAGGACTGGTTTTTCCAGAAATGCTAAATGGACCCATAGCTGCACACAATGAGAAGAAATTGTTTTTAAATGGGAGTCCTCAATCTCTTCACATCTTATTTTTCAAAAAACTGCCTAAATAACACCAGAGAAAACTCCTTATTTCTGAAAGCATTCATGTTTACATAGATGGCATACATCATATCATAGCTTTTGCGGTTTTGTCAGCTGCACTCACAAAAAAATGCCTATAAATATCAACTTCAAAATCCTCTTTTAGTTTTCTTCAGAGAAAGTATACATAATTAAAATACAATTTTGTAGACTTCTAAAGAAGAGAATAACTTTGCACCAGCAAATTCGAAATATTTTATTAATGAGATAAACCAGAGTATTAAGAGTAGGGTAAGAAGATTTAAAATACTGAAAGTACCCGAAAGTTAAACAATTGATTTTAAGAAAGGAACTGAAGATAAAAGTTTAAGTTGTGTGATATATGTGGAAAAAGTTGTCATTCCAGCAATGAGAGGTGTAAAGGAATGAGTGAGAAAGTAGATACTAAAAGTAAAAAATAGGCATGAAATGTCGAGTGAAAAGTCAGAAGCAAGATGAAACAAAAATGTTGATGGACAGATGAGAAATTATCTTTGTGCAAAGGTCAGGGAAAACGTAAAAAATTCGAGCAGAGAAGACAACTGTTTCAAGTGCTCTATATTAAGTAAATCAAAAAGGAAAGGAGCATGTTCTGGCTATGATGAAGAAAGAGTAACAGACCTTGCAAGACTTCAAAAAATGAGGTACATAAAGAAAGAAATCAACATTGGTGCCACAATGTGAATGCAAGATTACAAGTCAAATGCCTAATGCTAAGTACGAGGGTTTCTAGCAAAATATCATAGGAGGGTCTTCGGGGGTTTGCGTGTGTGTAATTTCTGTCCTGTGACTAAACTTGGCATTTGTGAAACTCAAGACTGATTTTCCTCAAGCTGAGTGCCTTACTTCCCGCAGGACTTCAGTGCTGATTAGTAGGATCAAATGGTAGGATATCCTTGAAGAGGCACTAGAAACACGGCCAACAAGATGCTTTCCTGTTCGCCTTTCCTCTCAAACAGGATACCAAAACAAGGTAAATTTTGACCTTAGTCAGTATGGGTATCCCTATGAGTCCTATAGACAGAAAAGCATAACCGCTCCCTCCCAGAGTTCCCAAATCTTCTATGCTTTCTTTTCCCAGCAAAGCAAAGATGACCCGAAGGAAAGAGTAGAACATGCCAAAAAATGCACTGTATTAAACTTGGCAAATTTTGAGGATGACAAAATCTCTATTAATGAGACATCTATTTGTACTTCTTTGAATGGCCCTCATTATTTCCTTCCCGAGATAAGTGAACAAGCTCAGCATACCCTGTGTGAAAACTGTGTTACAAAACTGTGTTCTTCCAGAAGAGAAGGAAAAAGATATTACTGCCCCCCCACCCCCGCATTTGTGACATAATTCAGTTAAATTAGTAAGAGAACAAGGGCAAGTCACTCTCAAGAAGAATAAGATGTCAACATTTAGAATAAACTTCATTCAACTTATTTTTGATCATCCTTGAATTCTGAAGACTTGTTTTCCTTGGGTTTTTATAAACAAAAATAAAAAGGTCACATAGATAAACAGAGTTCTCTATATCTGAATGCCTCAATCTTTTATCTTTTTTCTGAGAAAGAAAGAAAATATGTCATCGCTACCCAGAATATCCTTACTATTTTTACTACAGTTTTATTTCTAATTTAACATTAAGTTTGGTCGATATAAGTGATCCACAACAACTGACACTTCACACCAGGTATTATGCAGAGATACAACAAGCAGTCAACTCAAGCGTTGTAACACAACTAGGCTTCTCTTTCCATAGTCCTTTGATTTCTCAGTGACAACTTTCAGAGTCCACACAGTTTTCAAGACAGTAATTTTAGAAAACACAGCAATGAAGGCAATTACACTCGACTGATGTACATCAGTAATTACCTCTCTGAAAGACTGATCGTAATCCAGTCTTTGGTTTGTCAAAATGCCATTGAGTAAGAGAAGCTGTTTTGGCTTGGCAAGGCCTAGACGACAAGATCTTCTATTCATTAGTTTTTGTCTCTTTAAAGCTGCACTAACAGTGTTTGCCTTAGCGAGGATCCTGGAAGAGAAATCGTGCAGACCTTTGGCAAAATAGAATCAGACAGCAGGAATCTGGAGGATAAATCTAAGATATAGCAACATGAGGTTTTTGATGGTGATTCACTTAAATAATTCATTGGTTTCCTTGTTCAGGTTCAGCAGAAAGCAGCTGGAGTCAAGGAAACACTGAGTAAATGAATACCCTACAAGAGTGTTTTCCTTGAATATTTTATATTCTTTTCTTGCAAAATTGAAAACTTTTGAATGGAAAGAGGTGTGGGAGCAGCTCTGGACTGTCAAAAACGAAGTATTTGGAAAATAAAAGTCAAAGATATACCAAGATGAGATAAGAAAAACCTCGCAGTATGGACCTGCTTAAGTTACTTCAGTCACTTCAAGGAGTTTTATTATTTAGTCCTTTCTCAGTGCCTACGTAGGGAAAGCAGAAATCAATTTTAATCTCTTATTCACAAACCCAGCGCCATGCATGGAATAACTGCCACTACACTGTATCCATAATGACTAATAATGAATTTACCTGTTATTACTTTATCGTGAAAGGAAAAGAATAGGAGAAACCAAATAATTAAGGAAAAGAGTATTTAAAGCAGCTACCAGAAGAAATCCTTGCTGATAAATGTAACTAAGAGGATTTTCTTTCCAAAAGGAAGTACAAGAAAATTCTTTCTTTCAAATTATGCAAGAAAAAGGCACTGTAGAAATTAGCTTGTACTTTAAGACTCAGGTAAGACCAATATAGTCCATCTTCAGCTTACATCATTCTGTTCTTTGAACCAAATTTGCTAAACATATTTTACTACCTTTCTTGCTGATAACACTCAAATAATTTATATTAGTGCTGACGACAATATAAATTTTCATAAAGCACACTGCATTACAGAGCAAAACAGAAGCACAGCAACAAAATATGGAAGGCTATTGGTTACTTTAAAGATTTATGATACACGATGTAATTTAGAATCTTGTTTTGAAGTGATATCTATTTCATTTTGATACAGAAAAGAACATATGCAATTTAAAAATAGTCATTCTAAATGTTCTATCAAAGCATTATAAAGAAACTTAAGGCTAATTCTCATTATAAAACATACACAGAGAAGTGTGATATAATTGCTCTGGCTCAAAAGAGTGATGTGGATCTAAGTGACTTCATCATATGTCCCTCCTCCAAAGCTGGAAGCAAGAAGATGCTATAGATCTAAATAATTAGTAATACTTTTACATATACCAATATATCCTTCTTAAAGATACCATTTCAAGTTATTTTAACAGCAAACCAGAACTTTTTAGGATTGAGACTAATAGGCAGCCAAATTCTTTCTCACCATGTGGTTTTTGAAAAACACACTTGTCTCGTCCAGCACCACTCAAAACTCTTTCTATTTATAACATTCAGCTGCCTGCACAGATAATTCTGTGTATAATTCTCTCTGCCATGATGTCCCCTCTAAATATTACTAAACTTGTGTTTCTAGCAAGTGTTTTTGTGTTCCTTAAAATTACATTAACTCAGATCACATTACATGACTAACATGCACATCACGAAGGTCTAGAAAATCTGCTAGTTTCTATGTATTTAGGATGGTGTAACAAC
Source organism: Neomorphus geoffroyi (assembly GCA_033558235.1). Classification (NCBI taxonomy): domain Eukaryota; kingdom Metazoa; phylum Chordata; class Aves; order Cuculiformes; family Neomorphidae; genus Neomorphus; species Neomorphus geoffroyi. The sequence goes on along the minus strand of JAUMJM010000033.1, from coordinate 16,416,349 downwards.
CCAAAGCTGGGTTGTTTTATTAATACAAAAGAAAGAAATATTCTTAAGTGATACCTTATAGTCCACATACCAAAGGACATGGTTTGCTTCCTCATTGCATACTGTCTAGACGCATCAGAAAGTATAGGGGAAAATGTGTTCAAGCATGGAATGCAAAGTATTCTGCATCACTAGAGCAGCATCCTTCTTTACTTACCATCAAAGTTACTAATATAAGCAGAGTGGAAAGATGGCCTTGTAGTACTCATAAGCTTCAATGTTATTTTAAATGGTGTTGTTATAATAACATATCCCCCAATTTAAAATTTGAAAAGAAACCTTAAATACCTCCTTGATCTTCCCACCCACGCTTAGCTATCTTGCATCTTATAACATGCTGGAGACCTGCTTGTCAATTTGTTCTCATTATTCAAGGAGAAAAGGCTTAAACATTCAGACTAATTTCTTCTAACAACTAAAATAAGTGTTTCCTTGCTGTATTCAGGCTCTGCAAGCATAAGATACATTGTGCTATAGCAAGGCAGATCAGACTTCACTCTCCTCCTATTTTTTGACCTTTTTTACCAAGCCTGCATTGATCTGTTTTGCAAGTATCGAATTCACCTTTCAAATCCAGGAAAGTTTTAGCAGTATATGCGAGGGCAGAATATTCTTTGTGTTGACGTACTTCATCTATCGCTACAGAGAGAATTTGGGAAATAAAATCCACGGCTATAAATCATTAGAGTATCTTTACTCAGAGTTAGTTGACCTACCCCACTCAAATTTAAAGTAAATAGCTCATTAGAGGAAGGAAGAGCACAGAAAAGAAACGATACCTCTGGGAAAAATTGAATTTCTATATCCAGCTTAGTTTCTATTTATTGTAGCCATGTGAGGATGGAAGTCATAACCACCAGGGGCAGAGGTGAATGCCTCAGTATGTCAAGGCCTGTCTGATCACTGGATTATTCATTAGCTACAAGCTTATTTTGCATATTATTAATGGAATTTTGGTACAGAGGATAACACCAAAGAGAGACAGATCTTCCAGCTGTAGCTCATAGTACATCTTTAGGTTGAACAGCAAGACTGACTCTTGGTAGTATTAAGCCTCAGCTTGATTGAATACATACTACATAACTCTGAGTCCCAGCCTCCACACACGTGAGAAAACGGGCTTTCTCCTCCCTTTCTCTCCACCTGCAATCACCACATAAGAAACCCACTTCATTTTAAAAATTGGCAACATTTTACTCATGGTAATTTGGACATAGAGTCTGCCTCTAAGGTGAAGTAAGAATTAAAAATAATTTTATCTGTCAGAAATAAAGAAAAATATTCTTCTGCATTGAGGTTAGGAAACTGCTAATACATTACATCTCTGCTCTACTGCCGAATTAATTATGTTTCTTGGTGGCTTTCAACTAAATGTTGGCTTGACGTGGCATAGCAATTAGAAGGATTATTTCTGAATGTTGAGCTTCCTGACAGGAGCGTCTCAATTGCTTCTTCAAACGACAGAAAAATGCATTACTTGACCTTTTGCTTTACAAGAAAAAATGGAAGAGAAAATTAGAAAAATAGCACCTAATCTTTGTGCAAAGATTACTTTGTTAGATTTGTAAACATTGTTTCAAAAATTAGATTAATGTAGGTGTTTCACATCCTGATTCACCACTGCACTTATGCATTTCGTCATATTTGTTCAGGTAGAAAATGAAGATAAGCTTTCCTCATGCTTTCTTCTAAATCCCCACACTTTCTGATGTCTAGAAAGGGACTTCATTTTGTGTTGGTGAAAAAAATCAAACCTCCCTTTCTGCTCTTCTAACTCCCAAGGACTCTTCTACCCATCAAACTCTGCTAAAACAGGAAAACACCATTGTTACCTGTCTGCTGGTGGTCTTGAACACAAAATAGTAAACACCTGAAAGTACTTACACAGTTACATTATCTTTACCCAATAATCCCATTTTTCCTCTCCCTGAGCACTCTATTAGCCTGTGTTTGTGCCATGTGAATCAAAACATTTTGCAGGAATATGTCCTTACTTGCTTAACACTTTAATTACTACAAGTTTAATACTTCATTTTATTCCTTTTATACCCTCATACAGCTTATGGATGATTTCTAATGCATAAATAGACCAGCAGTAAAAATAACTTCTGAAAAACAGCCGCTCTTCTCTGGAAAATGACTTTCACATCCCTTCCTCTAAAACCTCATCAGCAAAACAGCCACAAAAAAGACAGGAAAAAAAAAAAAATTGTTTCTCTAGCCTTGTACCATTCTACTGAAAGTCAGAGTCAAATCTGTGTGATTTAGTACACGTCTCATTTCAAGATAGTTTGATTATTCTACTCTGACCTCACCAATACCAGTTATACTTCTAAGACACTACTTACCATTCATGATTTTTTTTTATATATATATATATTTATATTTATGTAAAGAGGTTTTCTTTGTTCTTGATGGATTTATTTGGACAAAACCATCTCTAGGAACACATTAGACAATTTATGTGGAGAAATGTTCCTGAATACGATTTGTCTTACAGTTGTAAAATAAAGATTGGAAGGTAAAGGCTGTTATTGTATGTTAAATGTTTTTAGTCATTTCCAGGCTTGTAAGAGATGGAGCAGAACGGTACCTATCAGCAGTAATAAGGTTTAAGTCTGCACAATTATTTACAGCTGGAATATTCAGATTAACTTTCCTCCCTAGAAGTCTAAACTGCAAGGACAGCAGGCCCTGGTAGAAATTCTGCCCTGGAAGAAACAGCAGAGATCGGATGCTATATTTTTATACCATGAATAGCCATCTGTTGTCCACTGGTGAAGAAAAATTGGTGAAGCTATGACGCTGGCATTCATGTTATCACATAGTATTAAAAATTCTTTGTGGGATAATTAGCATATAAACCAAAATAAGCTTTATTTTCTTAAAGCTAGCTTGGCATCTTTAAAAAGTCATCAACTTCACATTATGTGCTGTGTCTACAAGTACACTACGCTACTCAGTCTCATCCAAAGTCCAGGTAACCAAGTGCTATGGAAACCAGCATTGCTCATCGATCTGCCCATGGAGCATTTGTCAAGCTAACTTGGTCAAGCATTTCAGAATTTAATCTTTTGAAACAATGTCTCAGTATCATAATGCAAGTGATAAACTCCTAAGGATTCCAATAATGCTCTGCATGAAAAAAAAAATCTGTATTGCATACACAGAACATTAATTTAACAATACTTTTTTTCTTATTTTAATGTTACTACTCCCTGCAGTACAATCTGCCATGTCTGCAGATCCCAAATATGCCTCAGCATCGGTACTTGCATCGGAATTGAAAATGAAGTGAGATATGCAGAAAGTGATGCTTATTTGTAATGTTGTTATTTAAGAGGAAAGGAGTAGGAAGTAATTTATATCCAATTGCGATGGGTTTGGTTAGAGCAGGTACAAAAGGTATAGCGAACATTTTACTGTCCCAGCAACTCTGAATAGACATCAGGTCTTCTAATAACATTTCCAGTTTCGATTCCAGGCATATCAGACTGAATTTAAGGATACCATTTTACTTCGTCACAGCATTCACTTTTCTGTATTTGCTCTGTTAGGCATTATGTTTATAATTAACACATCAGTATGACAAGAAAACTTTAAGTGATAATCTCTCTACTGAATTACATGCTTTACATACAAAATATCACAGTACCTTATATGACCATTTGTTGGTAATTTGAGCAATTTATAAGAGAGTTCTTTAAATCCTCTTTAAAATCCTTGAAAATCTAAAAAAGCACTGAGCTTAAAATTGGGAATCCCAAGGCTGCAACTGTAGGGGCAGAGGAGTCAACATTACCAAACATCAAAAGAGCATCCTGATGTAGGATGTTAATTTTGCCGAAGGTTTTCATCCTATTCTAGCTATCTGAAAAAAGAAAAGTACACCTAAATACCAAGAGCAACATTTCTGTTACTTACTATAGCTTGAAGTTTTCATTTTGTATATGAAACATCACTGTCGGCAAACAGTTTATTCATTAAGAAACAAGGTAAGTCACTGTAGTATAAGCAAAAGCTGTTTATTTTTCTCATGAGCCAAGGTTGAGCAAGAAAAACTTCATTTTATGAAGTGACACGTGGAAACCAGATAGAACTTGTTTATACTGTTCCACTCAAACTTCAGCCAACACAACAGTGGAAGCTACAAAGGTCTTGCTTACTTTAAACATTGGTAAAATAAATATTGGAGAAAATTTTAAGAGGCAAAAGATGAGTTTGCATTTGCTTTAAGTCATCATTCATAAACCCCCAAAATACTAATTCATTACATTTTTTTGATTCCTCCCATGGTGCAAAAACACAAAACAAGAAATCTTCAAACTCTGAAAACGCATTGTCAGTGATGCTTGCTAGTACCGTTCCTGCTTTAGGAATAGTAAACATTGTTTGCTGATATTTGCCCTTCTAAAGAGAAAATAATTATTTTTTTAAATGGGAGAAAACCAACAAGGAGATTTGATTTTTTAATATCTTTTTCCTGCAGAACTCCGAATAATATAGTTCCGTAAACAAAATGCTGCTCATGCTGAAGGTTCATTTTACTCTTGATTGACTGGGTAAGCTAGAACAGATTATTTTGACACTGAGGGAACATAGCAAAGCGTATCAGCTAGCACAGGCATAGATTCTCTACTGGCACTGCGTTAGGGTAGGGGAGGTAATTTTGAAGTTGAATTCCCAGGGGAACAGACAGAAACTTGATTCCTGATCTTGCTAGACCTTGCTAACATAGAAGGCAAGCTTTCAAAAGTACTTTTAGTACGAAATTTTTATTTTAGGAAATTTAGTGAATGCTTTAAAGGTAATAAAATTAGAAAATTTCTGTTAGGGAAAACAAATTAGCTGGGTTTCTTGTGAGAGAATAGATAGCATGATATCCCAAGGAACTGAATTTAGAATCAAAAAATTGTAAAAGTTTGTTACATAGCTTTAAAAAGAAACCCAATGTTTTCTTTACATATTATTGTACTTTGGCCAAGTGAAAGTTGCAGTCTTCCACTGCAGGTTTGTTGTCCTGTCACATTCAGATGTTCTCCATTTCTCTTGTTTGTGCTTTCTTCCAAGGGTAATAAACAAGTGAAAACAGAAGTCAAAAGTTATCCTTTGGGAGCCATGCAAGTCAAAATACATACATAGTCCACAAACAGAGAAGTCATTCTTAAAAGTTGGTGTGTCTAGATTCATTACCATCCTAGATGAATGACCATCCCTACTTTTGATGGCTTTAAAGGTATAACAGACTCCATTGATTAACTGCAGATGTTTCCCCTTGGTTATATTAGACAATCCAAGAATGCCACATTCTGCCTTTTTTCTGACTATGAGTTTTCAGAGAAATTCAAGTTTCATAATGTTGAATTAATTGACATTTTTAAGGACCTATTCTAGATACATGGAACAACTATCACAAAAGAAAAATCAATGAGTCATGCTAGTCATGAAAAAAAAAATAAATAAATGAGCAAACATCCTTACAACACATGCAATTCCTTCTTTACAAGCCCTGATGCGATAAAAAATACCAGACAAAAGCAGAAAGACATAATACTAGAGACCACAGATTATATACACCTCTTGTAAAGTCTGATACCAGAGCAGCTGCTGAAGGTGCTCTAACTTACACAAAACTATGTCATCTGCTACAGAAAGCTCATCTTCCAGGTAACATAAAGGTAATCATCTCCTAGGGTCTTCTTCCAGAGGTATCCTCTGTGCCAGAATGTTCAGGAGACACAATGCTTTTTAAAGACATATGGTTCTGCCCCTATCTGAAGTAAAAATTACTTCGTAGATTTCATGCATGTAACAGCAATAAATCCTGGGTTTTCCTTATTGGGTCTTACAGTTCCCTTACAGTATATTACATGAGTAAATTGACACAGATATGTGGAAATAGTTGATATAAATGCATGCTTACCAGCTGGTGCAGAACGCGAACAGTGAAGTTGAAAACCGTGATGATCAACACAGGATTCACTGAATTTTCCTTCCTTAAAACCAGACTTGGAATCCTTTTTGCTCTCAATCACATCCGAAGAAAGTTTATCCAGTTCAATTACCACAGCTGACATTGTAAGATAGTCTCAGTATAACTCAAAATAAAAACAAAGCTGGACTAAAGAAGTCACTTTAAGTTCGGCTTCCCCAAACTTGGGAAAAATAACTTACTATCACAAAAAAAACCCAAAACCCAACAGTTTCCCTGAACTATAATAGTGCAAAAAGATTTTAAGTCAATGACTGAGAAACTCTCTTTCCATGAAGCTGTTCTTCCAGATCTGCAGCATTTGCTAAATTTTGCAGATCTTCTGTAAGGTAGAAAACTACTACTTTAAAATGTTCTGTCTTGTAGTAAAAACAATATGACATTTCTAGGCAGCTACTACAAAAATAACAAGGATAGCTGGAGACATCTGTGTCTGCTAACTTGTGAGCGTACTAACTTTGTTTAAAGAGTTTAATTCACGTGTTACCCACTGGTCCAGCTGGGAGGGGCTAAGCAACACCAATGGAAACAAGTACATCCTGCACGCCAGCCCAGCAGCGAGCCTGGCAGCTGCACGGTGGAAGTTGCTTGTGCCACAGTTCTGTTTCCTTGGTGAACGCTCAGGTCTTTGTCTGGGATGAGTGCAGCAAGAGAAATGGTCACAGACTACACCGTTCCTTCAAAACAAGTAAAATAGTAAACTAAGAACCCTTTCTTAGAACCTTGAGTCTAAAAAACAATATTTCTAGGGAAATCAGAGCCGGTAATATTAAGGAAAAAGTGGTTTAATATTTATTTTTTTTTTTAAATCCTTCCTTTAGATGCAATTAAACTTCAACAGCTTTCAAGACAATAAAATGATCCTTTTCTTTCCAGCCTCTGTCCCACCAATGAGCCGAGGAACACAAGAAATACGGCCAAGAGAGGCACCCACTGGCGATGGTGGGAAACTACACAGGCACAGATGACGAGGAGCAGAGCCGGGGAGGGGATGCTCGGGGGAGGCACCCTGGGCTGGAGGGCCTGTAAGTGCACTGCCAACTCTGGATTTCCCTTAAGAAAAGCAGAGCCGATAAAGCACGACTTGTCATTTATGGAAAGTTATCACACGAGAGTTTTTAAGTAGGAAAATTGCCAAGCCTGAGCTAGAGGGAAGGCGATACGGTGATTTGTCAGCTTTTAGCTCCCTATCACTTTCTGAGCTTCTCTTTGCCCAATGAGAAATGGCAGGTAATAATGAAAGAAAAATCTATGCAGCCGTGCAACTTTTAAACTATCCCTTGTCCTGCAACAACAGGACAAATCCAAAATCTCTAAAGTCACCTTGTTAGAAGTGAATTCTCAAGGGTGCCCTTGCTAACATAACTCAGCTTCAAATTGAGCTGCTGATGGTACCCTCAATCTCTACGCAAGCAAGGAGGAGGATGAGCTCCCACATGCTTGTACAGGAAACAAGGAGACCCCAGCTTCTAAAAAATAAAACTATGTACACCTGGGGGGACACTTCCTTAAGTCAATGGAATTTATAAAAGGTTGTTTGTAGGCAGGTTATGATCACAGCAAGGGAATCAAGTGATGCAACAAGGCCAGTACTAATAAGCAGAACGTGGAAATGGGACTGAAAAAAAATCAGTCATAGGGGAAGCTTTTCAAGAAGGCCAGAAATAACGTGGCAGTTTTCTGTTTCAGTTCACTCCAACTAATGTACACCAGGGTGAGGGAAAAGACAGCTTGGTGAAAGTATCACAACACTGAGCAAACCTTTAGAAATGGTTATATAATAGGAAAAACAAGCAAACAGGCATCACATAGTTTGGAAGGAAAATTCAGCATGGCTCGCACCAGGAAAGGGAAAGGAAAAGTCAGCCAAACAGACTGCATCATCTTTTTTATAGCCCTCTATTTTAGTCCCTCTTTTAGATATGTAAAATCAGGTTATGCCACTATTAGTGACTGAAGCAGTCTGATTTTGTCTTCTGAAAGAAGCTTTACCCCAATGACAATGGTGGATACTAGATTTGTTGGAAATTTTACAGGAGGAAGCAGTTCTATCAACATATCCCAAACAAAACCCATAGCTTAAATTGCACATCTCTATTCATAAACATGCAAAAGATTATTATTGCACAGAATTGCTACTCATTTAAGTCCAGTATATCAAGGCTTCTAAAGAAAGCAAAAGCTTAATCCTCTAATGACAAAGCATCATGAATGCCCAGAGGGAAAATCATTCTTTCCTTGAGTGTCTTAACAACTTCACTCAATCCTTAGCTGGGTACCGGTAACTCTTCCTGGATACGCAAGCAACTTCACCTCATACAAATCCTTTTCTAAAGGTTTTAGGTTTCTCCAGTGACATTAATCTCAAAGTGATTTAATTTGACAATGAAGTATCTCATTACTGTTGCCACTGTTAAGTTTCCCATGTAACTGAATATATAAATAGGTAAAAGAAATATTAAGTCTTTAGCAATCTGAGTATTTCTTCATTTTTACAAGGGTTTGTTTTTCCTCGGCAATTTTATGCCTATGACAGAGTGGGAACTGTTCCTTGGCAATTTACACAACCCCCAAAATGTCTATTCTCTGCATGCATTACGTAGCGTACGCAAAATACCTGAAATCCCAGCCAGCTTTCCTGAAGGTTAAAGGCCATCCTTTAAGATGGGTAATATAACAAAACATTGTAAAGATTCGTATTATTTTAATTTCTCTTTAATTTCCAGTTCTGTACAAAGCAGTTTCCTGGTGGTGATATATGACAATCCATATTTGTTGTCAGTGGTCAGTAGAAGACCCAAAAAGTAGCACATGGCTGTAGACCTTTCTCTCAGGGTGAAGTAAACCAGAGGTGCAAGACCTAACACTGCGTTTTCTTTGGTCTTGTAGGGCTAAGCCAGCCTGGGAGCCGCTGAAACCCTGCTTCATTTGGCACCTCTGCTTTTCGTTCTGTATCAAAACTGGGAACTTGTGCTGGTTTGCGGTTTTAATACCTTTCTAATTATGTTTTTGAGCTTTTCTGTTTCTTCCTCCCAGCTGTATCAAAGACTATCACTTATGGCAACATATCTGGCAACGGGAATAGAAGTAATATTTAAACTTTATTTAGGTGCCTAAAGACATATGTATACCTAATCAAAACACCAGAACCTGTTATTCTAAACTCTGTCTAAATTATTTGAATACTGTTATAGAGCTGATCTGTACACAATAATACTTTCAAACCTGGACATTAGACACCTAATTTTTTTAAATGATTTTCAGCTCTCATGCTTTTAAATATCTTCCATATTTGAAAATATAGCCATCCTCAAAACATCAATGCAAGTTGTGAAATGCACACAAAAGTAACATTTATGCCACCTACGTTTTTTTCAGAAAGATAAGAAATATAAATATTCCAAACTATTCAGCTTGTACAACATCAAACTAAGTTAAATTTAATTTGTAGATTCCAGTTATAAATTTTCCTCAAAAAATAGAAAAAGAGGAGAGCTTGTTGTCAAATTGAATTTTCCAATGCGTATGAAAGTACAATCTCATTTTCAGGGTTTTGGGTGGGTTTGTGGATTTTTTTTTTTTTTCATACAAGAGAATATTTGTTCTGTATGAAATGTTAATATAATGTTCCCTTTGTCTAATAGATTAGTGCTTAGGAATTCACATAATGGAAGACCCAAATTTAACGATCTCTTCTGCTCGGACCCAGTTCTGCCCATTCCCTGTGATTGCTCTGAGATATTATAGGCTTGTAGGGGAATGGATGTTGTAATCAACTTCCCTGTCATAACCATTTCAACTACAGATAAACAAACATTAAGACAAAGGAGGAGCAAGAGATAACACCTTTCCAGAATAGGGCTAAAACTAACACAGAATTAAATTCTCTTTTGCTGTGATCCAATTGATATTTTCTTATGTTAAAGTGGAAGTGCTCCAACAGCAAAGAATATGGGAAACAGCCTACAGATTTTTATGTGTGGCATCTGCTTAGGAGCCTCATTTGAATACATATTCACCATCAGAGAGGAAGTAAATAAAAATGTAGGATTTCTCACCTCTCATCCAACTGTACTATAACTAGCTATAGTTTTCAGCATAAAAACCCAACTTGAACAGCAATTTGCCAGGCCTTAGCAATGAGGACAAACTTGATTAAGGTCAACGGACAAAAGAGCAAAGGCTTTACCGTGCTCAAAGGTAAGAAATGAGTGTGGCTGCAAGTTTTCAGAAAGGAAGGAAGAAGGTATAAAGAGAAACCTCAAGACACATTTATTTATAAGTCCCATAAATTTGTCTCATTCCTAGACGTGGTTGTTGATGCAACCTGGAACTATGAAAAGAGGAGAGAAGAAAGGAATTCTGAACTCCTGCCAAAAAATCTAAATAGATGAACTGCACAAAAAGGTCAAGACCTTATTCCTATTTTAGGTATCCATCATCCTCACCAACAGTTTCAGTCATAGACAATCATGACCCACCACACCAAGGGTCAGACTGAATTTCTGAATCCTGCATCAATGAGAAGTGAGCTAACACAAAATATCTTGCCTTAGTTACCCCCCTTCCCAGATCTCTTGCTAAGAGCTGCAAGAGAAGCACAGAACCGAATAGAGGTTGGAACTAGATGTTATTCAGGTGTCTTTCAACCCAAAAAAGCTCTATGGTTCTATGAATGAAAACTAGTAAGAGAGACACAGAAAAATACTGAACAAACTATGTAACACAGGGTGAATCTAACGAGACGTGATGAAGTATAATAGCTTTTATATATATATATATATATTCTCCACACAACAAAACAGACAAGATTTCATGCAAAGCAAAGTTCATGCAAAATGTTCCAGTTCTGGGTTTTTTTTCCTAGCAGTTAACACAAAGCCTGCTGTTACTTTTGGCTATCTAAGTCAGGATTTTCCTGAACACTCAGCTACAAAGTAGGACTCCAATAGTAACTGTGTTTATCTTTTCTCAGTCGGTAAAACAGCGACAGTTTCTGAAAAGTATTTCCTCCTTTCACACAGAGAAATCTATTCATCACATTGATTTACTTGACTCTCCAAGTCTAATTAGGATACGTCATTTAAAAAAGGTTGTCTAATAACATGATTACTGTTAAAATCTAGGATTTTCTGTTCCACAGCAAATTACTGGGCCTCTAGCAGAAATCCTAAGGAACATCTGTGATTTCAAAAGCATTGGTATTATTCTGCAAGAGGTAGAAAACCACACTGAAGGCAGCTTCAAGATATACAGAAGGAACTTGATTTACGCACAAATGAACATTCTTCTAATAGAAGAGACGCCATAAAGACATTATACTGCAATACACCAAAGTAGTTTCTTAAATATCAAAAATATTTCTACTGCTTTAGCATTTTTTTGACAGTATTTTGTATTAATGAAAGATTCACCCATTTAGATTTCCACAGAAGTGGTTACTCATACTATACAAAGACATAGGGAAGAAAACATCTATTTTCTGTAAGCAACCCAGGAACACCTCAGACTGTCTGCAAAAATCAATGCAGCACAACTGGAATTTGACTATTTTACTGTATAATCTTTATCATTTTTGAGCTGGTAGAAAAGTGAGGCAATTTTGGCTACGTTCTGCTGATGAATTAACGTGCTTGAATATGTTTTGCAAATAGCTTTCCCAGAGATATTAAATAATCAATCTTGGAAACAGTTTCATACCTTTCATTATCTTATTTAGTGTTGTTGAAAGGAAATATCAATTTTTAATTTTGAATTAACTGTCCAATAATAACTTAAAATTCCCTTTAGAATTTACTGCAAATTGTTCTTTTTTTTTTTTTTAATGTTACTTGCAGGATTCAGTAAAGTCCTATCCTAAAATAAGACAGTGACAATCATTCTCTTCAAGGAAGAAAAAACAAACAAAACAATCAAGTAACCAGACAGCACACCCTGTTACCAATCTTTACCAACTGAAGTGGGAAAATAATCTAGGAAACTCCATTAACAGAGGCAGACTTAATGAGCTACATTTCAAAACCAAAGCTTTTTAATTCTCCTAGCTGTTGAATATATCGTGTAAAGATAATTCAATCTAATTTTTCTATATAGAAGCATCTATGTGTTCATATATATTCCCAACATATACATACACACACAAAATTAATCCAGAACATGTGCTGTCAGTGCAGTGCTGAGAAACTTAGCTTATATTCCTCAGTTTTTAAAACACCTCTTTTGGCTGAAGTCCACTACTACCATTGATTTTGTCCACTAGCAACAGCTACACTTTTCAAATTGCTTTTGATTTTTTTTTAGTGTGCTGAATTCATCCAGCAAAACGGATTAGCAGCTTGTTAATAATAGTGAGGTTTAACACTAGGTACTTGACATTACAGAATTACCAATAATTAAGTAACCATTCCATATTATTATTTTTATTCAGAAGAAATACATTCTGTTAATTTTTATTATTTTTTTTTAGAAGGGAAAAAGGATACCACTGCTTCAGAACTACCGACATTGGAAAGCTAAATGTACACATGGAGCAACATCTTTTACACCAGCAGTATCCATCCGATAACTATTTTTCAGAGCTATCTGAAGAAAATATTTCCCAAAACAAGGAACACAAGAAAGGAGGCCCATAATCACCAGCTCTCTCTGTACATATGGAGGAATTTATTATGGTATCAGATATTTAGATAGCTAAGAGACTGTTTCCTTAACACACTGGAAAGCTTTTGCTTTGTTAGGCATCAAGTCCATTTGTTGTTCCTACCATGCAACAAAATCTTGATGTGCTTTGTCCACCAATAAATTGTTGCTTGTACCTTAAAATAAAGGCTAGAAAGTCAATGTTAAAGGCAAAAGGTCTTGTCCAATTCAGGAAGACAGTTTCTCTTCCAGTTATTCCATAACCATCTAACAAGATGATTTTTGAACGTATGGCATGTTCCAACAGCTTTCTCATAGAACTGTAACCACTCTTAGAGATGAAGAAATAAAGAAATGAAGAAAATTAACCCCAAGGAAACCAGTGGCAAAGTCTCAGACAATTACTTCTCTTGAATTTCCACTACAATGCTTGACAAACCAAGTCCTTAGAGACTTACACGTGTGCACTTTTTCTGGTGACGAGCTACTTTAACAGAGATTCTACTTAAAACAAGTGTAAACTCAGTGCATTATTTTGATTACTAAATTCAGCTAAAATTTTGTAAACACAGATTTGGAAATTTAAATACCATATGGATGTGTACAATGAGTTGCTTTGGAATTTGAAGATACCTCTGTGATCGTTCAAGTCTCACCCGTACTAGTGTTAGACTAATGCACGTGTAATCCAACCCAACCCCTCTAGTGATTTAATCAATCCAGAGCAATTCAGTTATTTACAGACAGAAATGCAGTAGAGTGGCAGGTTCACCAAGACTAATCTGTCACTTTTCAAATCATGCTGTCAGTGAAATTGAGGCTTGATTAAATTTAATATGGATAAATTCTACTTGTTTGCATTTCATACCAATGCCAGGATAGAAGGATCAGATCAGTCATCCAAATTCCCATTTATTCGTACGTACAAACCTGGCAAGAGATCCAAGGATAAACAATACAGTTTTCATAAATTACAAGTCTGTCATTTTAACACTTCTGAGCAGTGTTTTTTTAGAATACCTATACATGTACCTTAAAAAACTAGAAGCTAGACTAGTATTAAAAATGCTCTAATAAAACAGGATAAAGTGAATTTTTACCTGAAGTCTCCTTCTTGAAACGAAGCACCATAATACACAGAACTTCTTCACCTGAGTTCTTTCTAAGATTGTACACAAGGATTTTCTTTTGATTCAGTAAATGACCTCCTCGCAAAGCGGAACATCAGAAATACTAGTTCTATAATCTCACTTATAATAGAAAGATACTTCCTTATTATGATTCTTATTTTATGTATGCAAGATGCTGTATTTGAGACATAGAAAACTGTATTTGAGAAAATATGGCTGCCTAAATGCATTAGGAAAATAAAACACACCTGTTAAGGAATTCTATATGTAGAAATATAAAAATCTTAAATACTCCCTAGGCAACAGGAAACTAAGCTAAATCCTCAAACCTTCAATTATGGGTTACTTTTAAAAAGCAAGAGACCTCACTTCTTAAGATGCAATGCTTTTTCCTTACAGAAAATTACATTGATTATTACTCAAAACATCACGCAGCTTTTATGGTCGATAGGAATATTCGTGCAGGAGTGATGTGTATTTAATATCAGATTACTAGAAGTCACTTCGAATCCTTTAAAAATTCACACATAAAATCTTTTTGATGCACAGTATTTCCTCAGTGTCAAACAACAACTGTCAGCCTGGTGGTTGTATGAATTACAGACTCGGTGAATTAATTGGAACTAGACACTAGGTGTCTGACTCGCTTCGTGATTAGATATGCTGGTTGCTAAACAGAAAGGAAATCAAAATGGTCAGAGGGAAATTTATCCTCAAAGAAAACACTTTTTCCCCCCCCCATATGTATAAGAACTTACACCATGTGACTTTATCTCTTAGGAGCAGCAAAGCCTACAGTACGTGTGTCTGAATCCTTTTGGGCAACACAAAGGACACGGGGAAAGAAATCATGTAATTTTACATAACTAATCATAGCTGCCCCTCTACGGAGAGCTTAGCGCTAGCCAAAAGTAAATGTCAGAATCAGGCCTGGCATTTCAGGGATGTTCTCACAAGTCCCAAAGCTTATGAGCAACAAGCCTATGTTAACCTTTTTTTTTTTATATATATACATAGCCCTTGTGTTGAAAGAACCATTGCGGTGCCAGCAATTTTATCTTTTGGTCCATTTCCCTTCATGCTTCGTTACCGTAGGTGTCGCTGCTGTTGATATCCTGTAAATGAAAGTATGCAAAACAAATGGTGCAACAGTTCCCCTTCAGAAAAAGGAATGACTGGTTAATTAAACAAACGTGGTATTATTCAATAATTCCACTAAAACACACCATACCCTGTCTAAAGAAAAAGGACCAACATCTATTTCTGTAACTCCAAAAAATTAGCTAGTTGATAAAGAGAAAATAATGATTCTAATCAATATTTCAGCCAGAGTTTTATAATTTCAAACTTAATCAAAAAAGGCCATTAAGTCATAAGTTTAACTCTAACAAATATTACTGTATGTGCTTATGTTCATGAGGGTTTTTTTCGCTTACGTGACCAAAAACACACCTTTATGCAGTACGTGACCAGTGTAGTTTTCTCAGAGGTGTCAGTTAAAATCCAGGCAGTCCCAGCATGGGTGAAAATAGTTCAAGGTCATCTTTAACAGTTTTATTATTTCAAGACTTCAGAATTAACATTAATGAGATTTAAATCTTGTTGCAATTCTCTTAAAATGACAACTTCTAATAAGGTAACTCATGCATTTCTTTGGTATAGCAGCTATCAAGTTTAGGTATAATTGAAGTAATTTTAAAAAGGATAGGTGAGATAGTATCTCAAGAATTTCAGTGTGTTCTTATATTCTGTGGATTTCTGTATTTTAAAGCTACTGTGTGAAAAAAGCCGTTTCCAAACTAAACATGTCCTAGATAACCTGTAAAATAAATCCTGAAGTCAAGATCTGCTTTTCAGAGGCCCTTGAGTAAAATTTACAGTTTTACAGCAAATGTATTTTCAAACCTGGTTAATTTTTAACCCTTACAGACCTGTTAGTCCACGTGTGTTGCCTGCCTGCGTCTCCTGCAAGTACCGGTACTTGCCCCGGGAAGCAGGCACAGGCAGGAGCTGGGGAACACCACCAGAGCACACATGGACACATGTCCAGGCAGCACGTCCAGAACCACAACAGTAGAACCAAATTCCATCCTGAAAAGAGACGGCGGGACCTGTGGGACCCAGGGTTTCCCTGGGCCTCGTACTGCTTCCCTTTTCTCTCAGCATGAAACAAGGCTGTAGCAGCCACTTGGAACAGACAGCTAGTGCTTAACAGTTTCAGAAAGGTGTTAGGAAGAGACCTAAAGCTTTCAAAAAACTGCCAGATCTAAATATCTTTATTTCCTCCTCATCACACGTATCTTGATTTTTAAATACTAACCTCAAGAACTGCAAATCATAAGGTTCATTTGAAGTTAAAAGGTGAAAGTAATTAGAATAACACATTTTCAACACCATTCTAGTAGCATGCACTGATATTCTAAAATCTGATCAAAACCCCTTACTTTGTTCTTGCATTATATTCTCTATTGTTTTTACGCGCATCCCTTTGACAACAGGCACAGATCCCATGCTGAAAAAAAATAAGACCACGTTCTTCCATTGTTACTTATGTTCAACAAAATATTAGGAGGTATTAAAAATTAATTACAGAAGAAATTTGAGCCAACAACTGATGGTGTACTTTTACCAAGAAATAACCATTTTAATAGCTCCCTTTTTGCTCTCATAGGGGAGATGAATTATCTAATTGTAGAAGAGAAGTGTTCTGAGTATAAGCAAAATCAAATAAAGACACATCTATTTAGAAGTTCTGTGTACCTGATGCCTTTATTAAACAAAAGGGATAAATTTTAATGACATACAAGTCATCAGAAAACAAAGAGAAAAAAGTGTTTCAGGAAGCAGGAAGAGACCTAACAAAGAGAGTCAACTCTCACTGCCAACGTTAGTGGAGGGAATAGGACATTTTGCCTGACAAGGACAAAGAGCTACGGAGAAAGTTTTAAAGCAAACGAAGGTATTATGTGCCAAAGTTAGAGTCATTCATTTGCATGAGAAAGAAAAAAGCTTTCATTAATACAAAACTGAATAGCTTGGGAGGGAAAGAATCAAAACTAAACCTAACGGCTATGAATTGTGTCATAGTTATTGAAAAGTGCCCAAGGCATTTCGGATATGCTTAGCTAACACCATTCAGTGATAACCACCTCCAATGCAATCACGGACTTGAAACAGAAAGACTTCAAAAGCCTAGCCAATGCCTGAGGAACTTAAATGCCAGGTTTTGAAACTTAGACACATAAGTTGCCTCCCAAGAGCATCGTTGCTACTGTTTCATAGCTCCGTCTTTATCTCTGCAGCCAAGGGAATGGAAAGCAGAGTGTGACAGGTTAGTGCTGGCAAACAGGAATGTTACAAGCCACACAAGTCATGAAGTCTAGTTCCCTGCAGTCAGAGGCAGATGTTCAATTCCCAGTTTTCAGTGAAAGAAAGGGTGAAACAGTAATTGAGGAACTATGCATTATATCACATATTGAAGGCTGAAAACCCCTTCTTGATTCCTATGAGGCAAAAAATAGACATAGAATTAAACAGCAAAAGCAAGCGCAGCCCTATCCTTTCACAACCTTTTGAAGGTATCAGGGAATCATACTCAGATTTCTTCTAGAGGTTCATCAATTCTGGTTTTTTCCCATGAAGTTACCTAGCTCTGTCTCTACACAACTTGTACTCAGCCTCCAGTTCCACCTGAAATACATTATTGAGCTACTTAAAGATTTAGAAGACTTCTAAATGGTATGACCACCAACTTCAGAGCTTTTGTTTTTATGGCACTGATCTTCCTCTGCACAAAGAGAAAGAATAATTACTTCTAGTACTCATATACTTAATTAGCTTGTAAAAAAATCTTCAAGATAAATAGTCAACTACATTGATTTCATACTTATTCCAGTCCCTTACATCAGTAGTCAGCATACAATTATCTTGAACAATTTTAATCATGCTGTACACAGTATTTCAAATCAGATCTTGCATATGCTAAAACATCAGCACTAACGCTTCCCTCTTTCCAACAGGAACGTCTTGCCTGATAGCCTTAAAAAAAAAAAATCATTTTTTTTATAGCTACATCACATTAGCAGCTGAAAGTTATCCTTTAATTAGTTTCATTTCAATTCCTAATAGTCTTGTGACTAGGTCATACAATGCGAAATGATTAGTTCCTCCTCAGCACTATAAATATCCCCAACATGTATTTTGTCTACAGATTTAAAGTGCATATACCCATCTCTAAGGTCACTAATGAACATTTCCATTCTCAATGTCAAGTTACAAAGTAAATAACGGATGATTTTGCTCAAGATTTAAGTACCACCTGTTGTAGTTTCCTGATCATCTTTACTCTTTTTATATTAATTCTCATTTTCTCAACTTTGAACAAAAATTTCCTGTAGGGAACAACATCAAATTTTCTTGAATCACAACACTGCTTCTCACATATGTAAGAACGGAGATATAAAAACACCCAAGACAGTCCCTGTTCATTTTGGTTATAATTTATTCTCCTTTTCTATTCATTTCCTCCTGTGTAATGATGAACATGCTTTGAAGCAAAGAATATTTTACACGGCATTGACGTCGATCATCTCTCCTTTCTCTTTCCTGGTTTCATGGAATGCAGTTAAAGCCATGTATTATCTAGCCAGAGTACGAATCCAGTCTTATGGATTAATTAGAAATATTTTCTTTTCAGTTTCTGAAACCACACATTTTTATTCCTAGAGAATTAACGCGACCTCCTGATATTGTCACAGTACAGTAGCTCTGCCCCATACTGCTACGCTGTAATTGGACACCTACACTGTGGTTGCATTGCAAGAATCGAGCTTCCAAAATAGATTACCTGCTGTTGTTGGGCCAGGTAGGCAGTGGAGCCCACCAGTCTGTAAAGTTGCTGCCCTGAGAGATCTGGTGGATGAGAAGCTGGACATGACCTGGCAACGTGCACCTGCAGCCCAGAACGCCAGCCGTATCCTGGGTTGCATCAAAGGCAGCATTGCCAGCAAGTCAAGGGAGGCAATTCTGCCCCTCTGGTGTGCTGATACCCAACTGGAACACTGCAACCCCCCCTGGAGCCCTCACTCTAGGAAAGACACAGACCTGCTGAAACAGGTCCAGAGGAAGGCCATAAAATGATCAAAGGCCTGGAACACCTCCCCTGTTTAGAGGGGCTGAGAGAGTTGGGGTTGTTCAGCTTGGAGAAGATTTCAAGGAGACCTTATTGTGGCCTTTCAATATTTAAAGGGGGCTTATGAGAAAGATGGGGAAAAACTTCTCAGCAGGGCCTGTAGCAAGAGGACAAGGGATAATGTTTTTAAACTGAAAGGAGAAGTTTAGACTAGATATTAGGAAGAATTTGTTCGCTGAGGGTGATGAAACACTGGAACAGGTTTCCCAGAGAGGTGGTGGGTGCTCCATCCCTGGAAACATTCAAGGTCAGGTTGAATGGGGCTCTAAGAAACCTAATCCAGTTGAGGATGTCCCTGCTTACTGAAACAGGGTTGGACTAGATGACTTCCATGGTCCTTTCCAAACTAAACTATTCTACAATTCTACAGATCTTAACCCTCCTCTAACCCTGGTGGTGAGTGTCCTCCCAGGGGAGACGAATGAGCAGAATGAGAAACACCACCACTAAGAAATAACAGATTAGCACAAAATCGCAGCGATACACACCTCTGCTTGCTCACAGAACCCCTCAGTTCGATGCTGGGAACCATACTGTAACTGTTCATTTAGCTGGCAAGAAACACTTACTATTGAGTAACAGATATTTATAAAAAGCCACACATTTGTTTTTTTTCCAGCAGTGACTTTAATATGAAGAATACCACAATGTTGGATCAAGAGGGACAGGTACAGGAGATAAGAAATTTGAAAGCAAAAGCAGTTATGTGGATAGATCTACCCCAACAATATTTAATGAAATATTTCTCCTTTCCCTAGTTCCAAGTCAGGCAAATTCATTTGTTCAATCTGCTAAAGTTCATAGAGTTGTTGTGATGTAGGAGTGAACATGCAATCTTTTTTTGTTACTTCTTAAGGAAGGAGGAAAGAAAAGTCATATAGGGGGAAAAAAAACCCCAAAAAACATCTTCTACTGGTATCTTGTACCTTCCACTGGTATCTTGTACCTTCCACGCACCCAAAAAGTCAATATTAACAATAAGAAGTTGTGAAGTGTTGTTTGGGGAGTGGGGTGGGATATTTTGTTTGTTTTACAATAGGGTAGAAGTCTAGCTTTTAGTTAAAGAACTCTAAGCTAATCATAATTTATAAAATATCTGAATTTTTCAGGCTTTATCTACACTAATACATTCAGGTTTAGCACAGTTCGAAGGACTTCATAAATTTTGAACATGTGAGAAGTGACAGGCATGATTTCCTTCTGGATGGAAAAAACCTAATACAAAAGAATTCAAGGAATTTGATTTATTCTTGACCCGTAAATCGATAGTTGTATTCAGATATGCATTAGTGTTTAACACGTGCTTAAGCATTGTTCTAGTTTCCCTCTAACTGTATTAAAAGGTGAAAAAAATCAGCAAGATTTGTACATTTGAAGGCATAAGAGAATAACTTCACAAACACGTCTGCGAGTCGAGAATGCTACTCTTCAGTGTATCTCTCAAAAAGATTTTACTAGCCAATAGGTAGGTTTATTACACAATCAGAGAAAGGTCAGAGTTGCAAGGGGATTCTGTAGATCATTCAAGTCCACCCCTCCTGTCAAAGCAGTCTCACCTAGAGCAGGTTGCACAGGAACGCATCCAGAAAAGACGACTCCACAACCTCCCTGAGCAGCCTGTCCAGTGCACCGTCACCCCCATAGTAAAGCAGTTTTCCTCACTTTAGGGTGGAACTGCCTGTGGTCCAGTTTGTGCCCCTTGCCCTGTCACTGGGCACTGTTGAGGGTAGTCTGGCCCCACCCTCTCTGCCTTCAATGCTTGATAGAGTTAATTCATTGCTACCAGTACGTGCCACATACGAAGGATCAGTAGATTCTGCAGACTTCCTCTGCAGTTAATTGTCACTGTGTAGAACTGCATTCCATTAGAATCTTATCTTTCCTGAAGACTGATTTAATTTAAGGCCTTAATCATGTAAGAAACTTAAAAATAAAATTTATCAAACTGAGGAATGCCTGATTTCTGGCTCCTTGTGGTGGCTGCATCATTGAAACTGCCACACTTTGACTGGGAAGTACACAAGAGGGAACTGATGATGCCCTTGGTTACAATTTCAGAAAGTTAAGTAGAAATAAAAAAAAAATAAATAAAAAAAAAAATCAGAGTCAAGTTGTTTCATTTCACTTTGATACCTATACTCAAAGTACGCTCCTGTGAAGATACTTATTGGAAAGAAAAAACTGAAGCCAACTTCCACTCGTTTCCATTTCTCTACAGATGGAATTGTTTCCATCTAAACACTTTCATTTTTCCCCGCATCATTTCCCAGCACAATATAAGCACAAAAAAAAAGTCTTCTAATATAGATTACACATTCTTTAATGTGTACTTGAAGTATAATGACAGAATATATTTAGTGTATTGATAGGCTTAGATTTTGTGCCTTGCTCATTCCACACACCAGCTTACGAAATTGAGCCTATTCCATTTTTTTAAGTAGTATCCATCTCAGCACAGTTACCTCAGACCACAGATATTTCTTATGCAATGCAATCCCTCCATTAAGAGTTTGACATCCATCTTTAACAATCTTCAAGGAATACTCTCCTTCATAGCTCATCTTGAAGTGACATTAAAGAACCTAGCATAATATCTTCATTTGAAGAGACTTGTGGCTCCTTCCGTGTCCACTCTGACTGGCAGATTCCAGCTCTCTCTCATCTTACCTGCTGTCACAAGTTAAAAGTCTTAACTAAATACAAGGTTTTCACCCCCATCTCTTACTCAGCCCAACTCCTCTCTCATAATTCCTTTGCTGTTAACATCCTGCTCTTGTCATAAAATATTATTCAGAATTTTTTATTAGCAAGAAATTTTACTTTGAAATGCATTTTTTCTGCATTAGAATTCAAATTAAAATAAATCACAAGAATTTCTGAAGGTTCTGTTAGCTCAGAACAATCTACAGGACAACCCTTGCTTAGAAAGCCCGTCAATCACTTTGTATTACACTCAGCGCCGCAGTACATAAAGTATTCCTTTAACATGTCAACGGTAAATGTTACAGATTTACCAAGAGACAGAGATATCATTGCAATTGTTTTGACAGGAAAATTAATACTGAAGTTCAACATTTTTCCACCAGATTCTACTTCTTGAAAACACTCCATCATTTTCTGAAAAGGAGAATAGGCCCTGCAAAAAGCTGTTATCTGTCTTAACTTAGCGTGTTGGAGTTCCTATTATCCCTTTAGTGTTCGGTTCCCTATGCAAAATATTTATTTTGTGAAAAGCGGGGCTTGAGAGTCCCATGCAAATATAATACTAGTGCACTCCAAGACAAACTAATCACTTGATTCTTACCAGAAAAAAATAGTAGCTTCAGCAAGAGCATAGTTACTTACTTTTTAGGGAGCACACTGCAACATGATAGCTCTTAATTATATTTAAAGTTATAATTATACTCCAGGTCCTAATAGACCTCTGACAAGATTTGTCAGCCAATTCCACTGGGAGGACCCGGAATACAGTTCCCAGTAAGCTCACTAAGACAAGAAATTGCTGTTTCATATTTCTGGTAGACACATTAGCTTGTATACTATTAATTAGCCTGTATCACTTCAAATTATATAAATGATTAATTCATCAAGAAAACACCGTGATTTTCATTACCAAAGTAATCACCTGGCACTGTGCTTTTCTCTCTCAAGGTGGTCACACAACTGTATCTCAGGGGACACCTAAATTCTTAGGAGGTTAGGGCCATTGACATGGGGAGTCTCTTTGGAAAACAGACTTATGGAAGAGGTGAAGTATTTATCTTCCAGGTGCCTGAAACGCTCTCTCCTGCCTCAAAGCATTTAGCAGTTTTCCTACTAGTCTTAATTATTTTAGAAAATAATGACAGACAATCAATCAAATCTCAGGATCTCAGACTTCTCACTCTAGGTTCAATACCTGAAAGCAATTGTCTTGGGTTCAATACCCTAAACACAATTCACTGGTCTAGTGTTGAAAATTCCTCGTCAAGTTAAGTATCTGTGTCTTCTTTCAGTGACTATTTTTATGGGTGACAGTGGGATGGGTGGGTGTCAGACTAGAAGAACTAGATAAAGGTTACACCTTTTTTCCTCTTTTTCCATCCTCGCCTAGCAAAGAGGACAAATGTCCCCAAGTCATTTGATGTAACAGGCAGCTCTGCCTTTTCTATCACAACAGTTTGTGGTGGTGCACAGGCTTAGTCTTGGGATACCGTATAGGATGCTGGTGCAGCACTGAGTGCCCAAACCCCCACATCCCACTTACTCTCTCTATCCCCACCAATCAGCTGGGACAGAGCGGGCAGCAGAGTGCTGTGCCCTCCTTCCAGCACCATCGCAGTTCTCCCAGATCCTATCTCCAGTGTCAAGGCACACCTACAGTAAAACCCTTAACCCCCACAGGTAATCCCCTTCCACGGGGATACAGCAGCTCCGGGAATTCTCTTCCCTACCCCAAGACTGGCAGTCTTGAGCTATCAATTGTGTTTAGTTTGCTTTCTCCGAATGACAGAATGGTTGAAGCTGGAAGGAAGTCATCTGGCCCAAGCTCTTCCTGCTCAGGCAGGGCCCACCTACAGCCAGTTGCTCAGCACTAGATCCAGGCGGTTTTAAAATATCTCCAAGGATGGAGAAACCACAGCCTCCATTTGACTCCTTTTGTGCTCCCATTTCAGCCATGCCACAGTCATCCAGCTCTACACAAAGCAATATCAGCGCTTCAGGAATTAAGCGAACAAGCTATGGATTTGTGAATAATTGCACCACCTTTTATGGTCTGATCCAAAATGCGATACAAAACCCCATTCTACCTTAGAAAGCAAGCGCTTTATGCACGGGACTAAACTGCAACAAAACAAAGTTATTTGAGCCATGGGAGCAATTTGTTGCATTATACACTCAAAGCTGAATATAATTATCTCGTAAATAGCTAAAATGAACCAAGAAGCAGTGACAGGCCTGAAAGCAAGATTTGTGTTGTTTGCAATATTGGCATTTAATGCAGAACTTAAAGAAATTTGCTTTCTTTTGGCATATTAGTTCATCCTAGTGGCTTTTCCACACACTTTACTGCAAACACCCCGCCCAGGCACACTCAGCTTTAAAAAAAAAAATAATAATAATAATAATAAAAAAATCTGTGTTGTAACTGCAGAAGATTTCTGGCTTACGTAAACTTCTTTCTGGTTTGCTTCAGAAGTGCTCACATATGCTTTATTAGCTTTAATGTGTTTCACATGAGAGCGAGTTCATAATGTTTTTCAGTGTGTATATTTGCTACTGTACTCGTTCTTCATAAGACACTCAACACTAATTTCTTTACAAAAGGAAAAATGTTTTTTTGACTTGTTGAAAGAATTTCTTCCTCATAATAGTAAAAAAAAAAAAAAACCCAGTAAATTAACAGCTACACAAAACCATGGGTTTGTTTGTGCAGTAAATTCTTTTTAATCTGCCCTAAACCAGGCATTTCTGGAAGAAAACATACAAGACAAATTGTTGTATTACAAATTAATCTTACTGCTCTCTGTCCCTAACTAGTACTGAATTCACATAACTGCCTTCAGGTGCAAGATTCTTATTGTGTTTCTGTACAGATACACTAGATATTAAAACTAAGAATTTGTTTAGACAAAAAAAAAAGCCCCACAAAGCAAGGAAATGAAAATGAAGTCACAAATGGATGACATAGGTTCTATGAGAGCAGCAACGTGGGACTGCTTTTTCAGGTATAGTTTCTAACACATGAGTAGAAAAACAGTCAAGATCGATTCAGAGCAACAGCTCCATAGCTTTGCTTTGCAGTTTCAGAGAATTTAAATCACCCAAACCATGCAAAAAAAGCAACATGTAAATTAAGAGATTCTTTTTTTCCCCCCCTCTCTAATTTTGCTTCCTCTTAAAGAGAAAATTTTAACAAATGTGAGACGCACAGCAGGCATCACTACACGCTCGTTGACAGATAAAAGTCTAAGGGAAGGGGTTTGCTGTCTGGTGGGAAGAGTAGTTTTGAGAACCATATTGAGTGCTGACTTCTATAGAATTCTGTGCCCCAAACGAAGTCTGTGTGACAGCATACAGATTTAACTCCATGTCATTATTTTGCTAGTACCAGTGAAGGATAAGTCTTGCAAGTAACAGTAACAAAATCAAGATGAAAAAAAAAATGTTTAAAAGGGGTAAGGAAAAGAGTGGGGGGAAAAAAGAAATTGTTTCAGAGTTGAAGAGAGAGAAGGGAGAATATTGCAGCAGGCAATTCCAGTCTTTATTTGACTGAAAACATCGGGGCGAAATCAGTACAGTCAGCAGTTGTAACAGCCTCTCCCATCATGCACTTTCAGTGGAGGCATTAGCTTACAATCAATTGAAGATATTATCTCATTATTTAGACTGTCTGTGCATCTTTGTCAAATTGATCCTCTTCAAAATTATTTCAAACAAATGAAAAAGGCATTAGGTATTAGCAATAGTAATAAAAGCCAGCAATGAATACAGCAGTTTCCTGTTTCAGAAGCTTGCTTAAAGTCAGGATTCTCTGAATTTTATCTGATGCACAGACGCAGAGGGCAACAGTTTTCAAGTAATTGCTTAGTATTGTAGCCATCAGGTTGAGCCTCATGGCCTGTACCTGTCTCCTCTGAGGCACAGTACTTGGCCACACCAGCCTAAGAAAACATTTTTCCTTTTATTTCTTCTCCATTCCTGACAAGAAAAATAAGACATTTAGTAATTCAATAAAGTTTGTTGAACTGTTTCTCTCCAAAACATTTGACTTCTATATTACGACACAGCGCCTTAAAACTTCCATTATGTACCACCAATATTGAAAATGATTTTATAGTTAGTTTTATTGTTACCGCCGTAGGAAAGCATTCGTTTGTGCATTGCTCAATTTCTGTACTTATTGCAACAGTCAACATGCAATCAACAAATCATTTGCACCTTGACTTTTTTATGCACTGAAGAAACTAGGAGACTCTATTAAAATCCAAATCTTAAATCACTTCTGCTGTTTCAATACCTATCCAATACCCTCAGAAGCCTGTTGAAGATCTTCCCTGAACACATCAATTATAGTATCAGACCCAGAATGCTAATTTTGCTTGAGTGAGACCTGGCATATAATTAGGAATAACGTCCAAAAACCCACATGCAAACAATATCATCTATTTTCTTAGAAGAAAACATGAATTCACAATAGAATTATGTACCATAGGCTTAAACTCTTTTTTCCTGTCAAATTGCTTAAGGCTCAGTCTTGTTTACAGTGAAGAAAGTGTAACTCCCACTGATTTATGTGATTTTGGAATTGGTCTTACCAGCATTTCACAACTCCATCAGCATTTCTTTAGAACGAGTTTTACATTTTCTTTCCAAGCAAGCTGTAATCCCACTGTTCCATAGCTGACACACTTTAACAGTTTGCTTACTTTTGGTGTAGGGTTTTTTGTGGGGTGTGAGGGAATTTTGCAATGCCCTCAGAAAGCACACTACTTGAGATGGGAATGCAGGTAAGACAGCTATACCTGGCACAGTCAGACAAGCTGCGCGCACCACCGGCTGTCACGCATTCTGTGCCACAGCTCTCACTGTCCCCTAAGTGGAGGTTAGCATGTGTTCTGTGTAACAAAAGAACAACAGTACTTGCTGTTTATTCTATTCCTTGATCCGCAACTCTTTCTAGAAGCATAAGCATTTGCTCTTTACACCTGTTTTGTGCAGATTTTAATTTGAGTGGAGAAGTTTGTTACGGGTTCTAGGGAGAAAAATGGGACTGCAGTCACATTTCTGTGGTTTCTCAGTGGCAGAGCAAGCATGCAGAAAAGGCAATCCTGTGACAAATATTCTTAAAAAAAAAAATTTACCATGCTACATCTTGCGGAAAAACCCCCAAGAGTCAGAGTATGCTGCTGGTTTGTCTGGAGAGGCAGAATCCCATTTTCATGGTTATTATAGATAGGAAATTCTGGAGCCTCAGACCAAGGGACCAATAAAGACCAATTCCTAGATTCCCATATTCAAGGCTGCCAATAACTCAAAGACATAATTAATACAGTAACATCTCAACCACGTGCCTGAATAAGCTGAACTCTGCCTAGATACTTCCTGAGCATTTGCACACATAGGTTCCAACCCCAATAAATAGTTGGATATTCTGAAATAAAACTATTTGGAGACATACAGAGAAGGCAAATATGCCAAGTCCTGTCATATATTCTGTTGGTTAACATTCACTTCTGTAACAGAACAACTTCAAAAGTCAAAAAGAAGGAATAAACACAATATTGTTTTGTTAATTGAAGTCAAATATGTCCACAGCCCTTATGTCCCAAATGAAAATACGAGAGGCAAGCACGCCAAGGACTTAGAAGTGAAAGTAACTTGCAGGAAATACAGAAATAATACTATGGACACTTGAGGATGCTGTGAGCACAGAGCTTTATGCTTGTGCATAGAGCCAAGTCCAGGCAAGATGTGATCCCTCATACTGCCCCAAACACCAAATTCCTCTGCTTAGGGAGCAGCACATCTACAGCCTCGACAAACACATGAACTTTTTCAGTTTTGAATAATGCAGCAAAATCTTAATAAGTAAAATAGGAGAAGCCAGGGAAAAGAGAAATAACTCACACACAAGAACATGTAATCCATTACACATGAGCACAAATAAGAACAACTAATAACAGTTGGCAGGTTATATCAGTAGCAATCATATACATCCCATCTCCTGGAAAACAGAGTTTCAAGATAGCAAGGGAAGCTTTTCTTGTTCTGAAAAAAGATTTTATCTTTCACCATATCCCATAGATCATGCACATACAAGAAGTTGTTGTGCATGTGTGTATGTGGGAGGGAAGTTTAAAGGAAGGTGCAGAAAGCAAGCTTGAGCAAAAAACCTAGAGATCTGGAAAAGCACCAACTGCTTTGTGAAGGTTTATAATAAATTTGAACTATGATGTTAAGTCATTTCACTGTCCTTGACAAAGTAAAACCAGTTTGCTCTGACTAATACTGATGTTGCTTCTTGGTTGAAATTACTTTATCACTAAACACAATGAAAGCTGAAAGTACTTCGCAATATAAAATATTCATACTTCATTGTAAGTGTTCAACTCCTGAAGAATAAATATGCTTTTAATGCACATAAGTTAGAGTCCAAGCAAACGTTTAAGGTGTTTGTGGTTGGTTTTTTTTTTTTCCCCAAGCTCACGGGCCCCTCTGTTGCATCAAGACACAAAAGGATGAAACCACGCGATTTATACGCCTTACAGAAAAAGCAGACCTGGATCTCACAGAAGAGGCCCAGAAGGTAAAGTTGAGCAGTTCATGGATCCCACTCCCAGAGGGATGCGCATTGTTAGTTGGTGACACACCTCAACCAGGTAATAAGCTGGGACTATCCCTTTTCAAAGGGAACAACCATTTCAGAATGCCTATCAGAGCACAAGCACGCCATCAGATGCAAAGCCTCAAAAACTGTGCGGAGAAACTGGGCTGAAGATAAGAATCCACGGGGTTAAAAAAGGACAGAATATTCCTGAATGTCTATTAAGTTTTAAATATCTTTTGGAAGAAATTAGTCTGAAGTATCTGCCTGGACTCACTGCTGCATTTATGCAGGATTATTAAACATTGTCTTTAAAATTAAAATCTTGATGTTCTTCCTTACAAAAAGCTTCAGTTAACTTTAAAAACGCCGAGAAGTTACACCTCTGCACAGTGACAACACTTGCATTGGATCTCCGGGCTAGAACAGAAATTATGTTTAGAAGCTTTGTGAAACTTCAAGGTCCTAAGGGGTTTGTATAGATCAGGTGTAAATACTTGTTTCCCTCCTCTGTAGTATGGTTATGGGAATCAGGTACTAGAGTGTTGTTCTTCAAGAGTTGTATTGATAACGTTATCACTGTTTATAACCTTTCCCATGAGTACATGCATTAAGGCAAAGGTCTAACTGATTAGGTGAAAAGCTTCTAATTACAGGGCAGTATGATGAGCTACTTGTACAACAGAGAAGCCAAGGGAGACTAAAATAACAATATTGATGAAAAGAAACAAGGCTACCACACCTAGAAGAGGAAAAGTGACCCTCTAACAAGCAGAGGGGTGAGTAGAGCACCAGCTGGCCACAGACTTGGCATCTTCGGCTGCTCTGTTCACCACACTGACCAAGGAAGGCCAGGAGCTGTGCATCCCTTATCTGAGGAAGGATCAGCAGTTCAGAACTGCAGGTGGGGTCTGGGAGCTCACTGAAAAATCAGCATCAGACTGGAGAGCACAGGGCACTGTGCTATCAAAATCTAAGATGGAGATAAACAGAAAGAGGAGTGGGAAAAGCAAAAGGTAGCATGAGCCATGGCAAGGAATCAGCTGGGTAACAAGCGTCTGGATTAGAAAATTAACGTTAAGAAATAACTCAAATGCACTGGAGGGAAGAAGCATTACAGAAAGGCTATAAGAAAGTGCTAAACCCCACCCTTCCACCGCATTTTTTCAATGGCAAATATTAGAGCTTGAATTATTTTAACAATCCTTTGACTCTGCTGAGAGCTGCTGTTTCCATTTTGTGCTTTTGGTTTTAATGAGGACCAAACCAATGGGATCAAATTAATTAGCATAAATTACTTTTAGATACCTAATAGATAACAAATGTTATCATTAACCTAACAATTGACTAATGAGAACATTTTTATGCAGTTTATAACTCTTCAGATACAGCACTGACCTGATGGAAACCACGGAAGAAGGAGAAATAGCCTCCCTCTAAGACAAGTGAAACACACTGATCTTTCTTCTGATACAATAAGGAGTAATACAGCAATTTAATGTTTCTGCTGCCTCCCAGAAAGGGGGCTCGATTTGTTTAGTATTTGGAAAACCAAACAAAACTGAATATAAAGATTAAAAAGGAGAAAGCAGCAGACTAGGAGGAAAGAGGGAATGAGCAAGGACAGTTCTGCCTAGAGGGATGTACGGCACATGGTGTCTATATAATCATCACTTATAGAAAGCAACTCTTCTCACTCTCTCTCATTTTGGATGTATCTGCAGTTGTATTCTTCACACTTCATTAGCCCCCAAGTGACTGATTACAATTCCTCTGAAACACATTGGGCCAGACTAAGAGATAAAGCAAAACACACAGTGGAAGATTTTGAAAACAAATTGCCCACCACTGCTATAAAGCCTGTAACTGGAAGTATAATGTAAACTCAGCCAAAGCCCCAGTGCTAACTTTAACCTTTTTATGCAGACATGGTTGATTTGGAGAAGAATAGGAATTTTTTTTTTTTTAAAAAAAACCCAACCAAACAAACAAAACACACAAAAAAAAACCCCAAACCAAAATCACTTTCTAGTAGGAAACTTGCAGTCATTATTGCAAGAGTCATCCGGCAGCCTGCATCTCAAATATCCCCACAAAATATACTTATCATTGGAAAACAGCTAGATCTTAGAATTGAGAAACATTCTAGACAAATATTTATCAGCTGACAAGAAAGTAGTCATTGACCAATAAACGAGTGTTCATATTTAGCATTTTATCCTGGAAATACTCCAGGGTAGCACAGATGTGGTCATAATTAACAACAACAACAAAATCTCTCCTGCCCTTGCAAGAGTAAGGAAGAGAACAATTCAACTGAGAGCCAACTTCCTCCACTGTAGCATCAATACTTCATGGAAGTGATACTACAGTTTTCATTAATCTTAACTGGTTCTCCAGCACCCTTATCAGTGTTTACTGCAGTGTACGCAAGAAATAGAAATACAGTTCACTGGATGTGTTAATAAATCATTCAAATTCATATCTAAAGATCACTCAGTTGGATATAAATTCATTTCTTTTTATAAAGTGAGACTTTAAAACATTGAGTTAATTATCCTAATCCTGAAAGATATAGCAGAAAGGCCTGACAAGACAAGTTTAAGTCAGTGATTGAATAGCAGGCAGACTGTAAAATGATTGACTTTAAAACCTTCAAGCTCAGCTCTCATTCCAAGCCCAATATCTCTCATTTTTCACTATTCTTATATCATAACAAGAAGTGTATGGTGTATTCTAACCCACCTGGTTCTGAGCGATAACCACGCGTAGCCTGTGCATGGGTACAGAAGGAGGCAATGAAATCTCTTGGAGAACAAAGCATTTTAAGTTTGTGAAAAAGATTCAACTACAGGCTGCCCATCCAATCTGATATTGACAGCCCTGAACCTGCACTTGAGTACCCGAGTCAGCTTTTATGGGAGACCTAAGGTCTTTCCTCCTTTTCAGATGCAGTTAGAAGATGAAAGGCTGATCATCTCTTATCTGCTCATTCAATAGTTAAAGCACCCATTCAAGAGAGCAGCTGATTCTGGATTTGTGGGGTTTCAACCTGAAAAAAAGAAATCAGAACTACTCAAACTGAAAGTAAAAGGAGAATCCCTGCTCCTTTAAACTCAACCGGGCAGAAACCAAACCACGAAGGACATCAAGCTGCACTCAGAGAGCGCACAACTCTGGGCATGACACTGAAGAACTCTTTTAGGATGAAATGAAGCTTAGAGGCTAAGATCTCTCTCAACATACTCCCACCCTAAAGTGTACAAAATACTCCCAAAACCCTTAAGTTTGAGTGTGAGGACTCACAGAGTTAAGGACAGAGTGAAGAAGAGCTAGTGAAATCCATCACAAATTGAGTCCAAAACACAAGCTGTGTGGTTTTGGGGTTGGTTTTTTTTTTGCCTTTTCTACATTGCATTGGAAAAAGCAGCAATAAAATAACATTTCAGGAATAGATGGATAACCACGTGTCAGTAAGAATAAGATGACATGATAACACCTGGAACGAGATGTGAGCCATACAGCACAACTCAAGAACAACCTACTGAACAAGGCGGTTTTCTTGGACATAGTTTGTGTTGTTTCAAACGTGTTTTCCTTCTTTTGCATCTAAGGGATAAACCAGTGAAGAAAATTTTAAATCTCTTAAACCATCTTCAATTTTTCACCAAGCATGTCTTAGTTCGACTTTGTTGATTTGACTATAAACATAATTTATTCTGCCCCAATATGGATTTTAAATGGAGACTACCCTGTCAACAGTTCCTGCATGCCCCAGGCATGGCTACCTAAGAGTGTGAACTACAGAAAATGAATATATCAAATATGAATTTTATTAAATTATGACAGTTTATATAACATAACAAGACAGAATCTCAGGACAACACTCTATATAATAAACAAGACTAGTGTAAGAAAAAAAATAATCAGAGAATTCATGCCCTCGGGGGTTAAGCAAGGTACACTGATCACCTTTATATAATATCAGAAGGATTACTACAGTGCGTGCAGATTCAATGAGACTCTGCATAAGAGATTTATGTGTTTCAGTTCCAAAGTGCAAGTGCTCATCTGAAATGATTTTAAAGGAAAGATTTTTTTTATTATGACCAGTTCATTGGCCGAGTTCATTATTGTCATTTCCAGACAGAACTCTACTCAGTCTTACTTATAATAGAAACCAGAAGATAAAGACTAATATCATATTTAAAAATGAAAACTGAGAAAAGAAAGAATTCTGCATGAAGACAGTTGAATCAGCCTAAATTCCCCAAGTGAACTAGCACACATTTTCCCACTTGCAGATACAGCTGAAGGCTCTTCAGATGAATTATGATCTCTCAAAATAAAGAGCTAAGACCAAGCAGAATTGCTGTCTCAATATATCTACAAGTTTCCTTTCAACTAAAACAGTAAATATAAATCCCTTCTTATTTATACCAATGACTGTTGTAGTTCCAACTCACCAGTTTGACTTGTGCCCCTTTGTTACTCAAAAAATGCTCATTTTTTGTACTGCTGCATCAACATTAACACAACAGATAAAGCTCCCAGAAAAATGCCTTACACAAATTCTACTTGACTTTCCTGTTCCATCTTATATTTCTTTACCATACATTGGTTACCTCCCACTGAAATCTCTTTTCTTGTTTTCTCCAGGAGGATTTACTTCACCCATTCAGAATATTCTCCCTCACAATTATCATAGCATCATGCAGGCTTGACAGTCAGGCTTTCAGCAGTTGCTCTAAATGAAGGATTTCATTGTGGATCATTAAATAATTTGATTTTATCCTAGTTGCACATTTGTCTAACCGCTTTTCATCTTGATGAGGCTTTATGCATACACACATACAACAGCCATCACACTTACATAGCAAGCCTTTTCTTTCACACGTTCCTTAAGACCACAAGAATAAGTCACTGTGGTAGAAATGTATTATAATATTTAAAAAAATCTCTAAGGTTTTTTTGTTTGGGATGAGGAGTTCCATTTAAACCCACAGTAAATTCTCTCCAGTTTTATTAGAAAACTCTTAGAAGTTACATACAAAAAAAATATTTAGTTCAGCTTCCCAAAAAGCATCAATTCTAATAAGCCAAGACAGATTTCATTAATACAGCTGCTCACAAGGAAGCAAGAAAAAAAACTGTACTAGGCATAAATGGATTGCATTTCAATCATACACCTTTCTACATCTGAAAAATACACCAATTAGAACATACCAATCAAAGGACAATTATTGTGGCACTACAGGTTTTTTTTCCCCAAAAAACAGATAGTAAGAAATAGTTAAAAGTCCTAAGTGCTTTAGTAAAATTACAATATTTTATGGGAATGCACTAGATTAGATGTTTGGAAAATAAATAAGAAAGAAATAGTTTTGTTGTGTCTTAGGTAGCTCTTATGAAAAGAAAGTTATGTTGTGTAGGTTGCATCAAGGGGATAAAGGGCTTTTTCTTCTAAATTCTTAATTAAAAATGGTTTTCTTTGGTATAAGGAAGGAAGCACAGGAAACAGTAAAAATTTCAAACCCAACTTCATTACCCAATGAAGTTTCTCTCACTACCTAAACCTCAAGAAGTTTAAGGGTAAAGCCTAGTTTATCACACTTTCTCCCCGACTCGGTTATTATCCATACATCCCTGCTGGATTTAACTTCTATTAAACAGATTTTAAGTTTTTTCCCTTTAATACTAAACATTGCAAGTGAGGAATGTCTAGAGAATACAGATTTAGTCTCAATACCCCCAGATGCCTGGAAAGTGGAAGTAGCCCAAGCCTATTCAGGTCAGTTCCAGTCCGTACCTGGATTACACCTATCTCATTTGCATTACTAGATTAAGAGGAAAAGTTCATCGTTGCTTGATTTGGGTAAGCTCTCATCTTGCCAGGGAATAACACATCACAAACCCCACTATTTAACATATAAATACTGATGCTATAAAGTAATATCAAGATAACTGAAGTCAATTAATCTCTAAAGCAGGAGTGTCAAACTCGCAGCCCACTGGTCGGCCGAACCCAGCCCTCCACCTTGTTTCTACCTGGTGGCGATGCCAACTCCTTGCTGCCACGCTCCTGCCAGCGCGCTAGTTGTGTGCCGCGTCTGTAACGTGTTACACTGCAGTGTGGTGGGAGCCGAGAGTTTGACACCCCTCCTCTAAAGTAAACAACTTGATACTTTCCAGAGGTACATAACTTATCCATGACCTGAAGAAACACTGTAAAAACTAAAATACAGAGCTTTATAAATGATAAAAATATCAAGAGTCTCCAAATAACGCGTCCTTTGTGTTGTGTCCTCTCCCCTTAATATTTACATTATTTTAATCTGTTTTCTGGAGACAAGCTCAATACTGTTTCCTTACTACGAACTGGACTCTGACCTCAGCTTGTTTCATGTGTTACACTACTGCCATTTGACAGAAGTTGTGGTAGCTGGATTATCGTAGGTGCTTTATTGCACCAATGTAAAAGCGATAATATTTGCATTATTTAAAATCTGCACAATTTTCCAATACTATTAAGATTCTAATACAAAAATGCAAATGACTGAATTTGTATACCTAAGATAATTACATCAATAATGAAGTTCACAAGCAAACTAGCCTGTATGGGTAGAAAACAATTCAGTGGGAGTAGCGCTTAATCATCTTCTGAGGCATTATCTTGCCTGAAAACAATCCAGAGTTTAAATAAATTGGCTAAACCTTGAGTAACAACCCAGTCTCTTCCCTCACATTTCCCATTAGTCTAGTATTTAAACTCAGAACTCATTACATTCATATTTATTAGTCATTTTGTCACGCTCTAATTTTCCACAAAATACCATTAATGAAGCACAAATTTGTATTCACATTAATTGCAAATTAACTCTTTGAATGCAGTTTCAAGTCTATCCAAATATATTTTGTAGAAAACACGGTATTCGGCTCATACTGTTACTTGTCTTCAGTTCCACTGCTCTGAAGAGTCCATTACCTTACACTGATATAAGAGTTCAAAAATACAATGCAGTTGGTTAGTTTTTTCTGCCTATTCAACCCCAAAACACTAGCATGAACTAGGTTCTTAAAATGCCTGCTAAGTAGTTAATCTCACTTTTCCTTCTCACCCCAGTGAGCAGAATTACTTTTCATTTATTATAAATATTTTATAAAATGCATTATACTGTTTTTTTCTGCAAGACTTAACTCTGAGAAAATACATTGTTGCAATGCCAGTGTTGCAGTAGTTCCCTCCATATTAAAAAAACAGACCTTTCATTTCCATTAAAAACTCATTGCTGCTTAAAGAAAGCAAAAGAGAAAGCATTCACCACTTCCAATCTACATTTGCTTTTGAGATTGTTTTGCAGGTACCACTGGAACCTGTTCTCAGTAGGAAATGAATACTATCTTGCACTTGGCTTTACAGGTAATTTTAAGGCCACATCCTCCGTTTTTAAAATAGTTTTGAATTTTGCGCCACTTCTCATTTTGCGCTGCCTGTATTTTTCACAGGCAAACTCATGGCCCTTTACCCATTTCATCCTTTAACAACAAAATTCAAGGGAAGCAGATCTAGGACAGAGCCCCACGGAACACTGCTCTGGAAGGTGACCTGCTCAAAAACGCTCTGACACCACGCAGCCAGCTGTTTCGTCACTCATGCTGTAATAGTTTCATTAACGAAACATCACACCATCCTCCCGTTGCTGACACTTAGTTTAGAGGAATCATCACAGAAATAGCAACTTCCCCAAAGGGAAAGCTTTAGGATCCATCCTGGCAAAGGTAAAGTTTATGTATTTATAAAGCCAGATGTCACTGTTCTGGTGATGAAATATATGGGTATTTATAGCAGAGGGCTTATAAAGAAACTGATACAGTCTCAAACCCTATCAGTTGCTTGTTCACAACAGGTCCCTTTTTTTTTTCCCTCCCCCCCAACAAATCACACAATTTTTTTAATTAATTGAGAATGTTTCTTTCAAGGAGTCACGTTATATACTTCGCTCTGTGTGCCACCTCTTTGGTACTGGTTTCAAAT
Organism: Neomorphus geoffroyi; assembly: GCA_033558235.1. Classification (NCBI taxonomy): domain Eukaryota; kingdom Metazoa; phylum Chordata; class Aves; order Cuculiformes; family Neomorphidae; genus Neomorphus; species Neomorphus geoffroyi. The sequence goes on along the minus strand of JAUMJM010000033.1, from coordinate 16,380,016 downwards.
ACAGTTATGTTATAAAAGCACTTCTGGAGAATAACAACCTTCTAACTGCTTTACAAGTCATGTTTGGAAAAACTCAGTTATGTCCGACTCATTTGTCAAAACGACATTAGAGAAAAGGAAAGCTTGTGTGAACCTTTGACTACTGAAATTGCTGCTGAACAAAAGTATTTATGACCTAGGTTTTTGCAGGTGTTTGCAGATTTAGAAGAAGCAAACCCCAAAAGAGATCATCTAATTTCTGGAGCTCTTGATCTCCTACTAAAGCAAGAAATATTTTGGCAAATATGCTTTTAGCAGCCACTTGCTGGAGAAAAATAGTTTAACATCAGTACATAAACTTTTACACTGTTTTGTGAAAGGGTGAGGGAAGCACGTCAAAAAACAGAGAGAAGTAAAATAATTAAGACCCCCCCAAATTCTTCACAAGTCTGATTTTGGCGTACAAGGGAAATACAGCACAGGGTACATTTTAAGCAGATTAATCAGGCTTAATATTCACAGTCCTCACTTCTCTCAAGTGTTTTGAGGCTAGAGTAAAAGCACCTTATATCCCTAGTCCAGAGCATGCAATATTTATGATGTGCTTAATGTAATGAAAGGGGTTTGATGGATGTTCTGAACGCGTATATAAAGCAAGGTCTACGTTGAGGCAGACAGAAGCTTTCACACGACAGCTCATCCACCAGAATATCAATAGTGTCTTCCTCCCCTTCCAGAATAAATGAAAAACTGGCAAGGTAGTTCACTCTGCTTTCTCACACTTTCTACTCCAAGAAGCTTCTTCACTCCTAGATACTTAGGTCTTGCCCTCTGCATCTACTGTTAAAGAGCGAACGGGAACAAAACACGATTATAGGAAATTCTCTTCACCTAGGCATTCTTAAAAAGCACAAAACTCACATGGTTATAGCCAGGGAAAGGCTCCTCAAGTGAAATATTGCTGCAGTATGAACTTTTCCCAGGAGCAGAATAACACAATAGAATTTTTTTCTAAACAGCTTTCATAAAACTGGATCAGTCAACAACCATTTTTGCCACCTCTCAGACACTTTTCTTGCAGTATTCATGACATGAATTGCTAAAACCAAGTTCCCCATCCATAATGGATAATGCAATACTGAAGTATAATGGATGTATCTTAAACATAAAAACATTGCTTCTACACTTTTTTAAAGTTAACTTTTATTGAAGAAACTCCGTATTTCAGAAGAAATTCTGCTCTCAGGTGATTAAGCGTTCACTGCTGCTTTATTACTGTTCAGTGATTTGTCAAAACACCAACATACACATAAACCTCAGATAACAGAGCCAAGCTTCTCAGTTGCTATGCATTTATGAAGCCAGGTTGAAAAGAACAAGGAACAAGCCAGGTACCAAGTTGATCAGTTGTATCTTACAAAATTAAGAGTTTTAAGACACAAAGATGAATGTCAATTTTTAAGGAACAAAAGCCAAACATAAATCTCGACACGTGAGGGCTTTTCAAATTCTTTCGAACTGCTTTGAAAATCATAAAATAGTTCCCCCAAAAGCTTAACTCTCCAAATATTTCCATAGAGAACCCTAAATTGGTGTTTCAAAGCACCGCACTTGTCAACATTGTAATTTTCCACTGCTAACCAAAATCCAGTTTCTAGCAACAACTACTCATTAAGTTGCAAATATCAGTTGAAGCGCTCAAAAATTCATTTTGACAAATAAAAAAAGGATTTCCCCAAGACACTAGAAAATATATACTTCTCTACGCTGTAATTGCAAAGCAGACATGCATTTTATAAATTCATTTGAGCAGAATGGAGGATGTGTTCTATATCTCAGTCCCATATCAAAAATAAAGGAATATAAATGGCTTTCACTTTCATAGTTGGCCCAAACTTTACAGAAAAAACAAAGAATTAGCACAGAGACCTGTCAAGATTCAAGGGTATTTGTTGTACCACATAGCTACAAAACAATCTCAAGTTTGAAATAAAATCCAAAATGGAGATTGTTTCTACTTTACTGTAGAGTATTAAATTAAGAAAAAAAACCCGTCAGATAATGTTTTTCCCCATCAGAAATTTACCATTTTAATTCCAAAATTCAAAATCCAAAATACAGCCCGATTGGTAAGGTTAGTAATACATTTCTGTAGCAAAGAACAGTTTCTTATTAACTTCCCCCTCAAAAGAAGGAAAAAAAAAAAATAGTATTCATCGGTGTTTAGGGGAATCTGTGATGATTTTTTCTCTTATTGTAGACCATAGAATTATTTAGGTTGGAAAGGAGCCATGGATGTCACTTCTGGTCTGTTCTCCAGTGCTTGTTCAAGCAGTTGCCTGGCTAAGTTTTGAGCAACTCCAAGAATTGTGTTATTCAGCCTCTCCGAGCAACGTGTTCTGATGTTTGACCATCCTCATAATTGAGAGAGCCTTACACCTAACAAGCTTCCCATCTTCTAAATCGCACCCCTTGTACCTCATCACATGACAGTGCACTAACCAACGGTGACATCACTGCTTAAACTTCACTTCCTGAGGTTGAAGCTCCCTGGTGTGCTCAGTCTCTCTTCATGGGTTACTCGCTCCAGCCCTCTGAACTCCTCAGCAGTCTAAAACCAGGCTCACTCCAGTATCAGCATGACACCATGGAGTCCAAAACCGGACACAGTACCCCATGTGCTGTTTCAGAAGTGCTGAACATAAGGCAAGAATTACAGCCCTACCATCTCTCCTGGATAACACAGTGCAACGTGTGACCAGCCGTCCTCTCTGCAACAGTGCATCGCCGACTCCTGTTTGAGTTTTTCGCCATGACTTTCAACTTCTTTTCTACAGTAAAAGTGCTTCCTACCCAGACAGCACGGTGCTTGCTGTTACATGAGGTTATATCATTCCACATGGATGGCTGCACAGTGACCTCTGTTGAATTTCATGAGGTTTACGTCAGCCCATTTCTCCAGCCTACAAATGTTCTTTTAACGAGCAGACCTCATTTCGCCTAGCAGAGCTGCATTTTGACCATGTTCTCGAATTCACTGTCTGCAAAATTGCCGTTATTGTCACTAAGCAACATTGACTCCAGTACAGGGAACAGAAAAACGGCACTAGTAACCAGGTACCACTTGGACTCTGTACCACTGCAGCCTGAGAGTCAAGCCAACTTACTACCCACCCTGTAGCCTGCCTTTCCAGCCCATATCTCACCACTCTGGCTATTGTCAGGCTCTCCTACAGAATCCCAAAGGCATTGCAAAGACAACGTGTAAAGCATCTGCAGGTCTCCCCAGTTCATATCAGAATGGTCAGGTACAATTTTATCTCAATAAGCACAAAGGCAACTATCCAAGTGTCCTGTTCCAAAGTTATATTCTTGCCATTCATGCAGTAGAAATGGTTTTCAATCGCATTTTGCAGCTAGAGACAGTATGAAATTTAAAGTCCAAGAAAGCCAAGAGAGTCACTTCAGTTTTCTGTAGAAGATGAGGAGACTAGTATTAAGTAAAACTGACACTTTAGGAAAATTAACTGATAACTTTGATATCCCTTCACCAAATAAGGAGAATAATCATAAAAGAAACTGATGAAAAATCAATTAATACTTCTCGTAATACATTTAAGGAGTTCCTTTCCTGAATGTAAAGTAGGATAAGAACTACAGATGACAAACACAGTGAAAGATAAATGTGTCCTAGGTAAAAAAATTGAAGTTAGAGATGCAGTTGAAAATCATTTGTAAAACAAATTAACAAGAGATCCCCACAGAAGAAATATACTCTTTCCAATTTTCACATTTGAAGTGTTTACCTCTAATAAATTAGAACATTAAAAGGATTTGAAACTTGAATATCTTAAGCAATTTTTATCCTTGGAAGTGGGACACCACATCACAATTGCTTTATTTAATAGTCTAGTTTATTATACATTGCTGCAGATTCTGTCCTATTAAAAGGATAAGTGAAAAACAAAGGCAGGTGTGAGATGTGTTCAGTCAGTCATCTAGTGCTAACTAAAACCACCTGGAGGAAAACTGAGCAGAACATCCCTCCATCTGTGAGGACTACTGAGAATTCAGGTTGTGAAAAACCTCTGCTAAAAACAATGTGTCAGGGAACCCGTATCATAATTGGATATTAAAGAGCTGAAAATACAGTAATTTTTGTACTTTTATGTTAGAGAAAGCATAAAAATTAAGAACAGATTTGGCCAGCTGTTTTCTACATGAATTATTGCACAAAAATAAAGATTGTTTTCATTGTCACTACAGATGAATAAAATCACAATCTATCATTTTGCTTAGGCTTATTTAGAATGATTCATTTAGTTCAGCTTGAAAAGCATTTACTTTTATAACCTTTCATTGCATTATTAACCCTGCTGTCTTGCATACATCGGAATCCCAGTCCCTATGCACTTTCAGTCTCTCCTAAGCAAACTGCAGATTCCCACCTTCCCGAGAACTGTATTTCATTATAGGCTTATCCTGAAGACAATCCAAGAAAAGAATGAAAACCAATGTTGTGTCTAACTCCACTGTAACAACGTACGCTCGAGCACTTCAGTAACCTGATGGCCTGGGTCCATTCAACAAAACACTGTTTGGCTCTCAATCTAAAATTATGAGGAGGGCTTTTGTACTTTTGAATTAAATTTATTGGTGGAAGGTAACCCAAGAAATGGTTTAGCTTTAATTCAGAGAGTAATGCTATTCTCAATGCAATTGGTAGGCAAGTTAATTAATTCTCAGCCACTCCCTAATTAACCTGTCTGGGTAAGCTTTTGATTTGTCCATGTCTGATATGAAAATAGAAATTTGAAAAATGCCAAGATAAAAATGCTATCTCACAAGACACGCACCAATTCCTATTTCTAGTTTGGATACAACTCTGAAATAGTTTTTCTGTCCACGTGCACCCTGATGATATGAGACTTAGAAAATAAAAATTCACCATACTTTTACAAATGGAAAAATTTAATGCTGATCAGAGATTTCTGAGCACACAGCAGTTTTACTTATTGCCAGTACGACCCTAATAAAAATTCAGAAGGAATGAGTTTGCATATTTAGGAATATATCATTAATAAAAGTAAAACAAACCTGATTGCAATTATTTAAAGACACAAGGTGAAAAACTGGAGGTATGAAAAAGAGGATAATCAACCAGCTAGTTTGGTTCATCTGCACACACTGCAAGCTGAGTAAAGACTAATATATTCTATTACATTAAAATGTAGACATCATCTCAAAAGTAGAACAAATTCCACTCACGAATGGACAACTGATGACCCCCTCTGAAACTCAGGCGCACACTCACACGCCATCTCACAGGGCTGATATTGCTGCTTGACAGAGCCACCAGGTACAAGTACGAGTGTGCAGAAAGTCTAACACGAGCAGAAACCAGCTCCAGGACAAACCATAAATACATCTGCTTTTAGAATAGGCAACGAGATTCCTGTAGAGTTTCTGCTCCCAATACTTTGCAAATTATAGTGAAAATTAATTCTTTAAGATCTAGAATATAAATTCTCTTATCTTCTCCTTCTGAACATTAAAAGCAACCCCTGAAAATACTGCTTATTTTGTGATTTCAGATAATCAGTTTGCAAGAAATAGGGAAACACCCCAATAGCACAACACCTTCACCAAAATTCACTAACAGGTGTGTTGAAAGCTTCTGGGTACTATAATGAGAGAGACCTGGAACACACAACAGTTAAGGCTATAAAATTAAAAATTTGTGCAGAAGTGTTTGTATTTGCCAGCAAAGGCAAATACTCCCTAGAGCAAGAGTAAAACTGGAGCTGATCAGTGTGTTTTCTTTTTGTGGTTTTCCATTGTTCTTTTTAATAGCACAAAGGAATCATTGTGATGTTTGCTAGTGAGGACTCATAACTGCTAAGAATTCACTCCGGACTAGGGGAGGGTGCTTGTAGCCTGAAAACACACATTTGTTTAGATGAATATCGCTGTTTTCCACCTGCCATTTGGACGCCATCTGTCAGTCACACACCCAACCCTGCAATAAAACATCCCAGACCACCTGCCTAGGATCATACTCTGTTGTAATCCAGTACAGATAACCTCACCTATTCCAAAAGGATTTCAAGCTATTAAAATTTTAATTGCAGCACTTCATAAACATAAACCCACCCTTCTAAATTCTGTTATTGCATATGAAACATTGCTGCCCATCATAAGATAGTAGTTGAGACATTTTTTAAATATAATATCTTGATTGACAGGCACTAGCAGTGAAGCACAGCCAAATTTATGCAGCAATCATTACTAGAAATCCAAACAAGTTTTCCAGATAATAAAGAATGCAGCAAAATTATGTTAAAGAGGAAATCAATTAGAAAACATTCATTCAGCTAATGCAAATGAAATATCCCTGCTTTCTATTCTCAGCAGATAATGAATGGCTATCCATAAAAAGTTTTGAAGGACACAGCAAATACTTATTTTTGCATGAACTCTTACAGAATATCTTGCTTGAAAATCTAACTTTGTTGCACGAAGCTACACACACGTCACGTTCATGCATGGTTTGCTTTTCATGTTAGCTAGATTTCACTAGCTTTACTATCACAACTACCAGCTAAAAACCAGAGGAAAATACCATGTGTTTAGGAAAGGGGTTGCAGCACAGCCTCCTCTCCAACATCAGACCTCCTCACGAGAGACATCTGTAATACGCTATACTCAGGTCATAGAAACATGGAATATCTTGGCTGGAAAAGACATTTGAGCTCATCGAGTACAACCCTGCTCCCTTCAGAGGAGTCAAACACAACTGCACTTAACCAGCAGCAGGACTTAGAATCGTGGAATGACCTAGGATGGATGGGACCCCAAAGCCAGTTCCAACCCCACTGCCCCGGGCAGGGACACCTCCCACCGTGGTCATTACCATTTCCACATCTGCATTTTGAACTGAGAACAAGCTGCACAATAAATAACACAGACACAGGCGACTCTGATTTTCTAGCTTCTCTAAGTGTCTTTTTTTCCTCTAAAGATTTTTTTACTACCTATGAACCCTAAGGCTTTTTTTAATCAATAAAAGGGAGAGAAAGACAGACATGTCACTCCCTCTATTCCTTTGCTCACCTACAAGAAAAGGAATTTACTGGCTACAAGATTACGCAAAACAAGCGAGTCTCACATATTAATCACTAGGAGATCTGGGGGAAGACAGAAGAACATTGCAAAGAGAACACGCAAAGCCAAGCAGCAGGGCCATTAAGGAGAACAAGCCGAGACATGGTCTGTGCAGCGAGCAGAGGGGAGTCAGATGCTACTGAATTAACAGAAAGCAGCAAAAGTCCCCAGGAAACAAAGAAAACCAACTTCTAGCCAGGACTAAAGGAACACAACATGGTTTTACACACTGGACACAGCACCGTTAGCATCACTAGGTTTAATCTGAGGTACCTGTTTGCAGATGTGCAGCCAAACCAAACCTTTGCAGAAGCCTTCTCCTCATCAGTCCAGCGTAGGGAAAGCCTGAAAACATGGAGCTCAAAAAGGCACTTTGAAAGTAGACATAAACTGCAGACTCCCACCAGAGGCTCAACTGCCTCCCACTCCCCACCCGAACGGCAACTGTGCCCCAGCGCCTGCTTTCATGGGCAGAGGGTAAGACAGGTGGTTGCACTTTGCATCAAGGCTGGCAGAGGGGAGCACTGCACCCACCTGGACAGCACAGCTCCAGGTGACGATAATCAGCAGGCACTCACCGTGGGTTTTATGCTTACGAGGATGAAAATGTAAAAATCTAAGAACTTAAGAAATCCTCCCCAAGTCCATCTAGGCTTGTACGTTGTTCCCCACATGGATGTGGCCTTTCTGCTCTCTGTTTTCCCCCTGTACTTCACAACCCACAATTGCAGTAGAGAGCGCACCCTAATGTTCCTTTTCACTATCTCTGAATAACCCCCTTTGTATCCCCCCTGATGCTGCCTCCACAGCACCCTCCCAGGGCAAGTTCGTTAACACCCTGCACATCCTTCCACTTGTTTTAAACTAAGCCTGCGTGATTTCATGATCATCAGTGCCAAGTTCCCCGTCTCCATCGCAATCAGGGTTTGGTGAATTCAGGCACTCCTGAATGCCTCCCCCACTCCTCCCAGCAATCAGACCTTTCAGTTTCTCTATGCAAAGCAGCTGCTCCATCCGTGAAATCACCTCACCGTCCCTTTTCTGGCTGTATGGGAACCTTCCTGAGGTGAGACCAGAGCTGCTCTCTACGTTCGAGTCGTGAGCACACCAAGGCTTTATACAGCAGCAAAATGATAATTTCTGTCTTGCTTTTCATATCCTTTCTGCTGATGCCCAACACATCGATAAGGAAAATATGAAATCAAATATTGTATTCTAGATGTGGAACAGTTACTCTTTCTCATTTTTCAGCTGAAAATTTGTTGCTTGGATGTCATTCTGCTCTGCTCCCTCACACGCAGTGTGACTGACGTGCTTAGAGCTGTGCAGCACAAAAGTTTTCAGGCTTAATCATTTAGAAGATAGATTTCTAGTATCCCAAATGATTAGAAATTATTTTTCCCCCCCATGTTCACTTGTTTAGACCAATATAGTAATTTTTAATGTTAGTTATCATAATAACACCACACATGACAGAAACATTTCACCATTTGAAGAAGAGAACTGAAGACACAGATGGAGAGCCAGTTCAGGCTAACATGGCATACAGAGTATTCCTCTGCTGTGGAAGAGAAAAGATCCCAGGCAATATTCTGTCTTGGCCAGAATGGGAGTCCAAATCCAGATCCTCCTATCTCAACCTGGAGCTCCCATATCTTTGGCCTGTAACACACACTGTTCTTTAAGTCAGGGTTCACGTGTTCTAGTAAAAGAGATAGAAAGAATAAGGCAAATAAAAAATTGTATAATCTGCTTAGCAAGACTGTTTACATCACACAGCCACAACTAGTGAGACTAATACAGCACAATAGGAGTGCCCAAATCTTCTCACAAAACCCCAGGTTGACATAAAAAATTAATTGCCACGATGCTCAAAAGCACATTACTCCAAGCAATAAACCAGTTAAATCAAAATACTTAAGAGAGGGAGGTTGCTAACTAATTACCTGTACGTACTTGTTGACCTGAAGAGAAATGAAGAAGAATACATTTATTGAAATTCCTGTATGGTTCACAGGAGCAAGCACTCACAGGATGCCTTTTTCTAGGCTGTGCGCCAGAACACACAAGACATACAGAGATTGTGCTCACTTGTGATCACAAGCAAACAAAAAAATCTAGCCCTGCTGCAATGTCTGCTTCCTGATGCATTTACACTGCCTATTAATTCATTCGATACAATGTCAAAAAGTCTTCTGTTTCTCACCTGTCATGTAAGACCAGTGCCTGATGTAATGAAAAATAAACAGAACAGGTGGTTCTTTTATTTTTTTTTTCCTTCTTCTTCTTTTTTTCTTGCAGCAGAAACAAGCTTTGGAGAGGAGCACTATGATGAATTTTTTATAGTAGAACTATGCTTGGGCCTCGATGCCTTCTCAGCTGCTTATGATTAAAAATAGGAAAGCGTGATTCAGCTTCTTTTGCCTGTTAAGGTTTTATTGTTTTTAAAATGATGAGATTCTCAGTCATGAAAGATTGGAATTGGCATCACTAGGCCAGGTTCTGAATAAAACTAAAAATGATAATGAAAACACAATTACACTTAATGTTAGATTCTGCAAAACTGTATACTCAACCAGCCTGGCTTTTTCATTGGAAAGGGTTTTTTTGTCAAATATTGTGAATTAAAGGAGAAAAAAAGTGCTCTAGATCTGATTTTCCTGCTAAAAGCAGGTTTCTCATTCTGATAAATTGTTTCTTAGGATATTTTTGTTCTGTGTCTCTGCTACTTAAGGGTTAATGCTGTAGAAATACTCACAGATAAGGACTCTCAAATATAACTGAATTTTTTTAAAAATTAGGAAGGAATTATAATAAAAGTTTGAGTAATGGTTATCCGTTCTGTGATGTCCACAATGAACAAGAAATAGAGCAGCACCCTGCTCTAAATGGAGAAGGTAGACCCTCTAATCCTCTGGGAAATCAATATACATATAACTGTCTTCAAAAGTTGAGATAGTAACACTTCTTTAGTTGATCCTCTTCTATACATATAATTCTTTTGCCTAAATTATTCTTGGAGGAATATGTGTCCTTGGGTAATGGATGTACAAGAATTCCTGCAGTTTTAACGTAATGAAATAATTACTTATTCTGTGGAATCACTGTTTTTTTAGTCACTGGAAAGTCATAGCCTGAAAAAGAAAATATTTTCCAAGAAAATATAGTGGATAAACTAGGAAAATTACAGAAGAGATTGCTATTAAAAAAATAACTGTACGTTTGACAGAAGTGAGTAGGTTTTGACAGCACTACCCAATTCACCACTAAAGGAAATGTAATTAAACTTCCCCGAAGTTCGGATGTCACTCACTGAAAGGACACACTCATAAATAAGGAGAGATACATTATGCTTTTCTATCTTGTGGTTTGTTTTTAGGATGTGTCCAAGCCACAATTTGGGAGAGAAATATTATTATGAGATAGGCCTTCACCGAGAAAATATATTGCTTGCAAAACTCTTGCTATATCTCAAAAATAACCCACTCCACCTTAATTTTTTTTAAATAGAAAGTGAATACATATACATGTATACACACGTATATATATATATAAAGTTATCCTATAATTTTGAAATCCACAATCCCAGGAAAAAGTCCTTGAAAAGAAAAATAAAGCAATAACCTTAAAACATTCATTGTTTAAGTGTTACGGTTCTTGAATTATTCAGTTTACAACACATATAATTCATAGAAATTGATGCTAGATTGTTAAATTAGACCATAAACGTAGCAAGGCAGATATATTAAATCATAATAAACTCTCAGACAGAAGCACTGGAATTTATTAGGTTACTAAAATAACCAGATGGATTTACAGATTTTCACTTTAAGAGATTTCCATCCACTGTTGTTGTGGATATTTTCTAGCTTAGCTTAAACTGCATTTCAGTTCTAACTCCTTTTTTAACCAGGTTCTTAAACTTTATTTTAGTCTTCTTACTGGATCACATTTTTAAATGTTTTATATTAATTCAGTGGGGTTTCGTGCTGTTTTAAATAAAACAAGTTTGTGTAAAGTATTCTTTCAGTTTTTCTAAAGGACTTGCAAGAAAACAGCTTAAAAGAAGTAGCTGCAATCATTTTTATGTGTGTATAAGGCACGGCTGATTTTATACAACTGTAGTATCTAAGCCATTTGGAGAATTAAGATATAAAGAGCCTCAAGACAAAAATATACAATTTTCATTTTGCTGTGTTCCATGGGTAATGAGCTGCTTTCTTCTTCAGAAGTAATTTCTTCTCTGAAATACAACAGGCTTGTAAACAACATCAACCGTAGCGACAAAGTATATGGCTAAACAAAAAGCAAAATACTAGAGTCAAACCACAAGGCATAAGGAAGAACTATCAATGCAATTTTTATTAACTAACATTACAATAACGCTCCACGGTAGAGCATGCGGGTTCTCATTAGAGCGATAAAAGCTTGTCTGCGGAATATAAATTCATAGGTACATCTGTAACTTGGCCATAACGGTAAATCTGGCTGTACCCCACCATCGACTATAAACTCCTGCCAGCTGTTCCCTCTCATAGAATACAATTTTATTTTCCAATAAAAATGGAGGCCTCTATATTGTTTCACCCACTCTCTTTTCTTCATCCTGAGCAGCTCCCCTCAACAGAGTAGTACGCAAAGTGGTTGCAGTGGGATGGCTGGGAGCACCAACGCAGAACGTGTTTCCTCCTAGCAGCACCTACTGTCATGGACCAAACAGCCTTGGCTGTGCTCCTGGCCCAAATCTGTCCCAGGAGGATCCAGGCCTTTTTCTGGGTCTGTTGCCATCATTACACAGCAGTGAACCAACTCATCCCTACATGTGGCAAGCTGGGAAAAAAAACTTTCAAGAGAACTAAAATGTCAGCAAACTTAATTTACATCACATAACTTATTTTTGGCCCACACTCTATGTTTTGATTACATTTTATTTATGGTTACAGAGTACAGCAGAATCTGAGGTGTAAGACCCTCTGCAAGAAGTCCTTCAGGAGCCGGAGCAATGCATAGTGAAACCAAAGAACATCCATCAACTTGAGGAAGGTGAAGAGGAAGAAAGAATATTGCAGGACGTAACATGCCAGCCACCCTCTACCCCCCTCCCCCTAAATTCTGAGTGAATTCAAATTAATTCATCCAATGGCACTGTCAGCCTAACACGTAAAGAACAAAAACAAGTGTCGTCAGTCATGCCAACCAAACAGATGTAAGAGTTTGTAGACCTCATTTCTGTACTGATCTGAAATTAATCTGAAATTGGTGTTAAATGCTGTCACCGATAGAATGGGAACTGGTTAACTGAAACTGTATTTTGATGTGAGAAAATGTGAAGTGTAATATATTATACATTGGACATATTCCAGTTAGGGAAGAGTAAAAAAATCCACAAAATGACAAGGATTCCTGAAGTGCCCTGGGGAGGAATTTCCCTCTTGTGCAATCTTTATTTTGGAAACTCAAAATTTAACTGGACAGTGCATTGAGCAACCTGAGCAGCTTTAACATTGGCCCAGCTTTGCACTGGGCTGGGCCAGATGAAATACAAAGGGCTCTTCAAGCCCCAGTTTTCCAAGATTCCTTGAAAACATGCTGTGCAACTCATCACTTATATTTAAAACTAAGGTCACTCTCTCCTGAACATGCAATTCCTATAATTCCTAGAAAAGCTGTATTGGATACAGCATGAATTGCCAAAGCAGATAATCTAGATAATTAAAAGGTATGATTTTTGGTTTAAACCGCATCCACAGCTGCTTGCAATTTGATTATTACAGATTAGTTTTATGGCTCATGCCAAAGCTGTTGCATTCATAGCACTGCCTTGCATTATCAACAAATAAAACCAAAATCCTACATATCCTCAAGTGGATGTAGTTTGATGCTTCAAGGTAAAATGAATGAGAAATATATGCGTGTCTTTTGTTATGAATAACTTAATCAGCATATCGAATCACTTTAAAACTTACTTATGCGTCAGGAACAAAATTGCTTTCCATCTCCTGTTGACTGCCACCTTAATTGGGACTGCAGATGGAGTAGAAATATTTTATTAAATAGCCTATCATATAGAAAATCACAGTTTAGCACTGTACTTGATATGTTAAGCCCTGGTTGATGTGTCTTGTTTAAGCACCAGTGAATTATAAGCACGCTGAAGACTGCAGCTGGTATTACTTCTTCATTTAAAGAACCACTGATGTAAACATTTTGTTCTCAGCCTGTTTTTTCTTGTATTCTGTTGGCACTTGCTGAGCCCGTGCCAATAACAAGTTTTAGAAGCCAACATGGCTACACAGTTCCCAGAAAAAAAAACCTCGTATATTATTCCTTAATTTAATAAATGAGCCACTGCACTTTCCCACTGGCTTGTTTATTTTCTGTGCATTTTCCCCCTTCACCATGTGCTTAGTATGATGGATACCAAAGGAAAACCCCTGCAGACTGAAATTGTGTGTTTATACACAGAGCGGTTAGAACACAATCCATCTTCTTTACACCCTTATTTTTATTATGTCCAGGAGAAATAAAAGCCACAGGACGGAGGAAATACCATAAGTGCTTCTGTTCTGTACAACTTGAGGGAGTAGGAGACTCACGGGCACCCAGAAGAGCCAGCAGACTGGCCTTGTGTTCCTTAAGGCAGACGTCCTGCTACAAGGAATCATGAATCTTGCTCTCTCTGCATAAAATAAAGTAAGAATCAGTAAAAACCAAATCCCTTCCATGCATAAATTCCATTCACTTTGCCCATTGCCCACCCCAGTATAGAGATATCAGGCTGCTCTGATTTTGCTTTGAAGTCTTAGCTCTTTCGAATATTTAAGATGAACTCTTGTCTTGCATATTTTGGAAATTAGACTTACAGTCTCTTCTTCTTTGAAACGTGACTTTGAAGGTTGCTACCACACTATTTGCTGAAAGGAGGTGGCTTTTTACTCCAGAATTACTCATCCACGTGAAGCTGGAGCCCTAGCGGGAGGCTGCTGCCAGCGTGGCTCATGCAAGAGGGCAGGACCCAGGAGCACGCCACGTCCACTCTAACCCTCGGCCTGTGCCTTCAGCAGCACTCAAGGATGCTGTGGAGAACGGCTGCTTTCAAGAGTTTTGCTAATGAGACGTCGATCTAGTTGGCCTCTGTACCACCCCAAGGTTATCTTTTATGCGCATGCAGGACACTCAGCCTGTGCTGACAGGAATAACTTCTCACGGCTGGAGTTCAGCAAGCAATATTCTTCATTAAGAAATTATATTTTGGTTTTTTTGCCCAGTGTTCCTCAAGGATCAAAGGAGTTTATTTTCCACAGTTAGCATGAAAATTTCTTTTTAATCCCCTCATTGAAATGTAAATTCTTTACACAAAAATGGAGCTGTGGGAGGTCTGACTGGTCTAAGAAATGGTCACACGTGAAACACACAGCAGTTAGATCTAGTGTGATTTAAGGAGATTTGGAGGATTGTATTCTGAACCCTAAGACCTTTAGAAAGGAGTTCTCACATTCTTGTGCTCTGGCAGTACCTGATCTTGCTATCCTTCTCTAGTTCAGTAGGGGGTTCATCCTCCAAAACTGACCAAACTCTGTTAGAGGCTTGTTGTCCTGCATTTTACTTGTGTGTCTCGACTCCATCTGGAATTTGTCCCCTTCAAACTCAGGTCATAGCGGTAATTTACCTCTGAAGGGAGGTGGGGCTGTGTCCCGTGCACCCTATCTCCCCCATCCATCCACTGGGAGTGGGAAACCATGCACTTTTAGGGAAAGTAGCTGCTCCTCTTCTGCCTAATCATTTCCAGCTTTTCTAAGTAAATACCAAACAAATACTGCTAACATATTCTTTAATAGGTTTTCCAGTCCCGAGGAGCCATCTCAGCAAAGCTGCAAATCATTTTTGTTTTGCTTCATAGCAGGACTTCCATTGATTTGCTTCTGAGTGCTATCAAGCCCTGTTGAGAAACCTCCTCAATACTATTAGTGCTTTTGTTTTTCTCTACTGGCACCTTCCCTCCTAATCAGGTCACTTGGGACAAACATAGTTCTTTATGGCCTGGTTGGCTCAGGTAGTAAATAAATGCACATCTGATGTAATTCGTGAAACCCATTAAAATTGCAGTGATTTACAGCATTGAGGTTTCCAATGCACTGGACCCCGGCATAAGTCTGGGTGATGATTTCCAAATGCAATAAAAGTCTCTAGCTGCTAGAGAAAGTGTTTGCTAAAGAACAGCAGTGTTGACAGTAGGTGGTCATGCTTCACCAACTCTCTAGTAGTCTGATTACTTTGTTCTAAAACCTGTCTCTGGCCTTCTGCTTTTTGATTGTTTGCATTATCACAATTAAACCTGAGCTTTCTGGGTCAGGAGGATGGATCCTCATTCCAAATTTATAAATGTCACTACGGCAGCTATAGCAGCAGGTGCAGTACAATATGAAAAGTACCAACAGTGACGGGAGAAGTGGCAGAGAAAAACATTGCCTCTCCAAGGATACTCATTCTTCAGTCCTGTGCTCCCAGACACTCGTTGGTCACCACTGTTTTATATATTAAACAACACGTAACCGAAAATCTGGCTGAAGCTCCTTTGTTCTTTTCAGTAAGGTTTTTTTTGGCACAGCTGTCAATGTAGGATCCCCAAAGTTCAGGCAAGTACGCAGAGTGTCTCTCAGGTCTGCTGCTGGCTCATGTCTGGCATTCCAGATAATTTAGCTTAAATCAACTGATTATCTTCATTTTTCATACCCAACTTAGCAAAAGCTGGCACTTAGATGAGAGTATCACACACAGCCTGCACAGTTCCAGACTAAGAAGAGCCAGATAGGAACAGAAAACATAAATAACGCTAAAATAAAAACAGAAACAGTGAATTTAAAGTTTTAGGGATGATTTTGAGGCAATCGTGTCTGCAGGCAGCTCCTCCTGTTATTTCACTTCTGCTTGCAGGCCTTCTTTCTGGGTCAAAACCTACTCCATCACGTGATAGGCACAGCTCTTCCTCAGTAACAGTATGCAGAAAATTATTTATACTCATACACAGGGTGAGATCGTGTCAAGAAAGCAATACCTGTTTCCTCTGTCTGTGTTGCTCAGAGACGTTGGACGAGGAACATGGTTCATACGCTTACCAATAACAGGTGTTACAGTCACACTTTCCAAGTTGAATCCCAAATCCAGTAAAATGCACAAGAGTTTCAGTGGACATAAATCAAGAAAAATAAGCTGAGAGTAGATGTATTATAGTTGTTTGGGAGGGTTAAACTAACAATGCAAAATTTTATGCTGATGAGTTTATATATTCAAGCATGCATGTAAATAGATAGAGCAACATGCAGCAACTCCTTAGATAAACATCATATTTTTTATTTTAGGTCCATTCAATCCTTTTTTTTATTCATTAATTAGCTGTAAGAACACAAAAGTTAGATAAATATGTAAATCCTTCTATTCTACCCTAATAAATTGCCTTGTTTTTCAGTCAGTCGTCCCTTTGATGACACCATTGACTTCCTAAACACATAAATATGCTGTAAGAACATCTAGGCTTTGGACAACACATTGCCACAGATGTTTTTTTATCACTGCTGTCACATATGAGAGAGTAAAAAGGAAAAAAAAAAGATAAATTGATAGTGAGGAAAATGTGGCATCGCTTTATTATGTTTATAGACTTTCACTTTGATGGATTCACACAGTCTCCTTTGTGATTATAGTAATTGATATTGGGTGTAAACTGCAGAATAAACAACTGGGACTCATAAAAAGTAACCTGACCACAAAGCGTAATTCTGTTACCTTTTCTCTTCTTCCTGTATGTCAGCTTCCACTCTCAAGAAGAAAAATTTTCAGTAGTGACATATAAACTTTAATACCTTTAGGCCTAAGCAACTGCCAGTCTCTGAAAAACAATTCTGAATAGCAGAAAAAATATCACTGATCATACGAATCTTTTATCGGTAGCATCTTTCTGCTGCTAAGCTCCCAGCTGTCCATTTACACAGAGGATGAACTACCATCTGTTTTCCTTGTCCTTTTTGATTTCACTGAAATACAAAGAAGATCAAATCGTATATTGAGACTTCCAATAGCAACCTGTCAGTCAGCTTGTAATTACATTTACATTACATGTTTCTTAATGTTACAGAAGTACCCACGGATGCAGGACACACAGAGAATGCCCTCATTTTGTATTGCGCTGCAGAGCACTGGGACTTGGCCACAAGCACCCCCTGATGCTGCTGTCCTTTTTGGACACTGGTGATGGGCAGCCGAGCGCAGTTGCCTCCTGCGCAGTCCCAGGCTGCTGTGGAGGTGGGCATTCACTCAGTGCCTCCAAGGCAGCATGATCAGTTAAGCTTTGGTAAGTGATAATGAAGAAGGAAGTGAAAACAATATTGGAAACTTACATTGAACACGGTGAACAATAGGCTTTAGTTTGACATGTAGAGTGGTTCCCTTCAAGAGAGGATTACTGAGAAATATCAGAAAAGCCTTTCTAAATTGGGTTGGCTTTTTTTTTTTTGTGCTATTTGCAGGTACTTGCACCGCTCAGAAACCCATCTTTGTCAAGGAAAAGAATTTTGCTTTCATGTGTCGTCTTCAGAAATAACTTACTGTAGTAGAACAAATGTGTGTTTTCCAGGTGTTGAAACATTTTATGGTCTGTTTTTAGCACACAGAGAACAGCACTCTGCTATGGTCTACGTGCTGCTAAGACACTCGGATACCTGACCCATCCTTAAATGTATGCATCTTTTCAACAGCTCTGTGCAAGAGCAAGACCTTTACACTACATATTAGGATGATTAAGTCCTCTTCAGGAAGAGTAATAGATAAAAGTGACAAACCAACATTTAGGATTTGAGCATATTTTAGAGAGAAAAATAATAGATGTCATACTGGGGAAAGGTCAAGAAGCAGTTTAGGTTTAAGATTTAATGAAAACCCATCATGTTCCACAGAAAACCATAAGATGTAACATTTTTGGGAACTCAAAAGTAATATCAGTCAGTTGGCCTTTTGCAAATGAGGAGTTACAAGTACTATATAAACCAAGTGAGATCTCCTTTCGAATGTCATTCTGAACTCAGTATGTGACCAGCGTGGTAGGAGTAAAAATAAGAGTACAGTAGCTGAAATTAGAGCCTTTGTCTTGTTAACAGCTGTTTGCATAATGGTCTGCTGATTTAAAGGCATCTGT
Source organism: Neomorphus geoffroyi (assembly GCA_033558235.1). Classification (NCBI taxonomy): domain Eukaryota; kingdom Metazoa; phylum Chordata; class Aves; order Cuculiformes; family Neomorphidae; genus Neomorphus; species Neomorphus geoffroyi. The sequence continues at coordinate 16,361,685 of JAUMJM010000033.1, read as the reverse complement.
TCTGCAGCCCATCATCTACCACTAATACTATATTAGAAATGAAGCCTCCTTTGTATACACAGTTTGTGTGCCCCTGGTTTTTGTTGCTTATTTCTGTGTTGCTGTCTGATATACTAGAGAAAACACACTGAAATTCTGATCACATACGCTGGAACAACATGAAGCAACTACCATTTTTCACTTTACGATCAGTGGAATCTAATGTGTCCTTGCATCTAAATAAACTATTTGCATGATAAGCAGACATCTGTATGAAATTGTTAGCATCCAGTCAGCTAATATCCTTCTTCTATGGTATTTCAAATGCTGAATCTTCTGTTTCTTTTTAGAAAGACTAAGCTGATGCAATAGCTATGTTAAAAATGGATTTTCATGAATATACACCCGATTTAGACAAATAAAGCAGAAAAAAATGAAAGAAGTGCTTACTTCATTTTTAAAAGATTATGCAAATGCTCTCAGATGATATTGCATCTTTTTATCCTACTTTCAGTTCCCTTCCTGTTGCTGTATATCTTAGAGTTGTTAAACAATTTACTGGTAAATTTTGGGTTGATCACGTTCTGCTACTGAAACCTCCGGATAATTTATTGGGCTTCAGCTAGACTTGGGGTTCCAGCTCACCAAGTGGGTGTTTCGAGGCCTTCAGGTCTTATTTAGGTAAGTAAAAATCACTTGGACAAAGACTTGAATTAACAGGGAACTGAAAAGAGCTCCAGCCACTGACTTGTATTTAATCCTTAGAGAAAATGTCCTTCTCTCTAGCGTCTCTGCATTTCAAACCTTTGCCTTCAAAACTTTAATTAACCTTGATAGGAGCTTAATGGCTGAATCTCTACATGCTGAGACTGGAGTGTAATAACAGGTGGTTGCTCCAGTTTTCTGGGAAGAACAAGCACGGTAGCTTCCACTTGAAATGCAGCCCTTGAAAGCAGTGACAACACACACTGCAAACTGCCTATGCTGCAGGTGCAATTTTCCATAATTTTATCTCTGAGATAACTGACATTAAAGTTAGGACATAAAACAGAGGGAAAAAAAAGTACAATAGCCATTATCTATGATGAAAGTGTTTTTCTGCTTGTTATTCAGGAGAAGATATGCTAAAATGAATAAATAATTTTCCCATTAGGGAGAGGGTCCTTTTTTTCCATCAACTGTGTTACTGCTGAAGTGTCATTTGGCTCCAGGACCTTTCCCACCGATATTTGAAAAGATGTCTTTCTGTGGGCAAGTACTGGGTAGGTAAGAGTAATGCAACAACCTACTCTGTCTCTGGGAATTCTCAACCTTCGCAGCACTGCACAGGCATCACATTTTGAAAAGGATAAATTCAGAAAAAACAGCATGAGCATAATTTTGTTCTTTGTTTGAAGTAGTTTACAATTGATTCTCTAACAGCTTTACACTATATATTAAATTTTCACATTTACTCTTTCTGAACTAATGACTTTTTTTTCCCCGATTTTAACCTCACTACTGCATTGAGTTCTCCAATACAATTTAAGTAAATTCACTACCCATACATTACCTTTGAGATAAAGGCCAGAGTCTGACACTCTTCTCTAGGATGGGCTGATTCAGCATGAAAAAGGGTGGTGAGATCTCATTGTTCCGCTGAAGGCTAATCTTCCACTTGTTCCTCCCCTCGAATACTACCAAGTCAAAATACAAAACCAATTAACTTCTTGACAAAAGCAGAGCAAATATCTGAAACATCTGATTTAAAGTTTTCCTAAGGACAGCATCAGACATTCGGTGTGATAGTTTTACCTCCCACTGGACCTGTGGTTCTGCGTGCAAATATCAGAAAGCAATTTGCTTTCATTCATAACCTGAGACTTCTTGTGGTCTGTAGAAGTTAAGAGTCCAACACTTTATAAGAGGGGATAACTCAGTTTCCCTGTTTAGTGCACCTTCATCAGCAATGTTCATTGCCTCCCATACTCCAACACAACGTCACCAGAGAACCGTGTGTTACTATAGCTAAACCCAAATTTTGTACCAAAAAAAAATGGAGAATGTTTTTCTGGATTTGGCTCATCTTCCTCTAATCATCTAGAAGAGCTCTAATGTTCAGAGCCTCAGCTTGGTTTCACATCAGCCTCAAAAAGAAACAATAATTCAAGAATGTTCTTATTGTCCACCTTAGCATAATTGGTTGTACTTGCAAGCGATTTCTCTTACATAACTATGCAAATCAAAATTTATGAAACGCTGTCTTGCAAATCAAACACAAGACTGATGTATGCGAATTTACATTAACGGTAGAATCTGCTCAGCTCTTGCAGTTTAAACTAGGGTTTAAACTGAAGCAGTTTATTAATGACATCAGCAACCAGCAACCAGGAAAGGAAACATCTGCAATCCATATCAGCAGCACAACTGATAATGCTAGACTTTTATAAAAAGTCTATACGCAGCTGCCTGTTTCTCAGTGCCGCTCAGCACCTCATCTGAGAGGCTGAGCTGCACATGTGCCCTAGAACCTGGGGGTCACCAGCAACACTGCCAGGAGTGCTGGATCCATTGGGCTGCAGATGGGCAACGTAGCATTGCACATGCCCAAACCACGGCCAACAGCCCCTTGACCCACATTCACCTCTTGCATGCGTCAAAGTCAGGAAATTGCAATTCCTTCATGCTCTTTTAATCTGGATGACATTCATCTTCTTTTTTTTAAAGGATGACTTTGAGGCAAACGCTTTCTGAGACAGCTGACTGGCGGCCCTCTCTTAGCAGCAGTCGGGACCCAGGATATTTTGCCAAGGGTGGGCTTCGTGAGCACTCCCATAGATTTATAAGGTTACTTCTATCATCTAGTTTAATTTTTATTATATAGTTTATTTTCTTAGCTTAGCTTTACAATTTTCTTTAAATAAAATTATAATTAAAAAATTCTTCAGCTCCTGAGAAATACTTTGTAAAGCTTGTAGGCCAGACTCTAATGGGGGAAGACTGAATCTATTCAACTGAATAAATTCATGAGTAATTCCATGAGCTGTTCTGACGAGGACAAGTACATGAGCAAAATGCACTGGACAGTGCTGCAAAGCAAAACAACAGAGTAAAATGCCACATCTTCTACAGTTAGGGACTCTTCCAGAAATATTTTGCCTGGAGAACCTCCAGTCAGTGACAGGATAATTTATTACCAACCACCAAAGGACAGCTCTACATATTTCCTGCTTTTAATTATTCTCTGCTCTACCGAGACCTGATAAAAGCTGATGCTTTGGATAAGGCATCAAAACGAATTGCAGTGTGTGTGGGGTTCTTTTCTTGTCATGTATTTCAGGTAAAGGTTCTTCTTGGATTTGCATAAGTCTACTTTCAAGGCGTATCTGTCCAACCCGTTCTAGTCATATCTGAGTATTTTGTCCATTCACATGATATATTCTCTTTCGTTCCTTTCCTATTATCTATTTGTATGTATTTAATGAGGCACAACAAGGAGGTGGAAATCAAGGTGCTACGTCATTATGTCACATATCTCTGGGCAGTGCTGGAGGCCTTACAGGTTTTTGTGCTTTTGTGGGAAAGGCCAAGGGGTGCCCATATGATAGAGTTTCGATTTACACAGAATTTACATCCCACGTGCAGAGGGAACAGCACATGGCAGTCAGTGGAAACAGTCAGACGATCACTAGGGGATAAGAAATCTCCTCACTGCTCCCACGAACATATTGTGAATATCCTTTAGTGTCATTTCTCTTTTACGCCTCTTCCAAATACATCATTTTTTACCCAATGTCCCCTATATCTATTTTCTGCTTCTTCCTCTTTTTCTGTTCCCTCTCTTCCCTGGCCTGAAATTTCAGTCTCACCCTGTCTTCCTTTGAAGTTGGCGACCCACAGCTCTCAACTCCTCAGACTAGTTCAGCCTAACTGACTCTGTAAAAGGGCACAGAAAACAAAGTCTGAGAATTGTAGGGAGTCATAGACTGTTCCAAACCTTTGCCTGACTTTAGTAACATAAGGCATCTTTGAAGTCATAAATAACTCATCTTACCCCTTCACTTTCTCGAATGAACACACATGGCAAATACCCAGTTACTTTATGTCTTTAGAAACCTGCTCCCTCTTCTCCTCTCCCTCTCTTTTTCAGTGAAGTAGCAGCTTCCAACACAAAATCTTCAAAACGAGACTCAGCATCTCAGTGCACCAAGAGAGGTGTCAAGGTGTCTCTGCCAAGGATCTCTGCCCTGCCCCCAGGAACTGGCACAGCTTCTCAGGTCCATGGGGCCAGAATCATCTTCTTGCATTGATCATTTATGATTTTCCACTAAGAACAAAAAAAAAAAAATCCTTTCTTTCCACTTTTGGACAGAAATAAGTATAAAGCACTGGCATTGCCAGAAAAGCAACACATAAGGAAAAATCTGTGACAGTGATGATGGGAAAGACTTGACCTGCCTGCATTTCTGAGCAGTGATGAGAGATGGTTTGTTTTCCTCTCAAATCTTCCCCCCTCCACCTCTGTCTTGCACAAAGGCCTGAGCGACAACACTTAAGTTCCTGGAGGATGCCAACATTTACAGAGGAAATCGGGAATCTTGCCAATAACAATTACTCTTACCTCTCGGCAAATGAGCCAGCGTTCGCATAGCTGGACCACCCCTGCAGTGTACATATAGTCTTGAAATGCTGGATTAGGTTTATACTGTTAATGTAACCAAAAAATTTTAGTTGTTTCAGTGAAAATTTTGAGTGCATTACACTTAATAAGCAACGGGATATTTTGCATTTCTATGTTACAGAAGAAAGACAGATTATTTTAGTGATGTTTACCTTTTATGTTAAAGTTGGACGTTGGCCCACAGAGCGTTCTCTGCAGAGACCACCGGTACATTTAAAATACTGGTACAGTAAATTGCTACATCCCAGCCCAGATGAGCCATTGAAAGTAAATGTTTTAAACATACTTGAGATGATAGAATTTGTTCACATAATTAAATACTCAAATAGAGCTGTAATGAAGCACAAGCTATGAAAGAAATTGTCTCACAAATAAAACTGTTGATAAGAATATATGACCTTCCTCCTCTCTAAGTAGATGCACAGAAAATGTCTGAGCAAGAAAATGCTTACATTTTTTCCATAGAAACTTGTTCCTTGCTGCAGTTGTGACATGCTTATAAGTGTTGGATGTTCATTACAGAGCATACCATGGTCAAAAGCAGAGCATCTGGTTTATTAAAAGGAAAGAAAACAAAACCCAGTTTTCTAAAAATTAATAAATATTTAATTAATCAATTTTAAACTGAAATCTAAGCTGAGCTATACGCAAGTCTGTGTATATAGTGTCCACGCATATTTAAGTTCAGAGGAGCCTCATGGCTGCATATGTTGCATGAGCACACTTTTCTATAATTAAGGCTTGATATATCTCTGTGCTGTCCACATACATATTTTGAAAGCACTCTATATGTTTTCCAATTTGTTTTAAGACTTTCCAGTGAGATATAATTGTAAATGGAAATACTAAAAATCTAGTTATTACTAAGATCGTTTCATGAGTTTTTTACACTCTAACAAGCATAGCACGCTTTTCATATTAACTCTGCAGTCTGAAATCAGTTTATAATTCGCTGTATATAATCACATTCAATTTCTGACTTCAGAAGAACTTGGCTGAGTTCCTGCAATTTATATAAAGTTCTGCTAATTCTCATCTACATCAAGGTAGAACCATCAAAACCAACTTCTGCCTTGCACCAAGGTAAGGTATAAATTACACTGAAATCAGTGCTGAGGGATAGGAACGTGATTATAATGAAACTGAAGAGTTTTGCTATATGTGGAGAATGTGAGAAGTATCTGTGATAATTTGAAGGAAAAGCAGATTACTTGATATGGGTAGTCCCTTTGTATTAATGGCACTGCAGAAATACATGTCCTGGAGATGGAACTGAGACATTTAATGCAGGTTAATAGAAATTTCTGGATTGATTTCTAGGACAAATTAACAGTCAAAAGTTGTTTATATTTGTTGTCTCGGATTATTTAGAGACAGTACATCAAGGGAAAAAAGTCAGACAAACAATGACCTTTAGGTTTGCAGAGCATTCAGAACCTCAGTCTGAAACAGAGATGTGCAGACCCAATTAACTGTGTCAGGAGATCTCCCAGGGAGCACCTGGGCGCGAGGGAGTGAGAGCGGGGCTGGACTGCCGGGAGGTACCTGTACCTAAAAGCTGGTGACGCTCGCTGAATGGATTAAGAAAGGATGTCCTTCAACGTTGAAAACATATTTTGGCTGCTGAAAGTCTAATTCCAATTGGAATCCCAACTCCTTTAGGTGGACAATTATGCAAGGGTTCAAGAATGTTATTGGAGCTTCCCTCTGCCTCCCGTTTTTCTGTGCCTGTGAAAAGAAACAGTATCTCAGCACTTAGCACCTTGCTTCCACACAGTCCCTTCCACCATCACCTTACCTGAAAGCACTTTCCAGCCTCTTAATATGTATTTTGGGTCATGAGTATGCAATATAACTGAGAAAGGGGAAATAATTCACCCCGCAACAGTTCAGGTCTTGATTATCATCCCATAATAAGCCCTGTATTATACACAGACCTCTCTCTCTATATTAGAGACTACAACCTACTCTCACAAAAGGCTACACTGCCTTGGGGAACAAATCCTTCTGGACACATTTTCTTCTATTCTTCATTTAGCAGATGTCTTGCAGTTTAACATGTCTTTCACAACATTTTTGGGGTCCATTACAGCGTTCTGCAAGTCACACAGAAGACACAGTAGCCCTTACTCATATTTAACTTACAAGGCCCAGAGCTGCTAATACATGGCTGGCTTGGCACAGAGGCTGCACAGATCACTTGAGTTCCTGGCTCACTCTGACCTCTCGCATTTTTATTGCAAGAGGCTGCTATAATTACCCACCTCTAAAACTAAAATCCACGTTTTCCAAAGGCTATACAAGGGCAGGATATGAGGCGTCTGGGAAGGCAAACAGAATATATTTGGGACTGCTCTGAGGAATAACTTCATTCCATGAATTTACTTCAGATCAAGATGAATCACACCAAAATTGGTCCATTGTGGATTGGGTCAGCTTTTCTCATTTGTGGTATTTTCTGATTCTCTGAATCATTTTCAGTTGTATAATTCTCATCCACTTTCACACACGGGGATACAACTTACTGTAACAGATACTGTCCATTAGTTTAGCTATTTGAATCTTAAGTTAAAATACCAGTCCTGAGTAAAAAGAATCTTTACTTTGTATGCGACTCAGCAGCAACAGAAGGTAGGTTATTTATTTCAGATTCTCACGGAAAACAGCTGCAGCTGTTTCAGCGGAAATCTCTACTGAATAAGACCTGAAGCTGGATCATTTCTCTATTACTCAAGTCAAACTACTTGTTCTGCACCATTGTTCATCAGATCAAAAGACCTCCCTATTCTGTTTTGAAGGCAGAGTGAACAATATGAATTTTAGTCAAACTGTGTGTTGCTCTTTAAAGTGTACAAGTTAAAAGGAAACAGTTTACAAAAGCCTTCATATGAAGTATGAAAGTAGAAGTAGTTTAGATGTCTTAAAATGAAGGTTCAATCAAAACAACCTAATGCTACCTGTCTGCTACTTTCCCTTGTCTTAGGTTGCAAAATCATTTTCCCTAAGCATATTTGGCAAATTCAAGTTTTTTTGGAATGTGACAAAGGGCAGAGCTCTGCTAATAATTTTAATATAGCATAAGCCTTTCTGTAACTGGATGGAGAATTTGCAGAATATAAAAATGCACAGAGCATTAAAAAGAAAGCAGCTATTAAATACAGACATCAGCTATGCATGCAGCCCTTACATTCTACACAATGGTTTTCACACAATTCGAACTCCCCTTTTACATTATTCCCAAACACAGCATTTGAACCAAAACCAGTTCTTGTTCACCACTTGTTCATTCCATTTCAAAATAAGAAATGTTATTTCAAGCCTCTTTTAAGTTCTAAAGCAGGCTATTACAATGCTGATGGCATGCCAAATTTGATAGGATTGCACCTACTCATAGATTAATTTCATTGGCTGCCAAAGATAAGTCAAGGACATAAATATGTTTTGGGTTTAATCACCACAAATATTGCTTAACTGTAGATGCAAATCTTAAAAACATAACCTATATCCAGCTGACAGAATATTCACAACTTAACTCTCCCATTAAACAGAAAGATTTACTTCAGTGCATGGAGGTAAGATCCTTAGATTGTAGACTCCTGGAGAATCTTCAAAAGTCTGATTTCAGTTTCACCATTTATGCTTTTGTCCTCTATTACTTTCTGAAGAACAAAGTAAGTTTCCTACTGCAGGAGCCAAATAAAGTCCCTGAAATGCAAAGAGAATGGATGAGGCCATGGCAATGTCCCTGTAGTAATCTGCACTCTTGCCTTCGATAGTTGCTTCTACAAAAGCTTCAAGAGGATACATGAGGAAATCCATGCTGGACTCCAGGAATGATGCACTCAAAGTCTCTTATGGCAGGTATGGACCTGCCTGTGACCGTGACATTGCCTAATAATGACTTCTACATCCAGGTGCACCGAACTTCTTAATAGACAGGGCAGGGAGAGGAGAGGGTGCCAGTGCGTGCGGTTTTCCAGCATTAGTAGACCCCTCGATTTCACGTGAAGTAGGTACAATTTTTGCATGGAAAACAAAGAGGGAATATTTATCCAGGTTTTACCAACTCTGTAATTCAAGATAAGTGTCCATAGGAGTTCACGATTACGGAGGGTAAGTAATGAATGAATTGTATGATTCCCAGTTGAATGTACTGGAATATATAATGCACAGAGCATTTCACAGGAGTTGGCTGTGGGAGGAATATTTAGACAAGTTTGAAGCAAAGAATTTACTTAATAATTTGGAAAAAGATTATTAGAAAATACAACAAAGCTTGGAAATTGAGAAGAATTTGTAAGGTAATGTAAACATTCATTATTTCCTTCGATGATTAATTTCTTGCAAAGCTGACTGTGGATACCAAAGCACCTGAATAAATGTAAAAAGTATTGGGTTTGGTTTTTTCACTAGCACTGAGTCATTAGTAGACCATAATAATTTGATAATAAGCCAGTGAAATGTAGGATAAAAGAAATTCTTCCTCTTCCTTTGCCCATTGAGGACTAAAAATTTGCTTAGACAAAGTTATGTAGTGAATAAAAATCTGTAATAACACAGTCACTGACAAGTAAATGTACATCCCCTGGTTTTAAAATGTAATTTAATAAAAAGAAAAAAGATTGTTTGGAGAGATTTAATTGTCAGTTGAACTAAACTATTAACATTTAACATGTAATTGATTTGACAGTATAGTGATAGGCCACCCTTTTCTTAGGACTCTCTCATGGCTATGAATTTTGATCTGCAGCTCATACTTCAGCAAACCACTTGATGCCCATGTTTACATTACAAAAGAACCTGCAATAATTAGGGTCAAGATGGCAAGAACAGCAGGGTGAGAGATGAGGGATTTGAACTAAAGCATCCGTCTTTCCTGGCCGCTGAAGTAAAAACAATCCATGACACAAGTGATCCCCAGCTCTCAACCTCTTTGGTCTTGCTAGAAAAGTCAAATGGAAACAAAATATTGCCTTCAGACTTCCAACTTAATTTCACCTTCTCAAGTGTATCAGGTTTGTGTGGCAAGGGTTTCGGCAGTGGCGGCTTCACTGAGAAGGTGCAAGAAGCTTCCCCTGTGCCCAGCAGAGCCAGTGCCAGTCAGCTGCAAGACGGACCCGCTGCTGGCCAAAGCTGAGCCGCTCAGTGAAGGTGGTAGCGCCTCTGTGGCAACGCACGTAAGGGGAAAAACCTGCTGCTGCGACACCAGCAAGAGAGAGGAGTGAGAATATGTGAGAGGAACAGCCAAGGTGTTTTAAATAATGCTTTTTCCCCCACGTAACAAACCTTCTACTGGTAGCTTCTGAGTTCAGGTTATTTTGTTTTCAATTATGAAAATGAAAATATTTCTGCTTCTTAAGTGTATATTTCGACTTCCGCAAGTCTCCTTTCCTCTGCGCCGTATGTTCCTTTTCTCTTTCCGGCCCTAGATCTCCCCTCAAAAGAACAAATTATTTATTATAGCATCAAAGCCAAGATGTCTTGGGTTCTGAATTTGAAAGCTGATTGACCTGTCAGTACAAGTAGGTGCAAACTCCCACTTAACCTCTTCTTCTTTTGGGGCAATTAAAATCCTGCAGAGGAGGGAACCTTTGGGGGAAAAAAGCCACGTCAAAGCATTCTTAACAGTTTCTCTCCCGTATCAGCTGATTATTTTCCTAAAACTTACAGAAGCTTTGAATATCCGAGTCCCTGAATCCTACAACAAATTTGTCTGAAACGGGCTACCAGGACCAAAAATTTCTTCAGCAAATATATACAGGTATGAAAAAGCTTCACGAGCACCAGCTGAATACCTAGCAACAGGGTACTTCTTGCTTATCTTACCTACAAAACTTTTTTTTAAACAAAGAAAACTACTTTCTTGCTTTGAAATGCTTCATCTGAAAAGTAAGACTGTTGAAAAAAACCTACTGATTTCTTCACTTTCATTTTTTTAATCTTAAAAAATTACTGGTAAGAAAGGTAAGCACAAATATTCGTACCACTTATAACAGCACGTGTTTAATGAAATGGAAATATAGACAATTTAAAATTTAACCAAATAAATTATATATGTTTATGATTTTACGGATTATTTGTGATGTAAAATGTTTAGTGGAATCAAAATATTCATAATATAAAATTCTCTTTTTCCATAAGAATTTAGTTTTAAGTAAAATTTCTGTTGAAACTAGACAATCAAAAGCTCTGAAAATAGTATTAACTCTTATTTCAAGGCAGAAGGAAATCTTTGACACCTGATATCATAGGATTATCTAAAAATGTAGGAATTTCCACAGAGAAATACTACCTAAAAATCTGTTGCCTGTTCTTTGAAGTGTCTGATTATGATCTTTTGTCAACTACAGTAGGTTGTGGTAGTAAGGGATGCTTAAAAGATAACCCACAGTAGCTCTCTGTTCCTTCAAATTTCATTTCCCTCCCTGCAGTGAGTCCAGTAAATAGAAGTTTGAAAAAACTTGAAGGTCTCTTCATAGAATTCCTCCTCCCTTCAAGTTCTGCTGGCCCGGTCAGTCCAGCCAAGACATTAATTATTGTGAAATATTTGATATGCGCATTGGGAAATTGCACAGAACATCTCCACAGCTGTGCGCGCTCTCTCTGATAACATGCTGTCCTTTTGTTAACATTTGTACTATAGAAATACAGCTATTTTTGTATCAACAGCTCAGAGGAAGACAGGGATAAATATAACAGATGCAACGCTTATTTCCCAATATATAATCAAGATGGGCTGTTATTATAATTGTCACAGATGCTCTTTAAAAGCATTTCACATTCAGTCCCAAGCACTATAGACTCCGAAGTGCTGACAGGAAAAAACTTCATTATTAGTGTTGCATAAATCTCATGAAAAGCAAGACGAGCTCAACCTGCCTAACATGCCATTTTGGGAAGCAGAAATTCCAGGTCCTTTAACAAGCACAAAACATAAAAATTGTTGTATCAGAAAGGCAAGAGTGCATGAATGACCTCTCATGAATTACTCTTCAATAGCACGACTGCCTCCTCACCGGTACGTGCAATAGATGGCAATTCCTCATTCTTTCTCCTCCTTTGCTTAATTAAGATAAAAAAAGGTGTTCCTTTCCATTATTTGAGAATATTCTTTGCTTTTATAGATGAGACTGTAATTAACAAGACTGTAAGAAAGGTGAAAAAGAAGAAATATGAGTCATAAATTAATGAGATATTACAAATATTATGCATTAGAGCAGTTCAACCTTGCCAGATAGAACAATAGCAGGAAGGCAACGTCTGCTTTCTTCTGCTTACATTAAAATCACTTGAATTAAAAGAAACAGACTGAGTGGAGAGGAAGGCTTTAATTTTATTCTCTCTCCAGTAATTTATGATTTCAGGGGGTGTTTATCCTTTTTCTGTTCAAGATGGCACAAAGGATATTTGCCTAGCAATGCAATCGGAGATGACAGGAGAAAGGCAGCACTCAAAATGACCAAGTTTGACTTAACAGATTTAATTGTAACATCAGTCACAAGCAGCCATCCACACTGCTGTCTTAAGCGCCCCCAAAACCACTGTGCAACCATTTCACAAGGTTTCAGAAGTGCTCGCCTCTCTTTCCCTGCTCGGGGCTCGAGGGAAGCAGAAAAAGGCTGGCACTCTGTGTGTGCTGGACAGCAGCATCCCACCAGCTGAGCCATTCTTTAATTTGGAGAGACACTTACTAGGACAGCAACCAATATAAAACAGCTCTTCCTGACTGCAACAGATGATGACAGATAAAAAGAGCAGCAGCATGTGCCTAAAACTGCCTTGAAAAATGACAGTGGAGCTGCTTCTGATGAACGTATGTACTGGGAAATAACACCGTGAATCATATTGCGGGTCTTCTGTGGATTGAGAAACATGAAAAAAAGAATAAAATCGGGTTTCAGACATGCAGAATTAATATGAAGAGAGATACTGCCCTTATTTTGATGCCTCGTTTTAATGTCTCATTGAACAGTAATAAGAGGTACCAGACTAGAAAACTGAGGCATTCCTTTTACCAAGAGGAGATGGATATTTCTGTTATGACTTTTTTTGTCCTCTCTATATTCTCCCCTTGTGCAGCACGCTCCTCAAGACTTATATTTTTGCTGTGCAGCTGACAACAAGCCTATTACTATGGCAGGTCAAATCTATTGCTTCCTGACTAACACATCCCAAGCATAGCCTGCTCAAGATATTTCGCACGGCTTCCAACTCTCACAGCTGAAAACAGTCAAATTCCCTGGAAAAAAACAAACCCCAAAACGCATAAACTGACTCCTATCTCAAACTCACTGGGGGGAGACAGGGATTGGTGTTGGGTTGGGTTTTTTGTACGTTTTCCTTTTTTTCCTCCCCTTCTCTACATACTTATGAAAAAAAGGATCAGGGAAAATAAAAACCAAAACCAACAAACATCTTCCTTTTTATTTGGACTTCACACAACTGCTGAAAATCTGATTTCGCCTGTGGACATTGCAACACACGTTCAATGAACGCTGTTCTGCAAAACATATTTCACAGACAGGGTGGGAGAGCTTTTCTATGTTTTTTGTTTTGATAACACCTGTAGCAAAATAAATCTCCAGTACATGACTAAGCCTCATGCATCCTACAGTGAGAAATAAGAATTATTGGCCCCTGGCATCAGCCGGCTGTCCGTCAGCGCATCACTGTACATACACACTCATAGTAACACGCTCCTCCGCTTGGACGAGCAGCATTTTACCTGTTTTGAAGCTTGATTCTCTTGATTGCAGCTAAGGTCTCAGAACAAGGAGACAGAGTGAAAGTGCACACATCACGTAGGTTTTGGGCCATTTGAGCTTTACCTTTTTGGAAGAAGAAACAATTTTAATTTTGAAATGAATACAAGGCCTGTTACTGATAGGGGGTACACCTAGGTATCTAATTACAGGACTAGTTGACACTGCCATGCTTTTTTGCTTGCTCTAAGAACTACGTCCTATCTGACTCCCAAGTGAATAAACAGCTTTACAAACCTAAAAAAAACGTTCTCTGCTTATTCTGAAAAGAGTGCTGATGATACTGTTACGAACCGCTGGGAGAAGGGCAACACACACATTTTTTTCCTCGCTGTCGTGATATAGCATTCTCCTTACCTGCCTGCATGCTAGAAAGATTAGACCTGTATCAGTTGATACAGCAAATACTTTTCCTCAATAGTCACTGTCTGAATTATTTTCCAGTTGTGAAAGTAAAAGGCAAAACAACTCCGCAAAATGAGTCTAAACTCATCATTTTGCATTTCACTGAATCGCTGTCTGCAACTTTTCTCCTTTATTGTTCTTCGTTCAGCAATTCAAATTGGGATCTGTGAAAATTTTGCAAACCTAGGGAAATAAAAATATTTTCACAGCCATTTCTTTTTTTTTTTTGTTTTGCTCTGGCAGGCTTTTCTGAGTTAGTGAATTATTTTTCCCTACATAATAATTCAAACCAGTATGTTTCTCCAAGGATGTTAATTTCTTTTTTTAAGCACATTTTTTTTTCTAGTTAAAATGATATTTGAAAGAGGGAGAAGGAAATCAGGAAAGGAACGAGACAGGTGTATCAGTCACTGAACAGTTTTAAAGAGCACTGACTGTATTATTTCCACAAATACCTCATGTCCTGATTCAGGAATAATAAGAAACTCGATCCTACATACTATGCATGAAATAAATCCAGCTCCAACCTCCTTTTTGATCGCACACGTCCATTGGGAGATGAGAAAGGTGGAAAAGTGTAAGAAAGCACCTTTGGGGTATTTCAGGACGCAAATGCAGAGCAACTTACAAACTAAAATATCAGGCTTTTTTTGAATAGAATTTATAATACAGAGTTTTCATATATGCACCAAGGACTTGCAATGAAAAATTCATTTCTGATGTTGTGCCATTTGCCATATCAAAGACATTTCTATGATATTAAGGTTATTATACCCTGAGAACAAGACCCAGCTGGCACCACTAAATTTAGCTGAACCTTAGGCGATGTGGGAATTTCTTACAGATGGCAGCCATCTCATCTGCTCTGGAAAAGGTAAAAGCAATATAATTTCATTACTGGCAGAGAGCTTTTCCCTGTCACATCTGCAGAGCTATGACTCCACAAGAAGCTTTTTTAAAGTGTTAGATTTCGGTCAAATAATATATAATGGCTTCACTCTGCATGTGAATAGCCTAAGAAATGGGTCAGTTTATCAGCAGCTAAACCCTGTGTATTTGAGTGTGTTAACGTTGTAGAAGTAATGGATGTTTTATTATTAGCCATCACAAATGTTATCAGAGCTGAAAAGCCATTATTTAGCTTAGCACTGTTCATTGATTAAGAAGCACTTTTAATTAAAACTTCCCAAATTCTGGTCTCCTTCATTAGTGACATAATGGAGTTAAGATGAAAAGAGGTCACTTCGGGGATTATTTTGTGAGTATTAATTAATTCTATTAATCAACATTACTTAACAAATTCCATCCTAGAAATTATAGTTAAATATAGAATTATAGCCAAAGCGGGACTCTCATATTTGTTTGCTTTTAAATGTAGGAACAAAAGTTGGAAATCTGATTAACAGGAGGTAAATTCTACCTGCAAAGTCACATTTTTGAGTTAGTTGTTTTTCAGATTTTAAATTCTGCTGCTTGTTTTAGTAAGACATAGAAAAATATCCACCCAGAAAATTCTGTTCTGTCTTTGATGGCCCATGAAAAAGAAAGAAGAAAAATGAGGGAGAGTTCCAAGTATGTACAGATCTCCAAAATCAAAGACGTTTCCTCCTCAAGGATATAAACATCTAAGATGTTAAAAAGTTTTTAAAAGCTGTAAACCCACAGACATTAATGTGCAACACTAAAACCCCCATTTTTTAAAATACTACACATTAATATGCATTGTATGGTTTTTAAATAGTTTGAAATTGCATTTATGGGATCCAATTTTGCTCAGTTTTGCCCACGTGTAAGGAAGGAATATAACGTGAATGTTTGTGAGACAAGATACTTATTTTTGAAATGTAGTTTGTATATACGTAGCTATACACAAGGCAGAGGAATTGCCCTTCTCTTTTCTAAAGGTTTTTGAAAAGTGATAGCTTTGTTGAGGGCTCCTCTCCAAAGTGACACTATTGTCATTATGAAGGCTATTGGGTTTAAAGGTTACTTTCAAAAGTAAGTTTTCTTCACTTTCATTACAACTTGGAAAAACTGTAAGACTGGAAGCTGCTACCAATTTATGCGAAGTATGACTAGAAATATCCCAAAATTTGCAAACTATATTTCAGTTTGAAAAACTACCACTCTGCCGAGAACCAATCTTAATTAGTAACCATTAGATGAAACTTAATTCACTTTACGTAAAATCAAAATCTCAGAGGTGAGTTTCAAAGGCATCGAAACATTGTTCTTTGTTTCCTCCCTGAGGTTCTGCAATAGCTACGACAGTGATCTGATGTTTAAAATTATTTTTCATAGAGAAAACAGTATTATTTTAGAAGATGCTTGAAAAATCAATTCCTGGTTTATGTCCTGTCCTCTTGATTCTGACCAAACAGAGTTGGAACGTCATGTGCAAAAAGGAAATATATTTACTTCCTCACTCAAGTAAATGAGAAATTATCATGAAAGAACTTGACATGCCAAACGTTGGGCTTCACTTGTCCTCCTTCGTAACCAGCAGCTTTGAAACAGCTCTGAAGCAGTCTTAGCATTAGTTTTCCCAAATAATATTTCCAATGTATATGGTCTTTGCTGTTTTATTTAACAGCTGAGTTTAAACTCATTTTTATACCTCTATATCTATCTTTATAACATATATCATTAAACATACAAATATAAAAATATAAAAATATATAAAGAAAAAAATTCTTGGTGCTACAGACTACATAACAATATACTATATATGCTGTAACAGAATATAGTACCTATAATAGAAATTACAACTGGACGTATGTATTATTAAATATTTATAACTTCTATAGATAAATATAATCTAAATTATGGATGTTATATATATACAATATATAATATGCTATATTACTATATATTACTATAAACTAACATGCTTTGTTATATTACTATATACTAATAAAAAATATATATTATTATATGATATATATACATCATATAAAACCTGTACAATCACAATATATAACATATTATACAATCTGTACTAAATAGTATATTTTATATAATATGTAATGTCTAAGATACAAAAGATGTAAGATATAATAATATACTCATTATTAAGTATGTAAATATAATATAAATACATATGTTAATGCTAATTGTACTGATTGTACTTCCCTTCAGGTCATCCTGTTCCCAGAATCTTCACTGAAATTATATTTGTATAGTTAAGAAATAATCTGGATAAGGGATCCTAAAACAATCTTGCATTTTAAACCCTATTTTACGTTGGTCCTACTTCAATCAGTAATCAGATCTTTCCTTGATATCCATAAGTCTAGATTTTGCTTGGGTTTATTTTTGTTTCATTTAATTTTGGTCTATGTTTACTTTTTATTATTTTAGACAATATCTTCCACTGCATTCCTCAAAAATTCACCAGCTAGAATGTCAACCTAGGCTGTGATAAATTACAAACTCCTAAACCCAAGAGTAAGTCAACAGTACATTTTAACCAGCATGGTTTCCCGTATCACAGGGAACAAGTGACCAAGTTGTGTTTGTTTAACAGGCACCAAAGAAAGCAACATTTCGTTAACTTTGCCAAGGCTTACGATTCTGAAACGGGCAGTTATGCTTGCTGTAATTTTAAAGGCTTTCATAGAAAAAACCAACAAGGAAACTAACGCTTACCACATCCAATTCTGCTTCACTTTGTCTTTAATTACAAACCAAGTGCCACAGCAGGATTTGCTCAGAAGCAGGCCTGCCGTGGCACCTGATGCAATATCATGGTTCAACACTAACAGTTTCTGACAAAGTACCTCGCTCAGGACGTCAGATGCTCATCCAGAACCGTCTGTGCCAAATCAGTTGTCCACGTTCAGTGACCTGAGGAATAGGAATAAACCTACCTGCAGAAAAGGTATTTTGTCAATGGGACGTGACTGCTGTATTGTGTTAGCACCTACCCTAGCAGGATTTAATAGCAACATAATCCTTGAAACCAACCCTTCTGACAGATTGACAGCAGAAAAGACAGAAAGATGGGAAAAAGAAAGTGAGAGGGTATTATCTGATGCATACAATGAAATCCTTCTGAACGTTACCTCACTTCTTAACAGAGGTCAATATTTGACAGACAGATGTTTCCTGATATGCCAAAATATTATTTGCTTGTCATCACATTAATTAAAAGTATTTCTATTAAGTTACAGCTACAAAGCGAGACATATACATGACAAACATCCAGATTTCCATGTATTCACTAACTATTATTTTAGTTGAATCCTCACCAACTGAGCATTCTGTAGAGTTGGGCAGTATGACTGAAAGATGCATGCATATTCACCTACCTGCATCATTATACCTAAAACCTTTCTCATCTGTTTTCAGGTACATCTGTGAACTGGCAGGATTGCATAAGTGAAATAACAACCTGATACTACCCGTGTTTACTTAATCTCCAGTCCTTGAGAGTGGAAGAACCGCTTGTTTTAGGCCCTGTTTTTAGAAGCTCTTAGCTTTAATTATTAGAAATTATTTCCATTTTCAACTTCTACCCCAGATACAACATTTCATAACATGATAGAATGGTATGAGTTGGAAGAGACCTTAAGGATCACCCAGTTCCAAGACACCTTCTGCTAGATGACATTGGTCAAAGCCTCAACCATCCAATCTGGCCTTGAACATTCATCTCCAGGGACAGGGCATCCATGAGGTCTCTGGATAACCTGTTCAGCCAAAAGAATTTAAGTCATGCCCAATGTAAGCTCAGACCATTCTTTCAGACTTAAAAATAATAATAAAGAAATCCTAATGGCCTTTCAGTTCTTCACCTTACCTTAATAATGACTGGAAACACATTAAAGATATGTATTTTGTCACAAGTATGTGGATGGGTTTCTTTGCCAGATCTGCAAGACTGGAAATCTTCAAAATCTGTGGCTGGTTGGATGAAAGCCCATGAAAGCGTATTTTGTCTGTGTTCACCATTTGTGGTGCTACCACAGATTACGCAGAGTTAAAACACTTTACAGAAGGAAAGGCTGCCCTCATTTTCCTAGAGGAGAAAGGAGCTTGGTGAAGCTTCAGTAGCGTCATCTGGGCGAAAAATAGACAAGAAAGAGAAAGCTAGTGAACTTGCAGTTGCTCTGAACAGCAGGCAAGAGAAAAGCCTGCTGCAAAGCATGGGGAGCAACCCACAGCCCCTGGGTGACAGAAGACTTTTCTGGGTGACCTGCTGAGCATGGCTGCCCAGATTTCCACTTTACCCACATATTGATGGAAAACTGATGGGCTGAGGACAAGCACAAAGGAGGAGACACAGAAGCAGCAGAGACATTTATTGTCAAACTCTTTCGCACTGTGTCTTATCCAGAAGGTATGATTTTCTCTACTTAAAAAGATTCTTGTTGATAATACGTAACGAAGTCTATACTTTTGACTATTATTAAAAAAACCAAAGATTTTTGGTTGTACTGTTAAGTAAAGGGTGCAGGCAGACCTATCTCAAGCTCCTGTCTGAGCTGAGCCGATGTAATGCATGCATTTAGGAGATGCTAGCACTCGCAGCTTATGTAGGTACCTAAATACAGACTGAACTGTTGGGTTTGCTAATTTTGGTTTCTGGTTTCTTCTGAACGCCTGTGAAGTGTCTCCTATCTGTACATAATGACAACGATTTCAAATGAACAGTCGCTTTTGTTTACTTTCATTTAGTTCAACATAGCTTGGCCACTAGGTACCTACACATAATTCTAATCTCTTGCAATTAGCATTAATTACGGCGCGTGAACCTATAAAATTGAACTATTAATCATGATAAAAAACAAAGAGATTAGCACATCATTGCTGTAGTACAAGGTTGAACATGCTGTGGAAAAAAAAAAATCTCAATATCTTTCTTGTTTTTCTGAATCCGTTTATAAAGAATTTGGGGATAATATTATTTTAGTGTATAAATCAAGATGAGAGCATTAAAATACATATTGAATATTACTGTACTTGAAAACAACTTCCAGAAATGTAAGGAAAATGTATTTCCTATTAAAGAACATAGTTACTACTGTCAAGAAAGTTTTGTGTGTCTGGTAATTATATATGTGATTTACTTCAGTCATGAGGTTTTTTCCTGTCTTAAATTAAGGCAAAAAAATTATGAAGTTAAAATATCAGAGTGAAGTCAAGTTATTGGTTTATAGATCATTAATTTGTACAGTCTTGAATCACAGCTCCATTAATATTTTCAAAGAACAAGTTAGTGGTCTCTGTGTAGGGCCAACATTTAAGGTTTGTTTCGGGTTTTTTAACTATTCATCTAAATAAATCAATACTTCTTGCATAGCAGCGCATTTTAAGATCTCTTTAATCACAAGTGTGCCAACTGCAGTTGACTGCATGGTTATCTTTAAAAAGAAACACTAGAAGTAAAACAAAATGGCCACTACCAAATGGGATTGGATATGCAGACTTTGATATCTATTTTCATCATGAAATGGTTTTCTTTTGCCATTTAAGTTAGGTCAAAATGGGAATTTTCCTTATAGACATTTTGTCAACATATACAGAAAAGAAAGAATGCTCACAATATATAAAATAGAAGTATAACTAGTATTTCTAGCTGTTATTAACTCTTTTGAGATTCTTCCAGAAATCCACCCATTTCATAGAGCTTCCCTTTAAGAAATCAATCTTGATTTTTTTCAACAAGAAAATGTGCTAATATTTCATATGCGTCTATAACACTTTTTAATCTGAAGATCTGACTTCAAATTTAAACTACCTTCTCCCAAATTGATATATTCACATTATAGAAAGTAGTGTAGTATATTATTTGTACTGAAATATTTACAGAAGTGAGAGACAGCTTTCCCAGTTCCACAAGGTCAGACAGAGGCACAGAACTCAATGTATCTTAAATTTAATGTTCTAAGACTTAGTGAGAGCATCTTCTGTTAAAGAAATTCTTGTTTAAAGAAGAAAGTCAGTCCTCCTGACCACTTTGTACCACATGCCTCTGAACTGGTCTGCCATCGTAATTTTTGGCTCTTCAGAGCCCATTATTACTGGAAAAAAAATTGCAGACTTCACATGTTATTGTACAGCTGAAAGAAAACCACTGTCTCTCTCTCTATAAAGTTCTTTATGAAAAGTGAACAATAGGCTGGGTTTCACTACCGTAATTTTTAAGCAAGGGAGGACCAAGACATCCTGATGATTAAAACAGAAACCAAATCTCATGAAATCTGTATGTTCACCCTAGGGAAATGATCTACTGTCTTCTGTTGCAGAAAACGACCCACTTGAAACACAAACAGGCTTAAACATTTCTATAGCTTTCCAACGCCATTTAGAGGAATTTAGTATTCTATTTTTATATACAGGCATAGCCTTGACATTTGTCATTTTGGCAAGTGAACACCTGTTATTTATAAAATTCATAACGCAAAGTAATATCTGTCCATAGATGAAATTTCACTCCAGATAGTTTAATCTACATACATACTCATATTGTATGCCTATTTAAAAGCAAATGTATGTTTATACAGATATAAAATGCAGGTATCCTTACAAATACACATGCACACGGATACAGATGGATTACTAGTTCAGAGAAGTCTATTATGCAAACAGAAAATTGAAACGGAAGTTTAAAGCTTGAAACAATCTAAAATCCATCTTAATATTCTTACAAAAGAGAATATGTTTGGCCTACTTTTAAAATAGAAATTAAACAGCTTTTCATTGCTAGACTTTGGAATAACTACTAGAAAAGCTTTTTGTCTCCTTACACGTAATCCTTATTTGCAAAGAGAAGAACATGGTCCATGACCTGGCTGTCAGGCAACTGCATGGAATGACAAAACATTTTCTTAAGATGTGCTGCCCCGTGGTATAATGAGTCCTTGCAGGGAAGAAGACCCAGAGGCACGGCGCTCTCTGAACCTGATCATAAAAGAGTTTGAGAGTATTCTAGAGAGACCAAGTAAGTGTGATGGCGACTTAAATTGTATAAACTGAAGTCCCCTTATGACCATGTTCTTTATAATGTTGAGTAACTAAAAATCAGAGGAAACAGCAAGGTCTGTTCCGCTTCAGCCCAGCACTGGGATGTGAACCTACTCACTCTCATGCCCGGAATGAAAGAATGGTTATTGATCCACTGAGGGAACATACACACAGCTCTGCTAGTGACAAGCAATTGTTAAAGCTTGGAAGCATTACTGTAAGGATTTTTTTTTTTTCTTTCTTTTCAAAATCCTTGACCTTTACCACACAAACTCCTATACATTCTCATGTCCTATTTCTTTTTTTTCCAAGTACAAATTGAAAATAAGTTTCCTCTCAAACCAAAATGATGTTAATATGTTGATGTTAATATGTTTTAGAACTGTAGTTCTCGGAGATACAATGATCAAGGACAGATTTCACTTTAGATGTGTACCAATAACTCAGTACAAGACTAGAATCTTCAGAATAGCAATATTTGTTAAGATATACCTAAAAAATATATCTGATATACCTACATTATATAGATTAAAGATTAATTTATTCATCGTAATTTCCTTTATTCTGTATTATTTGGTGGATTATTCTAAAAACAGCAGGTATGAAGGTAAGCAGGGATTCCTCCAATCATCACCTTCAAGAAGCAAAATTCTTAACCACACTGAAAATAGGCAGCAATCAATGTCACATCTTAAGGTAGTTAAGTAATCCTCAGACAAGATAATATTGTCTACACCTTTAATCAGAACAATTATCTCTCCCCACCAACATGGCTTTATTCAGTTCTGTCTCACCTGATCTTCACCACCACTTAGGAAAAGGGACATACAAAAGTGAAATCACACATGCACGCAAACATAGCCCAGATGACGATGCCACGGCTAGAGGAAAACCGCTAACAAGAAACCTTTTAGAAACAAAGCAAATCAAAAAATAACTTCACCATATCCCACCCACCCCGGTACTTTGTGATGTTTTACTGATGGCAAACAGATTTATCTGGTGGTGAAACACCAATTAAATGATGCACGTTCCCAGAAACCATTCCCTGGTTTCATGTATGTCCAAAACAAACCCCCAAGCTATACTGAGGCTGACTCACATGGTACATATTTTTTTCATGTTGTGGACACCAACCCCAAGTCGTTTTTTGACACAGCGGTAACAAGTAGTTATGACAGTAGTCGATGTGTTGTCAGCACTGCTGCATTCTTTAGAAATGTGAAATGAATAATAGGGCAGCTTACCTCATTACTCTGGGACACGTGAAGACTGACGGCCTTTCTAGACAGATGACTGACACAGTTTTGGTGACCTTTTCAGCCCGTACCTCAGATACGTAAATTAACGTGTGCCATGTGCAAAGAAATGTTGGTTTTGACATAACTAGAAATTAGTGGCAGCTGTAGATATGGCAGGATCACAAGTCTTTTACTCACTGACAACTCTGAAATAGAGTAGACTGTCTTCAGCCAGTTTTGTTGGTGTTATAACTGAAGCAGAGCAAATGTCTGCTACATGACCTAAATTTGCCTGGAACAAATTCATATTGTATTTGATTAAGTGTGATTTGATGATGATTGATTTTAGGGTCACATGTGAAAAACTACATCTCTTTTCTGATTATTTTAGTGGCTGGTATGTCTCTTCTTCTAACATTTAACATGGATAATCTTTTCTTTGACAGTAGTGCAACTTTGCCGAGCAGTACTTTGCTACCATTTGGCCAGCTTATGAGTTTCTTTTCTTTATAAGTTCTTGAAATTTTCCCAGGCAGAGAAACCTACCACTCTGCAACAGCTGCCTTTGAAAAGAGGAGCATGCACAAAATGCCAGTGATATTATTCACACCAGGAAGGAACACACACCTATTGGATAAGACTGTTGAAGGACAAGTAGAATCTTAAAAGCTAAAAATGGAGCAGAGAGCACAACAAAGTGAAATAAAAATTTGTCTATTTGCTTCTCAAAGCTACTCAAAAGCAAGGAAAAGCAAACCACTATAAGTAAACTACTTTCAGTCTAGAAAGAGTGGTAATACGTGTGTATAGTAAGAGAAAGGTGAGAGTTCACAACTACTTAAAACACTTCATGCAAGATACAAGCATAAAAGCATTGCATCAGGTAATTATCTGTTCCTAAGGCACTAGTTCTTTAAAGATTTCCATCTCAACAGGATGAGGCATAGGAATTCCTAAATTAGACCAATAATAGCATACACAAAGAAGCAAAAGTATTCTCTCTCCCTTCTCCACCCTTCCTTTCTGCTTTCTTCTATGTGACCCATGAGAAACTGGAAGAACCCTAGGAGTCACAGAACATGTCCCAGCGAAAATGCTCCTCTCTGCAGTAGTGACCAAAGGCCATCAAAGTTGGTGGATATTGGTTTATGATTTCATTTATATTCATCCTGTTCAGAAAAGGACAATTATAAGTCCTGGAACTGACTTCATATGACCGTACCCAATCGATACAATTTGGACTCAGTTCAACCGGCAAAAGCTTTTGCTTGGATCCTAAAAGCCAGGACTGTATCACTGTATCTCCATCTCTTTAACTCTGCATTTCTGTCAGCGCTTCAGTGCTCAAAACCAGACTAGCTGTGATAGCAGTTAGGCAAAAAACCCCAACCAACCAAACATCTTTTATTGTTTGAGTAAGCAGATTTGAAATGGTATTACTGAAAGGTAAGTATACACGGAGTCCTACTGTGCTGTTTTTACAGTTACTTCTGAGTTCTATTGTATTTCAACCATGTTTACATAACTTTTCTTTTCCCCGTGTTAACTGCCCCTTAATTCTTAACTTGATTTAAAACCTAATTTGCCATGAAGGTACATAATATAGAACAGACTGAGAAAATACTTGAGAATGGCTGTTGTTTACAAAGGAACTAATTTATAGTATGCAGTTACTGATCAGGTAGAACAATAGTTCAAAAACTGGATTGTGTTACAAAGCATTTCTTCAAACATCCATTTTGGATTATTGCTGAAAAGTACTAATTGGTCTATTCTAGACTAATTTACAAACATTCATAAAATAGTGAAAAATGCATGCTTTAGAAACCTGGTACATTTCATGCCTCTGGACTAAAAACAATATGAGTATGGAAGCAAGTGATGGGCATTTATAATGTAAATTAGTAGTGCTTAGAGTTTTTCTTCTTTTGTACTAACGGGCTCTTCAATTTTTTTCTCATTTCTTTCAGGTGATTTTTTATCTTCGGGTTTAGTCCACGGAGGGCTGTGCAACTTCTGTGGAAGGTGAAAATAGCATCAGTGTAAGCATTACACAGACAATACATACATAAGCAATTAAAAAGAATGTTAAATATCAATGGCAATAATGCATGTAGAGCTGTTTTTCTCTCAAATTGACGTACCAGTCTTATACTATTGTAACAGACTACGACATTTATCAACTGCATCTAGAAAAGGATTCTGATCTCTACTAAAGAAAGCATACTTAACAATATTTTACAGTACAAATCCATGTAAATCGGACGCTGCTTTACAATCATGGTGATTTTTATCTTTTGCTCTTGGTCTATCAAATGAAGAGCTCAAGTGTACAACTTACTTAAGATTTCTCTGTTGGTGACATAGCTGCTTATATAGTTTCACGTTACTGCAGATATGTAATTATTTTGGAAATCTCTTCCTTCTCCTATTCCCAGGCCTATGAACATCACGTTATCAAATTAAGTCATCTGAATACTAGGCCAGTCTAGTTCTTCAAATATTACATAGTTTTGCAAATTTTTATCAACTAGAAGCCATTTTGAACAGATGAATTTCAATTGGGAATAGTGAAATTCTGAACTGAGTAAGCAGTTCTGTTTCAAGAGCATTGGCACAGAACACGTAACTATACTTGAAGTAATTACATGCTTTATGAAACGTTTTAATAAAAACCCAGGAATTCCTCAGAAACAGAATACCTGAAAGCTTGTCTCTGTGTTTCCTGTCTTCAAATGAGATGTTGAATTATTGCGATTCCCCAAACATGTCTTGCCAACCTGCCAATACAGATGTCAAAGATAAGTACTTCTTATTTTTATCTAATACTCATGATTTTCCTTAAAAAAAAAATCAATGTTTTTTTAATCTAGTTAGAACAAAGATGGAATGAAACAAAACAATTGTAGCTAAGTGAATCCCATAATCCCACCATCCCTATAACAGTCTAATGTAGCTGTAAATTTAGCAACTTAACACTTATCTAGCTTTTTTCCTCATCACAAATAGTGAAGTTTATTCCTACAGTGGTCCCATGGAACAGATAAGTAATTATAATTGCCTGTTATGGGTGAGGAAATAGTAATAAACAGCAAAAAACTAGTATTATAGACAGAACTTCTCCATCACTATTACCTTGTCTAAACTGCTACATTTCTTACATATAATAATCCCTGAGTGGGGATATATATAATAATTCCCTGAAGGGGAATTCAGGTGACTCTCAAGGTACAGAAAACCTTGTTAGATTCATCGCTGCCATTTTATTCCAGCAATAATGTAATTTTCTTTGCCAATATGCTTTTTAACATGAGAGAAAACAGACTTGAGCAGCACAAATAAAATTAATTACACAGTACATTTTTAAACCAAAGCGATCTCATGTTACGAGTCTTCAGCAGAGATTTACCCAGCACTAAAATTTCTGCTGTAATTAAATTAAAGTCCCTTCAGGAGTGGGATTAATGATGCCATAAGCGAAGAAATTAAAACGTGAAACACAGTAAAATGTCAACATGGCTTCACCAAGGGCCAATAATGCCTGATAAATTTGGTGGGCTTCTACAACTGGGTTACAGTGTTGGTGTATAAGGGAAGAGCAACTGACACGTGACGCTGTCCCGCACTATGTCCTTGTCTCTACACTGGAGAAACATGGATTTGACAGACCACTTGGTGAATAACAAATTGGCTGGTCATACTCAAAAGAGTTTTGGTCAAAGGCTCAACATCCAAGTGGAGACCAGTGACAAATGTTATTTACCAAGGGTCGGTACTGGGACCAGCACTGTTTAACATCTTTGTCACAGACATGGACAGTGGGATTGAGTGCACCCTCAGTAAGTCTGAAGATGACACCAAGCTCTCCGGTGCAGTCGACATGCTGAAGGGAAGGGATGCCATCCAGAGGGACCACTGCAGGCTTGAGAGGTGGCTCTGTATATAAAGTCCAATCAGCCCAAGTGCAGGATCCTGCACATGGGTCAGGGCAATCCCAAGCACAAATACAGGCTAGGGGGAGAATGGATTGAGAGCAGCCATGAGGAGAAGGACTTGGGTGTGTTGGTTGATGAGAATCTCAACCCAACCCAGCAATGTGCACCTGCAGCCCAGAAAGCCAACTGTAATCTGGGCTGCATCAAAAGGAGCATGACCAGCAGGTTGAGGGAGGTGATTTTCCTTTCTACTCCGCTCTGATGAGACCCCACCAAGAGTACTGCATTCAGCTCTGGGCCCTCCAACATAAGAAGGGACCTGTTAGAGCAAGTCCAGAGGAAGGTCACAAAGATGATCAGAGGGCTGAAGCACCTCTCTTATGGAGACGCTCAGAGAGTTGGGGCTGTTCAGCCTGGAGAAGAGAAGGCTCCAGGGAGACCTTATACCTGCCTTCCAGCACATAAAGGGGCTACAGGAAAGCTGGGGAGGGACAAAGGTACGTAGTGACAGGACAAGGAGCAATGGCTTTAATCTGAAAGAGAGTAGATTTAGTAGAGGATATAGGGAAGAAATTCTTCACTACAAGGGTGGTGAGGCACTGGCACAGGGTGCCCAGGGAAGGTGTTGATGCGTCCCCTCCCTGGAGGTGCTCAAGGCCCGGTTGGATGGGGCTTTGAGGAACCTGGTCTAGTGAAAGGTGTCCCTGCCTGTGGCAGGAAGGCTGGAACTGGATGATCTTTGAGGTCTCTTCCAACTCAAACCATTCTATGATTCCATGATAAAATATCGATAATCTTTAGGCATTACTTTAAAATGTGTTCACATTAAAATTTCTCTGCTTGTTTTGCTATTAGAATCGATGCGTTCAAATGGAGTGAAAATAAACATGGGGTGTTTTAAGTCATCAAGACTCCTTCCAATAAAACAGTAATCTTGTTTATTTTACATTTAAACATAATTCTTCCTCTGAAATGTTTCTAATTAGCATAAGCCCTTGAAGATTTTCGAAGCTAAGTCAAGCCTAGATCAAATATTTCTTCCATATGAGACATGATCCAACATATTAGTGAAAAAAAGATGAAAAACTAATTACTATGTGGACATGAGATTTGCTCACAAGAATATGAATGCAAATGTGTGTCTCAACAACAATCTCCCAACAACATTCACTACAAAGTTTGCTGACATTTCTGCAACCATTTTTTTTTTATATTATGGTTAATAACATTGGCCTAGGAAAGAACAGGCTATTTATGTCTAGGAGAGCAAAGGAACCATCAAAAAGGAAGAAAAACAATCTCTAAGCGGTATGTTTTGTGGCATGTTTTTGGACAGACTTTCTTAAGAAAACAGAAAGTAAATCTGAATTCCTGTTATAGCAGCTTAAGTCATGATGCAATAAAAATTGCCTGATTCAGCAGAGAACACTAAAAATAAACATCCTACATGCAAATTAAATATCAAGAAATTTTATAAATATCCTCTCAGTAGAAATGACATTAGATTGGAGTTAATTAAAAAGCAAGAGATTGACAAGAGAGAAGAAAATTCATTAAGTTTTTGCACTTGAGGAATTCTGACGGTCCCTTGCCTGCAACGAAGTTGATCTAAGAACAGGTGTGAAAATGAAAATGAAACATGTTATTAAGAAAACTACTTGGAGACGAGACAGCTGCTTTCCTCCTGAAAGCTTCTAGAGAGATCATGGTACTGCCAAGGATTTTATAGTACATCAGGGGTGTTTTAGTCATGTTCAAGCTGCTGAAGTGAGCATCTGAGATGGTGCAATTGAAGTGATTGATGATGGGGACTCTTTTTCAAACTTATCCCACTATCCGCAATAACTAATAGAAGTTGGTTTAATATTATCTAATAGGGAATAATCATGTAATACTGATTGAAAAAAATCTATTGATAAAGGAAGCACTCCTCCTTTTATGAAAAAAATTGAAACAACAGGTGGTTTAAACTCTAGATAAAGACTAAAGAATGAGATGACAATGAGTAAAAATCTTTAATAAATTTTTAATACTTCAAAAGCTTAAAACTGTGGTCCTGGCAGAACTCGTATTTAAAATATTTACTAGTGAGCGAGATTAAAAAAAATGGCTTCAGCTTAGTCATGTTTAGAATACAATGAGGGTTTCGGAGACTTCTAGGCGAGTAGCTTGAGGACAAAAGATGTTACAGGTCAAAAACGTAACATCATGTCAGGCTGTGTAATGAAAAGGACAAAAATAACACTAACAAAATATGAACTCATTTACAGGTCCATAATTTTACTCTAACTGCATATACTGAAAAATTTCAGATAACCTATTTCACCAAGACAATACATAAGAGATAAGAATCCAAAAATATTAATTGTAATTAATAAAAACATAGGTCAAGCATTTAAGACATACATAAAGAAAGAAAAAAGGGTGCCTTAGGGAATATAAAAGCTCATAATAAACCCAATATTTTTAAAGTGACTTATCTTTCATACTTTTTTCATAGACTAGATAACAAATGCCACATTGGCAGGAAAACAGAAGGGAAGATTTATGTCTGTAGTATTTAATATTTTTTTCACTTGCAGTTGTTTTCCTTTTTAGCAACACAACATATGGATCACTGTTGGAGAAAGACAGTAGAATGGGACATTTGTCCAACAAAGCAACTCCTATGTCCTTATGTTGTTAAAGCATAAAGTATTCATTATTGATTCCTTGTCACAGTGAAACCTTGTATATCATTAGCAAATAAATCACCGATCGAACAATGGCGATGGCTTTCAATACTCCATCAGTCAACAGCAATTCAATAGCCAGAATTGTCCCAGTCACTGCGGATGAGCTGTGTACATCCACCAGCTCGCGGCTTTAAGTCAATTCAGTTCCTAAAGCTGAAACAGATGAGTATGACAGCATCTTCTGCTGCAACTGTAAACTGGATTTAACACAACCTAAGCTGAACTCCCTACATTTACACCCTCATGCATATATACAAACACGTGCATATACAGAATCAGAGAATCATTTAGGTCGGAAACAACCTTTAAGGTCATCGAGTCTAACCCTTAACCCAACACCGCCAACTCCACCACTAAACCATATACATCAATATATATTTTTATGTTATATATAAATGTATACGCACAGAGGTGTGTGTACATGTAAGTGCACACATACGCATATATAAACACATAAATATGCAAACATGCACACATGCCCTTTACCTCACCTAAAAATGACCTCAAACAAATGGGTAAATATAAAACCAATGCACTACAATACCCTTCACAGCCATGAATGATGTACAGAAAAAAGAAGCCAAATAATAAACTTTTTTTTTTGCTAGTTCCCTCTATGCCAAGTGGTGGAATGATTGCTTTGTTTGTTCTTCTGTGTGAGTCTCTCTGTCAGATTCATTCCTGTGAGAGGTATGCTAATTACAAAAACCAGAATGATAACTTGACACGGTAGAAACCAGCAAAAAGCAAAAATAATTGATTTCAGAAAATAAAGGGGTTGAAGTGTTGTCAGTGGGGGTTTTCTATTAAGTGTCTGCTGGAAAAGATACTGGGATTTTGCCAAGCTTTGAATGGAGGTTTCAGCACATCAGGGACGCGAGGGTGAACCTTTTACTTCTGTTTCTCCCACAAGAACAGGCATTCCTGCTGTCCTGTTTGGAGACATGAGGAAGGGGAGAGGAACGGGAAGATGTCAACTCTGAAAGTCTCTATGCAGGACACTTAACTTTCCAGCTCATGCACAAATATTCCAATGCCACGGAGCAGAACCGAACAGAACCTTACCCCTGGTAACTCCTCTTCAATCCTTGTACCACCCAGGAAGAGCAAGCCCAGTACGAAACAACACCCCTCTCAACTTACACTTGTACAAAGAAACAGACACCTAGGCAGAAAGAAGCTTCCCTCATTTATCTCAGGGAACATAATTTGCTTTTCTTTCAAAGAATGAACATTTTTTGGGAAAGATTATTACTAGAAAAGCTAATAAAACGCTAAGACTATAACAAAAGACTGAAAGCATCCAAGTAGAAGCAATGATTTGAAGGTAAAAACAACCCAAAAAAACCCACAAAAAAAGAAAGGCAGTGAGTCCCAGAACAAAGGTTTCAAGCTGGGCATGTCAGTTCAATGCAACTCCACTGACTGCTCTTGTACCATCGTAACAAAGCAGGTTGTAATTTAAATTGTTGTCAGTAATACTTCAAGGATGCTCTGGCTTTCATGCCAAGTGTAACACAACATTTCCCAGCGTGGAGTCCTTCCCCAGCTATTGTGCAGAAAGCTGTATGGAGAGGAGTGGGAACACAACACAGAGGATGAAAGAGTTTTGTCTGCACATAATCTCTATCGGTGACACTTCAGTTTTACATTTGTGATGGCTTCAGGGAAGAGCATGGAACAGGCACAGGTTTTGTCACCACCTGAAGACTGAACAATTCCCAGGTAATGCAGTCTCATAACTCAACCACTGTGCAATGATTTTAAGTTTCCAGGCATGTTCTTAATTTATGTACCAAAGATTTAGGAAAAAATCACACCAAACCAAAAAAAAAGCAGGTGAAAATGCAGGCAAGTTCTCTGGATGATTGTCCTTTGTCTCTTAGCTAACGTCTTTCCAGGAATAAAAAACCGTAGCAATTATACAACATAATAATGTTGGTTATTTTTTTGTTTGTGCCTGAAGTGGCAGGTGGACAAAGACTACAAATCAAATGGCTGAGGATGGCAGAAGAGGACAATACTAAATACCTGGGAAGTTGTAAAGCAAGAAGGTAATTCAACACACATGCTTTGACCTAGCTGAAAAACACTAGTGACTGAAATCTTGTAACTTTTTAGAAAGTGTAAATTATTATCACGATGAAAAGATGTCTTTTATTGCAAATATGATAAAAAATACTTCCATGTACAGTTTTGTATTTATGAAACACACAGCAAAAAAGGTAACAATATTCTCGAATTCTAACTTCATTAGTTAAGTTTATTATTCCTGCTATTTGCATTTAGAACACAGCGGGCAGTGTATCCTTTAATTACATTCTATGCTTTCTTCTGCCATCTTTTGAGGAGTCTGAGGATAGGAGTTTCAAAGGGAATGGGGATGGTAGACTATACTCCTGTTCTCACTCAGAAGCATAATCCCCATATTCCCTATTACTAATATACTGCATAATTCCAAATATTTGACAAAAACTCAATGTGGCATCCAGGCATTTAAAATATAATCTAAGCTAAATGCGTGTTTATCCTAAATTCTCGATTCTCCGGTTTCTCATTATGTTTTAAACCGATGTTTTGGGGATTATATTAACATTTGCTCTACTTTTATCATAAAACATCAAAAAGGATCTAATATTTGAAAATTCAACTTTAAAAGCTCTAACACACAGTCATCAGAATTCCAAGTAATGAAAGCTAACCTATCTCAACGAAAAGGTTTCAGGAGAAAGAAATTCTGGAAAACGCTTATTCAAGTGTGTTTGATAGCTGTCCATGCCATTTCACTGTTTTCACTCTTATCACTTCTTTTCAAATTCCATAGTTTCTTAAGAATCCTTAAAATTTAGGTTTACCAACATTTTTATGACTAAACACAATAAAATTCTTATTATGATTTTTTTCTACATGGTAGAGAAATAGACCAAAATTCAGTGATGTTCAACACTTGTTACTTGCTCTACACTTCCCTGTTATTTTCTAGGATAATTTTCTTCCTAATAGCTGGTACGGCGCTGTGTTTTAGATTTAGTACGAGAATAATTTTGATAACACACTGATGTTTTAGTTGTTGCTAAGCAATGCTTATATTGTGTCATGGACTTAGCAGCTTCTCATGCCCTGCCAGCAAGTAGGCGGGAGGTGCACAAGAAACTGGGAGGGGGCACAGCTGGGACAGCTGACCGAAACTGGCCGTAGGAATAATCCATACCATATGACAACACGCTCACTACATAAACTTGGGAAGTCGGCTGGTGGGCATCCGCTGCTCAGACTGGCTGAGCATCAGTTAGTGGGTGGTGAGCAACTGTATCACACATGGCTTGTTTTGTATATCCACTACTGTTTTTATTATCCTTTCCTTTTCTGTTCTATTAAACTGTCTTTTATCCCTATCCAAGAGTTTTACTTTTTTTCCAGATTCTCTCTCCCGTTCCACTGCAGGGAATGAGCGAATGACCGAGCGGTATTTAACTGCCTGCTGGGTTACACCACAACACACAAACTTTAAGGAAGACACTAACGATCTAATAGTGTTTGCAAAATAAAATTTTCATACAAGTGCATGTTGCCTTGAGCAATACATTTTGTATGTGCAAAAAATATCTAGAACAATAAGCACGAAATTTAACAAGATAGGAAAACTGAGGTGGGGCACCCGATTTGAAATGCTGTCTTTATCAGTTTAGGGCGCAGTCTGATTAAAGCAGTGTCTTTGTGTGAAATTCTGTATGTAAAATATGCAGCTTCTTCAGTAAAGGATGCAAAAATTTCAGAAGTTACAGTATTCAGCTCACCTAGTGAATTAAACAGCAGAGCTGGTGAGGTGCACAGCTGGATGTGTAAATTATAAAGGTGGATCAGCCAAGTGTGCATCTTCATTTAAAAAGAATTTTCAAAAACTCAGTTAAAATTCAGCATGTCCCTTGGCTATTAAACTATGCAATCTGATCTGCAAGCCACCGAACAATGTAACCAGAAGGGTATTTCACTGCATCGATGCAGTGAATAAGAACTGGTTTTATTGCTCAAATAATCATCCAATGTATCACAAGCAGACAGGAAATCAGGAAGTTTAAATAAGTGATATTATATCCAGCTTTTACAGTTAGAAAATAATTCCCCTACTGCTGACAGATATGATACAGATTTAGTAGACCAAATACTGTAGCTTCAGCATTCCTTCACATCACTACAGCCCTCCTGTTGCCTTCAGCAGTCACTAAAGCAGAAATCTGGGACGTTTGCAGAGTACGATGGAGAAGGACTGACCCACTTCTGAAGAAACTAAACCAGGTCGAGGAAATAAAAATGGCTCAATTCGGCCAACTGACAAACTCCATATCTTAATGAAAGTGGTACTCAGCTGTACCATCCTACTGTCACGAGTCACGTCTCCCCACCTTCACAAAGCACGAGGTCTGCTATAGGCGAAAGAAGCATGATGATTTTTTCCGCTTACTGTGGCAATGATTAGCTTAAAACAGTGTAACTCACGCCGTAGAAAAAGTTTAACCCCACTGAACTCTGACTATGCTTGGATGAGGTATTTCTTTGGAATTATTCAGACAAATTTGCATTTC
This sequence comes from Neomorphus geoffroyi, assembly GCA_033558235.1. NCBI lineage: Eukaryota > Metazoa > Chordata > Aves > Cuculiformes > Neomorphidae > Neomorphus > Neomorphus geoffroyi. Next base: position 16,327,417 of record JAUMJM010000033.1, on the reverse strand, counting down.
CAGGTCTTTCTGCCTTTCTTGTATTATTGGTTCGAACGAGCCGAAGCTTTTAATAGATAAATTTGGTTAAAATTAGCTAAAACTTTCAAATGGAAATTAAAATAAATTAACTGAAAGTGAAAGAAATTAAACAATTCGTATTTTAAAAAAAGGGTTATATTTCCTCATTATAGATAGACTACAAATTCCATCAGACTTTGCAATGAATTTGATGTTTGCATTGTTATCAAACCCTACTCTGTCAATAATCTTATGTGTTTATTGTTCTAGTATATATGCCACAGAGCTCTCATATTTCAATAGGGCTAAGTTCTACTTATTCATATTAAAAAATCATTATTACTTGTACCCCAGAATGACAAATTTGTTGGACCATGACATTTTATCTTTTTACTACATGAAGCACACACTTCTCTAATTTTTTTTTTTCTTTCCACACTGAATGGATATTTAGATTTTTTTTTTTATATTTCTTCTTTCCCCCTGCTCATAAAAAATACAAATTCTCCAGCTTCTGAAGTGACCTGTTACCAAACTGAGAGTTTGGAAATGACAGTTTTGTACTGCCATGTAACAAACAGCTTCAATGAAATCAGTAATCTGAATGTAGTTATACTCACCGCTGAATATGATTTGATGCTTTGTTTTTTTTTCTCCTGTCACAATAATTCCCATATTTCCGTGAAATATTTCCCTAATAGCTGGGGTTTACAACATTTAGGATTTACATATATACAGAATAGATGATGGTCTACTAAAATACCATTCTGCAGTGGAAATAACATCATCGGCGAAGTTAGATCCCCGATTTGTTCAAGGACATATTTTATCAGATCTGCTCATGAATTTATAAGAGATCTGTAGTTCAATCTCCTTTAACTCTAATTATTTAGAAGGAAGGTAAGAGCAGGACGCATGTGAAATATATTTTCACAAGACAACTCTGCAGTTCTTCAGAACTCCTGTTTTAGAGCACAGTGTGTTGAGTGGGTGGTTAAACTAAGTCAACGTAACTTCTTTTGACCTTCACACTGCCATTGAGGGAACAGAACTACTGAATTCACTTTAAGAACCTTATCAAGTTGAAATTTTATTATAATGTGATCAAAACTCTGCAATTGAAACCAATAGAGAAAAATGAAGCAAAATGCTGTGGTTGCCTAGAAACACGTACAAGCCTTGCTCAGTGTCCTTTGTCACTGAATGATTAATGAACACACAGTATTTGTTTACTGCAGGAAATTAAGGCAGTAAATAAAAGCACTATCACTTTTATTTTTCAGAAAAGACTACAAGGACAAAGAACAACAAAATCCAAGATGTGAACGGAGAAAAAAGAATCACTTTATAAACTTGTAAACTACCAAATACATGTATAAAGAATTATTTGATATGAAAAAGAGACAAAGTACATTGTGGTTTAAAAGCAAAAAAAGAAAAAAAAAAGCTTCCAAAAGCTTTTTGTAAGAGGGAAAAGGGAAATTATACTGCAAATAGAGCTCTGCGAACTCTGGATCTGTACAGAGATTTTCATGAGCCAATAACAGGGAAATATCTCCAGACAAGACTATGAAAAAGTAGTAGTGACAAGATTCCTCCAATAAAATAATAATAATCAAAATAATGGAAACCTTCAAAAATAAAGTCAAGATATTTTTGGTCTCTGACAACATTGAGATGATCAGGATATCCCACCGACTTCTGGCTACTACAGGTCCCGTGTAAAATCTCATTACAGCAAAGGTGTCAAGAGTATCTGATTTCAAAACCAGCCAATGTAATCTGGCCTGCCTGTATCCCATCTGTAAACAAAACTTCTATTGGTATTCTTCCCAATGTTAACTACATTAATTAGTATGAACATGCATAAAGCCATAAAGAAAAAAAACTGCAACGGGATTACAAATTTGAGAGAGAGACAGAGAGGGACAAGTAGCCACGTAGACTACCAAAAAAAATATAAATGATTGAGACCAGCAACTGGCTATGTCACCTTTATTTCTTGCCCTAAGAATTGAAACACTGTACGTTCTCTTCTGGTCAGTTTTTACTAGAGTAATTCTTCCAAAACATAAATCACATTTTGTTTATCAGAGAAAGAATCTGAGGATCTTTGCAAAGCTCTGACAAAGTGTTGCTGAAACATCAGGTTTCCAAGCAACATCTTAGTTTTAAGCATATTCATTAAGGTCCTGTTCTTTTATCTTGGCCTCAATCTCCATTTATTTTTTTTAAACACATTTAAAAATCAAATTAAAATTGAAATATATTTTAATGCTTTAGCTCTCTTTGAAAATTTACTGCCTTTCTTTAATCAGTCCTTGGGTTTAAAAGAAAATTTCCTCGTTTTCATAATTGATGTCTCTGATATTTAAAGTGAAATCAGACAATTCTAACAAAAAGAGATGTTTAATTCTCCCATAACAGACTTCAATTGAGCTGTTGAAAATTGAAGTGCGGAATCCTGCAAGTGTGGTCAGATTTCTCATAAAATTTCACGGGTTGTTGTGGGGATGGTAGTGTAGACAGGGAGCAAATTCTCTGAAAAAAAGGGCTTATTTCATGTCCCTCTGGCAGGAAAATCCAGTACTTTGACTGCAGCCCTAATCTGAATACAAGTATTTCTCTAAAATATTATGTATATTGTGTATTACCTGAGCTATATTTGGAGATCTACTCCTTCACTTTTAAGACCACGCTCTTGCAATCTGTCCCCTGTGCCACAAGCGATGCTGCGTGACTACTGACCACATATTGCTTTGCATCTGCCTACACAAAGAAGTAACTCTTGGAATTCTCTTTTGATTCACAACAAGCAATTTGCTTTATATCAGAAAAAAGCAAACTAAGCGATTTCTATTTCCAATTGAACATGGAAATAAATAAAAAAAAAGACATACCTTAAAAGTCCCACTTAATGAAAAAAAGACCATATCATCCTCTATCTGCAAGTTTTTCAGTTACACTGGAGATGCTGTTTCTAACTGGGAAAAAGATCACACTATTTATGACTTCCATGCTTGGAGATGTGGCTGCCATAACAATCTTTTTGTAACTCAGCTCTCAAAGCCATTCCTTCAACAGACTCTGAAAGCACAGCTCAGTGAAATTTCTGTGTATTACTGTCAATCCTAGATTGTTGTTTTTTTTTTAAAAAATGTGAACAGAATGTAAGTATTAAAGAATACCCATTTTTTTTTCAGTTGGAAAATTAATTTCTAGCAGCAACATATTTAAAAGCCAGATAAGACAGATAAAACTATCGCCTTTAATTTTCCAGTGAGGAACATTATCTAGGCAAGGCACAGTGAATCTGAATACCCCTCTGGTATTCTTTCTCTAATTTTACTCCTGGTTTCCTCCATATGGGAGGTTTTGTCAAATACAGACTTAACAAACCTTAAAGATTTAAAATTGAAAGGAAATGAGTCCAACAGAATATACAATTGGTCTTAAAATATGATTATTGAGAGATTAAATGATATTAAAATCTTCTTACTCACATTTGGGTATATAGCCTAATTCCTTTTTCTTTGAATTTCTTTGAATGCTACTCAAAAGAAGGCAGGGAACAAGTTGGATTTTAGTTTAACTTGATTCATGAAAAATAGTTCAACTCTTCAAGACTTCTGATTCCAGTTAGAATCCTTCTCTGCTCTCCCAGACAAATTTTTTACACCAAGCAGCACACTATGCTGAGTACACAGCTCAATATGGTAGTTCCTAGAAGCACAAAAAGATACCACCCCCCTCCGATCAAAATGACCGAATCCCTGATTTTATGGAAAAGTGCATCTTTTAGGTACATTTCATTATATTACTTGCCAGAGAAATGAAACACCCTCTCGATCTGTGAAATGCATTAACAACTTATTTTTTCTCTCTGCTTTAACGTATTCCCTTCTGTAAAAAAAAGTTGCCTCAACCATAAACATTCAGCCTAAATCACTCCTTAAGTTTCCCAGGTGGTAACTGACCTCTAGTCATCAACTAAATGGATATCACTCCATTGCAGAATTTTACATAATAATCTTTATTCTCCTCCTCACTTCTTATTAATAAGAAATAAAATTTCCTTCCTTTATAGACATCAAGAAAGGTGCAACAGGAAAGGACGCACTCTTCTAGACAATTTGTCTCTGCTCCTCTCTAGAGAGTGCAGCAGAGGGGAAGTCATTTATAATTGAATAAACTTGTAACCGACATGAAACAAATAGATAATATTTACAGAGTTTTACAACTTGCTGGATACCAAATTATCTAAGAGTTGTTTTCCAGCCCTTTCCTCAGAATGCTAGGATGGCTACCAGCAAGCTGCCCACTTACCTCCAGAGGAACTGGTTATATTTGGCGCTAAGTAATGTGTCCAGCAGTTCATTCAAGAGCCACTGTGACAGTCTTTTTCCTGCTGGCTTCTGTATTACACCTAAAATTACTCAAGATAACACTATGCTTTTTGGACCAGTGAGCAGACAATATCCTCTCCCAACAAATTTTCTCGCTCTCATTCTTTCTGTTTCTTTCCTAGTTATCTGTATCATTACAACTGCAGCCATAACATGTGCATTTGGGATTTCTGCTAACAGCTGTTAAAAACATGCAACTGAATGAGAGTTTTGCCTCAGTAAAAGCATCAGATTTAACTTTCTGTCTGACGTGTCATAAGAAAAACACAGCTTGCAGCTCTCCTAGACTGGCAGCGGATGAGATTACATGCTTTCAGCTATTGCAGCATCACCTTTTACATCTCCCTGAAGGTTCTGTTTTACCAAATGAAGCATCTGTGACAGCTGTGCCTGATTATTAGTGGAAACAATATGTAAACAAGGATCTGCATCTCACTGTAATGCAGCAACTCTTCAATCAGCAACGAGCCACTTCTTGAAATCGCTGAACGTCAAATCACATCTTCTCTACTGCTGCTCTTCCCGCAAGAGCTCTACAAGTTCTATTAAGCAGTCTTTAAAAGAAACCCAGAGAGTATACCTGCACAGATTGACAGCAAAGAGCAATTTCTTTCTTGGTACTTTAATGTAGAATATAGCTGGCTTAGAAAATATGGGTACCGGCTTGACTCGGAAAAGTAAGTCACATTGATAATCGCCTAAGGCATTAATATTTTCACGTCATCTAGATTAGATCCCGATTTCTAGGTGAGCTAAGCTTACATCTTGAGAACCACACTCCTGGATGCTCTGATTTTCCTCCTTTCTTGAGGCCATGTGATTATTCTCTTTCTCTGCTGAGACATTTCTCTGGATATGGGAAATAAAAAGAAAGGAAAGAAAATAAACAGCCAATAAAGATACAATTTCATAAAAATCACATTTGAAAAATCAGGATACTGACAAGAAAACAAGAAGTCAGATATTGCAAAATGTTAACGCCTTCACATACTGCATTTTCAGCAAATTTTATAAAGACTATGTTCTAATATTAATTCTCATTAAAGTAATCCCTTGTAAAGGGTTACTTCCATACAAGTAATCAAGACTTTCTACCCAAAACCTGATCACACAAAAGCAACCTGATGGTATCTTTTTGTATGTTAAATAAAATGGAATTAAGTACAAATTAAGCTACATTTTCATTTGTACAAGCATTTGGATGAGAGGGTAAAGGAGGGAAAAAGAAAGCATTTTCAAAACTCGTATTTCTCTTACTCTTCCAGATTCTGGGAAAGATTTAGACCCTGAGTTAAAGCTGTTTATGAACTGCTTTAGCTAACTTTGGCTGTCTGCAGTCTCTCCCTGCTGGGACCTCACATCATTGAGAGCTGGCAGAATGTGTTCCATTTCATGCCTTTCACTCACCTCCTTACACTCAAAATGGACTGCTATATGGGGTAGTTACTCTCCAACCCAGCCTATCACTTTATATAAGCAGTGAATTTCTTTCCACTGAAATACTGGCTGCTTTAGGCATGGCTTTCCATGCCTGAAACTTTTCATGCCTAAAACATGTGACTTTTAAGATTCAAAGGGACATGAACAGGAAGAATAAGGACTGCTGTATTCATACCTCAGTATTTTTTAATTTAGCTCAATAACATCACAATTTTGTGGTCTTGAATACTACAGCATGGCACAACATGACAAAGAATTATTTAAGAATAAATGATCCATAAAATCTGGAAAATGTACTTGTAAATTAACTGGATATCCTGATATACGTATCATTGCCTGTATACTACAACTGCCTACTCTGCTGAGATGTAAAGTAACTAAAATAGCTGGATGCACCATAATTTGCTGATAGTCATGAGATGGTTATTATGACCACCTTGTTATCCTTAGTTCTGCAGAATTACTTATTTAAAAAGTATTCATCTCCCAGTGTTCAAAGTCCACTGAAATTCAAGGAAGGAATGTGAATTATGTAAGAGTTGTAAGTGTAAAAAGATATCTTTGATTAAAAAAAAACCAAAACACCCCCCCCCCCCCAATCTCAAATCAAATTGGGTTATGAGCACTTAGTTTTACTTTGATACAAAATATTCCCCCAAGAAAATAAAATTTAAAATATACCATTGATGAACTTCTCTTTTTGTTTTAAGTTTCAGATCATGAAGATTTTGTAAGAACACTTAGGGATCTGACTTTCACCAAATTGTCTGCAAGAAATCTTGAAACTCTTTGGGGGAATGGGGACAGGAAACAAATGAAACTAAGTTATCTGCAAAGTTAGAACTTCAGACACCAGTTTTGAAAGATTGAATCATCCTTTCCTCGGGTTACATAGCTGCATTGAATTACTAATGAATACAGAGTTTTCAAAACCGATGGAGAACAGGAGATAACAAACCTGGCTGGTTACTATTTGCAATATAGTCTCTGTTTAACAGCTCTTCAATGAGGAATTGCTAGTTGTTATAGAACAATCGATTACTAGGAAAAGTGATGATGAGGTGAACGGATTAAAAAAGATCAATGTAAATGGTTTTGTTAAATAACGAATGCCATTTCATACCTGTATTGAGTGATTTGCTTGTTCAGCCTCAAAGAATTATTACAGTTTTGCAAACTTCAATTTCTTCCCATTGAACAAGAGAGACATATGTTCAGTGAACGACGGTACACAGATTCACCTGATCTCTTGACTACTTGAATCAGTAAATCCACATGGGATGCCAGCAAAACCAGCCAGCTTGAAACCTTATTAACTTTGGAGAATAAATGCCTGTGCATAGTGCCTCTCATTTCAGATTTTGATTCCTGCTCAAGATTAAACCTTAGCAAGTTATACACGCAGCGTATAAACCCGATTTCTCAGCATGTTGTACTCATTTCTATAGAACAAGGGAAAATGTGGGATATTTAGATGAGGCTGCCGTCAAGAAAGCATTTCCCTAGTGTCACGTTTTCAAATGTTTACACCATTTCCTAGCTCTAGGAAAGTGTAAACCAAGAAACTTTTCAATTCGCTAATACTCAAAATAGTCAAGTGCAATATTACATCCTAGAAGACCTCCTCTTTTTTTAATCTTTCAAAACAAAATACAAGATTTTTCTGGGTGTTTCAATTTTCATACGATTGTCTTAATCAGTACGATCAGATTCTCTAACAGCCTTTAAAAGTCATTTGCCACAGCTGAACTGTTGAGATGCTGGCCGAGCTTATCTAATTGATAAACATCACACCACTTCAGCTACCGCACAACACTCTTACCCTAAGCTGACATTGATCTGCACATCTTGAGTTTTAGTTTAAAACCTCATCACAGTTCTTGCAACAGCCAAAGGAGGGTACTAGAACACAGGGCGAGAAGCAAGCCCGGGCTGCGTCCTGTAGATTGGAGCTCGGTTCTTCTGGCAAGAACACTACAGGGCTTTCTTGCACCTATGTAGGTAATTCGAATCTGTAATATTTTGATACTAAGACTGAAACTTTACATGAAAAAAAAAAAATATTTTGATGGCTTATCTGTTTTCTTGTGATGTGGGAGTGTTTGAGGTAGACTTTGCAATCGAGATCCTTTGTTATTAAGAATAATCTCTCCTAACAAGAAATGAACATGCTATTATTTGTATGAATGAAGCCTATTTACTAGACTGACAGCTTACCTAATAAAAATGCCATCAAGTGTTCCAGAGTGAAACGGTTTGGAAACAGTTTCTGAACTCCATTCCAATTTGCTTAAAGCTATCTGAACACTTCTCAAAGCTATTCAAAACAGGATTTTGCATGCTAACATTTTTTCAAGTATCATCAAACCTTTTATCTTTTTTCCTTTGAAACGATCCAGAATTTACAGTATCTTTCTGGCAAAACTTTACAAGCTTGACTGAAAAACAAGCTTTGCATTTCAGATACCTGAAATAATCAAAACTGTTTACAATGCATTTAAGGTAATATGCTTGCAGATGAAACTACACTCTGTTGGTGTGTGCTTTGCTTGCAGTAGAACTTGTAGAATACTTATGACAGAGAAAAAAGCCAACCTCTTTATTATTATGAGTTCTCTTCCAAAGTCTGCACTGGAAAAAAATGGTAGAGCCAATTTCCTTCAGTTATGCTTTATTTATTTTTCATTCCTAACATCAAACCAATTTTCTTCTCAATTGTTATTACAGTATCCTCATCTTAACCGCTAAATAAAACTGCAACTTAAGTCAACTAATTTCCATCTTTCAAAAGGTTTTTTGACTTTGATAAGCAGTTCAACTCTTTCCTGTATCAGAAATAGGCTTATCAGATCGTTTTTCTTCCCATGAAGCTTTTTGGCGTGACTGCACAACTCATACTCTCTAGTCCGCATTTGCTCATGTGAAATGCGAGGGTGCTATTGACAGAACTGCTTGCCAGAGGACCTGGCAACACAAATACGTGTTCCATCAAAGCATTTATTTCCTGGTGTTTAAGACTGTTGTCACAGACTACTCCTTCCTTCACTAAGGGTTTCTAGTGACATTTGATTTCCATATTAAAAAAAATCCCCACAAACATTTAAGGATGCTCACACTGATCTAACAAGAATATTGCATAGCATTATGAATGTAAGCAAACAAATTAATTAATTTCTGGCAGAATGAAAGTTCATGATACCTAAGGACCAGAAAAAAATCCAGTTTTATGAGAGCCACGACGATTTTTCTCTAATGATGGGAAATGTCCCTATATGCATAGTCACCGCTCATTTTAATAAACTCCAAATGCAGAAATAATTGGAGTCTGCCCAGAAAAACATTTTTTGCTACCGAAGGCTTGGCTGGCCCAATCTACAGGCATTCAAAAACTACCTACAGCAAAGACTTGCTAGCCTGTTTCTGGCGAGCCTCCTGCGCCTGGCTGCACTTGATGATATCCGTCTGGCATGTTAGCCAGGCCAATCTCAAGACATCCTCCTGGGCTGGGGACTGCTTCTACTCACCGCCTCCAGTGAGGTTACTGAACAGATGGTCTGCAAAGGCACTACAAATGGGGAACAATCAAGGGCTGAGTCATCCTTGCTTCTCAGTGCACTCAAACAGTTTGTATTCTTCTGGGAGAAGAACACGGTTCTTTTGGGATAGAAATGGCTTATCCTCATGCCCAGGAAACTGAAAATTGCTCAAAGATTTGTAGCACTTACTGTGAAAAAGTAGAGCAGTTTTGTATGTAGCAGCTGGATGAAGTTGTCAGAGCTTTTCTGGCAAGGTGCATCGTGTAAGAGCCAGAAATATCTCCTTTCCAAAGTCAGTTCTGTCTGACTGCTCCTAGGAGTGTATATCACACGCACACCCATGCCAATTGGCATGTAACACCTCACGTATTGATTTTGGTCAAGAAAAAGTGTCAATCCTATCACCTTTTCCTTTTCCTCTTTTGAGTAGCACCATTTGCAATTACAGAAGTCCATAGCGGCATTTTGGATTGTACGATGGACTTCTGAATCACCCTCCTAGCCTTACATATTTTAAAGGAATTAATTATCTATTATATCTGTCCAGAACAGAAATCACAGATAAATATGTATTAATATCTATGTATAGTATAAAGGAAATAATTGTACCCATTTCATTTTAATGTGACTTTAAAATCTTCCTCATATGCAGAAATAAATGAGAAGTTCAATTCTAATAACTGTAATCACCTTATATATTTCTATGATAATAATGGTCATTGTATATTTATATACATATATATGGTTTTACAGCAGAGGTAACTAGCTTTTCCCTATTCTACAGTCAATATTATTCAACAGTAAGTGGGAGAAATATATCTCAGTTTTTATTTCTATTTAGTGCACATCTACAGAATTATCTTTATATAGGGCAATTCTTCTCAAAGGACTTTCTTAAGCAAAGAGAACTGCCTTTCATTTTTTTTTTTTTTTGCACTATATTCAGATGTTAATAAGGTAGAAAATAGCTGCTTACCGGTATACATTATGCCGACAATGAGCACTGAAACAACAACTAGAAGTTTTGCAAGTAATCAAGTACAACCTCACTCCCATTAGAAGTGAAAATTGTTACGACATCTTTAACACAGATACCAAAAGACCACATTTTCTTTTCAATCCGCTTGGTAAGAAATAGTTACTAAGCACCTCAAACCAGTGGAATTTACCTCTAATTGAACATCTTTTCTACACAAGAACAAGAAAAGCTCTCCATGAACTCCAGAGGGCTGGAGGATGACAGCCCACCGTCAAGAGACCAGAGCAAAGCACCCTCTCCAAGAGAGTCCAGCACAATTCATTGTGTGGCAAACTCACAAGTTTGCTTAAAGATAAGAAAGCAACACAGAAACAGAAGTTAATAATAATAACAATAATAATAAGAAGAATAAGAAGAACAAGAAGAACAATAATAAGAAGAACAAGAATAAGAACAAGAACAAGAATAAGGTCACCTTCCCCTGGTAATACCCAAAATGCATTAGCATTTACAGTACGGAGTGAAACTCTACAGTAATACAGTATTAGATACTAACTCTGCTCAGCCATCTAGTATGCCAGTGATATCCAAATGTCTCCAAAATAGCTGGAAGGGGCTGGTAAAGGAGGCAGAACTCAGGGAAGGTAGTACCCTTCTACAGAAATAGCTGGAGAGCTATTCTAGGGCATCTACATAGGCAAAAGATTCCAACTTAAAGCAAATACCTAGCTACGCACAAACAAAAAGAATCCACAGCTGGTTATCACAGTGCTCTGGATTCTTCTGCTTTTTCCTAATACAGCTTATTTTGAAAGCCTTGCTTATTTCAGATAATTTAAATACACATTTTCTAATAGAATCTTAAGTCAACATTTTCCGTTGTCTCGCTTCCTTTTAACTACTACAGTTTCTTCATTGTATTTCTATACAGTTGAGGAGAGGGAAACCCTCACGAATATGTATGCAATCAGTTTTCTCAAGACCAATAATAAGAGCTCTGTGATGATTGATTGTACCTCTGTTTTCAACAGAGTCAAAATGAGGTATTTACTTATATTTAACTACAAACAAGATAGAGGATATCCAAGTCAGATGCTTTGATAAGATTAAGGAAAAGTAAACAAAATTCTGGTGTGATTATACTAGAGAGCACTAAAATTACCTAAATTAACCGAAAAAAAAAATTTAGAAATACTTTTCCTTGCCCTGACTTTGTGAAACCCATACATAATAATCTCAATTAAGCTGAAGACAAAACATCACCATCTCCTTGTCACACAGCAGACACGCATATGTTTGTAGGAAACATGCAAGGCAATAAAATATTGAAATTATTCCAGTCAGCTTTTAGGTAGACTGTTCAGGAAAATTAAACACTAAAGAGAACCCCATGTATCATGCAATTTTGAAACCTAATGAGGCTAAACAGTTACAGTCCAAATCATATTTTGATCAATAATGACCACCATAAAAGAATCTAAACTGTTCTTAGTAGCGTGATATATAGCATGATATATAAGCTTGATACAAATAATATATTAATTTAGATACAATTGCACACGTGCATGTGTATGCACAAGAGTGAGAGAAGAAAGAGATAGCACAAGATTGAGATTAAATATCACCAGTCTAATTACAAAATTCCCTGTTTTCAGTGTGCCTTTTTATGAATTAAAACTGAACTAAAAAAATTTAAAAAATATTTAAAGCACCTTTTGAGGTACTGGATAATTCTACTACCACCATACGCTTTTGGATGATGAGAACTTGTGCAGTTACAGGGAATGCTCTTAATAAAAAATACATTTGCAATTTTCTACTGATAATAGACCTGAGAATTACAGGTAAACACATTAGGAAAACTTCTGTAACGTAAGAAAAACTATTAAGATGCGAGGACAGATGGCATTCCAACATGACTCGAAATGGCACTGCATCATAATAGCACAACAAAACCCAGCTATTCAACTTTGAGGGTCACTGAATACTAACATTTTCCAAATGAGTCCCAATTACAAAGCACCTGTGCCCAGTAATTTTATGCTAATTCAATGAAAAATGCAATGTATGTAGCTTCATGAGTCTAAATAACTGCTCATTTATTACCTGTAGTAAGTTAGCCTATTGCTTACCTGCTCTATTTTAGTAAAGGACGTAATTACAAAAGGAATTTCAAGGACATTTGGCTTAGATTCTGCCAAAACCAAACAGGTCTGACCACTAAAAATATCCGAACTTTTTATTCATATAGTAAACTTAAACAAAGTATATTAACATAAATATCAGGATAAAATTTGTACATATGCAAGAAGCTATAAAATAAACCCATGGAAATGGGAATTACCTCTTGTCAGTAGAAAAGCAATACAAAATTTCAGCATTATCATCAGCAAGTGACACTGCATTCCATATAAGAAGCCAGTGGAAATGATAAAATATTTGCTTTTTATGATTATCTGTTGGGATTTTGTCTGTAACTCAGTAGGTGTTCCTACAGCTGTCTACAGCTTGTCTCACTTTAATCATGTGGCTGATATATAAAGAAGAGAAAAATATATTTTCAAAAAGATTTGTTTTCTGGGTATATACCAATATATGAAAGTTTGTGTCTTAAAGAACAAATTCAAAATTACACATCATATAATTCACTTCAGAAATCTAAAAGTCTTATCAGATCTCTTCTACTTCATCTGTGGGTAAAGATTTTGTTAATCCTGACTTTTATAGGTGAGCGAAATGCTCTCTTGCTATACGGTTTGCTTTCTTTGAATTCAGTGAGACTAATGATACAAACATTATCTGAAATCTCGTTCTGCCTCTAATGATGCAGTGAGGTGTGGGCTGCATACATATTATGTATTTTCAGGACAGGTGACTGCTACGGGAACGCTGTTGATAACATGTTAGGGGTTGCTCCTGCAAACTCCTAGGCACCACCATAGCAACTTCAGTGGGAGCTGAGCAGGCTTAGTGTCTTCAAAAAAAGGGTGGGATTCTTTTAAAGACATCCCTTGCATTTATTTCTTTAAATCCTCACATGCAGCCTTTTTCTATGACCTTTCTGAGATCTTCCTTTGATTAATTTCCTATTCTGTCACAGATTTTAAAGCAAACGTTTGTCTAGCACCGCAGTGATTTCAGTCCTGAGTTCAGATCTCATGGCACTACAGTTAGGTCACTGGGTTACCATAAAGTTATGTTGCTGGCATTCTTGTAGTTCATCTGACAGTGTGTTCACAGACAGCCTTTGCATAAATATCCCAGGAGAAGTGGACCCTAAACCCTTTATTTGTATCATACAGGTACATGTATGTCATTTGCTATATTTAAGAGCATAAAAACATCCTTGCTAAACTGCTTTCAAGGCACTTTATTGCTCTAAACCACTATTAACTAGATAAAAGGAAAAGCAGAATAACCTTTAAAATAGCCAAAGAAAGAATTACATTTATTACTGAAGGCTCTATGTAGTTGGACTAGAAATATGACCGGATTTGCCATGTAGCATTATCAAGACTTTGTTGAATTATTGTTCTCTTAGAGGACTTAGTAATAGCCTTCAGGCATCCGTATCATTAATCATTTCTAATTCAATTATAAAGTTTTAATTTGTTGTGTCTCTAAGTCAAGGAGAAGAACTGTGGGCAACTTGAGAAACAGTTATTTGCTTTAGAAACAGTAAAAGTTACATTTATTCTTCGTATCTCATGATTATTCAAAGGATCAGTTCTGTGGAATATTATTTATGCTTCAGACCTGACACAAAGCACTTAAATAATACATAAATAATTCTATATCTGAACTAATGCAAGTATTCTTTTAGGCCCTGAACAAGTGAAGTGAGTGAATACATTTTAGGCTTCCCGAGGCTTCATATGCATTTCAAATATAAAGATGGGCATAGATATGAATCAGGATGGCAAATGAACTGCAGGTTACATTCTGCATAGGAATGTCAAAACTTTAAAACTACACTACATTCAAAAGTTAAAAAAATAAAAACATCCAACTGCAGTGCAGAGGTTGTCCTTCCTTTGTAGAAGTACTATTTTGCAGAGCAGTGTGGATTGTCTGCACTTTTTTTTGTATTATGTGCTAAAATATCTACCACACTTGTATTCCACAATTTTTTGAGCTCTTAATGACGTATTAATATGCACTGTGAGGAAAAAAAAATATCAACACCCCCCAAAAAGACAAACCAAAAAACCGTGCCACCGAAACTTCCTCAAATTATAATATAGAATTTAGTCTCCATAGGATGGATCTAGAGGTAAGATGGGTTTTTAAATGTCTTCCTATTAGAGCTTTAGGCTTGCTCGCTGTGATTGGAGATCTCAGATCAGCGTGTGCAGCACAGTACAGTGAACATACAGTAAATATCTAGGCAAAACATTATTGTTTGAGAATGAAGGGTCACCTTGACCAAGTTTAATTGCTTTGGCATTTATACAACCACTTTACTGCATTTCAACAGAATTTTTATGCAATTCAGTAACTTTGTTTTGCAGAATACTTCAAACAAAAGCTATTATGTGTTTCTGCTATTTTTGGCTCTAAATTCACATTGAAACATTTTATACAACTCTACTGGGGCCAGTCTAACCTTACAATCATGCATTTGAGATGTTTTCCCACTTATTTTTCCCACTTGATTTGCAGTGCAAGTTATACATTAACCTTTTCTTTCCGCCTTTGCAGTTCTCTAGGTCAATGCTCTGTCACATCGTGATAAACGTGAAGGAAGATGAACCACAGAAGAAACACCAACTCTCACATGTTTTCTCAAATGTCTCATAATTTGGAACTACAGCTGTACTAAACTTCATGATAGTCGAAACAATGGTGTTACATTTACAACTGAAAACTGAGAGGAAGGCAACTGGTTCCCTCAAGGTTAACATTTGCCCAACTGAGCTCAAGTTCTAGTCCAAGTACTGAGCTAGAAGTAGTTTGGCTCAGAGTATTCTCTGTACACCAGCATCTGTAATTTATTGGGCAGCAGAAAATGTCAACATGTAAATAATTAATTTGTAAGGTATTCTATAGTCACTGTATCGTCCTGCATGCCTTTGGTATTTATTAGATAGAACAGCAATTTCAAATGAATAAACAACAGGAAAAAAAATGGCTAAACTGTGCAAAAACTGATGTGTGACACGCTACTAAAGACAAAAGGAACATTGCAAACTGTGTTCTCAACAATCAAACAAAATTCTTGAGGGCTGTAATCACTTTTTCACAGGTTTCCTCAATAAATAATGAGCACAGGGTCAAGACTTGGTCTTCATAAAACAGATAATAGTCATACATACACTCTTTCTCCATTGTAAAACTTATGCATGAAGAACAGCATTCCTAAAATTTAAGAATAGCTATGGTGGATTTTGGCTACACTGCCTCTAGAAGGGAGAACATTTATAGATGCATATTCGTGTGATGCAAAACATCAGAGGGCTGTGTTACAAAACTAGATGTAATCCAAAAGGTTTCCTTATTTCTTTGTACTGGTGCCAGGATGCCACAAGGCACGAAACACAGAGGGGCAACGGTTAACGAAACTGCATGGCAAAGGTATGTGATACACACGTCTGCTTCAGTGCTACGCCACAAATATTCTGCAAATACTTGACAGACTAAAACTGCTAAATTAAGAAAGGACTACCTTCCATTTTTGTTTTCTTACTCTTGTAAGAACAGGAGGCAGCAGGTTTCCTCGTGTTCTTGGCCCTCCCTTTGAAGCTTCGAGTGGCAGAAGCAGGGACAAACTTACTGCCTAAAGCACAAAGAGAGAACATTTCTCTCCATAGATAATTCACCTTCACTGGATCAGTGATAATTTAGGGCAAGCTATCAGCTAGTACAAGCGTGCCACCTCACAAGCATGAAAAATTTACTCTTTATCCTATTCACATCTCTCCAGTGATGAGGTATTCCATAGCCACACATTGATCGTTTCATATGCAAGATAGTTTACAAATAATAAACCCAAACTTTCATAGAAACTTTCTTCTGAATTGTCAACAATTCTTCATCATTCAAAAGCATCCTTAAAGCTAAAAGGTTTCTCTCCTAGTGTTAAATTATGAAAATTATTTCACTTCTTTCCACACTTCTACATAAGCTTTTTTTGTTGGTTTTCTGTTGTTTTTAATTCCCGGAATCATGTAACCCTTTTTGAATCAGCATAGGCTTTTCACAGTAAACCAAGATTAAGCAAAGTTTAGATTTGGAGATGTGTCAGATGAAATACAATCTGTTCATCTGCTTATCACTTTTTGTTGTGACTATTTGTTAAATACGCATGTAGACTGTCTTCAGGTAACTGAATAAATTTGAGCTATCGTCTGCATGAAAAATTGAAATACCATCTGCAAATATATTTTGTTGCTCCTCTGTGTCAGATTCAATGAGCAGCTAATGGAATTTTGACCCACAGATGAGGTACCTCTAACATTTATCGATTAAAATGGTTTCACAATGTAAGTATCAGTAACAATGATTGAATAAATTTTCCTCTTATTTACTTTTTCTGCCAGATAAGCTGACCAAAAACTCATTACAAGTTTGTCATTGGCAGTGGAAGAGATTTTCTTTGTGCTCTCAGTGAATCACTCCTGTTGTAAAGATACAGAAGAACCTGTTGTATACAAGCAGAAGAGGAATGCATTGTGCACTTTCAGAGGTTACTGGAAGGCAGAGTACTTGATCAAAAAAGAGAAAGCAATATAAAACCATTATAGATAAATGCATATAGTCATAAACCTATCTCTGTATAAACACATGTATAACCATTGGTCTTTTCATTTTAATTGCACCCGATCAGTGACAAATCTGGGCAACTCGATCAATAGGCAATCTTTACTTTGGACAAAGAATATGACCTTGTGATACAAAAATAGAGACTCAGCAGCCTGTTCAAAGCCTAAGTAATTTCAGTTTAACGTAGTGGTTGATATTTCAATTAGACGATCCTTCATGGCAGAATTTGTAACAAGAAATTGAGGTAGAAATCCTATGTTTTCAAGAATAAACAGCAAAGAAATAAGATACATACTTCTGGACTTCGTATCAGGAATTACAATATAGGAGAGGTGATAAATAAGAAGCTCAAATAATTAAATGAGTCCATACTTCATGCACTTAAACTCACTGCAAACCAGAGTAAAATAACTAAAGGTAGTAGCAAACCTATTTTCAGTACTCCACAGAGATTTAAAGAAATTACGTGCAGTGGGTGGTGTAGAGGTTGTAGATTTGCTTTGCAGCTTGTATTTATTTGAGTTCTTTAAAAAAGGCAGTAGCACTAACAATGTTGGCCAAACCAGGAGCAGGGGAAGCAATGGCAAATATAGCAGGGGAAATGGAGGAAAAGGATGTTATAATGTTGTTTTTCACATTGTAGCTCCCCAGTCTGCTTGATACATGTGTGATTCTATCAAAGAATGTGCATTTTCGAAATGCATGGAGTTTTTTTATTGCACTGTTTCATTAAAAAATGAGGAAGCTTTCCAATCTAAAAGGAATTAATCCCTTTACCGCCTGTAAACTATCAGTTGTACTTATGAGCATAGTTTGTCACCTGTGCCTGGCACACAGAGTTGATGTCCCTCACAGATCCAGCGATATCACAAACATTCATCTCCATTCTTGTTGAAAGCTTTTCTAATCAGGTAACTAACTACTGGAAAAATCTAATATAGTCCTAAAAATCAGGGAGGGCAATGAAGGCTGCAGAATCTGCCTAGAAAGCAAGGAAAATCAGAAAATACTGAGCAGCGTGTTGCTGGGGCTGGACAGAGCTCGCTTCAAACCCGCGAGGCTGCTAGTTCCTGCCTTTTCAACTGTTTCTGTTGCCTTTTCTGTCAGCTGAAGCTGGACTGCTCTGGATGCTCAGGACAGCTAAAATAAAGAAAACTAGGATTATTGCTGGTACTTCATTATGGCAATGGTAACATATATTTATGAAGAGAAAAATAAAAATCGTAAACTCCTCACTATTTTCTACAGTTATGCCAGTGTGCGAAGAATGAATTTTAGGTCCCTTCTCGAAGGATACTAAAACTACAGAAAATACATTCCTGCTAGAATGCCATCACGTATTTCCAAATTAACTCTTACACAGTCATGTTAGTATTATGATCCCTAAATAAACAGCACAGTAGTACTTTCACATAAACTGAGCCATGACGAATGCCATTATCTGTCGCATACAGCACTTCTGTTCCGGATGCTAACTGTGTTTTCTGACAAATTACCAACACCTGAGATATATATTTGTATTCTCTTTTGTATTCAAAGTGCTTTTAAAGCAATTCTACAAAATACACATAATCACTTAGTACTCCATTGCATAAAGTGATTGGTAAAATATTAAACAGGTAGTTGGCATTATAAAATCTTAAATTAAAAAAGAAAATAAAAAATAGGACTATAATTAGAAGAGCTTAACTTCTGACATCTCTGATATTGAAAGTTTTCCATAAATCTTGATCCTTAGCCTAATGATTCCTATAGTAATTAATTTAGAATCATTAAAGTTAGCGTAAATCCAAATTGCATCAAGACAGTGACAATCTTCAAAGAAGAAACAAAGCAGGATTAACAAAGGAGAGAGGTAGCTGTAAGACGTACTGTTTACTGAAGCACAGATTTGTTTCCACATCATTTCCATAATCACATTTTTTCCTAAAAACTTTTGACTTAGTAGTATGTCATGTGCTTATTGTGTCCCTTCATCATTTTGGGTTGTTGCCTTGATTACACGCCAGTATGTAATTTGCCAGGGCTGCTCTGGAGTCAGCCATGATATATTGGCTTGACAGGGAAAGACATTCTAATGCAGGTTCTTAAAAGCACAAACCACATCATTCCATGTGTTTAGAAAGGGCTTAACTCACATTAGTCCAATTCAAATAATAAATAATAATGGGTTGGACAGCAAAGTCCCAAAGCTTCAGGTGGCATTTTCCTCAGAACAGCAGGATACTTCTAGGACCACTCAGCAATGATGATACAATATGTCAGATGCTAAAATACTGCGTAATGGCATTTACTGTACTAGTCTACATTTTGTCTGTTCAGCTCTTTCATCTAACACCTAAAAACTGAAACTTGCTTAATGGTAACACAGAATAAGGGGTGATTATAATTCTGCTTATCTGAACCATGGATTACAGAAGGAGAGTTACCTGTTTTTTTTTTTTTATTTGAATAATGTCCATATAAGAACAAGCAGAATTTGGACTTCATCTACACTGGATCACAATATGCAAGAGAGTGTACTGTGTCTGGGTAAAAGGAGTTAATTTTCCCCATAGCAACCCTCATAAGGCCGTGCTTTGTACTGGTAGCCCGAAAGGTGCTGGTAACACATCAGTGTTCAGGCTACTGCCGAGCATACACACATCACCAAGGCTCTCTCCAACACTCCCCTCTGCCCGTACCAGGACAGCTGAGCCAATCTGACCAAAGGGATATTGCATAACTTATGACGTGGGCTCAGCAATAAAAGGAAGAGGAAGTCATGGTGTTTGTTACGTATGGTAATTGTTTGGCAGAGCAAACACAACACGTACAGAAGCTGTGCTTCCTGGGAAGTGGCTGGAGACTGTCTGCTGATGAGAAACAGAGAATAAATCCTTTGTTTTCCTTTGCTTTCACGCACAGCCTTTGGTTTTGCTTTATTAAACTGCCTTTATCTCGACACACGAGGTTTTTCTCATCTTACTCCCCCCATCCCCGGCCACCTTCCTAAGGGAGCGATCCGAATGGCTTTGGTGGGCACCTGGCGTTCAGACAGGGTGAACCCACCACAGATAGAAAAGAAAGTCTGAGCTATGTGCTTGTAACTCCTTTTTGCTAAATTTCTGGTACAGAAGACGTGGTTGAATGCATTATTAAGGAGTTTTTATACAAGTAGTTAACTGTTAGAATAAATTTTTCAAGGTTTATATCAAAATTTTTATAGAAAACCTTTGTGGCAAATATGCTAGGTGAGACTAGATGTCCACAAGGGTTTCTTCTGTCCTTAGTATGTAAGACAATATAATAAATTCACATTATAAAGCAACTTTCACTAATGACAAAATATTATATCAACATGGTATCAAAGACTGGGGTTAGACAGCAGGTCTGTCCTTTGAGTGGTCTAGTTACTTGTGAGCACTTATGTCTAATGCCAGAATGTAATTAGCTTGCTCGATACGGATCATTTCATTTCGAATTTCTTCTAAATACCATTTGTTTAGCAGTAACTCTAGATGTCTATTGTAAATGCATCTGTAGCTAAAAACACAAGAAAAGGAAATAGAATTAATTAGGTTTGAAAAACGGTGTTTGTTGAATCATCATATGCTGCTAATAGGTATCATAAGAGAAAAAAAACTTGTTAATATGTTTATAGAAGTCAATTACCCATTTTACATAACATCTAAAACTATAACTTCACATTCCCTTAACAATAGCTACATTTCACCATCAATTCTTTCTTATAGAGCTGGAAAGTTTGAATAACTAATAATTTGTAGTATGCAAAGTTCAAGGATGGCTAGAGAAATGAGTTATACTCAAGAGTATAACCAAATGTATAAATACACCTTCTACTTCTCTCCATTTTTCCACCATCTCTTGAGTTTTAAAACAGGCTATCTTTCACTGCAGTGCAGAAAATACTAGTTTTATAAAAGAAAGTTTTGATAAGATAGTTAAAGATCTTCAAGTAGTGTCTCCTTGATGTTAGAATACTTGAGAAACTGAAACTAACAAATGAACATGCTATTTCAATAACAGTTGATTTTCTACAGCCATCATAAAGGAAAAATCAGTTGTATAACACAACATTTCAGAGCAGCAATAATACACACCATCAGAACATGCTTTATAGGCAATTACAGATGAACAAAGTAGCTACTGAAGTTAGACACAGACATGAACACCTGTATTTTCATGAACACAAAGCCAAAGATGCCCAACCCCACAAGAGTTACAGACCCAAGGAAGACAAACTCAGTGAAGCTGGAACCCTGCTGAATCACAAGCTAAGTTTCATAAATGAGGTCACTTGAAGAAATGATTTTCCTTTTGAGATTTTCACTTTGTTACCCAATCATGCCTTTAAAGAGGCTTTCTTAATGATTTAAGATAAGATAGGAATCCTGATAGAGCTGCTCCAAAATAAACAGACAATTGGAAGCAAACATTGTTTAAGTCCCTTCTTATCAAGACATTTTTTCTTACAAAAAGCTCCAGACAATACGATTACCATCATGACCACAGTTCCATCAACAGAACACGCCTTTGCTCTAATCAAAGAAAAACATCACTAATTATCTCTAACGTTTCCCACTTGGCTCCATATACACATATCAAGTGAAACTTTGTAAGAGTGGATGAATAATACATATTGTATACAGGATAACAGCATTAATAATTTTCAAATTAATATTTAATACATCCTTGGGTAGCAAAATTCCCTTGGGAGTGCTTTTACAATTACATCCATGTTTGTCAGACACTTAAAATGATTAATTAGATCTCTGCACATTTCATGTCTTCCTTTACACGTAACATCAGTAGACAAAAGCGCTAATACTAACAAATCTTAAAATAGGTTTACTAATGTGTAAATGCAAAGGCACATTAATTCAGTTTCAGTTTCATTCTCATCTACACATTTTTTAATAGAACATGTAAGAAGGACATCCGCTTATAAAGTCACAAGATAAAACAATGCGTTACTGTTTTTCTACTGAACACAACTTCAACTAAAATCAGAAATACTGTGCATTTTGCCCAATCATTTTCCCAATCATCTCCACTTTCACCATGGGGAAAAAATAAAAAGAGAAGAAAAATATTAAAAAAATCATCACTTGTAATGAGATCTGAGTAGGTAAGGAAAGATATCTCTAAAATAACAACATCTGAGAAGGGGATCTTCACTCTCTCCCTTTTGATGGAGAAAAAAGACAAGCAAGCTCATCCAGAAAGCTGCCGAACATCCCAGCAAGCCTGAGGCTGCTCTACCACAGGGGTCTGGTTTTAGACTGAAGCAGAATTTGAAGCTGAAAAGATGGATGTAAGCTGTCTGTGCAAAACCCCAGGTCCACGTGAGACCATCAGCAACACCTAACAATCTGAAGTTTTTTAACATTTAATATACTTGCATCCATTTTCAACAACTGCCAAGCAGTAACCCACAGTATTTTTGAGACATAATAGGTACTAAATTGTGGGAGACTTTTATAGAAACATCTGATAAAAGAAGAGATTAATTAAAACGAGAGGATATTTGGAGTGAGACTTTGGAGTATTTTTCAAACACAGGCAAACTGACCTGCAGTTAACATCCAAAAAATGCGCAGTAATAAATGATTACCAGTTTCCTCGTCAGCCCATTAGCCCACTGCTAAATTCAGAATTGAACCCTAGGGTAGTGGGCCAGTCCAGTTACTTACACTCTGCAACAAAGAGAAGTGACGTCAGATAGTTAGTGAAATGAAGATAAATTATAAAGATAATGTCACTAAAACTTGAAGGAGAAGAGTATTGTTTTGGATTATGGACTAAAGAGTTGCTAGGTGCTTTTTTTCCAATTTCCCTTAATTGTACTCCGTTGAAAAAAACCTCTAAAACTAATTTACTACCAAGATAATGTGCTAATAATGAAGACTTCTTTAAACTAAGTAATAAAAGCAAAGGGCTTCAGCTATCAATTTAATGATCTCTGGTGTTAAACGTTTTCCAGCATGTAATAAAATTTTATTAAAAACTAGTCACTGAAGTAAAAGGGCTGTAGAAAAAGTTCAGTGGAAGCTTTCTGAGGGAACAGCAAAAACATACTCAACCTGAATGAAATTCTGGAAACAGAAGATATGTGGAAGAGTTGCCATACTCTTGTGAGTCATTATTAACAATAATACAAGACTGTGCTTGGCACACAGTCGATGATAATGAGAATGAAAGTCTATAAGCCCAAAGACAGCCATAAAAAGGAGAACAGGAAGGACTTCTATGAAATAGGTCATGCTAGTTATGCTTCTGCAATTAGATCATCTTTTATCTTTCTAAAAACAAATTCCTTACTACATTAGCCTTACAGATACTCGTACTATCTGATATTTCTATAGTAAGTACCTCCAAAGCAGACACATATTCTTTACTCTGTTTGAAATCAAAATCTAAAACAAGGGATACTATCATTTTTCAATGCTATTTTATTCTCATAATGTTTATGCGTTAGGAAAGGGTTATATGATTGCATGTCATTGCTGCATATTATAAAATGTGGCTGATTCTGCACTAAGCAATTGCTGCCTTTTTCTTTTTTTTTAATTACAGTTTTCCAATCCCTGTGCTGAATGCAATGATCTACAGGTCACTGAAAATGCAGGTGTCAGTGGTATCTCAGTAACTCTTGCAGAAGCAAATTATGGGGCAACAAAAGTAGAAAAGCACTGAGGTACCACAGAGGCTGACCTTCTAAGGGTTTAAGGGAGCACCAATCTATTTACTGACCTCAATGTTTGTGCTGTTTACTTATAGTTGACCACAGATATTATATTTTTTGCCCTTAGAATCGACCTGTTTCCTCTGATAAAGTTAGGAGGATACACACTATCTTTTTTCCCTCAACTGTGAGCACACAATTTCCATACAACTCCAAGTATGCCACGTTATATCTGTATTCACTTGTATATTCCTGGGATTCAATTAAATAAAAAGATTTGCTCAATGTGTTTTTTACAATCATAAAATTTTCATTCACAATCATAGCAAACAAAACACATTGTTTTGGTTTAAAACCTATCGTTGTTTCAGCTCTAACCTTATATTTTATGATCTTTTTGAAACAGATCCTTTTACAAAGCTGCTTTAGACAACACTGAAACCACCATTCTCTGAGATTTGAACACCCATTTTGTAGAAAAAGAAATAGCCTAATGAGAGTTATTACTCTTAAGTGAGGAAGGAACAGATGTCAGAAGGGAATACTTAGCTAGAAGGAATGAAAGAATAATGCTGAGAAGTACTAAATTAGGAGAAATTCTGAGGAGTATTTAGCAGTGAAGAATAGGGTTCAGGTTTGGGCCCCTGGTGCTGGACTGTGTCCAGAGAAGGGCAACGGAGCTGAGGGTCTGGAACAGCAGTCTTGTGAGGAGCAGCTGAGGGAACTGGGGTTGTTTCATCTGGAGAAAAGGAGATGTCTACAACTATCTGCAAGGAGTTTGTACCAAGGTGATAGCTGGTCTCTTCTCCCAGGTAACAAAAGGTAGCACAAGAGAAAATGGCCTCAAGTTGTGCCACGGAAGGTTTAAATTGCATATTAGGAAAAATTTCTTCACTGAAAGGGCTGTCAAGTTTTGGAACAGGATGCCCTGCTTGGAACAGGGTAGTGGTAGAGTCATCATCCCTGGAGGTATTTAAAAGACATGTGGACATGGTGCTTGAGGACATGTTTTAGTAGTGAACTTGGCAGTGTTAGGTTTATGGTTGGACTTAAAGGACTTTTCCAACTTGAATGATCCTATGATTCTGAACCCACAAACCAGACTATGTTACCAAAAAGCATACGATTCTGGTGAATTTCAGATATCCAATTCTTCTTAGTAACATCTTTTTAAATATAGACTAGCATCTTTTATTTTTCAGAAGTCCATTTGCCTGTCTTTCAGTCTCTGGAGCAGGGTCAGTACACACAAGATTTGAAGTGTTTCCTGACATAATGCCATAATGTCAGTTTGAAATGTAATGCCTAAAGAGAAAAAACTTCCAAGTTATGTTTTCAGCTTGTTATACAGAGGTCACCCTGAGTGAAAATAATCAGAAACGTTAGAAAAGCCTTCAGCATCTTGATCTTTCCTATAAGGATAAAAATAAGTCTATAATTACATTTGTGTTGTTTCATATGTTCTTGAGCTAAGAATTTTCAATTGCATTTTTCAAAGGGTCAGAACCTTCATTTATACTGGAATATTATGATAAATTACATGATCAGTAATAGCTCTGATTTTAGAAAACAGATATTATTTCCTTAAGTAATTTGTTCTATTTTAGGTTTCTTTCTTGACCTACAAAGGCAGAGAAATGAGATGAGACAAGGTATCGTTACATTCAGCCGGTAAATTTTTCATTAATCTGAAGCTATCGTGTTAGTTTTCTAAGATCTACAAAACCAAAAAACATCTTAAAAGACATTTTAAATCCCCAATTTTTTCAGTTTCCATAAACATGGATTTGCTCCAACCTACACATTCTGAACACTCCTTCAAAATGTATATCAATATTTTCAAGAATTGCACACACATAATCATAAAGTTTTCAAACTTCTAGTCAGTTACATAATTATAATATCCTATGGTATTATCAGCAATCTGATAATTGTCTAACCCATATTTAGTACCAAGAAGTAACTATTGTATTGTCACTTCATATAAATATTTACAATAATAATTTCTGCATTTGTCGACTGAAATGGACAACGTCTAGAGCCTAAGAAATATTCTGGCTTCCTGGATAAATCATAGATCCTTTATAAATAGGTTTTAAAAAATAAAAAACTTCAGAACCTCTTATTAAATTAGTGAAGAAGCTAAGACTCTTGATACAATCATTTTTTCAGCAGCCTTCCTCTATGTCTGTAGTAGATGCTCAGTATCTATGTTCTCAGAATAACTGTGAGCTTAAATTTAACCTACATACATTATTTCTGTACCAACACACAAAACTCAGCCTCTTAATTTCCTATAGGGACATTTAAAAATATTCTTTATGAGTCTACCTTGATCTTGATTGACTTTCCAGACTTGTACATTCTTTGAACAGTCTTACAAGCTCTCCTCATTTCTGCTCCAAGAATAACTCTTTCCTAGGCTTAACGAAGATACAAAGTTCCTCAAGCTTCCTTTGATGGGGAATAATTAACTGCTTATTTCCACATAAAAGAAGGATGGCCCACAGTACTTTAACTTTTCTGAATTTTTACACTAATCAGTGTATGCTGGAGTCCACGATATTCACAATGTATGTAACGCAGAGGCAATGGCTTCTCACAGCATTTTTTATCATTTGTGATATCTGTAAATCTTCTAAAAATGGGATGATAGTTCCTCTTTCAGTCTGTATTTCTACAGATGGACAGTTCTTTTTCAGCCTGTATTTCCTCCATCAAGACTAGGACACTGAAGTAGCACTCATTGGTGGTCTTTCCACCTACACTATGTAGATTATATATGGAAAGTGGTGTTATTCTCCACAGTCTGAAATTCATGGCTATTTCCATTCTTAAAATAGTGCAGTTCACAAAACATAGAAAAACCACAGGGCACTTATAATGAAGGAATTCATTTGGGAAATACACGCAACAATGTTTTTGCATTAGGGAAAACCACTATAGAGCAAACTTGTCACTATTATTCTGATATCTGTGTCACTGTATTCTCCACCATTCGTGCATTCAACCTTGCTACTGAAAATAGACTGTTCTTCTGCCTCAATTCTGGTTTTGATTTGTTACTAATTTCCCACAATGTCACTAAAGCTCATTCTGTTGCATTTGGAGCACAGTTATATTTACATTGCACAAAGGTATTTGAATTATAGCTATTATTACGATTTTTATTTTTTATAAGCTATGATGTTAACCTTTTTCAGAAAGAGGAATTAAAATAAATGGAGTAAGAATTCACTCCATTTACCAACTCCACATAAATTCACAGCGTTGTTTGTTACACCAAGACACAGTAAGTGCAGAAAATGCCTCAATAGGAAATCAGCACCAGTGCTCCGATTCATGGATTATACCAACCCACATTTCCCACAGCAGGTAGCCTAGTAAATGCTACAGTTCCCATCCATCAAGAACACTCCTTAAGTACCCAGGTGCTTAGGCACACATCTGGAGATTAAAAAGGAAAGCATAGTTTCAGTCCTCCTTCTTTCTATACACTTCTCTTGTTCCTCATCACCTCTATAATGGCAATGAAGCAAGGAAATTGCTACCTCAAAAGCCAGATCCAACAGCTCTTCAGCAGTTTGGACACATTTTCCACTGGCAGGAAACAGAATGCTTATTGCTGCAACATTGCAGTGCAAAAGAAACTATATAATCAAAATAATTGTCAACAATCCAGAAAGTCAAAGACCTCATAGTTCAGGATTAATGATCAGTCTTCTAGTCATGCCTGATTTTACCTGTTAGTGTCACTGAACTTGTATGCATAGAGCCCTAAATCCATTTTTAATGGTCAATGCTTTCAGCACCACTATCAGTGTTATGACAGGTACGTGACAGGTAAAATGGTCTGAGGCTGAAATATTAGTGCCAATTCAAATGGCAAATTCCATCTTTTACCGTCTTGTACATTGTAAATTTTAACTCATTTAAGGCACGTCACAAATTGCACCTCAGACTGATACTGCATTTGACCACTTTAAAGGAACTTTTTCTATGATTTAAATTTAAATGATTTAAATTTAAATTCCTATTACTACCCACTCTTCCAAATTACTGAACCATCCAGAACAACAACTTTTTTGCACTGATTCAGACGCTTCTATGCAATGATTTGCACTGACTTTTTTAATCTGATTTATGCTTCTTTATATCACCTTTTCTAGAAAAGGCAAAAATGCCTTGGCAGGAAATCAATTTTTAAAATAAACCTCCCCAAGAATTTGGCAATTCGCTTTCCTAATTATTCTTTCTACACCTTATTCTTGTGTTAAATATCATCCCTAACAAGCACTCAAGTTTTATGGTTATCAATTATGAACACAAATATACAGCCTACTTAGTTGTACCTCCCTTCCTTTTAAGCATGAAGCATCCCAATCCCAGGGATGATTGTCCCCAAGTGATACAACTATTATACAGCACACAATGTACCCCTCAAAAGATTTAAAATAAGTTTCACATTTTTAGAAATCAGTTTTTAGGCTGGATGAGAATATCTTTGAAACAAAATGTTTACCAGACATATCATCATTCCTTTCCTAAAGGTGAAACTGCTTCTTATCAGACATGACAAGATGCATCAAGTGCTGCTCATCTGAAGTTCCCATTTTTACATATTTAAGTAATCACACTCATTTATATTCACCTAATAATACTAACCTGCTATATCAAAATTTTTATGCAAATCTGATATAAAGAAGAGAAAGTTATACATCTGTAGTTAGAGGTAGTTGGTTTGTAAGAGGAAGAAAAACCCAAGGAAAAAAATACATGACTGGATGTCATCATAAAAAAAAAAAAGACTTCTATAATACAGCTCAAGGGCACAGGGTATAATTCTGGACTGACTACGATTCTTTGACAACCTATTTCACAGTAGCAGATTTCAGTGGTTTTATAATCACAGATAATGCACAGATTTATAATAATGAGATGTCAATGTGTGGAAGAGGAGGATTGCAGACCATTATTTTCTCAGACATTTTCACGGCATATGCCAAGCGCAGAGAAACGTGAGCAATGTCTATTAAAGAGACAGTATAACTTATTCAAGCACTTTTGGATACAGAAGACTAAATGCTAGTTCTCACAAGACTGGAGCACGGAAATACTGATACATTTTACAAACAGGAACATTAAGCACAAAATCTATATCACAGTATCACAGTATCATAATGTTGGAAAAGACCTTTGAGATCATCGAGTCCAACCTATGACCCAACACCTACACCTACATCTACTCGTCAAGTACACCATGGCACTAAGTGCCTCATCCAAATTCTCTTTGAACACCTCCATGGACGGTGACTCGACCACCTCCCTAGGCAGCGCATTCCAATGAACAATTACCCTCTCAGTGAAGAATTTCTTCCTAAAGTCAATCCTAAACCTCCTCTGGCGAAGCTTGAGACCGTGTCCTCTTGTTCTGTCACCGGTCACCTGAGAGAAGAGACCAACTCCTGCCTGACTACAACCTCCTTTCAGGCAGTTGTAGAGAGCAATAAGGTCTCCCCTGAGCCTCCTCTTCTCCAGGCTAAACAACCCCAGCTCCCTCAGTCGCTCCTCACAGGACTTGTGCTCCAGCCCCTTCACCATCCTCGTCGCTCTCCTCTGGACACACTCCAGCATCTCAACATCTTTCTTAAACTGAGGGGCCCAGAACTGGACACAGTACTCAAGGTGCGGCCTGACCAGTGCCGAGTATAAGGGGATGATGACCTCTCTAGTCCTGCTGGCCACACTGTTCCTGATGCAGGCCAGGATACCATTGGCCTTCTTTGCCACTTGAGCACACTGCTGGCTCATGTTGAGTTTCCTGTCCACCAGCACTCCCAAGTCCCTTTCCGCCTGACTGCTCTCCAGCCACTCTGTCCCCAGCCTAGATGTCTGCATGGGGTTGTTACCCGGCATTTGGACTTGTTAAACCTCATGCTATTGGAATCAGCTCATCTCTCCAGCCTGTCAAGGTCCCTCTGTAGGGCCCTCCTACCTTCTAGCAGATCGACACTTCCTCCCAGCTTGGTGTCATCTGTGAACTTGCTGATGAAGGACTCGATCCCCTCATCCAGATCATCAATAAAGATATTAAACAGGACCGGGCCCAGCACCGAACCCTGGGGGACGTCACTAGTGACCGACCGCCAACTGGATGGGACACCATTCATTACCACCCTTTGGGCTCGGCCATCCAACCAATTCCTAACCCAGCACAGTACATTCCCATCCATGCCACGGGCTGCCAACTTGCCCAGTAGTCTACTATGGGAGACAGTGTCAAAGGCCTTGCTGAAGTCCAGGTACACCACATCCACAGCCTTCCTCTCATCCACCAGGTGAGTCACATGGTCGTAAAAAGAAATCAGGTTGGTCAGGCAGGACCTGCCTCTCCTGAAACCATGCTGGCTGGGCCTGATCTCTCCCTCATTCCTTAGGTGCCGCATGATCAGACCCAGGATTATCCGTTCTGTAATTTTGCCTGGAACCAAGGTCAGGCTGAGAGATTTGTAGTTACCTGGATCATCCCTATGGCCCTTCTTGTGGATGGGCGTCACAAAAAAAAAAAAAAAGGAAGAGTATTCTGTGTCTCAGTAAACTATCAAAAATGTAATTTTAAATTCTACACTGTATTCCCATTTCCTTCGTTGCACCACAGTAACATCTGTAAAACCAAGGAGATCTCAAATGCTTCAAAGGCTCTGAACCTACATCCATCTTAAACACAGGCACAGGGGCTTGTTGGGCCTCGTCCTTAAGTGCACCTACGATTTCACAGCAGAGGCACAAACAATTCCAACCTGAAGAAAGGGACAACAAGAACAAGACAGACAATTCCTACAGCCACATTAACTGGGAAATACGTGCTCCTGAGAGCCCAGAGCGAAGCTTAGCCTGCATAACCTAAAAAAGAAGAGTTCACTCTCCTGCAGAACACAGAACTAGTGATCTTCATCTAAATGAGTATTAATATCCCCATTTGCTGGTAATCGTTAATACAGCGCTTTGTTTCCAGAGGTAGTAAGTTTGGGGAAAGAAGATTTCTTCCTATAGAACAGTTTATTAAAGAACTGACACTCATTACTTTAAGAGTAGCAATGTGAGATTCAGCTTTTTGGTTATATTCTGCTTTCTGAAGTTATATTTCAACTTTAATTACACACAGGAAGATTACTAATTTTTGGCTGCAGCCTCTGTACTAATAGTGAATATAAACAGCTGCCGTATAAAAATTACAGGTTGGCTATGAGTTAGCAATTCTTATTTGTATTTCAGGAGAGCGCTTTGGAATTCAAGTAGGATGTTAAAGTGTCCTTAAAACTTCAGTTTTCATTGAAATCAATAGATTTCTTCTGAGTCTACTGAATCAGTTGAATACAGGAGCAAAATGCAACTCTGAAGAGAAAAATTATCAGGACAGTTGTTAATCACTGTAAATTTTGACTTTATTAAAATGCTTGAATCTATTGAGTCAAAACTTCTTCATCTTCTTTTTCCTCCAGCCCTTCTCATCTTGCATAATTGGAATATTCCCTATTGCCCATTATCAGTTCCATATATCTCTTCTGCCAATTTTCATGAGTATCCCAGACCATTTTAGGGTTTTTTTGTCAGTCTTTTTCACAAAAAACCCCCAAACGATAAGCAAAAACCATCTTGCTGTTCAGTGTTATATTACCACAAACTCACTATCAGTGCCTGACAGGTAAAAAATCCTATGAATTAGCATTCTTACTTATTTTAGATGCAAATCCATCTTCCTTGTAGATTTGTTATGCAGACACGGTCCATTTAGCAAACGATAAACAGAATTTTGTCCCTCAGCAAAAACATAGCTGCTTCCCAACTTTAAAAAAAAGTTTACTGACATGAGTAACAGGCTTAGAATTATCCTCAAAATTCATCCTAATGTTTCAATGAATTTAAAATCCTCCTTAACTACACTTTGATGCTCTCACAGGACAAACTCTCAAAGATGTTTAGTGAGGGAGAAACCATACCTTGGTGCTTGTCACTGGAAATGGAACTTTAGAGCCTTTTGTAACTGGGGATGTCAGCTTCCCGGCTGGGTTTGAAGGGATTAGGTTCGTAGCGGGAGGTTGATTGTGCAGAACGGAAGACAGGCAAAGCTGCACAGTCTCCTTCAGAGCTTTCAGCTGTGACTCCTGGGGAAAACAAGAAGTCATCAGTTCTCTAAGATGTGTTATTATGAACAGACTTGCTTGCTTTCTCTCTCTGCATTAAACCAAACATTTATGAACAGCTGCTGCTTTTACTTATCAACGGAACATATTAAGGCTGTTTAAAGCAGTTTCTGTATATTATTAGGTTACTGTGCATTACACACCAAACTGCCTAGAAAGTATTTGTGCTTTTATTTTTCCTCCATGCAGTTTTATCCACATTGATTATTATAAATAATTATTAAATGATTTTATCTGAAAAGAAAGAAAAATACAATCTACCAAATATTATATAGTATTCAGACTTGTACATATAATAGTTAGGGAGAAGTAGATGTCCCCAAGTATTGCAGAGACAGACTTTGCATGGAATTTTGTTTATAACATTCAGAATAATTGGGTTTTTTTTTCCACAGACTATAAAAATTGACTTTAATGCAACAGAAAGAACTTCCCTTTCAGGGATATTATGCTGTTACTGTGTATAGTAAATAAACCATAGGTCTTTCAATCTGTTACGAATATGATAGTCCAGATCCATTACTATCCATCAAGCTGAACTAAAACTTTTAAGTAGTGAAGTGCTTGCAACTCACATTAGAACACTGTTATTTTACTCAAAGAAACAAAATCATAGAATGGTTTGTGTTGGAAGATCACCCATTTCCAACCCCCTTGCCATGGGCAGGGACACCTCCCACCAGACCAGGCTGCTCAAGGCCCCATCCAACCTGGCCTTGAACACCTCCAGGGAGGGGGCATCCACAGTTCCCCCCCTGGGCAACCTGTGCCAGTGTCTCGCCACCCTCAGTGTGAAGAATTTCTTTCTAATGTCTCATCTAAATATTACCCCTTCCGATTTGAAGACGTTCCTCCTGGTCCTATCACTACTCGCCCCTGCAAAAAGTCCCTTCCCAGCGTTCTTGTAGGCACCCTTCAGGTATTGGAAAGCCGCTATGAGGTCTCCCTGGAGTGTTCGCAATACAGATATGTGTATCAAATACAGATAGAGGTATTAATGAAAATACCGTTGAAATAAGCAGAGACAGTAAGAACAGTGAGATAACTACAGGATGGAGAAAATCTCATTTCAAATCTTTGCTCCATCACACCAAGTCACTTAGAGTCAAATGTTAGACCACAGAATCATGGAATCACAGATTAGTTTGGGTCAGAAGGGACCTTAAAGATTATCGAGTATCCAGTTCCAATCCCCCTGCCTTGGGCAGGGACGCCTTTCACGAGACCATCTTACTCATTTCAGGTCAATTTAGGCATCATTTGGCCTTAAAAAGAAATCTTGCTCTTATTCTTTGTATTAAGAATGTGCCTATAAATACAGGACACAACAGCAGATTCCAACTTCAAAGATTTTTTCTGAAGATATATCAGTCAAGGATTGTGAGGTATACCATGGCAAACGTTCATGGAAAATATATATAAAATATTAGACACTACATACAATGTATAATAAATGTTATATACACAGTATAAAAATATTTCAGTTATATGAATCCCAAACAATAGCATTTGGTACACACCACGTTATTTTAGTTTATTTGCTAAACAGGCGTTTTTTAGACCCAACAAATACTCCATGTTTTACATGATATGACAAACTTCCACTGAACATGAACCAGGGAATCTATCTCATAGCTGGGAAAATCTGAATGTTTCTTTAAAAATAAACAAACAAAAGCAGTTAGTAAGACTATGAATGTACAGCACAATACAGAAAATCAAAGAAATAGGAGATGGAAGAGTTTACTTTCTTTGAAAACAGACAAAATTGAATGTCTTTCCCTTAAGATGAGTGCAGTGAAGAGGAGTGCAAGACTATCATCAAAGAGCACAACACTTTGTATGAATAACTACTTACAAAAATGTATTAACCTTGAGTCACAGTCAGACTGATACGTCTCTGACCTAATGGCACTGTAAAATGGAAAGGATTATTTTATCCATCTGAATTGGGAAACTTTTAATTTCTAAATGACAAGAGAAGACCTTTGCATACCTCTTTCCATGTAATATGCCTTTTCATCTATCTTTACAAGGAGTGACTGCACAGTGAACATAAATCACTATTTGACATAATCAAAATAAGCTCAGACACCAAATTGGCAGAAGTAGTAGTTTCTTATTTTTCTTGAAGATATGGATTCAGTCACTATAGCCCCACAAAACCAGACTGCTCCCTGCAAATAATACTCATCTGAAACCACGCTCCTCCCCACTTGGAAATCCTGTTGCATGATTTCTTATCCTCTCATCTCTCACTCCTGCAATCTAGTGCTTGTTCTGCCTTGCCTACGGCCAGTCGTTTTGCCATTTCAAAAGGAAAAGCAGAAAATTTTGTTTTCATCCTGTGGTTAACAAAACTCAGTTCTGACTCTGCTGACAGGGCATCTATAAATGGGGAGCACAAGAGTATATCTTAAGGAAACAGTATTGGAATGAAGGATATCATTTGACAAAGTTGTCAATAAACTTGCATTGATGCAATTGTGGTCAAAACAGGTTGCCTACTGGACAAAAAACTGCCAACATATGATGCGTGACTTGAGATTTCAAAGATCTATTTGTGCTCTTGTAATGTGTTTGAATTCAATACAGAATAATCTGGTTTGTAGTAATGCAAAAAATATCAGGCTTCCGAAGGTCCATTACAGGACTAGAAAAGTGCTGTAGTGTAAATAGACTTGTGAGAGACACTAAGTCCATCGTCAGCACAAGCTACTGTAATATTTAATAGAAAACTCTAATGGAGAAGTCACAGATGCCCCAAACCTGATGGTGTTCAAGATTAGGTTGGAAGAGGCTTTGAGTAATGTGATCCAGTGAGAGATGTCCCTGCCCTTGGCAGGGGGGTTGGAACTAGATGATCTTCGAGGTCCCTTTTGACCCAAACCATTCTATGATTCTATAATCTCCCAAAAGAAAAATACAAATTAATGTCTATTTTTTAGGCACAGTTTGAGATTCAGTCAGTTATTCATTTCAAATACAGCTCATGTTCTGAAAATGTGCATTGCTTTACTCATTGCTCCCATTACTTCAGCTGAAACCATGTGCCCTAACACTGTCAGAACAGTTAAGGCCAAATTTTCACTGAAGACAAGGATGGATCACTGTCCATCTCTATCTCTTTCAAGTTCATAGTTTGTACAGAAAAGCTCTTAACAACGGGGAAAAAAAGTAAGCTGCAACTTAAATGGTCTTAATATTCTGCAGTTAGAACTAAACACGGGTATTTCTAGTCTTATAAAACTGTCTCACTACTCTCACTGGCATGAACTTTGTCTTTTTCCCTCATTTGCACTGTGTTTTTCACTCCTGCTCGCCATTTTCACGATGCTTTCGCAGCATGTAAGCAACGAAGCCATGCCAAGCGGTCTCAAAGATTATTTGCAAGTAGATGACACGAGACTTCTAGTAAGCCTACGGAACCATAACTGAGCCCTAAATTAAAACTCTATAACATTTAATAGAAAAGAAACAGAGGGTCAGAGAAGTCAGTTGAGTGTGCTGTAAATCCCTTTTTAATTTGCAAACCAAATCCCTTAATAGCATTCTCATTAAAAGTTCCTGATGTCAAATGTTCTTTGCTTTCTCCTTCACAACTGTCGGCATTGTAATGAATAACTGCATTTAGAAGGTATTTACAGCAAGCATTGCTCTGTCGTCATTGCCACAGACAGTATATTGGCACTAGCAAGAGACCATGTCTGTGAGCGTTGTACGAGCAAAGAATGAAAATGCTTAATTTTTAAATTAATATGTGAAGGAGTTGAGTTCAGTGTACTAACACAAAACACAATATATCACCAGATGCACACACAGGTTTGAATAATGCTATTGTGAGTATGGCTTACATAGCTGAAATTTTGCAATGCTGGAGTGAATGTCTTCACTCAAGATTTCAAGTGATTGCAATATTGAAGATTAAAGAAAAATGCTTTTACTGAAAAGGGCATAACTCTTTTTGGATGTCTAATAGAACCTGAAAAATAATGGAAAACCAAATAAAAAAAAAAAAAGGAGCCTTTGATAGCATACTGTAAACTTGTATAAAGTTTTAAACTTGTGTTTTTTCCTTTCTGATAAACTGCTTTCCTACTGAATGATATTTTCTTTCCATTTACCCTAAATCTAGAAGCAATTGCCCCGTCACACAACCAACAGGAGTGAATGTGAATCCCCTTCCTGGGATTCCCTATGGCCTCCACGACATGAGTGGGCACCTGTGCCCACAGACTAGTTAGCTCTGTCACACCAGCCTAACCCTAACGAAAGACTGACCCATTTCTATACTACATCCTACTTAGAACACAAATCGCACCTGTTACAAGCATATTCTTGTTAGTATACTTTTGCACATAAAGAAATGGGGGTTTGAGATGTTTCCAATTTGATTGCCCTACTCTTAAGTATCTTTGCAGCTCTACTTAACTTCATGCATCATAATTAGTTCCACTGATGCCAGCAGCATTACTCCCAGGTACGTGCAATTAAGTATGCATCTTAAATATTGCAAGACTTTAATTTGTTATTGTCAAATTACACTGAGACATTCACAGCTGATAAACATGCTTACATTACATTATACTTCTTACTTTGTCAAGGGCTGCCTTTTCCAATTCATCTTTTGCAACTGCTAGTTTTTGCTCCAGATCCGTTAGCTGTTGTGCCTGTGGGAATAAAGAAGAAAAAACTGATGCAATCTACAATGCATTTCTTCCCCATAATTTTTCAAGCACTGCCAGTGAGAGAGGAAAGGATGTACATTTTACAAACAACACACAGGAATTGCATCAGAACTGCTTGAAAAAAAGACATCTCAAAGGATATATTTTGTCCTGAGAAAAAAGTGGGGTTTTTTTTGTGAGAACTTGGGTCAAATCTGCTCCATTTATGTGAATGCAAGTTTACTCTAATTTCAATGTCAGTAGCAAAAGTAGTTCCATACTAAAAAGTATTTAGAATTATGCCATAGTAACACCTTGGAAAATCTGAGGTATTCAAACAGGTTTAATTATTTCGTTCACTTATGTGACTTCTGTTTGCAACTTAAAATGGTTTTTTTGTAGTTTTAAATACTGAGATGCTAACACTAACCTTACTTTGCATAAACAGAGAAATCAGAAACCCCCCAAACACTCGTGCATTTAGACACATTAGGAAGTGCTACTACCTGCTAATGTACAAAGGGTCAGCTCCAGATTTGTTTTTCTGTCTCCTTCCCTGAAGATATGAAAGCAAAATTTACAAGAAAAGCTAGTTATGCAACCCCACAGTGAGAAAGCATTTCGGGAGATTTGCATTTGAAGTCAGGGTCAGGGAAGCAGCCCGCGCCCTGTGCAGAAGGGCTGTTGGCTTTATTTGACTTGATGTTATTTCCCTGCATAGTCCTTCAGAAAGAGATCTGGCTTTTAGAACATCTATGCAGTGTATTGAGTGCAGGGGTTCAGGAGATGCTTTTAAATCCTCAGTAAATAAAGATGATTTTCTCTCCCCTTCCCTAAGAGCTAGATACGCGCAAACAGACTGCCTGCTTTAGGGAAATACATTCTCTGCAAAACTGTTCCATGTGAGGGAAGTAGGAACTGCCAGATCCCTACGGTTCTCAGCCCCATCATTAATAGCACATTAGTACCCAAAGAAAAAGAACAAGGTAAACGTTTCTTTTACCGGTGTATTTGCAAAAACAGACCTCTAGTTGTCTTCCCCGTTTATGAAGGAAATCACAGAGAAAGATACCGTACTAAGTAGTTCTATTTTCTCTCTGAAATTCCGATTGGGTAATGCACATTCTGTGCATATGTAATAACTGGATAAAGTTCACATTTCCTAGTCAAAAAACTTTTTAATTTTCACCAAACATTTGGAAGGACCTTTTTCTTCAGAACCACACCCACCAGGGTTCTGAAGTTCATGCTCAGCCAGACAGTAGTTTCTTGCTAGACTTTTCAAGACTCTACTGACTGTAACGTAGCACAGCTTCATGTACAGCCATGCAACATAAATGCTGCTTAGCTCAAATACCACAAAACGTGGTTAACTTGGGACCCTGTGTTGGGGCAACAACCCTTCTTCCTGCACGTGCCACAGCTGTTGTGTATTAGCTTAGGCAAGCCTGCAGTCCTAAGCACATACCTCAAGTGATGTTTATTAGCATTAAGAATAGGCTGTACTGGATGATAAAACAAACAAAAAAAATCCCTGGCATTTTCAGTTCCCTGCTCATGTAAAAAAACTACTTAATTGCATTTTAAAACCAGATTAGGCATTTATCTCTGGATTTATCACAGCAGCCACAGTTTCATTAGTCAAAACCATGTACAATTAGGCAATCTGACTTCAAAGCAGAAGTCAACTGCTTGCTCAGATGTGAGAAGGCCTCTTGTGAATGCAGTTCCTAATTTCCACTGCATCACATTTCCTACACTTGATACCAGTTACCAACTGATACCATCACAAACACAACACAGATCAGCTGCTGGTTTTGTTCCTCCATCTGGCAACAGAGCCTCTAATACAGGAAGAATCCTTCCATTTCATAAGAAACTGCAAAATTTATCAGGATTTGTCATTGGCTTATTAGAGAAAAAACTTACTAACATATAAGAATTTTTCTAGAGTTCACTATCATTTGCATTTCTCAGTAAATATAGTACCTAATATCACACACAATAATCCTAGTTCCAAATCAGTTTCTGAAAGATTAAGCATGACACCTGGCTCTATCTGGTGCAGAGTTCTCATTAGCTACCAGAAGTAGACCAAGTAATTTCTCACACCATTAACATTTTAATTATTGCTACTTATTAAATTATATTTAAAGTACAGTTATACAAATTATTACATTTTTAATTAATAAGAACTATGATTTGAAAACCAGTGTATATAATTAATTTGATTCACCAGATATTATACAAGACAACATTTACGTTATGAGAGGCCATCTCTGATGGTGTGTATTGCTAAAGGATTAGAAACACATGGAAGATGATAGATTGCTGCATGGTGTGGGCCAGACAACTAGACAACAACTCCTTTCAGCACCATCTGTGTTACAGCTTAAATCAGTGAATTATCAGAGCCAAAGTTATGAATTTCAGGATGTCTGGGTTTTTTTGAACACATGCATTATGCTGGCATCCTTAAATACAGAAGTCGACAGGCGGCGGGGTGATGGTGGTTACAGGTGACTGCTGATTCTTACTTTGCAGGGCAGTGTCTAGTGCCACATAATGCACAGCACCCAATGAAACGGCAGCCAGTTTCAAGGAAAAGTGTTTAATTTCTTTAATTGCTGGCTGCCATTAGAAACAATTAGGTAATCTAACATTGGAATAATACTGCTCACATCAAGTAAAACGTTTTCAGTTTATGGCAAAAAAGTATTCTTCCAAAGGACTGGCTCATATGTAATAATAACATCTTTCTGAAAATATCATTTATCAAGCCTCATTCTTATTTTTGGTAGTACTGTCATATTTTGATAGACTTTTTCTGTAACTTTCATGTGTATTTATTTTATTTCACAGATTACTAAGCCAATATGCCAGTGAGATCAATCCAAATGACACAAAGTGACAATAAAATCCTGGCAGTAAAAATGCATTTTTGATTAACCATTTACTTGAAAACAGTTCTACTTACTTGCACCTTAGTCACCAAATGGAAGAATAATCAACCTTTTTTCAAAAAAATTGTGTCTATCAAGACTGAATTCATACTGCAATAGTTTCCCTGCTGTTTTAATTTAGAAGTGTTTGGGGAGCCTAATTAAGTTAATGTGGCTTGCATAGTGAATAAGGAAAAAAGGACAAAATATCAATAGGACTACGCAAGGTCAATTCTGACAAGGAGTAAAGTACCTCTAAAAAGCATGGCCTTCAAATAGTTTAGAATATTAAGTTTCTCTTAGGCATTCTTCTAGAATCGGGTCTTACAGAGGAAACAGTGAGATAAATCAATTTTTTCATCCTCCAGAAGAGTGCACTGAGCAATTACTGCCAGTGAAGTACACTTTTCTGACTCACTTAAATGAATGTACTTACACTGAGTCATTGTGAATTACATTACAGAGAACGCACATATTTAAATTCTTCCTGGCATAAACATAAAAATTCTTCCTGGCATAAACATAAAAAAGCAAAAAGAAAAGACTGGTCTGATTTCAAGTAGACAGAGAGAAATCCAAACAGAGATTTTCTGCATATACTTAAGAAAATGTCAATGTAATGCCTATCTGTCTTTGGGGTGATTAATTTGACAAGTAGGAGTAGGTGTAGGTGTTGGGTCATAGGTTCGACTCGATGATCTCAAAGGTCTTTTCCAACCTTATGATACTGTGAATTTGAATGCTCAAGAATTTACAGATGTATCAAAATAATATAGGTAGTTGAGATGTTCATATTCCTCAAGGTCACACAAAAGCAATAAAACAGGAGAGAGAAAGAAATTTTGTAATCTAAAAACCAGTGGCTAAAGCTTTACACCTCTCACTTCCTTAGTCACAATAGAAGAAAAAACATTCACTAGCTGTCTTTTGCGTACCTTTGGGAAAGTTATAGCTTTTGCTTGTACTCTGTCCAGTTCTGGGCCCCTCAGTTTAAGAAAGATGTTGAGATGCTGGAGTGCGTCCAGAGGAGAGTGACGAGAATGGGGAAGGGGCTGGAGCACAAGCCCTGTGAGGAGCGACTGAGGGAGCTGGGGTTGTTTAGCCTGGAGAAGAAGAGGCTCAGGGGAGACCTTATTGCTCTCTACAACTACCTAAGGGGAGGTTGTAGTCAGGCAGGGGTTGGTCTCTTCTCTCAGGTGACCGGTGACAGAACAAGAGGACACGGTCTCAAGCTTCGCCAGGGGAGGTTTAGGCTTGACATTAGGAGGAAGTTCTTTACTGAGAGGGTGATTGGCCATTGGAACGCGCTGCCCGGGGAGGTGGTGGAGTCACCGTCCCTGGAGGTGTTTAAGGAGAGATGGATGAGGCACTTAGTGCCATGGTGTAGTTGACAAGTAGGAGTAGGTGTAGGTTGGGTCATAGGTTGGACTCGATCTCAAAGGTCTTTTCCAACCTTATGACACTGCGATACTGTGAGCTTGGGACAAACATACCAAAATATATACAACAAATAAATGACTGTTGGATTATGCATTGTTGATAACAACGTGGTATATTACATATAAGCTCCACATACAGCTCTTTTAAGTGTTTCTGTTGGTATTTTACCCTGAAATGGTAGATCTGAAATTTATTCCCAGACATTTCTAGTCCATAGGCTCTCCCACAGACACTCCCAGCTCCACTTCTTCTCAGGAGTCAGACAAAACTTAAAGATTCTCACCCAGGAGGTGAGTTACCAGATTTTTCCTGAAGTTACACGTCAGCAAAACCAGGCTGTGATCTTATTTCCATGTACAATTTAACAAACCCAACTGCACAATAACTCAAGGAAAGATCTCCTTCTGTGAAGCTCCAGGAACAGGACCTCTTGTAGCACAATCAGCCACTGTGTGTGTTGTGTGGGTCACAGGGAGGGCAGAGGGGGTGGTGCACACCTTAACATTTCAGTTATTTGATGCCAGATCTATTCCATATTAATAGCAGGATATGAATTCCACCCCCAGAATAATTAAGAGTTACAGTTCAGGTCAGGCAAGTGACACACAGCTACACAACTATTACAAATACTGTATGCTTGTTAGCACAGGCAAAAAACGTTTTTCAAAAGGCTTCTCAGCTTCTTTTACAGTGTGTCAATATGGAATATAAAGTAGATAATGATTGTTTTTGCTGGGTTTTTTTATGCTTTTATTTTTTAAGAAAACTTGTATCAGCTTAAAATACTCAAGAAAAAAAAAAATACTCCATTCCATTTTTTTCCATCTGCAAAATTTCAGATTTTTGTATTTTTCCTTTTGCCTGAAAAGGCTTGGCTATGGCTTCATGTTTTACTTACATGGATTTACTTACAAGGATTACTCACATGTGCAGAGATAAACATAGCCACGACTGAGTTTTCTTCGCTTCTAAACATGATGAATTGGGATTTTATTTGGCTACTACAAAACTTAAGGATGTATGGCATTTCATATCAAGGACTGCTGTTTACTGAGCACAAAATTATCGCATATTCTTCTTAATTAGAAAACACGATTGACTAAGTGATGTTTAATCACACGTTAAATAGGTTTGATATTCTGAACTCCATTTTTCCCCCATAGGCCTTAAATAAATGCTTAAGAAAAATGAGAAAATATTTACTGTATAACTTTTTATTTTATAATTGATTAGATTTTCTAGCTAGAATAGTTTTTTAAATTGGAAACCACTTAACCTGAAACTTGAATAAATTATCTGGGTAAACACATTTCTATTGTGCTTATTCTGCAAGCATTGCTTTTATCTTGGAAAAAGAAACTTGTGCTTCTAAACTGTACTGTTTACCATAACACAAGGTGTTAAATGTAACTGAGAAGAGCATTTTTGGCAGCTATTCCGCTATAGTCAGACATGCAGATAAACCCAGACAGTGAACAACATCTGAATTACATTTCAAGCATGTAAAAGAAGAAGACAAGTCAGAAACATAATTTCTGCAGACTCACAGCTTGTACATTTTCTTAATGTCATTACTGCCACAATGCTTTTATCTGTCACTTGTGGCTATTCTGGATGTATATTAACAAAAGGAAGTAGGATCTTTGTGGGTTTTTATTAGATGAAATTTCATTTTTCCTCCCCCAACCCTCATGCATTTCCTTAACATAAAACTAATTACAATGAAAGTAAAATCACAGTTTGCTAGGGTTTTGGTAAAGTACTCAACCTCCAACTGAAATAAAATAATCTCTAACTAAAGGAAACAGGCTCAGGTGATGTGCACCAAGAGAAGAGCCACCTCATGCACCTTTGTGCCTTGTCTGCTTTTTTTATCTCCCTTAGGGGATTTTCCTTCCAGCAGATCAAGCCAGAGCACCTCAGGTTTTAGTAGAAGCTGTTACTTCCGATGGATAGCCAATGCACACGATTACAACAACCCGCTGCTCTTGCTTTTCTACGTCAGTCTTCTTTAAACAATTGTATTGCTTATTTTGGCAGTAAGAGAAGAAACACAGAGAAGAGAAGCATTTTAAAATGCTCTACACCTTTGTCAGTAGGGTGTTGGAAACAGTTACTTCCTTTTTTCTTGAGGGATCATATTTTGCCCAAAGCTTCATTGGTTTGAGGGTTTCTTTCTAGGATTTGACCATTCCTGTCAAAAGTGTAATTCAGCCAGGAAAATACAAACCAAAGAAAACAGAACTACTGTTTCTGGCAATATCACTTGTGTTTATCAAGAAAACTTCTTAACACTTTCCTAAAACATCCAGCACAAACAACACTCGTCAACACCAGCATATTCATTTTTACAAAGCGCCTCCAAATCAGCCAACAATGACTTATACAGAAATTTCAAAAACTCTCCCAAAATGCGTATTAAATTTACTGTCTTTACTTTGAGACCTTCGTGGTACAGATCATCATCGAGGTGGTTCCGAATTTGCTGTCAGTGATATCCCAGAAAACAGGATCAAGTAAGGGGGAAGACTAAGTGATGCAGAACAACCCTCTCAAATATTTTTTATTTCTGATTTGGAACAAAGGCTGAGGTATTCAAAATTGCCTCTAGGAAGCAGCCAATTTGGGACATACATGTCCATGTGCTCCAGATGTCGGTTGCCTGCAGCTGGATGATCTCCTAAGTCACCACACCACAGCACAGTTCGGTAAGGTGCCCCACTGCCAGGAGAGTGGCTAGGTCTGGATTTTAATGTGAGCCAGGTTCCACTAAGGAACTGGTGCTCAAGACACTACCTTGGCTGCTCCTCTGGCCTCTCCGGTTCCAGGGAAAGCCAACACGCATGGGCTCCTGCTCTTCGCTTTCACAATTTGTCATGTTCGTTCCTGACTATTCCCTTCTTTAAGTGTATGGAGACTGACAGTATGTTTGGTCCTAAAATCCTCAGCACAAAATATCTTCAGTTCCAATATTTCAGAAAAAGACATATTTCTTTGCAATTTCTACAGCACCTACCACTGCAGAAGCTTAAATGGTGAAGAAAAACGATTCTGCCAAAACAGCTGCTCTTAAAGTGTACTTCTGGCATCGGTATTACTCATATAAGATTTTGCCCACTTTTGACCTATAGCACAAGTAGATCTAGGTCCACAGGAATCATTCCCTTCTTTTTGCTGCTACATGGGTATACAAAGATAAGGATTTGCCTCATCTTTCAGCTTTTTATATTTCTTTCCCTCAGTCTTAATTTTTTTCTCTGATCTCAGGGTAGTTTGGAATTTTTCAATACTTTATGTGACAACGGTTTATAAATTTTTCAGTCCTACTGGCAACACTCAGAATCATTATAATAATTAAGCCCCTTGGAAAATGTCAGTCAAAGTCCCAATCAATTTCAATTTTATATCAATACTAACCCTTTCCTCATTTCAGTGGGAGCTGGACCAGGTCTGTAAATTGATTGAATAGCTGTATGCTGCCAGTTAAATATGGAGATGCTTCTGCTAGACTTAAGTAACCTTGTCTCATACTGACTATTGACTGGTCTTGTCTTACACAGTAACTCAGATTTGCTATTTAAGATTGCAATACCATCTAATGCAAGTCTACATCCTTAAGGTCACATCTTCAGGGCTATATAGAAACTTTTTAAAATTGGATTTTTCAGTTCATTAAAATAACTGA
This sequence comes from Neomorphus geoffroyi, assembly GCA_033558235.1. Lineage (NCBI taxonomy): Eukaryota > Metazoa > Chordata > Aves > Cuculiformes > Neomorphidae > Neomorphus > Neomorphus geoffroyi. Next base: position 16,282,668 of record JAUMJM010000033.1, on the reverse strand, counting down.
AGGAGTTTTTCATGCTCAAAAAAAAATGTACTGACAGTAAACTAATAAACCTGAATTACTAAGTACAAAACCAATACTCACATTTCACAAATCTTTGATTTCCAAAACTGTATGAAACCATTAAAAAACAGAATAGTAGCAGGAGATCTGCTTCAATAAAGATAACAATGCATTACGTTAATACATACCGCAATATTCTTTCTGGAAAATAGAAATGATGGCATCCCTTCACCTTCTTGTACGTCATTTATCTCTTTACATTGAAAAAAATTCCCATGTCTGCAAATAGCTTGTATGTATTATTTTTCAGCAGCCAATTCATTCTAGATCTTCAGGCTCCCCCAGTGCTGGCAACAACGTGCTAACATTGACCCGTTACTAATGATTATGACCTCTCAGCAACAATATATAAAATGCTAAAATACGGTACTTGAAATGGAAATTATTCACCAGAAAAGAGATGCCAAAGTAAACAGTGACATCCACTTCCTAAGCAAAACACATAGTCTAGATAAGACTTTCTCCACGCATTTTTGTTAATGTTGTGAAGATACACTACACCACCACTCGTGGGAAAAAATAATTATCTACTACAAAAGAAATCACATTTAGAAAAAAATAAATTCTTGTGCTTCATGAAAACAATAAGTACTCACTTTGGTCCCTCTGCTAACTACATTATCTCAACAAGACAGCTATCTGAAAAGAAATCATGTCTCCTCTTAAGAACCAAACACCAACTACAGGTATTTATGCAAGAGACCTAATATATTTTTCGAAATCAATCAAGCAAATTTCAATTTCCTGTCTCTCCCAGGGGCCTCAGTTTCTACTTGGAAAAACAACTCGATAATATCCGTCTTGAAGCATTTTTGAACATTCAATAAGCAGACAGATCTAATCATAAATAACTGATAACCTGAAAACCATAATTTTACATCAAACAGTAGGCACCCAAATATCTAAAAGCGTAAAAACGTAAGGACTTGATCAAGGGGGAAAAAAAAAAAAAATCACAAAGTGAATAAGCAACAATAGCATTATACAACTAACCAACCAAAAAGCATCATGAGCTTTCTCATTTGGAAAGAAATTAAAAATGTAGTAGTTTCTAAGACTGAACTACTAAGTGCAGCAAGAGCTGTAGGGATCCTAAACCAAGCAGACCAAGTCCAACACTACTTATACTACAAAGTAGAAATACCTCAAGGAAGATCCCATAATCTCTTCTCTTAGGACTGGAAAAACTCATTAATTCTCACTCATGACATTAACCCATAAAACCCTACATAGCCTAGCCCATCAGCCATCCACTTCAGAATGTGTCTGCCAGATTCATCAGAAAAATGACCGGGCACAAAGATCATATTCAGTCTTATCATTCTCAAACCAGCAAAAATCCAATTCTGTAAATTACAGCATTCTAGAAATACACGTATAAACAGAATTATCTCCATATAACATTTCTAAACATGAATAAAATCAATACTAGAATTCCATTCCATCAGCCATCAATGCAACTGCTTTGAGGAATATGGTTATAATTTTTTTCCTGCCATCATGATGGCTTTCGACAAACAAGGATACTCCTTGAAGAAAACAGAACTTTTCAATCAAGTCAAAGTGTCAGCTGAATATTACCACAGTGCAACATGAAAACTCAGCTCTCCCTAAGAACGTGCTCCTGGTTGTCACACATGACCAGCTACAGCAACTTCCGTGAAAAAGCACTAATTACTGATTAAGGTATTAAACATTTAACTTTTCTGTATTTGTAATTACCTTGTACTGCAAATGCTTTGAAAGAAACATGACATTAGTCTTTCTACCTGGCTTTGCAGAAATCAGCGTATACAAATGGAACCCGAGCAAGAAATGCAAACCACTCCCGTTAAGTTCTGCATTTGTAGGTAACCTGATGTGCTCATCTAACCACCACATCACTGAATCTACTACTCACAAATATTCAGTAATACTAGCACAAAGAAGATAACTCCTGAGCTAAAGATTCAGAAAACCACTTTGCAATACTTGCAGCCATGACGCTGTCTCCCACACTCAAAGAACTTCTTTACAAGAGAACAAATAGTTTGAAGTAATTACTCAAAAATACTGATGTGATCGATCAAGGTCTGGAGCAAATTGCACATGATTTCTTTAACACTAAGTACTATTTAAACCTTTCTTCTCCAAATTATTTTAATCGTTTTTGTGTGGGTTGATATATGATTTCCTTTCACACACATATCCCCCTTTTCAGCAGAATTTAAGTGCTATGGTACACAGTTCCTCTTTTCTAAGGTATATTCCTTGAATATCTACACAAACAGTTTTAGACAAAAGATCATTTTTCCATTTAATATGACTGTCCAGTAAGAGTTTTTGCTTAATTGTTTTCTATTAGTCATGTTTTTGCACCATCACTTTTTTTTGCATTAGGAAGTGATATCAGGCTCTAATATGTCAGTTCCTTACAGACTCGGCAGAGAAGAACCTGAAGACTGGAAAAAATATATGTGACACACATCCTCAGAAAAAGATAAATTGAGAGGTCATGACTCACAGACCCATTAATACAACATTCATGATTTGAAAAAGTAATGAAAAGAATAATCAGACTACCTCTCTAGCGGACACAGTTTTATTTAGTATATATTTAATTCGTGAACTGAACAGTGAACTAAATATATACTCATGAAATATTCTGGTGACATCAAACTGGAATCCCATCTGTCATAGAAGATGAGATTTATCTAAATTTATACAGACAAACTGGGAAAAATAAGATGACATTCACTAGGGACAAATATGAGATGCTAAATACAGGCAGGAATAGCCAATAAAACAAATACAGAATATAGAACAGTAGGGATGAACGACTCAAAATGATGACATCATCACTGAATACATCATGGTTTTGTAGAAAAGGCAAAGAACACTATGGGTACAGAGTACAAAAATTCTTTTCCTCTGCTCAGCATGAGTTAAATATCCAGCTGGATGTGAGTGCCCACTTTAGGGCACTGCAAGTGGACAGAGACCAAAGAAAACAAGTTCAGATGTGACTAACATGAAGCATTAATGGTGTGCAAAAATGTACTGAGAAGCAAGAGTGGATAAAAATCCTACACACTTTAATCTAAAAAAAGTAAAAAAAGTACACTGTGAGATATGCAGAATAACAACCTCAAAATATGCCAAATATTGCTTTAAAGGAAAAAAAAAATCCACAAAAACTACTTTCCAAGTCTGTGGGAGATAGCATGATAACGTGTTGGCTTCAATTTCCGTAAGGAAGATTCAAGTCACGTAAGAAAACATTTTTTAATACTAAGGCTAGACTAAACCAAAACAGCCGAAATAGAGTTTGAACTGCTGCAGGTTATAAAAAAATAAAAATTAGATAAGCATTGTGAAAGGATAACGTGTATATAGTTGAAACTTCTTTGGAGTAAGAGAATATAGAACATCCTTTCCATTTTCCATAGCCTCCTAAGACGACAGCTTTTGCCAGAACCACACCAGTGCTGCACATACAGACAAGATTGCCACGTATACAGATAAGCATTTTTGATCTCAGTAAATACAGCGTAACTTTTCTTATTTATGTATTAAAAGCATGTTTTCAGACTTTTCATTTCCTCATCTACCAGGGTCTGCTTGTATTGTAGCCACTTTTCATTTCATCTTCATCTTTTGCAAGAAAAGCAAAGGCTTTTAGAAAAAAATCAACTCGGTCCAAAGAAAAATAATCTTCTTTTTTTGCTAACTGAATCATAGACTAATATGCAAGCCACAGCAGACTAACGAGATTAAATTTATCAAAGAAAACATCATAAAATAAATAAAACTATAGCGTAAAAGGAGGCTCAGTTTCCTACTTTCTACTTATTTATAGAGTCATTTCTGGCAACGTCCAGGGAAACTTTTAGAGAACATTTAACTATCTGAAAACTTTGATAGTCACTCCCTCAAAATAATAGGCTTAAAAATGCTATATATTAAATGCATGATAACTATTAATTCTCCTCTTCCAGACTCTATTCAGTTGTTACTCAAAGTGTTGAAGTCAATCTGTACTTTATAGAACTTTTATACCTAATAAAGTCACTGGTTTAAGATCTCAGAGGGAGAAGGGATCAACTCACCTCTAATATTCTGCATTACATTTATGTTTATAACTGATATTTTCTAACAGGTTTTTTGTTGTTGCCTTGTTTTTTTAAGCAGCATTGCTAAGTTTCCCAAGAGAGGTTGCAGAAGATCCAGATGCTGAGGAAATACATCAGATGAATAAACACACTACAGGCAGTGATCCTGTATGAAAGCAACAACTGCGTTCTTTTCAAGGAACGACAGGCCCGTATGAAACTGCCCTCAGTTTTATCTCATCACTTCCTTTTAACACTGAGCTACAGAAGTTACATTTAGCATTACAGGGCAATGTAAAAGCAACAAGAGGGTTAAAAGCATTCTTTTTGTGGTATTTTTTTTTTAAAACGTTTTCTTCAAGGAAGGGAGTTTTATGGTACTTAGAAACTAAGGAAGAATCTTTTAATATGTATTAAAAGAGCTCATTTTTCAAACATGCAAGGTCAGTTGAATTCTGCAGTTGATAATTTTAATACAAGCAGGTAGAAAGCATTGGTGAATTTACATTAATGAAATGGCTGGATTTTGGTCAAGCCTGATCATGAACTGTATGCAAACAGGTAACAATTATAATGAAAAACCTAAAACCTGCATCTTCACGTGCAGGCACACAAAGCACTTCTGTAAAAGGCTATCAAAGACTTAAAATTATGCAATAAGTTATTTCAAGCACAGACAATTAGGTAATTTATGTTTTAAAGTTCAACGCAAGTTCTCTGCTAAGTCAGGTCTTCAGTGGTTTGGTTTGTTTGTTTGTTTTTCTTTCATCATTTCACCTCTTTTCCTGTAGGGAATGCAGAAACTCATAGTCTGAGTCACAGAAATAAAACACTTTGCAACCTCAGGAAATAGGTTTACTGTGGCATGTAATTAACTACTGCTAATAAGGGGGAAAACACATATGGTGGAATCAATTTTACTTGAGAGGAAGGAATGGTATAAATATTTACCACATCCAGTCAGTATGATGTGAAAACAATTTCACATAAGTTGTTTTTTCTTTGCCTCTATTTATCATATCAAATGCATAGTTTATTTTCTCACAACCAAGTAATGAATTGTTTAGTGTAGCACTGTGCCTTTCAAAGAGCTTGGGAAATGGTTTTGACTATAAATGTCAGGCTTTTAAGTACAAGTTTAGTCAGGTAGGTCTTTAAAACAGATCCTTTGCCCCTTTATAGAAGTTAATTCAAGTGTTTAACAGACAAATACCTTCTTGAAATAAGTAATTGAAAGAAAGAAAATATTTTTAACCTGCCTTCTCGTTTTCATCTATGCCTACGTAAGTGGTTATAAGATAAGCCTAAATTTGAGATCTTAATACAGTACTGCTTAATCCTTTCGAGGTATTGAGCACTCAGTACCTGAAACAATAATCAGAAGCATAAAAGAGAAGTGAAGGCAAGTGACAATCTTGCTCTTAGTTTGTGACACTGCATTTCACAGGAAAGTATCGGTTCAAAAGTACCACCACAGAAACAAGTTAGACCAGAGTGAGGAGCACAGGGATCACCAAGCTTTGAGAGCAAGGTTGTCTTCTTCCCCCTCCACCTTCTCCCTGTTCCTCTCTCCCAGTGACCCCCCACCACCTCCCCACCTGCCTTCTCCTTTCCCTCTCTATTTGAGCACCTCTGTATTTGCTTCTTCCCAACATTTCTTATCTCCCAGCCCTACATCTGTCTTCTCAGACATGCTACAGTTTGTTGCTATTCCCTGGGCACCCGGTGGCTCCCAAGGACTCCCAGGACTACAGGCAGTGTAAATATCCACCTTGACAGCTACACCTCAAGAACTGGGCCAGTCCATGTAACCAATCGGAGAAAACATCATTTGCTCTTCAGAGCATAATTATAAACCATCTTGCCTATGGTCAGACTATGTGCAGGATAATTATTAGCAATTACCTAATTTGTTGTAAACTGATGCTTGTTAGAATATAAATCCTACTATGGAACAAAGGTTAAGTATGTAATCAGGCCAGGTTTAGTTAAGTGTTGCTGACATTTGAACCCTTTTTTTGTTGTTTTTAGGGCTGTGCATCAATATATTGTGTCTCAAAATTTAAATGGTAAAAAGAAAAACAGATTAAAATAGACAAAATTCATAATCCCCAAATTCTGAAGTAAAATCCTTAGAAATTCATCAGAAAAGGAGTAAACAAATATATACTCAAGCTATAACAGTGAACCTTTCTCACCTTGTACATTTAAAAGAGCAATTTAAAATATGCAAGATACCTGAATAAACTGATAGTAAAAGCTATTGCTGGATTTATTTTTCATATTCCCATCAGACAAGCATATATGTTTACGTTTCATTAACAGAAAAACCCTATTATTTTTAGTTCTTTCCTAATTTAGTAAAACGTGACTTCTAGGACAGTATGGGCAAATGATGGGAATACAGTTAATGACGGAGGAGTAATCTGAAAAGGAATACTTACGAATGCCTAAACCAAACGTACACCTCGCTTTAGCAACGCATTCAAACTTAAGAGTACTTCACTGATTCAGAGTTTTAGGACCATAATTAAATTACAGTAATTAAGACTGGACTCATTCAGAAGAAGTAAGGACCTACTTACAAAGGCAGCTAGAAAATTAAGTAGCTTGAGAGAAATCTTAGTATTAATCATTCCTTATTTTTCTCATTATAAACCAAAGCAAGTTTCAACTTTTTCCGGCTCTAAGGATACTATGCTCCATGGTTCAATGGACTGAACTCTGACAGAAATAGGTGCTCAGATTCTAATCTCACTAGAGATGCTGACAATCCCTACAGCCTTGAGCACACCCCTTAATTTCTGTGACTCTCTCTGCTTACCTGTTACATGGCGATATCTCACATACAGAGATAAATATACATACGCACATGCTACGTAATTAATCAGCTAGATTACAGACACTTTGAAAACATAAGAGTAAACCCATGCCAAATATGATGAACTGTTATTTACTGCCACTTGTTAAGGTGCTGTCACACGTTAGAAGTAGATATAATTTACCAATTCACTAGAGTATTAAAGGTGAAAGCTACCTCCCCAGCCTCCATCTCTCTCCTATTTAATCCCCTGAGCTTTAGTCATTACAGAGAGTTATTGACAAAAGCAGATACCAGAATTTAAAACTCATTAACAACTAGTTTCTCAGTGTTAATTATGCAAAATGAAAAGCAAACAACCCCCCCCACTTACTTTACATGTATCTTCACAATTAATTCTGCCACAGAAAGTAATAGTTTAATGGGCACAGATTGAAGCATTCCCTCATTCCCATTAGAAATGTAATAGCTTGAAGTTCACACCCTTCTGGTGAACTGCTATGAGAAGCCTGCAACGTTCAGAGCTACACAGAGAACCAAATTCCCCAAAGTCCCCAGTAAGGCACACAGAAAACCTAACGTTTCACGCATTGGGAACGCAGTGGAAGGTAGAAAGGCTACAAGTCCTGAAATGTGACAGTAACTAGAAGCCAGGAGATCATCACACACCACACATGCTCTGTGCTGGCAAAAGACTATTCATTTTTGATCTTTTATCAAAAAGAAACAGAGCTTCACAAACCAGCTTCAACAGCAATGGTAACATGAAACCTGTTTGGTTTCTAGTATCAAAGCAACCAGAAATGAAATACCAGCCGTTCTTGCTCAAACCTATCAGCCTCCTTCCGATCCAGCAAATCCTTAACCAGCTTTCTGCACTACACCAAATGGCTTCTACTCTATTCAGTATGTCGGTCTTCACACACAGAGCAGCACACTGAACCACATCTTCCATGATTATTTAGGAGGACAGCATAAGTTTGCTGTTCCATTTCCTTCATAAAAGAAATTTCCTTTAGTCAGGAAAAAGACTGACAAACCTGACAATAATACTTCTCACTAGACATAGAGCAAATACCAAATTAGCCAATCACAGTCAATAACATACAGAAATGCCCATGGTCACGAGATGTTTCAGGTATTTGCATGTTTAGTTCCCGGTATGTGGGACATTGGAATCCATTTCACAATTCATTAACATCATCTATTTAAAATTCCCTAAGTTTTCTTAATTACATTAGTTTGTAATTTCCCTAAAAGGCAAATAACATTTTCCCTGTTTTGCAAGTAAGTACTTGCAAAGTTCAGAGCAGAACTCGCCCTACATAATCTCGGACCTCCATCTGAGCTGGTGGCCCTAGTATTTCTTCCTAATCAAGGAAGTCTATTCAACGTAGGAAGGAGTTTAAGGCATAATTCATGTGGTCAAGTGTAGACATAGTCTTTAGGAGATGACGTATCCCCCAGCCTCCCACAGCAATACTGAGTAATTCTCCAAGGATTAGAAATGGAGTGTTGGGTGCAGATATCCTGTTTGGTCAGATGAGACCCACTTCTGTTCACACTCACACAAGATGCATAGCATTCATTTTAACCCAAGCAAATTCCCTTTCTTCCACCACAAACTCCTGTTCTTTTACATCTACACCTTAATCACTAAACTGTCATCCCTGATAAAGTCCTCTAAATAGTTTACTGATCTAGGAGCAACGGAAGGTGAATTTCACTTTACTTTGCCAGTGACTTGCCAGACATGCTTTCCCATTTGTTCTCTTCATGCTCCAGTTTTCCTTCTCCACTCCTGCGCGCTGCTTTCAGGTGGGCAGCTCAGGGAAGGAGTGTTCCCTCGCTAAGCATTACTATATGATCTAGCATAATTCAGCTCCATTTTTGGAATCACGGCACATTTGCAAAATGAAAGCAAGCAATATAGTAGTCCTGAATAATTCTGCTGCTTTAGCCAGAGAAAACAAGATTCCATACCCAGGGAAGTTTATTTTTTCCTCTGTTCAAAGTCTCAGTTATACCTAAATTGAATTTACAGTAAAATGTGTTACTTTTGTAAATGCTAGCCAGTATTAAAATGTAACTGCCTAAATACATAATATGCCTGTTTTTTAACTCTAAATCTATATCCCTAGTTTGGGTCTTATGATGACCAGAAATAAGTGTTGCAGAAAAATCTTAGAATCAAACTGTGCATGAAAAAAAAGGAGAAAAAAAATCACAACCACACTGTGTATTTCAAATGGCCTCTGTTATTCCATTTTTACAGTAGTACGCATGCAACAGACAGTAGAGAGAGCTAAATACTTCCAGAAGGCAATTTAGACCTCATATTGAGATGAATCACTTGAAGTATTTCTATCTCTCGTCACTTTGAAGATGATTACTTATCTTCACCTTTTATGCCTGGAATAAAAGCACTACTCAATTAGCAGCCTCCAGTCAGGTGACCTGAATGTCTCTCCTCCGCCTTTAACAGGGATTAACTTCTGCCTGTGTTAACAAAGACTTGATGTCCTTCAGCAAAAATGACTGTACATTCTGTCCTCTTTTTTTTTTTTTACCTCTCTTCCTTTCTTTTCTTAATCTTTTTAAATACATTAGCTGCACAGATTATTCATTTGGATTGTATAAGACATTTAATTTTTTTTGCCCCGAGAAGCTTCAGTTTTGGTAAAGATATTCCAGCCTAGAGTAGGAATTGGAGTCCAGGGACCTAAAGATCATTCCACTGCCCAAGCTTAGCACAAACACAGAGTTGCTTTAAGTGTTAACAATAACTGACACTGCCATAGAAGACTGCTAATCAAAGCAAACCCAAGAATCATCAGTAAAATATACTAACATTCAGTTAGAAAAGTAAAATAGTTGTTGCAGGACCTATGGAATAGGACAATAAGTTTTGGTCACCAGCAGGAAGCTAGAATATTGCTTTATGTGAGCCTGTAAATACAGATATTCATAAACAAAGTATTTTAAACTGCTTTTATCTATTAAAAAATAAAGATGCTAGACAACTTTCCAGGCTTTGAATCTTCTCTTCCTGGACCCAGAGAGCAATTTATAAGAAAGCACTGTCACTGTAAGAGCGATTTGCCAAAAAAAAATTTAAATCAAGCGAAATATATGATATCTCTGAAATTTCTTTATGATATTATGTCTGTCTTTGGTATTTTGAACTCTTTTTGGTGAGAAGACAATGATGCCTTAGAACTACAGTCATAAAAACAGCTATCAGATTCCTATATTACTTCAATACTGTATTAACTCTATTACTTTAGCTAACTATAGCAAAATAAAACTTACCTTAAAAATCAAATCCTTTTTCCCATAGCGAAGCTCTTTCAGCTGGGCTTGGATCTTTTTTGACTGGAAGTAAGGATAATAAAATCAGTAGATTTTTATTTCAAGTATTTACTTAGAATTTAGAATCAGAAATTAAATATAATTTAGATCAGAAAAAAAGTAGCAACTTCTGACAACAGCAAAAACTATATCAGCCTTAAAATGTAGAATGTTAACCAAAATCAAAGTCAATTGCTTTTATAGGGTAGTGTGTATAAAACTAGGCAAAAATATCATGGACAATGTAGAATGGCCCTCACCTAAAGAATATACACGAGTTAGCACTATTGTGAACAGCTGTTTGGCTTACTCATTTTAGACAAGAGAAGATAATACCTTCCACGAAGCATAGCTGAAGGTATCACCTTCAAAATAAAAAAATCTTCAAAATAAAAAACTTGGGTAACCAGGTCCTTCTGGAGTGGGCTCACGTTTTCTCTAGCCTTCCTTTTGTCATCGTTGAACCTATTTACCGTTTTCTTGTTGCACTTGACATCCTTAGCCAGATTTAATACTATCAGGGCTTACGTTTTCCTAGCCTGATCCCTGGCTGCTCGGACAGTTTCTCAGTATTCCTCCAAAGCTACCTGCCTTTGCTTTCATCCTGTGCAGGCTTTCTGCACCTGAGTTTGTCCAGCAGCTCCTTGTTCATCCGTGCAGGCCTCCTGGCTTTTTTGTCTGACTCCCTTTTTGTCAGGATGCATCATCACTCCTGAGTTTGGAGGAGGTGATCCTTGAATATTAACCAGCTTTCTTGGGCCCCTCATCCATCTAGGGCTTTACCACATGGTACCCTACCAAGCAGATCCCTGAAGAGGCCAGTCTGCTCTCGGCAAGTCCAGGGTAGTGAGCTTGCTCTGTGCTCTCCTTGCTGCTCTAAGAATCTTGAACTCCATCATTTCTTGGCCACTGCAGCCAAGGCTGCCCTTGAGCTTCACGTTCTCCACCAGTCCCTCCTTGTTGGTGAGAACAAGGTCCAGCATAGAACCTCTCCTTGTTGGCTCCCGCTTCATTTGGAGGAAGAAGTTAGCATCAACACATTCCAGGAAACTTGTGGATTGCTTCTGCCCTCTCCAAAACATACTGGAGTGGCTCAAGTCCTCGGAGAGGACCAGGGTTTGGAAACTTGAGGCTGCTCCTGTCTGTCTAGAAAAGGCCTCATTCACTCACTCTTCCTGGTTGTGTGGCCTGTAGTAGACCACCACTACAATGTTACCTATCCCTGCCCTCCCTTTAATCCTGATCCATAAGCTCTTAGTTGCCTCCTCATCCGTCACCGGGTGCAGCTCCATGCACTCCAGCTGGTCACTGACATAGAGGGCGACACCCCCTCCTCATATTCCCTTCTTGTCTTTCCTAAGTATATAATAAGAAATGAGGATTTGTTTTATACTACACCCAACTATCCAAGGAGCGTTATTTCACCGTTTATCTAAGAATCCTGTCAAAATAACATTTTTTAAAATAAAATACAGTCTCAGCTGATAGTAAATTTTCTCACATTAGTTAATGCCAAACGTTTAGAACTCCTCGGAATGCGGAAGAAATCTATTCCACATTTACTGACACAGCACATCCATGAACATAACATAGTACAGATGGTAATTTATCTTTCATACATTCGAGCTTTTAGAAAGGTTTGACGTCCTTCCAATCGGTGCAACTAAATTCAGTGACAGACTTTTGGGAAGAACTCATGAGTCTAATGACAAAATTTTAAACTTGCTTTAAGTATTTAAGAAGAAAGGCCAAATTGGTGATTGTATTCCGTAAAATCTGAAACAAATAGCAAAGATTAGCTCAGTTCACTTCTTTCTACTTTAACCATATCTGCTGTTATTTCATCTACACAGCAGAATGTGCCAATCGCCTGCATTCAGTAGTTCTGTCCTCTCATCTGGACAATGCAGTTAGTAGAGCTATGGAATATATTCCACATCAACTGAAGACCAATGAAAAAGCCTTAACCAAGTTCAATTGCTCTAGGAGTTGTGCTGGGGAAGTATCCAGGTTCTGCGATACACAAGATATCCAAAACGGCTATAGAGGAATCTAAGGTTTAGGATTAAGGTATCACTCATTTAGTAAATCACAATCTTGTGATGAAATTAAGAGTTATAGTGCTAAATGTATTCAGTGTGTAATAATTGGCTCAAAAGCAAGTATTTTGTAATTTTTTGTGATAAAATTCTTCTGCACTTCTAGAGAGGACTTAAACTGACACCTTTGAGTGCAGCCAGCTGGATAAGATCATCATTAGTTTGATAATGATGTATAATCCATAGCATCTGGGAATATCTCCCTGGCATGTTTCCCTTTCTGTGTCCTGAAAAGTCTGAAATTTACACTACACCTTCCTCTCTCCAAGTATCTGAATTTTTAGAGAAGAAAAGGCAGTAACATAAGATGTAAAGGATCACAACAAGCTCCCGCCTACCCAACCGGACAACAAGGAATGAGAGGGCACACTAAAACTGTGCGCATGCAGTCAGAGAGCAGAACAAAGAAGGAGCTTCCTGGCTGTCAATTCTATCCATGAAGGGTATTTGACATAACAAGTGAAAGGATCCAGTTTTCACACAGTCATTCTGCTGCGTGAGCATAGTACTTAATTAAAAAGCAGAAAATACACTGTTTCTCTGGCTGACACCATCTAACTGACAAAACAACAACAACATGATGCTCCGGTAGCATCTTCACTTGTTCTAATGGCACCAGCCCACTTAAAAGCCGCAAATTTGCTAGGATGATTCATAAAGTCTGAGATTCTTAAGGTTTAAAATATAACTGACAATCTGCTGCCTTGAGAGTCAGCTAGCTTACATTCAGTTTTCTGAAATTCTCTGACAGCAAGGCTTGTCACACTACACTAAGTTTAATTTAATCTTAGGCTTCTCCCTGAGATTTAAAGATTTATGTTGCAAATATTAAAGGAGACATAATCAGGGAAAAGATCTTCAAGTTAATTACCAAACATTCAAGATGTTTTACAGCTAGGAAAAACAAACTTGAAAAAGAGGGGAAAACAGAAATCTATGTTGCACATGCTGCCGATTTTTTTAAGCAGTAAACAAGGTAGAAAATGTATTTGTATCCATATACTGTGGAATGCCTGAAAGCAACAATGGTGATATAGGAAGATAACATGAATTTTAACAATGAGAGAAAAAAAAAAACCCAAACCCTATTATTTCCTACCCCTAAGGATTTCTCAGAAATAGAGGTTGTAGATCTTCAGTTAGGCTAAATAGGTAATATAACTAGAAATCACTACTTTGACCTTTTACTTTTTGACCTCTAAGCTAAAAAGTACAGCCTTTAATGAAGAAACGTTCAACAATAATTGTGAACACTTCAGTCAAGAAGAAAAGCGTTGTGCTTCTGCTTCATCCTGGCAAGGTGCAATGACTTCCACAGAAGTTATAAATGCAAAAAACCATGCACAGGTCATGTGAGTAAATCATATTCATATATAGTAAGGTACAGTAATAGCCTCTTTCATGAGAAGTTAAACAGCTAGAGGGTCTGCTCACATTAATGCAGTTACTTGTACATCTACATATACGCAAAAAATTAGGGCTTCTGTATCAACTGTCTTTGCCAGCTCAGTCTTCAATAGAGGGGAGACTTTTTTCGCTGTATTTTCTAAAGTGACACCTTTTCCCTCAAAGTAACATTCAAGGAATCAATATTAATCAGTCTTTCCTGTCTCGATAAATTATTTTTAAAATGCCTTTCAGCTATTCCTGTCTTATTCTACGCATGGAGACCTTAGAAAGGGAGTCAGTTTTGTATATGTTATAGAAGTATAAGATACATCTACAGAGCTATACACACATTTCATAAGCAGGCTCAAAATTATTTTATTTGTCTAAAGCTTGCTTTCTAATATATTTGAGTTGCTTCTAGTGAAGTCACAGAAATGAGATGAGAGCACTTTAGGAACACTCACCATACCTGCATAATATATAACCTCCACCAGAATTTCAGTACAAACAACTCTGACTCAAGCTTCATTTGGGTATTTTCAATTTCGAATACAGAGTAATCTTACTTACCTCTTCTGCATGAATACCACAAAGCTTGTTTCCTGACAGGAGCTTATTTTTGAGGCTTTTGTTCTGAGAAAATAATAATAAAAAAAAAACAAAAAACAGTTTTATTACAGAGAGTTACTGAAATATTAAGGGAACCTTTAAATATTTGATAATACTTGTTTTACTTTATACATCGATAGCACCTTTAAGTCACCAGCAAAGACACAGATAAGAACACAAGATAGTTAGATAGTTGCATCATGGCACAATACACTCTTACAGAATTCTAAAAGGCCATGACTTTACATTAAAATCTGCTTTCACAGGAGCAGGACTACATATATAAATCTCCAGAACACTCCAGCAACTGAAAGCAACTTATATGATACGCTGAGTTAAAAAAAAAAAAAGGAAGAAAATCCCTCTAATCCTTACCTGCTGTCAGCGGCGTAGATGAATATAATTTTCAGCAAATTATTACAAAAACTGAGTAAAAGGGCCAAGGTCTCATCAGTCAAATCTGATGATTGAATTCATGGGATCTTTTTGCTAAATTTCATAATTTAAAACTGTAAGTAGAAGGTTATCTACCCAACAGCATTTTGTCGACTCAATATGCTTTTTCATGTAGGAGTTTTAAATGCATTTCCACTAATTTCCAGGGAAAACAATAAACCTCAATAAAATGAATTTTCAATAGTCTGGTAATTCCTTCTGCACTCATCACTCATACTATCCCATAATTGACAGTCAAGGGTAAAGACCGATCTGTAATGTGGACATCTTTCAAAACTGTGCAGAACTACAGATATTCAATAAGCAGATCTTCAAGTGCTGGATATAACATGCTTACACTAAAAAATAAATTAAAAGGACACAGAAAACTCCTTCTCCTGTGCTAACAAACTGTAAACACATATACAGAAACCTAGCCCACCACGTTTAAGGAAAGTATATTTATTACTGAAAAGCAGTATCTTTCTTGAATATTGTGTACAAGAATGAACTGGCATTAGATAAGAAATGGTAATTCCATTCAGGACATCAGTTCAAATAGGTCCACATCCCACTGAATCACCATAAGGTTTATTTCCAGAATCTTGTGGCCTTCATTGAAAAAATTTATTAAAATGAAGGAAAGAAAACTACCAATTCCATTCGAAATCTCCACTGAACAATTCCCAAGTAATGAGAAGATACAGCATCTTGTTTCACATTTCACTGTTGCTATCTACCATGTACCGATACACACTGCTGCAGAAACAATAAATCTTTTCCCGCTGTTTGACATGGACACTCACAATTCTGTAACTCAACAAAAAGTAATTGGGATGTTACTTTGAATGAGACAACCCATATTCTGCCTCGTAAAATATGATATGCAAAGGGCTGGGTGTTCAGGGAAGGAGAAAAAATGTTGTTCTCATAAGTCTCACAGTTGATTACTTTTTATTCTTGGTTTGAAAACGATGTTGTAGCTAATCACAGAGTAGCACCTTATTGTACTAACCAATGTAGAAATCCAGAATGAAAAAACCAGCTCTGCAAAAGGGGAATGGGTAACAGATACGAGATGAACAAAGATAAATCAAACAGAAATCAAAGAGACGAGGCACACCCAGCATATACGAGCTATATTGTACTGTGATCACTCAGTACATGTGACTGGTTTTGCGTGAAAGCAAGCATTTACCTCTTGGGATGCTGGCCAAACAGATGCAGCCAAGGCACTGTTTCAGTGGGGAATTACACTTAATTAATGCAGGAAGTAAAGGCATGACTTTGTTTTGATTAACTAGCCTCATTATCCTCCAGCCCCCCTAGTCTGATGATGATTTGTTTAGATAACAGATTTTATCCATATTTCAGAACCAAACAAAGAATGACTTGTAATCCTTACATTTTTAATCCTTTATCTGTGTTTTGCCAAGTGCAAGCTACTGTAAGAAATAATTCTATTGATACCTTAACAGTTCACAAATAGCTTCTACACATACTGTTTTGAGAAGGCCCTGCAGTAACCCAGAACGTGAAGGACAGAACACCTACCACCTTCAAAGGATACACACTGTATTAGATGGTTGTCACAAATTTCACATTTTGTGCCAAATTAATGTGGAAAAAGAATATAGTTCAAAACCAACTTGATGAAGATATTTTAAGTTAGGAGAGGGACTCTCTTTTGGAGGTTTCGATAGGTTTAACAGGATTTTGCAGCCTGTCTCACTATCCAGCCTACGAGCAACAAAACAAACCCAAGGGTTACCAGAACACAGGCAACGCAGACGTCAGTTAATCTGCATTTAATAATGTTTTTAGAAATGAGAGCATGCATTAAAGTTACAATTATCAAGAGCATAGTAAGTAGGAGCTTGTCAGAGGCAGATGACAACTTCTTGCTTACAATTTGAGTGATTTGATGTTAGTTAGCAAATCACACGCCACTGTCAAATATAGCTTTTCATCCTGATTAATAGCCATAATTTCTACAGCGGAATGTGAACTATACCAGAAAAAATATGTGAAGTATAACAGAGTCTGATTTGATCAGAATTCTGAATTAAATGATGCAAAATGAAGAGTCTGATCAGGTACGTATTCTGTAAGTTTACTAGAAAAAGGCCACTCAAAATCAGATCAATTAATCAATGAGATTTTTAGGTGACAAATACCTGTTGAGTCAGGACAGAAGTTCTGACTTCTAGGTCTTACATATGGATTCAGGATTCTTGTTTTCCTATTAAGTGTCCATCAAAGAACAACAAGTAAGTTAAACTAATTAGAATTTTACACAGTGTTTACCTCAAACATTTTGTTATCAAGTACTTGAATGAAAAAGGTCTTGGACATTTCAATTTAAAAAAAAAAAAAGTTTAAGGAATGAATTGAGTGTCTCTAAACGCACCCTTAATAGCCCCTTCCAAAATTATATAGAATAATGATTTTAATTAGACATGGCCTTTTAAATTTTGAGAAAGGATACCATTATATTCAAAATAAATAGGTATTTTAATGTATTTGAACATCTTGGAAAGCTTACAGCACAAACTATTAGCTGGAATGTGTGCATGTAATCACATCATTAAGCCAAGTTACTGTAGTATCTAATTCTTAATTTACCAAATCTTTTAACACATTTGCACCAGTAGTTTCAGTGCATCCCTAATTCAGGTGCAGAGAACTGCTGTCAGTGGCTCCCTCTCGTCTCTTCCCTCGCAGTCAATTCTCACTGTCCTAGCAGCTACACAGAGGAAACAGTACCACACATGAGTATGGTGTCTGTCAGTGTCCTCCAAAAAAGCGAGAACGCTTAATGACAACCTGTCAGATTTGTTAACAAATTCTTCACAGAGCTTCCATACTGAAAATAGAAAGCTTTCTACCTCATTCCTAAATAGATTTGTCACATAATCCCCAGGCTTCTTTTTCCTCCCCACACCTCCTCTCCCCTTTCCTTGTGAATTTTGTTTGAGTTCTGATCTTATTTTCTGTGTGTGAGGCCAGGCTCAATGGACACTGAATTCACTGTAAGAATATTGACAGTAACCCTACATTTAGGTCACCCAAGTCTCCCACCGAAGGAGCTGTAGCATCATAGTTTCTTCACCGCTGTGCCTTTGGAAGCTGCAAGGAAAAAGCACCCTTGCTCACTGGATAGAGAAGTATAAATTCCTTTCTGTTCCTCACTTTGATAATAATCCTTTCACTTCTGGCATTATCTTCTTGAATCAAAGACCAGTAGCTGGCCAAACTAATCACCACATGTCTGGAGAGACGCACCCATGTCATTACAAAAGCAGTAATCCCTACTGACAGATTGAGACCGCCAGCTGTCCAGAGAAGGGGGAAAGAGGAAAAAAAAGTGGTCCTTTTTTTCATACTGTTAGAGAATTTTACTAACTTTTATCTCAATGAAATTCAAGTCTCCTTCCCTCTCCTTTTTCCTCTCTACAATATCAAAACATAACGGCGGATAGATGTGAGGGTTTTATTTTTGTTTTAATTCTCATCTCTCTATTAGAAAACTTGGACAAAGACTCAAAAAAAAAAAAAAAGCACAAGTATACACTTAAAAGCTCAATAAAAACTTTTACAATTGCAGTTTTAGTTTCTTTTCTGCAAGCTCATTTTATTAAAATCGTTGAACATAAAGCTACACGATATATTTTTCTTAACACCCCCTCCTCATTTAGCATATACAATAAAGACCTCATGAGGAAAGAGTCACAGTTTATAGGCACTGTTAAATGTGATAAACTACCCCTGGGTCCACTTTAAAGTAGTTTACCATCATTGTAAAACTGAAGTTAAAGGGATTAACATTTATCTGATGTGTCATATATTCTGCTTACAGAAGGGTAAAATTATGCCATTGATATGAAAAAAGTACAGATTTTCAGATGCCATTTTTTGAAGCTAGGTTATCCTGACCTCTGGCCACACAAATGAGTGTCTTCATATTCTTATGTTTATATTTCATATTTCAAAACACCCGTATTAACTTTTTGAAATAGCATCAGGATCTCAACCCAGAACGAACAAACAATACAATGCAGGCATCATCGGTACAAAACAAGTTTAGGTTGCCTGCCAGCCTTTGAAAGCACGAGGATACTAAGTATGTTCAAGGAAAGAAAATCACTTTCGCTCTCAGAAAATTATTCCCAGCAATCAACTTCAATTCAGACATTTTATCTGAGGTCTGACAGCACTTGTTTGTTGTATACAAGATAAAGTTGGCTCTGCCTCCCCTTGATGAATAGCGCAAATCAGAACCTGCTGAGTCCCTGCTCATCATTGGAACATTTCTCTCTTATAGACATCCTATTAAAAGAAAAAAAAAAACAAACCCAAGAACAACAAAAAAGCCTGAACTCTGCACAGCAGGAGAGTCAGTGCCCGTTGCCTAGATGAACTGTTATCCATCTCCTGCTAAACCACAGCAGTTCACTGCACCCTTAGGAGGGAAATCAGAAGACAGCACCAGACCAAAATCAAATATCTGGACTTATCTGATCTCGCAGTGTATTGGCACCCATTTTGCTTTAGACATTAACTTTGTATTTCATGACAATGAAAAATGCTTTATATAGCATGGAACAGTGCAGCTATTTTAATCCCAGCAGGGTTGCCTCAGCCCTTCATCTTTCCTAGACAGATAAATTGAGTTTCCTGCACTCTACTATGTGAGGTTTTTCAGATAAGACCTTAAGGTTTGCAGCTCTACCTTGCCTTTATGGTCACTGCGACTTTTTGGAAGAGAAGTTTGCCTTGATATTCTTGAGGTGGTTTCGAGTCTCTTTTCCCCATAGTTTTCCAGTGGTCAAGTGTGCCAAACAGGTATTTTCGTACACACAATGCATATATGAACTGCACACTTTTCACATCTGTCTGGATCCTAAACTCAGAAAGCATCATTGTCACTCTAGCTCTGAATTTCTGGAGAAAGCCCACTTTCACCAGGGCCAGGCTTCAGCTTCTCTGTGCTCAGAAATGCTCTCCCGACACCTCTGCCTGCGCTGTACTCGGGAGGCACATGCAACACGCATAGGCTGACAGCCAAACTGGATAACCCTAGCAAACATGTCACGCTGCTGCTGCTGTAAACTCAGACATATTTAGATTTTTAATGTCTTGGTTTGGTATTTTTTTTCTGTAACCTGCTCCCGTGCCTTACACTCTTACGCTAGAAATCAAGCCAGACAAGAACAAGTTTCTTCAAACAAACAGCATACATTTCTTTTAATCTGCCTATCTGTCCCTTCCAATATTAGAGCTGACATTTCTTCTCCTGAATTTCAGGTAGTTCACCTGAGCTGGAGTTGTTGATGAGCAACATGCAAAAATCTTCTACTTGAGCCTTTAGCAAGAGTTTTGTGTTGACTGCCACAGGACACAGGTACAACTATTTAGAAGCACACTATTTCCATGAATCCCCATGCAGTGAAAGCATCACCACAGTCTTTTAGTGAACCAAGTACAGACTTTAGTTTTTTAGTTGAGAAGTCCAAATATTCATCTGGAATAACTTGTACTCCAAGGAAGCATGCAGAGAAAACAAAGGGCAGAGTCAGAAACATATCTAGGTGCACAGAGCTTCCCTCCTAAGAAAAACAAGTTTTGTTGGTATCCCTTCACCTTTGCGCATGTATGACAATTATGCATAGCAACAGCCTAACCTTATATCAAAGTTTCTGCTCTTTCCTTATGTCTGAGGCACAACAAGGACATTCTGCAATTGTGCCTGGTGTAATCCCACCATGTAAAACTGAAATGTAACATCTCTATCTTCTATCTTTACTTTATCAGCCTGCTAACATTTGCCAGACGACAACACTGATAACTTCAGGCACCTGCTTACATATGCACCACAGCTACTCAAGTCCTACCTTGACAAGTTTGTTGTGGGTGGCCTCTATTATTGCTGTGCATCACCTCCAAAACTCTCCATTAAGGAAGTTCTGATTGTTTTACACTACTGAAGCAGCATGAGGCTGTCTGAAAACATTTGCTGGGTCATAAAGTAACTGCTGCAACCGTGACAGCGTAATGTTAAATGAACCAGAGTAAGGAATTTTAGAATAATAATAACAATAATAAAAATAAAAGCATACATTTTGAGTATTTGGGGTTTTTTTTCCCCAATATCTTTATCTCTTTCTCTAAATATAAACATGAGGATAAATATTTATATATAATATTTAAAGTCATAACAAGCTTATACATTGCAGCACCTTGCATTGGATCCACTATAGACAGTACATGTTTAATTGCAATCCCATCTTATCATGCAAAAAGAAGGGGAAGTATATCACAGGAAAGCACTGTAGCATGTGTTGAGGTTTAATTCCATCTTAACTGTGGAACAGACCAGTGTGCAAAATGTGAGCTGCTCAAAAGGAAACAGCAGCTTAGAATAGTCAGAAGTGTCTCTCTCTATAAATAATGCATTTCATCTGTTGCCTTACAATACTGTAATGCAAATATAGATTGAAGATGAGCTATTCCAGCCTTCCTCATGCACATGCTCTTTTCTCAGAATCTTTCACTATATTTTAACTTCTTAATGTTTTCACACAGAAAGTCTAAACATTGGCTTCTCCATAAAAGTTCATCCCTACGAAAAAATTAATTGTTTAAGTGGGATTTGTGTCTCTAAAATGCACATTGATAGACTGCACTGAAAAATAATTGTTTGATGACCTCATGGGAAGGTTTAATTCACAGTCTAGTTGCCAAAAGTATTAGTATTTGCACCACTCAGTTGCCCAGATAACTCGTTGCAGGCCAAAACAAGTCATCCAGATCTGTAGCTCTTTTTGTGTCCGAGACGTCACTCAGAACACAGGTAAGCATAGGAGTACCAGACTGGCATAACACTATTCTGCCCCTGCACAAGATGAAGTGTTCAAGCGTTCTTCAAAGGCAGACAGATTCAAGATATCCTCCTACCATGTTATTCACTGACAAACCATTAACATTCTGAACAGGATTAGAGAACTGCTCATGTGTTTTAAAACTTCAAACACTTTTATAGAATGAGTTAAAATGCTGATTTTCCACAGCAGTCCTTTACATTAAAAACGTGTGATGGGATCTAAGGAATCAAGTCACTTTAGGACTCCATCATTCATGATTGTTATTAGAAATACTTGTGCTCTGAATTCAAGAGAAATTCATAATGCAGTAACTCAGCCCCCAGCTATCTAGCAGACTCTGGGACTAGCTCTTCTTCAGGTAAAAACTGAAAAGCCCTTTAAAAAGCCCGATCAAACTATAAAAAATAATTTTAGCAGTGATTGCTACATTTAAATTGTATTTAAACTGTTTTACTACACTTAAAGATGTGGGGGTTGTTTCCAGTCACTATTTTGAATTGCATGTCTCCAAGTCACAATAGGTTTTGTTGTACAGCTGTGGTCTAAGGTGAGATTTACTTGTCCAGTCCTCGCAAACAGAATCACTTGGAGAATGATATTTATTCAGAATGCTGCAATTCATTCCTAGTGAACAGTTATTAGGGAGTTATAGTCATTCCTTCTGTTTTCCAGGTGGAGTTTAGAGTCTTCACTATGATCTGTAAGCAGCTTGTCTCTCCCTGCTATCACCACCAAGTACCGATAAAGTGAAATAAAATCGGTCATAGCGTATCTGAAGTAGAAGGGACCCATAAATATCACAGTCCAACTCCCTGCTCCTTGCAGGAGTACCTAACGCTAAACCATATGACTATGAGTATTGTCCAGATAATCCTTGACATCTGACAGGATTGGTGTCATGACCGCTTCCCTGGGGACACCGTTCTCGTGACCTATCACCCTCTCAGTGAGGAACCTTTCTCTAATGTCCAACCTGAACTTCCCCTGACACCGCTTCATTCCATTTCCTTGTGTAAATAAAGTGAATGTAAAAAATGTAAATTAAAAAGCAATTTAAAAAAATAAGAGCAGTGGAGACAGATCTGCACTGTAAAAGAAACATTACAGTACCACTGACACTTCTCTAATATTTGGGAACTTGCTTCACTCTTCCTTAACCCATAGATTTTATTTTTATCTAAAATAACAGAAATTTGGCAACTTTTCATGCTGGCTAACACACACACTTGAATATTAATATTCTGCCAGAGTGTGCAAACATGTACCCACAGACAAAAAGATTGTTTCCTGATTGACTATTTCTGTTTATAGGGTTATGATGCAGTATGTCGGTACATACAATTATTTCTGTGCATGTTTTGAATTGATTGAGGAAAAGAATTCTCTTAATCCCCCATCACTCAGAAACAGTTGATTTTTACATTACAGCAATGGATCAGTGTACTGGGCCGAGCAGTCTTTTCTTCCCAGGGTGTTTTTTGCCTTTCAATTGTGAGGCTCAAAGCCCATTTATTTTCCTTATCTCTAAGTAAAGATGATACACAAAAATATTTATTGTACCGATTTAATTTTCAATTACACCTTTCCAGTCATTTCAACAGGACTTTGTTATAGGAAAGCAAATGTCACGTCTAATTCTTTCCATGTCAAATATCTTAATTAAAACCATAGCAGCACATTAAACATAAATTCTGCAAAGTGGGATTCTATCTCTGAAATAAAGATTAGTTGCCTATACCATGCAGGATTATCTAGAGGAGAAACCTGACGGTCCTTTGATCTTTCCCTGCAGTAGAGGTGGCTGAGTGCCCTGGGGATGGTTTGTGGGATCAACAAAGCAGAATACCTAGTTAGGTAGATGTTAGCCTGAAGCTCCTTCTTTTCAGTGGTTTGACATTTGTGAACAGAATGGGAAAAAGAAGCTGGTGCTGCTGCGAGCTGCAGGTTAGGCTTAGGAAAAAAAAAAAAAAGAAAAAAAATCAACAAAAACGTGAAAGGTCTATTAAGGCAAGGTGACAGAAATGAAAAGAGCGTGCTGGATGTAACAAAACATTTCAATAAAAGTGATGTATATATAAAACACATTTCTGACTTCCAAAAAAAACCAAGCTGCTCTATTACTAGAAGTGGGAAGGGTCACAGAGCTCTGTTACATTTTGCCCTACAACTTCACTTTTTCTGCTGTACCAGCAGCAGGGGATGAAATGTTGCATTAAGCATATTTTAGAGCCTTGCATGTTTACATCCCGGAATTGTCAACATCTGTCTTAAAACAGAAATAGCGTAGTTATGAAAGGAGAAGGGCGTGAGATGACTAAGGAGTACATTTATGCTGCTCGCTGTGGAGTTATATCACTCAGGTTTGCTTTAATATTAATAATCTCTGTCTCTTGAACTCTCTCTGTAGCAGTGCACTGAGTATTTGTTGTTGTAAAACTTTTTGGTCAATATATTTAATTTTTAAAAGAAGTTTTTGCAACTACAATCTACAGACATACTAAAACATTCATCAGTTGTTTTGAAGAGGCTACTACAATATCTTTCGATCAGGAAACAGATATCCCTGAGGCAGTTCTACTGGTTTGACTCACATATTAAATGTATTTCCACCATGTTGTGCTTATTCAATACTCTGAGATAAGTACCTACATAGCAGGTCCTAGATAATACCTTCTTCTCGCCTATGTCCTGGTATGGTGTCTCCACTCATAGAATACAAAGTGATTTCCAGAACCATAACAAATTTTCCTGTTTAGGTATTTCATCACTTTTTAAAATACTACTTTCAATTCAAAAATTCCATGAAGGAATTATGACCAAGGTGATATGCTTGTAAGGGCAGAGTTCACATCAGGAGGCAATGCAGTGCTGCCTCCATCTTTGGAACAGATGAAGCAGAAATGAGCTCACATTCTCTTCCATCTAGTTAAGCAAATTATGGTAGAAATTTAACACAACCAGTATATGTGTAGCAAAACCATAAGCCACACCTACGTGTCTTCAAAACATCAGAAACGTAACCTAAATATCATCTACTGTCCTACTATACGAGCTGCAGGCAGCAACAGAAGCTCTACTCATGTCTGAAGCCGGCAGGACATGAGATATCTTCAGCCTTCAAGTGGCCCAGTTGCATCAGCAGGGAGATTGTGCCATCTATAAACATAATGGAGTAAACAAGCAAACAGCTCACTTAATGCAAATAGAAGCACAGGAGAGTTTGTGTAGGCCATTAAGGGTACTCTTACTTTACTGGCACGGAACTCTAATAAATTCATCATTAATCTTTAATGATTTCCTACAAGTCATTCAGCAAGATGAAGCAGTCAGGAGCAGGATCTAATTCAGAGGACACAACTTGCATTTATGAGCCATTAACACTATTTCTTCAGGAATCACTGACCTACCCATGAAGGTCAACTCGCCTTTTTATGCCATGGTCCTTCCACTTAGGAACGAAGGAGGAAAGAAGTATAACCTAATTTAAACTGAGCTACTTTCCCCATGTTATGGGAAAGTGTTTCTCCCTAGTTAAGCTCAACACAGCAATATCAGATATAGATACTTCTTACTGAGCTCCCAAAGTTCTTATGAAAAAATAAAAAAAGGCTCTGAGTACAGCTTAAACTTCTCTGGTTCTTTGAAATTATTCCCGCAATATATATCCATCTGTAGATAAACTAACACATTTTTTCAGGTTGATGACTTGATTCAGTATTGATGTTCTGCAAAGGACAAAGGGAATTTGTTGATCATTTACACTGGACAACATAATTAAATGACAGAAGCTGTACTGTGAAATTACACAGACCACCATTCTGAATTATATTAAAAAGGACAAATCCCCAAAATTTAAAGTATCAAAGCACACATGTTGTTTTCCACTATGAATGTCTGCCCAGTAGGTTATAAAATTTGGCAAAGGCCTCCAAAATCTGGCAGTGAACTGTCCCTGCAAAATAAAGGCATTTACTTCACTTTTCTGAAAAAAAAAAATGCATTACTAGTACTTTGCTATGTATTTTAATATATACTGAAAAGTAAGGTAGTATTCAAAAGAAGTGTCCTCCTCTCTAATCAGACTGTTAGTCTTTACTGTTATGTCCTGGCATTTTGCTTTTGTGCACATTCCAAACGTCTATTAGGGATAATGTTTTCTGAACAGCTGCAGCGATGTAAAAGCTGTGAAAAGTAATTTCCCTCAAAGTACTAGGGCCATTTACTGTATTTGAATGTCAAAAAAAATTTTCTATAAATCTTGATTAACTTCATATCCTGTTATTTCAAGCAGTGTGGGACTGCTTAATAGTAAAACTTCCTCTAAACTTATTTTCATAAATTATTTCATAATCCATTCAGTTCAAGCTATGATTAGCACTATACGTCAGAATCTCAGCCATGATTCCAGCTATTTTACAATGTTCAGCACGTTGAATTAGCATCCCTAAAACAGCATCTTGCCTTTCCTTACTATGCTTTCACCTTCCCAAAGCAGAGGGGAAATGGCAGAATATATTGCATTCTGATCTATTTTAACTGTCCTTTGACGAGTCTTGGTAAGACCAAAAAATGTACATTTTTAGGGCCATTTCCAAAATAAAACTACAATGTTTCAGCCAGTCTATTGGACTAGCTTTACTTTGGTGACGTCAAGTGTACATATTGCATTTTATGAATCATAATGCCTGTAGTTACACTGTAAAATACTGTAATAAACACAAGCAATGAATTAGAAGAAAAAACAAGCTTGTAATATCAATGATAAACTACATGTTCAACTACACGCACACAGAGAAGAAAAGGCTAGATGGGAAAAATCTTTGCCTACCTTAACCTCAGAAACCACTTCTTAGTCATCTGACATAAAAAGATCTGTACAGTCAAAATGTGTCAAGAGAAAACTTGTTTTTAAATGGAAAACAAACATAGCCATGAATAATCTGAAGTTCAATCTGCAATCTTGCAGTTACATGGTTATATTATATAAGCGATAAATCAGATGTTGTTTCCAAGCTATAATTTCAGCAATGGAATACTCAGACATTTCGGATGGGAGCCACCACTTAGTCAAATGGACTGGCTGAATGTTCCCAGACACTTCATCTACCAATGATGGCCCATCTATACAGCTGTTCATGCTGGCTACGAAAAGGAGTCTAGATTTTTCCTCATATCTACTATTTTTTTCACCTTTGCTTCAAGTATACAAGTGAAAGCCATTCGGAAAGCTTGGAAATACCTAATAGAGAACAGAACATGCATGTCAATGGAAATTGTAGGATTTGAGTGTTCACCTCCTGACAACAGCCAGTGCCTGTGAAGTGGGACTAAGAAATTACTTCTACACCAGGTAGCAATGAAAGGACCTTGCTTTCAGCGTTTGACTTTGCAAGCTGTGTTAGCAAAGTATTTAAAATCTTCTCTGAAGAAGTCCCAAAGGAACTACATGATTTTAGATTCATGCTTGAATGGCATCACAGTTTAAAATATTTAGCACACAAAGCATACTTTGGTAAACAATACAGCCAGTAAAATGATGCTACGCTCTTATCTTCTGAACTAGAGACTGCTCTGGTTTTTAAGCATAGGAGAGTGGGCTGCAGATGGAAACATATTTCTCTAAGTTTTTCCTTGCTTTAATAAGTGCAAAAAATCAGCATAAATTGTCAACGTATTATCACTCAAAATTATACTTAATTCAATAGTTTGACGAACGGTATTTACAAAATACGTTTGACTGTGGTTTATGTAGTTGAAGTGCAGTCTACATACACTGGCAAGGTATTTTTACAACTAGAAACATGGGTTATGAGAAACAGTCCTGCCGTTTCCTAGGTTTGTGTTCTTTGTTATTTTGCTGGACAGAATATAGGCATATTCATCATAATAGTAATTATTTTGATATTGATTCAACTAAACCATCACACGATCTTCTAAAAATAGAACTAAAAAAAAAATCTGTGAAATAAGAGACAGCTCTTCATCACTGCTATGCCTACATCAAAGCCGCTAAAACATTCAAAGGACTATCTATAAGCATAAGGAATGTTTATGTTCCTGTTTGAGATTATCATGATGCAAAACATTATGCTCAATGTGGTAACCGATGCGTAAAATTACATCAGAATTAATGTCTACTTGCACTTTCTCCAGATTCCTTGTGGATTCACAACTAAGATGGGAAAATGCTGGTGGATAGGAAAAACTGAAGAAATTCTATGCATCTAGGGAACAACTACGAATGCTGTGAAAACCTCATCTGGTCAAGACTAAAATGTTGCACATCCCAAAACAATAGAAAAGGAAGGTAGATTTGCCCTAGGAAAGACCAGGAAAAACACCAGCAAAACCAGAAGAGATTCAGCCAGATAGTTTATCCTTTAAGCATATGCAATGTCAGTCATGAGTTGAACACATCCCTTACGCCAAGATCTCAGCAGCGCTGGCTAACAACATCGAGTAATACGATAAGTGATGACAGTTATATATAAAACAAATCAAAACTCTAAGACCAAAAGGAGGAGACGGGAAGTATTCAATTTATCTGGTGATTCAAGAAGACTACGCACCAGGTCCATCGTTTCTATGTAGAGCCTTTAATTAACACACACAGAAATTTTCATGCAGCTGCATGAAATTTATGACTCGGTCTGAGATTTTAACTCTCCGAGCTAGCAAGTGTAGCTATAACCACGGAGAATATTGTTGTAGTATTCCCCCAGCATCAAAGGCTTCGCAATCCTAAAGGGGTATGCTTTCTGAATAAAGTACCAGGAAATGTGGCAAAGCAAAATAAATGGCAAATACACATTATTTATCCTTACATTAAGAAACCTCATTTACAGAGACAGAAGCAAAAGACATGAATGATACAAAGGCAAGGAAAGGTAAAGGATGTAAACAGCCCAGTACTGTTTACGGCTCCCATAAGAGGAAAAGGCCAAGTGCATCAACTATGGGCTCATTAGGTGCAGATTCTGGACTGACATGAAAACTGAAATAAGCTAAAAAGAGTCGATAAAGAGTAAGCACAAAAACAGCACAAAGAGAACCATATTTTTTTCAATACAGATCCAAATAGCTGCTGTAAAATTAGGTATCTTATCTGAAAATACTTTAATGAATTACACTGATGTAACGTCAAGCAAGTGTCAAACAACAGGTCTTCCTGGATTTGGTGTTGATCAACATTGTATAAAATCCAAGTTGCAAACAATTCTCACAGAAAAAGCTGTAACTGCACAGGTAAATAGTAAATGCTTGTTTATGTTCTCTCTCTCTCTCTCTCTGTTCTCTAGTCCTTCAATCCACAGTATTAAAACCTCATCTGACTAACACAGTGCTCCTGGGCAAGTCTCAGCCTCAGCAGCATTCAGCAGCTCATCTCCACCTCAGACTCACAAAATGAGAGTTGTGTTACGTCTCTTAGAGGCTGCGTAAGATCTAAGCTTGCCTTCTTTCTTAATGAGCGCAGATTCAATACCCACATCACCATCTTTTCAAAAGAGTGCTCTAGTCCTGCAGTGTTTGATATTTTTATGGTTGTGGAAGGAAAAATATAGAATTTTAATCTCCTCTAAGAAAGTTTTCCCACTTTGCACAAATCACATAAATATTCAGGACACTTGTTCCTAAGAAAGTACCCAGAAAAATCTGTGGAAGGATTAATTTTTCATCTTTTTTTTTTATTTTCTTTAACCCTACTTTATATTTCAATACTTATTAGATTTTTCCATTTTATTTTAGTTGAAACTGGATGCTAATAGGTTTGGACAAGAAAGTAAATTTGACAGTCAGCAGATTTCACATTAATACTTGTCTAGGACAAGAGAGAATGTAAAAATGTAATTTAACCAATCTGATGATATCAAATAGGATATTGGTCTGTCAGTCATAGGCAGGCAATCTAAGAAATGCATCTGCCCAGTACATTTAATAACTTTTATGCTCATATACTTTTCAGAAACATCTTAGAGATCTGGTTCTAGGTCACAGAAGGTGTAATTCTCACAAATGCTTCTTAAAGCTACAGCTTACTATGAATACTATTTAAAAATGGTTATGTTTTTATTTGCAAAATACATTTCAATATTTCTGAATGCGGATGGATTTTCAGAGGAGCAATCTTTAATGAACTTACTGCTCAACAGCTGCGTGTCTTGGAATCCATAATTATTCCTCAAAACTCCAAATCCCACTTCAATGATTAAAACTTTTCTTTGTCATTCCAAATTCCCACAGGTTCAGGATTTAAATTCACACACTCATATTTCTAGCAAATACAAGTAATTACACTTTGAAATACTAACAGCCAAGACACGACATAATCACAATGTAGACATTAAATCTTCCAAGCCAGGCAGGTATGTGATCCTATTCCAAGTTATGCTTATTGTATTTAACACAACTGATCATGTCTCAATTTATTTTGTTTAAGAAGAATTGGAATAATTAAGCAGAGAAATAAGGTATTTGGCAAGTAAGGAAAGGGGAAAATAAGGTACAGAACAATCAGCATCTGGATGAGACACTAGTGAAGAAGAATGACCAGCTGAGGTACCATCACCCACGCTGAAGCAAAGGCATTCATCTCAGAAGCGATGCTGATACCATGGCTTAACTAGAAGAGAATCCACAAACACTGATGCAAAGCTCAACAGATTGAATCAATGTAACTGCCCTAATATTTCACAAACTTCATTTGGGACTTTTAAGATGGCTGAAATGCCTCTGCTGAGTAGAACAGTTATGTAATCAAAGATTTGATTAGTAATTTATTAAAATTAGCAGGTACAAATCCTCCTTTTACACTGATATTTGTTAAATAAGAAGCCCAGTTCCTGAGATTGTTAAAAAAACAACCAACCAACCAAAAAAAAAAACCATTCCAAAAACCAACCACAAAACCCAAACCACCACCAAAACCAAACAAATAAAAGATGATGACAGAAGCTAAACTTTCACTTTAGGAATCATGAAATAAGAGATGAAGTCCGTATAAAAGACAATCGTTTCTCTAAGACACCTACTAAACCACAATACTCTCTTCCTTTCAAGCAAATGGTCTTGAATTCTCTCCGTAATTACATACTTCTGCTTACAAGCTTACAAAGACTAACAGCACTTCACAATACTGTGTTCCATGTCCTGTCTGGCACCTCCATTTCCCTTTGCAAGTAAAAGAGTTGCAGCATGAAAAACATAGAACACCATTTGAAAGTCAATCTTAATTGAATGGAACAAAGTAATATCACTTGGTCTGTGTTAAAAGTATATGTAATCAAACTTTAAAAGAAATCTGAATTAGATCTAGAATTATACACTCAAAGCACGACGGACAATAACAGAAGAGAAAATCCAAAGGTTAGGGCAAAACTACATTTTCATTTCCTTCCTTTAAACGCTTGCAGGGCTACTTCTACTTATATTAGAAAGACCAGAACAACTAAAGGATAAAATGTGGGACATATAATGATTTCAAATAATTGACATTACTAATTTTCACATCCTTCATTGAGCTTAAGCCACCATAACAACTGGGTATTATTTTACAATAATTTGAAAGACGGCATAGCACCCATGCAATCCGCAGCACATGGAGTGCTACCCAACAGACTGTTTTTTACACAGTACTCGGCTCTGTGCAGAGGAGGCAAGTCAGAGGAAGCAATGCAGTGTAAATAAGATTACTATGAACCACACATATTTACATTTGAAAGAGTCAAGTGTGTAAGTTAGAGCTTTACCAAATGATTAAAGTAAGAGCTGGCAATAGTCACCAGGAACCTACATCAATTAAGCGAAAAATGATTACAATGCGTTTTCCACCTAAGCAAGTGTTTCGGTGAACTGCAATGGCATAATATTGTTTTTTATTTAGCTGTGCATATTTTTGCAATCAAACTGGATCTCCTTTTGCTTGTTGCAACAACAGAAAGTTGGAGAAACGTTATTTTTTATACTTTTACAGTCACAGAAAAAGTCATCCTCTGACCCAGAAAAGGATGCCATTAACTATGAGTCAATTCAGTAAGCCAGTTCTTGTGTGTTGTTGAAATTACACTTACATGAGCAGCATGAAGCTTAAAAAAATAAATACATTCAGGTTCTGTAGTGTATACACAGTGTATAGGTAGGAGTACTTTGCAGAAGCAGTTCATGAAGAATATTGAATTGTTGAATGCTTATACCTGTCTCAAAAGTTCTGGATTTGACTGGTTATTTGCTATGTCATTTTATTTACACTTCTGCTAAAAATAATGTGTTCTTCGCAATTAATTTCCATGTCACATTTTATCTTCTTGTGAAATTAAAGTAAGGTGACAGCATTGTAAAAAAAAGAGCAAACCCCAAAGATTTCATACGAATTAATTGCTGTCCCATCAGGTATCTTAGTGAACCCCCATCCAGATTCAAAAAGACATCAATATAAGAAGGAAGCACTGCTAAATAGCAGGTTATACCTTTTACCCAAAGCTAATCACCATCCATTGAATCATAGAATCATTTGGCTGGAAAAGACCTCTGAGATCATTGGGTCCAACCGTACCTCTCCACTACTTAACCACATCTCTGAACACCTCGTCTACCCTGGCTTTCAGCTAACTCCAGGGATGGTGAGTCAGCCACACCCCTCAGTAGCCCGTCCTAGTGCCTGATAATCCTTTCAGTGAAGACATTTTTCCTGGTGTCTAATCTGAACCTCCTCTGATGCAACTTGTGGCCATTTCCTCTCGTCCTATCGCTGTCACTTGTGAGAAGAGCCCAGCACCCACCCCGTCACAACCTCCTTTCAGGCAGTTGTAGACAGTGATGAGGTCTCCCCTCAGCCTTCTCTTCTCTAAGCTAAACAACCCCAGTTCCCTCAGTCTCTTCTTGTAGGACTTGTTCTCCAGCCCCCTCACCAGCCTCGTTGCCCTTCTCTAGACGCGCTCCAGCCCCTCGGTGTCCTTCTTGTAGTAAGGGGCCCAAAACTGAACCCAGCACTCGAGGTGCAGCCTGTGCAATGTTGAGTAGAGAGGAGGGATGACTTCTTGGTCCTGCAGGTCACACTCTTTCTGATAAAAGCCAGAAAGGGATGAAGCATATGAATTCCACACCTGGGTGCTACTATTTCCTTCACCTAGTTCAGCCCATTTTTTGGCAAATCAAGGAGGAGACCCTAATGCTCAGGTTCCAGATCTCCACTTCTTTTGTTCAATGACTTAAAGTTCATCAGCATAAAATGTACAGATTAAGTGCTGAGTGCCTAGCATCGGCCAAATCAAATGCACTAAAGCTCATTGTTGTAACACAAATGCAGAGCAAGAATTTCTTTTAAAAGTACAGAATATGAAAATAGAAATTCAGGGAGGAAAAAAAGGAGTCCATTAAATTTAATCTGCCTACAAACTCTATGCAGCAGAAAAAAAAATATGAGAAATTTATAGCATAACAAGCATTTGATTTAATACAGACAATATACAGGAATTACCTCAGAAACTTAATGGGGTTCATCTGGCCTCTATGACTACTGAAGTGATGCAGCAGAGTCCAAGCAGAGAGGCTGACCGACTGTCCATCTACTCCTACTCACTCATTGAGGCCACACTGAAGCCACAGCTAGTCATAAAACAGGGCATCATCACATCTCCTGGTAATTTTGTTTGACTCAACTCTTACTGTCTCTAATACCTAGTAATTTTTTGCTGTCCATGTACAAGATTTTAAACAGAAAGCAGTTTCTTATCTGAAATTAACAAACTGGAAATTTACAAAAGAATCCCACTGCCTGCATTTACCAAGGGGTGAATATCCTTGTTTTCACCACAATTTTTTCTACAATCTTGCTTTGATCTTGAAGAAACAACCAAATAGCCACAAAGAACACACGTCCAAATAGCACAAAGCTGTTAATGGCTATTCTATTTCTTACAAAGATGCTTCAATTTTTGGGTTTTTATGACGTCCAGGGATTTTCCTATGTAAGAAAAACTTCCAAAATCCCATTTCATACCTCCCAGTGGCACAACACCCAAACCCATACAGCTGACATACCATGGCCATCACCGCACAGGACATCCCATGGTTTTCCACCGAAACTTTATTTTACTGTTCAAGTAGACCTGTCTTGGTAACCTGCTTCTTACTGTGGGCCCTGGCATAAAATCCTTCATGTTTAAAAGCACTTGTTATTGGTGAATACTAGCTATCTATTGTGGAAACTAAGGATGGCAGGCCAATACCATTGTAAGAAACACTAAATGGATACACTTCCATAAATTAGTACTTGAGACAATTGCTGACTCTAATTCAGAAAATGTCTAGCCCAGTACTATCCTGGTGCTCTTTAATATTAAATTATCTCCTTCAATAAATGAGCAAACCTGCACTGAAATCAACTGAAAAATAACCTTCTATGAAGACCAAAATATAATATAATTTCAGAGTGATACGGGAAGATCCAGGAGTTTTGATACAAGAGATAAGATCAGCAAATCACTATCAGAAAGAGAAAAGTTAACTGGGCACATCCAGAGAAACAGAGACATTAGAGCTGGCTTTTTGATACTTCTAAGCTTTTTTCTAATATCACATGACAACCTCATGTACACAAAAATATGTATCTGAATCTATATGGACTCGATCTTGGAGGTCTCTTCCAACCTTACGATTCTATATATAAATAGTGGGTTTGATTTACATGTACACACAAATACATACATGCAAATATACACAAATACACATGCACATGAGCAGGAAGTGCATGTCTGACACATACAGGATTAAATTTACAGTTTAAAATGGACTATTTTACATTTGGAAGAAAGTAATGGCAAGATGCCAAAAGACAGCACAACTTGTGGGTGAATCATAAGAACCTGATGTTTTTACATATTTTACTCCATGCAGACTTTTCCTGAGTTCATGTAACTATTTGACAGAATGCTACTCAGATCCTTATATACATAAATAAAATCAAGACAAGGCAACACCTTCCAGAATACTTTAAACAGCACCTGCTTGGTTAAACACTTATGATTTCACTTAAGAAATACCTCCACATATATTAAACTGTTTACAAGACAGAGGAAGTTAAAAAAAAGGAGTAATTCAAGAGTTATTGTGGTGGTTTTAAACATTTTCAGTTGTTAAAATCATGAAAATAAATTCTGAAGAACAGAAGAGTCATTCTATACTATATCTTTTATCAGTAAACTTGACAAATGGGCAAAATTACTGGGACAGATACGTAAAGCCACTTCAAAGCAGTCTAATGAAAACTGTATTTTTAGATTATACCACAGCTAAAAAAACAGCTTTCTTAAGATCAATACAGTACTTAAACAACTAAATAAAATCAATGCAACTCATTCAAGTTATTATCTCTAAAATTAGTGACAAGTCGATTGATGTATTTAATATTTCCTTCTCCAACATCTGTACTCCAAAACATAGTTAACAGTGTTCAAAAGGGAGTACGAGATAGAAGACTCCAGAACTAAGTAATTTAAAATGTTTCTGTAGAACAGAAAACAGGCAATTTTGTCCCAGAATAGCACAATTTCTACATTTAAGACTCACTATAGGGTTGACTGGACGCTGAGGGTGAACCGTTTCCTGACACCAGAGTAATACATAGTGAATTGTCGCAGCGATTTTATAGGAAAAAGACAGTCAAATTTCAGAGCGTTTTGTTCCCACTGCACTGCACAAGAAATGCTTGCAGAGTTTTAAGGCAAGCAATTCCCTATCAAGGCTTGGATATTCATTAGGAAATCTGATACATAAGTAGAGTTGAACAGATTTGGACATCCTTCCTTAGCATGCAAAATTCTTTTTTCAGACACAATTTATCTGAATTTGAAAATATTCCATGGTTTCAGGCTGAAACAGATGTAAAGCAGGTGAGAACCAATTCATTCTGCTATCAATAAAAAAAAAGTTTCATGGGCTTCTACTTCTTTTAGAACAAGCAACACGATGGTATCCCATTACAGCTAAACAGCTTGTACAGACACCTCAGCTCAGGTAAGGACATGACTGACAACTTAAGAACTTTATGTAAGGCTGTTTTCTAGAATAACTTTAAAATGAATTTGAATTAAGTATTTTATTATTGTTATATTTTTATCCTCTTAGAATATCCATGCGTAATTGGAAACCTCATTCCAAATACCGTATTTAATTCGACCAAATTATGACTAGAGATTCTGAAGTATCAATTAGATAAGCATTGATTTACATTCTTTTTTAAACTACATATACCATTGCTACTTCCTTCTTAGAGGTCTTTCCACTAGGTAATTTTAACATCTTGGTACTAAAAGCAAACTTTTCCACTTGTCTGCACAACATAAATAAGATCAGCACATTTCTTTTCCTGTTTGACAAAATTTACACTAGCTTCAGGGAAAGTTTTACATTAATTATAAAACTTCATTTATGCTTAAAGTTCTCTGGAGCACAGCTCTGAGCCACCTCATCCTTGATATCTGTAAGGCTGGAAAACACTGATTTTAATAACACCAAGATTCATAAAACCCTGTACAAGTTCAAAGATCAAAGACTTTAATTAGGTTTCATGCTGTGCCTGGTAAGATGCAACAGATGTCACTGAGAGTTGTGCATGCAAAGGACGGAATACAGCTCTTAAAACTTTACTGTTCAAGGTACTCGCTTACGCTTCATGTTTTGCTGCCTTTTTGAAATAAGATACAATGAAGGAACCACCAGGACTTTCTATTCTTAACCCTTAGTTTCAAACATACTGTTCATACATGCATAAGAACAAGATGAAATGGATCATCAGAGACCTCTAGCCTTTCCCTTATCCCAAAGGCCAATAGCATCTGAACTTTAAATTCTTATAGAAGATTCCCTTAAACACTAGCACAGTATGTAGCATCAATATCCAGGAGCACTACTTACCAATGGCAATTTCCTGCGAAAGGACATGAAGGCACAGATTGGAAATTATTCTTTTCTACACAGACAATATTTTACTACAAATGTCAATTGAAGAAGACTAATCTTCAATGCTACAAAGCCTGTTACACAGATTTGAGACTAGATGAGTAAGAAAAAGAATTGAGACCCACTTTTAAATTTTGGAATTAATGACGGAAGATGTCAGAAATAAGTATTTAATAAAGCATCTTAGGCAGCCTGGGAAAACTGAGTAGAGACATCAGAATGACTTCAGCAAGATTACAAAAGAGCATTGCTATGATTTTCAATATTGCTGTTAATTGAAAAGACAAAGAATATTGAGCAAAATCCAAGTAGACAGTTTTCATAAGTACTGTGGCAAGTACAGGATAAAAAGAGAGTCCTAACAGTATACATTAAGGCTTTGATCTTCTCATTTGTTATGGATACATTTTACCTAAACATTCTTCTTCAAACATCTCCTTCACTTTCAAGTAGTTGATGGTTGTGAATCAGATTGTTTTAACCCTGGATCTGGATGTAGAGAACAAAAGAAGAACACAAAAATAGAGCAGTCCCTAGGAGAGTGGGATCTAGACATTGTAGATCCATTATATTCCCTCAGTTAATGTTCTGATTCTGATTAGCACTCAACAGCAACTGAGAAAATGTGTCCTACGCTCTTGGGTCTATGAGGTCAGGAAAAAACCCGACTGTTGAAAACAAAACCTTATTTTACCATTCACTGCAGTTGTTAGTATATCACTATAAATGTATGTCACTGACAATCTTGACACAGTAGGATTTGTTTTGAGTAGGATGTCATATACTGTCCCCTAAGAGCTCTTTTCAATTTAAATTGCATTAAACTTACCATATTTGGTAAAAATCCTGATAGAACAATTTTTTGAACTAAAAATTTCTTTTTCACTTCATAGAAGGTGTAATGAATCAAGAAACAATACTGAATTCAAAGCCCTTCAGCAGAATATGGTATCTGAAGCTTCTCCTGTACTTTTCCTGCTTATTCACTTTTTCCCCAGGCAGTGCCCCTGCCTCTGACATTTGTGGACATTCCCGAATTTTAGAACTAATGCTGTAGTCAAAGAGAGAACAGGACTTTACCCAGTTTTCTTCTCAAGGGGACAGGCTTTTATATTCAGAAAAAAAAAGTTAATTTGGTCTGCAGAGTGAAGAACTACAATGTCCTCCTTTATAGGATAGTATCGGCATATAGTCTCAAAGGCTTAAAATTACATTTCTGCTTCACTAAGGGAGGTTTCTTGTGGCTTTTTTTTTTCCCCTCAACATAATTCAATGCAATTCAATTGAATTCACCCTGCAGGGCATGAAATTCCCAATAGATCAGGTGAGACTTTAAACTGCTGTGACTTTACCTTTTATTAGTGCAGCTAAACACAGAGATTGGAGAAAATTCTTTTTTACGATGATTTACTCAACACTAAAGCTATAGTCACAATTTATACCTGAATGGAGCAAAAGCATTGTTTACAAGGTAGTTATTTAAAACTATGCTTCTTAGCAAAAGAATACGTATTACTGAGAGCTACAGTCAAATTCATTTTCCACTCCTGGTTTACTTTGCATTGCCTGTACTACTACATATCTTTTATGTAAGGCATGTTTTCCAAAGTTCAGCCACAGCCAAAACAACAATAAAATACATTGTCTGATATAAACCAGTGGATCAACATTATAAATATATGGGATTGTTCTAAATAGAATCTGTAAGTATATTAACCTTAATGGAGGTATGCACAGAGATACTGTAAAACATTTTTTCCAGTATCCAAGGATACTGTATTAAATGGTTAAATAACAGCAAACTGTTTCTTTTATGCACACTAAGTCTAATGGGAGACAACTACAGTGTCCATGGGACAAAGTTGAGTAACATTTCTCTACATTTCAGTAGAGAATATACATCATGTGTTGACTTTCAGGGAAAATTTCCCGATTCCTTATCTCAAGGAAATTGCATTTAAGTGTACATCAGCTAGCACGCTTACTTTTAAATGTAGATGGCTTTTATAGATGTATCAATAGGAAATGAAGGAAAAAACGCACAGACATTCATTTAAAAAATTAATCCATCATGTATATGTGTATACAGATTTGCACCCAAAATGATCCATTCTGAATGAATGCCAAATAGCCATTATTAAGACATATAATTCTTCTGATCACTTAATAAATAAGGGTTAACATAGTAGCCTGCTTTAGCTTCATTTTTAGAGCGGTTTTGGGATCATTTTCCACAAATGATACAGAACTGGCATGGCAGAAGTGAGCTGCTCACTCTGTAATAGGCCACATCCAAAACTAAATATTTTCATAGTATTTTATACATATTCTATTTTACTCTATATTTTCACCAAGATTCTTAGCTCCACCAGTGCTTTTCAATTTCCAGACCTCTTGGCTTCTTTGTCAATAACTTGAACTTCTCAAAATAAGGCGCATTTGCTTACATGTCAGTCCTTTGTTAGACTACACTAACTGCTTCTGGTACTCCAGGAATTACTTTGAGATCTCTGAAAAAAAGACAGGCTTTTTAGACACACAATCCCTATGCACTGTATCTGGCACATTTTCCCTCCATGTCAGGGACTATTTTTGTGGTTAGGTGTTTTTTTTTCCAAAGCCCTGAATAGCCTGAAAATTGTCTTTCTGTAAAATGCCCTCCCCTCATACGCTACATCACAGCTGCTGCATTCAGTCCGAAGGCTGTTGCTGTCATTCCTGACTCCGAAATGTAAAGCTGAATGGCAGCAGGGCATGTGTTGAAAGAACAGAACTAAACAGGGAATTATTTTTACAGTCATGGAAAAGCATGAGATTGCAAAATTCACAATATACCAATAGAAAATTGAAGGTGACTGTGATATTTGAAAGGACAAAAGTAGATATGAAAGCAATTCCATTTTCATTATCTGTCTCTCTCTGTATATGTATGCAGATAATAGTTTTTAAAATACATATAAAATGCTATCAATTATTTAAATATATAGCATACCCAATCTTAAAAGCAACGTTTTTAAAAGCATAATGTATATTCAGTGATTGGAGTCAGGACTTAGATAACAATGTTTCCTCAAAATTGTACCATTTAAATTCAGTCAAATTTTTGTCAAAATATGAACCTCTTTGAAACTCTCAAAACCAATTAATGAAATTCTAGAAAAAAACTTATATGAGTGGACTTATTTTTAGGAAACTGGCAAATACAGTTGAACAGAGAGCCATTCAGTAGGCATAGTTATTGATTCCTTTTTCACACACTAGCAGATGCACAGAAGGACTAAAAAATGCTCTCAAGTCAAATTTCTGTCAGGGCAAGTTTAATTGACTATGCCAAGAACAGTATGCTAGAACTTCTGGACATTCTAGGACATTGTTGCTTCTTTAATCACAAGTACTCTTCTGTGTTTCCACCTAAAATGTGTGCAAAATAACAGTGCCCACAATCTTCTCCTATAGCTCTTGGAACATCTTGCAAGATGACAGGATAAAAAATGGAAATATTTCAGATAATTTGAGTAAACTAGAAACAAACCAAAAGCAGATTTCTCCACTATTTATCTACATGAATACTTTTGGATAGGGTAGCAAGAATGGTAAACACATCACCTGAATGCAAGCATGGTCAATGCCTGAATGCAAGCATGGTCAATACTTCCATCAACATTTTTCCTGTCTTTTTCTTTTAGCTACATATAATTGCTGCTCTTATCTTTATGTGTACAAAACCCTGGTATCCTAAGGCGGGATTTGGGCCTGGGTAGTTGGAGAGGAAGTGCCTTCAGCACTTCTCATGCAATTTTGAAAACCTAGAAGACCAAATCTTGTATTGCATTTTTCCTGCACCTGATTTTCTTTTTGCTGCATAGGATATAAAATCTCTTTCCCTTAGTCATGTCTTTGTTATTATTCTCCTGCTGAAGGATTTCATCCTTTTATACCCACATCACGTTCAAAAAATTTGTAGAAATTTCTGGGAGATTCTATTGTTCCATTTAAAGCATCTAGAAATTAATTCAGTGTTTCCCTAGAGAAGAATGTGGCCTCTTTCTTCAGTAGAACTCCCCTCCCCTCTTTTTAATTTTACAACTTGAAAGAGATGAGTATTACAAATCAGATTGATCTTTTTGAATAATTCCA
This sequence comes from Neomorphus geoffroyi, assembly GCA_033558235.1. NCBI lineage: Eukaryota > Metazoa > Chordata > Aves > Cuculiformes > Neomorphidae > Neomorphus > Neomorphus geoffroyi. The sequence goes on along the minus strand of JAUMJM010000033.1, from coordinate 16,241,837 downwards.
ACTGAATGATAAGTTAAATCCTACATAATTGGACATATGGAGGAAGAAGCAGCAGGCAAGCTAGAGTAGAAAACACATCACTGAAGGCTTCGGGAAACTGAAAATTTATTGGCCTGGTGTGTTCTCCTTCTCATCTAATCATTATCTCTAATTTAATTATTGCTCTGCCTCTAAGGTTAATCGCCATTTTTCAATATGCTATTTCTTTTTGCTTTTTGAGAAGCCCCAGTCATACAGATATCTAAAATAACATTCACACAGGAGTCTAGGAACTAGTCAGTGACTTACAAAACCTCTATCCACCTTCTCTGCTGTTCTGTAGTCAAAGCGCTTCCCTACAAACTCAGACCAAATCACAAACAGGAGTGGATGGATACATATGCAAAGTACTCCTCATTCATGACCTTACAAACATCAGTCACTCATCATCAGTCACTAATCCATTCTCCAAGGATTCTCCAAGGATATTAAAGAGAAATCAATCTTTTTCATTCTTCATATAGCATAGAGGCCCCAACCAGACTGAAGCTTCATTTAGTGCCATAATTGTAACATGAAAAAGACTACGACTAAAACAAGCTACATAGCAAATGAGTGGAGGTAGCCCTGCAGCCCTCAGAGGCGTTACTCGTTTGTTCTCAAAGGTTTCCTTGGGCTGAGCTCAAGAGGAACTAACAGCAGATTGTTTGCAGCTGCTAGGTGCAATAACAGGTACTACTGTGGATGACAACAAAACACAAATCCAGCATGCAGACATTCAATCTCAGAAAAAAATAGAGTACTACAGAAAAATAAAGCAATCAGATACAAATTCGGAAAGAAGCAGTCAAATGATCAGAACACAAAAAATGCCCAGCTGTTAAGAAATGCTGTACTTGAAGCCTCCAAAACCTTGAATGACTTTATAAAGCTAAGAAAGATACCCATGGAACAACTCAGTCTAGAAAAGACTTGTTCAAGGGAAGGACAACAGGAAAAGACATTAAAAGAAAAAAAGTTAAATATAAATAGTGAAGTGAGAGGGAATTTGACACTGCAAGAAGTTCTGGAGGTACCCAATATCAAAAAAGGATTTAGTGAATTTAATGGACAGCAGATTCACAAATATACATGACAGTTAACATCCCAAACCCAGTGACTAGAGGGGCTGCAGGAAGCGATACTGGCTCGCTTTGCTATTGCCATTTTCACAGACAAGATACTGAGATCGAAGGATCATCAAGCATTTCTTACGTTCTTGCAACTCAAAAGACACGAGGAGTCACATCCAGAATGCCATCCACCAGACAGATCACAGTCACTCCTAGGGTTGGCCACTGCGCTAAATTTATTTGTGATGTACCCCAGAATTTCACATGACTTTCCGTTTCTTTTTGAAGATTAAGAGAGAAATACAGACTTAAAAAGTGTGTGAACTGGTACGTCTGTGAGTATCCAAGTCAACATATCTATGTTTTGAATCAAAGGAATGCTGATCATTCTTAATTGCCCATTACTCTAGCGGTGGAGATGTTTAGTCACTTTGCAGACTGACATACAACTGTAAATCTGGTCCTACGAACGGCCTAAAACTTCTGAAACACTGGTATATTCAAGACAGTTCTTGCAACTCCAGGAAGGAAATAAAGACTGCTGAACCACTCCATCTTTAAATCGAGAAACAAAGACTTTTGGTGCCAAAAAAGAAAGAAAGAATCCTTTGAAAACAGATTGTCTACAATGGGCTGTAAGTATACTCAGTATTACTGCTGACCTACCTAAGAAAATCATTAGCAGTTGGACGTCTTGAATATTGACTAATGAAGTATTTACTTGTGCGCAATGAGAAAGGATTTTGTGTGGTCAATAGGATCAGGTTGACATGATTTATTAGAATTAGCAGGCTCAATTGCAAAGAATCCAATGATCACAAGTGCAAAGAAGAGCAAAGCAGTTGTGATGAAGATGAAGATAACTGAGAACATGGCTTAAATCCCATGTGAGCAACTGAAACAGACATTTCCTCTGGATGTTAAAAAGTAACATGCAGGTTTTTCAGACTGACTCCATATCTGCACTCTCAGACAAGAGACATCAAAAATCACTGTTTAAATAAGTACTTTAAGCAGACCAAGTTTTCATACACATTAAACTTAGAATAGTTTAGAAGACCAAAATTTAAGAATTGAACAGAACAGATAGACAAGAAATCTGCCTGCTAAATGAACAAGAGATAATCTGAAAAAAAAAATTATTCATTTGCAGAGTTTTTTTGCAGAATGAAGCAATGGAAAAGACAAGCTGCATCCAGATTTAGACAAATTTTGGGGGAAGAAAACGATAAGGAGGAAAACAATATTGTGCTGCTCAAACATTTCAAGTTTCTATTTCAAGATCAAATTTCAAACTGACTAAACATCAAGGATGAGTTCTGAGATCAAACTATCTATCCAAGGTAGTGTCATCCACTGTATGTGAACTTTAAAATTAGACCTCAGACTATTTTCTTAACTTTTGTTGAAAAACATCATACTGGACAGTCAAATGTTTTCCATCAGTCAGTAAACATTATGCCGGCTGCTCACCCACACCTGGGGCTACAACCAGAACAGGTTCATTATCTATTTATAGAATATCTCGTTACAAATATCGTGCAAGGCTTGCGACATTTCCCTTTGTGTGTCTTAAACCAAAGGGGGGGGGGGGGGGGGAAGTAAACGCAGGAACACTACCACAGTGTGAGAAGCACTTTCAAAGCAGCTCAGATGTTTTCTAAAAACCACCGCATCTCAGAAGCGTTTTAGAACAAACAGAATACATAAGATTTTTCCACATTCAGGTAAAGTCTAATGAGAATGGCATGGCCACATTTTTTACTTGTTCAAACTATTATTTTGAAAACTTTTTATGTGGAAAATGTAAACACATTTTGTTTCAGTCCCTGAGAAATATTTCAACATTATTTCCCAAAACGAGTTGCAAGAACACAGCTTGAAAATGAAATTTTCCCAGAAGTGCCAGTGGCTGACAAAAATTCTTACCAAATAAAAATAAGCTGACATAAAATTGAATTGTAGGTTGCAGTCTTCAGTAGGAACAGACTGCAAGCTCTGCAAAAATGTAATTCACGTATGAACTCCATCATCACAGTATCTCAAGTATACTTAGTGTCTCCCTATAATAATCACCAGCATAACTCATATTAGTCTTCTTTCTTCTCTGTTATCTAGAGGAGAATATGTACAGGATTTTTTATTTAAAATAAAAACCAAATTGTGTATGATGTCTGTAATAAATGTAGTTGCACTTTGTATGGAAATCTTATATAGGAACTTCATATTTAGGTAGTAGGAGTTTCTGATGTTTTCCATGAAGTAGACTAAATGTGACTTAAGTTTTGAATAGGAATTGCTCATGTATCTGCTACCAAAAGAAACACAGTAAATAGGTCCTTAAAATATAGTATTTTACTTCCTTTTATAAGTTAAACTATGAGTAGGAAACAGTTTAAGAAAATAAACAGATACAGCCAACAAAGACACTATTTCAGACATTAAGAACAGTGGTTTTTCCTCTGAATAGTAAGTATTAAGTAAACATGTGGAACAGCCACATTCATTTTCTACCATACTGGAGAGAATGTACTACAGATACACTACTCCAGGATACTTAATGGGTCGCAGTATCTGTCACAAATCTAAATCCGTCTACTTTCATCAACTTCTCGTTGTTAAAAAGATTGTTGCATTTAAAACTTAACATGAAGGTGTAAGGGTAAATTTTGTGAACAACAGAAAAATGGAACAATTTGAGATACATACTTACGACATGCAAAGCCTAAGAAAACATTTTAGGAATGTGGAGTTTTCAAATTTTATTAAGAATCCCAATTCCAAGATTGCATTTCCTTTCTTCATCTCTTGCTGGTTATTTTTAAAGCAGGTAATAATAGTGCAGCTAAGAGTTTCATCATGTACCAATAATCCATAGAACTGAATTACATATTTCTTGCTGAAGAAGGACAATGCATAAGTATGGCAAAAGTTACAAAGACATGCTATAGACCTATGCACAAGTCTTGAGAGTTGCATTCAATGAAATGCTATTTCTAAAGGTACAGCATCATTTTTGCTTGCTTTTGTTTTTACACTATTTCACTGAAGTTTTATCTTTCTACTACTACGACAACGTATGTTTTACATACAAAGCCAAACCATAATCTGTCAGCGTAAACTGAATAGAGATGGCAAATCAAAAGCTCTTCTTACCTCATTTTGGAGGTCACGGATCATTTTGCTCTTCCTCTCCATTTCAGTCTTCAAAAAGTTAATCTACAAGTTTAAAGAAATACGGAGACTGAGCTGTTAAAATGTACCTAAACATCAGTTTAACCATTAATTATTTTTAATATACATCTGTCTAGCAATAAGTTGTCTTTGAAAACTTCTGGTTACATACTGAAATGGTATAGGCCACAGCTAGGTATTCGCTAAATATACAAACAGTTAGCATGATATTTACTAGAAAACTTATAATCAAGATAAGAAAACCACTGTACAAGAATAGGCTTACTATACTTTTGAACCAGTAGATAAAGGGTTTATTTTTCACAATGAAATCCGAGGTGATCTTCAGAGAACTAAGATTTTATACCAAATATTAACTAATTTTTATCATTAATATTTTTTAACAACCCTCTAAGAACACAGCATCTGTCATGGCAGGTTTCTAACACAGTTACTCGATTTGAATGCTACATTACTAGTCTTCATGAGAAACTCGTTGATTCCTTGGTTCACCTGCAGAATAAAGGGTATCCTATGTGAAACCATTCACATCTGGTCTTTAGTTCCTATTTAATTCAATGACTTGCCTTGGAAAGTAGAAATTCCAATTTTAGCTTTATTTTTGAATTTAAATAAATAATTTAAGAGACTGTTTTTACAAAACAGTTCAGTTTTCTGTCTGAAAATTCTTCCATCCTGGCTTATGAAACATAATGGCAGAAAGGAGGATGTAATTATAAAAACTAGGCTAAGTGGACACTTTCACTTTGAAGGAAGATGCTCTTGGATACTCTAATTAGCAAAATCTTAATCCCAATACACTCAACACCCCATACTACGTTCTCTCCCCAATTGATACAAAAGCCTACCTATGTTCTTGGGAAACTACAGTTAGATTATAAAGACTTTGACCTGAAGATTAATGATTTGGATGTCACACAGACAAAAAATGACAGTGAATCTGCATGATATGACAGCTGTTCTTAGAATCATGTCCAGACTCAAGCAGATGTCAACAATGTAAAGCCATCACTAGACTTGACATCACTCTCATCTGTTATCTAAAGCGAAGTCAGAGAACACTATCACCACTTGAGAAAGAAAACTAGCTAGGGGGTCCATGAGACCAGGGCTCAGTGACATGCATAAATGGAACTTCTTTTGCAAGCTCTTCCAAGATTTTGTCTAAGTGGTTTGGCTGTGGAAATACTAACTACACACCCAGCTACCACTAATGGTGATGTTTTAACAGAAGACGAATATATTCAGCACTTACTTAGCAATCACATCCAGAAACAGTGAAAATTCATCTATGTATATTGTATAATAAATATGAAGTTTTTGCACAACCATAAAGATCAAAAAATATGATAAAGAAAGAAAAATAAAGTAACTATTCACATGGTAGATTTTGAGTTTTCAGCTTCTCAAAAGATTTGCCAGCTACCAATAAATCCTGACAAAAATAATATACTGACCTCCATATAAGAGTGTTTGCTTTCTTAGTCCTAACTCTCAAAAGAACATTAATATTGCTTCCAAACACTTCACTTCTAAATGTGAATATGTATGAAATACCTAAAGAGAGATGGTAACAAAACTGTTGTCTATTTTTTCTCTATGCATAGCCTGTAAACATCAGCTTGGATCATCTTGTGGAGAGAAGGTTAAGATATCACAGTATTGTTAATATAATCAGCAATCTGTTAGTTAAATGAGTAATTTTTGTTAATTACTATTCACACACACACGCATCTGATATCACTCATATGAACATGTTAAATAGTGAAACTCTACTGTTTTAGCTTATCTGAATAATTCAAAACATTAAAAATTCCTTTCTTTTTAAAAAATTAATATTAATTAGAAAGTCATTCATTGCTTTCATATTACAAAAGCATTTTTAAAGCTTTTCTAAATCTCCAAGAGCTGAAAAGCCATACAGTCATGAAGTACAGCTATAGGGAGCTACATAGGGATCCATACAGCTTAGGTACTGGAGCTAACACAGAGATAATCTTATCTATTAAGTGTATCCACTAAGTCTGACACAAAAAAATCAAGACTAACCCTATAGCTCAGGAAACAAGAGTGGGAGGACACAGAGATAGTTATAAAGCATATTTTAACCTGTCACAGTGAGAAAAGGCTCAACTGGATCCCTTCTCTCAGTGTGAGTGGCTATATGTTCAAATACAGGCGTTTTCTTACCCTTGCTTGGAAAGTGTCAGTGTGCTAGAGTGAACATCAAGTTTCTTGTGAAACTGAAGAAATCTGTGATTTTTCAGTTATTGACTGAGGCTTACGATGAAGAGATCTAAAGGATCAAGTTGGTGCTCAAAGGAATCCATTTTTTGTTGGCAGAAGATATTAAAGCAGAAATGATGGAGATCCCCAACAGCCTTTCAGAAAGTGATCTGTGGAATTGCTTTGAACGTTGGCAGAATGATGTGTAGCTGTGTGTCAACTCACAAGCGAAGTATTTTGAAGGTGATCATAGCTGATTTTCTTAATTTGTTAAATAAAAAGAATTACAGGCACAGTCTTGGGGTTTTATGTGTTGGACCTTGTATATGTAGAATTTCTTGCTTTAAGGCAGATCAGTCTGTATCAGACCATTGTGTGATGCCTTTGGTCAGTCTCAAGGAAAAGGCATAATGCCAATCTCCAGAAAAGATGTAAAAATTCTACTTTCAGTCACCAAATTCTGATAGAATAATAAACAAGAATGAAGATTATAAGACATAAAAATTGAAAAACTGAAACTTTTTGCTCTTGTTTGACATTCACCTCTTTCCACATGTCGGCTGCCTTTAATTACTATCTAGCTGTAATTATGAAAATACCTAATGAAAATATATTGTTCTAAGGTTGAACTTTGCAATATTAAGCAAGGACACCGCTTCTGTCTCCTGGAGACAGACATTGAAGGTACTGAGAGCTTTGTGTGTTTCAGAGCTCATTATGTTTATTAAAGGTAACAGCTTCCATCCAGTGGCCTTTATTCACAGCAGTTTGTGACCTTGAAATGTTCAAATTAAATTTTCCCCCATCGAAATACAGAACGCTGTAGCAGATGGCAGTGATCTAATTCTAACAGTCAGACAATAGTTAGTTATTCACTACAGACAAAGGATGGAAGAATACCAATAAAGGATCATTACCACACAGTCAAAGCTCAGCTGTATGCTTACTGCTTACCTCTAGACTTCTAACACCTTGCTCAGGACTAAAACATGCACAAATAAAATGAGATTGGAATATATTCATTAACATCCAACTATTTAGGCAAAAAACCTAAAATACTCAATATTAATTTTCATCATCTGATTTTCCAAGTTATAGTGTAGGAACAGACTTCAAACTAGTTAGGCTATTATCTATAACATGGGAAATATTCTTTGCTTTGGGAAAATTGTTTCATCAAGCATTAAATAATACCAAAAGCAAAGCTAAATATATTTTTGCCTATTAAGTTTTCTTAGTTGCATCTTTTAAGCTGTTATATTTTAATTAAACAGATTTTTTGCCAGAGACATTTAGTACTTTATGACCTGTCACAAGAGATCTTACTAAACAAATCAGATATTTTTGAAGTGAAAAGAACATCAGATCTTTTTATTAAAATATTGCAAGACATAAGTTTGTGATGATTCTTAAAACTCTTGATTGGTAGTGAATAACTCTGAATTGAAGTCCCCATATTCTGTTAGGCTCTTATTACTAAGAAAAACCCTACCAATTCCAAAATAACCATATTGTTTATATTTTCAAGTCATGCACAATGTGTCACTTAATTCTTATTATTCAGAGTGAACACTGAGCAACTGGGAAAAAGTTTACAAAAACATATTTTCTCCTTTATTTTGACAGAGATACTGTAACTGCGTCAAATAATTTCATCACCATGTCTTTTTAAAAATTGTTGACGATATAAAATGACAACAGGAACAAAATATAAAACGCAGACTAAGCTTAGTCTACGGAGTCACACTTTTTGAATACTTCCCTGATTCATTTTTTATTTTCTCCCTCAACCAGAACAATTCAGCTCCTTTTATACACTTTTTAATTTCAGTCAATGACAAAGAACTTCACAAGCCTCAAGGTCACTTCCTAAAAAACCTGCTATTTCTGAAGACATGGGCAGTTATCATGAAGCACAGCCAAGTGAAGAGCCTTTCTTCAAATAGCCCTAAGAGCCTCTTAACAGGAATACAGAATCACTACTTACCTTATTTATTCAAATTCACTGGAAAAAAAACCCAAACATTTTCAAGTTACATTTGTCATTTGCCCTTTACCTCTTCGGTAACAAGAGTGAAAATTAATCCATGGTACCTCATTCTGTTTCTGGAAGAAGTGGTTCCACTTCACATTTAGAGAGATCACTTGATATTATTAATTTTCTTATTGTGTAACAATCTATTATAAACTGTTTATGAATTTGACATTAAATGCAGATTAAAAAGTTCTGGGAACCTTCATCATTTGTTAAAGAGACAAGTAGGTTATTTGAAATGACGTCTTACACATTTTATATACATGCTATATAACTAAACCCACTATGGTGTTTCTGAATAACAAGCTATCATTATTTAAGAAATGCTTTTAGATACACAAACAGTTCATAGTCCTAGTGTGAGATGGTCTGTAGAGAAGCTCCCTCACAACTCAATGCTTTCATGAAGACTGTATTTGACCTTGAATTTTGCAACACTGGATTACTCCAAAATTTAAACCATCTTTATCATTACTAGGATTCCTCTCCACATTTTACTCTCCTGGATAGAGCAAGCAAAACAGGAGGCATATATTTATCCAAGGCCTCCCATACATGTTCTAGAAAAAGATGTGTCCCAAGACGGACTGCTGCTCTTCCTCATCTGTTAGTGCTCCAGATGCCGAAAACAAAGGATGCAGCAAGGGAGTGCTAACTCCTGCTAAGGGCCCGCAGGCCAGTCCTCAGTGTGATTAGTACTATAAATATCAGGAATGTCTTCACATCTCCTTATTCTTCCTAAAAGCCTGAGTTTCTGCTTCTACCCTCAGAAAGTTATTATTACCTACCAGCAGCTCCACTGGCTGCTCTTCAGCAGATCCTCAGAATGGCAAACTTTTACTGACCTACCATCCTTGGCTTCTCTCGTCCTAAAGGGCCAAAAAACGGACACGTACACACACTGACGATGACACTATTTCTGATTAATCATTTGTGCAACTGACAGTGAAAAGTCTTGCCATACATTGCAGACTTGGATGAGAAGTGTAATGTATTGCTGTGGCAATTCCTTTGTTCTTTAGGTCTGTCAGAGATCTTGGTTACTTTGCAGGTTATTGTTCATACAATTTGACTTCATTCTTGTCAATTCTTAATTATACTTTTGCACTTAACTAACAAAGAACACCTGCAGGTAAGTGTTCCTCAATGAATATAAACAGCCAATTAATATACAGTAAGCATTGTACTACACCTCCTTAGCAAGTGCAGAAAAGAAATATTTCCAATCCCCCTCCAGTGATTTATTCATATTGCTTTGAGAAATGTAATTCTAGTCTTATTTACTCTGACAAAAATCAAGATTTACTTTGCCAAATAAATAGAATAAAATGTGCTTAAATTAGATTAGAAACAAGGCTCACAATTCATTAAATTAGAATTAAATTTGAGCTCCCATACTTTAGCTAGGATTGCCTCAAAGTATCTAGACCATCTTTCATAGCATTCATATTGCTTTCAGGAAAATATGAGACACATGGAAGGCAGGTGTAAAGTAACCCAGTGTGACAGTAATAATATTTATTTTCATTTCTACTGCAGCTTTCATCTGAGGATCCTGAAGGACCTCTGAATATTCTTTGTCTCACTGTATTGGTGAGCTTCATTATGTACATTGTACCCCAAGGCATAAAGAAGTGTCACAAACCAAGGACAGAGTTCCGCTTTCCTTAAAATTAGTGGCAAATTTAACATTCTATTATTGGCAAGTTTTAGAATACAGCTCAAGAATTCAGTTTCTGTCACCAGCTGACAACACTCCAAGCCAATTCTGTAATAAACAGAGGGTTTTTTCCTGGTTTCTGCACTAGCTAATATTTTGGTGACAGTTAACAGAAGATTTTGGTTGACTTGTGTAGAACAAATCTTGTGCTCTTCCCCAGAGCCAGAGTGTGGACTGAATTGACACAAGGCACTGCTGCTCAAGTTAAAAAAAACACTATATCATGAAGAACAACAGAGCAAATAATCCATTCACTACATCTGAGACTTATTTAACCCACATCTGAATTAGTCCTGAACATCAAAACCTAATACAGATATTAAATAACGAAATGTGTTTTCTACCTTTAATGTGTAGGACTAGAATTCATTGTGCTGAAAAAGCTAGTGGGAATGTGTCCGTGCACCTGAAAAAAAAAAGACATCTTGGCCCAAAAAGTTCTGAATATCTAGCAGATACAACTAGATTATATTTTTTTCTTATTTCAGGACTGTATAACTTGACTCAGTACAAAACAATCTTTAAAAACCTGCAGATTTCCTTTCCTGGATATACATAGCCCTGGCTATTGAGAAAGACCCCAAAATAGGTTATCCTTTTCAAGTTCAATACAGCATTCAGTTTATTTCTTTCCTCCCCTCAAGAACAAAAGATGTTTTTTGTTCTCTAGACAAAACTGTACATAGCAAAAAAATCACACAAGAATAGGTAAAATGGTATCTTTACCCTTCAGACTTCTGAGCAACAAAAGGGGGGAAAAGCATTTTCAAAAGTCACATTATGCAAAAGAAGCTTGTAAAAGGAATACTTTTGTTCACAATCTGTACTGTTTCTAATTAAAGTAGCATGTAAAACCTTTAGTAGAGACTGACTCTAGTTCTATTGTTGTCTTAAACATTGACTGCTTCTACTTGAATTGTCTTAAATATCGTCTGACTCTGTATTATTGTCTTCAACAACTTCTTGAGTTCTGTGGCTCCTGCTGGGCTGCCTGTGCTGCTGCAGGGGAGGGGGAGGAGGTGCAGCAGCAGGTGCAGCAGCAGGTGCTGCCCCCCCACCTGACTGCACATGGGGACCAAGAGGGTTCAGGCAGAGGTTACTCTAGCAAGAGTCTGTTGAACTGCCAGCGACCCTGGAGCCCCCCAACCCCAACTCCAGAACCCTCACAAAGAAGCTTCTGTGCATGCGCCAATTCAAGAACTTTCGCAGGAAGACCACCCCTCACCCTAACGGAGGGAGCATGGATCTGTTCCATAAGTAGAAGCCCACCAAGAAGGCAGGCACCGCATGCCCACCACTCCGTGGAACCCACCTAAGAAGATGTGCTGCACAAGGACCGCAGGACCATGGGGTCCCAAAGACCATGCTTTCCAGAGACCCATGGAATGGTGACTATTTTTCTCTCTCCCCCACCCCCCGCCCCTTTTATTCTTCTCTCTTCTTTCCTTCCTTCTGTTTTCCATGGCACTACCATGCATTGGATCAGATCAGAGTTGTACTGTTCTGTGCAGCTGCCATGAGGGTATCAGATCTGAACAGACTGGGAGCTGGTTTTGCAACTTTTGGGAAGGTGCAACTCAGAGTGCACCCTGAATATTTGATTCAACATTTTGGCTGTGCCCAGAATATTGTTTTGCTGGTTTGGCCACGTCAAAACCAAGTACTGATTCCATGTTTTGGCCGAGAACAAAATATTGGTTTGATGTTTTGGCCATATTCAAAACAAATACTGATTTTATGTTTTGGCCATGCCCAAAATATTGATTTGCTCTTTTGGTTGTGTCAAAAATGAGTACTGGTTCAATATTTTGGCTGTGCCCATAATAAACACAGTTTGAATTTACCCTGGGAGATTTGTTGTCTCCAATTTGCCGTGCAGATATCAAAAGACCTTTCCCTCTCTGACTGAGTAGGTATGGGGGGCAGGCAACCCAAAGCGAGATCTGGCCCTGACGCATGCATTCTCACATCTTGTTCGCCGAAGCCATAAATTCATATCCTATTCACCAAGAACATAAAGGCACATACAAATCACATTCACACAAAAGCAGGCATTTGTAAATGATTGCTGAATTTAGTAACTATTTTTAAACTTCTGTCTTAGATGAACTCTTGTTTTGTGAGCCTGGAAGACAGTAAAATATCACTAAGCAAACCAGTAATTACCCAATAAAACTAAAACCAGATCTATAAGCCTTTGTAGCAGCTTGTTTTCAAGTCCAGAATCACAGAACACCTGAGGTTTGAAGGGCCTCTGGAGATCAGCTAGTCCTCTTGTGCTCAGTGCTGTTTGTATTAGAGGAATACCACTAACCAATATAGGAAACGTTTTCTTTTTACATCTTAGAATTAAGCAGAAAACATGATTCTACCATGGGGTTTTTTTCTGCAATAGAAAAATTTGGCCATTTACACCCCACAGCATTACAGTGCTACTCAAAAATCCAGCCAATTGTACCATTTATCTAGAAACAGGATGTCATTAGGGCAGAAATCTTAACAGGACTTAATACCTTCCTATAGTAATAATTACAGCACTGGTATAGATGTCACTTGATGGTCCATAAAGATTACTTCACTGAGGAATAAAACAAAACTTATGCTTGTGTCCAGGCCCAAATTTCCAAAAGTGTATACACACACCCAAATCCCACAGACATTAGTGAAGACAGGGATTCTGCTGATTTTGAACATCCAAATTTTTTTTCAGCTATTTTGTCCCGCAGCTCGAGTTTCAAGTATGTGATAGTGCTCTACAACTTTTTTACATGCCAAATTATTTGAGTTAATGACAAATTGTAAAGGCAGAAGGATTTAAAAAAAAAAATTACAAAGGAAAAAAAGAAGAAAAATAATGAAAGAAGGAAAAGGAATCACTCACGGTAGCTTGCTGCTTTTCTGCTTTCTCAGTTGCCTCATTAAGCTGCTTTTGAAAGGCCTCCTGGAGAGATTTCATTTCTTCCCTAGTTTATTGAAAACACAGAATACAAACTTCATCACAAGTGCCCATTAAGAAATAATTCTTTAGAATTGAGAAAAGACATCTTTAATTATTCAGAGTAACAGACAGATGTACTGTGTCTATGTGCCTTGCTAATAAAATCATAATGACCCCATGAAATATAGTGCCAATGCAAGACAAAAATTATCTATGATGGAAATCAGCCACTTTCTACATCTACTGAGTAGCTTGCTGTGCAAAACATCTGCCATTGTATAATTTCTAGCAAAAAGGACTGACGCCAAAAAAGTGAGGAAAGTGGGCTATTGAAAAGACACCAATATGCAATCACAATATTATCAATAATAACTAGCTTATATACTTTAAAATAAAGAAATAAATAAATCTCTGATAAAATTCAGCCTTCACCTCACTCTTTCTGGATACAAATGACACAAAATTTATTATAAGCTTCTGGCATATCACTGGACAAAAAATCCCCCAAACCAAACCAAAACAAAAAAAAACCCAGGAATATATGGATTTGGCTTTATTAGAATAAAAAAACCTCTGCATTACTGATGCAGTCAGAGGACTTCTCCAAGTCCCAAGAAGTGCAGAGGGTAGAGGTCTTCTGCTGGCCATCTCTTTCTGACTGCAGCATATCATACACTTGGGAGCTGTGGCAAGGTAGGAGAGCGACAAATTCCTGCAGAGCTGCAGACTCCAGCTTGCACAGATACACATTCACAGAGGACCAACACACAACTGAGTTTACATACAGACAATTTAGTCCAGCGAATACTACACTAGAATGGAAACCATCACGGAGGAAAAAACCTTGTGAGCTGCTGGACCACCTTTCTTGTTAGCTTGTAACTCTACTACTTTTAGCAATTTCACTTGCACAGGACAGATTTAACTGAAATAGCGACTGAGTGGCACAAAACCAATGCATTATCAGCACAATACAGCTCCCCTATCGTATAAACGGATGTGATCATTTCAAAGTGCTGATGGTGCACAGAAAGAACAAAACTTCAGGCATCTTAGAAAGTGACCAAGTTTTACTGGTAACTCAGGAAGTATTGAAGAATTCACACAAAAGGTCTCAAAAAACCTCACAATAATTTAAATTCAAACTCAGCATTCCAACTACTTAGACAAGCTGAGATTCTAGCACTCTCAACTTTACTGTGTCATTCATCATTGTGAAGAATAATCAAAGCAGTGCTCACAGACCAAATACAGCTCACATTTGTCCAAAGGATGTAGATCATAAAATTAATATTGGAATATATTTGGAATTTTGGTTTAAATACAAATGATTTAAGCATAACAGTATGTTCACTGTTCTTCACTTGCTCTACATAAAGCAGTCTGAAGCTCTTGGCAAACTGTGACCCTTCCTAAGTGAAATTCCGTGAGGGGAACTCCCTGGCTCAATTTTAACATCTGCTTCTTACACTGAACTTCCACACCTCTCTGGAAGTAAAATCCAGTAAGCCTGTAAATAGCAGTCAAGTACCCACAGTAGCTCCAAGGCATCTTCTTGTAGTACAGTGTAAAAACCCCTTCTTTTTCTGAAGGAGGATGGGGGGCTTCTAAGCAGCGTACTGCATACTGCACCAATCCAAGGTCTATCTCTGGGAAGCGCTGTTGTGCAGTATACTGAATGACTCACTCTAAAGCAGAAGCAGAAGACAACACATGTACTTTTGGATGGACCTTGAGAGACTTTAAGGGATAATTTAAGGAGAAAATTAGGAAGAATACTTGTAGTACGTAGATAAAGAACACAAATTTTCCCTTAGTAGATTCAATTTTCACATTTGCAACTACGATCTATTTACTGAACAGTCCATTAATATTTTTAACCAATTAATGCATTTCACAAAAGGTGGACAACAATCAAGCCACTACAAAAACACGTTCATGGATGGAGGATGGAATCTGTGACTAGGGCAGCTATGATACTGAGATGTGTATCTTCACTTGCATTCAAGCCATGTAACACTTAAGTGTTTAAATAGCACATCAGCCAAAGTCTTGCTTCTATTATTTAATAGATTTGTCTGAAATAACCTGAAAGACCCTTCCATATCTGATCCTTCTCTATGAAGGTAAAAATAATAGTTTTTATTGCTATTGTATTATGGATCTTATTTGCTGTGTATTGAAGAACCAAAGGTCGGTCTCTCAGTCTGGAAACAGAAAAAGAAGGGAGAAGGTGGGGTCTTACCTTTGCTTTTGGCCCATTTCCAGAAGTTTCTGCACATCACTTTTGGCTGATGCTTCATCGTTTTTCAAAGACTGATAGCAAAGGAAGAAATATTTTACCAAAGAGATCTTTACTGTTATTCATGTGTGAAATGATTAATTTGATCCTCTTTCATAAAATGCTCCCGGTGAATTACTTACTGATATTGCTTCTCAGAAACAGAGGAAGAGCCTGACTTTTACCGTAAGTCAACACAGCTAACAGTACACAGCTGTTTTTCAAATATGAAATGAGAGCTGATCAAATAAAATAAGCAGATTTAGAAACAAACAAATTGCTAAAAGCACTGGGATTGTATGACAAAGATAAGTATGTACATAAGATAATACCACAGCCCTTTGCGTATATCTGGCTTCTGCAGTGTTGAGTCTATAATATCCGATAATATAATTTTGCTGAGTGCTACCTTCAGCTGGGCTTCACTAGGAATACCATTCTCAAATAACTTTGTTACAAGAAGCACATTTCTCTAAAAACACCTACAATATTAAAGAGTTCTAAAGCATTATAAAAAAAAGGAAAAAAATCAATGGGCCACAATTCACATTAATTAGAACTCGTTCACATTAACTAAAACAACCGAAGCCTAAAATACAAAACAATATAATAACGTAATATAGCAGAGTACTGAAAGACAGTGCTAGTATTTTCCTTTGAACAGATACAGCGAGGCTACTCCTGTTTTTCCCCATCTAGCTTATATCAACATGATAAAAATACAACACAATGGAAATACTGGCCTTTAAAGTGGCATGATATATAGAGACAAATCTCAACTGATAATCAGTCTGAATGTTTTCACCAGACCAACAGACTGCATCTAGAAAAGACAGGCATGCTCTTGAGCAAACAATCTGATGATTTCAGGACCTCAAATCCAGAGAAGGATTTTCAATTCACTTTTCACTGAGGAGCTGATCTGACTCCAGAGTTAATCTGACTATTGCCCTTTCAGTCTAGCTGTGATACCCTAAAGCCTCCCAAGTTAAATGCAGAGCTGTCTCAGCTCCAGCTGCAGGCCCATCTAGCACAATTCCTCAGATAAACTTGTGAAGTAATGCCCTGGGGTAAATACAGTCCGTCAGGTAGGTGACGTGAGCGGCTAAACTAGGCTGAGTATATCTAACTCCCCAAAGATGCAACTTGCAGCAGCAAAGGAAATCCTTTCATAGTAGGTGCCTGGATAAATGTGTTGTAACTCCACTCATACAGCTTATTCTTTTGTTTTTCTTCTCTGCTCTATTGTCATATTTTTTTCATTTTTGCAACAATCCATTGGCACCATGTTTTCCACGAAAACATCAGGTTTATATTAAGTACAAGAACAACAAAATAATTATTCACGTAATAAAAAAAAGAAATCAAGAGTGTCTTTTGTAATAAACAGATCCCATAAGAATAAATCAAGGTAATGAATCCTACAGAAACTGAGACACAAACTGACCTGGAGGTTTACTTTAATTCCCTCAAGCTCTTTAGAAGTCTTTGACAGTTGACGAAGGATATTGCTCCTTTCCTTAAAAACTTCTTTCAGCTGTCTTTCCAGTTCTTCATAGCCCAGTCTAACACAGAAAATAAAAAGAAGAGAGCTTCTCAAAACATTACTCAAGGCATTTGAAGATAGTCTTAGTTCTTCCAAACTGAATTAATTCAAATGTTCACTATAGATTCACAATTGGAGAGTGCCCCCTGTTCGACTACATGATAACTTGATTTCTCATAACGTAGATAAACAGATGTTTTATATGTCAAAATGACATTCTGCATATACAGATTATCAGACTGGAATACTGCGAATGATGTATTGCCTGTGAAGGATGTATTTAACATGAGTCACGATGCACAGCGTGAGATTTTTCTTGTCTTAAAAGATATTCCATGCAAGAAATACATAAAACTTTTAAAGTATGAAGTTTTGAGGCATCCACTAATTTGAGGGAAGAATGATACAGATCTATTTAAACTTTGTAAGATTTATTTCATTCCACAAGTTCTCCTCACTTAAATGCCCTTCCAGTATAAACTAGAAGTGATAAATACACTAAGAGGAATCAAATTTAATTATTAATTAACAGATAAGTCTAAATATTCTATCCTTTTCAAAATGATAATTATTACTTCAAAAGTAACAATACTTCTTGTAGTTTTGGATTTTTCCAGGGAATTTTCCTTTCTCTTGCCAACAAAGGGGATCTGAGTAGGATGCGAGGGGGTGGAGGGGAAGATATTTCCAGGGAAAACAGGGCAGAGGTCGTCTCCCATTTTGCCCGGACATCCGTCCTCTTCCTCTCGCTCTCTCAGCAGAGCGAGGAGAAAGAACAGTGGTAGCGGCAGCTACTGCGTGTGTGCATTTTGCAGTCTCTGAAGGAAACATCACTGGTCATCTGGACCTATCAACTCCTGCAGGACCCACACTAAGTTCCACCTCCCCCTCCCTGTCCTCTGTCCGGAGACGCCCGGTCTCTGGTAAGGTTTTAACTATGATTAGTGTTAGTGTTCTGTACATACATATATTTGTAGCTGAGAACTGTTATCTTTTCTATACAAATGCTTAATTTTCATCTAAACTAAGAAAACATTTAAAAGTTTTCATAAAATCCATGATGAAATAAATCCAAACATTGTTTTAGGGTGAATGAAATACAGACCCAACTCTCATACTCCGTTTCAGAAAAAAAAGCAAACATTACAGTTAATTCTAAACCACTATACTTTTTCATCAAAAAATGTTGTATTGAGGAAGACTGACCAGTGAACTGAAACATTAATTCCTTCTACAACTTAATTTTAATTTATTTTTTTTCCCCTTGCTGTATTTCTGGTTCTCAGAAGGGGAGAAAAAGGAACCCCAACTCTGTAACGCAACAGTACTATTTCATTATTAGATCCAAGTCCTTGAAGTTAAATAGAAATCTTAGCACTCATTTAATGGATTTTGAATACACACTTTATCAAAGAAACTAAGTAAAGCAAATTAAGTATGCTATCTAATATTAGTCCTCTCTATTTTATCAATACATATATCACGAAATTTTACAGATGCACAAACACAGCAAATTATTTTATATTAAACAATACATTGGATACCTAGAAGACAAAGTGAATAAAATGTCTCTTTAATCAAAACAAGACTTCAAAGAATCTTAACATTATATTGAAATTTCAGCAATAATTATGTTTGACTTTGACAGATGGCTGCAAAACAAAAATTGTAGAGCTCTTCAACAATTTGCATCTCTAATGAAAACACAAAACATCTTCTCTTTCTGCTTGACACTCCAAAGTAAGAACTGAGATGCTTTGGTCTGCAACATGGCACCCAACATCTGCAGTGAACATCTAAAGCACAATTGCTAGGTCAACTGTTTAACTTCACAACAGAAGCTCTCTTTTAGAGGAAAGTTGAAATAGGAAAGAGAAGAAAGATATCTCTTCTCCCCTGAAAAAAAAAAACATGTTATGTCTTCTGAGGATATTAAAATGAAATCTATAACCTTTCTAATACGTTCGTTAGGTGGTAGATAAAAAGCTCAGCTCTAAGTGAAATATTTTATTTTCTTGATAAGTTTTGTTTTTTCTTTCAATATGTGGATGAGCTTTATTTCAATAAACTGTGGACTCAATTTTAGTTATTTTTATACACTAGAGTAAAAGGGAAAACTGCTGATGTAGTGGAGGAACAGGAAGTATCTCTGAGAATGGCTGTAAGAAGTCACAGGGTAAAGTCAGCGTAAGATAATAATGACAGGATACAGCTACACTTAAAGTAACTAAACTGAACATATAGTAATCTGTTCGTCCTTGATATGGATAAACAATGTTACAAAAAATAAATTCTCTCAGATAGAGGTCACAGAGTCAAATTCAACATGGGCTTATAAGAAAATCGGTACGCCAATATTATGAACCCTCCAGAATTCAGCGCTATTTATATGAAGGTTTTGGTTCAAATTTCTCTGTCAAACTGAATGAAAGAACCTCTATGAATCCAATCTAACTAGTGCAAGAATACTTGATCAATATTAGAATGTGGGTCATTACCAACATAAATAAAATCTCCTGCATTAAGTCTTATAGAGGAACACCTGTAGGGGCTATTTTTGCTGCTACTCCAGCGTGATTTTAAACAAGGTATACATCACTGTAAAAGAGCTGGCTCACCCCAGTAGTAACAACATTACGGGTAATCAGTTTGACAAGCTTCAGAGAATATTCCCATTTTAATCTGCTGATGAACAAGAGGTCAAGGAGGAATTTCCTTCTGCTAAAAGTAACCAGATAGTTTCAGTAAAGTCATCACTTCCATTCTTCTTTAAGCATCACTAAACGTGCATTACACTTGATGGTCTCTCTCGCCATTAAAATGTCGTGCTTTTGTTTAAAGTTAAACCCTCATTTAAGCAAGACCCAAAACATTCAAGCGGGAACACCCTGTTTTAACAATCACATTAATGTAACAGCCCCCTCCAATTCTAGGTTAGCTTGAGCATTTAAAAGCCTTATGTCACAAGCAGCCAATTACGCTACCCCATAGGTATTTACTTGCCACAGGTTTCACTCTATTATTTTCTAAATACTGAAACATACCAATACGCATAAACTAGGACATTTCCCAAATTTTTAAATTAAACTTAATATACACTACGCATGCATTTATATTTTCCTTCATATTATCTTTTATGACACACTGGGGAAGGAAGAAAAAATAGCCAACAATCAGTGCAGCACAGTGAGACACAAGCCAAAACAAATGTTCAAAACTATAAAAAGCTGATTTTCAAAAAAGGAAGAATGAAGATACAAGATATAGTTATCAGATCTACTATTAGGTCCTCAAAGTTTTTTAATTCTGGACAATATTATCTTTGATACCAAGCTGTGACTCTTAGACTTGGGACCCCAGAACCATGCCCCTGTATTTTAAGACAGTAAAATTCAACCCTGCACCCATGTGATAACCAACAAACGCTCAGATTAGCCCATTTAATTTGGTTATCTCAATTTCTACATTGTAAATTTGCATTACTTTTAACCAACGAAGTGCAATTCAAGTGAAAAAAAGATAAAATTTGTAAATACACTGTTCTAACCATGAATCATTTAGATTATTCAAGAACTCTCATTCTCCCACAAACCTGAATATATCTTCACTTATACACTTCCTTAATATTAAAAGGATCCTCAGGATTGGATTTAAGGAAAGATTCATGGTGAACTGATTTCCATACTCTTCCCTTCTTGAATTCTAAATAACCAAATTTCCATCTCCCATGTATTTGATAAGCACTCTTTGGAAGCTTTCACACATACATATCCAATATAATTGTAAGAAAGGAGAGGCAGGCCATTCTAGAAGCAGTCAAGTCACTTTTCCACATCAACACTCCCATATTCTGCAGCTGTACTATCACATGAAAAGCATAGCATATTTTGTGAAGCTAACTGTTAATTTTTTTTAAAAAAATATTTCCGCCACGACATAACATTTCTTTCATATTTTAAAACATGTCACAACATATGTAATCACAAATACAGATTTTTTTCCTGATTAGTATCAGCAAACTCCTCTGAATTTGAGCTATCACGATTATTTGTCTAATTAAGATAACTGCAAGATGTAAAGCATATGGACCAGGTATCAGCAAGGCTTAATCAGTATAATTCCTCTGAATTCAAAGACTTAAAAGTGAAAGAATGTCTAATATATGTCTAGGAACCTGAATGAAGGATGGCATCACTCCTCACCGTATAGGAGAAGGTAAAAGAAGGCACTTTAGTAGGAAAACAGTGAAATGTTAAAACTCAATGACATATTATGCAGGTGTGGAGAGAGAGCGGATCCTTTCAGCCAGAACAATTTGCTTATGTTGAACTTGGATGCCAGTTTTGTACTGCAGGACAGTTCTGGAAGAAGCTGACTCGGTTAACGCAACATGGGTCACCACCATTAACAACCTGCCATACCCACCATGAAATCCCAGCGACTTCCAAACCTCAAAAACTATCTGGGTTCACTACTCATTTTGCAGTGTAAATATATGTGGCCAAAAAAAGTTAAAGTTATTCCTAGGAAACTCCATTATACACAATACACAGAATAAACCTATTTCTGAAGATTAGGTTACGCCATTTACTCCCTTTTTTTCAAAATAAATGTCATGTATTCACCTGGGATTAAAATGAATAGTCACCATTTTAGAACATAGATGTGCTTTTACAAATATTCACTGTGAATGCATACTCTGCATGTTAAGGTCTCCTGGAGCACTCTAATTGCAAGTTGTTTTGCTTCTCCTATCAGCCTATTGATGTGGTGTCAGTGTAAATTACAATACAATTTGTTTTCAAGGAATGATATTCACTTATAGTTTTAAGACCAGTCAGCTGTTTTGACTCTTCTACTATTATCACTGACATGATTTAATTGATTATAGTAAACATTTCATCAAATTCTCATTTTCAGTATGCAACAGAGAAAAATGCCTATTAACTAGAAAGACTTGCACCCCGGAGATCATTCTACCTCTTCCTGGTATTTCCTTAAATACTAGAAGTTAAGCTTAAAGTCTTTAAAATAAGGATTGAGTTTATTTCTCACTGGATAATACATACTATGTCAAGACAAAGTAAAATTGATTTTGTTTTCCCACTAGGTTTACATAGCCTGTCTCTGAAATAAAACTTTATAAAGATTTCAATTATTAATGGTACATAAATGTCTCTGAAAACAAAACAAACACAGCCCTTAAAACAAAAGAAAATGGAAATACAGTCTGCACTTTAAGAAAAACTCAAATAGATGTTTCTTTCAGCAAATCTGTTGTCAGTTATATAATTTAAGCCATTCTTCATGAACTTTTATGCTCTAATTGCAATTAATAGTTTTATGGAATTCTATGTAAATTCTAAGAAAATTAAGTGAGATGATGAGAAGACCACAGCCTCATGTGTTTGGCTATTTTTTAAAAGAAGCAATAGTATAAAGAGTATACCATTTAACTTTTCTTTTCATGCATCATAAACCCTAAACTGCTTCCAGAGTACATTTGCGAAGTACACATTTGGCTAGGTGTTTCTAAAGCAATGTTTGAAGATATTACTGGTGAACACATGAATTTGTTTTATATTCAGGTGAGAAAAAGATTCATCACAATTCTACACCAACATATCTGGAAGTTGATAAGAATCTCTAATATTGTAAAATAAGCAAACACTATGGAAATAATTTATAATGATAAGAGAGCATTGCAATGCTGCTTTTTCTCTTTCTAACTATGAGCATTATCTAGCAATTCACCAGGAAGGAAGTGATTTATTAATGATTAAACAGAATAATCAGTTTATATAAATAAACCACGCATTATACAGTACATATAATTATAGTGTTTAAATATAACATACTATAATAGTATCCTACCTGAGTTTCAACTACTTTTATCTGATTTAAGTCAGTTCTGAATTAACAATTACATTTGGAAAAGAATCATATAAGCATTAAGTTGATCAGCAGGTAAGCTCTAGCTGAAATCCAGCCTTTGGCAGATACAATCATTCTCCACACTCAAATGGCATTTACATTTTGTATTTAAGCATTACCTAAACATTGTGTTTCAGACTGGGGGGCGGGCAGGAAGGAACTAAAAATCTACCAAAAACTTGGAGATTTAGGACCAGACCAGAAAAATTTTCATTTCCCTGACCTTAATTTGTGCAAAATATTTGGTTGGAATGTTTTGTACCTACCTACTGGGAAAAATGCATAATCTTGTGGTCCAGGCTTGGTTTATTAAAGTTCAAAAAAAAAAAAAAAAAAAAAATCACATTGTTGGTACACATGACTATAGCAGGTTATGACCGCTTAAACAGTCTTAAATGCCCACAAAATGGTAGCAATGCTTGTATGTTTCATTTGCTTTCTACATAGCTAGCAGCTAGAGAATCAGGCATCTATTTCCTTTTTTTTTTCTATAGCACTCATTGTAAATAAATGAAAACAATCTAGCATCTTTTTGGCAGACTATGGCTGTGTAGAATCAATGACTCATTCGGGAAAAGATGCAACTGTCAGTTCTCATCAATGAGCAAAGGGGCACAAGGAGATTTCTGAAAACCTGCGGATGGCATAGATACCTGGCCTCAGGAAACGACAGAGGAAGCTGACTTACCATATATAATGCGATACTCAAAACAATGACCCAAAGAAAACAAAGAACTTGTACTCCTCCACAGAAAAGTGCACAGGTCACAAAAGCAAAGAGTTAACATCACAAGGAAGGGCTGTACAATACCCTGGGTGACTGAACCAACAGAAAAACAACTCCTCCTCCCAAACACACACCTAGGTGTGTTGAGCCTTTTTCTCCTCCAAGCTATCATTCAGTAGGCACTTGACCCAGAGCACTGAATTCTCTCTAGATTTATACAGTTGTAATATGGGAAAGCCATCATCTGAAAAGGAAGTTATTAGACTCTTCACACCTATTCAAATACAGATTGCATAAATACAGGCTTGTCCTCTTTATGTAGAGTTGGCTTTCAACATTAGTTCTACAGGATTTACTCTTCAATACGCAATCCATTCAATACCAAAACCATTCTTTTTCTGATAGCTAACATTACCCTTTTCAGTTCTGATATTCTTCATCATTTATGTCCATAGTACTGCCTTTGGCCCGATTTTCTACTGCACGTGTAAAACTTTTGACTATGACCTCAATGTCATTACCCACAAATACAGTGCTGTTACACTCTGATAACCAGCAATGCTTTTTTTCCATTATTTCTTACAATACAGTTAGGTTAACATTTTTGTCTCAGCTACCTCTGTAACTCTTGTAGATGTTTTAGAAGTTTACACTTAATTCTGCTGTTTAATAAAAAAAACCCCACCAACATCACAAAATCTAGAGGAGATTTCATTCTCTCTTTCTGCCTAAGATTTTATCTCAGTTAATACAAAATTGAAACATTCCTACTTTATCTGACACTGTTTAAGAACTTACAGTGAAGTTCACTGATCAGCTATAATAAAGTTCTAGAAGTGGAACTTGTAAAGCTTTTTTTTTTTTAAATTAATTAACCTAGAGGCAACAAGATGAGAAATTAGTGCCAGATCATTTGATTCTATATATAAATCATGTACACACACACAGAGACACAGAGTATACGTATATGAGCACACAAATGAGATGTATAAACCTAGGGCTAATGCATTTCTAGGCAGAGATACGCCACAGCAGTATAACTGTGCTGAGAACCCGCAAAGTGACATCAGCTAGCAGTATGATCCGGATACGCAAAAGTCCACTCAGCATTTCCCCTGGCTTTGGAAGGGCAAACAACACGCTATAAGGTTAGCCAGTCTTATTAACTTCCCCTACGCTATTTTTAAAAATAAACCTGACTTGTGCTGATGATCAGCTACTCACTTTGTGTCATGTGGCACTTCTTACAAATCTCACCCTACTACGTTAGATTTATTGCATTACTATCCCATGATTTTTCTTAATATATGACTAAACCATTTTCCAAATTAGAATTTTAAGAATTGAAGATAAAGGCGATACAAGCAGGTGATTCAGGTGTTTGACTAACCCTTCATTTACTACCAAGATCCTAAATTCCTCACCAATTGCTACCCAGGACTACAAGCACCAAAGAATCATCTGTGTTACTAGAAATTAAATCCTGACTCTGCTGAATTACTCAGAGACATCAAGAAAAAGGAGACATTGAATCCATGGCCTGGTGACCAAGCACGTATCTGGTTTATGGACAGTGCAAGTCAAATGCTGATCTTGTGAGCATTTATTAGGGCATGGAGAAAAGTCAAAGCAATGAGCAGTGTGAAAATTACTGCTCTCTTGCACTTAGAGACCTGGGAGGGCCTGAAAGTCGCATTGATAATATAAACTGAAATAAGAACATAGCTGTGATTTCTGCTAAGGGAATCTAAAGTCCCTTCACTGAGGTGAATGCTACAAAGATTCTCGCACAAGGCAGCCCAAACTGGCTGTCCCTGCACTCCCATGCCAAGGGCATCCCATTAACACAGCTTACTCACAGAAGTTAACTCTAGCCTGACATGGGCTAATCCCCTTACATTTTGTGATATTTCATGGAGAGGAACGAACTCCATCAAACAGGAAACACAGTGACCAGGGACCGAATCACCCTCTAGGACGACTTGTCTCTCCCGCTGACTCCAGACAAAGCCTAGTGATAAGCACCATCAGGGTAACGTCTTCCGTGAAAGACTGAGGACGGAACAAAGCTGCTGAATACAACAACTGAATTCAGTAGTAACTGCACAAATACCCAGATCGCAACAGCGAACCAACACACACAGGTGTCATACTGACAGCAGAGTACTCATACTGATGAAGAGTGGCAAGCTGCCTGCTCACGCCAGGGCTGCCAACACGGGCTCACCCGCATTGAGCAGCCTCTGCTGCCAAAGCCTTTTGACTTGTTAGAAAGGCATCACCTTTGAATGTAGCTTTAGCTGCAGATTTAAAAAATTTTTACTCTACTTTATAATTTCGTGAAAATTTATCTGCACCTTCATTTCTAGTTCATCTGTCTCACAGGTTTGAGATAGCAAGCATTAACAGAATAGTTGGGTTACTAGCAGCATATATGTGTGTGTGTTTAAAACTGGAAGAAATGAATTTCCTTGCTATTTAAACTCCTACCACTGCAAAATATGATTATATTAGGTTTGTCTTGTAGCCACAAATTTCCCATTTTTTTCCCAACTTCCTAATTTCCAAATGTTTAAAATTCCTGTTCCATCCCAAGTTCTACATTAGTTCTGCTCAAGCGTGAATAGAACAGTCTGTGCAGTATAATCCTTCCTCTCTTCTTTCACATGCTCAGAGCTAATGTGATTCAACTCAGATCATTACAAAAACCAAATACTAATATTTTTCAACTGATGAAATTAAAACCCTCTCCATTTGATTAAAATTGTTGCAGACGTTCTTACAGAAATTTAGATAGTCAAGAAGAAAAAGTTTGTTAAATATTCCCTCACATTCTCTGCTGAGAACTTCCTGTTCTCTACTTTACAGTTTATACAATGGCTCAACCACTTGGAAAGTCTGCCACCAGGCTCTGGGAGGTATTTCCACAGCCTACAAAAATCAGAATATTTGAAAAAAAAAGTTTTCTAACTTTCAGCCTGTATTTTTCCTTTTTCCACTATTTTTCCCTGAATCGTGGAAATGTTTGCCAACCAATCTGTCTCATCCGATTTTACTATCTCTTATCTCCTTTTTGTCCTTTGGAGTGCTATGAATTAAGATATGCGAGGCACATGAAAAGTAAAGACAACATCATGGTGGGAAAAGCATCAAATGCATGTAATGTTTTTTCTTATTGTGTTCTGTAGGCAAGTCATAGAAATACTTAGATTTTGTTTCTGTGCTTTGACATCCAAGTTGAAGGAATATCACCAGTACCAGAGTCTTACCTGCTGCTGAACCCCTGTCTTCGAATATTAAAGCCTCATTCAAGGGAATACTGGAATCCGTCTTGGACTCTTGGTAAATTTCTCAAAACTATGTGGAGGCATCTCCCTTGCAGTAAACCTCCTCTTTTTTCTTTTTTAAATCCATCTGGTTAATAATTATATGAAAAAATAATCCTGAAAATCCCTTCAGAAGATTACTCTTAAAGGAAACACAGTAGTAGTATTCTCTTCTACCTAGCAGAAGGATTTTTAGATACTTGTTTTACTCAATCTGGCACAAAATAAGTGAAACTCAAGCTCTTTATAACGTGTAAGGCGCTCACTCAGCAATTCTGCTAGCAGGTCTGTCCTTCCACCTGCTCTTCACCCCTTTAGAGTGGCATCAGGACAATAAGCAGGATAGACAAAAGCAATTGCACAGTTTATTTTCTGCCAGAAAGGACAACTCTGAACCATCTGCCGTTAAATTTGTCATTACGGTATCAAACCACCTTTAACTTTTGTTCACTCCACTGTAAAAATAGTTAATCTCAAGATACTGTTGTCCTGTGCTGGTACAAAACACAGGACCATGCATGCTGCAACTCATTTCTTTAGGATCTTTAATGTATCAAAATAGATAAATTAACTATCTTTGTTACGTTTTTCTCTGTGCTGACACAAAGATGATGCTGTTCCACTGACACATCCAGGATGTCTTTTTTCCTTCTGATTACATAATCTGTAAAAATTATTCTGCACATCTTGAACTACATCCTCACTCAACTTCAAACACTTGCTTAAAATACTCAAAATGACTAATTATATATAAAGTGCTGTTACGGATAAAAATCCATGTTCTTATAAGCTGTACTTAAGTGGAGGCCCCTAGTCCATTGAGAACAATTTAATTTGGCTTTGCTCCTACTATATTAGGCATTTTTCTTGATTTGTATAGATGTACTGCATTTCTATTTTAAATACAATTAAATACTAGCCCCCAAATGCATTGCTCGTTAAGTGTCCTATATTGGCCAACCAACCAAAACTATTATCTAGACTTCAGCCGTAACGTCACTTCATTTGTATTTCTTGATATGATACAATCATCAGCTAAAAATAAAGAGAAGAGAAAGGCAAGCTGAAAAGAAAAATACAGCTATATCTGCTATGGATCATGGTATGCTCCCATGGGAGAGGATATGGATTGTAGAAACACAGAAAGAGAACATAAGTCTCTGAGTGGAAAAAAAGTTATAGAACCAGCAGAAAATAAAAATGAAGTTCTGAAGAGCAAACTGAAGTCTAAATGAGAGTCAGAAATACCTAAAGAATAGGCAAGTCTTGGGTAAGCAATTTAAGAGGGATAAATAAAGAACTTAGGGTCCACTGCCGTGTCTCTGACTCCTTAACAACAAGATACTGCTTTCAGCACAATTTACAGTAGAGAAATTTTGAATAACTAAATGTAAAACAACTAGAGTACAAATTATGAGGAATAGGCACAAACACCTCAGAAGCAAGAGAAATGGAAATTTCAAAAGGGTATTAACTTCCTAAACATTAAAGAGAAGTATTGGAAAAAAAAAAAAAAAAAAAGGTAGATTTTAAAGAACAAGAAATGCAAAATAGATGCAAGGCATATAAAAAGAAAATTATTTTTCTAACACTTTCCAACATATTGCAAAGTTGTATAGCAGAGATATAGTCCTCTTAAACTCAACCATATGAAGTTATACAGAAATGGCTGTATGAAGAAAACATGTCCATATATCATAATATCTATCTACACCTTGGCTCCCTTTCAAGAGAGGATATACAGAGCTACATATATTATTTCAACACTTCTTTATCCTGTGAAATGCTACTTTCTGTTTCCCTCAAAAATGCACTGAATCTCAAGTTTTAAAGAAGTGCTATATAAGAAGTTAAGTAACAGCTGCTGTTCCCACTGGACCAATGCCTAAAACCATATTGATTTTTCTCTTTATAAAGTCTGTATGAAGTTAGTCTTCATACAATTAAGCTTAATAAAAAGTAATTGTCCAATAAAAGCTGCCTTTGATATTTATAGCTTGATGATTCATCAGTAATATATCTGAAAAAAGGGAATAAACGTGAAAGGATAGACTCTGATGTGTAACATGAAAGAATACATCAGCAAAACAGGCATGCTTTACTACTTTACATTAGGTTTACTTATATATTTTCTTATAAGAAATTAAATTAAAATTTGAACAACTCTAGGCACAAGTTAAAAATAACCCTAATTCCTTACTCGAGGAAAATAAAGGTAACGGAAACATCGAAGACAGTCAGTCTGCATATAGTCTCATGTCTCTGAAAACTGTGCACCTGTGCAGTAAGTGTGCAAGAATTTAGCTACATTATGAAAAAAGGTGAAGGTCAAACTGCACTTAGAAATCTCTTGTCAGTTAAGTAACTTAAATCACTTACCTTGGCTAGTTTGAACCTATACTTCTCACTGATAATGATTTAGTCTTGAGTGAGCTAAAAATGTTAATCGCTTTTCTGAAAACACAGAGAACTTAAAACAAGTGAGCTCTTTTGCTGTTGCCGGACCTCAGATCATGCAGACAGTGTCTTGGGGAAGATCCTATCCCCTTGCATAAGTAATTGATTTGAAAAACCTTTCCTGCTGCACTTGGAAGTACCATTGAGGAGTAGTCTGACTGTGAGAAACAGTCCAAGCTTTAGCAGAGATTAGTTACCAATTCCCACAGTCAAAGTGAACAGTCGTCAGTCTTTCAGGAGGCTGTAAAGCAGACAATTCCATTTACCACTGTATGTTCCAAGAAGGTTAGAAAATGAGTATAAGCTACATAACCCAACAGCAATTTAAAGGGTGTATTGATTTAGCTTGTACCTGAACTGGAGAATGGTTTTCGCAAGGGGAATTACAATATGAGATCACTTACTAAGGACAAGTCCACCCTTTTTCAGAGTGATGCGTTTTGCCTTACAGTGTTTATACCCAGATGTTTAACTAAAGCAAATATGCACGAAGGATTCTAATTATACTGAATTATGACAGTATTAGATATGACAAAGGATTAGTTACTTACAGGGTGAGAGTTGCATTTAACATTCATGTTATGATTTGTGCTGACTGCAAAGTGCAGGCTATTGACTTTTTGATAATTCTATCATGATTCACTTCCCCCTCCCCAGTGAATGGTTTACTACCCCCCAAAAGAAACCCCAAAATCAGAAAGTGACAGCTGCATTTTCAGACCGTTTGTTTCACCTGCTGCACTTTCATACCTGAAACCAAGAAAGGAATTGTACGTGGCTGAAAAAAGCCTTTGCACATACAACTGTACATATCTAAAAATGTACCGAGCCAAAATACAAGATATTTTACTCTGTATCTCTTCCTCTTGAAGACCAAACCAAACAAACCTTAAAATCTTACAAAAACATGCTTTTCGAGTTATATGTACTATTCATTATCATAGGAAGACTCATTTCTTTCAGTAACTTCAAGAGAAGGAGAGGTGGTGTAGAGCCTTGATGATATATTTACACACTTCTCAGTTGGGTGAATTTAGGAAAAAATCACACATTCTTATGTGGCTCAGAAATCAAAAGTGGCATTTGTGATTAATGACTTGGGATGGTCATACTTCAAACTCTCAGTATTCACAATTTATGCTACGAGCAACAGTCAGCACAGTTGTGCCCCCACACATGTGCTGTGTGTGCATATGCAAACCAAGGACTGGTGCAACATTGTCATGTTAGATGACCAGAATTTTTCTGAAGAGAACTAAACACTGCACTCAAGAAATCATTTTCAGAAGTTACCTAGATTTTTACTTCAAGCAGGAAAATTATGAGAGGACAGAAGGCACCATAGTAAATGACGCAGATTTAATGATTTCAAAAATATTTTAATTTGATCTGATTTACAAAATGGCTGGAAGGAAAAAGCAGCAACAAGTCTACAGAGGCAAAAGAGAAAGAGCTACACTCCTCAGTAGGAGACGTGGTTTACTTGAGCTCTTCGTTCTGACAATAATGTAAAGCAAGTAGGTTTTAAACCACTTAGAAACAACACAGTAGTTCTTGCTATTCCTTGCTTATGTTGTTCACACATGACAGAGAATTAAATATTCATTATGACAGGGGTACAACAATCCCATCCCTCATATGAATGATCCTTTCAAAAAGAGAAAGACAGCACCATTTTCAATGTATTAGCCTATTTATACAAAGTAGAACAGCTAGAAATAAATGAGATTGAAAGGTGGGAAGGTGAGGTACCGGTCAAAGTAACTAACTAGCTTCACATCTCATACATCACACTTCAATGGCAGTACAAATACACACAGCCTGTATAACACAGAACAGGTCAAGAATTTTGGAACACTGGAGAGGGGGAGGTTAGGAAAAAAGAAATACAACGTATTTGAATGTTGTTTGACTAAATAAACAACAAATATTCATTCTGCCTCACTACTTTAACCCATAGTCAAAAGTTTACGCTTAGAAATACGAGATCTTTACCTGTAAAAAAACCCTAAGTCTACAGAGAAGCCACAGTCTCCTTTCTGGAACTGTAGATTCTTTGCTTTGTTTTGACACATTAGTTTCATTGCATGCGTTACCAGCAAGAGTCCAATATACCTTTAGGGCAAGAAAAATGAATGTCAGGTTTTGGTTGCTAAATAATTGGGCTCCTTCACCTTTCTCTCTGAGCAAGTCAGACTGGAAAAATAATTATTAAATCAACAACCAACTCACTACTGCGAGTGATCCAGTGCAATACTTCTGAGGAAAGGAGAAAAGTTCTAGCTCCCTAAAAACACATTTGTTAAAATTGCAGTTGCTCTTGGTATATGGGACCCTGCTAACATCGCTTTGAGAAACAAGTGTAGCAGTTAATATTAATCCCTCCCCAGGATGCTCACTAGGCATACTTCTGGAGAAAGATAGCTTTGGCATTTTATGCTAGTGGTTTACACCAGCTCTAAGGCCAGACTGCCCACCGGCATATGATGGCACGGTTCTGTTTAAGGCAACATATTTGGCAATAAGTTGTTTGTTGAAAATACATCATTTTTTAGGTTCTTTTTAAATTAATTCATGTTGTGGAAAATTGAAGCATCTGGATCTGATGGTTTTAACAGTCAAATCTCAACAGCATGTCTCTCACAGAAATTGTTTTTGTTTATGAAATTAACTTAGAGAAGCTTCTTTTGCTCTTTCCTATATAGACATTCAATAAAAGACAGAACTTATTTCTGGTCCTATAATCTTTTGTTAAGCTTACAATATATGAGGGTTTTTTTGATAAAATTTCACTTACAGGACCCCCCACAGCAGTCCAAACCGAGTGAAGCAGCCCATGCCCAGTAAGCCTAATCGCAGCACTTTTCCTAGCCTCTTCTTTTCAAACGCTTTACCTGAAAGTTCAAAACTGCCAAACGACAGGAAAGGCACCATATTTAAAGCACAGGAAGGACGATACATACAGAAAGTGGAATTCTAGGCCTGGGGGCCTTTTTATGCAGCTACTCTCTTTACACACCAGTGGCGCGGAAATGTGAGTACCCAGGCAAATCCCTGATGTAAACACCATGGAAGAAACAGAAAAATAAACTCTCATTTAAAAAAAACAAACACCTGCAACGTCTGGTTCTTATTAGCAAACACAGACCATTTTACTTTTATAATCCCCAGAGCGCAATGCTGCTGTCAATCCCAAAGATACGTTTAAAGACTGATAGATAATTTATTTTTATGCTAAGCAGGATTTCTGCAATTCCTTTTTTTTTTTCTTCACTCAGTTCCCACACGTTCTCCACTGTCCAAAGCCCACTCAAGAAGAACAGAACACTAACAATGAATGTACTATTATCACTAGCTTTAGGCTCAAAGGCTTATTTTTGATGCTGTAATCTGTTATTTAATGATCCAGACTCTAGGCTTCTAGTATTTTGTACACAAACCTACTCCAGACCTCCTCAGCCTGCAGGTTGTCTCCTAAGGTACAAGCAGACTATTTTTATCACTGTCATAATAAACATTCCAGGTACACTGGGCAAACATAGATCGACATCCGATATGAATTGTACAAGCAATTTAAACCTCAGGGAACTTATTTTTATGTTCTATACAGCAATTAGCTTCAAAAAAGACTATGTTGTATTTCCATGCTAATAAATCATACTTTCACAGAAATATCAAGCATAAGCAAGAAGACTAATATGATGCTACGCCAATTATAAATTTATAAGCCCGCTTTAAGATCAGGTGATTGTGCTGGGGACAACGGTATGCAATATAAATCCGTATCATTCTTAATCTCTTTATTTTTCTTCTTTTTTAACTTAGAAAACTTCAGATTGGCAGCAGGAAGAAATGTAGGCAGTATTAGCTCAGTCTCTAAAAACGATACTATAACCTGTTTGTTTTCAAATAAAAAAGAAGCAAGATATAACAAAGACCATCGCGAGAACCACTAAAATGACAATCATACTCAGCACTTACACTGCTCAATGTAAAACCACAAATTTTAACGAAATACATCAGATTTCTAAGGCACAGCTAAACTTCAAACTAGAGTAGTTTTGTCAGCTACTCTGCTATAGATTTGTAACCTGTAACAGAAGCCATCTCCATTCCAGTACTGACGTACAAATACTTATTTAAAGTACTATCTAACTTCCAATCTAAGTCTTTATTTACTACTCCATACTGATACACGTACAACTTAAGTGGAGAGAGGAGCAGCATCAGTCACGCACAAATAAAAGAAAGGAAACTGAAAGAATACAGAAGCAGGACTAGAATAAATGGTTTAACACCAAATTAATAGAAACTGTTCCATCTCACCCCAAAATGTTCAAATTTATTCCAGTATCCTAACTAAAGACTACAGTTTAGGTACACTACAGACATCCCCTTTATTTACAGTATTTTCGTCCTTCTATTTGGGCAAAAGACAGAGGAAACCCTAGATTATTGACATACATAAGGAGACTAATGCCACTGTCAGAACAAACTCCGTTCTAGGGCACTCTGCAGCGCGCGGTCAGGCTCTCCTTGCACAACACACTCCAAAATGTAAGGAGACATGGAGATACATATGGCAGGAATTCCTATGCAGAAGAAAGAACACAAGTCTAAAATAGAGAAACACTAGGTTTAAAAAAACCTCTCAACCAGCAAAACGCACAACATAGAGGACACCGAGGCTTCATTAATTAGGTAATCATCAGAACTAGGCAAAGACACCTGTCAATATTCTCAGAGCCTCAGCAGATGTCAGAATAAGAAACTGCCTTTACAAACACAGGAGATTATAAATTTCTTTCAAATCATATATACTTTTTAAATCCCTAAGGGTGGAACCGCTAATCAATGTGATATAAATCAAAATGAATACCATCAAGTGCAAAAACTTTGCTATTCAACACTATATTCTGCCCCAAACGTACGACCCTCCAGGGACTGTGTTACAACTGTTACAAAAAATGAAGCCCACCGCACATATGCCCAAAACTGTGTGTGTGGAAATAAAGAAAGAAAAATAAGAAACCAACCCAGTATTACTTTGCCCACTGAAAGAATCCACACACAAGCCACAAAGTTGAGAAAACCTGGTACCCAAGGGAGGCAGTTCTTACACAGTCACTTCATTTATCGCTGACCGCTTCTGAATTTCAATGGCCTTCTGGAAAGCATGTTGAACAGATAAAGCAGAGCACGGAAAGAATAACTCTGGTGGAATTTTAATTACAACACTGCAAAGAAATCACTGAATATTCAATAAATGTAATCAAAAGAGGAGAGAAAACAAAACAAGAACAAACAGAAAACCTCAGAAGAACATGTAGGAAGACATGTACCTCTTACGTACGGACCTTTCATAACTATTTTTCAAACAAGAGAATAACAGGAAATGTTCACCAACTAAAACTTACATCGTCCCTACTAACACGAACATTTCTATTAACAGTTAAGTGAGTACTAACAGACTACTATTCTAATTCTGAGAATACCTAACTGTAGAACAGAAAAAAAAAAAACCCAAGGAAATATATTACAGCCACCCGCTCACCAGACTGTGTAACTTCCACAACCATCCCACACCCATCTTCCTCTTCTTTCTCTTCGCCCTGAAGTAAGCTCAGCTTCCTTCTCTTCAGCAGCACGCCAGACAGGTGCATGCCCACATCCTGCCATGCCTCCTGGGGCTCCATCCCAACGGTGCTGGACCGCTTGCGGCTCAGCCCAGCACTGCAGATCTGTGGCATGGTGTTGAGGAGGCTGAGCTGCTCCATCTGTGAGCAGAGTTCCTCCATCTCCTTGCACATGATGTTTCCCTGCCTGGCAGTGCAGACCTGCGCAGAGGTGTCATGGAGGGTGAGCTGCTCCATCTGTGAGAAGAGCTCCTCCATCTCCTTGCGCATGATGTTTCCCTGTCTGGCAGTGCAGACCTGCGCAGAGGTGTCACGGAGGGTGAGCTGCTCCATTTGCAGGTGGCGTTCCTTGATGCTGCTCCTCGAGATGTTTCTCTGGGAGCTTCGCGGGTCCCTGGCGGCTGAGGTGTGGGCTGCAGCGCAGCATGCCAAGGTCTTTCTGCCCTGGGCAATGTTGCTGCCAAGGGCTGGCCCTGTGGGAAGAGCTGTGTTGGAGAGACTTGATTGGGAAATTGCTTCTCCATCTCCTCATAGCCCACAACAGCGAGCGGAAGCACCTGGAGAGCTGCAGTGCCCATGGCATGGGCTAGCGGATCAGGGAGGAGACCCACTTACAGGGCATCAAACAAGACAAGTGGCCCCAGGTGTTCCCCCAGAGAAATACCCTGCAAATTGAATTTCCTGGGCACGCATCACCCAGGCAAGGGCAGGTACAGCAGGCAAAGGATTGCTGAATCCTCATGCCAAAAGTGCTAGGAGGAGGGAGGCGCTGGGGCTGACAACGATGCCCATGGTCAGGGATGCTGAAGGGACTGAGGTGCCAGAGCAGACGGGGGTGCCATACCTGCTGGGTGTGCCTGGCGTGCAACGCCCTGCTGGAAGCTCTGTGCCTGCCTGGGCACTGCAGCTAGGCTCACTGAACCTGAAAGAGAAACAAGACCCAGTGCTGGAGGTCACCTCTGCCCTTCCCCTCAACAGCATCTGCAGGCTGCAGGAATCGCTCCCTGCCTGGGGTGCTGGGAGTTTTGGGGCCTCCGAGAACTGTGGAACCTACCCATCTAGACGGAGGACCCTGCACTGCAGAAGGAGTGCTGCAGTTCTGCTGGGGTTGCTGGTCCTGGCCCTGTGGTGGGCCGTCTCCTGGGTGTGACCCTTGGAGCTCCCTGGGTACAGCCCCGCCCCCAAAAGCCACCCCAGAGCCTCATGGCAAGGGCAACAAGGCTGCTGAGGGGGCTGGAGAATAAGCCCTATGAGGAGAGGCTGAAGGCACTATGGTTGTTTAGCTTAGAGAAGAGGAGGCCGAGGGGAGACCTGGACTGTCTGCAGCTGCCTGAAAGGAGGCTGTGACAGGGTGAGTGCTGGGCTCTTCTCACAAGTGACAGCGATAGGACGAGGGGAAATGGATGCAAGTTGTGCCAGGGGAGGTTTAAACTGAATATTAGGAAGAATTTCTTAACTGAAAGGGTGGTCAGGGATTGGCACAGCTGCCCAGGGAAGTGGTGGAGTCGCCATCCCTAGAGGTGTTTGAAAAACAGCTGGTTCAGTTCCTTAGGGACGTGGTTTAGTAAGGAGACAGGCACGGTTGGACTCTGATCTCAGAGGCCTCTTCCAACCTTATGATTCTATCAAACTGTTGAGGGTGGATAAAGAATTGGTTGGATGGTCGCATCCAAAGGGTAGCGGTAAACAGTCCAATGTCTGGATGGAGAGCAGTGACAAGTGGTGTCCCTTTGAGGTCTGTATTGGGAGCAGTACTGACCAATATCTTCAGCAACAACAGCAGGCTCGAGTGCAACCTCAGCCATTTTGCAGATGACATGAAGCTAAACAGTGCAGTTCACGTGGTTTGGGGACAAATACTATCTCTGGTGGAAAACTATGTCCCTCCTTAACTTGGCCTGCCCTCAAATCTCTGTCTAGCCTTCAAATACCTCCCTACCTCACTAAGTTCACTGCTGGAAGCGAACGCTTGCTGACCATCATGTAGTGAGTAAACTTAGACCAAGCTCGAGAAACAAACACAACTTCCTAAGAGATGCCCACTCTGTCACGCCTCTCTAAACGAATGGACAAATAAGTGATACAAGGGATTAGGCGTGCACATAGAATCCTTGGGCGATAAGCACATATAATTCTTTAGCTATAAATGCATATAACCCAATCTGCCCTCACATATTTCTTCCACGCAGGAAGAGCGTGACCTTATCAAACTCAATTAAAGTCACACATTTGTTTATATAAGGGATTTACCTAAAAAACCTTCCTGTGACATATTCAGAGAAACAAGCTGCAGACAGACATTAGTAGAGTTACTAACTGACATTTCTTCAAGTTTCTCTCCTGTTGTAGTCTTGTAGAAGGTTAGTTATGAAGTTGCACTCAACAGTTCAGCTTTGATCAGAGAAGGGAATTCATATTTTTCAAATTTTAGGGGACTTGCTAAAGGCAAGCAAAAGAGAAAGGCCCAAGCAAAGCTGTACGGTAGATGGAACCAAAACCTACGACTAAAGTAAGAACCAGAAAAGCGGTGGTCCCTCGATTTTTCCGGATACTCTTCCAAGTGAGACTACTTAAAGATATCCCTTAGTAGTTTTACCTAGAGATAATAATCCACATCCCCACACACGTTTCAGCACAGTTATCCAACATAATACTCCCCACAAGTCTCAGAAGACAGACTGCACAAGAAAACTTCCACATCATTCCAGTATTCTCAATTTGGCCAGTTACAACCTTAACAGATCAAGCCTTAGACCACACAAGCAACAACACTACTTCACACTGCTACTGCTTCCTCCTTCGGGAAGCAAAGGGGTGCCAATTGTATCTGGAGCTATTTATAAACATTGATCCTTTCCTAGAATGCTCATCAAGCGTATTACTGAGCTGCAGCACGCTCTCAAGCTCTGTGCCAAGCTTACACTCACACTTGCTGGTGCCTGTTCGTTGAAGACACATCAGAATGCTTGAGAACATCATGCAAACTGCTTCTCAAAATACGAAATTACTGGGTAACAAGCCTAGAGAATGCTACAGTTCAGATATTTGTTTAAATTCCTTATAAATCTAAGTAATTGTATTTTCATTGTGGCTGATTTAGGTTTTGTTTTTTTTTTTTTTTTTTTTTTTTATCTGTGACAAAAGGCCTGCAGGTTAGATGCATTCAGCCATCATAAGCTCCTGAAATGAATTAACTTCAAAAATTAAGACTACTTGATTTAAATAAACCTGCAATCATCTTTAACTCTTGTGGGAGCAAATTCCTACAGGAAAAGGATTACTCTAAGCAGTTATAACACGTGACTCCTATTTTAGATAGCTTACTGCCATTCTATTAACAGCAACACAACGTTACTAGGGGGCATAGTTAGTGCTATATAAGCACAAACAGGCTCAAAATCAGTTTCCTTCTATTTTCAAGAAAGGCATCAAGCTATTATTCCTATAATGCACAAGTAGTGAAAACATTTGACCCACCAGGAAACAAGCCTATGCTCTTAGTAATTTCCACCAAAAGCTGTTTCAGGCAAAAGTGAATAGTGCCTATGTTAAGACTGAAATTATGTTCTTCCCATTTTAATAGAATTAAGTTCAATGGGTCAAAAGAGGAGCAATGATGTAAGTAATGGCACAGACCAAACTTCAAAACAGAACAGAATTAAAACCCTGATGTTTCACATTGGTACTCCCAAAAAGCCATAAAACCCCAGACTTCATCGCATATATCAAAAAAATACATAAACTATTCCATGTACATGACAAAAGTACCAGACCACATTTGCCAACATTTTATATACCTATATCAGCAAATACGTATAAACATATGCAATCAAATTACATATGTATTTTTAATACTAAATATAACTTACAATAAAAAGAAAATGCAAATGTTCCAAGTTTGTGACTTTAGTAACAATTAAATTATTGACTTTCACACAATATTTTGCTTCAAGGAGAAATTCTGTAAAAAAAGCCTGCTAAATGTAACATTTAAATAAAATAAAATGAAAGTACATCAAAAAGTATTTTCCTGCTACTAGCTGAACGCACTCGACAGCCTAAGGTAATATTTTATAGATCTTTTAATCGTGTAAACAGACAACATATTTCAACCGTACTCTGCTGCAATTTCCAATGAGAAGTATAGCTTCTAAGAAAATATCACTAAATATCACAAGAATTACGTTTTTTCGGTTTACATTTTTCTTATTTTGAAATTGAGCAAGTATTACATTGTAAAGCTCTGGTTACTGCAGAATCCTATGAACTGAATGTGTTTGCTATCTCTAGACACACCTGAAATCTCTGTATGGCATTACTCTTATCACTTCAGTGAAGACCTGTAGTGAGATGCTGAGTGACTGTACCCTAAAAATATCTAGATTAGCGTCTACTTCTCTGAATTCCTGTAACATAAGGTCCAACTCTTCATCTAGTCATGCCAGACATGTCAGGTTGTACATGATGTCATTTCCCTAGTACCAATGTAATCAATTACTGCTCTGACATCTGAGTCTTCTTGTATTGGTCTCAACAAGACTTCAGTAACAATAGGCAAAATACCATCTTATAGAGAACAGGGTTTTCACTTCTGACATGCACATCCTGAATATTAATGAGAAGTTTTTATTAAAAATAAGTCCATTGGCCAAAAAAATGGATTTGCCTGCACATTATTTACACAACAATGGGCACCTGAGAGACAGAATAATGAAAACCCTGCCATGTAAAAGGCTCTTGTTAAGACTTTTTCAACTAATAGCTGGATATTGAGTTTGTAGTACGAGGATGCACGCATACAAACCATATTATTTTTAAACAGAATTAAAACCAGCACCATCTAGGAATGCGAGAAATAAAAGGTGGTATAATGTAATCCAAACACTTTGCTACATTTTATGAGCAACTACAGTCAATATCTGTGGTTATACTAAATAAATAAAACAGAAACTTAATGTTGTGCTGTCTTCTTTAGTTTCAGGACAATAATGAGAATATCATTACTTTTCCGATATGCAAAAGAAAAAAAAAAAAAGCCCACTGAATTACCTTAAAAAAAAAAAAAAAAAAGAAGAAAGAAAATTAAGTTTTCCAGGTTTCTTGGAATTTAATTAATTATTTAACTTTTTAATCATAATCTGAGAACTTCACAAGACTTAAGAAATTCCTGTGGAAATTAAAATACATAGAGGAAAATAAAAAACTCAAATTATCACCTGAAGAAAAAGAAGAGATCTTTGCCATTCTTTTCCTGTTAGAAAAAAGATCTCTTACATCCAAGTTAATGTACAACAACAAAATATAGGAAATGGCATTCTTTGCATTCCAAGAAAAATAACATAACTTGCAATATTATTTTTAGATCATGCATATGCATGAGGTGCATAGCTGCCACAACAATCCATGACCCAGTATCAAAAATGTAGGTCAGAGTTGTAAAGTACCAGATGTCTGACACTCAAATAAGTAGAAGTTAAATACTCTGATACCTTGTAGTTATAGAGTGGTCAAATGTAAATTACAAGAGACCGTGAGTCT
Organism: Neomorphus geoffroyi; assembly: GCA_033558235.1. Taxonomy (NCBI): domain Eukaryota; kingdom Metazoa; phylum Chordata; class Aves; order Cuculiformes; family Neomorphidae; genus Neomorphus; species Neomorphus geoffroyi. The sequence goes on along the minus strand of JAUMJM010000033.1, from coordinate 16,201,187 downwards.
ATAAATATGTACAGAAATCACCTCCATAAAAATTAACTTCTTAACTTTCGAGAAACTATAGAAACTCAATCTCATCTTTGATTAAGAGTTATACTTAAAAGACCTCCGGTGACTATAATACAGATATGGTAACAGATTGACCAATACAGCAACACCAAAGAGCGCTGGAGGAGAGTAAGAACACAGACACAGACACTGCGCTTAATTCTAGAGGACAAATTTGAATGTTTCTTGCAGTTTTGGGACATTTGAAATGTGTTTTCCTATGTGAGCATGTATCTGTCATCAGTGCAGAAATTTCAAGGTAACGCCTCAGGAAACAAGTATTTAATTTGCCATTCTGTCCGTCTTGCTGACCAGCATTCCAAGAATTTGAAGTAGACATTAGAAACAACAACAGATCAATCAGAGTGGAAAAGAACTGGAAGTCCCGTTAAGAGCTTTCAGTCATTAAGTATCTTAGAACTTTAAAAGAGATGCTTTTATGGTCACGAAATAGAGTTTGGCTAAAAAATGGCTGTCTTCAATGTTTTGCCATTCCAAAAATACACAAGACAGAAAACTAGGATAAGAAAATAACACAAGAAAACAATGTCCTGGAATCAAACAAAGATTTTATGATATTCCATAGTGCTGTAATTCTACTTCCATTCTCAGAGAACACTCACATCTGAGCTTGCTTCTGAGAAACTTTTCCACAGAATAGGATAAAAAAAGCAAAACACAGGAAGTAAATAGACTCATAATCAATTTATTTCCACGTATCACTGAAAATCGGTAGACATTAAGTTTGCTTAAATGCTTCACACAAGGTTTTTTGGTTTGTAATAATTTTCTTCCACTCTGAAGGTATATAGCCTAAATACGGACTTCAACAGAAGGCAAACTTGCTCCTACTTTTCAAAGCTAAGTGATAAGAAGGCACAGCACTGCACATTTTATCTGACAAAGAGGATCAGGAAAAGTTCCTTGGGTGGATCTGGAACAGTACACGTACCTTTTGCAGATAGCTCTTCTACAGAACTGAAGTGCCAGATGGGCAACAGAAAAAGTTACTAAAAAGAAATCAGTAAATCACTAGGAAAAAAAATGAGAATTAAGAGTCTCCACTGTTCTTTATCTTGTGCAATCTATTATACACCTGTACAAGCAGAATTTCCATGCTTTTTAAGCAGCCTGCACTCATACATACTTAGACCTGACAAAACCTAAGAGAGCTGTGGCTAATATTTCTATCTAAGAAGGCCATTAGTCACAGGTGCAACAAAGTCTTTTCCACACGTTCACTTCATCTTGAATTCTTACTTCATTTTAATGAAGGAACTAAAACGAAAACAACCTCCTCCCCCCCCCCCCCCAAAAAAAAAAAAAAAAAATCAGTATAAAACAAATATTTAAGTTAGTTCTAAATAACCCAAGATAAAGACATTTTCTCTCCATGGTATTCTCACCTCATTCCATCGTGTAAGTGCAAAAACTTTCCTGAAGTACGGTTCTTTTTCCATAGCTCTTTGTGTATCATTACTCCTTCCAATACACACTAGCATAAAAAACAGTTGTTAAACCAAGAGTATTACTATAAAAATGTATCATCTGGGTAAGATCTTCACTTAAAATTTCTTATCCGAGGGGCACATAACTGCTGTTTTATCTCAGACTAGAAAAGCAGAAAGAGTAAAGTTTGTCCAAGCACAGCAGCATTGCCTTTCTTCCAACACGTGAGCCATCAACCTTACATATGACCTTTGGAGCAGATTTTGCTGTTCTGTTTCCCCAACCCTTTTCATGTAAAATTAATTCAAGCAGGGCCTTGGAGCAACATACTTGCTGTGGATGATGGATATTTTTCTACAATTCACTGAAAACTATAACAATAACTGCAGTCTCTTCCAGAAAAAAACACCTGAAGTATATACCAGCATCAAAAGGCAAAATGAGACATCTCATTCACTCTGCTGCTCTCAACTATCCCAGAATTGATAGTTCTGGTTGAGGAGCTAAAATGTCCTGATGTGTGAATAGTGCAATGAAAAGATGGCGAAAACACCAATAAAACCTCACACCAAACTCATTTCCCAAAAGTATCAAAGCAAGGAAGCCATATATTAAACATTAATCTCACCTGAATGAATTTTGATCAAAAATAGGCAAGTAAAATTTTGGACATTTCTGATTCAGCATTTCACAACACTTTTTCATTTAGTCTAGTTTGACTTATTTTCACTATAGAAATGCCGACAAAGCCAAAACAGAAATATCGAGCTGCCCGGTGCATGCAAAACCTATGTTTTAAACACACCTTATGATCTACATGACTGATGAATGTTCACATGTTTTAGAGGCAAATGAACAAAACAAGGGAGAGAGGTTTGATTTTTTTCTTGCTATTGCGCTTAATACTCTTGTGTGCAACTTCTGGGCAATTTTAATATTTAAATGGCTTGTATTTGATTGACACACCAATCGAACAGGCACCTCCATGTTCATAAACTCAGAGAACGTATGCCCCTCAATAATAATTGTTACCATAAGCATCATTATACAGGTATATACCTGCCTATTACCAGCTACTTTATAAGAGAAATAGCAGTTTGATTACATTGCTCTGGAATATGATTGTCTGAGCTTTTTGGACTATGGGCTGAGTGACTGTTCAGGTACCTGCCTGTAAACCAGTAATGGCTTTTCCCATGAGTCCCTGGACACACAATGCATGGTACCCAGCTGTGTCAAAAGAATACAGCCCTGGTGCCAAAAATGTAGTTCATGTTACTACCTAATATTATGTCCTGCATGTCCCTGGAGAATTAAAGTAACTTTTACTGGAGAAAAGACTGAGAGGTAATGAAACAGTAGGAAGACTACAGCGGAAACGAAACAAGAAAAGCTACTGCATAACCCTAAAATGAAGGCATCAAAGTTACTAATATTTCTACACAGCTAATTACAGTGAAAATAGGTATGGGAGACTTTTTTAGTTGTCCAATTTCTGCCACAGATAAGCTACTAAAAACATAAATAAGGGAAAGCACAAGACAAAAGCATCTCAGAAAAGGTCCTGTGCACCCTGAAAATATTGAATCTTTATTCTAGGCAGGAATGCACTGCATTGTTCTCTCTTACTAATCTAACTCCACTTTTTGCATGTCTATCAAAACAGGTTGTAATTATACAAATATGACTGAACTCCAATGAAATACAAAAAAATTAGACGAATAGAGCCATGATTAAAAAAGGTCAAATCTTCATGACAAATGCGTTTAGAAGTAAAGACAAAAAAAGATGGAACAACGCTGAAAGAAGTGTCTTTCCTAGTGACGGAAACCTGCACCTAGACTCTACTGAAACATGACATGTTTCCATTAACACTTTGAAGTGATACATGTAAGAGTGCAGATTAAAAAGTCTGATTAATTCTGAAATTTAAAACAGTAATAACTAGTAATCAAAATACATGAAGTATATAAAGTGCAAAGGAAGATAGGTTTTAAAAACCTTTGGAGAAAATTAATGTCTTCAGTTATATTAATGTAATTTAGAGGTGCAAAGGGTTGTGCTTTTCGTGGCTTGATTAATTTATATAAGAAGTTACAGTCTAGGGAAATTTCAAATCAAAATTTTACCAACAGACCACAATCCCACCACTATTACCTGCCATAAAAATGAAAGAATTCCCTTTTTCTGCTAGAGAACAGCAACAGAAACACCCATGTAAAAATATGGAAGCAACATCTTCAATCATAAGCATTCAAAAATACTACAGTTGGTTATGATGCTTCCAACCATCATCTTCAGGTTTTAGTGACGACTTCACAAATTTCAGCAATTTCAGCCACGTGCAATATATATATTACCAGGTGGGGCGTTACGAGATGCGCCTCTTCTTGAGATTAAGGAAATAAATTGTTCATGAGTTAACTCCAGCAAACAATTTGCAAACAACAAATCATTTCAAAAAAAAAAAAAAAATGGAGGCATTTTTCTTAATGGAATAAACAGAATAAGGTCAATGATCTTAGTTTAGCATATAAGCCTACTAAGGATACCTTCCCACCAAGCCCGCGACAACTCTCAGAATCAATATTCAGGACTTCTTTCTCTGCCCTGTTTAGTTGTCAGCATCCAACAACTTTCATCCACTGTAACTGTAGTTGCTTGTTACTAAGCATTACTGAACAGAGAGAGCTTGTGTAAGCTCTTCTGAAAAACTGACTCTTTGAGAAATCTGAACTGCGTGGAAAACATGGGAAAACTGGCATTAGTGACTAAATTGTATAATTTTCTCATCCAAGTAATACACAGTGTAGGCAAAAAAAGAAATATTTTAACCAGCAAACTTTGATGACTTGAAGCAAATCCACAGGATTCTCCTATATATTTAGTAGCTGAAGAGCATTAGAATTAAGAGATGCCTTAGCATGTGCTCTGAATTCTGAAGAAAATAAAAGACAGGACTGAAAGCTCCCTGTGTCCTCTCCACACTCAACACAAACTCCGTACAGCCAGGACACCACCACGCTTAGAACTCAACCAGATTAATTTTCATTATGTAAAATCTAGTTAAATACTGATTCCCAGGCATTTATTTTTCGTATTTCTTTTTCCACACCTGTGAACTGCACAAGAAGTTTACTCACATATTAATGTTTTTAATCTCACGTAAAATGCTATTTTTTTGGAAATCATGGCGTCAGAAATTTGTGTTAATTTTTTGTCTGCTGGTGTGTAAGTGAAGGAAACCTTGAAAACTGATTGTAAATTCAAGGAGGAAAAGGAAATCATGGTGCTTACGAAAAGGTCAATGGATCTGCATTTAACAGAAAGGACTCTAATGCCTGGACTCTTTCTACTCAATACTCTAGCCCTGTGTATTCATTTACTTGTGTCCCTTTCTTCACCCTGGGTGATGCATGCCCAGGAAACACAATTTACAGGCTATTTCCCAAACACCCGGGACCACTTCTCTTGTTTGATGCCCTGTAAGCAAGTCTCCTCCCTGATCCACAAGCCTATCCCACAGGCACAGCGCTTCACCCCATGGGGAGCGCCCCAGCCCCAAGTTGCCCATGAGAGCCATCTCTGGAGAGTCCCCGAAGCCTATCACAGCTCCAATTCCTCTCTGCAGGTCTGCAGATGGCTCTGTAAGGAGGTTTTTTTTGACCCATGGATCATCTGCATCCACAACATGAACAAAGACTCCTCTGTCAGCCACCACCACCAGGCTTGTCCACAGCACTGGATCTCAGCAAGTCACTGCCCTGTGAGAGCCCCAGGGCTGCGGGGTTCTCCCAGCACACCCCAGGGCCAAGCACAGTGCCCCCTGGAGAGACTGGACACTCAACTCTCCCAGTGCTATCGCAGTTCCAGGAGATGGAGAAGCGGTTTTCCAATCTCAGCCTCTCTAAAATAGTCATGTCCTTAGGGCAGCAGCCTCGCCCCAGCACTGAACATCTTGAGTTGCTGTGCTACATCCCACATTCCAGCCATCAGGGACCTGTGTAGCATCAGCAGAGATACCTGAGGGCAACATCAAGTCGCTGTCACGGCACTTGCAGCTTCTCATCACCAGTGATGGCATCCCCCAGAGCTCCAGTGCCAGCCTGAGTCCTGAGCATTTCAACACCATTGGGATGGAGCCCCGGAAGGAATGTGGGGAGCGATCTGCCACAGCACCAGCCTGGCAAGCCCAAAAAGCACAAGGCCACCATTCCAATCGCCTCAGCAAACGCAGGGCTGCCAAAGTCAGCACTGGGGTGGGAATGTGGAATTAAACCGACAGTAGGGATGAGAAGGCAGATGTGTAGGGACAAGGGAGGATGCAGGGGGATGGTATAGTTTCATAGTTCCTTAGGTTTTTTTGCTTATGTTCTTCAGTTATGTCTTCTCTTAGGATTCTAGTAATATTCTATTAGTATTAGCTTGCATGTTAATAGAAATAGTTAAAAATATCTGAGTGCATATGTAAGATGTGTGGCTCTTCCTGCATGTTCTTCTGAGCTTTGCTGGTGTTTTTTGTTTCTTTATCTGTACTCTGTTGGTCATGTTTATTAAATACTGATTTATTCCCAGTCTTTTCCCCTCCAGTGAAGAGCTTCCAAACACGGTACTGCAGATGGGGTGAGATGACACCCTCTATAGCTTCAGCAGAAGACTCCAAGGAATTTGGGATATTCAGTTGCTTTGATGGATCCATTGCCTATACAGGGAAATAAAAGAGTGCTAATTTGGACAACTAACATGGTTAAAGCTGAGTGTTACTACAGCCCTGTATATCTAACACTTCCACATCTGCTACGTAGGTGAAGGTATAAGGTATCCACAACTGTGAGCTCCTATTTTAAAATACATATTTTATAAGCAGTCATCTCCTTCAACTGTCCAGAATTGTATCTCCTGTGTTTAGAAGGTAATAAAATAACAGATATACTTTTGGCTGACTGATGTCCAAAGAACTTCTAAGAAAACAAAGTGGTTCCTCTGCAACATGCTGGAGTATCCATTCCCCTCTTAAAGGGCCACACTGAGGTCTAGTTCAAGGTCTTCCCTTACTGTAGGAGTATCTCATTCATTTCCAATGATGGATCAGCATTAAACAGAGAAACAGCTCTGATGCCTGGGCTATTTTCACTCAAGGCTTTGACCTTGTGTATTCATCTCAGAGGTTCCAGAACATCCAGCAGAATTTAGAGTTTTGCTGATGCAGGTACTGCTGTATATTCAGCCTGGATTTTATAATTTCCAAGTATTTAATTCCAAGTGAAAAGCATTTCTTCTATCTACTTCTTTGAAGTTGATTGCCCCATAACTTTTAAGCAAACATGGAAGTGCTTCCTCTGCAGCACACCTGAGCATGCATCCACCTTCTGAAGGGCCTCACTTAAGCGTAGGAAAATATTTTCCCTTAGTGTAAGGGCATCTCTTTCATACGCTAGCTTAAAAAAAAAATGCTGAGCTTTAAAAACAGGACTGAGTTGCCTAAAAAATTTGATACCATACCATAGGGAAGTTGTCTTGAAGCCTGCTACTAGTCTATAAAAAAGAACATACATTAACAAAAAAAAAAAAAAAAAAAGTCTCTTCATTTGATATCTGGAATCTATTTTAAATAAAAGAATAGCAGCATATACTTGGCTGAAGAAAGCTAGACATGTTTTGATTATTTTGTTGCACTGGAACTTGAGGATTTCATTCATTTCCTATTCTAAGATTATATATTCATCTCTTGCTAAGTTTATCATCATTTCCTTTTCTAAACACCTATCCTCCTAGAGGCTACAGATACAAATCACAGAATCATAGCATGGTATGGGTTGGAAGGGACCTTTAAGAACATCCAGTTTCAACTCCCCAGCCATAGGCAGGGACATCATCCACCAGGTCAGGTTGCTCAGAGCCCCATCCAAACTGGTCTCCAATGACTTTGCTGGGCAACCTGTTCCAGTGCCTCACCACCTTCACAATAAAAAGTTTCTTCTTAGTATCTAATCCAAGTCTTTCCTCTTGCAGTTTACCCCTCACCCTATTACAAGGTTTTCTGACATGAAACACTATGTTGAAACAGATCATCACTTATCTCAAAATTTATATAAGAAACTGTGACATATGTTAGTCATTACAACCTTTACCCTGATGACAATGTGCAATCTTGGAACAAAACCCATGTGGTTTAAATAAACAATCACTCAAAAAACAATAAATGGACAACACAGAGAAAACAGGAAGTCCCCCAGGTCCTTCTCTGCCAGGCAGCTCTCCAGCCACTCTTCCCCAGGCCTGTAACGCTGCACGGGGTTGTTGTGTCCCAAACGCAGGACTTGGCACTTGGACCTGTTGAACTTCATCCTGTTGGCTGCAGCCCATCAATCCAGCCTGTCCAGATCCCTCTGCAGAGCCTCCCTTCTTTCAAGCAGATCCACACTTGCACCCAGCTTGGTGTCATCTGCAAACTTGCTGAGGGTGCACTTGATCCCCTTGTTGAGATCGTGGAACAGGACTGGACCCAGCACTGAATCCTGGGGAACACCGCTCGTGACTGTATGCTACAGTAAGGGCACAGGCGTTCTCACTGAGAAAGTCAAGGCAAGTTGTGATAAATGGGGCTGCTTCTACACGGGGGAACTAGCATTCTAGGAAAGGATTTCTGCCCCCTCATGAATTTATCATTCAGTGCAGCAATACAAAGAACTTAGTATCTTCGAGCTGGAAGAGCTGTAACCAAGATGAAGCACCTGTAACTGGCTCCCATGTTCCTGAACACATTCAGATGAGAACTTTGAACACAGAAGTCAAAATATTCCCATTTTTACTCCTTGCAAAGAAATGAGTAAACTGGTTAAGTAACTTTAGCCCATAGGAAAAAAGGTTTTTTCTGTATCACTGAGGCAATAAATCATTGAACACAGAAAAAAACAGTGCCATTATTAGGAGATAATATATCGATGAATATTTTGCTAATGAACCTGTTTCAATTAATAAATACGCAAGAAATAGTACAATTTAGTATGGGAAGTCAAATTAGGAAAGCTCATTAAAATCTGTAAATCTGTTACAGACACCTAGTGTTGAATAATTCATCAAGTGTTTAACACATTTACTAAAAAACTCATGTAAATCACTTATCACTGGCCTAATTCTAATTTTTTGTTTTGTAAAGGAATTCTTTTTTTCCTAGCACAAGTCTGAAAGTTTAATTGCAAATTGATTAACATGGAGCTTTGCTAATTAAATCAGCTGAAGGAGATTCAGGCTGACATCATTCCAGGTGCTCAAATTAAGGGACTGTCCCATTGCATTAAATATAGTGCATTTATCATAGATAAACTAACAGCCTGTTAATTTGAGCTGACGGATAATGGAGGAGGAAAATGAATCTTTACAGTATTATGTGTAACAGAGACACAGCACTTTTACTACTAATAACAGCTTTACAGGTTTCTGAACAATTAGAAAGGGTTTTAATAATGTTCCTCTCACTTTGAAATGAGAAGAATAAAATCTTTCACTAGTACTTTGCTTACGTGACAGTATCAGTCCAAAGATGTGCATATTTTAGTGTTGATACGCCACTGCTAAGTAAGAAAATCTAGAAAAATCCATTTAGCTTTAGAAACCTTTGACTAGAGAGCTAATAAACTAAAGAAATCGGGTGTCTAGCATCCCAATGAAACCTTATCCCTAAATGAATCTTCATTGCATGGGCAGTATAATCACATGGGCGGTGTTCAGTTAGTGTAAAATGTACAAGTCTCATGAACTCACAAGAATCTTTACTTTTCAAAGTTTCTTGGCAGTGCCAAATGCCCACATCATTCTGTTTTCAGATTTATCACTACAAAAAATTATCAAGTCCCTTAATAACCTAGGTCTAGAAATTCTCCTTAGTTTTGACCACTGGACCTTCAAATCCCAAATAAAGAGATATCCAGGAAAGTAAAACTGCTTCCATCAGTGCACATTGCCAAATTCTTCATTGCAATCAAGCAGAGCCACCAGAGAAGCTCACAAACATCAATCACACAAGCAGAAAACCACTCCAACTACACAGTTCAGCCATGGCTACATCCAAGCTGTAGCCAATGGCACAGCCCTTGGTTTCAGGCTGAAGTCACATGTGTGCAGACGTAAAGGGGTAACTAAGACTCTGACAGCAGCAGACGTTGTACTCCAGCACATATGAACCCCACATCTGAACATGGCAGCAGGTACAGAAAGGAGGAAATGTGATACTGTACACAAGTACGCCCCAGTAGCTATAACCCACTAAAAATACCTTGAAAGTTTCTGCCTCTATCAGTTCAAAAAACCACATCACAACATGCAGCACTGGAAATATATTTGGTACTTTTTTTCCAGTTCCATGTCAAGTTGGCAAGCTCAGCAAATTAAAGATGACAGCAAGGAACATCTCTTCCTTTCCTTTTCCCCTTGTAGTAAATTTAAGACAGTCACCATGTGACCTCCTCTCCTTACGCGTGCCTGCACCAGTGATTACATACAATCAGTCACATGGAGAGCATCAGGGTTTGGAAAAAAGCTTCAGCAAGATCACTTCCCTGATACACCTCATAAGCAAGTACCCAAATGCACATGGGCAAGGAAAAACACAGCTGACGACAGGAGAAGCACAACACTATTTTGGTATCAGATTAAATGTTGGCTGCTCACAAAATTGCTGACTCAAAAGAACTGCACTGCCACTACCTAAGTAATTTCAATCAAAAGAACCAGTTTTTCACTTGAGAAATCAACACTACTTCTCATGACAAAAAAAAAAAAAAAAAAAAGGGAAGAGGAGTTAAGAGTATACGAAACATGATGTTTGTATAGAGCTTTGTATAATACAAAAAAATTCTTGCTCTCCTCACTCTCCTTCCAAATGATTGTAAGAATATGGAGAGCAAAAGCTCAATGGTTCTCTTACACTAAGAGCAGGAATTAGTAAGGCTATTAATAGCCTATAATCAAGACTAAAAATTAGTTAAGAAACTGTATCTGAATTGCATGATACTTAATTAAATTTTGCCTGTATTTTATGATACTGATGCAAAGTGTAATGTCATACATGTTCGCTAAATGAGCTGCATATGTCATAATTTAAGCGGCATGGAGATTTTTTTTGTATTTATACAAGCCCCATGGTTAAACAATTTTTTGTAAAGTCTGTCCTAGCTTCCACATGATTTGCTGCCAGTGTACCCCAAAAAAGTCATCAGCAGAAGGTAAAATAATCGCATACTTGCTTATGAGCAAGGAAAAAAACCCAACCAATCAACCAAACAAAAAAGTTATTTGGTAAGAACACACTACAGATTTTCCAAGGTCGGAGACCTTTTTAAGACCAGGTTCGACAATTAAAATCAAACTACACTGTTGTGCTGAATCTGAAAATTCATGATTCATCAAAATCTAATACCAATGGATGAACTGCTACCTGCCTACCTTTCAGGTTTATAAATCCAACTATTGTCTTGGTTAATTGATTTACTTTGCAGCAATTTTTCATTATTCTCAGTATCAGCTGGACAATACTTCAAAGCCATCCTCACTAACAAAAATATCTCCCAGTAAGATTAATCCTCCACTCCTTTCAAGATTAACTAAATTAATACCAGCTATGTTAGCTACACATGAACACACTTACTGCTCTTCTCCTGTACATTAAACTTCAAAATTAGCAAGATTGTTTGCTTTACGCAAACCTGCTACACAATGAAAATTATTCCAGCTTTCAAACTGACGAAGGGCAAATCCCTTAGTCACTGGGAAAATGCTATTAGACCAGAAAATCTCCCAAAGCTTTCACTCCCTATTATACCAGTCACAAGGAAAAAAAAAAATTGCACGCATCATAAATAGACAGGGTATCCAGCCCTTTTCTTAGAACCACTTTCATAGGCTGCTAAAGCATTCCTGTAAAAACAGATTCTCAAACATGCCTTAAACTTAAATAAATTGGACCTTTGGAAGAGATGCAGCGTTTATAGGAATAGCCCACAAGTCCAGATTTGCACACTCTCCATAAGCTGTGTTTTGCAGCAGGCATGTACAAAAGTAAGACACACCATTACAAGCTGCTGAAGTGATTAAAACATTTTTGTTTCAACCTAACAAGTGATATTTTTCAGAGATTAATAAGCATTTATGCAAAAATGAAGAGTTGCTTTTCCAAAGTTGACATTATGTGTGCTAAAACTGACACTATGCCTGTAAGTCATTCTCTGCTGGAAATTTAGAAACAATGTCTCCCTTGAATAAATCTTAACCTTTTATCATATCATAAACAATCACTACAGTTTCCCAAATGCGTATGCCCGAAAACAAGGATCCTGAAAAAACCTCATGTAAAGGACTTAACCCATAAGAGCAAAAGAGCAAACAATGAAATAAAAAGAACAAACAACATGCACACCACTAGTCCTCAGACTGCAGGCGTGACACACTCAAGTATTTACTTGGTTGTTTGATATAAATTCTCTAGCAATATTTATACTTTTTATAGCCATTCACTATTTATGCCTACAGTTTTATAAAATCATAGCCTGGTTTGGGCTGGAAGGGATCTTGAAGATCACCCACTTACAACCCCTGTTCTCCTGGATCAGGCTGCTCAAAGCCTCATCCAACCTTGCCTTGAACACCTCCAGGGATGTGGCACCCACAGTCTCTATGTAAGCACCAGTTCCAGTGCCTCACATGAAAAAAATTCTTCCTAATATCTGATCTAAATCTGTCCTCTTTCATCCTAAAACCGTTACCTCTCATCCTATCACTGCACTCTCTGATAAAGACCCCCTCCTCATCTTTTTTTTTTTATCTGTGTCTTTCCACAATATCAATTTCCCTGATCCTTGTTTACAGAAGCATGTGATTATTAGCAAGACAGATTTCTCCTTTCATTTTGTTTTTCCCCTCTCCTCATGTTATCAACCTTAGTTTATCTTTAAGAGTACTTAAGACACCGATCGTGTTAATTTACTACTAACTTTTGTTCAAAACTGATTTTATTATCCTTCAGGAAAAATGAGCAACACGTTTGTTATTCCTGATTGTCTGACTTTTTTAATCCCCTTACAGTAATAAACTGATGACTTCTCTGTTCCATGGTAGGTTGATGGTATAAAGAACTTTAATTTCTCTTTAGATGCCTTTTTCAGATAGTAAATGCGGTTTACCTCCCACATTAGTCTATTTTGGCAATGTCTGTTTGTTGATGCACTGTTCCATTATGCTCATTAATTGCTTACTGATCATGAAACAGAGCATTCTGAGTTCTCATCTTCATCTGTTCTTTTCATTATTTACCTCTGGTACTCAGATAATTCGTCTTATCTTCCAAACTTTATTGAAGTTGTCAGTGGTTCAGGCCTGTGACTCAGTATGCAATTGCAAAACTTTTATTTACATCAGCAAACAACTGCTGTTTTCAGATAATCTCACTGACACTGCACCACTATTCAGCAATATCAGCTAATTATATGAGGTGGTTTGAAGCTATTTTTCTTCTCACACTAAGCTTTTCTGCTGATTTGTTCTTTTTTATTTCCTTTTAAAAACCATGCTGGATAAAAAGCATACAGCAGTCTCAGCCACCTTTTAAAATCACCTTGCTAATGAAAGGCAAAAATCTTCTGCATTGCATAGCATTTGTGCTTCAACTAGATTCACCTGAACATTTCTGTCACCTAAGTGACAGGTAGCACAGATTTAGAGTAGTGTGTGTATGTTATTTCCTTCTGCTCTCACTCAAGAGCATCAAGAACAAAAGAAACCAAGGACTTTGCAGTCTTAGTGTGCTCATGCAGAAGGTGTCTAATGATATTGTGCAGAGAAAGAGAGTACGAATCTCAGACTAAACAGGAACTGTCACTCGCTGAATGCTTTTTCTAAGGAAATTTAGTATGAATAATCGGATGCAAGCAGTACAGACTACATAGTAGAATAAAGAAGAAACATGACAGACCTTGAGTTTAAGAAGAGTTTACAGTATAATTGTACATTATCATACATCCATAGAACTAAATCAATTTTTATAACTGTGACTGAATCAGTGTTATTCTACTATCCAGGAATCAGCATTACCTGTAGTAACACTCAGACATTTAGATCCAGAAAAAATAAGGGTAGAACTTAGTTAGGACAAATCCATAAAGAGCTCACATGAAACTGAAAGCTATGTAAACTCTATTCAAATTTGTTACTAAGGAAATACCATGGTTAATTACTTCCCACTACTATCACTGCATTCCTCTTGCCAACCAGTTTGTATTTAAAATAAGCACTTGTTAGAAGTAAGTCAAAGGGGTTTCAATATACTTTAAGACACACATGCAGCAAAGCGTTCAATGTATGCTGAAAATGCATTCTGAGTTTTAATGTCATTTATTGAGTTTTTGTTTCATAAATCTCAGAAAAAGAAGTAGTTGTAACTACAGCTGAGCTTGTCTAGTCTCTGATTGAAGATACGCAAAGTTCACATTGTTTCAAAAGATAAGCGAAATTAATTGGATAAATGCAGTGCAAATCACTAATGGAATAAGGTGTCCCATTGATAAATGTATTGTTATTTCCAAGCCTTAGAGATTAAAGCTATTAACTTCTGATTTTGTTTTTCCTATAATCAAGGTTTGCAGATAAACAGGTAGAAGAAAACAACTCTAATATTCACAGCAAAATCAAGATAAAGGCTCCATTATCAGTCACTGCTATGAACTAACAGCTCAGGTACTCTTTCTGCTTTACCACCTAAAATTCAATTATTATTATAGTCTATTATTTATTTTTGTAACAGTAGTGCTCAGAGGATTGAAATATTGACACTGTTATTGAGGTCCTTATATGAAAGGCACAGTCCAAGTACCAGACAAATAACTATTTCTGCCCTATATTGCTTAACAGACAAATAAAAAAATTACAAGCAAGGCAAGAAAGGTAAACACAAGCGCAATAACTTGCTTGAGGTCAGATAACAGTTCCATAGCACAGCTAAGAATAGGAATGAGGTCTTTTTGTATCAACTGGAGTAACCTATTAATAAATTAAGCTCAAGAAGTGTGACACAAAAGATATATCCTTTTTACAAATGAATTACTGGTAAGTAGACACTAACATTTCAACACTATGCTCAGAATCAGTAATTCTTCCTGTCACCTGTATAAGCTGACAGTACAATGACAGCTCTACTAATTAGGAAATCTTTTATTAAGCAGGTACAAAAATCACAGTTCCTTTGCATATGAAAGGCCACTCACTTCTAAAATAATTTAACTGAAGCAGATAACTAACATTTGTAATGTTGGTCATCAGAAAAGCTTGCACTGTGCTTACTGAGCACTCAAATTCTCAGGTTTCGTGTTACAAGAGACATTGTTTGGATAAACTAACATTTCTAGTACTTTCAGGAGAGTATGCCACTGTGGAGCATATTCCATTGAAAATATAGTGTCCTGCACTTCTCATCTCTTTTCAAAATGGTTGGCCCCAATTGCTCTGAATTACAGCATTTAAAGCTATAAAATACATATATAGCTACAACTGAGAGTCTATCCCAAATTAATACTGGGAGCCATGAACAATTATAAACAAAAATATATAATTATACTTAAAAGTCAAGTTCCATGTAGAGCTATTCTTTTCTTTCTCAACCCCCCACACTACCACTATTTATGGAAACCACAGAATCATAGAACTACCTGAGTTGGAAGGGACTCACAAGGATCATCGAGTCCAACTCCTATCCCTACACAGGACACCCCCAACATTCCCACCAGGTGACTGAGGGCATTGTCCAAATGCTTCTTGAATGCTGGCAGACTCTGTGCCGTGACTGCTTCCCTGGGGACCTGTTCCAGTGCTCCACCACCCCCTGGGTGAAGAACGTCTTCCCAAATCTTGTATGCTATCATGCAGAGGAACAAGGGTTCCCCCAGGTGCTGTACTAGTACCTAAGGATATTGCTAAACAGTAGTTTCCTCAGTTGCACAATTGTACTAATTTCCTGAAAGCTAATATCCATATTAATAGTTACTGAGGTTTTATCCAAGACAGCAAAGTGGAGACAAATCAAGGGAAAGGAGATAAAAGGTAAACTGGGCAAGCTTTCTGGAAGCCCAGATTATATATTTTGCTTTCCTATTATAAGATATTCAGGTAAAATTTGGCATTGTGTCAGCCAGCACAGCTGCTTGCTCAGTATAGTTTTATTGGTATGAGGTACTTGGATAAATCCTTTACACTAGTATAAAACTGTAATTTATATTTGACAAAGCCAACTTTGTATTTAACAGGACAGATTTCTATACTGAGTTAAGCAGTATATTTAAGTCTCAGCATTTACCAAAAAAGAGATTGTGTGGTCTAGCTATACGGATATCTAAATGCCTTTTGCATAGAAGACTGAGCTTTTATGGGTACTCATTATATAACGTAGGTGTGATGCATGTCCTGACTACTGCTTTAGAGTCATCTCAAAACAGATTCTGAAGTTTTAAGCATTTCTGAGAATGTTCTTTCCCTGCTCATTTGATTTCTAGCACTACCTACATATATAGGTTACACGAATTTATTTCTTTTACAAAAGTTGAGACAGAATAATAATAAAGCGGATGTGCAAACTTCATGTACAGGTTTTTATCTTCTTTTACATTCTCTTACTTGCAATTCGTACTTGTAAAGGCATTCCTCTGTGCTTCATTGAGCTTGGAATAAAAATATTAAAAGTTTATTCTAATATTTCTTCACAAAGTACTTCATGGCTATAATGCAGGTACTAGATAAAGAGCTGTAGGTCTCTGTATGTGAGGACAGTTTCACTGGTATGAGTAAGAGCAAACTTGAGCAAAGGAAAGTAGTCAGACCACTTTTTTTATTTCTTATTTTATTCTACCGTGAAAAGTATTTTCTCATCAACTTAGTTATATGTTCATGTTTGTTAATCACACTAAGCAGATTTCACACTACAACTGATGAAATAACAGTTTATATTTTCCTTCGAGAATGCCTTTGAGAGAGTAACAGCTTTAAAAAAAAAAAAAACCTAAATGGCATACAAACACACACGCAGTCTTTAAACTAATTAAAAAAACAAAACAAAACAAAACCACCCTTAATATCAACTCAGAGTATTTCTTTAAATTTGTTTTTCTTCTACAGTTCTGGGTTTGTCTGCTTTCCAAAATAGCATGATTTAGGAACCTACTTGATGCCAAATACTAGCGTTATTCATTCCTTCTTAAAGAGCAGCACTGAATAGGCAGATTGCTTGTGTGGCTTTTCCTACCGTTTGCTTGCCTGTTTCGGTGACACTTGCTTTCCTGTGCGCTAGAGACTCATTTGAATGCAAAGCACTTTTCACTTCTCTACGGAGTATTGTTAGAATCGGAATGTAATTTTATTTATTAAAACAGAGTGCAATTCCCGTAACCTCAAGCAGCCTCTGTTAGCACAAAAAAAAACCCCAACCCACCATTTGAGATGTGCTAGGGTGTGTTTATAACATGCATTTGCTTACAGCTGCACAATCTTACTACACATATGCTCTGAAGTTACAAGACATTTCTACCCCTCCAATGCCCTGAAGAAATAGCTAGCATAGGAATTTTCTAGTTTAGTCACCTGGCAGGACATCCACACCTACTTCTTTCAATGTGTTCAACCTCGTCTAAAGGTCTACCTACTTTGGTAGACAAAGATAAAACCTGCACAGATAAAAAAATAATTCTGCTGAAAGATCTGACATACTTGCACATTTTATCTGTATTTAGTTGTACAGGACCATAAAATCTGCAGGTACTGGTCCTCAAAATGGGGACAGAGTGGCTCACCAGCAAAGCACTGCTCATCATTTACTTTGAAATCTTCACCGTTCACCACCTTCCACCTCTCTCGTACATGAAGAAAAGGCATGAGAATAGGGAATTCCACAAGTAGATAGGTGCTCATGCCATTTTTTGTAATAATTTCTCCCACGAGTACACCTGACTTTCTATACTGTGTTACCAAGTTTTCTGACAAAAGACCCTCCTTACTGGCCAAGCAGTAACAGCTACTAGTGAAATAAACCACAGAAACCATAAAAAGCTGGAAACCAATACAGGTACATGTAATCAAAAATCCATCTAGTACATATATGTTATTCTAATTAAGCTGCTTCATATGCTAATGCCTGTTACTGAAGTACAGTTTTGACATCTGGCACCTTCTTGGTAGGAAAATAAATGAATAAATACAATGAACACTAAAAGTAAGGTGTATAAAAGATACCTTTCCAATACATGAGACATGTGAAACCACCAGTCCCACCACAGTAGTTTTAATATCACACTTGAAAAATAAGCTTGTATCTTGAAATTAACAAGGTAGTTTAGCTGGCATCTCAAAATACAACAGAAAGCAAAATCTAGTTTTCATTAATTCCTCTGCTTGAGATTTTTTTCCTTTTGAGTTGTTCGTGTGGTTTGGTTTTGTTACTGCGTTTTCCCCCCCCGTTTTACTAGTCTAAGAACAATTGCTCAAGTATCAAACACGTCCTCACTGTACATCTTTACATCAGAAAGTAAATTGTACTTTTCAGAAGTTCTAACTAAAAAAAAAAAAGTTGCTGTTTTACCTCAGACTAAAACACAAAATCCTGGCCATTTTCCACATTTCAGACTGGCTGCAGCTTCTAGATAAACTGGCTGAATGGCTGGAATAAATGTTTTCTGTAGTGTACAGCCCTGCAACCCAGTCTACATTTCTCAAAGATGTTTGCTCCATCTAACCTACAAATATACTTTTTTAAAATTGCTCATCGAGGAGAAAGGGGAAGAAGAGACAAAGTGTTTGTGCATCTTGCATGCTACATTTAAATATACTTTCTGATTTGAGAGATACCAGAAGTGGTATTCACCAATAAATATGTAATAATGCAACGCTAAAGTCAGCACAGATAGAAATGATACAGCAAACAGAGTGCTTTCTGCCTTTCAGGAAATTTTTCAGAACATAATCCATTTGCACATTAAAGCCTGAACATCACTTTTGAAGTACACTGCTAGAATACATAGCATGCTTTAATTCTCTCCGGGGAGATGTTATAGCAGCCTTCCAGTACTGAGAAGGGGCCGACAGGAAATCTAAGGAGGGACTCTTGATCAGGTAATGGACGAGGGGGAACTATTTTATGCTTAAAGTGGGCAGATGTACATTACGTATTAAAAATTTTTTTACTGCATAGTTGGTAAGGCCCTGGAACAGGTTGGCCAGAGGGGTCATGGAGACCCCATCCCTGGAAGTATTCAAAGCCAGGTTGGATGACACTTTGAGCAACCTGATCCAGTAGAGGGTGTCCCTGCACACCGCAGGACATGGGAACTGGATTATCTTTAAGGTCCCTTCCAACCCCACCCATTCTGTGCTTCTATGACCACATACACATAAACCAGAGCAAACCGAGTCAGTTTTCATCTGTAATCAAGCTGCTAAGAAACATCTGTATTTCAAAAGTCTTTTTTTCAGTTTCTTATAAATACACAGTGATTAATCTATCAAAATGACCTTTCAAGCTTATTTTCAATCATTCTCATCCATTTACAGTAAGCAAAAAGTGGATTTCAGCATTTATCTACATTAAGAGTTTATAAAAATCCATAGGTATAAAATTTCTGCTCCGAGGGCAAAGTTATTGCATACTTAGATGAATCGGCCTTCCAGTTGGCCTTCTGCATTAACTGAGGTTTCATAAAGTGAAGATTTCAGAATGCAGCTTGACACTAAAATAGTAGGAACTTAACAATTAAATTAATGGATTTGGGTTTTTTTATGTTTTGGGGGTTTGTTTTTACTTCGCATTAATCACATTTCTAAGAACAAACTGTCATTTGTTCTAATGACAAAGTTCTACTGTCCACACTGTCAACACTTTTGGTCTTACTAAGCAATTTTAGCTTCATTTGCCAATTTCTTTGGTCAAAAATCTCAATCGCTTTTTTCTACTTTTTGAAATCATAATCAAACGAAACTTTCAAGGTGAATGTCTCTAGTGTGCCTCTGACCAATACATTTACTTTTGTAGTCATTATTCATGCCACCTGGCTTGATGAGCTCATTAATAAATGAAAACATTCCATTGTATTATTGATTTTAGATAGTTGCTGACTTTCTTTTCCCTGAAACCGTCAATGTCATACCTTTACACTTGCGTTTTGTACTTGGTAGGGAGTCATTGCTTAGTATTGCTACATAAATCATATTTTAGAACACACTTGTGACTCTCTTAATACAGAATTTACACTACCCAAGAGAAGTTCAGAAAGCAGTCTGCTCTACTTCATCGGGACTTCCTGCTGTCAACAGCAACAACTGTGCAAGCAGTTGCCTCTACTTTATTGCTGCAGTGTCAGTTACAATTAAGTTTCTTAAATATTTTATATTATTCATACGTCATACAAACGATCTATCTGTGTATCGTTCAGCTGGTAGAACTGTGGAAGAAAGCTTGCAATGTGTGTATTTCATGGTGACATCTATTGATTTTGACAGCAATAATGTTCCATATTTTAAATATTTCTAAATGGCTTTGCAATGTAGTTTCAACAAATAAACACCAAGAAATTGAACTGGCTCATCCAGAGTCAGACATGCTCGGAAACAGCTTTTTACAGTTCAAAGTAATGCGTGCTTCATCTTGAGACTAAGGACAAAGTTATTACTCTTCTGCTACCTGCACCGATGATCTTCATGTCTCCTCATTCTGACTTAATCTCTTGAATTTGAGTGTTGTTTGAACCAAAAATAAAAATAAAAAAATCATAAAAAAAGATCAACCTTTTCACTGGCTTCCACAATTGGATTTGTATGCAATATATCAGTTTTCAGACAAAAAAAAAAATCCATGGTCTTTCTTATTTCAGGTTGTAAATATAGTATTGACATGTGTTTCTATTAACATCATGAACATTGCACCAGCTGTTACACGTTGAGCAAAGTTTCTGGAAGTTTGATGTTTTCATTTATCACATACGTACACAATACACATATACCAAGTCAACCGATTATTCTATGGATTTCAGTACTTTCCTGAGTAAGCATAAGTAATCTGACTTCCTACTAAAGTTCACTATAAAAAAAGTAGTAAAATTTCACTTTTCATATTTAGTCAAAAATCACTTTTGGTTCCAAATCTGAATTTAAGTTCGTTAAGTATAAAATAAGTTTCAAAGTCTCAATTTAGCACTGCGCAATAAATTCCACCTGAGAAAACTGGTTTTATGAAGGTCTTTAAAACACATTTGTATGGAAAATACTATAGGCTTAATTTTCAAAACTGCTTGCTAACAGAGAGCTTTGTGCAAGACAGGTAATCTTGCACAGAAATAACGGAGCCTCTTGGAATTTGCATTCTTGCTTCATTCTGTATGGAGAGAACTGACTGAGCATTCTGCTCCAGTACACCACATCCTCAGTATTATTTCAATCCAAATTTATCCTAAAAGTACTGGGAATGGATTCTGGACCCAAAACTACTATTTTTCAGTAGTAAAATACAGAGATTTCAGATTAACCTTGGACCAAAGAGGAACTTGATTCTGGTTTTGCCATTAGCCTACTATCTTTCAGCTAGTTTTATAGCTCAATTTTCAACTGGTCTGCTAAGCTCACATTTTACCTCTGAAACACACTCTGTGACACGCTGGCTAGTTTATTAATCCTATTGAACCCTCAAGCATTTTTCAGAAACAGTCTAAAAGACTGAAGAAAGGAAAGCAGAAAAACAGCAAAACCAAAAGTGACATTATTTGGATCACAGGGGAAAAAAGCAGAATTGGGAATAAATCCTACATTGTTTGAATTATTCGTTTATGTGCTATTTGATTTCTTTCCTGTACTGTATTACTCTCTCAAGAGATTAAAATGCCCACAGTCCTTCATGGAGTTAATTTTATCCAGAGTGGCTTTCTGAAAGAAATTGCAAAGCAAGAGCACACAGAATGAAACAGAAGAAAGCAAAACCGGCTGGCTGGCCTTCCATTATTCCTCATAGATGACTTTGAAAGCCTAAGCTTATTTTTACATTAATAGCGTGTTCTTACAGTAAAATTAATGCTAACATGGAAAACAAACAAGATGAAATCACACAAAAGAAACAGCAAATGCCACCAGAAACTCCCAGTAGATATACTGCTGAACAACTCTAGTGCCTACAAGGTACTACAACACCCGTACCTGAACTGTCTCCCTTCAGTCTTCTAGCATGATTTCACCCACTCAAAAGCATCAAGGTGTTCAAGCTTTCTGTGAGGACCCTAAATATACTGGGTCTGATACTAACTCACAAACATACTTTCAGAGAACAACATTACTTCCAAAAGTACTTTATTAAAAAAACCTTTGAAGAAAAGGAAGAAAAAAAAATTATGCTGTCAGAGATTCTTTATCTTAAATACATTTTTTATAAAGAAGAAATTCCTTAACAAATGCCATCCAGATTACAAGCCCTCACTCCACACAGAAAAAAGTTGCCTCCAAACACCAGAAAACCAGAAAAAAAAACACATCACCACATCCCTCCCAAAGGAAAAACAAACAACCAACCATACAACAAAACAAAAAAATCCTCACTTGCACACTTACCAAAAACCCCTACTTAACCACCAGAGAATAAGCTTCTGCCAAATTTGGTGACACAATGAAGTGAATGCATTTTAATTCCAAGAAAGTTCCATAACCCAGCTTGGTTATCCTATCATCTGATATGAGAAGTAGCAGTAACAGAAGACCATCATTAGACATGATGCACACAAGTAGGATTCCATCAGTACTCGCATCATGAGAATATTCATCATAGTTTGGAATACAAGAAATGGACTTACTTCTATACATATAGTACTTTATTAACTATTATTCTGATGTAGAAAAAATTGATTTCATCATCATTCCTGTTATTGGTAAGGTTGCTGCCTTTGTTTCATGCTTATATATACTCTGAAGTATTTAATATAACATCAGAACACTGTTACTAAAATGCGGTTGACCCATATAAATTATTTGAAAGAGTGACATCTTCCCCACTTAGTCTGCTTCCATGAACTAATGGAGTCTCCAGCCTAATTCAGATCTCTTGTGATCCCCAGTAATGTATGCTTTCACAATAACCTGTTCAGAGCCTCCATGGTCCTGTATACTTCAACCATGCCTCACTTCTACCTTCTCCTTACCATATTAGAATAATTCTTACTGTTATTGTCTCTTATTCTCATGGAGAATACATTTTATATTCATTTCCTCTCCGAGTTTAGTTTTACATAAGCAATAGTATTAGAAACAATAGTTCTACAAAATAATAAAAAAACCCCAAGGAGATCATCAATAGTCAAGGAAAACTAACAATTCATAGAATGATATGTGTGTTTCGGGGGCTATGTCTGTCCATAAATGAAGCCACAGGGAGCAAAAGTCATTTTAAGTATCTGTATCTGGCATTTCTTCCTGATGTGAAGGGGGAGTATTCTTATTTGGCACACTTCAGGTGCCAGTCAAGTTCTTCTATCAGGAGATGAAATCAAGCTAGATCTTGCCCCAGCTCTTCCCCAAACCTATTATGAACCTTGTACAGAAACGTGCAAGGCTAAATATGTCTTTTGAACACCTTTCATCACAACATACCAGACTTTGAAACTGCAGTTTGGAAAAAGTCCTTTGAAATGCTTCAGCCATCAGTGGAAGAGACCACAAAGAAAGATAATGCAGTCCTCTCTCCCTTAACTGTATGAGCGACTAAAACCGTTACATGTGACTAAATTCCTAAAGAGCAGACATAGACTGTAGTTAGGTCCTAATCAGGAAGTTTATTTCTAAGATCATTTATCACTCACTAAAATTACTCTTCCTTGAAGTCAGAATTTTTCAGCAGAGAAAACCAAGCACGCTGTCACTGGTATGGGATGCTACTATCACTCTCTACCTGTTTTCTAAAGCCACAGTAATGGGATTTCATAGAACTATGAACGGCAATGAAATTGAGTTTACTATTTGTTTTACTTGCTAGTGTTCCTTGCAATTGGTAAGAAGCAATCCTTTCAGAATAGTCATCTGGTACACTTGTATCCAACAGATTATTTTTAAAAAGAACTGTGCGCATTTTAAAAATCTAGGAGCAATCTGCCCTAGCTGCAACTGGTTTATATTTCCTAATTTATTAGACATTCCCATAAGACTATTCATGGTAGATATACTTCAAAGTGTCGATCAGCACAGAAAAGCCACCTACACTATTTGGCAAAAGATAGCTATTAATTACAATTGGTCTAATTTATTTTTGTGCTAAAATGGGAATGCAGTTTCCAAGAAGGAGAAAAGAAATCAATCTATTTTAGCCAATAATATAAGTGGATATAATAGATTTAGGCAGACACTTTTAAGACACCAAGTAAAAATTAAAAAAGAGTATTCTACTATATTTTGTATTCAGTTGGAAAAGAAAGTGGAAACAACAAATACTTTTTCTCGCCATGAATTCTTAGCCTGAAGTCTTACCTCAATTCAACTTAAATTTTAAAGCCAAACCTCTGCCCAATTATGAACTGGATAACCTTGTGACCAAGTAAGTTTGTTTGTACCATGTATCATTGTACAACATCATTTAAGTCTGCACTGAAATGGAAAGAAACAAAGTGATTCATACAGTCCTTTAAATAGTAACTATATATTTCTACTGAACAAAATGTAACTCGCTGATCTAATAGCATTTTACTCAAGAAAACACAAATACATTTTCCTCAATGGTTCTTTCAAGCCAGATTTAACCACAGCTCTGACTTAGATCTGGAAAGAAAGAGATGAAAAATAGCTTTGATGTAGTAAGAAAAAGGGAACAAATGACTCATATTTAGTCATTCCTTTATTTCCATTGGATGGACACCTATGTCACGATCCTAAATTCTTAAGAAAAATTATTTCACTCACCAGACAAAAATTCCAATTACTTGCACTGCACGTAGTAGATCCAAAGCTAATTTGCTAACATCAAAGATAATTAACTACATGCCATGTCCAAAACCAAAGGGTTCCTAATTAATGCCAAAAACCTGAGAAAGCAGGTCTGAGCTACTCTTCTGTATGACAGCAGCATGAAAATTCACAATGCATTATTCTGCTTTTGTCACTTAGATTTTCCATTTACTTGTTGTAAGAGAAGGCTTTAAATGCACTTTGTTGCGTGTGCGATTTTAATAATAATTGAATTTGAAAATATCCTTTCCGACTGCTTGCTATTTTGCTGTGATGTGTCTGCACTAAAGTCAGCCAGGAGAGTGTGTGATTCAAAAATTGTTGGATTCCTGAGTTTAAAAAGCAGACTTTTCTATGGTGAACTCCCTTGAAAGGATGACCTCATCTTCATTACTGCATGTGTTCTGTGTAGGTTAAAAGCATAGCGAAAGTACTAATTCAACTATTGTTTTTTCCTGAACTTGACCTCTGCAGCGATTTCACAGCAAATCTATACTTTTAATGAAAAACTCTATATGCTATATCCATGTTTGGACACTACTGTCAACTGTTGAGGATGTCATGGATTAACCACCCCAAAGTGATAATTCCAGTAAGTTTGATTCACAGTCCGGTTAAGATGCAGCACCTCTCTGGTGCTCAGTTAATTTCTGCCGATCATAGCTTCCTAATGTTTTTCATCTCAAAAGACAAGCGCATAATTTTCTTTTTTTCTTCTTCTAAATAGCATAGTCTTTGATGCTTTCCATCTTACAAGTTTTTCTCATTATCCTTCAAAGTGCAGCTTTATTCAAAACCGCTCAGATTATTCTGATAGTACTTACCAAAAAAACCAACAACTTCTAAAAGGTTGTTTCTTCAGGCCAGGAATAATCCAAGAGGAAAGCAAGGATTCTTGTTCATCAGCATGTCCCTTTCAGCATATCTTGGATAGAGTCCATCATTTCCACCAAACATTCTACTCATCCAAAACCTCCCTCTCTCCTCCTCCTTCCTTGAGTTCCTTTGGAGAGAAAAACAGCATCATGATATTAAATGCCAAAAGGATAATACGGCTTCTAGTGCAGATTTACAAACTTAAGACCATCTGACAAGCTGGAGTACAGCAAAATGTATGGGTATAAGATCCAGTTCCCTTGGATCAGTTGTATTTGCACGAGACTGATCCTGTGTTGAAATCCATTCAGAAAATGCTCTGCAGCCAAGTACATTTCTGACCTAATATTTAAATGCTGGTAAGGTAAAGCACAAGAAAGTAGTAAACTCGCTCTTCTGACACTTCACTGGAAGACTCAAGGAACCTGCACTCCTTCACTGTTTGGAGAAACACATGCACACCACTTTGTTTCAATTCTTCCTCTGCCTTTTTTCTTCAACTCTTCCTGTAAATGTTCAGGTCAGTCTCAAAGGAAATTTCAAGACTGTAACTCAGTCTTTTGCAAAGTCACTTGTTTTCAGATCTATTTTTCACGGTTTCTCTTCATCATTCACTACTTATCAGCACCTCCAGAAGTGGTACCACAGTTTGTCTCTGTTACCTGCTGGAAATAATTCCACTGCGTGACAACAGCTGTATTTCCACATGTCACATCTTCAGTACCACTTCCTCCTCCAGGCAGCATCCGAGCAGACCCTTCACACCCACTTTGAGAATCTCCAAATGACAGATCCAAGACATGCTGTTTTTCTTCAAAGCTGCATAAATCATGAAGCTTAAATCATTGCAGAGCAACAAACAGAACACATTCCTTTGCTTCCCCATTGTTCAGTTGTGCTTCATTTACCAAGTTCTTCTACAATTCATACTTCATCTCTTCTAAGAATTAAAATCCAAAGTTAGTCTTGCCTTCAGAGAAAATCACCTGTTTCTTACTGCAGTGCATCCAACATAGCTTAGTTATCAAGTGAAACCATGTGAATCTTCCCTGACACTAGCATTTAATACATACAACATCGCTGAATACCATAGCACTGTTAGAGAAGTAAACAGTATTTCAATCTCAGTTCTTTCTCACTCCATTACCTGCCCTCTCTCCTCCTTTTTCCTGAAGCCGAACTCTCTCTATTCCTCTCATCCTATAATGAAAGCTAAACCAGAAATATTATCCACTCACATTTCCTGAACGTAAGATAATTTAACGATGCAGTTCTTTCTTATGCATTTCCAAGATTCATGGACTTCAAGTGTATAATACTGTTGACTAAAATGAAAAAAGGGGGGGGAAGGTGTGCAAAAAATCACACAAAACAATAAAATAGCTTTCTTCCTAGTCAAAGCTAAATTTGAAGGTAAAGGCATGCATAATGAGTGAGTGACATAGAATGGAGCTGGGCGAGGACTGTACAGTAGCACAAAGGTACTGCTGCACTGTAGCATTTTTACTATAGACATCGCAACTACCTCCATCCTACCTTGTATTTTCCTTCAAGCACTGCATCTTCTATCTACATTCCACTATCTCCAATATATCTGTATACATCCTGACACTGCACAGGGAAATCTTAAGGATTGTTGTTTTCACATGGCAACACAAAGTTATGCTTTAAATTAAAAGAGTCCTCTTTCCTGACACTCAAAGGGCAGGCAGACTATTACAAGTACATCAGATTAAAAACTAACACAGCATCAGTTATACTGTTACCAAAGGAAAAAAAAAAGCACAAGCCAATTGATAGCAATATCTATAAGCTCAAGCATGCACAATTCAAAGAAAAACATACTATTAGCTCCTTTAAGCAGGAACTAGATGAATACAATAAACAATGACTCCTAAGAGAGATCCTACTGGTCACCAGAGTACAGAAGGAAAACTGTAGTAAAACAGAGCCTCACTTCTAGCTTCAAACCACGTTTAATAGAGCTCTGCAGCCCTCTGCTTGTTTAGTCACTGCTTCATTAGCAGCCTACATCAAGCATTCCATACAACCTGTAAAGTAAGTTCAGAAAACACTAACGACTTTTAGTGCCCAATATATTAGAAACTGTAACAGCAACAACAGATTATAAATTAAATTACTGGTTATTTCAAAGTCTTCATACCATTTGCTGGAATAAACAGAAACAGGTTTTGGCCCAAATCACCATAAAGTTGTCAATATGAATACTTGCTCCTAGTTCTCTCTACCATCTTCACCACTGATTTAGCACCAAGGGATAATACTAATCATGTTTCCAGATTTTGCAAATACTTAAGCAGGTAAAAGAAAAAAGCATCACCCACAAGTAGACTCAACTGCTACAGTTTAAGTAAACTAGTAGCCTACTCTTAGCACATATTTTCTTTATTAGCAAAAGACTAAGCAATTATAATGAGATGGGTTTGATATCATTATATCCCACATAGACTTTTGATTTTCTCTTCTCCATGTCTTCTCCTGCTGCAGAAGATATATGGAACCCATTGGAAGAAGCTGTGGAGGTGAGTAAGAAAGAAGGCAGGTAGGCACTGGACTGATCAATGTCAGACAAAGTGAATACAGTCTGGAAGGGTGGAAAACTGCATAAAGGCTAGAACATATTCCTGCATGAGGAGCCTGAAGGGGGCTCCTTTTTATATGCTGCAGTTATCTCTAAGAGGCTAGTTTAGTTTCGGAAACAAGAGGTCATCCAAGAATATTATTTCTCATGTTTGACGTTAAACATTGGCTGTTCTTAAACAGCTCAGCCCAAGAATTAAGTCTTAAATATGAATTGGATCAAAATGTTGAAAGTGCTAATTGAACTGGCAGAGATACAATGCTTACAATTAAAAGATGGCCCCATTTGGTTAGTGGCCAGATCCATAGCTGGAATAAAGCTGCAGTTGCCAGCTGATGAGCTGAGCTCATTCCAGTCTGAAAATACAGCACTGCGTTTCTTTCTCATGCATTGGAAGGGACTTCAGTAATTCTTACATCATAGTGTAGTCACTGACCTCAGAGAGAGTTCTTAAATGGAGGGTACTGTTTTCTTCTTTACTCAGTGGCAGAGATGCAGTCACAATTTAAATATTTAAATATCTGCAACAGAGCCATCCTTCAGCAGTGATGTACAACGCTTCCCGTTGATGTGCAATGTCCAAATACTTACAGACATACATTTTTCTCTTTAGCTGCCTACTGAATTCTAGGATAACTTTAAGTATAGCCTTTCTGTGCCTGTGTTCTTCACTTCTGCACATTAGAAGGCACATCGTTAAGTTAATCAGCACTAATTTGATCAGA
The DNA here is from genome assembly GCA_033558235.1 of Neomorphus geoffroyi. Classification (NCBI taxonomy): domain Eukaryota; kingdom Metazoa; phylum Chordata; class Aves; order Cuculiformes; family Neomorphidae; genus Neomorphus; species Neomorphus geoffroyi. The sequence goes on along the minus strand of JAUMJM010000033.1, from coordinate 16,172,501 downwards.
GCTGGAACATTCTCTCAATCATCTTCACTACTCACATTATGCAGAGGACTAGCAATACTCTGTAAGCCACTCTCAGTAGCAAATATTAACAATAACAACAGAAAAGTAACTTTTATAGTATTAAAGACTTAAAATATTCAAGTGACAAACAAACTAGAGTTGTTGATGTATCTGGGACACCGTAGATTTGATAGGTGTTTCACTACTACTATAATACCCATTAAAGGCAAACATTTCAGATATCCTAAGTACCATTCACAAAATAAAAAGCTCAAAAGCAGAACACCTTTCATTTCACAGAATTAGATGGCTTTCTAAGAAAGATAAAGGAAATTAACTCAGATCTCTTAGTATACTCAAGCACCCCTGTGTGTTCAGCAGCAGGATGCCATGAAGTTGGGTCAGTGAGAACACAGTTCCTGTACTGTTCCTGTACTGTTTCTGTTCAAATAAAAGTTAAACTGCTGAATAACAGCATTGTTCAGGTTACCAAACAAAGCAAAAGGAAAAGGGGAAGTGGGCAAAGCCTGAAAAATTATTCCCGTAACACAAGCAGTCACTCTGATTTGTATCAAGCATCTGCCTTTTCTCCTCATAACCCTAGATTCAGGTAAACAAGATGCGTAAGATTTTTTCATAGGTCCCAAACCAAGAATGGCAGAATAAATATGCTAGGAGGTTGTAAAATAAGAAACTTGTTAAACAAAAAAAGGAGATATATCTGCATAATATGCATTCCACCTTTAAAGTCCACTGAACCACAGTAAAGTGAGTATAAAAACAGATGTGCATTAGCCAAAAAAAAATTTTGAAGAAAAAAAACACTAGGATTCACTGTATATCAGAATGTCAAGGATGCAAATCATGAAGCAAATTTAAGCAAACCTCATACTTTTCTACTAGTGAAGATATAGTGAAAACAACAACTGAAAAGCAAACCATACCTCACATAGGAAGCTTTAACCTAATGAGATTTTCCATTTCAGAGAAATAAGAGCTAAATATCAAAGGCCAAAAAATAATCAGTAACCACCTCATCTATAAATAAGAAATCTCCATTCAAAAAAACCAAACTTCGTTGTCTTGGTTCTGTCTTTACTAAACTGAGTGCCAGTTTCTTCTTCTCTTTCATTATTTCCATACATGCTAGGAGCAGATCTCACTGGGAGTCTTATGTGATTCTAAGAGTCTTGATGATTTAGTGACCTCAGCAGATGGGGCAATGACCCCAAAGGTGTCAAATGGGTGTTTTTGCTAGTAATTACTGAAAGTAATCAAATAATTGATTTAAAGCTACAGTCTGCTACAAGTTTTACTTCAGTGGAATCCTGCCAAGTCAGTTAACGTTCCCAGAACTATGTGTCTGCTGAACAAGGCGAACTCCTGTGACCTTAACCCATAGAAAATGCAAAACAATAAGGATTTTATTTATTTATTTTATTTTTTAGGTTAAAATATCTCAGTCCATGGTCCTCCTCATTGCCAAGATGCACTTACAAATCTATTGGGATTTCTTATGGCAGAGAACATTCTATACTGTTTGTTCCACTAGCACTTTGAAACCAGGTATCAAAATCGGCCTCACGTACACTTTAGCTGCTCAAAACAGTGTCTGTATAATAAAAGGAAGTCCTTCACTCAGTATCACAAAAACAGTAATTCAAACCATAAGGGGGCAAAGAACTGGTGTGCTGTGAAGGCCTATAAATCAATTCACTTAAGGCTGAAAGTTTATTTACTCTGAAATCAATTTCACTGAAGTAACCCATGGTCACATGGGAAGGGATGTCCAGTTGTGAATACAGCGGTCTCATGAATATGGCCTATAGTTTTAAAATGCCTAAACAATTGTTAAGCAGACAAAGATTAAGGGTAAGGCAGAATATGTTTCTAACACTGCAAAATCCATTTCAGATATCACTTCATTTTGAAAGTGTTTGTGGGTTGTTGGGTATTTTGTTTGCAGGGTTTGCTTTGGGTGGGTATTTCATTTGCAGGGTTTGCTTTGGGTTTGTGTGTGGGGGGGTTGTTTTGGTTTGGGTTTTGTTTTTTTAAGATTACTCTTTAAAAGACTGCATCTTAATGTTCACTATGAATATATACATATATATGTTTTCATATATTACTTAAATAGTTGTTTTCTTCTATTATACGTGTTTCAACATCTGGAAGACAACTGAACCTCCAAAAACTCTCCTTATATTCTAGAATATAGCAACAAACACTCACTATATAGTTTTAACCAAGGAGATTTTCAATTTAGACAGAAATGCACCAAAACTGTCAATTCATTTGTTTTCATAAAATTAAATAATTGGTTTGTATAAGTATATATCCTAATGGTTGACTGAAAGCTTCCACTACTTTACTCTCTTCGTTTGACAAAGAGTGTGCTGTAATATATCAAAAGGTTAAAGTACTCTAACAAGAAAATAATACTCATTAGAACATACATGCAAAGGCAATATTAAATCCTCAGCTATTGTAGATTGGCACAAAAATAATTGTTGTTTTTCTTTGCAAAATCTGATGCTTATTTTGGACAAAGCTTTTATTTTGCTGTGGTCACGTAATATACTTGTTTAAAGCAAAAAAATTCACTCTACTAATTCATGTTTCTGTTTTCACTTTTTTATATTATGCTGTCAAATTAAAGATGGAAAAAAAGCCAATTTGAGGGATTTGGTTGTATCAGTTCAAAAGGGGATGTAAAGCAGTGGAAACTGCTAGCAATATCAACAAAGCCTTTGGCCAGGGGACCACCAACAAACTTAGAGCTCAACACTGGTTCCCAGAATTCTGTAATGCAATCAAGAGCCTTAAAGATAGAGGATTATGGATGTCCTTCTGCAATAGACAACAACCAATTGAGGGCTAGTATTGAAGCAAATCCATACCAAACAACTTGAGGGGCTGAAGAAGAACTAAGCATTGACCGTTCAACAGTTGTTTGACATTTGCACCAGATTGGAAAATTCAAAATTTGAACAAATTGAGCATAATGAAAATAGAAATAATCACTGTTACAAAGTCTGCTCTACACTTCTTTTGCACAACAAACCCTATCAATTTCTTGACTGCATTGTGACAAACAAAGAAAAAAGGATTCTATACGACAACTGACAGCCCAGTGGCTGGACCAAGCTGAAAACCCAAAACACTTCCCCAGAATGAAGCTGCATCAAAGGCTATAGTCACTGTTTGGTGGTCAGCAAGTGGAATCATCGCCTTCAACTTCTTGGATCCTGGCAAAACCATTACAGCAGAGAAGTACTGCCAGGATATTCACAAAATCTACCAAGAACTAACATTTACATCCAACACTGGTCAATTGATAAACACGAGTTCTTCTCCATGACAATGCCTGGCCACGTCTTCCAAATGACCCTGCAGAGAAGCCACATGAACTGCGCTACGAAAGGCTACCTCGTCCAGCATTGTCATCAGGCCTTTCTCCCACCAAATACCACATTTTCAAGTGTCTTTGCAAATTCCTACAAAAGAAGGTTTTCTACAACCAAGCAGCAGCTCAAACTGCCTTTGAAGATTTCATCAGTTCAGGACTCCAGAATTATATGCTATGGGAATAAGCAGGCTTGTTTCTACACAAAGAGGCATAGATTCTAATGATTCTTATTTTGATTAACTTTATTGTAAACTGAGATACACTACTTTAAAGCTGATGGTTAAAAATGACAAATTTTGCACCAACCTAATAAATCAGCATAAATACAAACATATTAATCACTGGCCGTTACTATTTCTACTATTTCTGTACCTGTAGTATGATTTCAGTACAGTAAAAACAACAACTCTAAAGAAAGTAAATAATTAGCAAAATGCATACTGATTCAGTATAGAGTTACCAGTTTATAACAACTGGTATCTGTCCAAAGTAGAACGGATTGCCTAAATTTTATTAACAATTTTTCCCATATATATATATATCTATATATCGTTACCTTGTCATTTATGTAGTTCTGTATCTAATACCACAAATGACTTTTTAATGCTTTGTCATCTCTGTAGGAGGACAAAACCTGTATGAGGACAGACATTGTCATTCTTTATTAAAGGCAGTAAACAGATATCCCATGTAGCATAAGCATTGTTTGTTGGTTTTGTTTGGGGTTTTTTTTTAATTTTTTGCCTCAGTTTATTTTACTCCAAAAGCAGATGCAGGCTTCTGCTCATCTTAGGTATTGGTCCGATCATGCTTAAAGTCCAATTTCACAAGCCTATTCATTTTCAAAAATGCAACTAAGATTTTAACCTGGATTTAGAGGTTATACAAAATGCTGCCAATTCATAAAAGGATTTGAGGCCTAAAAAGATTCAGATCTTCCTCTAAAGTAGATCTGGAGAGGTACCTGCCATGCAAACTTAGCAAAAGCTTGAGAGCCAGTTAAAAAGAGTAGGCAAAAGCACCCATCATTTCACATACATAAGGGAGCTGTTGCGAACAGCCCTCAGGATGTGTCAAATGCTGCTGCAACAGGAGATTACACTGATAACCCAGCCTAGTTAGGAAAAAACCCAAAACCCCTAAAACTGCTGAGTCAACATTTACCACAACACCAATTTCTCAAGTTATTTTTCAGTATCATTAGCCCTATGCCATAATGGCAACAACTAATGGATGTTGTCAACAGAAATACAACAGCCTGTTAAAATACAAGGAGTCCACAGAAAGTTGTATTTTTCACACAGACAAGACTGTCCCATCAAAAGACTGTTAAAGTAGAATAATAATGCCAGATTTGTGTTTCCCAGAAAACATGCTTGTCACCAGTATAATTTCTTGCTTTTTAAGGAAGTGACAGGATAGAAAAAAAAAATAAAGCCCAATGTTATGTATTGATATTTTTATCTGCAAAGTTTTATTAAAATTTGATACCTTAGCTGGTAAAAAAAAGATTCAGCTGGTTTAATGCATTTCATTCTATACAAGCAAAAGTACACACATCTATTCAAACCACTGAGAAAAGATAACCAAAACCATGCATTTTTCGTACTTCATTATGTATCTAGAACTAGAAATCATTTACACTGAGGCGCATACACTATACGTATTTATGTATTTTCCTTTGAGCAAAAGAGGATCTTTTTACATTCAAAAGACACAGTAATGGAATTGGGAACAATTTTGTAGTCCTTAGCTTGTGTTTATCAGCACCTACAGCAATGTTCTGGCATCTCATCTAGATGTCGAGACTTTCCCACTGCCACTCTTTTTCATTAAATTAACAACAAACAGGTGAGAATTCTCTCCATCCTCATTAGTGTTGTGCGTAATAAGGACTAAGGAGATTCATACACACACACACAATCTGTAAAAGTTATCTATAGAACACTCAAGATTTACACTTAAGTTACCATTAAGTATTCGTAATTTATAAGGTTTTAAGTATACAAAGCATAGCTATCTGTAGCATAAGAGGAATCTGTTCTTTTGCCCTAGAACTGAAGTGAAAATGCTAGCTTTTTAGTGCTTTTTTTATTAGGAGACTTTCAAGCCATACTTTCAAATAATTTTTTAATCTTTTAGAAATTATGATATTGGTGTAGATTTAATTCTTTAAAATAAGTCATGAGTAGTTATAGGGAGAGTAGAGTAAGTCTCCTCCTCTCCATTATTTTATTTGGGTTTTTTTTCATCTTTGCATAGAAAGAGTGGCCCCTGGATGTAGCCTCTGGTAGGATAAAGGTGAATAGAATCATAGATCATTTAGGTTCAAAAAGGCCTTTAAGATCATGAAGTCCAACGGTAAACTTCACACAGCCAAGCTGACTACTAAAATAGAGTATCTCTATAATAGTATCAAAACTCCAAATTATTCATTCACCACATGATGTCTGGTTTTATCTACCCCCTTATAACGTACCAAAATTATTCTGTTTTCCCATCACACTGTAATGATATCTTATCTTATCCTTTTCGGTCCTGGAATGTCTATGGAGATTTCTCACTACTGACTTTATATAAAAAAAACCCTTTCCAACAGCTTCCCTGCAAATCAGATCATCAGGAGATTGCTTGAATATCTATGTCCATTACCAACTCAGTCACCAACTGAACTGCTGAAATCACATCTTATTTCTCCAGATGGGTCCTTGCAAATATTCACAAGAAAAAATATTCCATTACCTATCTGAATATTCTGCTACAGAAATGGCTCAAACTTAAGGATCATTTCATTCCCTAGAACATGGAAATACTTAAGGCAGATGAAATTATTCCATTCTGCTTCTTCCAAGGTTTTTTCACCTTCCTCTGATGGCAACGACTCCTGTCAACAGCACATTGCTCTGCAGGTTTAATCCACTGTAACGAAAACCTCACGTTCGTGTAATGACTAAATTTTATTAGGAAGGGTTTTCCATTACACTTGAAAGTACCATGTTAACATGATATAAGCATCAGGCTTAGGCAGTGAAGAAATATACAGTGTCCCTACAGCAACAAAGACTGAATGCTAGAACATTTAACCCTGACTGCATTATCAACTTCTGTACATCACCTATTCGATGGAAATGGGTTAAGCCTTTCAGATGTGGGATTCATCTCATAGGAAGGGAATGTATTTCCCTTAAACTTAGTTCTGGTATACACGTCCTGTATTTTTTCCTAGCTATTTCAGAAGCTATTTATGTTTCACCAGTGTAGGCACGTATGAAACGGGCAATAATACATATTACCACATTGAAACAGATTGAAATGAAGGTTTGAGTCCGTCTGAAGAACCGATCAGTGATTCTTTTAAACAGATATTATTTAGATTTACAGCAATTTATTTCTTCCTGCTTCCAGATTACAATCTTCCCTTGAGCCAAAAGAGATCAAGATGAGTATAAATTGAGTAAGGAACTAGTATATTTGAAAGAGGGAACAGGAGAGACGTAAGAGTTAAACAAAACTATTAAATTACACGTCTGCTTTCATAAGCTTTTGTAAGCCAAAGACAGCACATCTGTGTATACTGAACAGCAGAACAGTTGTTTTACAAGTAAATAAAAAAAAAAAAAAATCAACCGCAGAGAAGTCTCTATTCACTATGTACATGCTTGAGAAGTGTATTTTTTTCAATCTGTCATTCATGTATGAAAGCAGGGATTTCACAGAAAGCAGTATAGCAGAGGCTCCATTGATTGCAAAGTTAGAGATGCTTAATGAAGGAAACTGAAGGGAAGCAGCGACGCTGCCATGCGTTCTGACCACCTCCACACCATTGTAAACCAGGCACCATGGTTACAGATTGATTTCCCAAGCCATACCATTTCCATTAAGCCAAAACACTTTATTCCTTAACTGAAAGTGAAACAAAGAAAGCTGCAAGGATAGACTTCATAAAAGAGGTCAGAATGGATTGCTAAAAATTACAACTATTTGATAGCCTCCATAGAAATCAGCAGCTAAATAAGTCTAATTTTCAAAGCATATAGTTCTCATCCACATTCAGATTTTCACAAGGTTGGCACAGCCAACATGCTGTCCCCTTTTGAAATTCAAACGGCATCAGATTAGACTCGTTCAGCTCACTTAAAGAAAATCCACTGCAGATTATAGGTATTAAGCCTTCCTAAAACGTCTGGTCCCTTGGCAAACCTTGACTCCCTTCATGAAAGGAGGAAAACAAATCAGTGCCTATTTTCAGAGAAGCGCATGCCAGAAACTTCTGTACTCTATGCAGAGCAGAGGGTAAATCTGCAGTGGGGCTGATGGAATTTGCCAGTCACTGGTAACTAGTAAGAATACATGTCCATGTTGCATATTTTGGCACAGAAAATAAGAATTAATCATTGACTCATTGGTTTCAGGAAAGCAGCTCAGGGATTCAGCTATTTACTAAACACGGTTGTTTGATTTGCATCCTGCCTGAGCTTCGCCCCATCCTGAAAAATATTTCTTTACAAAAAAGCTGTAAGCGAGGCAGTAGTAAAATTGATTTTATTTCTCCATTTTCAAGAGAGGCATTCTCTCTTCACACACTGAGCACACATTTCATTACACTGCATCGGGAGGAAGAAACTTCCTCAACAGACAATCTAATGCCACTCAGAGCACAGCTGCTTTTCAGCCTCCTCACTTCAATTTTTCCCACACATTTTTTTTCTGTTCCATATTACAGTAAAAATCTCACCTTTTTTTCCTAGTTTGCTGTCACACACCATCCCAAAATACATACACAAGAGCAAAATCATATAGACATGATGCAGGTGGTGTTCATAAGGTGGACATAGTGTATTACTGGATTTATTGTCACTCCAGGTCCCCTGGTTCGCCAAGCGATTCTCAGGTACAAAGCTGTAGCTCCTACTTTCGCAGTCATTCGTATCAGCAAGATCACAGAAGCACCAGAAAAGCAGAGCCAAGTATTGAGAATCCAACAACTATATAGTACTAAAAAACAATCACATTTTGTTTACCACTTACAGCACTAAGTAATTTGTGTTCCACTCCTTCCCGCTACTATATTAAGTTTTTTAAAGACTCATAACAGCTACTGAAAATCCATTAAAGCATTACACTATAATGAAATCACAGAGACTACACCCAATCGTTTGCCAGTCCTCTCATAGCAGGTGTTCTGATGCTCTCTAAACAAGATCGGCAGCAAAGCCAGTGAGAACACACGTAATTGAGCAAAACAGTGGTGGCCCAAACTAAGATTGTATGGAAAAGTTAGAAGTACATTCTGCTGGAGCTCCATCTCCAACTAAAAGGGAAAGGTGTTCTGCAATTACATGGGATTCAGCAAATAAAAACCTAAGCACTTCACTGATGAAATTCCTCAGACAGTGGGTAAATCTGTTTTTCAGCCAGCTTCCACTTTTATAATCAGCAGATGAAAAGGAAACCTACCTAATTCTTACACAGAAATTGTGAACATAAATAAACCAAGTATTGCCATTCATAAAAAACAATAAGAATATGTAAACAGCTGGAAAAAAATAACAATCTGGGTAAAATGCACTAGCTGCAGCCTTACTTTCCTAAGATAGCATGTGAAGATAAAACACACCAGAGTTTTTTAACACTTCTCTACTCCTTTGCCTAGAAGCTATCAATCAATATTGACAAGTAAGATATTGAGAAATGCCATACATGCCTATTTATTCAGCTTGGAAGAGTCATACACACAGTTATCTCTCATGACTCACTGAAGTATTGTTTGTTTCCACAAATATATCAGAAACTTCAGAGGAACACTTCAAAAGACATTGCTAGGATAATACACAGTAAAAGATTAATAAACGGGGAGTGATATGAAGTAAGGGGTAACATGAGTGGTAACAGGACATGAAGGGAGAAAAAAAAAATCTATAGCAATACACAACTGCTATTTGATGCAATGTCGTATTCATTCTTCAGCATTTCTAAAAGGTATTTGCCACTCCAATGCGTTTGAAAAAGCAAATGTAAGGATACACACCTTAAACCTTTGCACAATATTAAGACAGAAGGATGGTATGAAATATCTTTATTCGTTCTGACAATAATATTATTTGTCTTGCATAGAGGAAACATTCACAGAGCTGACCCTTACAAGACAGCTGGCTTACCCATGGCACAAAACTAGACAATGAGAAGGTTTTTGACAAGTGGCATAAATGAGATCTATTTGTCTGCAGAGAGGTAGATCATAAGGATAACTATCCACAAACAGGTTTCTGGTGACCATGGAAAATAATATCAAACCCACAATATCACAGAAATCAGGCTTAAAAAGTTAGGTTAAGAGATCCTTATATTCTGCCCCAGCTAAAAATTAATAAATGAGAAATAAAGAGGAAACTGTCAGCATTATAATTCCTCTAAACATGAAGAATACATTAAAAAGTCAAAAATAACTCCATGGCAAATCTCCTGGGCAGAAATGTATTATACACAGCATAACAAGCAGAATTCCAACTGTTCTATTACATTACAACCAAATACTAGAGATGCCCAAGATTTACCTGAGAGCACACGGAACTCCAAGAACATTTTAACTACAGACTAGATCAAATCTAAAATAATTCTTTCCTGAAGGTTACAAAAGTTTAGTAGCATTCTTTCTTCCCTGTCCCTCATTTTCCTTCTTTTTCTTCCCTTCAGATTCAAGAAATCAGAAACATAAGTGACAAAACATCATAAAATAATCCTTTTTTTAGTATTTATGCCCAAACTGATAAAGACTTTATTTCTGCATTGCTAATTTATGTTGCTGAACTCAAATCTGTGAGGCACTTTTAAATGTTCTATCCCAGGAAACACTGCAAGCATATTCCTTCCAAGGACACCATTCTTAACCAAAAATCAGCCACATCATAACAGCAGAAAATACCATAAAATTTAAGACTTTTGACAAAAAGATTATTCTCCCCATCAAGTGCAAGACAAACAAGTAGAATAAATGTGTGGATGCCTTATTGTAGAAGGGCTGCAAACACAGAGAAGCAAGTCTATTAATGCAAGGCCAGCATTAAGATTATATGTGTATATACAGACATTCTTATATGCACATACAGCGCAGGTCAAGTACAGGGATTCCCAACCCAGTTTCACATAATCTCATTCTGATGCCAAAGAACTCAGCCTATGGCAGGTTCTTCATTACTTTTCAGCACAGGATAGAGGTATTCTACCAACCTTGTTTAAGGGCTACCTTGAAAATCTCTGCTCTACAACCACAGTCCACAGATTGAATGTGGCCGTATGGCTGGGGACTGCGCTTGTGCCAAGGAAAGGATCTCATTCTGCCAGTGCTGGTTTTGCTGACTGGCACCCCTGAGGCTATGGGGTTTGTGCACAGGGAGAAGGAGAATCAGATTTAGCTCCCCCTACCTACACATCTGATGGTTTGGGTTTTGTTTGTTTGGTTTGTTGAGGGTATTTGTTTGGGATTTTTTGGTTTTGCTTAGGCAAGTGGGAGTTGGGGGTTTTTTGTTCTTTTTCAACAGATAACTGCAGCTCAAAACCTTTCTCCCAGAAGAAGGAAAAAGGTTTCTTTCAGCAAGTAGCTTCTAGCTTGCTGTATTAGGCACTTGCTTAATAAATCAAAATAAAGCCAGCAAGCTAAGCACATTCCTCGAAATAATGGAGTAGTGCCACTGGTACATCCATGACAAAGCACATGCTTCTTCTTCAGGTATAGTAACGTCACAAGCCATAGGCTAAATGCCACTTCTGTACCTCAAACCTAAGTCCTTACAAGCCATTAACAAAACATGCATCATCATCCACATTGATAGAAATCAGAAAGCTTTCATGGCCCAGAAAGCTCAGACAGCAAAGTGAGTGTGAAAGGAATTCTAAGCAGGACACAAATGATAGCGTTAATGCCCCTGCATTTCTGGAAGAATTCAGAAAGCGCAATATTAAGACAGTGTTGCCTGCCAAACCCACAGCAAAAATCCATCCTCTTTTCAGCTAAAGCAGTCTGCTACTGTTCCACAAAGTTCACCTTCAATCGTGGGGAAAAGGAAGGACACTGCTGGACCTCACCCTGACATCTCAAGTCTGAATCACGCTGGGTACCTGCTGGAGCACACAACCATAGTGCGGCTGCAGCCAAAGGCATTAGCACAGAGCGAGCCTCATTCTTCTACTTTGAAAACTAGGAAGGAACAGTTCTCTCCACTAGCATATCAGCCTACATGAAACAGTTTACTTTCAACACTGTTATAGCCCAAACAGTGCTATCTAAGATAAGAAAGAGTTTAAGAACAATGAACAAGTATTGTCAATATTCCACCTCATCGCTCTCCCCCTCCCGTGAGTATAACAACGTTAAAGATGTTCCCTTTATCTTCCTCAAGTCTCAGGCTCAGTCCTTCACACACCTTCCGAGAGGAAAGGAAAAAAGTTAGTATTTTCTTATTCATTAATAAATAATTAGCAAACCAAACAAAGCCAATCTTGAAAATAAATCCAGGGAAAAAGTAAGCATTTAAGTCAGGATCTCATATTTAATAAGGTATGAGAATTCACTACATTTCTATCACTTCCAACAACAGAACATATACCTTCATTAGGCAACATGCACCTACCAGAAACAAGCACACTACTTTTATCCTGCTATAAAACTGAGGTAGCATTCTTCTCAAACCAATGAGTTACAGATTGCTTTGTAACATCAGAGTAGTAAGACTGCCAAAGAACCGCACTTCTAGAAAAAATGACCACCAGCCATTTCTCTGCCATTAAAATAAGTTCTGCTTTTTACAGCCCTGTTTGTACATCCATTTAATGGGCTGCTGTAGCAGTAATATTTTTATTGTTATTAAAGTGCATCTTGTTGGGTTTATAGTCCTTTTCTCAGCTATAAAGCATTCTATTTCAATCAAATTATTCAGTGTCTTACATATTTGTCACATTTCACGTCTGGACAGAAAGAAATTAGCTGTCAGAAAAAAACTGAAAGCTTTGTTTCACATCAAGCTTTTTTTAAGGAGGCAAATGTTTGTCATTTGGACAAAAAAAAAAAATTGTCAGTGAGCAGAGATTAAAGTATCCAGCCATTCAGTAACACTGAAGTAATATTCAGAAAACTCTCCTTTTAGCTAAAACCAAGCAAGTGTCATTAGACAAGGTAATCTGGACTGCATATCTTCGTTACTGACACCAATGACTGAATTCATGCAAGCACTCCCTTCCACAAAAAGCTTCCCAGTCAGAATAGTTAGGTGTCTGGGGCCACAAAAGCACACAAGCAGCTGCAGAATCAGATCCTGAGCCTATTATATACAATATGCGCTCACTGAGAACTCAGTACAGTGGGACTCATTTCCGAAGGTCTCTTCAGCGTAGGATGAAAAAAAGTCATATGCACACAATCATCTCATTAGATCTGCTACAACCCAGTCGTCTGAGAAAATATAAAAGTAGACAGAAAAACACCAAGATCAGCATAGTTTTACCAAGTTAATTTCACCTTCGAAAAGTTGTTCCCCCTAACCTGTTAATGAGACTGATTTTAGAGCAGCAATTTTTACTTATACCACTCAAACACAGAGTTAACTGGACAGGCACATACACTTCCATCTTGTTACCTCTTTGGCACTAAAGCCAACTGGAAATTTGATTTAAGAGTCATAATTGTGTCTCAAAGGCACACCAAAACTAAGTGTAGGTAATACAGAACAAACTGTTCATTTCAAAAACATGAACTTTGTGTAACATGATAGGCATTTGGTTCAAGCATATGATTTTAGACCACATTTAGAAGTTAGCTGCATAGAGTTCTGAAAATTAAAAGCTAATAATAAATGTAATATTAAAAGCGATAGCTGCTTATTTTCCTCTTTTTAACAATACTATAAATTAAGAAGAGACAACTTGCTGTGTTAACACTGTTGAACTCAATTTGTATTTGTTTCTAATTAGGCTCAGAGACATGCTGAGGTCTTCCAGAACTATCCCCGTGACACGTTGCAAAGAAGATGGCATCACCACATGAGAAGAAACAAAAAGCAGCAGCTGTCCACTTCTGCAGCAAGTACTGTGCTCACAAATTTCAGCACCCATGTATGAAATTGAGATACTGTGCTTCTGTACGAACTTTTAAAAAAATAAATCCTCGTGATGGAAAACTTTGTCCTGGAAGGCTGATGCTTTTCCTTAGCTAAGCAGTTTCACACAGCAGGATATTATACCCTGCTTTTTGCAAACACAACTAGTCCTGCAAGCCTACTCTGTTTGGGTCCAGTCAATGAATTAACCATATGTTTACAAGAAATGCTAACTGCCACAGACAGAACTGCCTTCTGCTGAAGGAGATTAAAGCATAATCTCTTTCCAGTAGATGGCATATTGATAGCACTGTATCATTTTTTAAACTTCCATCATGTGCTGTTGAAAAATTACTCTATGTTCTACACAGCAAGTTAAAAATTAAGTGACTGAAAGCAACTGCTGAACAGAGTAGTCCAGGACTTTTTAGATCTCCAACTCTACAGCAGAGTTTCAGTCTCCTTTTTAACAGGATGATCAATTTGGTATCAAAAGCAAAACTTTATTTTGCAACACATGCTGTACTTGGGTGAAATTTTAACTGGAATTTCTCTCACAGGGATCATTTTCTTCTCTTAATTACATAAGAACATTAGTCAATGTGCCACAAAATTATACTTTTATCAAAGTGTTTCCACTCCGCAGAATCAAACTGTTTGTAAGTATTCACACATCAACTTCAACTTCTTCATATTTTTGCCAACTATTTTTTGAAAGGTAGGGAGAGGTTTGATTTTTTTGTTTGTTTGTTTTTTTACAGTGATCAAGGATAAGGTACAGTTGATTTTTCATACAGGTAATATTTTCTCAATAAGATGAGGTACCTGCTTTTAGGGTTTTACACTAGATAACTTGTTCCACTTTGGTCTTTTGAATGTTCAAGCAGTTTGTAAGACACTCCAAAAAAACCAATAAAATATGAAGATTTGGAATAATTTTCCACACCTCTTTCCCCTACAGTTTAAGATGCACAAGTGCATGCAATATACAAACCTGCACCTGGAAAAGCTGACTTGGTGCTTCCTCCTCTTTTGAACTCTGGCACAATTTAGGAAAGAATGCATCATTTTTAAATGAGCATAAAATTATTAATTGGAATTGACAAGAAGTTTCACACTTGACTACTACTGAATGTTTCCTTAGACCACTTATTAAATCAGAATGGATGATTATTAAATCACAATATATAACATTTGAAGGAAAAATGTAATATGTCAAAGAGCATCAAAGTGGTTCTATGTGCTGGCAGTGTAGAATCTATAAATCAGAAGTGTAAACAAAAAAAAAATACCCCTCCCTCACCAATAATGATCCCCTCCAAACCTATTAATAAATTAAGTGATGGACATATTTTAATATTCCTGATTTCTCCCTACATTCAGGCCTTTTCCACTCAAATTTTCACACTCATTATTTGCTTGTGTTCGAGTATGCACAGAGATGGGTTCCTGCTGTACCTGACTGAGTACTTCACAGGCACAGACTTTTTTTTCCTCCAGGTTCCTGAACAATTAATAATTAAAACATGCAGCGCTTCTGCAAGAAAAAGGTTCTTCAATGCCAATTTTACAAGAAGAAACCAAGAATAATGGAAAAGACATTTCCCTGATAAATGTACATGCATATATTCTCTGATAACATGTTTTACAGAATTAGCAATAAGTACCCTCTAAACTTCTAATGCAACAGAGAAACACCACAGTCAAAATTTGGGCTTGATTTTCTGATAAGGAACTGGAAGTTAAGAAGCCTCAACTGAGAGCAGTGTCATTGTAAGAGGTCTGCTCTGTACCTAGCATTAACTTTCCATCTGTGTACATCAAGACAACAGGAAAGCGTGTCTCAGCTTTATCTTTTCTTTGCTGAACACGTTATGTCCACAGCACAGAGAATATACTATCTCTGAGCAACTGAGCAATGCACATTATCTTATCAGAACACTGCACGGTCAGAATAGCTTTTATTCTTCAGCTGCAGCAGACTTTGTTCATATTTTCTCAGTGATTTATTATCCTTGCACAGAAAGGAATGCTTCTAAATTGCAGCAACTTTTTAACATGTTTTCTGGCATTAAGATAACAGTGCAACATCTCACCTGCATTTCACAATTAAAGGAAAGAAAAAGGTAAGCCCTAGGTCTGTGCGCACATACAGAAACCTAAACCCGGATCATTGCTCAAGCGCTTATATATTTTTGTTCTGTATAAGGGAAAACATTAGCATATTCTCATTTTCAGCTCCTTGGCTTCCTTTCTTCTAATGGAACAGCATATCTGGTTTTACTGCTGTGTAGAGATAAAGCTTCTATTTATTAACGCCTTGTTACATCACACAAGCCGTGGATCAACTTATACAGGAGTCGCTCTGCTACATCACTAAAAAAAAGCCTAGAAAACCCAAGAGAAGACTCAGACCTTTCAGAGGGGGAGAGCAAAGAATCGGAGAAGACACCTGCTCTAAACTTACTACAGCAGTAAAAGCCGAAGTCTGTATTATTTCTCCTGAGAGCACTGGATCTACAAAAGCAAACAGCAACCAAAAGAGAACTCCAAGCAAAACAGCTCTCGGTACTCACCTAGCGCTGAAGACCAGGGCAGGAAAGAGAGGCAGCAAGTAATAAGCCGAGAGGAATTTCATACTGGAGCTTCTCCGTTCCTCAGCGTCCTCCCCTCTCCGTCTGCGCCCGCTCCCCGCCCGCGGCAGCGGCTCGCCCTGCTGCGGGAAGGCGCGAGCTCCGCCGGAGCGCACAGACCCAACCGAGCGGGTAAGCGAGGTAGGCTCCGAGCGGGATTTAAGCTCCGGGAGCGATGTCACGTGGCTGAGCGAGCTGCCAGCCCACGGCCCCAGCCGCCTCCTGGAGGCAGCGCTGGTGCTCGCTGTGCCAAAGCGGCTGAGGGGGCGCGCTCCGAGGGTGCAGCAGCCCGCGGCCCAGAAACTTCCCGGGAAAGGAAAACAGCCCCCCCAATGGAAACGCCCACCAGCGTTTGCGATTAGTTACTTTGAGGTGAACCTAAACAAGATTGAGGACCAAGAGGAGGAGGTGTTTCAAGTCGGTGCCAAGGCACAGGTCTGCTGGCCGCTGCACCTGAAACGAAGAGCAGAAGCAGCTTCCAGAATAGTATTTTGAAACTATATTGATGTCATCTCAGTCAGAAGACCCTTCATTCCTTGAAGCCACTGATAAGAACTTCAGAACCATTAAGATTGTTTTTCTTGCTGCCCATGTCTGTATTTCACCTGATCTTAATCTTGATTTAAATAAGGCAGTGTTGGTTAAAGAGATTTTCAGAACCTAAGTATTCCCTGCCTTGCCAGAAGTGGCATAGTGGTGTTGGCCTGATGGCTGAGTGGGTGGTCTTATAGGTTTTTTCCAACTTTAATGACTCTATGAGTTTAAGTGAAGCTCATCTGATGACAAATCATACGAAAGTGTAACACTTAGGGACATGGTTTAGGAAGGAGACAGGCAGTTGGCCTCGGTGGTCTCAGGTCTCTTCCAACTGAGTGATTCTATGATTTAAACAAGAATTATCGTTCTATGCAATACAAAAAACCCCAAACCACCAACCAAACCGAAGGTTGTTTACAAATGAAAAGAGCGTGATCATTACAACAAGAAGGAGTTCTGGTCACCTATGTACTTGTCTGGTCATACAAAAGACATCCAGAAACTCCATTATACATCACGTGCATAAAGTAAAAGTTCCCATAGTTTAAGCTGGTATGTGATTGCATTCAACCATTTATCAAGGAGCAGGGTTTGATTTTATCACAGCAAATAGAAATTCACTGTTTGAAATGAATGGAAACCTTTTCTGAAATCAGTGTGGCCCCCTAATAAGACATTTCCATGCCTACAAATAGAATTAATAAATTATTTGTTATATTCTTCAGTAGCAAAGTGAGAGGGAGGGAAGAGAAAAGATGAAAAAAGGAAAGGCAGGATACACAGCTAAGAAGATAAAATTATGTATTTCTGACTCTTTTTCCTTGTGTCCCAACTCAAGGGGGGGGTTTTCAGCACACCTGCCAGCAAGTTCTATTCAACCACATTAATTTAAATCAGCATTTATTGTTATTTTGATGCTACATACTAGCATGAAAGAAACAGTCATGTTACCATGGATACTTATGATAGAATAGTAAAAAGGTCATAAAAAGTGCAGTCGGCTTGTCATTTTCTCTTCCAGAAAAAGCCAGCCTTCCTAGGCTAGCAGGCACCTCACATTCGTGTATTAGCGGCTAATATTCTTCCACATTCTTTTTATGTGCACACATGCAGGGTGGAATGGTGGGGAAAGCACTGGGGCATCAAGGGAGTAATTATGCCTGATAATATTGTTGAGCTTTAGAAAACTCATTAAATGTTGCAACTTAAGGAATTATTTCTTACTTCTGTTACAGCTCTGCATCTTTTTTAGAGGATATGGGATGGAATAGAGAGGCTTACTGCTGAGTCTTTGTTTGATCTCAAGGGTTTTACCATGCTTGCATGGGAGAACATCTCCACAAGTACTTTAGTGTCTCCCATACAGGTAGTTTGCATTTGTGATAGTGCTATAACATCTAAATGTCATATTATCATTCTTTGCATAATTTCTTCATCCTGATCAGAAATGATTGAACAATTAGTAAGCTTTCGTTCATACCAGCACTGCTGCTTTAGCCCTGCTCTGATGTGAAGAACCTGTAAAGTCTGCCACAGCTCGGTTTCAGCCTATGAACACGTCAAGGGCTCAGTGGAGAGGATTTGTATCAAGCTTTCCCATCTCAGGTCAGGGCTTGGGAGTTGGGAGCTCTCAATCCACTTGGGCACAGCTTGCACACAGCCAGGCCCGTAGGAGAGGGCAGCCGTGGCTAAGCAAGGATTGCAGCAATCATAACCTTAAATGTGGGATAAATTTGTTTTACGGTGAAGAGATGCTTGGCAGTGAATGCAGGTAGGACAAAAGGAAACCTGCATTTTTAGAGGTAAACTTCAGTAATTATGGACGGGGTACTTAAATGCTATTCTTGTCAGGCTTGATAGTGCTCAAGCTGCTTGCCTTAAAACATAGAAAAGCATCCTTTTTTCCCCTCATATTCAGCTAACTGACCTTGATCTGGAGCTTTCTTGTGTTTTGAAGGGTTTGGGAGTTTTGGGGTTGGTTTGGTTTTTTTTAGAGATATGTTTTACAGCATAATGTGCATCTTAGGAAAAGAATACTATATTTAAAACAAAAAACGGGAGAGAAGTGTTTGCAGATTTTCTTAGGCTTAGACTGTAGAGTCAATTTGTTTAATGCTGCGTACGCTTAAGGTGAGATCAAATATTAATGTATAACAACTTCAAAGACCTTGGATAGAATTATTATATATAAACATATTAGACACAGAAATCTTAAGAAGTATCATATTTTCAGTCTTTTAATTAAAAGTTTTCCATTTCTTTGCTCAAATGTATTGAATGTCTTACTAAATAAATAACTAGTCCTAGCTTAGCAAGCAGAAGCAAGGTGATTATATATGTTCTTTTACAAATAACCATACACAGAAAATATAAATAATAAGAAAACAATTGAACTATTACTGCAAAATTCCAAGGCATTTCAAACACTACTTGTTATACAGGTGCTTGCAATTTTGGCTAAATACACCAGTGGTGTAGGAATATCAGTACCTACTTTAGAGAGGAAAACGAATCAACTGTATCTCTTTGCAAAATACAGCAGAAGCTTATGCTTGCCAGAGCAGAAAGACATCCACTTATGCCTGCATTTATGTAGTAACCACTGTAGCAGAGGTACTAATTTTATTTTTATTCCTTGGAAATAATGGTAATAAAAAAAAGAATCACAAAATGACGGTGTATGTTATATTCAGTTATTTTGAATGCGTATGTGTTGATAGAGAGAAATTTCTATAAATATACTTAACTAAGCAGACAACGTATCTTGCTGTCAAATACTAAAATTCTAAATGTTGAATCTTTAACAAACAACTTTCAGAATAATAAAGGCACAGCTGCTGGAAAAAAAAATATGCATTTTATTTCAGGGTGTTTTAAAAATGCGATTGGTAATTTTTTATTTATGGTAAAAAACCTTACAACTGGGGCAAAGCTACTGGTAGAACTTAATTATCTCAATTTCATGTTCAGCGCCCTGTGAAGCAGACTACATTATGATGTAGATATCACCACAGCAATGCAGAGAATGACAAATTTTAATGTATTCTTATATATGTATGTATACATATCTACATACAGATATACAAATGCACATGTATATATGTTTTTGTTGAACTGAAGCACCATTTTAGATCACTAGAATAGTAATTTCATACACTTTTACACTCAGTACAACTTAACTGCATTTCTGCGTCTTTAAAAGACTAGCCAGAGGCATAGCATTCTCAAGCAATAATATAACCACTGAAATACAGTGTGATAAGTAGCACCTTAAATAATGGAGGAGGTACAAAGACACAGACATCAGTAGTCTCTTTTGAGGATAATTGTTGTAAGATAGTTAACCTTGCAGACCTCAATGAAGCAACATGAGTCCAA
This sequence comes from Neomorphus geoffroyi, assembly GCA_033558235.1. Taxonomy (NCBI): domain Eukaryota; kingdom Metazoa; phylum Chordata; class Aves; order Cuculiformes; family Neomorphidae; genus Neomorphus; species Neomorphus geoffroyi. Next base: position 16,152,459 of record JAUMJM010000033.1, on the reverse strand, counting down.
GTGGAGTTCTGAGACAGCGGTACTGGTTAAGCAGGAGCAGAAGCAGAAGGTGCAATCGACTTAAAGACACTTCTTTAGCTCTTACTCCCTTTTCTCCTTCCTTTCACAGAAAGATTTTATTTTAACTTGGAAAATAGTCAGCATTCCATTTCTCGGTTTTTCTCTTGTTTTTCCCACTCAATCTTCCCCTCCAGTGGAGAGTTCCTCTGCCTTTGGAAATGCTCATTGGTTTAACTAAATGCTTAACAAATCTGTTAAGCTACCTAACGGAAAAACGTTATTACCAAAATAGGAAGGCAAAGCATAACTCTCATGGTGAAGTCTTTCAATATACCGAGCCTAATATTTCATATCCACATGTACAAACACAGTCAGTCCAAACACAGGCGTAGAACTATTGCATGCAGCTTATCACTGCTCTTGATTGAAACCTGACACATTAACAATACGACTCTGTGAGATAATAGGTTTGGAATGACTGATTCCTGACTCAGTCTCCAACACACGTGCTTTTAGGAACCGCTGCAGGTATCTACTTGCTTTGAATGGTGAAGCCTTGAAGACTTGAATGCCCGGCAAAGGAAGGTGGAAGAATGAACTGTGTGTAAGAGTATTTAGCAGTGTCTTCTTCAGGACTTTAATATATATGGGGAAGTATATCTTTCAGGTGAGACAGGATATTTATTATTGCATCTTACAAATATGCACATCGCAGAAATATTCAGAATCACAATGCTAATCCAAACCTCACAGCATTTCAGAGGAGGTCTAATATGCCATTATCTCAGCTTTTTAAGTATTAAAAAGAATTCTAGCAGTAAGTTTAAACACCGTATCACATCACAAAGCACCGTCAGAACACAAGCTCACAATACATTGATACGCTATCTTCATTTGTATTCAGCTAAAAATTTATGCAGCTTCCCAAGGGTAATGCTTAACTAACTTCAGCACCAAGAAAAAAAGAAAAAAAAAAAATCTGGCTACCGTAATGCTGGAATTATAGTTTAGACATCAGGGTTGAGTAAAAGCTTCTAGAAAGGTCCCTTTGAAGGTCATTTAAACTTTGTGAAAGATTTTCAAGGCAACTCCTTTTAAATCTAAGAACCAGCCAGTTCAGAAACAAGTTCATTAAAATAATAAAGAATTGTATTTAAGTAAATTTAACTTAATTGTTAACCCTGCTTTTAGCAGGTTAGACTTCCAGTTCAAATTATGATTTGAAGCATTAGCAAATATAGGCAGCCCACATAGTTTTGCTGTTAAAGTACAGAGAAATTAGCAACTTCATCATTATGTGATTATAGAAAAAAAAGGTTTATTTGATTATATGAAACACCATTTCTTTCCACTGTTCAAACTAGAAATTATTAAGTTATTAATTATTATTTATTGTTGAACTATGAAATAATTTATTATTTTAATAGTGTGTTGTTAAGTTTGACTTCAATAAAATAAAAGCTACTTATAATGCTTTCAGATAAAATAAAAATCAAGTCTCAGGACTTCTTTTTTCCATTTATGTGAGACTGATTGGTTTAAAAAAAATGAAAAGGCCAGGCAACAGTATTTTAACATTTTTAACAAAACAAGGAAAGAATAACAAATTTCAGCAATGTGTGAGTAGCTCTGAAGAGGTCAGGAATCATTCTTATTGTTCTCACAGTGGATGGACTTACACTGTGTATCGAGTTCAACAGGCTGTAGAGTATGCTAAAATTTGCAATCAGGACTTGTTTCCATTTAAAATTATGGGTTTTTTTATTTTAAAATCAGTTTGGAGTTCAAGAGGACGTTTTAATGCCTTTTTGGTACACAAATAAGACTGAAGTTATCTGATAAAAACCACCATGTTTTAATGTGGAAGAAAAGTCTTTGAATAATCAGAATAGAGCATATCTCGTTCCAGCTCTTTTAGTGTCAATTCATTAAAGGGTTCAAAAATTTTCACTTAGAAACTGAGATACTTATTAAAGATGCCTTGAAAAGGTGAACAAGTATTTTTCTTTAACATTTACTGTAATTTAAAAACTTTACTCCCTGCTTCCCCTTAATTTAAAACAGTAAAGGTAGTCTGGTACCTATGCTTAGATGTAGGGCAGATGTTCTCTCCCAGTGTTTGGATCCTAACTAATCATGACCACTGGTTTTAAAAACAAACACCATCAACAACAAAAAAGAAGAAAAAAGAGCTGTGTGTAGAAAGAAGTTAAATCCAATTAAATCAGTTGTACACCATTTAGTCTTCTATAGCTATCATGAGATTAAGTGTGATCCAAGAGAGTATTATTACAAGAAAATCATTAGGATATTACAGTCTTCAATTTCATAGACATCTCAATCTAGATGATCTCAATAGCAGAGGTGATACCCACACTACTCAGATTCCTATACCCAAAGTGTCTAAGCATTTTTTAAAAATCCGTATAGAATTTGGTCATTACTTCCCTGTTGAGAACCTATGCCATGAAGCAGTTTGTGACACCTGGGAGGTGAAGGTGTGTGAAAATCACACAAAGAAGCAACTACTGATAAGCTTCTCATAAGGAGTATTGCATTATAATAAATATTTCTGACGTCATGTTAAATAACAACAGAAATAGTCTCTCAAAAGAATAAATGGAGAGTCAGATAACGTGCAATATAATGAATGGTAGTGTAGAAGATACACACATAAATCATACCTATACTGTGTCATTCTGAAACTGCTATAGCTATTTATGGTGGTCATAAATATGTTTTCCACTTCATTGTATACTTGGTTTACTTTACTGTGTTATTTCATAATATACAAGTTGGTATGGTGTTTTTATGGCCAAATAGAGGTTGCTGTAAGAGACTGTGAGCAAGGGAGAATATTCCATGATTTACGTACAAAGGAACATGTTGTGTTTTCTTATTCACGCCAGTGACGTACTGTTGCAAATGAGGTTTTTAGACAAAACACATCTTTAAATAAAAGTGTGACTTTAAATAGAGTTTGATTATAAAGTCACGCTATTATTTATTGCATGGAGGAAATATATGAAAATAAATTGGGGTTCATGTGCTGATAGATAAAGGATTACATGATTCCGTATACTTGCCTCCCACCACTACATTTTGCCAACTGCTGCCAAGTGTCAGTTTGCTCCAAAGTCCAGACCCTCAGACATCAGGCTTCATAAAATACTTTTAATGTGACACGTGAACTGCACTGTTCAGCTTCATGTCATCTGCAAAGTTGCTGAGGTTGCCCTCGATCCCATTGTTGATGCTATCCTTACGTACAATTTGTCCACCCGCTCACGCAACGGTTCAGTCCAGTGGTAATTTTGGTGTCTGGGGTGTTCTTGTTCCTCATTGGACTCCTTTGCTGTGTTTCAGACAGGTTGTTTTCTTGTCTCAGTGCAACTGGTGTTGCACATCTGTATCCTTGAAGCCTGTGTGTTTTCCTGTTTCCATTGATTCTGGAGGCCATGCTTGGAGTAGGCAGGTTGTATGCACTGGAAAAGTTTTTAACTTGAAACTCCCAATTTCTGGCCTAGTTTTTGAAATCAAGTCTCGCTACTCATGCTAAGAAAGCTAAGTGAACAGCATACAAAATCACACAAAAATTATAACTCTGGAATCTTGTTTAAGCTAACGGTCTATTCTGAGGCACGCGGTATTAGAACTCTAAATGCATTCTTCTGTTTAAAATGTTATATATTTAGACTAAACACCTCATGGCCATTAAGGAATGCAATTGCCTGGTCGTGCAGTGCACCTGTCATCCAGGGATGATTTAAATGGGGCTAACCAGTGATTTGTTGTTGGTAAAGGATCTCATTGCTTTGGGGAGCACCCTTGAGAGATGCCCCAGCACGAAGGGAGAACAGTCGCCATGCGTAGCAGGGCGAGCTCACAGAAGGCTCCCTTAGGCTGTCCTGTTTATGGGATAAAAGCCGTTGACTCGCAGTCAAATTGCATGTGAGGCTCCTTATTGGTGTTCGCTGGGTGGCCCGGCTGTGGGCACGCCTTTCCCTCCTCTGGAGCCTAAATCAGATTGCTACTTGTTTGGTAAAGGTGTGCAAGGGGAACGCGTCATATACATAAATGCCTTCCCGTCTGTATAAAGAAGTCTGAATAACTTTTCTTAAAAATGTACAAATGTGTGGCTTTAACCAATAATTCAATTTCCTTGATGAAATAATGAGAATTTTCTAATATTTTGAACTGTTTTCTGCTACAGCATATTAAAAACCTGATTTTTTGAAAAGCTAGCAGAATTGCAGCTCTAATTCAAAATTTATTAGATATGACATGCGTTAAGATTATACTATCAAGATCATATCAAAATGTCATTAATACAGAATTAATGGGAACTGAGTGAAAATTGCTACATTATATCAACTGTGAGATTGTCTCACTAATATTATATTATAATTGCATAGTTAAAAAATCTCGCAGATCTCTGCATTATAACGGAACAATTGCCTTTTGCTGAAAGCGCAAAGTAAGTAGTCTCAAGCAGTCATGTTGGACTATCATGTCATTATGTTTATTTTTCACATTAATTGTATATATTTTTAGTGCACGTCTCATGAATGGTCTGAAACATACATTCCACAGAAATGTGTGGTAACAAACAGAGTAAAATGTCAGTCAAGAAGAGTGAACAAGTACGACCAGGACATTTGTTCTGTCTACCTGAAAAATTTCAGTTGTTAACTCACTGTCTTTGCCTCCCTGCGCGGTGCTGGGAATCACAGTAGGAAAACAGCATCTGTACTTCTCCACAGCCATCTGTGATCTTACATACAGTGAAAACTGAAATGTGCAGTAAAAACTAAGCTCAGAGCTGAGACGCGGAGCTCATGAAAACCCTTATGGTTCCACTAACTTCAGATCAGGGGTGTCAAACTCACGGCTGTTCTGCTCCTGCAGTGTAACGTGTGTCTCACACTGCACACGTGACCAGCGCGCTGTCAGGAGCGTAGAGACAAGTAGCTCGGTGCTGCCACCGGGTAGAAACGAGGTGCTGGGCCAGATAAAACAAGGTGGAGGGCTGGATTCAGCCTGCTGGCCATGACTTTGACACTCCTGCTTCAGATAAACAACTATTTTATATTTTTCTTAAAATTTTGCCTAAAAAGGTTTCATAACGCTTAAGAATTATGTCATATTCTCTTTACTGATCTGCAGTTTCACACTGAAGTCAGTGTGTATATCAAAGTAGACTCCTAAGTGGCAAATATTTGTCATATTTAAAAAGTACTAGTACAAAAAAATGGAACAATCTTAATTAATGTTAGGGGTTTTTTATTTCAAATGACATTAAGATCATTCGGGAATATTCAAGTGGTGCAATTTCCCCACACCACCAAAACAAACAGAAAAAATACTATTTCAATAGGGAGAAAAAAGATAGTTTGTCAATGGCGTTGAATAACTACAACATTTTTTCATTTACTCCGGCATTCCTTACTACTAAAGGCAGTAAAACAAGAAGTTGTAGTAGTCCTAATTTGTTAGTTACTTTACAAGAAGTTCTTCTCATCTTTAAATCAAAGAAATCAACCAGGATTTCCAAGCAGTGGCATAGTATGAGATTTCTTACTCTGTTCACCTTTTCACAACATTGCTAGATTTCATACAATGCAGCATTTTATCATAATTATTAGGAATCTGGTCAAGTATAGGGTGTGCCATATGTCACCTATGAGCTCCAGTATCAAATAGAACTTGATTCAACAAATGGATTTCAACAAAGCCCAGAGGCTAAAACTGCCATCCTTAATCTCTCTGTTTTTTCCACTTTGCCACTGAAGTAATGTGGGAGTTTGATCATATTTCCAAACTACATTCCCCAATTTGTTTTCTTTAGATTGAGTAGAATATAGAATTATGTTCACATAAATACAAAATAAATTTGTGTAATGCATGTTATAAATTAAAAAAAAAATAATATTAAAAATATTTAATCAGCCTGACTTTAGGATAGCCGAAAAACCTAAAAGACTAATGTGTATGAACGTAATGAAAAAGGCAGAGAAGAATCCTTTGCTGCCACAGGGAGATTGCTGCGGGACAGAAGGGAAATGCATTCAGAAATGTGGAAGGCACCATCTCATGCACACTCATTTTGTGAATATTTAAACAAGCAAAATAGGCAAGTTATACAAAAAACAGAGTTCAAGCACATTTTCCAAAACCAAGGTGGAATTCCTGTGCTTAAACAGATGCTAAGGTAACTGCAACATAAATCCTACGGTAACCAACTATATAGATGATTTTTCCTTCTAGAAAGACGCTTTCTTTCTATGGGAACGTTTTGCTTTATTACTTTCATTCATAAATATAAGTTTTCACTCATTCATGAGTTTTATTTTCAGATTTTAGGAGAAATATCTATCCAAAGCATCATGTGTGAATCACTGAACATTAACACAGGAACAATGCTTCACTCTGTAGATCTTTTGTGCGTTCACATCTCTAATCTAATTTTCTACTACTAGAAGTAAAAGGAAGATGTACCAATACTAATGGCCAGAAACCTCAACTGGAGAAATAAAGAATGACACAAAGAACTGTTGGGCAGGGCACACAGCTACAAGTCAACCTCTATTCAGTCACTGCCATAAAGCTGCATTGCTGCTTTTGAGAAATACGGATTCTCGCTATGGGGACTACATCCAATAACTGTTCTTGTTGAACAACCATTGGCTAGAGGGGATATGATTTTTTGTCATAATAATGAACTGGGTCGAAAAAAGCTCATGCAAAGAAGGTCGGCATTAAAGCACAGCATGTAACATGGCATCTACACACGTAACTATGTGGCTTTCCAATCCTGTTCTTTAACTACAGTAGGTTCTGTGGAAAATACATTTATTTGAACTCTGCATGAGGTAGAATGATCTGGCCCTAAGCACACTGGCAATTCAATAAAACCCTCTAGAAAAAGCACTCTAAAGTGTAAATCACTAGAAATACTGAATCTTCATTCTGGCCTAAGCTGAGAAAAAACAGTGACTACCTATCATGGTACAGAGCCCTAGATCTTGTGGACACTTGAGACATTTAAGTCATCTCTGTCTAGAACAGAGACCAAAAGCTGTCCAACAGGACTTCAGAGGTGATTGTACATCACTAAACCCACTGATACTCAGCTTCTTAAAGACGTGCTCAAAGATACGTCAGCTTCTTCAGATGTTAAATATATAATATGCAATTATGAAATCATGTATTCAGAACCATCTGCTCTTACGTTTTCACGTGAATTTGTGGTTATATTCACTTTTTAACATCATCACTAAAAAGACACCAAGAGAAACCAACGATTTCTTTGAGATTTCTGGTTTCATCTTTCCAAAGTTTTATTCTGTGTCTTTCTCAGCAGGCAGACCCCTCTGAATTTAAGGCAGCATATTGTTTTATGTTTTTAAATAAGCTACTGAGAGACTGGTGAACCTAGAGGGATACTTCAAACAAGGCTCATTTTTTTACCCATGGTACCTAGCGTTAGGCTGGCCTATATGAAGGGGACTGGACTGGGAAAATTAAATTAAGGAAAGTAGGAAAATACCCCAAAAATATCTTGATTTTTTTTTTAAATAAAATCTTTAAGTAGAAGATCACGTTGTTTGCAAGGCTATTGTGACATATTTCTGCTTCTCTTGCATCCTGTCTGTGCTGGGAGGTATAACTGGGTGGGTTTATTTTTTTTTTTGTTCTGTTTTTTAAATAAAAGTAGAATGCTGAGGTTTGAGGGTAAAGTTGAAGAATGTTGTTACTGTAGCCTTAAAATTAAATAGTACAGGGTTTGTATTCCTTCTCAATTATCAGACTAATAGCAAAATTGTCATCAATACAGATTTTTATTTTGTGACTCTCCAAAGAGTAAATCTATTATCAATATCTTGCAAATTCAAGTATGCAGCAATATATTAGTATTTAATACTCTCCAGTAAAGGCAATAGGACAGGGTTTGTTCACTATTTCTGAATAAAAGCGTTTGTTTACTATTTCTGAAATATAACAGAATTATGAGCATGTAATTCGTATTGTACGGAGACTTTCTTGGCTGGTGGGTTTTACCCATAACAGAACCGGCGTGACTGAAAGATTAACTCACTCAATACATTATTTGAGCATTTCTATTGAGATTTGTTATTTATCCAGGACAAACCATGACATTTTAAATCTTCACCCTAGCTACCCTGTGAGATCTATTAAATTACATCTTAGTTTATGAAGCACTTTTTATGTAATCATTCAGCTAATCACTTTTCAACCAATTTTCCTGTATTTTCTTCGACCTTTAATGCTTTGGTATTAAATGACCATTATCATTTGATGTTTCAGGATTTTCCCGTCATAGTTCCTTAGTTTAGGCTCGATTCTGTCGTAGATTTTAAAAGAAAGAAGAGGTTTTGCAGGTCACAAACCAGGCATATATTTATCCCCTTTTCCCTACCACCCCCAGCTGTCTGGCAACTGCAAAATGGTAATTGCAAAATTTGGCATAATAGTGTGACAAAGTGAAGCCCACCTAAAAGTTAATTAGATAACAGTTTACATGAGTGAGAACATAAGTTTTATGATAGTTAACTTCTGTTTTGTTGTTTGCTGTCCTCTGGAGAAGATGCCTTCCTTTACAAAAGTCTTCCAGGTATCACTGTACTGACCTTTAACATCTCCCAAAGGGACTTCTCCTCACTCACATCCTTCTACAGAGGAATTATTGTCTGCTTCAGAATCATTAATACTACTGAGCAAAAGTCTTCAAACCTTATCTTTACACTTACAGATTGTCTTCAATACGCGATATGATATTACTATCCTACCCAACCTTGGGCAAACCTTTAGAACCGTAATTTCCGTAGACTTGACTGAACCTGACTGTAGAAACACTCTGAGGCAAGTAAATATTAGGTACCTTAGGTAACTATGGTGGGTTTTATATAACAGAAGACAGAACCTGTGCACTCATTCCATTTTTCTGTTCTATCTATTTAAATATACTCACACTAAGGGTAATTATGTCTTAAAAACACAACAGCTCAACCCTACTATTATGCTGTTCTGCTTTAGAGAAGCACTAATTCCACTCCATTAAAATGTGACATTTTGTGCATTAAACTCACTATTTTTCTTATGAAGCAAGTGAGAAAAATAAACTAATGTAAAAATACAGTAAACTAAGCTCCATTGGTTAACTCTTTGATCTCCTGAGTAGTTCAACTGTTTGTGACTCTGAAGCCTATCCACAGTTGACAAGTGATCTGGTCCTTCCAAAGGTCATACACAAGACATAGAGATGAACATTGCTTATAACACAAGTGCTTCTAATTTATGTTTGATATCACTGCATACCTTTATCCAGTTGGAAAGTGCTTTCTGAAGTCCCTTTGCTCGAGTTCCTGTAAACTGAGGTTTTCTAAACACTATTTTCCCATCAGATGCAGAATAACACCTTACTGGACTTCAGGTACTCAAGCTGCATTTCGGTCTACAGCTCTAGCTAGAAGTAGACAGAGCTGAACAATATCCAAAGTCTAATAGGTGCTTTAGATTCTGCGTAGCTACATGTTATTTACTTCGAAAAACAGTACCAAGTGGCATCCATTGAACTAGCAGCCTCAATCCCAAGCAAACCAATTAGCAGGATTACGTCATCTATCAGACTTCTGAACAGTTTAACTGTACCTCTCTTATAATAAGAGCATATCAACTTTATTCAAAGATCAGAAGCTACCTAATTAAGGGAAAGGGAGAAAGACCCCAAAAAAAGTTTAAGAACGGGATAAATTTTGAAGTAAGGTCTTAAAAAAAAAAAAAAGACAAAACGGTCTGGAGAAGCCTAGTGATATCCATATGTCCAATATTGTTAAACTATGTATTAAAACCTTGGCGTATTTTGCCTGAAGTTATTAAGCTCTTCATAGAAATGGAGATTGCGGAAGTTAACATAACTTAATTCTGAACAAGGCAATACTGCTTATGTTTTCCATACATCCTTGTGGCATACCTTCCAAATTCAACTGATCTGTTACTGATGACAGAAGGTAATACCCTGTATGTGATCTAAGGTTCTCCCTCCTCCCACTTCTTAGTTATTATTTCTTTTGGACATTTATTCCCTTTAGCCACATACCAGTTATTTGTCTTGTTGCTCACGAAGCAGCAGGTGGTGACGAATAAACACTGCTGCATAACTTCCTCAGAAAAGACATAGCTCTGTACTCGTCATCTCTACAAAAATCCCGTTGTAAATAGCATCTAAGCAGGCGACAGATGTTTTAGTGTTAACTAGACTATCAGGGTAACATTTTTTCCCTTCTCCCTCCCATCCCTTCAATTTAGCTGGTTTTTTTTTGAGACTGTACCAACACAAATAGAGCTCCAAATGTCAATGTAATTGCTTGTCAGTTCTTCTCTTCTCCTCCTCTTCCATGCCTTCTGACCATGGGTGTCCTGTTCCACCCCCAACACACATCCTTTCCCCAGCAGATGAGTAATTCCAAGGAAGATTTTTGCAACTAACACATTCCCTTGAAAACCTTAGAACGTGTACAGAAAATATTTGCTACTTTGTAAAAATATAGAAAGTAACCATTAGGGAGTCTTCCATATATATATAAATCTAGGTTTAAATCTAAAAAATCTAATGCTATATGGCAGCTGGATTTCAGCACTTTACAATGGATAAACATCAACACATTGAAGATGAAAAGTAAATGGAACAAATTATTCCAGGACTTCTCAAGCTTAAAGTTATAGTGGAGAATAATCTGTTGTAATAGAGCTTAAAATCATAAGCATTGCTGCAACATATATTTAGAAACATGCTGGGCCTCGAGCAGGGACTAGTCCCAAATGCGTTACGCTCCACATCAGAGCTTTGTCTTTCAGAACCTAGAAGACAATACTCCTAATACAGTAACATAAAAATGTCTTTTAGGTAAGACTGGTATAGATTAATCTTTGGATAGTTGCATGTTTGGATTATTTCAGAAGAATATTCAGGAATCCCCATGCAGGAATCCTAGGCGGGTTAATTTCAGTTAATAATTTCTTTTCTCAGGCTTACAGGTTATGTTCAAGTAAAAGAAACTTGAAAACCTGTTTGGTTGGGGGGGGGTGGGTGTGTGTTCCGAATCAATTCCTTAAAATATCATATTCTGCAGAAATTAGTTCCATTAAGAAAGGTTGTATAAGAAAAAAAATCTCATTAAATTAGTAGTAAAACTCATCTCTAAAATTCATTGATTTTCAAAGTATTTGATTTATTTTTCTTACGCTCTATCAAGGAGTAGCATAGGTGTACTCCCACTATAATTCTTATAAAGAAATTTTAATTATTTTAATGGTTTTTTTTTCATTATTCATATCCATTCCTTGTTTTCTGGAAGCGTTGAGATCATTACTGATCTCTTACAGTAGCAGTAAATCCTTTTCCTGTAAGTTAGTTTCATACCTATCAGTTATGAGTTCATGAAATTTTACCATACAGATTTTGATCTTCATTTGTCAACCCTGAATGTGCCAGACATCTGCTTCTATTGAGTATTCTTCTGGAATAGCTTCCCCTTTCTTTCTACATAGTCTGTCACCTGCTGTGACAATTTTTGTATCACCAATTAATACACCTTAAATAATTAATAAATTAATCTTTGTGCTATAAGTTCTACTCCAAAGTTTTTTCCCATGCTGTAACCAACTGTTCATTTTTTAAAAGTCTTTTTCTCTTAGCTTGCTTTTGACCCATGAATTTTACCTGCCACTCACATAAAGTCAATTTATTTTTTTCTTCCTTGAAAACCACTTAGAGGGATTTCAGGAGGCTGTTCTGAAATATCATTTATTGTCTACTTACTTTTTTTTGTTTTGTTGTGTTGTTGTTTTGGGGTTTGTTGTTTTTTTTTAAAAAAACCAAACAGATACTTGGTTAATGCTGTGGCTAAGTAGTATACAGAAAAGTCTAGAACAAAGGAATAGTGTCAAGATGAATTCTCCATCTACTTATCCTCATGCTGGACCAATGTCATTTAAAAGAAGTCAAGAGCTAGGGCTGAGACAGACCCTGATAGCTGTGTTCTCTGGATCAACCACAGGAGCAACTGGGAGGCAGAGAGAAATCTGCCTTTGTCTTCAAAGTACTTCTGGGGATCATCATCCTTTATATTGGACCCCCGAGGATCTATATCCTCGAGTCACATACAGAAAATGTGGCATAAGCTAAAATTCCTGGACTGTCTACCATGCAAAACTTCACTCTTTAATCCCAGCATGAATTATTATCTCAGGATTTGCAGATGCCTTCCTACACATGCAGGACAAGAAAACCCTAATTATAAATCATCTCTAACTTTCTAATACTGAAAAACCCTGAAAATTAATTCAAAACACAGGTTTTGATTTTAAGGGATTCATCTTTGTAGAAGCATTCGTCATGATTTTATGAAGCTGCAATGATTACCAGCAGTGTGAGATATTTAGCTTCACAAGATAACAGAATCCAGTACCATAAGTCACGTCTGTATTTATGAGCCACAGATACTCAGTGAAAAAAGAATAGGATGAATTCGTCCCTGACATTTCCATAACTTTGATTCTCAATCCACTTTAAGTCATCAAGAGATGGGAAAGATATTTTCTTGATTATCTTAGCAATTCTTAAACCCAATAATGAAGTAATTTCCCATTCTTGGATATAGAGACAAAAGATCAGTAATTCACAGCATGTTAATTACAAGGTTTACTTCTGTTTACAGAGAAACATATCCAGCATTTTTTAACTAGGTAGGCTTCTTATATTAACTTAATTTTATTATATGCTTCACCTACAAGATATTATAGAGAATTTAATTAGTTAGTATTTATGGCAGGCTCATACTTTGACAGGCTAGTTTGATCCTTGCTGCACAATACAAACATAACCATCATGCATTTATTAGACTTAATGATTAGGTGTGTTTTTCAAGCACAGACTGGCATACTTCAGACAATGTAGTGTATTTAAGATATTCAAAGTAAATCTTTGATCACCATTTGATGGGTCTCGCTTATAACTGTTATCATCATGTCACAAAGAGGAGCGCTGGGGAATCTTTCCCATGGATTTGCCAAAAAGCAGGGAATGCAAAAAGAAAACCAAAATAAATCCACAAAACTCCCACCCCAGCTCCTGCTGGTTAGAAACCTAGGTAGACAGCCTCACTTTATGTGCCTTTGAAAAAATAATAGCAGGAAGCAAAACTACTCATTTATGTCTGAAAGAAAACTTCATCTTGAATTTCAAAGAAGGAAGAGGAAAGGTGCTGCCTCTGAAACACTCTAGAGTACTTTGGACCAAAATTTCTGGTTCAATTTATGGTGAGTCCGCTTATTTTTTTGGGGTGCCTGCAGCAGGGAAGGTAGTCAGACTGCTCTGTGCAGTTAAAGCATACCTTTACGTTAACTGTAATTTAGGTAGCTTGGACCAACACACGGCTTGGCCTTGCAAGAAACAATTTCAGAAAAAATTATTTTAATGTTGTTTTGGTTTTTTTTCTTACCATCCTATTGTACTCCATGTTACTAATGCTGCAAAGTAGGTGGCTTCATGTTATACCTGAAAATCTGCAGGCCTAGTCCAGAGCAGATTTTCTCAGGGTTTAAGAGTCTCATAATTTATGTTTGTGCCAAGACGTTTTTAGCACTTTAGAGGATTTGATTACTCCAATCACACTAAAATTTAGGTTAAGGTATGCAAAGCTCACTTGGAAACTTCAACCTTTATTTTTTTCAACGATAAATTGCCTAAGAAAGGAGAAAATTCTTCATAGTAGTATTTCAGTAGCTTTAACCTCAAATTAAAATGTTTTGTAAAGCTGTTGTAAATATGATTTTCAGTAAAGTCTTCTTTTTAAATAAATGGTTAATTTCAGGATCTCAGTTGAGGATTTTTTATGACCACAATGGTAACCAATGGGTCTTGTGTTAGCCAGAAAGATACTAAAAAGGAAAAGAAGGCAGCCCTAAGAATCTAAGCCTACTGAAATTAATTGAGAACTTATGCTCAAAACCCAAAGGGAACTTGCAAGGGGAAAAAAAGTCTCTATGGAAAATTAACCTTTAATCTCTAGTTTTCAAATATTTGGCCTTGCTCTCAAAAGCACTTTATGCTACCTGTTCATAAGGTTAAGCACAGAAAACATCAGAGTCAGTTTGTTGATACTATTCTACCAATTTACTTCATCCTGGATTTGAATTTTCTTACAGGATCGAAAAGCCCTGTGCATGCACTGCGCTGGCTTCTCTCATACCCAATGGAGAACCGCTACTGTGAGCCAGAATTATAATACGTGTGCATATCATCATCGATTTAGTCTATATTACACAACTATACAGCCAAGCAGAATACAGTAACCCAACACTCGTTCTACGGAGGATATGGTTAAAGTGCCAAATAAATAGAACCTCTGAAACATAGCTTTCTGAGACATCTTTCCCTCTAAATTCCTATATGGAAATCAAGTGGGCATCACAAAAGTAGACAGGAAACAATTCCTAGTTTATTGGTGACTTATCTATTTCATACCACTTTATTTTTTCCCCTGAAAGAATTCTGACAGCCAAGATATTTCTTTCATTGCTACATGAATCAACAATGATTTGCTGTAATGCTTTAGTTTCAGTACATTACTATTTTCATATCTTTTATTTCATCTTGATTAATTTGCAAGTCTTTTTATACCTAGGGATGTATTTTTCTTTTGTACTTTATCAGTCTCAGACATCTTGCATAAAAAATATAATAATTTCCAAATTCTTCAGTTAATGAAGATCAATAATATGTCTGCTTTCCTGAAGTTAATTCATAAAATCTTTACCAAATATTTCTATGAAATTACAATTCTAAGATCAATAAATAATAACAATTTCTCTGTTTAATAAAGTACTTCCTGCTGTAACTATCTTTTAATTAAAAGACTTACTGATCTGTTATATTATAGATGTATGGAACCGTTTCCTAGATTGTATTTTATTTTGAGGTGTTGTAGTATTTGCCTATTAACCCTAAGAAAGTGGAATTTATTTTGAAAAAATAGTTGAATAGTAGAAAGAATAGTTGAAAGAATAGCTCCATTTTTTTTTCTTAATGCATCTGCATTTTTATGTGTAGATAGAAATGTGTACATATTTAGGCACACATGACTGCATGTAAATCTGATAAAACAACTATTGCTCATTGTTTGTGAACTTTAAAGAAAAAATGGACCCTATAGTGTGCTTGTTATCAATTCCATCACTATCTGATTAGGAGAGGTATGTAAGGTGTATTTTATCCTTGAGTATATTTTATCCTTGAGTCATTTTACAAGACAACTCAGCTCTCACTTTCAAATACTTCCAAATCTAATACTTTTTCTCTTAGTTAGGAGTTCCAACCTGCAAATAAATTTATTCCATTCTATCAAAAGTGTTTAGTCTCTGCTTTTTAAAGCATATACCTTTTTTAATATATCAGTCTCTCTTACCATGCACCCTCCCTCTCCTTTTATTCCTCTTTCTCACTTTTATGGATGGGCCAACTTTTTCCGTATGTCAGTTCTTCCTTTTAAACACCAGATTCCTTTTTTATAATCTTGTGTTTGTGTTGTTAACATGACAGAGACTAACCTGTATTCCTTCAAAAGAAGGAAGAACAAAAGTTTTGATTTCAATGGCCTTGTAAAAATAAATTAATTTGTTGTTCATAGAAGGCTCATCACAAAGTAGACTAACACTTTAAACCATTATCTATTGTAAAGCTGATGGAAAGTTCTGGAAGCAGATTGGCTGATCCCAAGCTATTTATCCTGATATTGTTTCTTGTTAAACTTAATCTGATGAAATACCCAAGGTATTGTTTGGCAAAGACCAAAAAAACTAAGCATCAGTTTTCTTCTCACTGTAAAAGGAGAGCAATAATTCCGTTATCATAAGTGATCATGTCTTATACCTTTTATAGTTTCAATTCAAAATTTTATTATATGTTATAGGTATACAAGTTTATTTCAGGGGTTACTGCTTCATCACGCCTTACAGTGGCAATCAAGTGCCCTGGATTTTGTCTCATCTGTATTTGTTGTCCATATGCAAGAGCAAAATTCAGCAGAATAAAGCAGATTCCCATTTCTCATTTTTCACCATTTGAGGAGATGAGTTCAGGTCTGCCCGTCAATACAGGTAAACATTATACCTCCAATCAATCACAAATCAGACATAATAATAACAAAGGAAAAATAAGTAACAAAGTAATGACTTCCTCTCATTAAGGGGTACTTTATCCACAGAAGGAAATTGTATGCACCTCAGTTATCTTGAAGCAATAAGCATATTTCATCCACTTACCCTCTGCAATTACTGGAATAGTCACTATGACAAATTTATGTTGTTACTCATCTCCTCATGGAGAGGAGAGTGCATAAAGCTAACTACACATTGCCTACAACTGAAAGATTCTCAATGATATATTGTTGAAGACCAGACAGACAAGACCAGTTACATGTAGATCACAGAAAAGGCACTCCACTCCCAAAACTGTGATTTTTCATGACTGTGGGAAGTTTGACTTACAAACAAATCAATTCACATGTTCCACAGTCGCCAAACACTTCGCCCTCAACCAGGTTGAACATTAGATCTATTCAGATCCACCCATAGAGCAGTCTGCGGAAGTGAGCTGATTCCCAATCTACCTTTCTGTAGGACCACATACCACTCTTAGCAGCATGCCTCTTTGGGCTAGATCCCTGGTTTTGCGTCAGCTCTCTGAAGTATTCCTTTACCACACTGAAATATAATCCCCATCCCCAGGTGACCTGAACTTTTGCAAAGTATGCAACTTCTATGCAGGTCGTATAGACAGAAGACTGAACAGAAAGCAAGTTCTCTGCAAGCCAAACAATTTATACATTTTCATGTGATATTATTGCATATCCGTATAACAGAAATATTTAGTAGATTAATATAAAACTCTACACCTCCAATCCACTAAAGGTGAACGTTCTGGGCATGCATGGGTTGAAGGCTTTAAAGGGAACTGTGTTCATGCATTTCTGTTCCTTCTGAATTATAATGCTCCAGCAAAAAAAGAAACCTCCAGTTGTCACTTAAATACTGATAGGATTTTCCTTGTAAAATTATATTTTAATGGGTTCTAATTTGCTTTATTTAACAGTGTATTTCACTATTGATTACTTTTAATGCTGCTCTGTTGTTGCACAACAAGACATGATAAGCAGCTTCTCTTCCTTGTTCAAGTTAGTGATGAATTTTCCTAATGTGCAGTCTAGAGCAATTAAGGAACAGGCTCTCGACTGCTCCAGCAGTTGTTGGTCTCTTGCAAACAGCTAACAGAAAAGCTGAATAAGTCAAGAGAAAGAAATGCAAGCTTTGAATTGTTTCCCAGTATTAAGGATACATATTTAGAAGATCAGTTAGACCTGAATTATTATCCTGAAAATAAATACACATTGCTGGTTCTATTATGATGTACCGTAAAACAATAGAGAGAAATATCTTTGCTCTATGTAAACTCTTCGTCTTTTTCAATCTGTGTACCCCTCTTCTGAGGGAGCAATCCCAATCATCATGTAAAAAATAAATTAAAAAGAAAAAAAAAAATCACAGTATCACAGTATCGTAAGGTTGGAAAAGACCTTTGAGATCATCGAGTCCAACCTATGACCCAACACCTACACCTACTCCTACTTGTCGACTACACCATGGCACTAAGAGCCTCATCCAATCTCTCCTTAAACACCTCCAGGGACGGTGACTCCACCACCTCCCCGGGCAGCGCATTCCAATGGCCAATCACCCTCTCAGTAATGAACTTCTTCCTAATGTCAAGCCTAAACTTCCCCTGACGAAGCTTGAGACCGTGTCCTCTTGTTCTGTCGCCGGTCACCTGAGAGAAGAGACCAACCCCTGCCTGACTACAACCTCCTTTTAGGTAGTTGTAGAGAGCAATAAGGTCTCCCCTGAGCCTCCTCTTCTTCATTGGACTGTAATCAGCCTAATGAAATCACAAGCAGTCAAAGTTGCAGAAGCAGTTATTACTCAGGATATTCATATTCCAGAAAGCAGGGGATAACCTAAGGTTACAAAGCAGGCTTGAATGCTTTGAAATTTATCATCGCGTTCTTAAAAATCAGGGGAGCGTAGGGAATTGTTTTAAAGAGCCTCCTTGCTAAGGGACAGCTCACTCCGTGCTGATACTTCCTTAAACTTTGTCTCGGTGTCTTAGTTTTTGTTAAAGTCATCATTCAGGATTTGATTGAAGTAGTGCCAACAAAACCACTTTGAAGCTCTGGTCATGCACTTTACCTGCCATGGGAGCTAGATCAAATCACTGATGACCACAAACCAGAAGTCTATTTAATTTACAACAGTGTGAACTGTATGTGACGATGCTAACTTCCTGTCCAAATAGGAGTAGTAGGAGTAGTAGGAGGACAAGTAGGACAAGGTGTAGGTGTTGGGTCATAGGTTGGACTCGATGATCTCAAAGGTCTTTTCCAACCTTATGATACTGTGATACTGTAATATCATAAGCTTTCTACAACTTAAAGCTGCAATTTAGAGGTACAAGAGAATAGTCAGCTTTTTCACAAGAAAAAAATGGGAAAAATTTAATTGCTAGTTTCAATGAGTACTCTTTATCTCATAGCCTTAAGCCCTTCATTGTATCCACGGAGAAGGAAGGAAAAAGTCAACATTTTTTCTTCATTTATGGCTTTTTGTATATCTTATTTCATGTAACTAGGTGGCAGATCTTGAATAAAAGTCCCTGCTGACTAATTCATAAAAAAGCAAAGATGAGCTTGCCTTGAGAGAACTAAGGTGGACACAAAAAGTCTAAATCTTTCCTTACATACGTCAAGTTTCCCGGAAAAAGACTATTCTTTATGTTTGAACATCTGACATAAATAAAAGGTGTTGCAATTTTATTCCCCTCTACTACCCCTCCCACTCCCAGCAATATATATATATTAGTCAGTTAGAAATGAGAAATTAAGTACTGTAAGAGGGTACAAATATTAAGTGCATGAATCATCATCAGGTTGCTTAGGGAATTTGCAACTCCAAAATTTTACAGCTGGAGGCATTCACGTAAAGACCCCCAGTGCACTCAATTGATGTGAGTAAGTCACTGGATGCTTGCATCATCAGATGCATCATTACATGTAGCGTAGATGAGTCATCAGATGTTTAAGTGGCAAAGTCGCATATAATAGGGATCTAGCTTAATTCAAATTAGCGGGCAGTGCCTTGGTACGGTTAGAATTTGTGCAGAATCAATTCCTTTAGAGATTTAATTCAACAGAGACTCAGTAGATGTGATTTCTTGAGACTGAGAATAGCAGAGAATTTCCTTCCTGTACATCTTTGAGAAAGCCTTGCTTTACATTTAATTTCTTTCAAACCAGATTTCTTTATAGAACATTGAGATCTATGCATTAAAAATGCTATAATTTTGCCACTTCAGTCATCCTCTTTTACTCATACTTCTAAGAAATATTATTATAGTGTACTTCAGTACAGCTGGCTTGGAAATAAATTTCCCGTCCCTAATATGACAGTAAGAATTTAAATGTCATTTCTTCACTATTTCAGTCCATGACAAAAATTTTCCACTGAACGAGGAACAAGTTATAAATTCCTATTGACAATTTTTCAAAAAGTGAACTATTTTAAAGTTAATTAAATTAGATTTAGTTAAAAATCTCAATAAACTACAAGAGAAAACTTATATATTCAATAAAATAAAAAAACCCGAAAAGTTCAACCTCTCCTCCCCCTGAAAAAAAATCAACTCCTGTACTGTTCATCAACTAACATGTTTGCATGGAGTGTTTAAAGAGTAAATCAAGTTAAATATGTAGTTAAATGTACACTATCTAGGGTTTACTATTTTTTTCCCACAAAAGCTTTAGTGTGAATCACAGCAGATGACAACTCTTAACTCTTGCAGACTTGTTACAAACCATTTCATTGCACTGTCAGATTAAAAAAAATACTGGTTTATCTTCCCTTAAATCTCAAGGTAGTTTCACTCCTTCAATATTGCAATGCCTACATTAACTCATTCTCATGGATTTAATCTGCTTCTAAATTTCCGTGATTTATTTTACTCAGCCTTATAGGGGCTGAGTTTTGCTTTCGTTTTTTGTTAAACACAGCAATTCAGCGTACAAAACAAGCCAGAAGGATATAAGAAAAATTCCGCAAACTCGTAGCCCATCCCTGCTTCTGACAGCGATTGGAAGCAGACATCTGAAGAAGGTCGGACCGCTTAAAAATTTACCCAAGTGAAGTACAAGCTGCTGAAAGCTGGGAAGAACAGACTTCCTAGGTCTTTACATAACTCGCAGTGGATTTCTCTTTCAGTGACTTTCCCGGGGCTTCCTTGAATAGACTTTTATCTTGGATGGGCCAATTTTCCAACAAGAGAGCTCACAGTTCTGCTACGTCAGCTGTTCCAAGACTGACCCATATGACTATCCATCAAAAGGAAAAGCGCAGCAGTTAGGCACAAGGCCCACCTTAACATTTCTTTCAGCTATAGCCAGGACTTTTGCTTCATGTTACTTGGGCCCCCATTCATCCTTCAGGTTTGCTTCATTTCGATTGACAGAAGCCACTTCTGTGTTACTTCCTAAGAAGCACCACGTTGCAGCATTGTATAGTAAATTTCTTACTGTTTCTTTCGAGTACCTTGCACTGCATGCAGTAGCTACTGTTGCAGCAAACAAGTAATTTGCACTAGCAAAACCACTCAGAGTTTCACAGTTTTAGTCATTCATCCCTCACTACACGGTGCAGTAATAAGAGGATGCTATTTATTTCTCTTACAGATAATTTTAGAAAGTGTCTCGGTCAAGAAGAAAGAATTTTTAGATTGCCGGGTTCTGTTACACTTGCATTTTAATACAGTATTTTTTATTGAGTTATACAGATTATAGGAGCATAATTTTAAAGGTTTCTTAAGAGAGGATCAATAACAAATATGAAGTACAGTACCAAAATACCAAATCTACATACTACAGCATAAAAATAATAGGATCTAAAGCTCCTACATTGTGCCGGATTCATAGTGTAATGGATACATGGGGAAAAACACAAACCCCTCTGACAGCTAGCTTTAATGAATGACTAATACAGGTAAGAAGAGAAGTTAGAGGGTATAATCCTGTTGCAACTATTTAGAAAAGACCAGAAAAACATCTTTAACACAAAACCCATGCAAAGAACCAACCCACACTCTATGCTGGGAACAAATAGTTCTGATTTGCAGCTTGTTTCGCAACCCAAGTATAACAACCAGGAATTTGTCTGATACCAGCTTGTACAGGGTTCTCCAGTACATCACTCTACTTTTTAGTGCTCTGCCTATCCATCTGTGAAGTGAATACATCACTTAGTTCTGCTTTCCTCCTTCAAACATATTGGTGTAGAGTTTTTCAAGTGTTAGAGAAACAATGAAAGCATATTTGAAGAAATCAAGAGACGTTTGATATTGCTTGGAACATCGCTTTACCTTATGCTCTAAGCACCAGTCTGTCATTTGTTGTTATTGACCATGTCAGTAACTTTGTTCATAAGATTCACGCATTAAAGATGCACCATGAAATGCATAAAACAGTGGCTCTCAAATTCCTTTCAATTCCTTTCTGCATGGATTTACACCAGTTACATATTCTTTTGCAAGAAGTACCAGAATATTTGCTGGTGCATTACACAGAGACTGAAGTGATAGAATAAGGTGTAGGGCTACTTTCCTTGTATAATCGCCTAACTGCGGATACCTAGAGCAGACACCTTTATAATACCCAGGCTGCAATTTAATAATTTCTTTTCTCATACAAGGCATTCTCTTCTACATGCAAGAAGTGACATACCGAGTTTGTATGGTTTTTTATGTTTACTCATAGACTTTGTACCATGTCAGTAGGAGTCACTTGCATTAGTCAGGTATAGAGTCTTTCCAGATAAATGCAAAAGCTTTTTTAATATAGTAATTCCATCATCAGTAATATCCAATCCTGTCTGATACCATAACGCGTATTTGCCTTCCTTACAGAAACAGGGTGGTATCAGTCCATTTACATATGTTAGACTGATGTTAGCAGGAGCAGGGAGGTGATTGTGCCCCTGTGCTCAGCACTGGTGAGAATGCACCTTGAGCGCTGGGGTCAGTTTTGGGCCCCTCACAACAAGAAGGACATTGAGGGGCTGGAGCGCGTCCAGAGAAGGGCAACGAGGCTTGTGAGGGGGCTGGAGAACAAGTCCTGTGGGGAGAGACTGAGGGAACTGGGGTTGTTTAGCTTAGAGAAGAGGAGGCTGAGGGGAGACCTCATCACTGTCTACACCCACCTGAAAGGAGGCTGTGACGGAGTGGGTGCTGGGCTCTTCTCAGAAGTGACAGGTGATAGGACAAGCGGAAACGGCCACAAATTCTGCCGAGGGGGGGTTAGACTGGACATTAAGAAGATTTCTTCACTGAAAGATTGGTCAGGCATTTGCACAGCTGCCCAGGGAGGTGGTGGAGTCGCCATCCCTGGAAGTATTTAGAAGACAGGTAAATGAGTTCCTTAGGGACATCGTTTAACAGGGAGACAGGCACGGTTGGACTCGATGATCTCAGATATCTCTTCCAATCTTATGATTCTATGATTCTATTTTCAGTTTAGCTGAAGTTTGGAGTAAATTAAGATTTTCGGCTTCTGCAACTTTAACAATATAGAAACATAGAAATAACACCGATAGCTGTCATAGTCCATGATGCTTCTTGTCAGTAGTTATAATTCTGTCCTAATTGTATTTTTTTTTGCCATGTTATCACACAAGTGTATCTATTCTTGCAAGTGGAAATCTTGACTTTAGCAATACAATTTACTAGTAGCAAAGGCAATATTTCAAAAGCATTATCATCCTGCTGCACAGGTGTTAACGATCCAGATGTGAATTCAGTGCCCTCTGACAACTTAAGCTTTAATCCACGGTCACTATTTGTTATACACAGACAAACATCTCATTGCAATCTGGCATTTGCTCTGTAACACCTAAATAAACTTTATTTTGGCATGCCTATCTGTGGTGTTTCAGGAAATATAAAATTTATTCTTAATGTTGAAGAATTTAAGAAGAAAACCCGAATTTTGTGTTCATGGGTGGCTGCACATGGATACAAATTATCCACTGACCAGTATCTGTAATGAGAATACTTCTCCAATATCCTTTGCCATCTGTATATATCTAGATCAGTGCCTAATACATGCAGCTATTAGTTCAGAATTGCATCACCTTTGGGCTACGTTACATTGACAGCCTCTAAAACAGGCAGCTTTTTAGTAACATCTCACCAAAATGATCTAGCACAAAATTGTCATATAGGAGAACTTACGGATCCTACTCTCGGCTCTTCCACTGACAAATGCCTGCAAGTGGGCAAGATGATTTTTTTTTTTCTTCTTACAGTATGATCCCTCCTATGACACGTTTGAAGGATTTGTGTTCAGCATGTGGTCCTCCTAAATACTTGTATTTTAATCCTTTCATACAGTAAAAAATTTTGGTCCGTTACTCATGATGTGCTAAGGACTAACTAGCAATGATGAAAACAACCTTCCTCTTCCTAAACCATTTTTGGACTTCAGAAAAAACCTTCAATTCGTTTACAATAAATATAGATGTAGGAGTCATTCATATATAGAAAGCTATCAACATGAAATTCTATTTACATAAATGCTGAATTAGCAATGGATTATTGGAATGCTCTCTCAGGTATCAGTCTGTTTTATCTACTTCAGTAACAACCTGCAAAATTAAGGCAGAAGCTTGATGACCAGTCATCTCCACTGCTAGTGTTATTTGAATGGACTCAAATTGCTCAAAGAGAAACAGCTTCAAAAGAGCAAGTATGAAAACTTATTTTTGGCCTTAAGAGATAGAGCTGTTGGTCCATAAATCCAACTAATGATCTGATTTTCATTAGCAATGTACTGCATCAAAGAGAAATGAAAATAAGATGTAGCCAGGTTTCTGAATGCAAATTAGTACTTGAGAGTAACAGATCTATTACAATATGTATGAGGACTGGTGAGCAACCGTTGTGGTTACCAAGCATAGTGTTAGGAACATCGAGAAGTTACTGAGATGGCAAATAGAGGATGGATCTGAGAAATGTAAGATTGTCTTCCATTTCTCAAACAGCCCCAACAATATGAAGTATTTGGGATTAAGAGTTTTAATAGGAAATTAATTCAATATCTCATGCAAAACATTTCTTTCTCTATTATGTCATAAGGGGTTTGCATACTTTTTCTCTTTTAAGAGGACACTTAAAAAAAAGGAAAAGTTTCTGAGACCTGTGTTGTTGTTCACTGGAAGTTTCCTGAATTTCCAAGTTAATATGACTCAGGCTTCCTATACTCTTAACTGTAGCGGATCAAAACCCATGCTGAGAGGAGAGATGCAATTCAATTCATTATTCGTATGATCTTTCTTTACACAGGAAGAGACCCAGGAAACAGGAACCAGCTTACCCAGACTGCCTGACAGTTGCTGTGGTCACCAAGGGCAGCTATCAGCACCACATAATTAGCATTATCATAGACATAATGATTCAAAATATCCGCAAAAGAGTTCTGAGGTTACAGTTGGGTTAATTCTGTTCAGCATTGAAGAACTGATGGAACAGTAAGGCAAAGAGACTCTACTTAAGAATTTTTTCATTTATATAACCCAAAAGTCCAGTATAGGCAAGACATGAAATTCTGATAATCAAGTCTGGACTATATTTACTACGTGGTGCTTCACACGTAGGTAGGCATATTGTACATACTATTCTATGTTTTCCGTTGTCCTAAAAGAGGAAGCCATACCTAACAAAAAGCAATAAATAATAATAAGAGAGGATATATGCCCCAAAATTGTACCCCAGGAAACTTATGAACTAAAAATCTACAGTCTTTGTAAGCAACGTAAATACCGGGAAGGTATAAAATGTTTCCTGGTTCGTTGCTCTGAGAAGATGCACTACTGTACACTCATGAAAGACTACAAATTAGCGATGGAAATAGGCTTTTTAAACAAGCCAAACAGGACTAAATTTCTCTTATAGGATGGCAAGAAATATAGCACTGTTGATGCTTCATCCCCATCCCCTGTGAAGCAAGTTAAAGGTCAGCCCTTGACCAGGCAGTGGATTACTCCCCTCAAAATCCTTCTTTATCTCAGAAGAATATTTTCCATAACTCAGCTTTCCAGTTTCTAGGGACCTAAATACTATTGGAGTGTTCCTACGCAGTACAGGACAAGGCAGACAAACTCATTCTGCAGGCTTGGCATGAGTTTCTTGATTCTTTTTGAGTTTAGACATATTGAGATGTGCAAGGCATATGCTGAGACAGGGCTCTCAGCGCCTGACCTAAAAATCTTGAAAGAAGCAAGCAAACACTTTGTGAGTAAGAAGTAATTGAGGAAGGCAGGCTTGGGCATATTTTGAATAGAAACATTCATGAAGCTGGAAATCTCAGAACTTATTCTATAAAAATAGAAATATTGAATCGGAAGCCTCTCTGATTAAAAGCAATGTTTTCCTTTTCATTAAGAATACACTGGAACCAAAAAACAACACTGAAGATGCAAGGCCTTATCAGTACATGTCCAGAATTCCCAACACATTTCTGTGGGATGTAATATTTTACTAGTTCATAATAAAGTTGGTTTCACGAGGTTTTTTTATGATTCATGGAGAACTGAAGGTTGATTTTAAATACCTCACAGCTCCTCCTTCACTCCCCTGCTTCCTGGCTGTTCTAGAGAATGTTAAAGTATTTCTAGACCATATAAATTCATCACGTCAATACAAGTAGCATAAAAAGCCAAAAAGGAAGTTCCGTGCTCCTCTTTTAACTACAGCCAAGAACCAAACTTTTTACTGTTGGAAAGGTGCTGGACATCACAAAACTCTAACAGCATAGTTTTCTTCCAGCTTCAAATACATTTCAAACCAAGGAGATTAGCTTCTTCAGTCTAATGAAGAGCAAAGCAGCAAATGCTTCACTCTCAATTCTGATGATAACGATCCCAAAGCCTTTGATTTCAGAAAAGTGATCAAATGCAGTTAGAAACTGTAATCTTACTAGAAGGATTATTCCATTTTCTGGCATTCATACTTAAATTCACAACAAAAAACTAATTCAAATAGAGAATATTCATGTTTTGTACCAATTTTAGCAACTATTGAAATACTGAACGTGTTTGAAAAGTCCATGCCACTTTGATCGATGGAGGTCAAAAAGTATATATGAGAAAAATGAAATGTGACAGAGGGAATAGTGAGGAATGTATGAGCTGCAGTGAACTAAAGAGGCTCCAATACAAAGACTTTTCATAATATGTGAATGCATACAAAACAAAGCAAAATGATCAAAGTGAATAGTTTTTCTGGCAGATAAAGGCTTACATGAAGATACATACATTCTTGTGAAAGCCTTGAAAACTGTTTGGCATGAATTGCTGTTCAAATACTCACAGTTTGCCCCCAGAATTGTATAGGATGACTCTAGATACTCTGGGACTGTTCAAAATTCCTGCACATTTTCACTTGTATGTGTTAGGAAGGAGAATTAGCTTCTGCCTTCAACATAAAAAACACGTGCAGAGCAGTGTACGTAGAATAAAAGTTAGTCTACTCCGCTCTATTTAAAAAAATAGAGACTAGATTCATAATGAAACTAAATTACGAAATGAAATTGTCTAATACCAAAGCAGCCCTGATATTTCTCGTAAAGTTGGTGTTGTTACCAACTACAATGTATTTTGATTCCCTTCAGCCAACTGACAATATTGAAAAACATGGTAATACTAAGTACTCACCTTCAGATTCACCTGTCTGTCCTTAGGTTAGGATTTAAGGTTTGATCTCACCTTTAGGAAACTGCCATGCATATCAGGTACACCACATGTTTTTATACTGGCATTCTAGGACATGCTTCAAATACATCAAACGCCGTATCTCATCTAACCCCTCATACATAAGCTATGCAAAAAAGCAGAGCTATGTGGAACAAAATGTCCCCAAAGAATAACACCCTGAACAATCTGCCGTTCTGTCTCTAGTTATTTGAACACGATTAACATCCTTTTTATCATATTTTTGTTTTTAAAATATCACAAGCTGTCTGTGTACTGATAGGAGAGCCTTTGCTTTTAGCTAATTAAGACAGTCTCTAAGGCAGGAAGTGTAATGCATAACTCCAAATAGGTGTTCATTAATCAAAACAATGCCTCCTAAGCTTACTGGTACTCCTCGTCCTCGTCCACTTGGGATAAGCCTGCTGAGAAAAGATTGTAAATCACAAAGATGCTGGAAGGCAACACATAACAACTCTTAGATATCATTATTTTATTGTATAGGATGAACAACAATGCAGTACTTCTCTATTGTACAGTTCTTAGAATTTACTGACAAAGGAAGAGCGCGTGACATACAACTGGCGAGCCACGCAACCAGCCAGCTGAATATTGATATAGTTGCAGTGTGAATAATATGACTTGTACAAATTATAGTTGAAGAAAGCTCTCTAATTTAACCAGTGTTCACAGAGTTGCTTGGGGTAGTTCAAAACCTATTTTAAAAAAATCAATAGGCCTAATTCCAATTATAAGATGTAGCTCTCTAATAGATGGAGGGCAGATCTAGTTAAAAGAAGTGCCAAGAGCAAGATTTAGATTAAAATTAGGCTACCTAAATCTAGGACTATTTCTGAAGGTCTCTCAGCTAGTCTGGCATTTTACTGAAGAGTCATCACAATTTTGTATTGGTTGTATTCATATTTAGAATCTTAGGGTCTATAAACACTGAAGATGGACTTTTTGCCATATCAGAAAGCTGAGCCTCCTCTTAGTTCAGATAGATTTCCAGGACACATTTTTCTCTGAAGTCCTTATAAAGAGGCAGCCCCTCCCAGTCATAATGACATTGAAATGCCTGACTTTTACCCAGTAACTTCTTCCCTGACTCTACTCATAGTGAATTTGCCACACAACACCCTTGGAAACTTTTTGTTTTCTCTTTAAACCAAGTTGTGTTATTCCAGATATAGTCTGGCAGCATCAGTAGTATTTTTTGACTTACTTTATCGAAGACTTCAAATAAAATAGAGATGCTATATTTCTAGTCCTTTGAAAGACTTATGCAATGAAATCATACCAGACAGCCTGGCCCCATGCATTTTGAATTTTGTAGCTTATTTTAGTCATTATTGTAGGAAAATAAATAGGGGGAAAGAAAAATCATCCCTCTTTGTCACCAAAAGCAATCTGGGAAAAAGAGACCTTCTAAGGACTATCCAGAAACTGTTGACAATCTTGATGCATGGTTTCTGCAAAGTTCTATTCTGTATGTACTCAATCTATTGACTCACAATACGCCATTCAAAGGAGAGCTAAGGCCACCGACTACTAAAGAAAAAGAGAGCAGAGGGGAAGGACCATTTATTAA
Source organism: Neomorphus geoffroyi (assembly GCA_033558235.1). Taxonomy (NCBI): domain Eukaryota; kingdom Metazoa; phylum Chordata; class Aves; order Cuculiformes; family Neomorphidae; genus Neomorphus; species Neomorphus geoffroyi. The sequence continues at coordinate 16,123,949 of JAUMJM010000033.1, read as the reverse complement.
ATTAATCAAAAAAAAAAATTGTTCATTAATCAAAGCTTGTTCTTTAATCAGATCCAAAAAGAAGCTGGCATGAATGTAGAGTTCCAGCACAGTGCATTACTCAGTAGAACCTTGCCAAATCATTAATCAGTATCTCAATTTTCTTGTTTGGCACCATTCAATAAAAGGAACAGCTATCACCAGCTTTAAAAGACTCTTTTATTGGATATGTTGTTCCAAGCTGGGATTTTTCCTTAATATTCCTTCCCTGCCCTTCTGCTTACTGTCATTAAAATGCAAATTTTAGAGATAAATGGACTTGAAGTCTCTCATTATGTAGGTAGAAAATAGCATTACCAAAGACTTCAAATATAAGATTACCTTTTAAGATTGTTTCCATTATTATGCAACAGTATTTTTAACACTTCCGCACTGTCTTTACTGAGAATATTGAGATCGTTTTTACAAAGGCAGAGGAACTTATCCACTGATATGCTCAACACTTGAATCAGCAAAATACTAATTATTGCAAGGGATCAGGTCTTAAAATAATCAAGCCTGACAAAAATGCATTAAATATGAAAATGGTAGAGGGGTCATTCTATTCACCAGTGAATGCAACAACCTCTGAATAAGTTAGGCAACACAGAAACGACCTAATACATGAACAATACCCTATACTACAACAGTTTAAAATATATTACAAATTGGAAAACTCTAGATGAATTGGTTCTTTTTCCAGTGATGAGGGGTTTATATCACAGTATCATGGATTTTAGCCACTGTTGAGGATGTTTTTTCTTTCTTATTGCTCAGCCCTCTCAAGTTGCATATCAGATGATATCATATAGAAGACTGCAAAATTACAGCCATCCTCCCAGATCCTCTGTTTTAGTTGACATAAACCATACCTCATTACAAATGAGCTAAGTAGAACACATCAGCTTCATAAACAAATAGAGTAAGGCAATAAATTTTGAATTTGAATGAAACTTTATTCACTACCCAAGCATAGCTTTACTGTTCAGTTCTGTTGTGCTTTCCGTATTTAAAACTCTTGGCAATGCTTCACTGCTTGCTTTCTTTCAGTGAAGTCTCTGGTGCTAACGACCAGGTGCTGCCAACTGGAAGCTCTCTTTAAGGAGAGGATCACATGGGAAGCGGCTGGATGTGCGAGAGCTGTGAGTGATACGTGGCATGACAGTTCATTGGAACGACAGTCCGCAGCGCTCTGGTAACGCTGGCAGACTGCAGATCTCAAACTATTTCAGACTGCAGAATGAATCAAGTGTTTGACAGACATTAGTATGTGGTAGGGGCAGCAGCTTCCCAATCAATGCTGTGAAAAGAAAACTGAAGCTACAAGCTCAGCTGTGGCCAGAACTAAAAAAATGTATCAGAAAACAGAGATGGAATAAATCTTTGTACGTAGAAAATAATGTCTAAAATAACATAAGGCCAGTAAAAGAGCTATTAGTAATTTGTGCTGGGAAAATTGAAATATTAAAAACTGTGATCATCCAGCTGTTCTTGGAGAAGGAAACACTGAACAATGAACTCCTCCGCTTGATGCCCAGAAGGAAACCCAAGCATTTGTTAGCTGCATACAGTTGCATTTATTAAACAGCAACTGAAACAGTATCCAGAGTCTTCCCGCTTTCTCCTTTACAGCACATACACACATAGGTATCCCTAATTTTACAGAGGAAAGCCTGTGTTTTCCTTAGCAGTTCTTCACTGATTAAAACTCCAATTTAGATGTTCCAGCTAGCAGAACCAAAAAAAAACATGGGGAAAAGTAAGAATAAAGGCAGAAAAGAACAACACTGGAAGAAAAACAAGGCAGATGAAAAAACTCCAAGAAAGAAGACAAAGCAGTGAATGGAGAAAAAATACTCTTTCATAATGAGAGGAAAAAAAAAAAAATGTTAAGTGCTACTGATCATAAAGAAAAAAATACCTGCTTACTAATCCTTTCCTCCTATGGTCTTCCATATTTAGCGATCATTAAACACTTCCAGTGAGAAACGAGCTAGCCATCAGGAAAGATATGGCAAGGTCAACTCTGTTCTTCTTATTCTAAAGAGGAAATCTCTTATTTTGAGATTCATCTTGGCTCAATGGAGACACCTATAGTATAACACCTAAAGGTAAGTCTAAACCCTCCCTGTAATTAATACAGTCAATGAAAACAAGCATCTGTAGAGGATAACTTATTTTGCACATACTATACTGACTCAGGACAAGATGCTTCATTTTCTAGAGTGTCCCTAGCCTCTCATCAGGTATAATCAACTCTAGATGACTGGCATGAACACAGTTCTGCACATTGTAGAGATCAAAGGTTTAAACCTTGACAACGTTAAAAAAACGGTTCAGCATCAGCAAGACAGAATACTGTGTTCCCATCACATTCCCATCAAGTTCAGCTTTCCAACAAAAGATTGGATTTCATTCACTGAAAAGCAATGTTTGATTACATAACAAAATAATAGGTAATAAGAACCAACATTGCCCAGCAATGTGTTTAACCAAAGATTGATGCTTTGCCAGTTGTTAAAAATAACACAGGTATGTACACACATTTAATTTTTTTGTATTCCCCTCTAAATGTCTCATCACAGCGTGGATAAACATATTTAAATGAAGCTGTGTCTGCTTCAGAAACAAAGTTATACGTAGTATTTCAAAGCTGTCGTACTTGATCAGAAGTTTTGTTAGTAAACTTGTATATTGTCACTCATGGAAAACAATTCAGAATTAAAATCTTTTCCATTTTGTTTGCACAGACACCTTAGTTCAATAAAGAGAAGACAAAGTGAAATAAAAACTGTTTCCTGTGTAAACCCAGTGCTGGTGAGTGCATGTAGTCCTTCGATAAGTCCTTTTCACCACAGCTGGCAGTGTAGTGATTTAAAGTCAATGCTGAAAGCTCCATTGCACTTCTCCATAGCCAATCATGGAAAGCAGAAGATGTGTAAGGTTACTGATGAACAGCTTCAGAATCTCTCCTAAGCCTGAGCAGTCCTGGTTTTTAGTTCTTCAAGATCAAGGAGGGTGAAAATTAATGGTAGTGAAGGCCCTGTCTCCGACCTTGCAGCGAGCAGCCTGTGACATAGTTCTAAAGCATTCCATGTGTTTTATGTGTTCTTACTGTTTCCTCTCTTTTAAGGAAGTAATTTATGCTGGAAAACTATTCTACTGTCCCCTAACTTGTCAACACTTTTTTCTACCTTTCTGAAGTTCTACTTCGTTTTTACTCTAGCTTTCTTGTTCTGTATTCAACACTCTCAGTTTTTCATCTTCTACTACCCTATTTCTCTCTCAGGCATGTAGAGTCATGTTTCTTTTACTTCCCTGGAGAGATTACTCTGTTCTCTAACTGCTGTCAAGACCACAAAATCCAAAGCATCCAACAAGTACGCCAGGTCTACAGCAGTAATAGACTTGTCACAACTACTGTTGTACAAAACCATGTGCTAATCTTAATACAAAGTGCCCTTATATTGGAGCCTTTCCATTCGTGTTGAGATTATAACTACAGATAGTCTGTCTGAAAATAAATGACTACATGGACTAGAGGTATTCTTCCCTCAGCTGTGAAGCTCTCCAAATGTGGTACGCAGTCATTGATTAGCATGATCACTTAAAAGAGGGCAGCTTGCACTTTCTGTTATCAAATCCAAGGTTGCACTCCCCAGTGGGTTCTTGGACTTCCATTGTCCATTTAGTATTCTGCTATCACAGCTAAGTCCAGGCAAGGCGCTAAGGATATAGATGATGCCCATGCTTGTCCTTCAATATCCTCTCTCCAGAAGGTTCTAGGATACCTCCCAAATTTTGTACAACTTTCTCCCTAAAAAATCCTTCCCTAATGCTAACTCCCTCAGTCTCCCATTTGTTAAGGCTTTCCTGTATTTGCACTTTTCCATCATCATCCCTACAAAAAAGCATTCCTTCCTACCACTCTGCTCAAAGAGAGAGAGAGAACCCTGCAGACCCTCCTCGCCATTATCTGCCTCCAGGAGACAGAAGAATAAATAAAAATGGACAAAGGTTCCCTCAGCTGTGCTATGCAGCAGCTTTGAGGTAGATTCACAAGCTTTACTGTGCAATCCAGTTAGTGCTCGGGTTCAGATCCCCTAATTTCTAGAGCACTTACTTTGGCACAGCCCTTATTTTATTCACTACTACCCTTTGCGCTGGGGGAATTTATGACTGGTTCTGGCATCTCACTTTGATTCTCCTTTGCAAGTGCTGAAACAGAATTTATTTAATTTCTTAGCACTCTACTTTCTTTTGTCAATAAATTACTATTGCTATTGAACCCAGCCTGACTGTCTCCTTCAGTGACCTTTTGTTGCTTATAAATTTCTTATTATTTACCATAACCTTTTGTGCAACCTTCCTTTCATCTTTCACCTTTGCTTTCTGTATTTTGATTTTCCCTTTGAGTCTTTGAGTCTGCAATATTTTTAAGTTCTTTTTAGTTGCTCTTTTATACCATCCGTTTGATCCTTTTGAGGTTTTTTTTATATATACGTGTGCACACACATATATAATTTATTACCTACTCAGCTCCACTTGAAACCTCAGAGCACAGCATCACACTGACCAAGAATAAAGGGCAAAATATGTTTTAATCATAACGGAAATTTGTTTCTGGTCAAGTGTATTTTTACATTCAATAATTCTGTTGTATCCCAGCATAGCACGCTCCAGACTAATTTAGTACCTTAAACTGTATTCCAAAAAAGAAATATTCAAGTTTTATATGTAAGTTGAAATTCTACAACAAACTGGGAATGGGATCAATGGTATTATTCAAAATATATCCCAAATCAGAAACAGGGCGAGAGCATAACACTGTCTATAAAAAGATAAGTAATCAGTTCTGGTGTTGATACTTAAGCCTAATGTTTTTCTTGACAGCTATTAGCACTGTTTGTAAGCTGGTATTCACCTTCAAGACAGCAGAAGCATAAAACTAGAATGGTCTTAGTTACAACTGCATTGAATCCCTCACAGTTGATGGCAACTGCATAACTGTCAGAAGGTCGAAGAAGATCCATTAATCCATTTGGCCATCTAAAATATCTTCAAAACACAAGTAATAAAGTGCATATAATGAAATGAAAGCCTGCCACTACCCTTCAAGTTTAAAATATTGCATTTTCAGCTATTTGTTTAACTTTTCACAAATAAAATAAGTAATGTTCCTTTGCCACGTGATTGAGATAAGATGGTGTTTGACTCAAACATGTTAAAAAAGAGGGAGAAAAAAAAAATGGGCAGCTACACAGGCAGACTGGTCCTGAGCTCTATAGATCTCGAGCAATAGTCACCTATCTTGACAATTTATAGCTGTTCTCTCATTCTTTGGTAAATGTTTATGTTTTGTGTTACTTGAATGCATTTCTATCACAAATATATGACTCGGCAAGATTATTTTCTGCTGCAGTTATTCCTTCTTTATATACCAGTGTATTCTTATGTCCTATTTAATCACCTACACGATGCCATTCACAGATAAATCTGCTCTTACAGTCTCGTTTTACTGGCACAAACTTCTCTCAGTGCAGACCGCGCATGCTGGTTCCACTGTTGGGCTTTTTTATTATATTTTATTTTAGGCCTTGTTATATTCAGGCCTTGTCTTGCATTCAAATAACTGATATCTATTCTCCGAGTTGATTCTAAGCATTAGATTTTTTCCAATATCAACTGCCAAAAGACAGAAAGGCCTGAAAATTGTTACACAATATCAAGCTTCAACTGCAATCCAACAAAATCAAGGGTCCACAAGGATATGTAGCATCAGGTTTCCTATCCTTTTTCTTAGAGGCATAATCAGCACCACTCCCTTAGCTCTGTTACCCTTATCTCCATAGCTTTTATAGCTGTGGCCACGAAGAGAAAAGTACTGGTTAGGCAAAATAATAATAATAAAAAAGAACACTTAGCCAATCCTTAGGGGCGTGAACATCAATTTTATGCTTGTTTAGAAGCTTTCTGTGCTCTGTATGTTCACAGAAAAGACTCCAATGACCATGCAACCAGGCAGTAGCAATTACATTCCACTTCGCAATTTATACTGATTTATACAAACCTCCTGAATAAGAGCTACTCACTGTTTGAAGAAGTTTCTGAGACAGATAAAAAAGCTTTCTACTAGAATCTCCACCTTTTGATCTGCTGCACGTGTGCGTCAAGTTCAGTACTGAATGAGAGGCAGCAGCTGACCTGAATCCCATCTGAGATAACTTTCAAAAGTAGGATAAGCGATTTTTTCAATTAGACATAAAAACGTCAAGACCTTACGAATCAGGACAGATATTTTATGCAACCTTGCTCATGTATATTTATTAATGACTTAAGTAACACCAACAATTCAGAGAAACCAAATAAAGCTGTAATTTAGCATTGCCCTGCTCATTAGCATAGTGGCAGCTGAGCTAGTCTTAAATTGAAATAAAATAGCTTCCCCTCTGCCCTCCAAAAAAATAAAACTGCATTTCTTTTCCTTTGTCTCTCAAACTGCTGCCCTGACAGGAACCAGCTATTCCAGCAATATATGTTCAGTTTCTACAGAGACCATGACTGAACAATTGCAAAAATATTTAACTGGGAACATTTCAATTCTACTTTTAAAAGTGAAGTATATATTTTGAGATAGTAAGTACTGTTTATGTGTGTTAAGTGGTTGTTGCAAAGAAGATGGTATTAGGGTATGCATAATATAACCAAATGCATAGCTCTAAGTATTTCTTGTGCTTACCAAGAAGACAATGAACATCATTTCTACAGAGAATATAAAGCTATGATGAAGATAGCTGATAAAAGAAGGTGTAAAATCTCCTAGTTTGGTTTTTTTGTTGTTTGGGGTTTTTTTTCCAATCACATTGTAGTTGACTGGATTCTTTTCACTAGATTGAAGATATTAAGCTAAGGGAAAGAACCGGTAATAGGAAGCACCTGGAATTTGAAAACCCAAGAAAATAATAGTAAATAAGATGTTGTTTCACACAAGCCTGCAGGGCAATTAAGGATCAGGTTTAATGCACCTCCCGAAGGTGCATGCCCTGATTCATATTGAATCAGTGCTTCACACTACTTAAAGGTCAGGATTCAAAGTCAAGAGATGCCAGCTCATATTTCTCTATGCCCTCAACTTCACAAAAAACAGTGCCACTCAACTTCTGTTGCTTGACTTTGTATCTTTAGCTGAACGTTACTTTTTATGAGGAATTGGTTCTGAACTTGCCGTATAAAATACCTACACACATGCTGTATGTTTACATATCTGTTAACCATATCTTCATCCGATGTGTTACAGAATTAATCCTTGTACATTAATCACCTTAATTACCATCATGCTAAATTTATTCAGATATCTGAAATATATTAATCAGATATGGGATCAAAGTGTACTCTTTGGTTAAATATGGGGCTGTTCTGGTTTAACTCCAGCCAGCAACTAGGTACCATGCAGCTGCTTGCTCATTCCCCTCTTGTGGGATGGTGGAGAGAACTGGAAGAATAAACGTAAGGGAACTTGTGGGTTGAGATAAAGACACTTTAATAGGTTATGCAGAAGCCACCCACGTAAGGAAAGCAAATCGAAGAATTCATTCACTGCTTCTCATCGGCAGGCAGGTGTTCAGCCATCTCCAGGAAAGTGGGGCTTCATCCTGCATAGCAGTTACTCAGGAAGACAAACAGCATAACTCTGAACATCCCCCCTTCCTTCTTCTTCCCTCAGCTTCATATACTGAGCACATCATATGGCATGGGATATCCCTTCAGTCACTTGGGGCCAGCTGCCCTGGCTGTGTCCCCTCCCAGCTTCTTGAGCACCCCCAGCCTGCTCTCTGGAAGGCCAGAGCGAGAAGCTGAAAAGTCCTTGACTTAATTGCTTACCAGTGCTTCCTACACAACTAAAACATCAGTGTTTTATCAATATTATTCTCAGACTAAATCCAAAACACAGCACTATACCAGCTGCTAGGAAGAAACTTAACTCTATCCAAGCCAAAACCATGACAGGGGCACTGCTGAGACTGAGAACCAGGGTAAGAGACCATAATATTTTTCCTAAATTTACAAACCAACTGTACAATTTATTTACAAATGCCAAAATGGAATGCAATTAAAAAAATCAATTCAAGAATTCACAAGAGAAAGTACTTAAGTGATGCTCATTTCCAACTTCTCTTTAAATAATACTTTCTGTTGGCTGCTTTGTCTTATTTATAATTGCACCAAAGGTTTGCCGATTTCTCAGGAGGGCTCTATTACATAAAAATTAAATGATTTTCTTCCAGTCAAAACCACATTCCTTTATTTCTCATTATTTCCTGTTACACAGTGTGCACTAATGCAAATTCCCTCTTCCCTGTTGCTATCCACTCTTACCATTTCATTAAGCCTTATCCAATTGGAAAACCTTCAATATGCTTATGCAGAAAGCATACAAGGGAGTCCAGGAACCCCTTACAAGAACTCAGAATAAACCTGCTGAATAAAAAAATCTAAGCACCTCTCCTTGTACACAGTAAAAGAGTTGCTATAAAAGGAAACACAACTGTGCTAGGGGCGTCTTGGTTCATATACCTCCTCCTTCATTATAACTTCTGAGAGAAGCTCGCTAACTTGCTCCCCACCCATTTTTCCATCTCTGTCACAGAGTTCTGAATAACTTTGCCAGACTAAAAAAAGCCCTCATACAGTGAAGGTGAAGTTGAGGGTCAAGGCTGAAATACTGCTCACTGTCTCCAGGTCTGTGTGAATTTGACAGCACGCCAGCCAGCTATGCTAAATAAAGGATTCCATCTAAAGGATGTCAGCTGCATAGACCTGGCTACCTTTAATTTGATCCCAATTCATTCAAAATTCAAACATTAGAATGAAATCAACTCAAAATATCCTATCATAGCTATTCTCTGTTTGTTTGGTTTGGGAGAGTCTAGTCTCTCCATCAAAGTGCCACAGACCTCAGACATCTTGATTTATTTACCTGACAAGAAGTTTCATTATCAGAAATTTGCCTTGAAAACTTCTTTTCAAAGTTACAAAGTGAGAAATGGGAACTAATTGCTTAAGTGATTCAAAGGAGGACCAAGTACTGATTTACTTGTTATGGCCTTGCATTGCCCCACCAAATAAATCGTAATATGGAATACAGAAGATGTCCTATGTTCAGAGATCATAGAGATGCTTTCCTGATCCAAATGAGGTGATGTAATATACAAGTACAGTCAGAGCAGCTATTTTTCGATGGAGAGGCTTGGTCAGTACAATAACTCCTACCCATTTTATGAATTTCCATACCATCATTTTTCTTTACATTATATTTGAAAGGAGAGTCAATATCAAAGTAGCCAACTTAATTAGCTCATTGACTATCAAGGAAATCTGCATTGCTGATCAGCCACAAAAGTAATTTCCTACTGAACCGGCAATATGTAGAAAATCCAGCTGCCAAGAGCTAAACTTTTTACCAGAAGATCATAAGTGTTTGGCAAACTAAACAAGGACACTACAAGAGTATTTTAATGTGTATTTACATGACCTTTCACGTCTGCTCAACTCCTAGAAGCTGAAGCAATGCACAACAACATCTACTCATGTCAGGTTCTCAAAGAGCCACTTCCAAATAATGCTAAGTAGTATTATATCACCAAAAGGCAGAAGCGTTACGATACACAGCACTCAGTGTCACGGATCCAAATCTAGCTTATAATGGTATTTATCATTAACTCCATTTCCACAACGAGCACTGAAGTTTCACCAATTAGTTTCAATAAGAATTCACTTTTCATTTGTCAGATATACTGCAAACACTGCTTAAAAGGGCTAAAAAAACCCCCATCAAAGGTGTCTTAAATGAACCTTTAACATTTAAAAACTGTATCTGTCATTTTCTCCTCCCACTCTCCCTATGCACAATCCTAATGGAGTCACTCTTGCTTCTGAATTAGGTACCAAAATAATTCGTACAGGGAAGTGTAGCACTTTCACACCTAGCTCTCACTTTAAGAACCAGTCTTTAGTTCAGATTTTTCCTCATACTATGTGCATCTGCCTGCAAGCAAAGTTAGCTTTTTTCTGAAGCTGCCCCATATGGTTATAGCTTCAGATCTTTTAAAGTAAATTTAGAAAGATGAGTAGACCACAAAGCAATCTAGTCCAAATTAGATTAGTAAATGGGTAAATTAGCCAAGCAATTATGCAAACTTCATATTCTACAATACACGTGCAGTGCCACATTGCAGGAGTTTCTCCCAAAGACAGATACAGGCATTTGCAAATCATCTAAATATTAAAGCAAAAGTTAATAATTGCCACAATTACTGTAATTTTTCAAGTAATACTTTCAATATTTACTGAAAGAGTCTCAAAGAAGAATTTAGCTTACATCAGATCTGTAGAGGTCATCTATTCAAATTTCTTGACCCTGTACAAGTCACTGAATATGTGACAGTATGTGCTATGTGTATTTAGATACAGTCTGTTCAAGTTCTCAGGGGTCATTACCACACTTAATTGCACAGTAATTAAAGTTTGCCTTCAACAAAGTTACTCAAATTCTCTTCAAAGCAATGAACAGTGAAAATTTTCAAGAAATCCGTGAAATAATCCAAGAAAACAGCTATCTTGGACTGAGAGACCGAGTGCTCTGATGGCAAAACAATAAACTCAGATTAAGGTTTGATTCCTTCCCTGACTGCAGACTTTGACCTTCAGCAAATTGATTTCATTCACTAAGGCTCAGACACCTGTTCTTTTTGCCTTCTTTGCCTGTAATGGAATAGATGGGTTTAGTTTGCCAGTTCTTTTGCAGAGAAATTGTCTCATTTTACTTAATTTATTTTTACCTAATAGATTCTGCTCTAAAATGCATCTAAGGATTAACATGTTTTGTATTACCGTACAGTAAACGTAGATAGTGTTTTTGATTCAGTAGGTAGATATTATGCCTCTTAACAAATACTTAAATTTCAAGTAGCAACTAGGTTAGATACTTAATTAGATACTCTGCATTTTCCCAGGGTCATAAAACTACAGGTACTGTGATGATATCTGGAAACTAGGAATCTTTTCAGTACTTGTGAAGCGACCAAGAATTTGCGTCCCTGATTATTACTGAAAAAGTATCCAATAGATAAACCAACCAGATCATTTTCAGATTTACCATGCAGTCAAACCCTGAAATTAAGGTAAAGGCTATCACTTAAAAAACACTTCACATTTAGGACAACTAGTGGCATTTTCTGTCAATATAAAGAATGCTCAAAAACCAAACTACCATACTCTAGTATTGGTTGACATTGACTTTAAAACCATGTATTGCAAGTCTATAGCTTCAAAATAAAAATAGGTAGAGTAAGATTACACACACCTCGTAATTTCTTTTGAAGACAGATGGAATAAACTAGGCCAGCCAGTAGGAGCCTGAACTTAGTTTAACCTTCTGCTTTGAAGAAACAAAAAGCCCCACCATAGTTGACAACCAGCTGCTGGCTTCAACAACCACTACTGTTATTAGCATCGCACAAATACCGGTTTAACCATTCAGCAGTTTCCTGTAGCCTAACAACAATTCTTAAGTGAGTTCACAACAGCTGGCTGCTTTCGTGTTACTTAATTCTCTATGTATAGAGAAACAGCCATGTTAGAAGAATGGGCTGTAGTAGGTATCTATATTTGGGCATCATCTATACATCATGATCACATTTCTATGTTTTCATATAAATCTTCAACCAAGGTGACAATATCACTCTAAGGTTTTGTGGGAAAGAAAACAAGCACATTTTAATACCAAAACCCTAGGTTTTATTTCAAAGTAGCTGGTGGATTTGTAGTATAATGAAATATGGTACATCTAAATATTAAGAAATTATTTCTAGTGTTTCCTACTCTTGCCAAAACAAAAAAAAAAGTCCTCTCACTTACTGAAGTACACTGTCAGATCATCAGTTGATGCCTTAGTCAGTATGCCATATGCCTTCTCTACTCCAGCAATAAAAGGGCTGGAGAGTGGGGAAAGGAGTAGAAAGAATTGTCTTTCTGCAGAACAGAAAGCCCCATTTCACTGAACAGCTCTGAGAAAGAAACACGCAGCAGAAAATCATGTTCAGCCCTTTTCTGAACACCCAGCAGTACCAGCAGAAGAGAGAATGCAGATACTTCCATTCATAAAGAAAATTTACTTTATACTAAATCTGTAAAGAGGTAAAGCATTCGTTGTTTCACATTGTTTGAAATCAGACTTTTGGAAGCATCTTGTACCACCTCTTGGGTAGCTCATGTAGTCTCCACGCCAAATGTAAGTTCAGGGGAAATGTTTTTTAATGGATTTCCCAGAAAATTAAAACAAATGAACAAAAAACCAACAAAAAACATCACCACAAGAACAACAACCACCATCCCACCCCCTCCCCCCCAAAAAACCCCAAACAACCCAAACCTCATATCCAAAAAAAACGTCAAAACACCTTCAGGAAAATACACCAGTTTCTGAGATTAGAGAGGGGAAAACTAGTGTCCTCTCTAAGGAAATACAGTCTATGTCAGGTAAACATTGCAACAAATCCACCTGATTCTTCATAAAAGCCTGTTTCTAGCCTTGCATGGCTCCATTCCACCCTGGTGGATCTCTCTGCAGCTGTTCCTTATCGTTTAGGAAAGGCTGTTCTGTAGCTACAGCATTTCTCTGAACAGTTTGACACTTCCAGCTCTTGCTTCTTCACCTGTAAATAATTTTTTTCTGTGATATATTAATTTTTTCTTTTAGGTATATGGTGGTAGCTTATTACTCTGATTTGTGAAGAGCTACTGAAAGTTTCTTAAGGAAGAAGAAAAAAAGAAGGTCTTTTATTCAGCTCTCCCCATGACTTCCCTGCTTTCCCCACAGATACAGCTGCAATTTATATACACAAGTGGAATTTAAATGATCTCATTAGTGGCTGCAAATGACATTTAAATTACATCAGTTAACCCAGTTGTCATCTGGGGACAAAGCCATCTCCCTTTGCACAGTAACCAAAGAGACTCCATTTGTACAAAATTAGTGTAATCTCTTGACAATGAGAAAATGTCAGTTTTATCCAGTTTGTTTGGGAACCGGGCATGGATATAGTTTCACTCCCAAGACTATAATTGGAAATAGTTTGTAAAATACTAAGAAGTACAGACTCCAGCAGATGCATGACGTGATACCTTCGATAACAGAAGGTGGAGAAATCCCTTTCTTGCCGGGATAGGCAGGTTACAGCAATCGAAGGAATCAGTTATGTCAGCACACCTAAACTACTTCAGAGAAACCATGGAGAATCAAGTTCATTTTGGGGAATGTGGCCAAGCTTGTATCATATCTGAGAGGACAAATCACAGGCTACAATGGGAATTCAAACCAATTTCATTGCTACAGGAGAACCTGGAATCATGGCCTTTAAAATTAAAAAATTAAAATGTTTATATACACATTCAGCTTTTATAACCAGCTCAGTTTTTTAGTATTGACCACAATTACTCGGCTTGAATGTTTAAGCAGTTAGAATTTGGGGGGGACTTAAAATGAGGAACGATCGTTGAGCAACACTCAAACCAACAAAGCAAATTCCTTCGGTAAAATAGTGCAGTTTGTTGATACAGTGATAGTTAGTAGGCTAGATTCACACAAAGCACACACTCTTGGGCTACAAAAATGATTTGCAGCTGCGAGCTCAGATTGCGTATGCTGATTTTTTTATCATTTGAAAATTTGAGAATTCAGCAAGTTGCAAGCACCATAAAAAATTTAAATGCATTTTTATGATCCACAATGGTACATTCCGCATAAAGGATGGCAACGCTGCAGCAAGATGTTTGACTTCAATGGTCAGGAACATTTATTGAAAGTTCACTATAAAGATAGTTTAAAATGTAACTGTGCAAGCCTGGTTGGATACCATTTGAATTACAAAGGTGAACATATTTCATAGAGTGGTAAATTCTTTCTGCGTTAGAAGATGAGTATTTCTATTACAAGATAAAAGGTTGTATTTGCTTAAAAACCCTTGAAACAGATCAAGCAATTCAAGCTAATAAGAGAGCATGCCAATATGCCTTAAGCACATCACCTATGATTAATTAATAATATGCAAACTATGCAAAACTGACATTCCCATTTTTGGAAACACTTATTACATAAGGATTGGTGATACTTTAAGAAATCTTCTGAGGTTTAAATATGCCCTTTAAATTGAAGTTTTGAAATAAATGCTTGCTATTCCTTGTTCTATAGCAGAATATTTGTGGTTAATTGTGTTATCTGACATGGCAGTTCCATTTTAAATCTGTATAGCTATCTGCGGATTTTTTCATACCTTTTTCTGGAATCCTTTGCTAAAGAGAGATTAATATTTGATCTTAGCTGAAAGGAAAGCTAGTTGGGAAAAGTTTGAGACAGGTGTACTTAAGCTTTGGGTTAGGCAAAAAGTGAAAAAAAAAATTAAAAACTTCAAATATTTCCAACTGTGCATATTGACCTGTAGGAGTCTGTAAGTTCAGAGACAGATCTTAAAGACGGGTTACATTTCAAAGTTTTCATTGTCTATTTTCAGAAATAGTCACTCTCCAAAGAATGCAAAAGGTAACACTGAGCTTTAAGCGCAAGACAATCAGATTATTTTTTTGACAATACATTCAGAGAGGTGGGGGTGATATTTTGATCAGTAAAATTACGCTGTATTATTCTGCCTTGTACATTCAGATCTGAGCAGACTTACAAACATAAAGGGCAGAATTTCACCTGCTGTAATGGATGCCCATGTAGAGATTTAGCTGGCTGAAAACTCAGCATCATCAAACTCCCTAACAGTATAGATGTTCACAATAAAAGATCTCTCTAAGTTCTTATTGAAACATAGATTCTTTTCCCTTTAACTGTTCCCTAATTGAGATAGTAGATTCACTAGTCTATTGCTGGTTCAGTTTGTAGATAACTAGTACCAATACTAAGCAGTCAGATGCTAGAAAATCAGATGAATAGAAAGTTCTCCCTAAAGGCCTATGATAAATAACTTGCTAAAGACAACAGGTTAAGTTTGCACCTTCAGAAGGATGCTTTAACAAAGCTCACCAAATCCTTAGTTACTCCAGTGAAAACAGGTTAAATTAACAGTTGAAGAGCAGGTCAGAATATCTGTATTTTATTCTACAAGTAAATTTTAGCAGTCTACACAGATGAGTTACTTTGCTCTGCCAATGCCTTATCTTGGTCTTTTCTTCCTCTCCCACTAATAAGTTTTTAGAGCAGGTGAAAAATCTGATTCACGCTGTGCCATCTCTTCCTCTTGCCTTTTTCCTCTCCCTTGTTTGTATCTCTCCATTCCATCTCTATAAGCCAAATATCTGCTGGAAATCAAGCAGAAATTAGAAGGAATATATATATCAGCCTAGCAAGTTTTCAGCATGATGCAAACATAAGAGCCAATTAGTACCCTAAGGCATGCTGAGCTCAGAAATAATTACCTCTAAGCTCTACATTTCTCTCAGCATCTCCCTATTATATCATGACAGAATTGTAGCAACATTATATTATCTTGGGCAAAATCAATGCAAAACAGGTAGAATGTGCAAATGTGCTAGAAAGTCAAAGGATAAGAAATCAAAAAAAACCCCCAAACCAGTAAGAATTCCTATTAATCTTTTAATCTCAAGAAAGTTAATTAGGCTTCATTTAATTTTAAAATGCTCTTGTTAAAATATCAACTTTATTTTCTCTCCAACCAATTATTTATTATCCATGGAAATTTAAGCTGCATCTCATTTATAATAGTTATAAGCATTGTTAAAAATGAAGGAGAATTAAGTTGCTTCGGGTTTCATTTTTTGACGTGATTACAAAAATTGAAATTACTATTAAAAATTTACAGTGACTTACACAATAGGTAATTCAAAATTGTGAATTGCCATGTTTCCTTAAACAAATCGGTACAGCTGTTATGCCTACTGAACAAGGTAATAGATAATACAAGTCTCAAAAATAGGCAAATCTTGTTGGGTTTGGGTAAGTGTTTCTAGGAAGAAAAAGTGCTTGCCTAATGTGAAATAAAACTTC
The DNA here is from genome assembly GCA_033558235.1 of Neomorphus geoffroyi. NCBI lineage: Eukaryota > Metazoa > Chordata > Aves > Cuculiformes > Neomorphidae > Neomorphus > Neomorphus geoffroyi. The sequence goes on along the minus strand of JAUMJM010000033.1, from coordinate 16,107,865 downwards.
AAGAAAAGAAAGGAAACCCAGATGATTTTTAAGAAAATTTTTAGGAAACTGAAAAATAAATCCTGTTAAAGAAGGGTAAGAAAGATGCGTTCATGCAATGAACAGGATGCATGTGGCATGATGCATGTAAAGTGACATACACGGAAACAGCACTCCGCAAGAGTGTTGCCAGGCGTAGAAAATGAGACCACACTCCTCTGTGGCAATAAGCAGTGAAACAAGGACACATTTAAAGGAACAGAAAGAAAAAGGATGAAAAGTGCAAAAAAAAAAAAAGAGGATACTGAAGTCAGAAAAGGATCAAAATTAAAAATAAACCTGAATAAAATTACATGGAAATGGTATTCTGAGATAAAGTGACCATATTCTGCCAGTATCACTACAGAACTATTAAGAGGTGTGAGAGGATTTCAATAGGTGTGGAAGTGTTGGAATAATTTTGTTTACTGGAGAGACCCAGCTCTCATCTAAAGAACAAACTCTCTCTGTTTTCTCCAGGTTTGGCCCTGATGTACTTTTGTTGTGCTGCTCATCCTGGAGTCACCTCTAGCACACAAGGATTGCCAATAGGTTGGTAGATTTCCAAGGTTTTAATGGAAGGGGTCATTTGCAATAGATTAAGTTATTCAGTACCGAAAGTATATTGGATTATTCTGCAGAGCATGTTTATAATCTGCAGTTCCTTATAAGCAGTGAAGTGCTATGCCTGATTTGTACAATATTTTCAGTCACTCCTGACCAAGCTAGAAGCTGAGCAATTTAGCCAAGAGGTGTGCAGGTCCAGAGTGTGAACTGGAAGAGCTCAGAAAATATTTATACTACATCCAAAGGACATGAGAGGGCTGTAAACCCAGGTTCCCACTACAAAGTAATTGGAGACAATGAAAAATCTATCCAAAGAACGTTGAATTTAAAACCAAGATAAGAGATAAAATCAATAAATCTTTCAATGAATGGGCTGTTCTGATTCTCAGCTTTCAAACCATTTCAAGTCTTGGCAGCTGACTCACCTTGGGTATTTTAAAACTTATGAATAAATTTTCAAGTTACCAAAATTTAGAGTAGGGAGCGAAACAAACAGTGCCTATGCTGATCACATAGAGATGAGATCCTGCTCATGAGCTAGTTTTAAAATTTGTTTACTAAATGTCTCAGACCCAGCTCTGCAGAATTATTTATTTCAAAGAATACTCAGTGGCGATGCTAATTCTATATTAATGTGCATTCCTTGATCGATGTGTCCAATTAACATAGATAATCTGAGAAAAAATGATAAGAAATTTTAAAAGAAATCAAACTGAGTATGATTTATAGTCAGACTGTGACACCAGTCTAGGTCAATCACTAAGTTTCTGATAATGGAATGCTATTAATAAATATTAGAACAGCAGAAGAGTGAAATTTTGCACGTTGAACCAGTCAAAGGGTGGCAAGCCAGTGTATCACAAATAAGGTTTTAGCTTAGGCAGAACCAGAGGAGCTGCGCATACAATCACCCTCCTTCTGTTTCATTTGCATTCAGTGAACACCATCACATGAACGTTATAGAATCCAGTCCAGACATTTTTCTGTGATTAAATGCACATTAGCAGATTTATGTTTTGCCCTAATTCACAATTGTTATTCATAAAGCAGTGCTACAGGAATCATTTGGCTTGCTATAAAACAATTTAAAACCAACAGCATATCTCTGTTTTTCCTCCCAATATTTAAGCAAAAGTTCCCAAATAAGATTCATGAGACTAGAGACAACCGCTAAGTTCATTTTGATCGATGTAGAAGGGAAACAAAGGCACAAATCAATTTAATAAAGCAAAAATATTTGTAATATTCAAGGTCCTGTTGTATTCCTCACAAGCTTGCAAAGTGGTGTTCAAAATTTTACTGATGGAAATGTACTTGAACTGTTAAAGCTTAGGATTTGGGGACTTTATCAGAAAGCAATTCAACAACATTTTAGCTGTATCGAAGGAGACATTACTTGACAATATTTAGAACTAAACCACAACTAACTACATCGAAGCATCTAGTATGCAATCAAAACCTACAATCAAGTAAATTATTGTGACCTGATCTTTCACTCCCATGTTGTTGTTCTTGAAAATATTCCCTTTTTGCAAAAGCAAAAAGATCAAAGGATAAATATATTTTGACCAAAGATGTAGCAAAACCACTTGAATAAAACAAGGTACCTTCTAAAAGTTAATAGCACAAGAGCCTTTTAAGACCACATCGTTCTATGGTCTGCTACAGTGTTCTCAAAAGATCGTTCTGCCGCGATTTAAATAATAAGAAAGAAATAAAATCTTCAACTCGGTAGGTTCTTTTGTACAAACCCTTGCATGTAACAATAATGAGGAAAAAAAGAACACTGGTTTGCATTTCATCTGCCGGTGGTCTAAAACCAAAAGCAGTTTACGCGCAGGGTGGTCAATAGCACAGTATTTATGAATGCAGCTTTTGCAAAGGTTTAGCAATAGAAAAGCTTTCAGAACCATGGTTGCAAGATGAACGCCAGGTACTATTTTACCCACTGAACAAGAAAGTTTTCTTGATTAAGATACATCACAAGAAAACTTCTATCTTAGTTTAGAATTTTGTTAGAGTTTTGTAGTCTGGCACTTCCAACTATTTCTTTCTGAACGGAAAGATATTTGTCTCCTCTCCTTTGTTGATCAAATTCAGAACACCTGGTGTCCAAATTACTAATTTGCCTTCAATTATCACCCCATGCTTTTTTCAAATGATCCACTTGCAAATCCCAGGGATATCCAGCTTGTCCAATTAGCATGTTGCAATTTTGATTCAGATCCCTGCTGTTCAAGCCTAAGCAAGCATTTTTTGCCACTGAGGAACTCCCCCATTTTATATGTGAATTATAGGTCTGGTAACTCACATATTCATACACAGTTGAGAATGCAAAACAAGAGTGGAAAAAACCCCTGTCTCTGATTAAGTATAATCACATGCTTTCACCAGCATCAGAGTAGTCCCTAGTCCCATATCTGGACTTTCATATAATAAAAAGCAAGGTGAAGGAGCACCATTTGGAAAAATACTATTTTGATTTTCTGCAAAAACAGTTTTATATATTCCTTTAAAAACTCCACTCCTAATAAAGGAAAAGGAAACTGATAAAAGTGGTTTGTTTGTAAATATTAATAAAATAATTGCTCAAGTGATGTGTCTTCAATGCACAGGAAAAATTGTACAATCTTCTCAGCTTCCTGGGATGTTCCTTAGCACACACTCTCCAACTGCAGCAGGTATTTCCCCACTTCCTTTCTCCCATCGTCTCCTCTTTCCTTCCCAAACATTCCATTTGTCCTTGGTTATTTCTTGATATGGACAGTTCTAGTCATAGAATCACAGAATGGTTTGGGTTGGAAGGGGCCTTAAAGATCATCCAGAAAACATTTAAAATTAAAATGCCGTGGCTCTTATCTGATTATCCCAGACTGTGCTTTTTTTCCGATATTATTGCACTACCTCTATTGAATGAAATATGATCCTAGAATTTTGTTTAGGGCCAAGAACCTTTAAAATTTGACATGTCAGAAACACAAGCCAAGATTTCTGCTCTGCTTCTTAAATCACATCACACACTAATTACCTTTAGCATTCTCGTGGTATCACTTCATTCTGCTGACCGTAACAAACTACGACTCAAGGAACTACAGAGCAGGGAGAAGCTATGGATGGAACACCCTGCAAACAAGTGCAACGAAAGAGGTACCTAACAAGGATATAAACTTCACGGCAAACATCCTGTGGCCAATTCCTTTCCGTGATCAGAAATAAATTCTTCAACAAGTAAAACCATAATATATGCAGAGTTCCACTTAGCACTATCCTAAGTCTCAGGTAACAAATTTTCTGTTGAGTTCTACTTTATAAAGAAAATCTCACAATTTGCAAAGCACATTCAGTACTAAAATACCACAGAAATATCTTCATCCTGTTTATATGAAAATGACATCAACATGTTCCAGCAGAGCTTCCTTCGGGCAGGCACCAGTAGTGCTGTCTTGCTGTTACCTGTCTATAGGAAAATAAATCAGGAAGAACTCAGTACCTGGTTGCAACTTCAGGCAAGCGTAGAAGCATCGCTGCTTGGCAAACAACAGCTTTCAGAGATAAAAACCTGAAGATAGGTGTAGAAGCTATAAACCACAGAGCACACTTATCTTTATAAGCTCACTACACCTAGCAAATTCCATTCAGGTGCCAAAATGAAATGCAATGGCACTTTGAAGGCATTTTTGGTTGCTTTCTTAGCCAGCATGAAACAATATGACTTCCTGACCTCTAAACCATCATAATGATTTACATCCAATAAAAAACTGTTTGCTGATGGGGCTTTTTGTTCTTGTTTGTGTTTCCTACTCTTACAAGTTTTCAAGGAAACACGTTTTGAAGATGCTGTTCTTCAATAATAATTTTCATACTGAAGCAGCACTTTACCCCAGAAACTGTCTGTTTTCATACTTCATCATAAGAAAGGTGTCACAGATAATGATTTTCTCATTCCCTAACCTGCTTATAAGAAGTAAAAAAAAAAAATCATCCCTATTTTGGTTTTATATGCTGGTGTTTTAATGTTTAAGAATCTGCCTTCTGAAATCATCAGAAAGAAAAAGAAAAATAAAACCAAGCAACACAAAACTCACAGCACACTTGATATATAGCAGAATCCATAGCAATAAAAGGATATCTAATAAACTGTAGCCAAAGCTGGGATGGACAGGTGCTGCATTATGAGTAGCAGTATCAATACATCGTTAAGCGCTGAGAAAGCTCAATATTTTAATTCCTTTTAGAACAACAGATACTTTCCTCACTTGAAGAATTAACAAAAGCATTTTTAATATGTTTTAGTGAAGTATATGGTTTTACTCACAAGATCCAAGTAGACAAATCACAGCAGGGCACACACATATGTTAGACCTGTAAGTGGTTTTACCATGCCAGTACAGAAGTAATTCCGATTTAAACATAGCAGGGAAGACATTCTGAGAACACAGCCATTCCATTCAATCTCACACTAATTATTCTGCATCTGAAGAAACAGGAACTAACTCCAAAAACCACAGAGCACCTGGCTGCAAAGCAACATTGTTACCTACAGTAACATTTACAGGTGTATTGCATGAGTCTTCAGGAAAATCTACACAGCCCTCCTACTCAAAGCAATTGCATCATAGACAATAGTAGCGTATACAAAGTTCTGTTACAGGGATTTACAGGTTGTTTTAAACCTTCAAGCACTAATAACTCATGCCCCCTTTTTAACCCTAATCAGAACCCCATTTGTCTTCTGATCCTTGGGTCTTGGGGGTGACAATTTTGAAAGGATGAAGTTTGCTGTTTCCCTCAGTTTGGCCAAAAGCTGCTTTCAGATATTCTCTCACAAGGACAAGCAAGGTAAGAGCTCACCAGTGGTCCTGTGGAGCCCCAGCCTTGCACTATCACAGCGTTTCCTCCCAGATGCCCTCTGCGTTTGAGTCAGAGGAGCTGAAAAAGAGCGGGCTCACTATCACAACAGCCCCAACGTTGGCAAAAGGTCTTTATCCCTACAGAGAAACCACTGACTTCAAAAGACTTGCTGCAAAACCCAGTTCAGTAGCAGCCCCAGGTCATTTTATCTCCCCACAGAGCTGGGAGAAGAACACACTTACATGACACCTTTGTTCAAATTTTAACAGTTAAATAGCACTGGCTGAGCTTTTGTCCCCTTCTAATTTGAGTGGTAAGTGAACATAAGTTGTTCTGATAAAAGACAAAAAATAGGGCTCATACACTTTCATATGCACACTAAAACTGGCGTGCGTGATATCAAAGGGAGTATTTTTTTTTTGTGGCTCAGAAACTGAATTTCTAAAATTTGCTCACTTCATTATTTGCTACTGTTGAAATAAATCTAACCTGAGATGTATATCAGGCTTAACAATAACAAGTGGCAATCATTATTCGTTGCAACAGTCATAATAAATCATTACTAAAACACAACTTAATATCTCAGACTAAATTTTGAGCACAGAGCAGACGATATAAACAGCAACTAACACATAAATTTTAAAAAAAAGAAATCTTCTGAAGGAAATCCACAAAGCAATTAAGAAAATAGTTGCCTCTTAGATATTTTGACTAGCTGTGTGTAGCGAGTAATTTAGTTACTAAATTACCCACTCAGACCTAGTGCTCAGCAACACTGCCTCGTAAAAATTCCCTGGTGTTGAAATATACAGAGCGTTTTAATACTAATCCAGTAAATATTCAAGTATCCCTCAATGACTAATTGATTTTTATTTATATATTTATATATATACAAACCAGAATCAGTATATATGTAATACCTTTCATGTTTTTTAAAACAAGCCAAAAAAAGTCAATATTCTAAAGTTTTGTTAGAGCGGGTCAGAGGTCACTTTCCTCAGTCTGATTTCTTATTAACTTATATATCAAAAGACAAAGGCCAGCTGTGAGTGCAAATTACAGCAGGTTAATTCTTTGGAAGAAGTCTAACGCATGAAACTTTCAAATAGAATATGGGTTGAATGTTGAGGTCGTATACTCAACCAGTAAAAATTTACATTATCACAGCTGAGAGGTTGGCTGGCTCAAAGGCCAACTCCACTTTAGACACTTTTGTTATAAAGAGAAAGAGCCACTTGGAACCCCCACACTTTTAGCAATGTTTCTGCATCAGTAACAATATCATTTAACAGCTTTTAAATTGTATTAGAAAACTGTCATTTGATCTACATATTTTTATTGAAAAATAAAGAATGTCTCCATTGCATCAACATTCAGTTGTTATTCCTGGTTATTAGATTGAGTAATTATGTTCTTTTTCTGTGGTGTAAGACTTACTTTCATTTGGTTGTGTTTTAGCTTCCTAAAAAACCCCTCCCTTATACCTTCAGGACAAAACATCAGTGGTTACAGCCCTTGTCACTGACTGGGCACCATGACCAAACAATTACTGCCTTTAAACCCACATTTGTGGGCCACTTCAAGTAAATTCTATTGTAATGTTATTCTATATACAAAATATTCTGTGTAACACAGAGGTTCATTATTTCATGAAACCATGCACCTGTGACACCAAGGTCATTGTTCTCCAAATGAATGTTTACTCTGCCAAAATTTTAGCTCGTCACAGAGGAGCTAAAGTAATACTATTTTTTTATCTTCCCAAAGCTACATTTAAAAAATGTCTAGTGAGTATGACGTTTTATTTTTCTCATATGTTCTGCTTGCATCTGCTCTTGAGGGCTGGGAAAAAGATTTTTCATGTATTAGTAAAACTTCTTAGACGTTTTGGACAAAAAACAAAAATGCATCGGAATCAGCTGCAACTATACAGCACCAGTGTAGTCCTGTCACATCTCTCAAACTAAGAATCACCTGGGAAACTTCAAAGTTTAAATTGCATTTTGTGCTCCATTGAAGTCTCACTCTCCTCTCCCTGGGGTCATCAGCTGATGATCTAGAAGACATTAATGACTACTGTGCTAACAGGAATGATATTGTTAATATAAAAAAAGTATTAGCCATTTTTGCTAGTGGTCTTACGACTTTATCTGAAGAGTTCTAATCTCAGAGTACAACTGAAATTTCAGAATTATGATTCTACCTGAAATTACTGGCTTTATCAAGTTGTTCTGGTGGAACTGGCCTGGCTTCTTTACACACTCCCTTCAAATATATGTACACATTGATGAGATCCTGTCAAGGCTTCTCTTCTTTAGGCTAAAGAGTCGCAGCTTTCTTTGCCTTTCCTCATATGAGGTGCTCCAGTCCCTTGGTCATCCCGGTAGCCCTTCACTAGCCTCTCAGTAGCTCCATATCTCTCCTGTACTGGGGAGCCTATAACTGAACACGGTACTCAGCCTTTGCGGTCCAAGTAGCAACTCCTAATGTAACCCGGAATATTATTTAGCCTTCTTTGTTGCAAGACTACATTGTATTATACAACTTCTTCATACATTTCACTTTTTTTTTAATTTGTGGATACCTATATGGAGTCATTTAAAAGCTTCAACAGCCAGGAAATGGGCTGCATGGAAGTTCTCCCATGCAAAGAGACCTTGGCCTAAACCTTACAAAAATCATATATTTTGTGGAACACTAACATTTGAATGATAGATAATTGGAAGCAATCTCAAAGAAGTGTACTTCACCAAAACTTGGTGAAAGATTTCTCCCAGATTTGGTCTTGATATCAGGAAGTTTATTCCAGTATGATGCTACTCACTGTGAGACTACTCTGTATTAAAGACCATTCAAGGTATCATTATCTTCCCAGACCATTTTAGTAAAATTAGAGTGATATTTTATGAATGTGTTCTACACAGCTAGGTAAGTGGAAATGTACACACTTTAAAATAACAAAAGGAAACTCTGAGGATTTAAAACATTTTCATCACAACATTCATTTGGTTAAATATCCATGGCTAAGACTGCATGGTCTCCTTTTTGACCCTTCTTTGTTGAAGTATCAGTTCCTTTTTTATCTTCTTGTGCCAGTTCCTACCCTATGTCAATAGTAACAATTGTCACTACTGCTGATGGATTTGAATATCTTTTTGTTTTGGGTAAATAACTGCAAATATTTAATGACATCTAATTAGATATCAAACCTTTTCCTTCTTGTCAACCACACACACATACTGGTATAATAGAGCCATTGCTAGAAAATCCAGAACACTTTCAATTTAAGAAAATTTTAAGACTTCACATTCAACACTGAGAAAGGTTTTTCTTTGTCAAGAAAATAATCACACTAGAAGTTTAGTAAAAATGGCGTGTTCGGATAGAAGCAGCACAATGAGTGGCTTAGCACTGTGAAGCAGTCCACTTTGATTCCAGGATACCAGGGGTGTCAGACTCATGGCTCCTGCCATTCTCCTGCTCCTGCAGCGTAAGACGCTGTGCACGTGACCAGCGTGCTGGCAGGAGTGTAGGGACAAGGAGCTCAGTGCTGCCATCGGGTAGAAACAGTGCCAAGCTGGATAAAGCAAGGTGGAGGGCTGAATTCAGCCTGTGGGCTGTGAGTTTGACAGCCCTGCAGTATACAATGCAGTTACAGCCATATGCAAATTACCTTATAAACTCATGACAGTTGTACAGAAGCAACAGCTCAAAAATCAGGGTTTTTTTTAAAAAAAAGATTACGTAAGTTGTGATAAAAGTATCAACTAGCTGGCCACAAAGTAAATGGAATCGACACACGTAAGCAGTTCGCTTCCCCCCAAAAACAATATGTACGTATGTAATACGCACACCCCGATATCATTTCTGCCTACAGAAATGTGCCAAAACCTTATTTGTTTACAGTGAGTTGATCACCTGCAGCAGCAAATGCAGTGGAGTTGATTAGATTTTATGAATTTGCTCACTTGCTAATTAGGATAATGCATCTGCTAACTCCAGATATCAGCTAGCAGCCTTCTTATTTAATGGAGACTACAAGGCTGTGCCCTTAAACTGTAGCAGTTTAAAGTAGTTGAGCGGAGCTAAAAGCCAGTCAAGGAATGATTAGATGAAAGATGTGCTGGGGTTATTAAACCAACCAGACTGTCTGAAAATTCACATCTGCTCTACAAAGACCTTGAAAGCTGCAAGGTGATGTTTTCTATCTCAGATGCTGAAGTTCTTCACTGAATGACTACAGCCATCTACCATGGTATTATCACACATAGCTCCTTTCGGAGGTCACTGTTACAGGCAAGCACTTGATTTAAGCCTTCAGGACTGTCTTTCTCAACATATTTTGTGACATGGCTTCAATTTGGAACTGCCTTAGTTGTGACCTCTGGGTTATGTCACTGCAACATCCTCTGCTTGGGGCCGCTATTAAATAACAACGACATGTTCAGACTTGAGTTACCGTTAAAATCAGCTGAAACAACTCCCAGGGCTGTTTCACGCTTGCCACATTCTGAAACTTGTGCTTTTTAAAAAAAAATAGCCACATTAAACATGTAGGACTAAAATATCCATGTAATCCCCTGAATCCTACCTTCCTCACATTGCTTTAGTTCGCCACGGTTACAGACAGTAACTGTTTTGTGCCACAACGTTAAAAGAAAAGTATGTTTAAGGTATTTCTTTCTCAAATGGGATGTAAAAATAACAACAGATTTTCTATTGTCCTTTTGCAGAGAACTTAAGCAGTAAATTTTTCAGCCTCTCCTGTCCTGTCTCTTGCTCTTTTTTGGCTCAAATTTTCTGGTATTACTGAAGAATCTAGTAGTCTAATCTGAAATATGGAGAAAGACACAAGAAGGCTGCAGCCACTCTTTTCAAGACAGATTTTCTGTTAATAATGTACATTAAAAGTAGAGGGGCAAACAACAGGCATTGGAACAGGTGACCCAGCTTAGCAGAAGAAAAGAGACGGAACACGTTACTCCATGCCTTCCCGAACATCCATCCAACTAATAAGCATACACACTGGGAATAGGTGTGTCAGGTATTTTCCATCTAAACTAGGAGTGAACTGTAACTGAGGCAATTAAGCTTTTCTTAGGGCATGCTGTAAAAGCAGCTTTCTCTGTAGGATATCTTCGAGAGAGGTAGTAGCCCATTCAACAAGGACTGCTTTACACAGTTGTTTGCTTTCAAAGCCTTTATTTATTGTGTGCAGGAGTAGTTGATAAAAGGATTTCTTCGCTGGTGTTATTTTTTCAGCTGTTAGACTGCACTAAATCTTTTTCTTCTCTGTTATTCAGAACTTGGAAATTTAGGTGCAAGTTCCACATAAAAGCAAAGCAATTATTTTAATACCATACAGCAGATGTTGTTAGTGTAGCTCACTTAAAAAAAAAGTGTGCATGAATTTGTGCTATAACTTTTTCTTTTACTGCAGCAAACCTCAGCATTCTGTGCTTCAGTCTGCTTGCAGACAGATCTCATGGAGTCATACAGAGAGTGACAGACCCACTTACAACCCTGAATAGAAACTACAATAGCTTTAAAAATGTAACCTGCAGGTGTTAAAGACAGGACCACAGTCACAATCATAGAATCATAAGGTTGGAAGAGACGTCCGAGATCATTGAGTCCAACCATGCCTTGTCTCCCTACTAAACCATGTCCCTAAGAAACTCGTTCACCCGTCTTTTAAACACCTCCAGGGATGGTGACTCCACCACCTCCCTGGGCAATTGCAGTCTCAGGAGTGCACTAGCAAAATACACCATCATTTTCTTGAGAGGAAGAATTCTACAATTATAAGTTTATGAAAACAATCCGACTTGTTTAAGCAAACTTATAAAAAAGTTTAAAATGTGCTTTTTGGTTCACACTTAAAATTTTACTTCTATGTTAGTGTGTATAAATTAAGTATGGTGTTTTATGTTCCCAGTTTGTTTCAGTTTTTTGTGTTAGCCATTATAATGTCAAAACAGCATTTGAATGCTAGACGCTAACAAGAAATTATAGTAATTTGAGACAACAGAAAGCTCTATAATCTCCACTGCAGTTATGTGGGATTCTCTTTGGGAGTGTGGGTAGAAGAACTGTTCTATCTTTAAAAAAAGAGATTTTAAATCTTGAACTATCTACTGTATTTACTCCCTCTGATGTCAGGGTAGCCTGTAGTACATTGTAGTGGTACAAGTTGCAAAAGCATAAGAAGAAAAACAAAAACATGGAAAACCTGCAGCAAGCACTTCAGCAAAACTTCAAGATTTCACTGTTGCAGTTGATATAAATAAAGGGAATTCCTTAATCTTAGGTGGAATTACAGCAGTGGAATTATTGCAAATAGGCCCAAGTTTTTATACCTGTTAACTCTTCTCACCTGAGAGCCAGCTGTACGAGTGGTCTGCTCTTAGTCTACTTCCTAGGCCCGTCTTCCTGGGAAATACAGAAACATTTTTGTAGCTTGGTTTCGGTTCACTGGCAACAATGCTATGTTGGCCAGTTTTCTTCCACGTTTACCTCTGCACTATCTATACATAAAACCTGACTCAATATTTGATCGTAACTACCTGAAATCAGCTTCTTTCACTTTGAGTATACCATAGAAGCCCTTCAGTTGTCACCCAAGTACTGTAGACCTTCAGATTTGAAAAATTAGTTAAGTACTGGCTATTTTGTCACAGTTCATTGTTATTGTTCAGGACTTGCTGATGTTTTTGACACTGAAGACAGCTGCTGATGGGAAAGCATACACTATTTATAAATGACACTTCAAAACATAGTTCAAACACTCCTTGCTTTTGCTATAAATGTATGGAAGTCTTCACATTTGAAAAGCAAGCTTAATTCCACCCACTTAATCTGGAATGGTGCCCGAGCCAGTAGAAAGAGAGTCAGGAAATATGTGTATGTATTATCCCAGTCACAAGCATTTTTCTTCCATTCAATGCCGTTCCTCATCTACACCCAACCACATTAAAGTTCTTATGCTCTTACTCAGCTGAGTATGGAAGGGTTTGAACTACCTTCACATTAATTTCTTTAATATTCTGAAGAGCTGAACTGGTGCTTCTCTCTCCACTTGTAAGAGTGGTAGAGGTTCTATGTTTCTTGAAGAAAAACACAAAATAAGCACATAACCAGTGAGAAGGAAGCCCTACCTGGCTCGTACCCACCGCAACACAGTTGTGGCTGTGAGAAAACAGCAGCAACCAGGTAGTTTTATGAAAAATCCTTTCGAACCTGTGCCAACACCACTTACCTTTTGGGGACAGTACAATTCACACCTTGTGACTGGTCCTTACTTCTGTCTTTAAGGATTTTAACAAGAGTTTTAATGCATCGCTTCTTACTGCTACAACTCACTGACTCCACTCTCCCACTCCCCAAAAATGCTCCTGAGCCACACACACGGATTTTACACAGATTTGAACAAGAGATGCAAGGCAGGCCATTTTCCTAGGCCATATATGAAAGTAGCACCTCAGGAAATGACTCTTTGTGCTCAAGTGGAGGCTGATCACACCGGAGAAGGCAGAACTGCCATGTAACAGGCCCCCTGGATCTGCATCTTGCTCAGTCTCAGAAAGCGCTTCGTGGAATTTGCTCTTTACTCTTCAGAAGTTCGCCACAGGATCTGAGTCCCAATTTGTTTCGTTATAAACAATCTATCCCTTATTCCTCCCCTTCCTAGCCTTATTCCAGAAACACAATAAAATCTCTAAACTCTGCAGCAGGCCTGGCAGCAAAAAGAAAAAAATTCATATTTTAGCAAATAAACATATGCTTTAACAGAACATTAGAGATTATATGGTCATAATGGTATCGGTTCATATCTACTACCTGTCAAATATTATTATTCTAGTAGTATATTGAGGAACTTCTTTTCTGTCAGCCTGGCTACTGCGCTTGGGGCTGCTGAGAGGACCTTACTGCGCGCTTGGTGCTGGTTTTCTGGCACTGACGCCTCAGAGACGACGTTTGCCAATGACAGAAAATGCTGCTTCCAGGGAGGAAGATGTAGCAGAGGTGGATAGGATCAGCAAAGCAGCAGCAGAAATGGCCACTTGAGAAGAAGTTCACACAGCAACTGAGCCCAGGGGACACTCACCTCCTTCCTTGCCTGCCTTCCCCTAATGAGAGTGTTACCTGCTCTGGAAGGCACATCCCTGGTTCCTTAGAGGAAAATTCGATTTTTTATTATACTGAAACCAAGAACAATGTTTAAGTGAATGCAAGGAAGGAAAACATGTTGACTGACTTTGCTGTGTTATTTAAACCACTGGGCATGGCTGCCCCCTTTCAAACACACAGCATTTCTAATGCTGGGATAAGCATGAGGATTAGAGGCTTTATTACCACTTTAGTTCTGATGTAGCAAAGTACTTAACACATACTTAATTTCAAACACACGAAGAGGCAACAAAAACTTACTCAGATCTACTGAAGTGAAATAAACTAATGACACGTACAAGCATCCTGTGTCATGCAGAGCTGAACTCCTCTGCTCCTGGTGGGATGACCCCTGTCTCCGCGAGGATTTCTGAGCTCTCAAAGATGGGAGAGATGCAGTTGGCACCGCTGCTGCGCTGCCTGTAGCAAAATACTGTTTCCCATAAAGGCAGGCAAGTCTCATGGTTTATTTACAAATTAAGAAACAAGATGATTTACAATAATGTTCACACAGTACATAGGTATAAATATAAACTACGACACACCTTCCGGTAAGAGCCGAAAGACCCAGCTTAACCCAATGGAACTACTACAATTATGTCTTCGCCTACAAGAACACAAGGAAGATTTTAGCTATTTAATAGAGATTTACTAACATTTTCTCCATGAGGACATACTGTCAGGTCAAAATCTTTACTTTCTTGTGACCAAACTCACTGCTTGTTTCCTGTACGTTGCTATAAGAACAATGGGTGAAAAATTCATCAGGAACAAACATTTCTATAGAATACAAATATATGTTATAGAAAACCAGTTTCAAGATTTTAGTTATCTCATGAAACAAACATGTTTTGGAGTAAATGAACATTCTATTGAAATCAAAATAAAAAATGCCTTTAATTTCAGCCATACCTGGATTTGATCCTGAGAACTCATACATATTTGGAAATAAAAATGCAATTGTGTTAATGTAATCAGAAAGACTTAAATAACTTGTATGAATGCGGCTGTTTTTTCTTGCTTTTTTTTCACAACCACAAGTACAATGATATCACCCAGAGTTGAAAAACCACTTCTGCAGATTTTCTGTAACATGATTTCTGATCCGGCACTGCTACTACTGCTGCAATAACTAAAACAGACACAATCAATGCATTAGAAGGTCAGCTCCCAGTCTCATGACTTTCTTAAAAGCCTTAGGCTAAAATTTTAAGAATTTAAGGACCTAAGAAGAATTTGAGGCCCTAAATTTAAGAACCTAAAATGAGACTTGTGGAAACTTTATTACTGTTCCCAAGGGTCAAAGCAAGCCAGGCAGGCTGATTTCCGTAACTTGAAAGTAAATGGGGGAAAAGTTAATGGAGTGAAACCATCTCCTCAGGACCACTTAACATATTATTATAAATTCATGCTAAGTCTGCAAGATTTGCAGCCCAGACAATGTGAAACTGTACCGTCTCTTGAGCCTGTTGTTATCTTTATACTGATGATAAGAAACTAGTGACCCCTGGCATGGTGCAACGAAATAGAAACTTGAGGGGATTTAAAAGCTCTGGTTCTTGATAGAAGTATAATCTTTCTTGAATAACACACAGCACGTCATGCTGGCTTGTGCTTAGTTACATATTTCATAGAATCTTAGAACAGTTTGGGATGGAAGGGACCTTAAAGATCACCTGGATCAAACCCCCCTGCCATGGGCAGGGACACCTTCCACTAGACCAGATTGCTCAAAGCCCCATCCAACCTGGCCTTGAACACTTCCAGGGATGGGGCATCCACGACTTCTCTAGGCAATCTGTTCCAGCACCTCATCACCCTCATAGTGTCAAATTTCTTCTTTATATCTAATCTAAATCTACCCATTACCAGTTTAAAGCCATTACGCTTTGTCCTATCATTTTGGTTTAAGACAGGTAAAAAACATGAATATTTTCCCAGCTAGTAGTGAATGTCTGAATCTTGCTGTCAGAGGACAATGCAGGGAATTGAAAAAGAGGTTAAACAAACTCTTGGAAAGGTTCCAAAATTGATGTTAAAAAAGAGGAGTCAAAATTTTGAATGCTGTGAAAATGGGAGAGGAATGGACCACATAAAATGACATAACTTATGCAGTAATATCTTCTGTCAAGAGAGCATCTGCTATTTCCACTGCTGGAGACTTACTGCTGGACTAGATTTAAGCTTTTTTTTGTTTATTTGATGGACTCTGAGATGGAAAAAAAAAATATCTTCCCAACTAATAGTTTAATAACATCATAGCAGATTTCTGTTGGTGGGGTTTTGATATTCATTTAAAAATAAGCAATTTACAGAAACTGTATTTATTTAAAACCAACTATGGTTGCCAAAAGCAAATTGTTAATTTTTGTGAAAATTCCAGGGTAAATTACTAAGCAAAACAATAACTACATCAATACAAGCAGGGATTTGAGAATGTATGATCTTATCGACCTTGAAAACTGGAAATTGATCTTGACATTGAAATTTCAAGTAACATCTTTAGTATGCCTGCTCCTCATGATATTGCACTTCGTATTTTCTACTTGGAACATCTATTTATATTCATCCTCCTTTAAGTTTCTTGTCCTTTCCTTGAAATAAATAACACGCTAAAATAACAACAAAAAAAATTTATAATTACTCTCAGTCACAGGCTGTGCAGTAATTTCACAGCAATCCTGATAGCAAAATTCATATACTCTGCAGAATGACAGAGCAGAGGGAGATTTTGTATTCAGTCAAAGCTTATGCATGTCTCATTCAAGAAAATATTCTCTTACACTCAATTACCTTGAACTGCAGCATTTTTCTTTTTTGTTTTAAGGACGTACTGTGATTTTCATAAGCAAGTTGTGATTCTTATTACTACAACAGCCAGGCACATAATCCAGCTGCTGCTGAGGGCTAGTGATACAAGCTGTATCGATTTTTAGAGGAATTATATCTCTATTACTTCATTAAGAATAAAGTAAACAGCGAATCTACATTGTCTTTCATTATGGGTTTTGACATGGCAGACCAAACTCAGGGCCTGAATTATAGAAAGGGGAATAAGTTCTTTAACAGTCGCTGTCCATTTTTGTGTTAGGCAAAGGATGGATTGCTTTATCTGCCTACTTTGCACCGCTCAAATGACACAAAATGAATGAATTCCAACCACAGAGCATCCCTCTTTTTCTGGGGACTGTGCCAAAAACTCGACCGATGCTGGAGATATCGTGTCTACAGCTTTTGTTAATGAGAATATTTGTCAGAGAAAGTGGTCAGGTATGCTTCAGTGCAATGGAATCTATGGTTTTACATATTGGCAGGTATTTCTATTCTTTTTGTGAGATCCTATGACAAATAGCTTTATCACAGAGAAATGCTTGTTCTCATTAGATACCACATCTGGTTATATGTAAGACACTTTTATTTTTAACATTTACATTTTATTTTAGTTAACCTCATAAATAAAATCTCTCTTTTAGCTCTAAGTACTTCTATCTTTAAGCTTAATGTATCGTTTTTGGATGTCAGAAGGAAATTGCCAAAGATAGAGCCTTTAGAGCAGTAAAGAAATTGTCTGCACACTCAGAGTGATTAGTAGACTAATTAATGCCTTGCAATTTTGCATTCTAACAAAACTGAGTTCTTAAACCAAGTCTGTCATAAATCCTATGCATTCACCACAGGAATCATTTGTCCTCTGTGAAATTCAATGTTACAATAAAAATTAAATCATTGAATCATTAGGAAATTATCCAGAATCACCTCATTAAATGTTACAACATAGATTAAGAAAACAGGGTTTTTTTCACAGTAGTTAATAACAGCTGTGGTGACACAGGTAGCCACAGATCTCTTTATTCAGTAAAAAATCAAAACTATTGTTACTAAATGCAAACCATAATTACAACTTTTGACATTGAGTCCTGTCATTGACCAGAGGAAAAATAAGCCCAACCATCAAAACAAAATAGGGATACAGGTAAGATCTCTATCTCTGTAAAAACAATCTTACAAATGTAAGGAAAAAGACATTTATTTTCTTAACTCTGCTTGAATTGTTTTTAATGTACTAAAACGAGTGTAAAACTGTTGAGACTGTATCCACACAAGGGTTCACCAATTTTTCAGTATAAAAAATAGACTTCATGTACTTGGTCATTTGGACTTATGGCAGTGAGGTACCTTCAATTTGCCATCCGTTTCTGAAGCCAGGGGTTACTGTAGCAAAAAAAACCCAAAGCAATAGCACACCTTGACAAACAACCCTCAGATATGAACTATCTCAAAACAATTGGGGTACACTGGAAAGAGCTGAAAAGAACTACAGACATCGCTATACTTCAGGACTTTATACCTTGGACCTGAAAGACTGAAGAAAAATGTCGACATAAGAAATCAAGCAATCACAGTTTTTCACAGATATTCACAGCTAAGTACTAGGAGCAGAGACCTTTGAAAATATATCTTTAAATTAAAAAAAACCCTACGTAGTATGATCGAATATTTGATGTGAATACTAAAGAAATTAAGATTAAACATTAAACACAATATTTTTAATGAAGGTATTACATTTTGAAATAATTTGCCTAGTTTTCCTATAACTACATTTTAAAATTAATATGGGTGGTATTCTACTTTTACCAAAATTATAGAAAAATGGCAAGGTAAATAGAAAGCAGAATTTGGTCCTTAATCTTTGTTAAATGTTAATTGCAAGACTAGAACCTTTTTTTTTTTTTTCCTGAAGATAGGTATCAGAATCAGTTTTGTCAAAACTGAAAGAAAATAAATCTATCCAAAGTATTTATGAAATTATGTTGGATAAAATTTTAATGTTGCTTATCATAGTTATGAGCCAAGCACGAGTCTCTCTGTTGCATCAGCAAAAACCATCTCATTAGGAGAAACTCAGTTTTCTCCAATGGTGGTAGATAGAAAAAGGTAAAAAAGGAAGTTCCTAGTGTATTTTTTAGTTGGAATGAGGTAAATAAATATAGATTTGTCCTAGAATATAAAGTTGCTCTGCAGGAGCTGACTATTAGTCATGCACCTTGGAAGAAATCCATTTGATGTTTTGAGACCCATTGGGAGACAGACAGCTAAACCAAACCTGTTCTTGGGGCCACAGCTCACTGTTCTTTCATTGCTCTTGCGAGCTACAAACTGGGAACAAAGATTAATTTGTTATGATGATTTTCAACATGCTGCATTTCTCTTTACAGATAATGATGCTCAATTATGGGATTTGTGCCATTTAAAATTGTTAATAACAGAACAGGGCAATTTTTAATTTACTGAAGCATTCCATGGGTGAAAAACCTTTAACTTCCTGATCAGCTCTAGGGAAAGGTGTCCGGGGAAAATAACAAAACAATGATCCAATGACACAAAAATTTTAACTGTCATAAACAAGAATTGAGATCTAAGAATCCAAGTGTAGATACTGGGTTTTTTTGTTTGCTGTTGTTGACAACTTTAAATTAGAATCGACAGTTACGAATGGCATGAGCTTTCTGTCTGTGATCAGTAACAGAGTGCTGCTTGTATAATCAGAAGCTTTCTGTGTTATTATGTTTGTTTAAAACCAAACCCATTACATTAAATACTGCTGAACTGTAATGAAAACCCATGTTGCAATTCTTCTATCTGTCTTTAGACTGGTGAAAGCAGAAAGTTGATTCCGGCACATTCAACAGTCAGTCTCAGTTTGAAATTTTCTGCATGGATAGCCATGTACAAGAAAGTTATATTCTCTTCCAGCAAATATCCAACATTTTAGATTTTATCCCATCCAGAACTGAGAGAGAAAGTTGCAAAATCTAAAAAAATGGCCCATATAATAGAGACAGTTACAAGAGCTGCTTGATCTGAGAGATGTATCATTTTGACTGCAGCGTATCATCTTTTTTTAACTCAGCCTATGTTTTTATCTCTCTCTATGGGGTGTTGCCTTCTTCAGATATTGCTGATGAAGAAAGAGTGATATTATTCTATCAGCTATACAACTCCTATTGTTTAAAAAGAGAATATATTTATACATTTATCTGGTAGAGCACCTGGTAATAATTATTCACAATTTACCTTTACAGTAAAATTAAATTTTCATGCAGTCACTCCTCCCGCAACAGAGTTAAGGTACGAGTAGAAGGAAGACTCTCCAACGTATAGGTGGAACATGCTTTAATTGAAGCTGGTATATTGTACGCACGTTGGCTTTTGGACAAACACCACAAGACCAGGTTAATTGCCAGAGTTTGACATTGATCCTTCAATGCATCCTACTCATCTCCTCCCTCTGCCAGCTTCTTCTGCCGACTTTAAGAAGCTGGAGGCAGAGACTGTGCTCTGTGTGTACATATATACACATATACCCATACATACATATACATGTATGTGACTCATCCACATTTGCTGTTGGCTTTGTTCATATTTACCAAGAACAATCAATAAGTAGTGGTTTATGTCAACTGAAATTCCTCACAGCTATACTAAACGAAGTACAGCAGCCACGAGCATCCTGCCTGAACGCACAGGCTTATTTGAGACTCAGAAATCATCCACACAGAAGTCACCAGACGAAGGCTATGCTTAAAGCTGGAATTTTCTTTAGGTTTTGTTCATCCTGTAACCTTCACATTCAGCCAAGATCCATCTTCTTTATGAAAGTAAAAGTCTTGATAACATCACCACAAGACCTGCTGGAGCTGGTGGAGCTGTCTGGAGCACAGGGATAACAGAATTCAGCCAAACTTGACCAAGTAATCTCTAGTTGCTACCGGCTGGGTAAGCTCACAAATCCTCACTGATCTGGAATATCTAGCGCAGAGATGTCATTGGACTGAAAGTTACACATGGCTCGCTGCAGACTTTTTCTATATATCTTTTAACACCCTAAACAAAGTCAATGTTTCTGGAACCGAGACCACCACATCTGGAGCTCTGTGTCCAGTTTTGGACTCCCCAGTGAAAGAAAGACATTGGCATACTGGAGTGAGTCCAGCAGAGGATCACCAAGATGGTAGAGGGTCTGGACCACATGGTGTATGAAGACAGGTCAGAGGGCTGGGCTCCTTCAGCCTGAGAAAGGGATGGTTAAGTGCAGGGGGAAATCTCACTGTTGTCTGCAGCTATATAATAGTTTAAAGAAGGTGGAGGCAGAAGCTTCTCAAATGCAGACAGCAGAAGGATGAGAAGCAATAGGTAGAAGCTGGAATGTGGGAAATTCTGATAAAGCATAGGGAAAACAAATTTTCCTTCTTAAAGATATCAAGAGTTGACACTGTATTTCTTCCTAAAAAATTACTGTAACTGTTTTTATTTAACCAAAGAAAAGTATGACTTTATGGAGTAAACTGGAAAATGCATTTAGGCTTCCGTGTAGGTTCTTTAATTTTAATGTGTATCTCCTTCTGAGACAAACAGAAGAAAATAACATGAAAATGTCTGGAAATTGTTGACCTTTTTATTTGAAATTCAGTCAAGCATCTGTGGGATGAAACTGTATGAAATTGTTATTATTTCATTAAATTTCAAGTCATAAAATTGTTGACAGAGATAGAAGAGAACATAGCTGTAGGTATTTCTCATGTTCTCTTGGAAAGTTTGAAAATCACTGAAAGGCAATTAATGAGAAAAATCTGTCAGTCCTTATTACTCAAACCAAATATTCTCTGAAGTGACAGAGGATGCATTCACACCAGCATTTTAGTTCAGGTCTAGATTGCACTTCTGAAGCAAATCTTGAGTTTATTCTCACTTAACAAGTGTTTGTTCACTTTAGGAGTGTCTTGATCCTTACTGAAAATTAAACTTAAATGGAGGATGAATGATAGAAGCTCATCTATGCACTCTGACCGCCAAAAGCCCCATTATGCATAGAATCAGGCTAGAGCTACAGTGCATAAAAGTTCCAAAGTATAGTTAGTTGATTTTGATTCACCAGCACTAACTGTTTTGCTCTACAGATCTCCTCTTATCGTGCTTTTCTACTTGCTGTTGTAGACATGGCTGGAATGTTCAATACTGTCCTGTCGAATTCAAAGCAATTTTGACTAAGCATTGACATTCAATAGTATTTCATGTAAACTCAACCAGAGGCTTTGCTTGACTTCAGGGTTAGGGAGATTAAGCTTTGTGTAACGACCCCAAATGTGGTGATAAGTATAGTATTCTGGGTTAATTATAGATGAACCTCAAATGACGCTTTTAAATCTTGACCCCATTTTAACTTCAATACAAATTACGTAGAGTGAACTTGGAAACAATTAAATTTGGCTTCTATAGGGATAAATTAGTATGTAAAAATTAATATCTTCCTCAGGCACTTATTTAACTCACTGCAGTTCCATTTCATGGACCATTTTTAGACCCAGTCAAAAAAATACCCAACCCTCAACTCATTAAAAGAGTTACTGAAAGTGAATTAAAAAAGAGTAGGAATTTTATTCACTTGCATTTGCTCCTCAATTCACTGAACACAGTGATGGAAAATCTATAGGTGTGTTTAAAGATGGAATTTTGTTAAGACTTTTCCATAGTTACATTGGAAGTATGCCAGTTCAATATTAATACTATACATCTGCCGTGAAGCAATACAATAATCTTAAGTCTTAATGAGTGTGCAAAGCCTGCCATAGCCCTTTTCTGACCATAATCAATGACTTAAACCTAAGAGAATATTTACTGGCTTCCTAGTCTAAAGAATTTAACATTTGGATCCACAGTTCAACAGTACTCTTAACTATAAGCTTCACATTGGAGGCACTCGGTACTTAAAGCTAGGAACACACTTAAATGCTGTGTTTGGTCAGGATCACACTGGTGATGAGAATTTCCTTTAAATTGTTATAGTAAGAAAAAAAAAAAAAGACTTTTTGAAAAATTATAAAGGAAGATAAATGATTTTGAGACACTATTTTCTGTTTTATTTTCTTATGTCCCAAAACATCCCCTTTACCTCTCAGAAAAACTCAGGAATGGAGAGAATGCTTAACTGATTTTTAAGTACTTTAACATCACCATGAAGAAAATTTTTGCCTCTAAACAAGAATTTTTGACTAAATATGCCAGCAAATAAGAATTACCACCATTCAGAAAGTTCTATTAATTAAGTTCTTTTTCCTGTGCCATCTGGTGGACTCTCATGAAAACTGCATAGACAGTTCAAACTGCCCCTTGGTTTAGAATGACATGAATTTCGTTCCAGAGAAATAGACAATTTTTTAACTTATTTCTTAAAAAAAGAGGAGTCATTTATCTCCAGAAGTAGGATACTGGTGCAAAATTCTAAAATATATTTTATATACTGAATAATTGAAAATGCTCATATGCTACTAACGTATTTTGCTTTCTTCCATACCTTTTTGAAGAAGTAGCTGTCACATTATTTTATTTACCTTGACCAACTTTATCCTTCATTTAAATAAATATTAGAAAGGTGAACAAGATAATGATTCAAAAGTCAGACTAACAAAAGAAAAAGATGTTATACTATCTACAACCAAATTCCTAGCCTTGCTGTATAGGTTGCATTTAAAAGAAGAAAGTGTTGTACTTGTTTTGGAAGAATAGATAATGAAGTGCTTGAAAGCTGTAATTTACATAAACTGCTCTGATGACACAAAGTCCAGATATCAAAGTATTCTTGGCATGAACTTACAAAAGTTTCTGTGTATTTCATTAATGAATATACGGGGGGGTTTCCACTGTATAGAACTCTTACCAGTGTGTTTTATAGCTCTTTGTAGTATTTTCTGCCTTGTCCTGGCATAAAAATGTAGTTTATATTTTGGAAGCAAAAAGGTTTCATGGCTTTACAGGACTGATTCCTGGCTTCTCTACCTCAGGAGAAAAAATGGTACAAAACCTAAATAGCTGGACCTAAACCTTGTGCCCAGGATTAGTTCTGAGGGCTCAGTTAGAAAATTAGAGGAACGGTGTTATTGTTCCCAATGGACAAGAGTGAAGACTTCCAAAAATAGTCATGCCCTTGGTATTTAGAAACAAATAAGCAAATGCTGCGTTTGTGGTGGGGAGTTAGGAGAGGTTGTTGTTTACAATACATGCAATATGTGAAAGAGGTAAGGAAAAACATTTTAATTACAGACAGCAAGGAGCTTTGGAAAGAGTTTTCATATAGCATCTCATTCCCTGGTGGTGGCTCCGAGCAGACACAGCAGTTTCCAGATGTTCCATCATGCCATCAGGCATATCATGTCTGAGACATTATCTGCGGTAACTCTGTAGCTGATAAAACTAACTAGAAAACGCAGCTGAATTCCTATCATGCACAATGGAGCTCAGAGAACTTGGAATAAAATTGTGATAGCACTACCTATAGACTTCAGACCCTAGGCAGCGTTTACTATAGAAACGATAACAGTATCAGCATAGACAGGAAGTTCATGTTGCTCAGAATGTCTTTAACTCTGAACGTCTTCCGACCATTACCAGCACAGTGCACATAATAGAGATGGGATCACTGTGACTGAGCTATCGTAAACTGATAGGTGTATTTTTTACATCAGAAAGAGAAAAACCCAGCATCTGTTTTCAACTCAGATTTTAAATCTCATCTTTTCACACTGAAAACCAAAAAAAAAAAAATCCAAACAAATTCGTTAGTTCCTATTCTTTATATTTTTTCTTAATGCTATAAACGGTGGCTCCCTTCTTCCAAGAAAGTATAGCATCAAATCACAGTGGCATTGATTCAGTGGGGCTGTGAGCCAATTCAAATTGCCCTACTGTATGTACTGTAAATCAATGACAACTGAAAGTAAAAGGCACAGATACTCAACGATTATAAATGGAATAGCTTGTAAGTGGAAATAGCCATACATGTAGGGTGGATGTTATGAACACCTATTTATACATTTAAAGTATGCATGTAAGTGCCTAGGTTTTAAATGCCAATCCAATTACAATCAGTCATTGGTTGCATGATTAGGATCCTGATTTCTGCAGTCTTCAATACAGCAATTTCAAACAATGAAAGAGCAAGATGCTCAGATCTTGCAGAATACAGCGTAGTAAAAGTGCTGTAACTGAGCTTAGGTTTTCCTGCCAAGTGAAAGGAAATAAGAATATTTTTGTTAAGTCCATCCTATTTATGATTGCATCATGACAAAGGAAAGCAAACTGAAAATAAATAAATGAGATCATGGAGAATTTGGTTTGCTAGCAGAACAGGGTATATATGATTAATAAAGTTTAAAATCTATTACCACCTAAATACAACCTTTGTCTTCCTATTAAAGAGCCAAAAATGGAAAAGAAGCCATGCAACTTCAAATTTTATAATAAAATATGGTCATATTATAGATAAAAATTCTTGCATGTAACTCCAGCTGAAGAATATGTGATTTTATAAATGAATATTTTTAAGAAAAAAACTAGGAATAGATAAACTTTCACAAATAATATGATTTTTCCTCACAAAAAATAATCATAACAGAATGAACCAGAACAACCTCTATAAATATATAAATAATAATAAAACCTTAAACCCATTTGTAATTAACGCTTGCACTGACTCTAAGGAGAAAAATAATCATCAATAAATATTGTCATTTGAGATTGTAGTACAATCTGCAAGTCTGATGGTTAAAATGAATAAAGCTAATATTCCTTTCTATTTGGCAAGAAGAAAGTAATATCAGAAAGTCAGATGAGGCAAAAGACCTTTTACATTTTCCAGGTTGGCAAACCATCTAGCAATACAGAAAAGCACTTCTGAGGATTACAGTTCTAAGATTTTGGTTGAGGTTCACCCTTATTTTAAGTGCTCTACTGAACTCATATGAATTCCCATTGAGATAATGTACGTGAGAAAGAGGTCATCCACACTTTCTTTCCTAAATGCCCCTTAGGGAGAGGCACCCAGCCCGCAAGAACCCATCCACACAGTCTATTCCTGGAAGGTTTTTTCTCCAATTCACATGACTATTTGTCCGTGTATACCCAGAGAGAAACATGCCTCTGAACATTAAGAAATGGTGACAGCTGAAAAAGTTGCTGCTGGAACAAGCAATCCTGTCTAGAAGTCTTCTCTACAACTGCTGTAGAATTGCCTGGCATGGGACATTTTGCTCTGACTAAATCCTCTCACACAGTGGTTTCAGCCCATTTTCAGGTTGTTTGCTTTCCTTAGGGCAATACGGGAGATGGCAGCCGCACTCATTCTGTGTATGGCACGTCATGCTATCAAGTCTTTGTGTGCACAATACACCTGTCGCTTTCTAGGAAGCACTGGACCTTTGAAGACCAGAGCGAGCAAGGGCATTATGTCTGGTCACATTACAGGAGAGAGAGTGGGCAGAGGAAACTCTGCTGCTATTTAAATAAGCTTTGGATCTGGCCAAAATACTCCATTCACTTAGAATAAGTAAAATGATTGTGGAAGAAAAATGTAGATGACAACTCTTTGGCAATGGCATTTAGCTCATTATGAGCTGCTAATACTTATCATAACGTAGAAAACACTGCCATTACTGGCACATCTGCTCTCTGTAGGGAGCTAAGATGAAATGAATGTGGAAACTGGAGTATATTTACTTTCTTTTTCAATGCTTTCTTTTAATTTTAGCATCTGAATGCTGAATGGTTGCAAAACATTGACAAGCGAGATCATTCTCCTGCTGCTGGGGTAAACCTATTTATAGAGGGGAAATTTCTCAATTAAATTGGAAAGTCTTTCAAGTGCCAACTTTTACTGAAAAAGTTTTGCCATAAAACCCGTTAATTGATAATACTTTAAAGGTGAAGTGAAATGTATGTATCGTGCTCTGTTAAAAGCTGAAAGTTTTGAAGAGATAGTGAGGGTGAAGTTTGAAATTGGGTTCCATCTGAATTCCTCTGTTTTGTATCACTGAATTAATTCCATCAATCATTAACTTCAAGTTGCTTAGTAACCTATAGTTATTGTGTGTGTATCTCTTAGCGATACTTAAATGGACCTGACTTCTCTTAAGCTAGATGAAAAAATAATAGGATGGTATATATTGCAGTACTCAGTCTCCCAGGGGTTATTTACAATCAGAAAGCAATCTAAATGACAATTTTAAAGACATGAGACTGTCTTGCTTTCTAGTACATAATTCAACTGCTCCAGACAATTACTCAATACATGCAACTATTTGTAAGATTATAAGGATGTGGAAGAAAATTATGAATTGCCAGCTAAAAAACTTTAATCAGAGTTAGAGCATTAACACCTAATTAACTAAGTACACTTGCAGGTTTTTTTAAATGTGTGAAAATAGGAAGGGGGAAAAGTAGAATTATTCATGAGCAGGTTAGAAATATTGATGGGATCCCTTTCTAAGCAGAGAAAGTTATCAAAGGAAGATTATGTAATGGACATTAAAAACTTTGGTGGTTACTATAAAATAATTATGAGACAGCTGTTGCCACACATACCAGGTCAGATTAGAGTCTCTTCTGAGGCTTTCTCGGTCAAGTGTGTCAGGTGAATGTGCCAAAAAACTGAGCAGTTCTGAAGAATGGAAAATTCTCCCACTAGGATAGGCTCTTCGTCAAGTCCCGTAACTTAGTGATTGATTTATTTTCCTCCTGAAATGATACGTATTTTTTGAAGTTAATGCAAGTACAGAAAAAGGATGCATTTCACTCTCACTTTCTAATCATAACTGTTAAGTGGTATAAAATACTGAAAAGATCTGTAATTTTCACCAGAGACTGCAGGTTTAAACCCTTTGCAAATCTACACGATTTCACAGCCTTCAACTCCCCATAAAGCCCGAGCCACACAGAATGCACCGTTGAACTGACATATAAAGCATTATTATACAACCAATATAAAACATGACAGAAATAATAACCCTATTATATTGTTCTATATAAGCAGAGAGAAGGAGATCTCGGGGATGGAAGGGGCTTACAACAAGTGAAATAAAAAGGCCTCTCTCCATCTCTCTTTCTATTCATTACAGAAGTGTCCTAACAGCGTAATTAGACTAGATAGTTCTCTTTTTTCACACAACCGAAGTTAGGTAAGATAAATGCTAACCTGTGCTTCACTTTCAATAAGACTTAAGCAAAATCCTAAGTAGACATAAATTCTAGACATTGAAACATATAAGTGATTTCTGGCAATGTAAATGGAGCTCTTCAATGGCTTAACAACTGTAACTCAGCACAAATCAATACGGATTTCAGATAGCCACTATAGAATCTGGTTTGTGAGTTTAATAAGTAACTTTTCACTTCTGGAACGTTCTTACAAAATCTCTTAAGGTATTAATTTAGAATAATTATAGTAGCAACATTACACAAAGGTTGGGAGTCTTTATTGTTTCTCTCTGTGACAGTTCATTTGAATAGACTGAATACATATTGCTTTAGCAAAATTGTGCTCGTGTTTCCTACTGTCATCTTTCCCATCTCTTTGCAATGGAACTGGTTAAAACATCCTCTCAGAGTTTCAGAAAGGTGAGATCATATCACTCTCAGTCTTTCTCTCTTCCTCTGAACTTCTTCTCCATCATTTAACTCAAACAAAAAAGGCCCTTTTTCAGACCCCTGGGGTCTTCAGGGCTTCATTTGCTCCCTACTTATCAACCACCTCTCTTGACTGTTTCTTATGATTCTTTACATTTCTCATATTTTTAAGCCTTCTTTATAAATGTCTATAGATGGGAGAGGATACAGTTAATCCCGAGCTACTTTCCAAGTGTATTTCCTGTGAAACACTCAAGTTTAAATAACAGATTCAAACCTTTCTGTCCTCTTCTGCATTTAATTAACTCCTTCTATATACAGATTATCTTTATGAAAGGCACAAAAGGAAAATCAATAGTGTTCATTTGTCACACAAAACATAGTTGTAATGTATTTTGACAGACTATACTGTATTTTCTATTTAGCTGTTCTTTAAAAAGAACGTCCACAGAAAAAAGAAATGTACCATTTAATGGATTTTTTTTTAATAAGATGAGGTGGAAGATGAGAGTTCTTTGATCTCTAGCTGAAAAAATATTATGCAAAATAGGAATTTCACCATCCAACACTGCTACACAGACCTCTTCAGAGGTAGTAATTGTTGGATTTACAAGAGAATAGGAAGCTTTTCATGCATACTTGGATATGTATGTTTTATTCATTTTCAGAGGATGAATTATATATGTTTTCTATCATCTCAGATACTACAAGGTAGAAGCCATTTAGTGACTTCTAACAGAATGGAGAAGCATAAGAGAACCAGTGGGAAACTGCCATGCACTACAGGAAATGGAAAAGTTTGCACAAGTCAGATTTGCTCTCTTTGGCCACAGGAAGTTAGTTATGATCTGGAAGTAACTCCTATTAATTTTTTTCCTGTTGTTTCCTGCTATTTCAAAATAGTGAAAACCAAATTTCTGTCTTGTCCTTTCAAAGCTGCAAACATGGAAGAGAAATGTAATTTCCTACCTAGTCGTTCAGAAAAAATCTTGGTGTAGCCCCAACTTCGCATTATTTATGAAGTACAATATAAGTGTAATTTGAGATTTCAGCATTGCATTTCATAATAAATTACATTTTCAGTTTTATGTTGCAAACACAGTGAGTACCTCATATTACAGTGCATTTCCTTGACCACACAGTTACTGCTTTTAACAAAACAAAACCCCCCTATATTGATGGCATCATTTCAACAAATGAGATAAGCAAAGCCTATTAGTTCTCAATTCAGCCTAAGTGCTCTCTTTGTTTATGATGCAATTATATCAATGAATAAAAACATCCTGCATAATCAACAAAGTAGAAAATATTGTAACAGATTTGTAAGCAAAATATTTCTGAAAATAAACAAGTAAATAAATAAAACTCCCCCAAAACAGCCTGTAAATGTGACACCTGAAAAACAGTGGTTCAACGTGTAAGATCAGAGCGCTTTCAGAGCCACAGTATAGGACAGACAGACCCACTCCAGACATTGTTTTACACATAGGACAAAACATTACAGACAAAATGTGATTATTATATAATCATGTTTCACAAGCGTATTACACGTCTGTGATTATCAACTCATAGATATAATCAAATTTTTAAGTATACTTTTTATAGCTTTACAAGATATCATAATTCTTAGGAAAAAAATCACGTCCAATCCCACCCCATCTTCCAAAGCCAAAGCCAAACCAAAACCAAACCAATGATTAAAAAAATCTCACGTGTTGATCAATAGGTTTTGGAGAAAAAAAAAAATAAAATCTCTTTTAGGAATTAAATGAAATGATAGACTCAAAACCTGTTATAGATAATGAAAAGTGTCTGAAATTAATTATAGAAAGCTTAATATGTTTGTCTCTGTGTTTGTAGATATTGATATGTGTACATGTGTATGTGTGTATACATAGACACATAAGAAACATAGATATTGCTTTTTTTTAATAAAAATATAACATCTAGTAGACGTCTTTGTCTTACCGTAGACTTTGTTATACTGTTTTTCACCCTCACAGAGTGCTGGTAATGCCTTTCAGTCCTACCACTGCAGGTAATTCGGTATAACTGCCAACTTGATAATGCTATTAGGTTAACAACTGGCTTATCTCTGCCCATCACTCTTTCGTGGAAATCTACATGAGGGAAAATTAAGCAAGATCATGGGTTTCCTGGAATCATCCCACAAGGTACAACTTGTGACGAGAGAGAAATATTCTTTGAGAGATCCTTTTATCATCTGCGATGGAATACTCAAAAGGTGTTTCAGTCAGAGTCAATAACAATAAAATGAGAAGAAATTTCACACTCCCGAAGCATACGCCCAGAAGTAACACAGTCTCATCCAGATAAAAATTGTGGAAAACTGTGATCCAATACCCAATTCTAAACATTATTAAAATTGTGATTGTAGATCTGAATTATGCAAAGGAATCTATTTCAACACTACATAAAACTGAAAATACGAAGTGCAGCAACATTTGAAATTTCACTGTGATCAAGAACATAACATGAAGATCCTGGTGAGATGAATTCTAAAATCCATACTGAAATGAAAAATTTGCATCACTGAGGAGAAATGAATTGGGTCCTAGAAGAGGCTGAGTGCATCCCTGGGGAGGAATAAAAGGTTGCAAGTACTTCACTGGAGAGAGTGCTCAGCAAAAACTACAAAATTCAGCATAAGCTTTAAGATGTTATTTTGGGGAACTGACCACACTACTTCATAAAGGAAATTTCCACTAACAATAAAGTTAAATTCCATGAAAAGTAAAGGCAGGCCTGCAGGGAAATTTAGAAGTTATTTTACACACCATCTATTTTTATATCAGTAGTTTAACGTGATTAATTATTGCTTATGAAAGCAAGAATATAAGAAGAATAGAGATTGATTTCCTTCAAGCACTACTCAATAGGAATGAGCTCTTACAGTAGTGCCTGGTCTCGAAGGTCCTGAAATAAAAAAAAAGAATCAGCAATGAATCAGACAAATAACCCCAAATGACTTCATTCTTGTACTTAATAAATGTAATGCGTCTGAGTGCACACGTCCAAATTGACAGAGGTATTGATTCAATAAAGTTGTAACTGTGAAACAGTAATTCATTCATGGGACCCTGTGGTCTTCATCGTTGATTTTTGTGCAAACCTCTTCTCACCGAATTTCCAGTATTCTACATTAGCAAATACGCTCATTATAGAAACAGCAATATAAAACTCCATCTTTTTCCTTGCGACCTCATTCGCCCTGGGCTTGGCCAGTGTATCAGCTCGTTGTGTAAGGAATAGGTCATCTGGAAATCACTTAAATGGGGAAAACCAAAGCCAATTTCTTGACAGCAGCAATTTGTAGTAGGTCTGGCCACTTTATACATTCTTTCAGTTCCTATTAGAAAATTTCTTTGGGTTCCCATATGGATAGTGTAAGCTGCCATCCCTGTCTTCAAGAGGTAACACCACTGATCTTAACCAGATGGAGTTTCAGAGCCTGCACTCTCTCAGATCATTCCACCTGTGCACAGCTGATGCCACTAAGTTGTTGGGTTCTAATACTTTGGCCTACAGCTGGGAATTGCTCTGCTTTTAGAAATACCTGTTTGCAAAAGCTATGCACACCCACAACTGCCGAACATAATTGTAATTAAAAATTCACCATTAATCACACTGAGCCTAAACCACATACTGTTGCTCAAAACCTTACAAGCAGGAGTACTCCATCGCTACGAGTAGCCCGTGCTACCGGCAGGCAGCTACTGCTGTCTGGTGAAAACAGAGCACTTGGCTAGAATAATATTGGAACTGAATTACTGTTGCATCTGTTGCTCTAAATTTCGCTACATAATAAGTTAAAAAAAAAAATCCTGAACATCAAATGGTATTAGCAGAAGAAGCAAAGAAAACCTGCTCATACTGAATTCTTATATTTATCTTTTTTTTTTTGACATTTTGACGGCTTGTTTTGTATTGGCCACTACACAGGATGCTGACACAGAATGCTGAGGAAAAGTTAAGTGTGTAGCATTTTGCTAAAGTTCAGTTAGTTAATATCATAAGTGTCTTCAAGTATCTTCAGCCCTGCTCTTGAAAAATCCCAGCTGTTGTTCACATCAGTTTCAGGTAATCTATACAGCCGACATGGATGTGTTCTGGGTTTCACAGTTGTTTCTTGTGAGATCCTTCCTATTTTCAGTCTGTGAATTTTGTTCTCTGCTGTTGAAGTATCAACAATGTCTCTCGGGAATTAAACAGTGGTTTTGGTCATGCTATATTTCTAATAAAACCCATTTTGAAATGGAAAAGCTGAAGTGTTTGAGCAATCTGTTTTATGATCACTTAAAAGAAAAGTTTGTGTCCTTCTTTCTATCCAGAAGGACAAGATTTGAAAAAAACAACTATTCAAAACTGGGCACAAATCTAATAAACCGGCTCCAAAATTATGAATGTGAAAAAGCGTTGTGCAAAATGATAATGCTAATATCTTGCTCTATATGAGAACAGCAATAAAAGCAGAAGAATGCTGATGACCACATCCCCCCTGCCAGCATACACAGCTCTGAATTAAGCAGTTCCCAGATCTGCTTTCATGCAAAAAGCCAAGTATTCTGAATTTAAAACCTTATAGGAGAAAAAAATTTCAGCCCCCATACCCCACTTTATTTCTGTTTCTGGATTAGTGTGACTGGTTTGATTTATTAAACATACTGCTGATTATAATTGTACCTGACCTATTATTTCTGTCACGATAGGATTATCTCGATAAAGATACAACTGGAACTGAGTCCAACTTAGTCTCCTTTTAAAGGTGGTTCAGATCTAATTCTGCGGGTCTTTGCTAATAAACAAGGACTACAATTACAAGACTCCTGAAATAGTTCATGATTGTTCTGCTGCTGCTGCTTTATAAAAATAACAAGAAAGTTCTTTAGGCAAAAGAGCCGTTGCTACAATATTAAGTACATCTCAACCTCCCACCTCTGACATGAACTACAGGATATTTTCTGTAGTTGATGCATGTCATTCTGGCAGAAAATAAGTAACACAGAGAACATATTTAAACCTTTGGATACGAATTCCATACCGCCCTCTCTTTGTCAAAAGGATAGGAGAGAAAACGCTGCCCCTTTATATCTCTTCTCACATAACCATATGGCTCCTGGACCAGAACTGTTTACTCTCGGCTCACCTGGGCACAGGGGTGAGGCTGCTGGCTCCATTTGCCCCTCTCCACGAGTCTGTGTTCCATGGTGCTGTCCTGTTTATCTCAACTCTGCACCCATTTAAGGGCTCACTCAGCCTTTTCTAGTCTTTTATCAGTGGTTTTTTTCAGCATCAATGACTACCGAGGGAGTTACTACTTGCAATAGGCTGTTTCAGACACATTTTACTGCTCTCTAGGCAGAATTCAGACTGTCCTTTCTCTTCCCCATCACCTCTACCTGTGCTCAGCTCTATGATCTTTCTCTAAGGTATTCCAGGATAGAAATTTGACTTTGTAAATTAGTGTTCTGCAAAGATAAGACTCTTCGTCTCGACTTAATGCACAGCTCCTGTGCTTCAGCAAGCAGATCAAAGGAAAACTACCCTCTGAATGGCCCTAAGCAATGCATTGGGCCCCAAAGAAACCAGAGTGAAAATAAACAAAACCCAGGAAGAATTTCAAATAAAAACTGCTGAAAATGACAAAACCAGCACAAAGCACTTTCCTGACAGCACTGATGCTAAAGCCGCCTCTGAAAATTTGTGTTCAAAAAAAGCAGTGGGATTGAAGTACATACTTAAAGCTACAAATAGTCCTAAATCCTTTCCAAAGTCATGAATATTCTGTTATAATCAGCAGTTCCGAAGGTTTTGACCAATTCCCATGAATAAAACTTACTTGGGATTTCCTCTTTTCTTCCAAATTGTAACAAAGTAATACCACCATTGTTTAGAAATATGAAGTATATTCACCTGCAAAGTTGTGTTTTCTCTGTTGTGTAGAAGATCAAGAAAAGTGTCAATAATACAAAGCCGAATAAGCAAATACAGCTCTGATGCAGGTGAAAATAACTCATTGAAATAAGCGAGGCTCCTCACTACTTATATTCAGATTGCATTAGGCTCTTAGTTTCCATGCCTGACTATTTCCAGCCATTATAATATAATAATAAATAAAAAGGTTTTTCAGTACTGCAATTTCAAGCCATTCCTAATTATCAAATTCCTGGTAAATCTTTCCTTGCCTCCTTCATATGTTCTTTATAGAGCAGAGAACATGCTGTACAAGCGGTCTCCATAGGTCTGTGTAAGACAATCTCCTAGACCAAATCCCTTACTGAAATAAATACTAGAACATGAAAACAGCCTACACAGACTTAAATAGCATATGGGCCTTCCCTTTGGAGATGTTTCTTTACAATTGAGATACAGTCAAATAACAAAGGCAGATCAGGTTAAAAACCAGAAATATTTACTTTACTCAGCCTTCATTTGTTCATTCATTTTATATGTGTTTAGAGAAACTCTTTTTAAAAATGGTATTTGTGGATGAAAAGCTGGACAGTATCCGTCGGTGTGAGCTCAAAGCCAGAAGGCCAACCATATCCTGGGCTGCATCCAAAGTGTGGCAAAGGAGGGTGGAGGAGGTGATTCCGCCCCTCTGCTGCACTCTGGTGATCCCACCTGGAGTACTGCATCCAGCTCCGGAGCCCTCAGCACAGGAAAGATGTGGAGATGTTGGAAAGAGTCTAGAGGAAGAGCACAAAAATGCTCTGAGGTCTGGAACACTTCTGTGAGCAAAGGCTGACGGAGTTGGGGTCATTCAGTCCAGAGACCTTATAACAGCCTTTCAACTTTTCAAGAGGGCTTATAAGAAAGATGAAGACAAACTTTTTAGCAGGGTCTGTTGCAATAGAACAGGGAGTGATGGTTTTAAATTGAAAGAGGATAGATTTACACCAGATATAAGGAAGAAATTTTTTAAATGAGAGTGGTGAAACACAGGAACAAGTTGCCCAGAAAAGCTGCACATGCCCCATCCTTCAAGATCAGGTTGGATGGGGCTCTGAGCAGCCAGATCTGGTTGAAGATATCCCTGCTCCTCCACCAAGGATGTTGGACTAGATGACCTTTAGGATCCCTTCCAACCCAGATCATTCTATGGTTCTATGAGATTTTGCGGTACTGAAGCAACCTCTAACAGGGCAGAAGAGGACAGAACTCAGTAACGCAGAATGTCTTTTCCAAACCTGTATTTTTATTTTTTTAAGATAGACAAACCCCCAACTTTCAGAGTTGTTCTTTTTATTGCTTAGTTCTCAAGAGTTTTTTTTTAAATGCCATTTGTATTGACAAAAGCATACTTAGCACAGTTCTGTCAGTGCTTAGGACATTGAGCTTCCACAGCTACAGAGATTTTACAGATTTTTCACTTTTGACGACTGAATATTTGAATTTCTCTGAATAAAAAGCTTCTAGATTTGTTTTTAATTCAATCAGATTCACAGGTGGACCAAAGCTACAGGCAACTTTCACTGATTTGTTGTAAAATGGCCATGGAATACATTCTCTTGCTGTTTAATTTATGCACAGAGAAATCAAACTGAAAATGAATACAGAACAAGATTTTCAGTATTACAAACCGAGATAAATCTGTCAATAACTACATTAAAAAAGCAAATTCTGAAGGATGCGTGTATAGTGGTCATTTCAGAAAAGCTTGGATCTGATATTCTTTGGGCATTTATGACTCATTCTTTTGAATTCTTTTAGGCATCTCCAATGTTAGACTTTAAAGAGAGAAATCCGGTTACTGCCACAGCGTTTATCTGGTCTGAAAACAAAATGTCTTTTTCTTTTAATCTGTGGTAAGAAGCCCTACTTAAACCAGGCTGCACGTCATTACCACCGAAACCGAACACTCCTGACTGACTTCAACGATACCAGAAGACTGGTGGAGGGACAGGCCACAACACTGGGGAGGAGGCTGGTTAACAACTTTGCAGTCTTCTGTCACATACCTATCAGATTTATTGCATTTTTTTTTCCCCCAGAAATTCCATAATGCAATACATGAAAGATATCGACTAAAGGAGACTGTGAAAAAGATAGAGAGGGGGAAGATTGTTTACTTTCTGATCTTAATGTAAGCTTTCATGAAATAGGTAACATTTAGAAAACCAGTATTTACATGGAAGAGCATAAGCTTGTTCTTTCCCCTAAAATCATCCCTTTGCCACTTAAGGCTTTGTAGAAGTCATAAATTAGCCACGCAGTTTTATTTCTATATTGAGGATTTAGTATTTGCTACTCTGTAGTAATTTACAAAAGAACAAAATATTTCAGACAACAACCACTTGGGCTTTCAAATTATTCTTATACTTAACTATTATACAGGTTTTTCCAGGTGTTCAATGAAATGTAGTTACTCTGCTCTGTAAGATGTTCTAATGGATGTTTTCCTGAGAAATTCAAGGAAGTGCTATTCAGAATTGTAAGAAACCAATTAAAACCAAACCCAATAGAAACCAAAGTGGAGGGAAAATTAAGTTTTGACGCATCGTAGTGAGTCCAAGTGAAGGGGCTAAAGCAAATGAAACATAAACAGGGGCTGAGGGGCCTGGGTTTTTTCCACCTAGAAAAAAAGGCTTGGAAGTGTGTAGGATACGACTGATGTCTTCAATTATAAAGTGACTGCTGAAGAGAAAGTAAAAAGTCTTCTTGGAGGTACATAGTGAAAGGACTAGAAACCATAATCGCAATCTCCCGTCCAGCTAGACATAGGGCAAACACTTTCATAACGAGGATAATTCAGCACTGGAAGAGGTTGGAGAGGGAAGCTGGGAAACCTCAGTCTGGAGAAATATTTTAAAATATGCAATATCTTAGGTCATTCCGAAAAGGTGGAACAAAAAAAATATTAAGCAAAATTTCACATATTATTCCAATCTAAATATATGTTTAAATTTAAAAATGCAAACTTTTGGGGGGGA
This sequence comes from Neomorphus geoffroyi, assembly GCA_033558235.1. Taxonomy (NCBI): domain Eukaryota; kingdom Metazoa; phylum Chordata; class Aves; order Cuculiformes; family Neomorphidae; genus Neomorphus; species Neomorphus geoffroyi. The sequence continues at coordinate 16,070,852 of JAUMJM010000033.1, read as the reverse complement.
ATAAATCCAGTAGCCTTAGAAATGGATCTTAATAAACATATGATAAGACAAGATTTGAATACAGGATTGCAACACCAAGTATTTAAGAATAAAATAAGATCTAATTTGTGAGTGTGCAAAAGTTGTATGTAACACAAAGATTTAGAACAGTGGTCAGTCGTATGATAACTAATTGCTTTCAGGATACAGGCAATTACATTCAGCAACTTCAGTAAAGTGGTACAAGCAGATTTCATTTAATGAGAACTGGGGGAGGGGGGGGAAGTTCAGAGGTTTTTAATTATTATATCCATTTCATACTTTGTTGTGGTAAGGAGACTCACAAACCAGCCTCTTTCATTTTCCTTTTGTAAAAAAGCAATGCCCCTGTAGGCAGAGATTAAAAACAGTACTGAGAGTAGCTCTTCTCAACATCTATTAGTGATTTGAATTTTCTCTCTGAAACCTTTTCCCCCACACAAATATATTCCACCTTTCCTGCTTCTTTCTTCCCTCTCAAACAGCATAAGATGACAACTTGTTAAAGCAATAAGCTTCACTTGAAGGGCTTGAACACTTAAATGAAAAGTGTTTTGTTTTCATATGCTCATTTAATCATCATTACTTTGACAAGTACCAAGTAATACAAGGAATACGAGGTCAAGTTTGTCCCTGATGTAACATTTATAACTTCACTGAATTCACTCGAGTCAAATTGAGCAGCGCGAAAAAAAGAAAGAAAGGAGAAAAGAAAATAGGTCATTTTAAAAAACAAGAAAAAAATCTTTGAAGTAAAAGTTCACCTTGGTTATGAGACTGATGAAAACAAGCCTGTGACAAATCAATGACAGAAAGAGGATTTAAGAAAGAGGATTACTTTGTCGGCATTCTGAAGCACGTGTTAGGTACAGTTTTTAAATTAGGTTGGGAGAACATTTTTTGAATTGATAGTATTCTGCTCATTATTTAATTTGAAAAAAAAAAAAACACCCTAATTTTTTGCTTAGAGATAATTACAATGATCAAAGGTTTACGGTAATGAATGTCTGCCAGACTAAGTCTTTTATTTTAATGGAAAGGGGAAGCAGTATAACACTGGTAGCTGAGCAGCAGCTTCTCAGAGAAAATTCCTAAGTGGGTACCATCTCTTTATTTCAACAACATAATAACTTTGCAGGGTCAAATTCCTAATTCTCTCAGAAGATACAAAGATCAGCTGTCCTTCAGGAAAGTGACACAGCATCTTTATATATCCAGTAGGAAAAATAAAACAAAAAATGACATCCATGTACAGAACATCTGATCACTATTTCCAACAGGAATGCTTCTATCGATCATGGTCTCAGCTGAACAGAACAAGGTGACCTTCTGAGAAGCTGATGACCCTGTGTTAGATGTGGAAAACAATGTGAGTAGAACCATCTACAGACAGTTGAGCTGAGCACCAGCAACATGTGGATCTGATGGAGTTTTGAGCTCTCTAGGTGAACTTTGCGAGAGGGAGTAAAGCAAATACAGTTACCTTGCATCCACGCAGATAAAATTTCAGCTGTGCATGCCTTCCACATTCAAGTCATGCAAGTAGTTCTGGTTAGAGGAATTATTTGTGCAAACAGCTTTTCCCCAATAACACTAAAATGTCCGTGATCTGTATCAGTGCCAAGCAAGTGCCTTTTAAATTCTCAGAGGTCATCCATATATGCGTGTGGACATTTGGTTTGGACCAAAGTGTCTCAAACTAACATTCATACCCGCAATACAGCCCCCATGAGTTGTTCAACCTGCTGCCGCACTGCTGTCATAAAAGCCTTCCTGTTTAAGACATAGCAGGATGCAATGTGATGCTACATAAGACAGTTTTCAAACACAATCTATACATATAAAATGGAATGAAAAAAAATCTTATTTGAGATTTAAAAGGTTTTCAGTCTATGTACAGCTGTTCTCAATGTATTTTTTTGCAAAGTTGCCTTCCAGTATAAAATTTAGACTACTAGAAGAAAACTAAAAAACTACTTTTTTTGTTGCTCATTATCAATACTTAGCAGCAATTTCATTGAGATAATACACAGAGGCTTTGAAAGTTCTCCAGTCCCACTTTATGTTTGCCATTGTAATTACACATCCTTTTAGGAGACAATGTTAGCTTTAAAGAGGAAGAAAAAAGAAAAGTGCAAAACTGATTTATGTTCCCATATAATTCTAAGAGGTAGAGATTAAAATATATATTAAATATATATTAAAATATATTTTAAAAAAATAAATACTCAATTACCTGATTTTCTTACCCATCATAGACAAAAAGATGTGGAAATTTACCTAGGCTATTGTTTTTTACTTTCCTCTGTATTGTAAGAGACTAATTTGTTTCTATAGCTTTCCACATTAGTCAAAAGTGCCTCTCAGGGTATTTGGCATAATGCAAGCAACATGAAGAAGTTTCATACCTTTTATAGCCTGGATTTAGGTTCTGTACTATCTCAGAGATAATTTAAAAATAATCTATATAGATAAATTCATTGCATTAGAGGGAGAGACAAAGGAAAAATAAAAAGAAAACAGATCAGCATCCCCTGTTTAGAGCTTGGTGAGGTCTATACTGAAATATATTCTTCTGTGGAGTTTTTCACAAGTCTCAGGAAGGAATTCAGAGAATGGATAGCTGAAGGGGAAGGATTAGTTAGAAACAGTTGTATTTTTCACCTTTAGTACTGAGAACATTTCTCATTTGTAAATTTAGACATGCTACGCTAGCCCATGAAAAAGACAGATTCATGACTTATAGCTTAAATAAAAGTTCGTACCATCCACTGCCCCCAGTAACCACCTTTTAGCATGAAATAATTTACAAGTTTTCCTGTAGAATCCCAGAACTGTAGATTTTTTTGTTGTTTTGTGTTTCTCTGAAGCTCCGATGTCAGTGCACATTGAATTAGAGGTAAAACCTGTTCACATTATTGATGTGGTTTACCCAGTGATAAACCTGTCTAGTGTCCAGTTCAATGATTTAGTAAGATTGGACAACAAGATGGAATAAGCTTGGTAAAATGGAAATGCTACATAGCACTCTGAACTTTCCTCTCAGACCTCAACAGTAAAAGCCTCTCATCCATTCGAGTGGATTTACATCAGATGTCCATAGTAACAGCTTTACGGGATTAGGCTTTTGACAGTAAAGTTCATCACGTTCAGCTTGAGCTACAGTATTGAAATGCCTCGTTCAGTGGGTTCATGCAGAACAGGTCTCCGAGCGATTGTTACAGAGCTTTAATGGCCCGGTGTAATAGGCCATTGAACTCACACCGCGTGCATCTGCAGCAACGTTTTGCACACTTTGCAGGCTCTCTGGATCACGCTTTATTGAACAGCAAAGCCTACCTCTAGATAATTCCCATTTGGATTCTTAGCAATTTCCTCAACTTTAAATAGCTGTAGTGCTGGTTTTATTAGTCTCTATCAGAATGCCATTTATCACCTAGAATTACGGTAGCCTCTCTCAGCCTAGAAAGCTCTGTATCATTTGCTGCATTTAAAAAAAAAGTGAATTGTCTTCTGTGACTGGCCTCTCACATCCGAAACCAAGCTGCACCTGGGAGCCAGGGCTGTTCTGTATAACCTGGTATCTGTCTCTATTGCCAGTGCTTTGTCCTGCTAATTACCATCTTAACCATTTTGGTATGCAAAATGTGTGAAACCTTGAAGCTCAGCCACTATCGTTCTTTTTAGGCTAATAATGCATGTTTCAAACAGTTTTGTTCATCAGTTACGATAGATGATCTTACTTTTGTTTCTAAAAAAATACACTAATTTATAAATGTATTAAATGTATTTGTTTTTAAAGTCTAGCAGCTTGACTGGCAGTTTAAAGAAGTAATGAACTATAGGCAAAATTTTCTTTACAGAGAACAATATTAAGTTTCTACTAAAAAGGTGCTAATATTTATTTTCTAATGTTTTCTCAAGTAAAAGAGTAGTGAAGCAAAAATTGAAAGGTATATAGGCATGAGATTTTGTCATCAAATTCTAATTGTTTCCATAGAGACATACGTAGTAAAGTGCGTTTTGTACTGTTTTCATTTGAAAAGGAAAGTTGTTCTCTTTATTAATTTTTATTAGTTTACTAATATATTATAATTGTGACTTCAGTTCAGTTAACACTGTATCCCATCCCAGCTGGAAACACAGATTGCTTTCAAGGTGCAAATCTGACGGATTTTTTTAATGTTATAAACTTCTAAGGAACATTTGGCATATTTTTCTTTTCTAAATGGTTGGTGAGTTATGAATTACAGAAAAAAATGACAAGTGCAAAATAAAGTTTTCTATACTTCATCATTTCTGAAAGGCTATCATGTTCTTTGGAACATTTTAGTAATTTTCTGTAATATGATTACTGCATCCATTGAGATATACCAAAAAGTGAAAGCTTAAATCACATTCCAATCACACTTGCTAAACTATTTAAAATCAATATTATCCCTCAATAAATTAAGGGCATAGTTATTCCACATGTGGTAGGTTTTTTGGCAGTTCCACATGTGTCAAGACTGGATGGTGCAGTGCACCTTCTCTCTTGGGACAGTGCCACTAGGAAACAGCAGTTTGGGAAAAGAGTCAAAGGAACAGAAAAATACAGATGTCTGCAATGAAGATTGTTTTTCACCAAGATAGAATAATCTAACTGTCACGTGTTAAGGAGAAGTACCCTAACAGTATAGCTCAGGATTGCCCAAAGCTTAGTTTACTTTAGCTCTTATGCAATTTAAAGCTCTTGACTATTCACCCCGAAAATCCTAGCGGAACATCAGAACTTGCCATGAGCTTGTACACGTAGATAACGTAGATAACGTAGACAGAAGTAAGAACAGCAGAGTAGGTTAATAAACCCACCATGTAGGTATATGTCTTCGGTTAGGGATCCTGTTAGTTTCTACCAGGATATTTCCTTAGTCATGACCAATTTATCTCACTTTGTGGCTAGCTTTTTTTTTTCCTCCGCTCTCCTCCTTCTATTCACTAAAGCTTCAGAGAGACGTTTGCCAGGCATACGAATTCTCATGAGTTAGGGTGCATCTATGAACCTACATTTTCTTTACCTTTCAGGCTTGTCTTCTTCTCAAAAGAGCTACCAGCGCTGTGGTACAATGAATACAGTGGAAGAAAATAAGGAAATAAATATGAAAAGGTGACTGATTCAGAGGACTACAGGAATATTCACAGCTACTGCAAGAAGGCTGTCATTAATCCACTGGTGTTTCTGCCTGGGTTTGCCAGTTGTTGCATTCTTGCTTAAATAGGAGAGAAAATAAAAAATCTCTGACTGAACTAAAGCTGCTCCAAGAGAACTAGAAATAAGCTGAAACACAGAGGCAACGGTTTAAAACTCCATGCCTGCTGCAACAGGGCGACACATCAGCTGCTTTTACAGATTCCACATTTAGAGTATGGTAAGGATTTAAGGGAACCAATTTTGAGTCTGAAGAACAAAAGCTTATGACAGGACTCTGCCTGGGCTAGGCACCGAGCTGCACTCCTGGCACAGCTCTGAGTCCTGAGCCTGATGACAGGCATGGACAGGAAGCAAAGCTGCTGGAAAATGCCCACTTCACACCACCTGGAAGTGCACTCTGCAGCAGCACAGGAAGCCAATTAACAAAAAACTCTTTTGTTTTTAAAAGTACTTTGTGACTGTTTCATCTCTTTCACTTTAAAAACGACTGGCAAGCCTGGCAGCATTTTAAAGGGGAGACTGAAGGGGAGCGGAAGCAGGCAGGCACTATCACAGCATCCCCTCCTGCCCTGCCAGGTCTAGAGCCTCATCCAGTGTAAAAGTTTGGACAGATACTGGGAATATTTGACACCAAACCTCATACTCAATAATTGAAGTTCCAGCCCTTGTGGGTACAAACGCTGCCCTGAGCAAGGTGTGCCTCACCCAGGAATACCTATAATGCTGACGGTGGCGAGGCCAGAAGCAGGGTAGACTTCCTTTAATGCAGAAACTTTAGTACCTATTTGTATGAGGAAGTAGGAACTATACTCCTAACTTGAAAGTCCACTGAAGGAAACACATTTTCTTTGATTTTTAAAGAGGTTTGGCATGGATTTGCTTAATTGATAGAATGCAAGAGGATGTGTAGATTCGAGGAAAGCTATGGGACTCCACAAGATCCCTAACCTAAGCAAGAAAGAAAGGTGGGTAAAGAAGAGTTTCAGGTTGACAGCCTGAAACTGATAGAAAGCATTGGAAAGTAGAAGACAACATAAAGGCAGTAGGAGGAATGCACTAATCGTGCTGTCACCACCCAGCTTGGAACATGAAACATTTAAGAGGAAAACAAAACCAATCTGTCCAACATGCTGTTCATATGGCAGGGTATCAGGTTGTCATTCTGTGCCACTGAGATCAGTGAGAGTTTTGGTTCAGACTAAGAGAAACTAAAGCTTTGATTTTACTGTGTTTCAGTGGTAAATGGGTAATGTATAAGCGAATTTATTAAAAAGATGAATCTATTATTTATGCCACTTACACATGCAATAGTTCTGAAGAAGTTATTAGGCCTACTCCAATGCTTAAACTAAGGCTTATTTAGTTCTTCTTTGAATCAAAATTTCATAAATCAAGCTTTCACCTAAGTATTAGAAAAATAAATTAACTATGGTATCCATATCCTTACAGTGAAGTTGTTCACTTCTTTTTGAAATTTGGGCAGATAAAGTCGCATTTCACTGTTAATCATAAGATCTAAGCACTTGGAATCAACACTTATTCTGCATTGAATATTTGGAATATCTGTACTGAAATTTATTGTCTCTATCCAGAGTTATTTCAATGTCCAGATGTACATTAAAATACCAAAGGGATCCTTCCTTGCTCCCTCCGTTGCCAACATTTCCACTTTGTTTTTATTAAAGGACAAGTTAGTCACTTGCTCTGCCCCAGGGACAAATTTTAACATGTTTCTTCAGTTCTGTTTGTCAGTCTCCCAAGCACGTTTATTCCCCAGGAGCCTGTTCGTCTCTTATTTATTGTGGAAGCTGAACTCTATTAAAATGATATACAAGCTATGGAGCTGAAGAGCAAACTTGAAGATTTTGGATAACACCTCATGAAATTAAGTTGACCTTCTACTAAATCTCTTTGCACAAACACTGCATCCAAATTAAGCACTGGTAAGAACCATCACTGGTTTGAAAAAGCTGTACTGTTACAGCCAAAGCCTTTTGAAGGTTTCCAGGTTCTAGCCGTAATTTCAGGGGTCTTGTATAGGAGTTAGAATTTTGCTTAAACACCAACAATACTGTAACCTTATTGCTTTTATAGAAATGCAAACTGAAGTGTGAAATATTGAATAGCTAGTTAAAAAAAAATTACCTCCTGCAAAAACACCGAGAGATAATATGGTATGAAAATGGTTTAGTATTTTTTCGTCCCGTTTACAGAGATTCTATCGTTGGATCCGGCAACGTTGATATCGGCAGGAATTGTGAAGAGGGAAAGAATCATAGCCTTGCAGTGTAGTAATTCCTCAGTTTTCATTATTGCTGTTTGAGGTCCCAGTCCAACACAGCATGCTTATTCAGGACAGAACTCGAGCAAATAGAACATGCAGAAAACTGGTTTATCTTGAGTTCAGTCATACGAAGAGCTCAGGATGACAAAGTTACAGAAATGAGAGAGGAATCTCTATTAGCCTGTCAGTTGGATCCATAAGGAAAGCTTTAATAGGGATTTTCTGCTTTAGATGACCTGTCTCATGAATGTTCAACGAGATATACGCGGTAGGTATTACTAAAAGAAAAAACTGTACTTTGCCCACAGCTCCACTTAATACACGGCCTATTTACCTACAACACAACTATTTTCGAAAGGCTGTTGTAATCATATGTGATCAAATAGCCAATCTGAGGCATTTCAATGTGATTTATTTGCCTCTCTTAGCTTGAACTATTACTTCCCTGCAGTTCCCCATTTCTTTCTTTTAGTTTGTTTACTAAACAATAAACAGAATACTTTACAAACCCCTTTCAACCACATAACTTCTACAGTAAACTAGGTTTTAAATTGTGTAATAACTCATTCTTATAGTAAGGACTTAAATAGAGCATCAGAAGGGACAATTTCATTTTAATGTTTTTTTTATCAGCGGTTTAGGTGAAGGAAGATTTCAAGCAAGAATAATGTTTCTTGGGACTCAAAGATATTCAGGCAAAAAAATAAATCTATTGAAGTAAATTGCCCTGGGATATCCAAAGATTACTAAATCAAAAACTCACGAATACCTCAACGTTTCAAAATGTCTAAGTCAACCTTGTGCTTCTAATTCTCATTTAATCCAAATGAATTGGGTACCTAGATATCTAAACAGATCGAAGCTGTTTTCTGACTGAATAAAATAATGCCTCACACTAGTAACTATTTTATGAGTAGGCAATATGTTGACATTCTGCTCTGCCGATATTTTCAATATTTGTCAATATTGTCCAGGAATGGTTTATCTGAGCATTTAAAATTTTAGCTGGGAAGCCTTTTTGTTTTTTATCATGGTCATTTTCTGTCATTCATAAAGGGATTAGGCTTTCTTTGCCCATTAAATCAGGGAATGATGCCATGGATTGATGTGAAACATAAAGCATGTTGTAAAGCACACCACAGACCTGCTTGTTGCAACAGAGTGAAACCTAATACACGGATATTCTGTTCATAACGAACTGCCCAGGATTGTCTCACTCCACTAAACAAGTCAACCAAAGGTTTTTTCTGCAGGGCTCAGTCATGAAAAACCCTGATCATCCAGGCTCGAGTTCACAGAAATTGGCACAAAGTTCAGCGTATTGTTAGATGCAAACTTAAGTACCCGCTGAAATGCTTGGACATTCCTCAGAGCAGAGAGCAGAGATCCCTGCAGATTTTCCAGTAGCCTGCGCAAAGGAGGAGCAGGACAGAGACCTGTGCAGGGTGATAGACACCCTTTTCCCAGAACTTACCAAATTGATTTTTGTTTTCGCAAAAAGATCAGTTTTCACAGTGATGTGATTTGTAATTCCAATTAAAAGTGGTACAGTTCACAGTAGGCTCTGTAGACATTGGTATTTCATTTTGACATGACTTTACTGCTAACTAAAGCGAAGGATTTATACCCCAAGGTAGGAGATACCAAGCTGCAGGCAGTGCCGCTCCTCTTTATCTCATGTAACCTTGCTAAGTCGCCTCATTCCCTTCTTCAGTTTTCATAAATTCATGATGAATCTTACTGTTCCTACTGGCAGCAAACCGTAATCATTTATTTTAGAAGTTGTTCATAGGGCATTTAAGACTTTGGGCTTAATTATTCCTTTGAAAGTAATGTAATTATGCATTTTCTATCTTAATTATCCCTTTGTATACAAGCTATGTTTTTGCATACAATTACTTTTGAAAGGAAGGCACAGTTACTTTTACTGCTGCTAATTAGCAGAGTTCTTTGTTCTAGCTCCCACAATGCATTTTCCCTTTTTATTTTAACATGCAAAGTTAAAACTCTAGAACCTGGAAATTCTTCACAATATTTCTGGGTTTTATTTCTGATTTCAGACACTCTTCCCATATTTACCTCAGCCTTTGCTCACAGGAGAAATTCAACCAAGCTCTACAACAGTATGTGTTGCTCCCTCTGAAGGAGCGCACAGAAACATACTTTTCATTGTCTACCCAATGAACGCTGAACTTATTTTTTTCCTGGGAAATCTTATTCCCGTGTAGATAAGATCTGAAGACTCTGCAGCCTACTCGCAAATATTCCACAGAGCAATAAACAGCCAAATTAGTAAACTGAATTATTCATTACAAATTATTTGTTCATTTTTACAGAGCACACGGCACAACACATAATTGCTATTACATGTGCTTCTCATTGTTGATTTTACGGCTAGATTTATTTTTCATCGAGTTTTCCATTCTTCCTCCCTCATCTCCTTTCTGTATTAAGATGCTATTTCCCTAAAATATCTTTTCACAACCAAATTCCAAATTGGTTCTTTGTGAAACCTAATAACCACTTTCTTCCACCGTCCAAAACAGCTCTTCAAATTAAAAGGAAGAGACAGTCACCATGACCTAACAGAAAAAGATGTGACAAACGTAATAATGTTGGGCAGCATTCATTGTGAAAGCAAAGAATAAACACAAAAACTAGGAAAACAGACCAGAAATGGAGACTGCAAGTGAACTGATGTAACACAATAGCACCACTCCGCATATTTAGAAATGATAATGAAACCACAAAGACAAAGATACACAAGGTAGAGTTCTACATTTTATAATGACAAGGTTGTAATAGCTCTACTGGAACTGGAAGAGGTAAGCCTACAAACTCTTTCTGCTTAGACGATCAGCACTTACCTAAGTGCTTCTCAGCTTTCATTCAAATTGCTGTTCAACTATAACTGTCTCTGTATCTGCATACCCAGCGATTAACTTAGTCAGCGTGTTTGTGTAACTGGCCAAATAACTGCTGCCCACACTTCCAATCCTCTTAAGGCAGCACCTGCCTCAACCACTGCGAGTGTTGAGGCTGTCAGAGCCAGCTATTGAGAGCAGAGGACAAACCCTTGAGAACACCAACGAGGTGGTGCAGGCCAACATTTTAGGTCTGTCTCTACGGTCAGATGACATTGCATATTTGGACCGGTAAGAATTACTGGCCTGTAAATAAGCATCAGAAGACGCAAGTTATATCTAATATTTTGGGGCATTAGCTTTAACTTCAGAATTAATAGCTGCTATTACAGCTGCTGTAAATCATCCATTCATACTTTTTCTCCCAGGTTTATCTATTCACTGCCATGCATTTAGAAATTATAATTTTAGACGAAGATTGGGTGGAAGTAGCAGGAAAGTATGTGAAAGAACTCCCAAATAGAAAATGTTTCTGTGATGGAAAAGGTCACATCAGTACTTATATTTTCTACTTTCCCCAGATCTCCTCACATTTAATTTCTCATTTCATTTTTTTTCCAAAAAGACCTGTTCAATTTTAAATAAGGGAAAATGATTCTTCAGTGACTGAAACATCATTATTCTGTGCTATTAACGGAAGTCAAGTCTATAAAGCAGAAATATATTTCTCAACATTTAGATTAATTAGAAAATCAGATTTATCACATTGTTATGTCCTTTCCCTCCATTTGCTTTGTGTTAGTGCTTAGATAAATTTTGTTCTGTTCATACAAAAGCATGCAGAAAATTAAGTTTGAATTCCAATTATCTCCTTCCATTTTTTCAAGTAGTGTTTTTTCTATTTTTTGTATGAGACTCTATTCAAAAGGAGAAATAGTACTGTGCAGTCCCTAAACATTGCTATGATAAATGGATTTTGCTCCCATAACTTTTTATTTTCCTTTTTTTGAATTTCCACTGGTTAAAACTTACCACTACGCATTTTATTCTGTTTCTAATCATCCAAACTGGAGAAGAAAAAAATATATCATTCAGGTGACTAATCATAAAGAGATAATTATGAATAATGAACTTAATCCACAGCATGAAACTTGCTTCAAAAAAATCACTGTGATATTTTAATACAGATTTTAATTTGCTCACAATCAGAATGGATCAAGATGCACCAAGAAGGTACAGAGATGAAGGCAAAAGTCTAATAGAAGTTACTTCAAGGTCTTTACATGCAACTCACTATATGATATATATGACAATATGAAATTTCAAAAGACCATGTGGGAGATCCTGCAACTGAACTGTGACAGATGCAATGCTCTGGAATCGTGGACTATCCAAACCTTCTACAAGGAAAGAAGCTGTATGAACTAGTCCAAGAAGTGGTATTAATATTTAAGTGAAGAACTCAAAGTTGAATGTTGACTGCTGGAAGCGAACGTGTGAACTGTTTTAGATGGACTGATGCGTTCACTGAGAATGGGGTGACCATTAGCCAGCCAGAGACTAAAACTGTTATAGATCTGTGAAGAGGCACTCTTTAAAACACTAGTAATGATGCCTTACCTTACAAGCACAACCACTGCAGCGTCCTTCCTATCTCTCCTCTCAAAATTCCTTTCTTCCTCATTTTAAGTTTGAAGCAATGGAAGTGGCCTGAGCCAGAGTAGTGGTCTGAGCCTAAGTAGTCCCAGAGAGTGTTTATTTGTTTGGATTTATTTTTTCTTGAAGGCATGCTATAGGTGTCTATACTAAGCTGGACACTGTATTATATATATTATAAATAGGTGCAGCTGTTGGACAATTTTGTGCAGAGTATAAGGACCCAACATCATTAATCTTTTTTATTCCCCTAATTTAAGTCACTGGATAGCCTAAGAAAATAAAAATGCAAACTTACCATGTTGGGGGTGGAGCACAATGTTTTTTCTTCTTTACATTATAGCTCATTGTATTGTTTTAACTTTATAGAGTAATGTTGATTCCACTGGAATACGTCTAGCAGTAAACAGTTCTGCGTTACCAGAAGCCTCAGCTGTACTCCAACATTTAGCGAACATCTAGCGCCTTAGCGTTTTGCATATCCAGGACCATGCGCATCATTCTCTTCCGATTCAGAGAGTGCTTATAAATATCTATTCTTTAAAACTTGTTTTCACACAATCATTATCATAAGTTACTATTGATTCTTTTTTAATTTTTTTTTTTTGAGTTCTCAGTGGCTCTGTCTTATCATGTCCATGCCAGGAAAAGGAAAAGACATTTATTTTCAGTTTCACATATGAATATTTGAAGAGCAAGGGTTACAAGCACACATAGCCAACGCGTCAAAATGAGAACAGACTAACAAGAGGATACCAGAGATTTTAATACTGTCTCAAATATAAGCATTCAGTGTGCTCCATCACAAATAATCTACCCTTGACCTTCCTGTTGAAAGCAATGCAAAACTAGACACCCTTTACAGTTTTCCTAGTTTAAGTATTATTTTAACGTAGTTGCTCATGCAATACAGCGTTGCTTGATGCCAATCACTAGCAGAAGGTTCAAACAGGTTTTCTTTTGCGTCCCAAAATACGTTTATCACAGTATTTTCATTTTGGCTTTACCTTACAAAACACAGGCTGAATGTGAGAGCAGGAGCTTACAGATTTGTGAACTCACCTCGTCTGAGACAAACATATAATAATTATACCTGAGCTTGTGGAGTTGTGGCAGCTTAGCTTTCCTAGTCCAACCACTGTTTATTAATAATACCTTCTCTAATATCTCAAATCAGCAAGCGCTTTATTGCTTTGTAAAACGTAGAATGCAAATACATCCTCTAATATTTAATTTACAACGCAAAATGCACTCTTCTCACTAATATGAGAGATGGGAAGCTGTTGGTCACTACACCTGGAGACATACTCTTATAGCTTCACCAGGATTATTAAGAATACCTCCTGTGAGTTCTTTCTGGGTTTGATGATCTCTTCACAGATTCACACAGGTCTGCTTCTGCATTTGATGATCTGATTTCGAGATCCAAAGCCAGATAAATCTCAAAATCTGTTAAGTCATTTCCATTTTCATTACTTGTGCCATTTTTCATTTGTAATAAGGTAAAATTACTGATCCTCTTTACACTAGTTTCTTTCCTACCCTTTCAAACGAATGATATGCTTTATTAATATTTCATTGTCCCCTTAGGATAGCAAATAGACAGTCACAGCAAGCATATAGATGTTTCCTTTGGAAGTAATGAATTCAGCACTTCCAGCCACCCAGGAAGCTAATTTTATAGGTTTAACTGGAAGTGATAGGGTGCTGATGAACAGAAATACTCACGCAGTAGCATCTCAGGGTCAGAGCCAGTAAGTGACTGACACTGGTCATTTAGGTGTCCTAAGGCAAGCTGCCCAGGCGAATGGCTGCAAGCCCACTCGACCGGAATTCAGGTCTGCAGGTGCCACAGAGGCTCTGCAAGCACATGACATGGCTCCATAATAAGAGAGCTGAAATGGTTAACACGAAGCTCATGATTAAACTTCACAGAAAAGGGACCCACACCAAAAAAAAGGACACAGGGATATTTCCACCGTGGGAATCGGGATGTCAGGCATCTTCAGAGGATTTAACAAATGAACAAAGCTGGGTTATCTATGACCCTGTGTCAGTGGTGGTTGTGTTTTGAAACTCAGTACTACTGCCCCCAAGATGTACCAGGGAATGACAAGTCTGCCTGATTAACCTGACCTTGTGAGATCCTGATCTGTCCTCTGTCTAACAGAAAGGAAACATGTTACATCTGCCGCTAAAGAGGTGCTTTATAAGGAGATTTCAGACAAATTTGAATGCTAGCCACACTGTAGAAAGCAGCATAGGGTATCTTGTAACAGAAATGGGCCGGAGAGACCTGCAGACATGCAGTTAAATTTGATGACTGTAAAGCTCCATCTTCTACTCCAAACTCCCAGGGCTATTGTGGGAGAGTGTAGGCAGGAACGGGTCGTTTTGTTTTAAAATATGACAAGAGGATTACAAGGGAAGGGTTTCTTTCTCTCAGCTCTTCAGAAGAAAGTTCATGGACACCTATCCTCCTTTAAGGACTCCATGTTGCAAAAACAATTTTAAAGAGGTAGAGGTCCCACATGTACAGATTCTAGACCTCTCAGAAAAGCACCTGGGAAAAAGCAGGAGTCATAACACCATTTTTTCTATGATTCTTTAGATTCTTTCCCCTTTGTTTTGTTAAGGGACTCAGGAACCTCAGTTACAAATCTGGAGTCTACTTTATAGACAGGATTCTAAAATGCAGGCATCACAGCATGTAATGCTGACTTGTCTAGGTTTGATTTATGATAGCTTTTGATCCCTTCCCAACCAATCTGAATCATTTTCAACCTTCCTTGACCTTTATTTAAGTATATGTAAATTTTATGCATCATCTGCCCTACCTAAATCACAGGTATAATAAATATAATAAAAACTTAAGTGCTTGCAGAGTACTCTGAGCTCCACTAGCGAGTAGTTTCACACAGGAGAAAAACATTCATATCCAGGGATTTAAATATCTTCACCAAAAGAAAGATATACTAAATCTCAGATGCAAAGTGTATCACTTGCATATAGAGAGTGTTAAAAGAAAGAATAAAGCATCTTCACTGGATTTGGTATTTGTACGTGTATGTAGAAAGACTTTATGATGTAACAGAGTGGGTGAGAAAGTCTCCAGGAATGTAACTACTGACTGTATAGAAGTGTCAGCAATCCTTTCCACTGACATATCATTTATTCCCAGCCTACCCACACGTGTCACCAGAAAAATATCTATGCTGCAAGCCAGACCCAAGGGAAACCAACGAAAGAGTAATTAATTCTCAGGAACTTCCTCAAGCTGCCTCCAGTAGATCCATCAGAGCCCCCTGCTCCAACTGTCTGAGCTCAAGGCAGAGAGAGCAGGAGTCTCCAAGCTGCACAACCTTTCTGTTAAAAAACTGCACTCCAAAGGTTTCCCTATGAATTGGTTAGCAAATAATGGCTCTCCCCATCGCTGTTACTCACAAACACACACCAGATGGGATGTTCTAAAGAGAAACAGAAAATTAATTCAGCTTTCTTGATGGAGCAACACAAAGAAAATGCTCCTGAAGGACCCAGTGTTTTCTTCAGGTTCCCAACTAGAAGGAAACCTAGAGTTTCCACTTAAACAGTATATTATAGTACAGAAAGTGATATAGCACATCCTCCACACCATGTTTTCTCCCTGGGGAGCTTATGGCAGCTGAAATTCTTGTTTTAACTTCCTGCTACCTATGGACTTCTCCTGGAGCAAGTGACTCCTCACTTTAAATACAAAAAAGTCTTCTCTGCTGCACAAGTCTGGGCTTGAAATTTCACCAAACTGAGGACAGAACTGAATGTCAGTCTCACATACTGGTCAATTATAGGCTGCTATTTAAAAAAATATTAGCCCTTGGGATAAGGTACTAGAGACTTTTGTGGTTTTGGCACTGCTACTCCCTTTTTAATCATGATGGTCCAAGTGTGCTCAGTGCAGAAGTCTAAAGAATAAAGCAAAGGAAGCAAAGAATATGTCCTCAAGAAGTCTGGTATCCTCTTTTCTCACTGATTTTCATATCACAAGTCTCCATAAATGTAAACTCCCCTTTGTATTACTGAATCAGTGACTGAATAAATAAGCAGATATATTTAAGCGCTGAGAGGACATAGATCTGCATATAGAGAAGCCAAAGCTGTGACAGGAGAAGAGATGCAAGATATGAAGATCATTAGAATAAACAGAACCGATGACAGGAAACACTAAAATCTTGAGTTTGAATTTAATAGCAACTGTTGTATTCGGGGCAAACCAAAATTTCAGATTAAGAACACCATGTTTAGCAATGGAGGCAATGTAGTCTGGTGGCTTGAATAACGAATGTGTAATTAAACAAGTTGAATTTTTTACTTACTTTATGACCCTAGGCAAGCAGATTTAATGCTCAGAATTCCAATTTCCACATGTTTATTACTATCCACACACAGCATTGGCACAATAGGACAGGCAGACTATGCTGGGGTTTTGAGATGACACCAGAATATAAATAATAAGTGGTAATGATATTAGTTTAGATGAAAAGAGCACTCACATTCCACAGAAGTGTGGAAAGAAAGAATAAAGATACAATGTGAGCGTATTCAACTCAGCTGGATGCTCATTATTGCTATGCTCTATCTTTACTAAATCAAGAAAAAAAATTTACTTAGGGAAGTTCAATGCTGTAAAACAAAGGACAGGAGCAGACCCTGAGAAGGAAAGCAAAGGATGTTTTTGCCATCATGCAGAGTCCTCACTACAAGACTAAAATTTCCCATCTACTTCAAATTTCCTCTTCTTCATTCTACTAATTTTATAAATAATTTGAAAGAAAATACATGCTACATAAGACAGAATAAAATGATTGAGAGTAAATACCTGGAATACATTTTTTCTCTTTCCAGCTTTACTTATCGATCCTAAATGTTTACTCTTTGAGAAGACACTGAAATAAGAATAAAGCAGAAACACAGCCCAGGGAATAAGCATGTATTCTTAATTATGAAACTGTATTTTATTTCCAAGACAGCTGACTTTCCAGTATATTTAATAAAGGGAAATCAAGCAAATGGTTTCAACTGTTAATGAGATCTCCTGGGAAATTAGAAATTATAAAAGAAACAAATTCCCATGTAGAGACAAAATAAAGAAACTGTAATAATGGCTATGCAGTTGACAGCTTATAAAGGAATACTTTGGCACAAAGTTGCAAGAGAATTTCTAGCATTAAGGCATCCTTTGGAGACTCACTCAGCACTACTTATTTCTGCTTGTATTATGACTTCTATTTTAAATTGACTGTATAAGGGATTTTTCCAATGGTAAAAACATTGCAGTCCAAGGTGAATGAAAGTGTTAGAATTTGAATTCTTAAAGGACTTTATCTATCTATCTTTTTATGATTCTCACTCACACCAAGCTGTTTCTTAGTCCACAGGTATTCCCACTGCAGGTAACGGGGGGAGAGAACATCAAGATCTGTTCTGTTGTGCCAGCTGAAGGTCATTGTCTGTGTCATCAAAGGAGTGACAATACAAAACAATATAAAAGAGCGATCCTTTCTACTGCTTCACTCTGCTTGGAGACTATAAAAGTAAACTCGTGCCTTTTTCACTTTCCTCTCCAAATGGAAAAAAACCCCAGACTTTAACATAATGTTACACATTTCCTGAAATGTTTTGCAAATTAAGCTCAGTCTCTGATTAAAGATTTCTGGTGCATTTTTGAATTTAGCAATATTTCTTTTACCTTAGCTTGAAAAGCATATTTCTTCTTCTGACATTCTGCTAGCAACCCTCCTGGAAGTACTAAGAGAAGCAATTAGTTTTCAGTGCCAGGAAATGTTTGTCTCCACCATAATTAGATTATCCTTGCTGTCTTTCAGAAATCTGACTGCCCTTATTAATCTATGTGTATATACAACATATAAACACAAATACACACTTCAGAATGCCTTAATTGCCTATACTTTCAGGCAACTTCTAATTTTATTTCAATTTCATGGCAATTTTTCTCAACGCACTTTCACATTGTTAGATTTCTCATTTTTCCAGGAACAGTGTTATTCATTTTCTCTTAACTTTGCTTCTTGCAATTCTGTATCCAACTTGCTCTTTCTCTTATAATCCTGTATTACTCAGACACAACCTTCGGGTATGGAATGATTTCCCTTGAACACTTCCATTTCTTTCTGTTCTTTCAGCCTGTTACTGACTTGCAGAGTATCTCTCCAAATTCTGGGCTTTCTCTTCCTGCCTGTGTGACCTGAAATTCAAAGTTCTGCCTTATTATTTTCTGATATTCCTCACTCAGCCTTACCCTGACTGAACATTTAATTAGATTAGTCACTCTTCCCAACTGTTCACCTACCATCACTCTCAAATCTTGTTTACATGTTGCTCTGAACCAACCATGAATCATGACTTATTTATCCTGTACCTACTGTGCAACGAAAACAGCTTCTTGTAGTACGGCTAGAACAGTGAGTAGCAGTACTAAAACCACCTTTCCCTTGCTTGTTTGCTCTTGGCCTCTTAGTTTGAAGCAGAAATTTGATTTCCTAACACCAGCTGACGGTGCTTGCCATAAATCTTCACATGGAGTGATAAAGAGAACACAAAAGTCTCAAAATTTGAACTCTGTTCAGACGAACAGCAAAACCAGAGACAGATCCACACTTCAGACAAACTTAATATACTTTTTGAATCAGACACTAAAAATCTCAGGACTGAACTGCACTATTATGAATTTGATACACTGCTTCTTTTCAGTTCTAAGACTACAAGGGTACTTTGAATAATCTGTTATGGTACATCTAGAACTTCACATGAAAAAGCACATGGAGAGAATATAAGTGCTCTCCAAAAGATTTAGGAATTAAGACATGTCTCCTTGAGTTGGGTCCAAGTGAGTAGTTAATAAAACTTCATGTCTCTTTCAACCAGCTTGTCAGTTCATTCATTCATTCTGTACAAGACACAACGAGCCTTTTTTTGTGTGTTATATCCCTGGTTTAAGTCCTGATTGATCCTACACCTAAACCTGCCTCTAGTAAATTTAGCATTAAATTAATAGGACAGACTGCAGAAAAGCAATGGATCGGTAAATATCTACGTTTTCTTACTCACTGCCCACTGGATGAGTAGGTGTCTGGGAACATCTAGAAAGGGATAAGTACTCTGCATTTCCCCCTTACTTTGCTTCCACCTTTCTCCCTTGTTCCTCAGTTCCTTTCCTCTCTCAAAATACCTGGAGCAGGAAAAGCCCTACTGCTGCAGGATGCAGTCTGTTTTTACTAGAAGGTTATGTTCTTACCTCACCTTGATGAGTAAGTGAAACTAAACACAAATTAAAACCCTTTAGGCAGCTCCCATACTACAAAATGCCTTGCCTTCCTTTCACCTTCAATTCATTAACAGTGGTGACTGATAGGAAGGAGAGGGGTTTTCTACCCAAAGAAAGCAACGTCTTCTTGAAGTGACTGCTTTTATATTTCTGCTGTTTCTTTTTTCCTTCCTGTGACCTTATGCTACTGCTGCTACACATCAGTCATCGTTATCCGCTGTGGCTTTTTTGCAGTGTTCTTGAACAAAGTCTTTCTTGTTCCCTTTGCCATTTCATTCTGCAGTGATGATGATCGCACGGGGTCTGGCAGGGATGCTACAGCATGACATGAGACATTATTTGAGTGTCCTAGAACCTGCCCTTTTCAGGCCAGGTCTTCAAAATTTCTCTTGAATAAAGGGACACATTTGTGATGATGTGATATTGGTATGTCTTTGGAAAAATGGATGTTTCTCATTCCCTTGTAATCCCTGTATGATACCTCAGAAACATATAAAATCTCCAAAAATCTATGAGTCTCACATCTTATACTCATCATAGTAATAGATACATGGTTCCCTAGACAAAATACCTCTATCGTGTACATTTTAAATTAAAAGACTTCTGCACCAGGGAAGTTATCATTATCCAAGATAAAATATAGAGACAAGTACATACCAGCATGAATTTAATGGGAAAAGCCTGCAGATTTGCCTCCTGTTGTTCACAGTATCATTGTAAACCCCCAGAGAATTAGGAATAAGCCTACTTCTACTCAAAATACAACAAAATAGAAATGTTCCTCTTAAGTCATTTTACAGGGAAAAATACTTTATCAACCCAAAACCACTATGATTCTGGAAGTAGCAATAGCATCTGGGTTATTTTTCTTACCTGATCTGCTACCTATGCTTCTTTTCCCCAAGCTGCTTATATTTCAGTCCTACATCGGCTCTTTTACAAAGAATCTGTAGACCTGCCAGCAATTCAGTAATTAAACCAACAACTATTTCTCATCAAAAGGAAAAACACTACCTGGAAAGGAAGATATAGAGAATTATTAATATTTTTAATCAATGTTTTTATTATTGGATTGCTACCCCTGTGCCTGGATTTCACATGACTTTGGAATAAGCCCAGGTACCAAACCAGCCAACTCAGAAACACTTCGTTTACACCAGTTTCAGAGGAAAGAGGTAAAAGGGAGAAATAGATGAAGAAATATAAACTCGCTATACATGAACCTGAGGATGTCCAGCCTTGTTGTAAATATACCTAAGCTATTCTAGCCCTGTATTGATAATCCTTGACTGAATCACGATACCATATTCCACCCGTTCCTAAGCAAGTCCCCACACTCATAGTTACGGAAACATATTTGAAATTGAATCCAAATGTCCTGAATAAATGAGGCTTTGATTGTGCTGTGCGAATGTCTAGGTTACTGGAGTGGCAGGAGAGAGACACACACACAGAGCAATGAAGAAGGGGAAAAAGAGTGTCTGCTGAGTCGCTATCACTAGCAACAAGGCTATGTTCTGTTTTCTGCAGAATTGGATGTAATGGGATTACATAGATCCTCTCAAGTGGAATACTTTATGCATCCTGAGATAGATCTTGCACTTCTCAAAACTGTCAAAAAGCATCTAGGCAAGCTGGAAAGCTAAGGACTTCTAAAGTAATAAAAATACCCAAATGCAACTTTTGCTAGGGAAATGAAAAGGAAAGTTTGGAGGGTTTTCATAGTAAAGCAAGTCCTCCTTAAATCTTTGGGATCCTCTAATTTTAAGTGTTTCTCAGAAAACTTTTGCCAATTCCTAGTTGGTAAAACAAAGAAAAACTCAAGGACTCTTCATGTAAAAGATATCAAAATTACTTAGGAGATGTCAAGGAAAAACAGTGTTCCAGATTTAGAATGCTTAGAGAAACCTGCAGGAAGGTTACTCAAAAACAAGTACTGCAAAAATAATATTTAGAAATAGATATGTCTTATAATTATAAAGAGACCTTTAGAGATTTTCTTTCTATCAGATTAGACTCCTTTTGTAAAACAATTATTTTATGTGCAAGCCCATACAAAACCTCAAAATATACTTTTTTTTTCTTTATTTTTTGCTTTCTTCACTTTCAATTTTACTGTCTAATGCCTCTTCATAAACAAATATCAGTGAATATGGAACTACTGCAAGACAAAAGAGAGAAAGAAATAGAGTTTTTTGTTGAGGTACTGAGGATTTGGTAAGGTAGTCATATACCAGGGTGATAAGAATGGCTGGATGCAGACAGTTTGAATTTCATTGTGTTTAAGCGCTTCCATTTTCATATGAAACAAGAAATTCAAACTCATACAAATGTTAAACAAAATGGTTCAAAACAGTAATTTCATCCAGAAACTAAATAAAAGCCAAATTGATTTTAAAATCTAAGCATGAAAATGTGGTTTAAGTCTGTGGCAACAATCAGAAATGTTAAGAGTTAATTTAGGAACGATCTCCTGCAGTAGCTTCATTGGATATCAATAAAAAGTTTGATTGCAGTTAAGAGTATAACAGATAACACGTCAGTTGTCAGATTATAAACCAAGCTAAGCACATATAAAATAAAGCATCAGCCATGTACATGTGATAATGAAAATAATCACAGCATTAAGTATAAGTACATCCAAATCCAATTAAAAGCTCCCCAATCTGCTAGTGATAGGGTAATAATTTTCAATCTGAGTCCCAGAACCTCACTAAAAACATTTCTTGCCGGTTGTGTTAAATGTCCAGAATTGAAGGGAAAAAACCATAACTATCTCAGTGAAACTTCCTTACGAACTTCCTTCATGGTGGCACCATCTAGACGGCACTCAATGGAATATTGTCTTAATATTAGTTTTGATTGAATGTATTACAAGTTCTGGCCTCTTTATTCTGCTTTCTTCATCCCTTGTGATTTCTACAGCTACTGGAGCAAAGTGATGCAGTTCTTTGGTCCAGTTTAAAAGGACATAAGCAATTTAAAAAGTACAAAAAAAAGCCAAGAGGTCACATGAGCTGAACAGCGTATAGGGTATTGGCTCCAGTTACTATTTAATATTTACACAATGATAACACCTGAAGACTGGAGTTGGCACTGGAGAGCCATTGTCCTAGATGCTGTACAAATACCGAATGATCCATCAGACCACAGATGAGCGTAAGATTTTGATTTTCTTTTTTCCCTGAATGGAAGCTGGCATTTTCTCAGGTAAGAGGTGGAACAATTGAAACTGGCTTTTGCAGTTTCTTGGAGTCTATCCATGTATGGTTATTGATGATCTTACAGGAGAATCTCTCAGATGTCTTCTCTGAACATCACTGGCTTTGAACACTCAGCAACTGACTTAACAATAGTCAGGCAATATACTACTTTTGTCCTTCCTAGTTATCCTCAGTCATGTTTGATCTCCATTCTAATTTTAATTATTTTTTTCAATCTCCCTCTCTGTCTCCACCAGACTTTAATCATCTTCAAGGACACCCCTCTAATTGAGAAAATCCCAATCATGTGTAAGTGTAATAAAATCATATTTACTGTTAATATACTGCACTAAGACTTTTATCAATGAATTACAAATAACATAGAACATAATAAGCACTGCAATTTAATGATGGATTTCTGTTTTTCTGAGTACAGGAGCTGTTTTAAAGGCATTCATCTTAGATATCTTGGAACACATAATATTTACATTGATTATGAAAATGTATCCCTAGTGTGATGTGCATAGGACCCATAAAAGCATTTTCAACGTACCTGAACACCACATATGTAAACTAAGAGGAGATCAATTATTTTTTTTTCCCCTTTCTAAGTTTATGAAATTCAGAGGAAAAAAAAGATAGTCAAAACAAGAAAAACAAAGCTTAAGCAGTTGATAGGTTGAGTTCAGTGTTTAACTGTCCTAGAAAACCAGAATAAAATGGACAGTAACCAGAGAAGCAACCAGGGTCTTTATGCTTATGGTACCTTTAATACAGAGAGCCCATATCCACTCCAAATAAAAAAAAAGTAATAATTAGGACAATAGTCTGTTCTTTCTGCTCACAATAGCGGCACCACAAGTGGTAAAGGAACAGGGAGAAACTACATTACATGCCAAGCAAATTTAGAATCTTACGGCATCCTTCCCAGACATGCATTGTCTTCAAATAACTGGCTGAAATGGTATAACCCTACACACCAGTTTGTACATCTGTGCCCTTCCTATTTTAGAGCAAAACGTGCCCCTGCAATTCAAACTGTTCTGTAACGCAAAGCAACTGGCCCTCATTAACATGCAAACACATGCACAAATCAACACGTGGAATGTGTAATTTCCAGGGCAGAATTTCTTTGAATCTCTTCTACGATTGTTCCTGCCTGCTTTTCGGGATTCTCACAGGGGAATTGTCAGTCCCTACCCAGCGCTGAAACTCAGCAGCTGACCTCCCAACAGACCGCTCCTCTTCTTGCTAATTATTCTCTACACCTGGTACATCAAGTTCTTTCTCCTAGGAGAGACTTCTATTCCTGCTCCCACCTCTTCTTGGCTGTTTTAAGGAAATTTTCCCATTTTAAAATTTGTGAGCGTTCCAGTGTGGAAGGCTGCACAATGCTGTAGGTCCGTTTACTTTAATTTTCTCTTAACTACGTGGCTTCATTAAAAGCAAACAAAAATCCAAGCCTTATTAAACCCAAAGGAAAGAAGTTATTTCCATTTGCTTCTCTGAGCTTTGGACTGGGTTCCTCAAAAATATTAGTCTCTTTCTCAGTCTATTTGGTGGGTTTTTCTTTGAAGGGTTAGTGTTGTAAAAGGGGTCTAATTCTAAACTCTGTCCATTTTTACCTCACAATCCTGTACACATTTTTCTCAATATTCACATATTTGAAAGCTGTTAAGTCAATATTGCATGTTATTTCTTTTATAATGAGAAGGTATGCACATAGCATGCAAAACCTATGAGATACCAGTCACTATTTACCTGTTTTATCTAAAATAAATCACCTTATTCGTTCCAAAAGAACATGTTTAAAGCGTGGATCTCTTAAACTGAGCAGCTGATGAAATGAATGTATTTAATACTAATGGATTTAACTAACTAAGCAACCACTGTGGTGTTCTTAGCCTTCTTAATGCGTTTCTATATCAGATGTCACTAATGGAATTTAGTGGATTTAATTCTCTCCTGCTTAAAAGCTTTTATTTATAATGGGTTTTCTGGGTATTAACATTGTAAATTTAAATTATAGTAATTAGGGAAGTTTACTTTAATGTCCCATGAGCTCTATTGTTGTTCTTTAATAACGCAACTCCTTTTTGAGGGCTTCCCCCGACTCCCCACTGTGCAAAGTAATACAAGAACAAAACCTGATCACATTCAATGACCACCCAGAAACTTTCTTTTTACAGTTATTAAAACACAAAATAAGATAGGAAAATAAGCCAGCCTTACCTATCGTATAGCAGTTAAATACCACAGGACTATACTTCTCTGAAATTCAAAGGTTACCTAAGGCAGTGAAGAACCCCTTGCCATGCTTTATTTGACAGGTGCAAACAATCTGGGTGACTTGTTAGAGCTGGAAGAATTAAAGAGTTGAGGAATTGGACGATGGAGAATAACACTACAGTCGAGAAGCCTATATATTAGACCCCTAGGGAAATTATTTGAGAATGTCAGCATTTGTTGAAATTGAGCACTCATCAAAGGTAAATACACGTGCTCTTTAGAAATACTGTCCGATCCACAGAAAATTTATTTGTGCATTATCCTCAGAGGGACCTACTGTGTCAGAGCAGTGTAGCGAGGAGTTGATAACAGAAGGCAGACCAAAGAAACCACCATGTCCCTCCATTCCACTATTCCTACTGCGCTACGGAAACACCCAAGCTTTTCTTAATTTAGCTTAAACACTCAAAGTAATTTTTTGCTGTATATAGGCTTAAAAATGAAAATTAAATACATTTCCATCTTCTTACCTGTTCCAATTTCTTAACACAACGTGAATCTTGTCACCTGTACTTGTGTGGCTTTCAACGTCGCTTTCTTCGCAACAATACCCCTGTATGAAAGGGAATATAGCGAACTTCATTTCTCCAACTTAGCATTTGCTTGGAAAATCTAGTATCTCTAATTATAAGCATTATATTTAGAAAGTATCCTAAAAAGTTGACAAACTCAATTAAAATAGAGTGGTAAAGAAACACACAACTGAACCGTATCCTTAAATCATTCCACTACATCTAAGGAAGCAGCTAGAGAATTCAGCTTAGACATCCCCAGAGGCATATGAGCAATACTGGTTTTACCTGAGGAACATTGTTGCGTAGGCATTTTAACCTCCTAAGAAAGAGCTCAACTAAGTGTTTAAGAGCTTTATACAAGAACTTTGGATGACAAAATAGTCTACCTTATCTTTGCACAACCTGTAGCAGCTCACTCCTGCTTCACAGCATCCCCCACTACTCACTCAGACTATTACAACTAGAACAGCTTTTCAGGTGCTGCTGTTTATTACTTATTAGATAAGGAAACTCGGTGCCAATTAGCCAATTATTTTAACAAACCAACTTATGTGCCAGTTCTGCAGCCAGCCAAATAGATGCCACAACTCTCATTCCAATAACAACAAACCGCAGGTTCACCCCAGCACATATTCATAACTCTCGCTCTTGTGTTTCATAAAATAACATAAGGATAAAACAGTTGACCTACTGAGCATCTTGTTGCTAGTGGTATCGCTTTTTCTGAGTACTGTTTATGTGTTGATTTGCACAATTATCTCTTGAATTAAGGGCCTAGAAATGAGATTATTAAGATTAATCTTTTGCCTCCCTATGTTCTTACTGTAGCAGTGTTAGCAGCAAAGGGATCTTCATGCGGCTTTTCCAGTCGCCATAAGCTCTTGACATATTGAGTTCACCTAAGCATTAGCAGCAGTTGCTTTTTTTGGCAATTTCTTTCACTGACAGAGATTTCTTCTCTGAAAAAAACAGATAAATTTCAAGAGGGTTTCCTAAACAGGCTTTGGCCTGCATAGGGATTAATCAGAAATTATATGATACTGTTTCCTAAGTGAGAATGGGTGCAAATTTCTATAATGAGCTTGAAGGCAGTAACAATGTATATTCTAGTTTTGTGGACATCTAGATAATTCATCTCAAATCAGTTCAAGGAAGCAATACATATGGGCAAACCCAGAGTAGGAAGATTAGAATTTGTAATTTTTGAAGTACATGACTTTGAGTTAATTTAGATAACCACTGGGTTAAAATGAATCCAGTTATCTATTTCTTCTGCTGCTCCCAAATGCAGATTTGTTCTTCTGCCCTGACATCTAAAAAAGATTATATTTCATGATGTGCTTTCCACTGCAATATGATTAGGTTTTGTGCATTATCAGTAAGTGAGAAGAGAGAGATTCATTCTGGTTGTGGTGACCAGCTGGGGAACCTGTTTCTCCCATAATGCTGGCAGGACTCATTACTGCATTTTGGAGAACTGAGTCAGTGACAGAGCTCAGGTACGTCAGTGCTTTGGCCAGGAAACCTTGGTGGATGATCCCAATTCAAAAGATATCCTGTGCTGTTGTTTTTATAAGCTGCAGATATTACTCAGTTTTGAAAGGCAGTCAAAGAAACAGTGGGAGGAAAAATTGAGTGAGAATAACAGACTGGGAAAAATCACTTATTATCAGATATAATTTGGTAAACACATACATAATTATGGAAAACTCCTGTACTATAAGTGAAGGGAACCAGTGCCAAACCAGGTACAGTGGGTAATGATGTGACACAAGATTGTGTGCATTCACACTTACACAGGTGACGCAAGACCTTTTTTTGGCATTGTTTCAAATAATTCAGCAATACTTTTGACAAGGTTCAGCCTGTCAGTCGTATTGGAACAAGATTTTGGTACTGATGATACTTATTTCTGTAAATGCGCAAGGTTTAATCAAATGTAATACAATGGTACTGTACTAGTTACCAGCACTGGCTACAGTGGGGCGTAAAATAAAGTTTAGTTTTGAGTAAGCTTTCTTCACAGAAACAGTTTTGCCTGCAAAGACGATTATAGTGTTCTGGTTTTGGAAAGAGATAAGGAACTTACAGCCTAACAAATCTCCCTTCCCATAATTCCCACTCGTTAATTCATCAGGAGCTTGATCTTCCCTATCATCGCCTGCACAGCACTGCATTTCACACACAGGTAACACCAGTTCCTCCCTGAGGGAGTTCGTAACAGCAGGTACCTCCCAAATGCATTGTCCTGTAGTCATTTGAGGAAGTGAAGTTACAGATCTATTTAGTAACCTCCAATAGGAAAGTGCAAACATTTCTGTGCATGCAAAGGGCATTGTCAAAATTGCCTTTTAGGGAAGGAATGCGCTGATGAATGTAATCAAAAGGTTATCACACAGAGAAGTAAAGCCTACCATATGGCAAAAATCAGGAGATGCATGGGCTGTTTCTACACGAGAGAACAGCCTTTAGGCACAGGTAACAAAATAAACACGCAGCAAAACCAATCAGAAGCAGAAAGGAAAAAGAGCTGTGAGTGAGTTGGAAGAAGCTCTTCAAGTATGCACAGCAAGAAATCAAAGGAGAAAAATGAGTTATCAGTCACCACAGAAAGGCAGCTTCTAGTCTAGGCAAAAAAACCCCTACGTAAAGCAATTTACTATAAAATACAGGTTTGATTGACTTACTAAATTAAAATGCTTTTCTCTGGCAGCTCAAGAGATTTAAATCAAACAAAAAGAAATGGAAAAAAAAAAAAACACCTCAGGAAAAACTCTATTTGTTTTTTCACTGTGTTTGTGGTAGCTTCTAATTTAAATGAGTTTCTTTGTCAGCTCCGTGGTAGCAATCTCCTCGTGGCATTCATCAAGCTAACAGAGTGAAAATACACGTGAGGAAGACTTCTATTACTACAGTACTGCAATACTAATGATCATGGTAAACTATATGTGCTACCCAATTACAGATGTTCCCACATGATTAGACCCCCCCCAGCTGTCTTACACGATGTGTTCTGAAACGTTTCCACCTTGGGAAAACAATTAACTTTTCCGGATGCATTAGTATGCAATATGCAATAGATGTATTACCAAGAATGAAGAAACTGTGTCCCAAATTCAATTTATTACTGATGTGTCAATCCATTTCCATATGTCACTGATATCACACATCGAAGAATATTACCCAGTGAACAGACAAGTTACTGATCCTGTAAATATGCTTCTTTCCTGCCGAACACACATATTTTTGCTGTCATAGAATTGTCATGGACATCTATGCACTGTACCACTATATTTAAGTGGTTAGGTTCAAAAATTAATATTATTGCTACAGTAAAAAAAGGTTTTGTTTATCTCATTACTTTGCATGTATGCCTGATAAAAACTGAACTCTTCACATCATGAAGCCTTATTTAAGTAAAAAGTAGCCACCTCAGCTATACTGTTTATGTTCCTTCTAACATGACTGGGCACGTGTAGGACATGTCCACAAGGTGAGCAATGTCATTCAGTTTTTAATTACTAGGGGTGGGTGATAGGAATTTCCCTCTGGAGTATCCTGCACGTCTCATTGCCGGAAGAAGAATTCTAGATCAGCTAGTGTAGGCTACTTTGGAATATCTAATATTGCTTTTATTATCTTTACTTATATGGGTCTGCAAATTTTGGCAATCATCACATCCGCAATATTTTCACGATTAAAGGAAATTCTTATGAATTCTTTTTGTGTTTTTTTAAGAACATAATCTGCAAAAACAACATACATCCTATTCGTTAAATAAAATAATTCTTAAGCATTACTATTAATACTGTGAGAAAATTATTTCAATATTGCAAAGTCCTTCTTTTACAGAAGTAGCTGGAACGAAGATTTTCAAAATAAAATTAATATCTAAGGACCCATATATTTATAAAACTACACTAATGCTTCAACAGACGACCATGTTAGTTATGAAACAGTATGTTGGTGATAATGCAAAATGCCACAATATGCAGGGAGTATAAATAGCAACTTACTAGCTCGATATAAAAATAAACCAAAAAATATAAAGAACTAACACTTTGGCTTCTGCATGTGTGTCTATGGAGGTATAGTCTATACCTTCCTTTTTAGCCCTCACAACCACATGCAGATTTTTCATTAATAGCACAAACAAAAAGCAAGTGCAAGTCTGAGCAATTATATTTCATAGGCTTCCTGCAGATGATGCTGAACGAGACAAATATATGTTTATATCTGCGTGAAAATGTTATACAGTTATGACTTATCTGAAGTTAGCTAGAAATATATATTATTTTATTTCAAGTTGTACAATAAGCTAACGCAGCAGTTGGTGAATTTTTTCACTTCATTAAAGACACAAAGTGGATATTCTGCCTGGCTGCGCTAAAACTGTGTATCTTGTAACGTTGTCAGTGGCAGAGTTATAGGCAGTACAACCTTCCAACCATAAACCTTAGGGACCAAGACTCCACTCCAGCTAATGCTTTTCCTTTAATATCACAAGAATCTGTACAAAACTGCCGGAGTATCAAAAAAAAAATGAAATAACTAGTCATAGTTTTTAAACCATTGACTGAAGTAGTTAGTTTTGTTAGAATATTTATCTGTCTGCTGAAAACAAAGCAAGATAGCACTGGCGTGTTTCCATTTAGATAGAACTTGGTATGCTTCTGCATGATCTAATTGTTTGTCTGCATGGCAAGGTAGGGAAGGTATTTTGATACACATAGCAAGCATTGAAAGTACAGACTCAATTTCCTAAATCTCTTTTTCTGTTTCTCTTTTCCCCTATTCCATGAGTGGTGACAGTCATAATTACTATTGGCTAAACCTATTCCTAGGTGCTACCAGTGAGACTAGTGATTCAAAGAGAAGAGAGCATACAGCTCTAAGGAACTACCAGGACAGCAGAGTGCATGGAAAAGGAGCAGAGGATGAGTAGATGGTGGCAGGGAAGCATTATCATGACAGCTGAAAGGAACAGGCCAAGCAAATTAAAGAAAAGGGGAAAAAAAAAAAAAAAAAAAGAAAAAAAGACAGAAAAAGACAGTGACTTGAAAAAAAATTAGTGAAGGTGTAAACAATGTGTATTTGTCACATAAAATCCAGTTAAAGTTACAGATCTTCCTCGCATCACGTGAAAACTGTTGCTGGGATGCCACAGGGATGCTTCACTCATTATTAGGAGAGAGAGAGCAGATTTCATAATATCTTTCTTTATAACCGATAGAAACCAAAAATACTTTTACATTAAATTATTGCCCCAAGCATGAAGAAAGGCTGAAAGCATGCAACTTTACTATCCTAACTTTTGGAGACAGAACAACTCATGACCTCTTCCAAATTGGATCTATTACCTGTGTTTCATGGTTCTTTCCTTAGCTATTTCGCCTTAATGGAAGGAGGAGCAGCTGAGGGAACTGAGGTTTGGTAGGGAGGAGGGACCTTGTTGCTCTCTACAACTACTTGAAAGGAGGTTGTAGCAAGGTGGGCGCTGATCTCTTCTCCGAGGTAACAAGTGATGGGATGAGAGGAAACAGCCTCAAGTTGAATCAGAGGGGCTGTAAACTGGATGTTAGGAAATATTAATTCACTGAAAGGTTTGTCAAGCATTAGCCCAGGCTGCCCAGGGAAGTGGTTGATTCATCATCCCTGCAGGTATTTAAAAGATATGTAGATGCAGTCCTTAGGGACATGGTTTGGTGGTGGACTTGGCAGTGTTACGCTTATGGCTGAACTCAATGATTGTAAAGGTCTTTTCCATCCTAAATGATTCTGTGATGAATCTACCTTCATTTCAGGCTTACCAGGGGTTTGGATTTTCTGTAGAAAAAATATTTACACATAGTTCTTCCCCTGAGAACACACAAGTGGCTATTTTGACCTACCATTTCTGTCCAGATTTCTAAATACTCAGGAAGTGATGAAAAACATCACTTACTTAAAACTGCTTAAAACTACTCAAAAATATGCCACCTCCAGATTTGAGAGCTCCACTCTGCATTTTGCTTCAACAGTTCCACCCCTACAGGTGCATCCGTGCGTTGCACAGTTTGGTGCGTGCTGTCTTTCCCCTAAAACATCACTCGTCTCTTCCCGCTAATGAAGAAACCATACTTGGACAAGTAGACTCCTGACTGAACAGCAGTAGGTGCTGTTCACCAATATTGTCACTCCAAGGTTTTCAAAATTTGGCCTAGCGGTGCTCAGTTAACCCATGTGGTTACTGCCAAAGTCAGCACTGTCACAATCTGAATTCACCAAGACCTTCATTTGCTTGTCTGTACTCCAAAGCTACTGGAAGCTGTTAGGTTTTTCTCCATGGGAGGCCACACACCCAGCCAGCCACCATACATCTTCCCATGCATGGAGTACTTTCAGCCACTGGAAGTTTTTTTTCTGATAAAATTAAGTGTTAAGCCTCATTTTTTCAAAGTCATTCTACTCAAGGAGATTTTAATTTCAGAAAGGATTAAACAGCTAGAATAGTGAATCACTCTGAAAATATGTCTATCTTTTTCCAAAAATGATTTTGGAAGCCACACTGGCTATTGCACCTTCAGCAGTTCCTTTGTTGTTGGGACGACTGTCTGAGACCACTATCTCTGTCTGCATGAAACAGCAGTTTGCTGTAGAAGTCAACAGGGCTCCTTGTGCAGAAAGGAATTCTGTCACGTGAATAAATAGATCTGATACAACTATTGCTTCATTTGCCTGTATTTTCATACTGTCTATGCTCATTTTGTTGTTACTGAATATGTCTAAAGTTGCAACAAGATCCTTTAAAAAGGGAAAAACTTATTATTTTATCCAAAAACTAAAGCCGGTTGCTGAAAAAAATTATTTTTTATGATTTTTAAATAATATATCTTGCAAAGTAGTATGTTGGCTTAACACTCTTCTTTAGAAAAACATTTTATTTCTGATTTTAGTGAAGTTAGTTCAGCTTACCAGGAGGACCTGAAGGCCCCTCAAGACAAGTTCAGTTTTTTAAGCATCTAGAACTATAAATTTTTAAATTGAATTTTCCCTTCTTCCTAAATGAAAATACTGATCTAAACACTCAAAATACTAGCTGATGTCTGCCCATCATTTTTCTCTACCAGACTTCCTAGAAAAATCAAGAATATTTCTACTAGACCATGCATATACCATCTTCGGAAACAAACTGGAAAGTTAGAAGGAATGTGCAAAGGTTGTACTGCATGTAATGAGGAGAGAAAAAGCTGATAAAATGGTCAGTATGTAGCTATCTTTTTGCTGGCTCGAATAAACTGTAGCTTCTTTATCATCTTTAAAATTTTGCTGTGTTCTTAGACAAATGGAAATCTTGATAATGTGCAATTCAGTCATAATCATGCCATTTCAAAAGCCCAGCAGGGCAGTATTTGAAGCCTCCCAAGTAAGAAAAGGATTACACATTCACATAGATTTTCATCAGGCAAAACGATGAGAAAAAAAATTGTTCGAGTCCTAAATATGGCTCATTGCATTTTTCTTTTCATTATGCTTTGAAGTTATCTATTACAGTGCTTGCCACCCTCCCTATGAGAAATGAACAATATACGCATTCATCATGCATGGAGCTAGAAATTAAGACAGAATAAATACAATGCCATGAAGAAAGCAGCAAGCTGCTAGAACATAAAACACTAACGCAGGCGTTTACGTTCTTCTGTGGAAGAACTGATATCGTGTTATTTTGATCCATTACCTTGTATAGGGTAATCAAATTCATTAGTTCCGGAATATCTAGCACTGGCTACAGGAAGTGTCAATACAAAACCAGAGCTTTAATTAATGAAGAGGAAAGTGATCACCATCGTCAAATCAGACGCCTATCAGCATGGCAGTAAGATGAGTACTCCAGAACTGACTTCTATTTCTCCCACTAAACCAAAACTCAAGGCGCCATTGAAGCTGTTTGTAAGGGCCTCTTCAAAGTGGTTTTACCGCAGATGTGACACCGACAGGATGAAGCGATCATGCCGCTATTTAGCTTATTGAATTAATCAACTTTCAAATAGGCTGCTTCCAGGGCTGCTGGACACTCAGAATTAAACCTAGGTGAACTTAGGCTTGACATTAGGAAGAAGTTCTTTACTGAGAGGGTGGTTGGCCATTGGAATGCGCTGCCCGGGGAGGTGGTGGAGTCACCACCGTCCCTGGAGGTGTTTAAGGAGAGATTGGATGAGGCTCTTAGTGACACGGTGTAATTGACAAGTACGAGTAGGTGTAGGTGTTGGGTCATAGGTTGGACTCGATGATCTCAAAGGTCTTTTCCAACCTTATGATACTGTGATACTGTGTGAAATTCAGATGCTGATGTCCTCTCATTTCCTAGACATTACTTGAAAGACTTTTGAGGGAGAGATGATTTGATCTTTTAAGCTTTGCTAAAGGTGTTTTGCACAGACTTGTACTGCTTTTTAAATTTATAGAGAATTTTAAAATTATAATTATTATTTCAAGGCTCTATTAAAGTAAACAAGAACTTAGGGATAAGTAACATTTTTAATATATATATTAATGTTATTATAACAATGTCATTGTGTACCTTAAAGGAAACCAAAACGTATAGTATGTTCGCAATTATTTTACGTGATTATTCTTTCAGAAAAAAAATTGACCAAAAAATGTTCTTTCATATTTCCATTCCAGTTTAAATGTAGTTATTAGCTTCTTCTTTCATCAGCTGCATCAAATATTTTTGTGTTGCATACACAATCAGCTAGCATTTACTGAAGAGAATTTAAAGAAGACAGACATGCCAAAATGTCTGTATCTTTATGGGTAGGGGCTTTAATAGCGTATGTAACCAGATAATTGGAAAAGAGCTGCCAAACACTCTGCCCTGGGGATGCTATAGAACAGCAACTAGCAATAAACTGAGTCACCATCAACTGACCTCAGTCCCTTAAACATACAAATTACCATATGAGCACTGTCATAATACTGATCCAAATTTAAGAATAAATGTGTTAAATCCACACTATATTTGACAACAGATCAAAGAAATCTCCGGAACATAGAATTAATTAATTGTGTCCCTCTAAAAAAAAATATTGCATGAACTAGCAAACTTCTCAATTTTTTATTTTCTTCATTTTCCACTCCAAAAACTTTAAATGTTGATTCTATTTATTATTTTAGTAATTCCTGTTGTCCATTTCAGTATACTCTCTAGTAGATTTATGTTAACTACATGAAAGCAAGATGAAAGCTTTTATTAACCGGTCTGTGCTTTTACGGATTGTTCTAACTCAATATCGATTCAGTAATCAGCCACCAAATCCTCCTCATTGTTTTCTTATGTAGTTTTATATGCATTTATTTCCCATCGACTATTCACAGCTTTGGTGGGCAGTGCAGTAGTTCACTATATGATTTATAACCACATATGCTATGCTGAACTTGAACAAAGTAGCCCAGTAATGAAACCACATTGCAAACCCCAAATCCTGAAATTCTTCCTCTGCACCCATCTATAGCTTTCCCTTCTTAAAATACAAAATCAAGACTCCTCGATAGGAGAAGGGAGAACAGGTAAATTTAGAATTCCACTTCCTTGTTATGCTATCACGGCACATTGCACAAACCTTACCTTCTCCTATCGAAATTATTCCGGTTTGGGAGTTCTTTCGGGACAGAATAAGTTGAACAAAAAGTAACAGTGCCGCAGTAAATTTGTCCTTGCTCTCATTGAGGTACATTGAGATACCATTGCATACGTCACTTTTAGGTCATCATTGAAATCGATATGCTTTTCCTAATTTTATGCTGTTTGAGGTCCCTGTTAGATTAATGATACTCAATAGACAAGGTCACTGTTATCAATACTTGCTTGGATGTTTTCCCTATTTAAATTCAGGGATAAAGCACACACCCTATCCTAAATAACTTGACACAAAGGTGAAGAAGTGTTTCATTGTTAGTTTCTTGTATTACATCCTTGGCAAAATTGTCTCTTTGAGTCTAATACTAATCATACTAATACTATGATTTTGGAAAATACACTAGCGGAAAGTTATCACTTTTTTAAATTTTATAAAAGCCCCCTCCCATCTGAAATGACCTGCCTTTCTATAATTTTCTTCCTTTTAATTCCTATTCTGCCTCACTCACATGTGTAGGAGGGAACATCCACACCTTGGAAATATCTTTTCTTAAAAGAGAGAAAAATAAGAGGCTGGGTTTTGAATGTTTTGTTAATGAAAACTATCTGTTAAATGTAGTGATTTTTTTTTCAGATATTACTTCTCCATAGCAATTAATAAAATTAAATTTCATAATGACACCCACACCAAACACTGGTTTACTTTAACTCATTTTAACTGCTTAACTATCACGATCCAGTAATATTTTTAAAAATATTTTAATCATCTTTTTTTCCCTTTGCTATTATGCCCTTTTTTAGTTTTCCTGGCTACTGCTATAAAGAACTAGTAATACTACAAAGATATTAAAGATTTTTTTGTAGCTTTTCCTTAAGCAGTAAATGATGTTACCTCATAACCTTCTTATTAAGAAGATTTGTGACCTTATTTCCTCAAGTCCAAACTGCAGATAATTTTCATAAGCATCTGAAGTATATATGAGTTATCCCTTATTAAACATTTTTTCCGCTTACATTCTTAAGTTTATTTTTTATTTATTTTTGAAATACGAAGCCCATTTTCTTCTATCTAAAAAAGCCTACATGACATATATTACAGTTTTTTAACAACTTTTTCTCCAGAAGCTTGGCATTTTGTAAGATTCAAAAAACTAAATCCTTTGTTGCTGTAGATCAGGTTGCTTTTACCTGGAGTAAACAGATTTTGTCAATTTATATCAGGCTAAAAGATCTCACTGTCATATTTTAACATTTCTTTTCAACAGGAAAAAAAAGAAAAATACATTTTTATAACATTTATATTATATGAATGTAGCTTCTACACAAAATGAATATACTGCTGAGATTGACAGAATTGGGTTGGTTTTAGAGAAGATTCAAAACAAAATCACTGCAACAACTTAAAATCAGCAACAACGCAGAATGGTTTCCCTCTTTTTCTCTAGAGGGTTTTCCGTTATCTTTAAAATCAATGGCAGATGCTTTACTATTTAGAAAAATCCTTTGTGACGTGAACACCACAGGCTTGTCACACAGTCCAAAGCTCTCTGTTTTAAGCAGGGGAAGCATGTGTGGCTCATTTATTTCCACCTGCCACATAAACCACTCTCCTACTGGGTAAATTAGGAGTTCCTAAAACCGCTGTATTATTGATGGCAGAATAATAATTTAGAGTCATTTACATAACTCATGGTTCTGTCTTGTAAATTACGCGTCACTGAAATGCCTAGCTCTGAAGCTGCAGTCAGGGAAGCCCGTCAGTTACGACTGTGAA
This sequence comes from Neomorphus geoffroyi, assembly GCA_033558235.1. Taxonomy (NCBI): domain Eukaryota; kingdom Metazoa; phylum Chordata; class Aves; order Cuculiformes; family Neomorphidae; genus Neomorphus; species Neomorphus geoffroyi. The sequence goes on along the minus strand of JAUMJM010000033.1, from coordinate 16,034,115 downwards.
TCTTGGCTCCCTTGACACCAAAGATGCTGTTACTTCCCTCAAATTGCCTTTTAATTGGTGGGTAATGTTTGAGTATGCATAATGCTTGAATTTCAGTGCAAAAGAAAGTGTAGTCATGTATTTACTGCCACTGGATGTTTTCTATTAAGGGCTCTGTAATATGTCTATGCCTCTTTCTAAACTCATTATATATATATATACACACATATATATATAAAAGATGTGCTTAGTCTTTTCCAGGAGAACAGGCCTTCATCTCCAATAATGGTTGCTTGGGAAGACAAACTCCAAACATCCCTCCCTTCACCTCCTTCTCTGAGTTTTTATTGCTGAGCACAAAGCCATATGGCCTGGGGTATCCCTTCAGTCAGTTGGGGTCAGCTGCTCTGCCTGTGACCCCTCCCAGCATCTTGTGAGCCCCAATCTGGAGAAGCATCATGAGGACTGGGAAAAGCATATGTCTCCCAGGAGCCAAGGATCTCATCTCTCTAACACTTCTCTGGCTAAACTACTCAGGCCAGTCTATCGCTGCACAGAAAAATGGGAGTGAGAAAGCTGCACACACCAAAGTTAAATACTCTAGAAGAAGGGTGAGGTCAAAAGCGTCTCCCAACCATTTCCAAGACTACTCTAGCTCCATGTTCCAACAGACATGGCTTCCCACCAGGGACCCAGAAAAATCATTTCAGTTTTTAGTTGTACCTTGCTAAATGCTACATATTATTTTCTAAACTGTTGCTATATCTCATTAATACGTTGGGTCACAGGTTGGACTCAATGATCTCAAAGGTCTTTTCCAGCCTTATGATACTGTGATACTGTTCTAGCATGTGCCTTGCTTCTTCTCAAGGAGATCTGTAGTCCATGGAATATCTACTTGTCAATGTAAGGAAGATTTACTGAAATAAATATGAGTCAGTTCTTTCATCTCCATACAGCTTGTCTGCTTAACACAGCTAATACAGAACGCTGGAATACATTGACTTAATTTGCACTCGACAAAATACAAATACGTATGATTATGTTTGACTGTATTATGTTGCTAATCAATGTATTCAAGATGGCTACATGCATATTATAATAAACTCCTATTTATTATGTACGTGCATGAACTGTATTAAGTCAATACATTGCCTAATTGTGTAGGCAGCAACTAATCTTCCCTGTTATTACACAGGTTGCTACAGTTTAGTATAATATAAATAGCTTTTACTTTGAATCTTTCTGTACTATGATAGATTAACAAAACACAACAATCCCATGAAAGACATCAGTGCACTGGGATTAATTTGCTAAACTAATATTTTTCCTCTTATTAGAAAAACATTTCATTAACATTTAAATACCTTGTTTCATCTGAATATCAGAATGCTGTTGTAGTTACTAATTTTTTCTGCATTTGTCAGATTTGACTCTTAACAAATATCAGTTCATTTTTACAAAAACCTAACTGTAGCAATTAGTATTATAAAGATAAGAATATTACATTCCTCAGGAGAAGCTGAGGCATATTATGTTAATTTGTTTGTCTGTCTCTATATAGGGACACTTGCCTTTAATTAAGTAGATAAGGCAAGTTTTAATGCACACATTCTGAAGTATGAAATTTGTGATTTAGCTTAATAAGAGAAATTTTGATGCTCAGCACATCCTCATTAGCACTGTTATTTAGTTCAGAATCTGTAATAACTCATCTTTTTAAGTGACAATCTTCATACAATCTGCTTATATTCCCTGAAACATTAGTCCACGACAGGAATTTAATCCCTTTTCAGAAAGTGAATGTAAGCTCTACGTGTCAGCTAAGTCTCAAGCCTGCGAGCACAGATGTACATAAATTTTGAGTTGGATTTTGGAAGCGGAAGGAACATAACCCATATTTTATGCAGAGAAAAGAAAGTATAGTTAAGGTACTGTCATTTTCGTCCTCAAAATAAAAACTCTCGATTCTCAGCACAACTATGAAGTTTGAATAAAGCTCTAAACTAATTCCAGTTCCAGAGTGACTTAATTAGTCCTACTGATAGTATCTCGCACCATATAGCATGGAGAAGCCCTCTGCTACAAAACCAATACCAAAAAAACTGCACTCCAAATGCTGAGAGAAACAAGAAAGAAACAATGATGAAAATTGTGACAGAATATGTCTGCACACATCATTTTAAACAAGCATCATATAGGGTGGGGAAATGTTACTTGAAATGACGGACCTGGAAATGAAGCAAATGCTATTACTGTGGTGTTACAGCTATGCGGCATCTGACAGCTGAGTTCAGTCCTGGAGAACTAGTGATGCTCCAAGCAGTGGAGGGACCATCCATAAAATGCAGGATCCCATCTTGCAAGTGGAATTAATGAGGAATAGACCTCTCATCAGCACAAGCAGAACATAGGCGTGCAAGCTCAGACAGAAAAACGCCAGTAAGCCAGACACTGAGAGGTAAAACAAAATGTAGGCATTCTGGTGTGGAGAACACAAGCAAGATAGAAGGAAAGCACAGTAACAGACAGGATTTGAGCCGTACATCCGAATCCTGCTACTGTCTCAGGAGGAAAAGGTAGAAACACACATTATTTAGATTACAGAGGCAGCCAATTAAGAGAAAACCACTTATGGTGTGGCTCAAATAAATCTAATGAGAGAAAGTACATGAACTTCAGGAAGAAGTCACCCTTCCCCTTATTGTGTCATGAGGGGAACAACCGATTTAATTCCAGCTGGATTCCAGCAGCACAGATGAAGTGCAACACAGGATAAGTAATATGACAAGTCCTCATTATCTCCAGCCAAATCAGTTGGAAAATTGTCAAACTCCACATTATTAATGCAAAAATGTTCTAAAAAACCCAAGAGACGTCAATGCTAGTTGTTTACTATGGCACATCGGAGTGCCTTCTATTATTATGTCATTGGAAAATACAGCCTAGAAACTGACTGTCACACACTAGCTTAGTTTTGATGTGACAAAAGAGCAAACATAGACACTATTAGCTTTGTGTAATGTTCTCATTGACTTCAAAGGCAACTTTAAATACGTAGAAATCCACATGTATAGGCCACGGAACTACTAAAATGCACAGTTTCATGACTACTTATAGACTTACCAGAGAGAAAACTAGCAAACTTACAAAGCAGTGAGAGCTTCATGCTATTTATTCCACTTAAAAATACATAGGCAGATTCATTAAATAAAAATATTGGAATATTACAGGGATCTATGCAAATCTAAAACTATTGACAACAAAAATCACAGCCTGCTACCACAAACTGCAACTTTATTACCAGTTTGAACCTGCCCACTGTTTTTGTGGTCAAGAATGAGATTTTGCACATAGAATGATGGGTTCTGCCCAGAAGTAATCGGTGGTTGCAAATGTTACAGGCAGAGTACATGATCCAGAATATATTATCAGGGACAGCAGAACAGAATAAAAAACAAGTCCAAGACTGTTGTTCATTGACATGCTATCTAATATTTGTATTTCAAATGGGTCTGTCAACATTAAATTAGCCCAACTGCCTAAGAGGTATCCTGAAATTCTGGGCTCTGCCACAGTCTCAACAAACCAGTGAGCAAAGTGGGGAGTCACAAGAGGAGATGACTTCATATAAAAATAGTGAAATGGAAAAAGTCTATTTTTCTGAAAGGGCCTGAGGAAAATGCAGCAGGTTTATGCTGTAGCATCATGAGAGAAAGACTTTTCATATCTGAAGACAGGGAAAGGCTTGAGACAAATCAAGGTTTATGCCTTTTGGCAGGTCTGATCACTTCAGAAGCAGAAGGTGTGTAATGCCTCAGAGGTGCCATTTCTTTCCCACATCTCATAAATAACCCAAGTATATTACTCAGCCTTGCAGTGGATCACTTTTTCAGGATGATTTTACCAGCAGGATGGCTGGTAAACTTGTTTGGCAAGGTGCTCTGAATCTTGTAGGCCTGCAAAGTGTCTCCTGCCTTGCTGAATTCAGTGCTCATACACAGCCTACCTCTAAGGTTTCCATTTTTATTTAGAATCGTAGAATCATCTGGTTGCAAAAGACTGCTGAGATCGTCAAGTCCAACCATGCCTGTCTCCTTACTAAACCACATCCCTAAGGAACTCATCTACCTGTCTTTTAAACACCTCCAGGAATGGTGATTCTACCACCTCCCTGGGCAGCCTGTTCCAATCCCTGACTACTCTTTCAGTGAAGAAATTCTTCCTAATGTCCAGTCTAAACCTCCCCTGGTGCAAATTGCGGCCATTTCCTCTTGCCCTATCGCTGTCACTTCTGAGAAGAGCCCAGCACCCACCCTGTCACAACCTCCTTTCAGGCAGTTGTAGACAGTGATGAGGTCTCCCCTCAGCCTCCTCTTCTCTAAGCTAAACAACCCAACCCCTCAGTCTCTCCTCATAGGACTTATTCTCCAGCCCCCTCAACAATCTCTTGCCCTTCTCTGGACGCGCTTCAGCCCCTCACTGTCCTTCTTGTAGTGAGGGGCCCAAAACTGAACCCAGCACTCAAGGTGCGGCCTCACCAGTGCTGAGCACAGGGGCACAATCACCTCCCTGCTCCTGCTGGCCACGCTGTGTCTGATACAGGCCAAGATGCCATTGGCCCTCTTGGCCACCTGGGCCACTGCTGGGTCACGTTCAGCCGGCTGTCAACCAACACCCCTAGGTCCTTCTCTGCCAGGCAGCTCTCCAGCCACTCTTCCCCAAGCCTTTAACGCTGCATGGGGTTGTTTTCACCCAAATGGAGGACTCTGTGCTTGGCCTTGTTGAACCTCATCCCGTTGGTCTCAGCCCATCGATCCAGCCTGTCCAGATCCCTCTGCAGAGCCTCCCTTCCTTCAAGCAGATCCACACTTGTACCCAGCTTGGTGTCATCTGCAAACTTGCTAAGGGTGCACTTGATCCCTTTGTCCAGATCATTGATGGAAATATTGATCAGGACTGGACCCAGCACTGAACCCTGGGGAACACTGCTTGTGACCGGTTTCCAGCTGTATTTAATTCAATTTATGACAACTCTTTGGGCCCGGCCATCCAGTCAGTTTTTAACCCAGCAGAGGATGCGTCTGTTCATGCCAATGGCAGCCAGTTTCTCCAGCAGGATTCTGTGAGAAATGGTGTCAAAGGCTTTACTGAAGTCCAGGTACACCGCATCCACAGCCTTTCCCTTGTCCATTAAAAAGGTCACCTTGTCATAGAAGGAGATCAGATTGGTCTGGCAGGACCTGCCTTTGGTGAACCAATGTTGACTGGGCTTGATCACCTGGTTGTCCTGTGTGTGCTGTATGACAGCACTCAAGACAATCTGCTCCATGACCTTCCCCGGTACCGAGGTCAGACTGACAGGCCGGTAGTTCCCCGGATCCTCCCTCCGACCCTTCTTGTAAATGGGTGTAACATTTGCCAGTCTCCAGTCTAGCGGCACTTCCCCAGTCAGCCAGGACTGCTGGTAGATGAGGGAAAGGGGTTTGGCGAGGACATCTGCCAGCTCCCTTAATACCCTCGGATGGATAAACTAAAAGCCCTGCAGATACTTATAATGTTTAATATTAGACACCTAAATGGAATAGTAGGAGAAGGAAAACAGATTTGGCTTACAGGCAGGCTAGCCAGTCCAGTATGTCAGAGGGGACAAATGGAGACCACTTTCCTTGTCTTTTGCCACCTTATGGGACACTTTGACCATATTCAATAAGGCCAAGGTGTTTTAAGAAAAAATGAGAAACAAGATTACAACAGCCGATATTTTGGTTTAAATACTTGTGCCTAAATATGTTTGTTTGACAACCAGCTCACATATTAAATTACCATATGTTTTCCCTTTATAGAAAATTTCAATAATTACAATTTTTCCATGAAATAAGGTGGTTTTTTTTAAAATTACTTCAAATGCTTTCTTTTGCATGTTTACTTCTTAGTACCAATCTCAATCTAAGTTTACTCAACTGGTTTAGAAAAAAAAAAAGGACAATTTAAAAATTTATTCAAAGACTTGCATGGTGTAAATTTTTGCAAAACTGGAAATTATACATATGTTTGGTTTCTCTATTCAAAGCAGTGACGTTGCAACCTTTAGTGTGGAAAGCAAAACACATATATAAGGATCTGCAAGGGCAGTTTGTCTGGTGTACCAGTCAAAATACATAATCTCAAAATAAGCAGCTAGAAATAAAGTGGACTGCTTATGTGGAACGAACTTATTTTTATTGAACTTCTCCAGCAAGTTTGCATACAGCTTACAAAACAGACATTAAAAACTGCATAGGAGAATTCTGATTCATGGATAACCACCTACCAGCTACAATCAAATTAAAGGATTTTTGCAACTCCAAATGCATTTTCTCTTTTCTTAAATAATTACAAAGTAATGCTGTACTCTTAGATTTCAATTAGTTAACTTACTGTGTAAAAATAATTTGGCTGCATCTACTAAACGTCCCCCAAGATACATTTTGAACACTAGAGCAGTTGGAATACTTTCAAGTTCTCTACATTTACTTAAATTAGGTGTTTGATTTGAAGCAAAAATCGAAGTACAATAGCCTAGTGAAGCCAGTAGATATTTTTTATCTTACGCTCGCATGTTATAACGGTGTTCATAAGTTCCCTAGGAGAAAATGAGGCAGTCACCAGAACGTTTGAAGTTTATCTTCACAGTCTCTCTGCATCTGCAGAAATTAAAAAATTGAGACTAATTTACATTTTAATTTGTTGTTTTGAATTCAGTAGGACATTTGAATAAGCAAAGATGACCTCTCTTTTTTCCTGTATATTTTAGTACAATGACAGAACTTACATTGCATGTTACTGCAGTTACATTGTTATGAGTCAATTTTAAAAACAATCTAATGTATTCCTTTTCTTTCTTTTGAAGGCTTTAAAATGAAACCGAACAATTTTTGCCTTGAAAATTCAATTAGAAGCTCTAAGTAGCCTTAAAAATCAGATCCGTCAGAGGACTTGAATGGAATCTCTGGGGTACACCTAGAAACTCCATTAGTCCATTCACAGAACTTAACCCTTAGCAGTTTCTTACAAGCATTTCTACTTAAAAGAAGATTTTTAAAGCATGTTGTCCCACAACAGACCAAGACAATGGCTCTGCTCTGTTTAAAAGGGATCCGTGAATCCATGGCTTTGTTCCCCAATTCCACTGATGACAAAGAAAACTGGGTGGGTGGAGAACACCTGAGATCTGACTCCTCCAAGAACTTGTGCACACAAAATGTTCACACTTAGGCCACCAAATGTTACTCAGCCCCAGCAACTTCCCTGAACAGGCATGTAAACCCCATGTATTTCCATGGTCGGAAAATGGCATCATTTTAAGCAATATTTTATTAATCATTTACATGCTAGATCGTTGGCATTTATTTCTGAAAAAAAAAAAATCAACTGCCTTGCTCCCTTTCTACCAGGAAAAGGTAGTGAGATAAGCCAGTCCAGCAGCCACTATGCCCATCTGCTAAGGAAGAAGCCACAGCTGCAGCCTATGGAGTCCCATCGGCACCACACAGCCGATTTCATGTCCTGACCAACGCACCAGCTCGCTGCTGCTGAGAGATGACACGCACCCTCCAGCATGATGCTCAGGAAATAAGTCAGTTCATCTTGCTAACACAGTGAAGTGCTATGGATTTACATTGTTGGCTCTCTTTTTTACTATATCGCTCTTGAATGTGTATGATGAAGTGAAGCACTTGGATAAATGTTATCACCGCTTGTAGGGAAAACCAAGGTTCACAAGCCTAATGCTTTTGTAAGGACACACAAAATTTTCACGTGGATAAACCCACTTGATACAATCTATTTATACTTCCAAATGACTCCAAATCAAGCCACTTGCTATAAGCTCTGAAGATATTTAAGCAATTCTTGCATAAAAAGGAAAATACACAAAATAATTGGTGAACAGGTAGGAAACTGAGAATAGGATAATTTTCTCAATGGAGAGTGATCTCCAGAGGTGTTTAACAGTATAGCGCATCAAGGTCTGATGTTTAACATATCTATAATGTTATGAATGTATTCAGCGTCAAGGTGACAAAATTTGTCGACAGTAGAAAGTTATTCAGAGTAGAAAAGATAAGAGCTGACTGCAAAGAATCCTAGAAAGACCTTATGACACTGAGCAGTTTGTGTCAAAAGGTAGATAAAATTCAGTGTAGAATAATATAGGGCACTCTCAGTAAAAAGCAGTCCTAACTTTAGAAAGAAAATAATGGACTTAGAGTTGACCTTTACCAGGAAAGCAATCTTGGGATTATGATAGATAACTCCAGGAAACATCAGCACAGAGATCAATAGCAGTCAAAGAGCAAATAAAGCCTTAGGAACTACAAGGAAAGAAAAAAGAACAAAAGACAGAACTTTGAACCACTGAATAATGTGGTTTGGGTCTCCCATCTCAAAAATGACCAAGCAGACCTACAAAAGTTTCAGAGAAGAGCAACAAGGATGATCACAGATAAGGAACAACATGTGTCCAAAGAATTATTAAATTTAAGACTTTCCAGCCTGAAAAATATGTGAGCAAAGGGAGATAAGACATGATGGATGAAGATATGAGAGAGAGGAATGGACATCAACTGTTCACTGTCCCCTCCAGTAGATGGAGAAGAGTATATTACCTGGTTTTCATTAGCTGGCAGGCTGAAAGCAAAGAGAAGGTGGTCCATCACACGATGCACAGCTAAACGGAAGTTCCTGTCCATGGGGTGCCGTGAGTGACAGAAATTTATGAGGATTCAAGGAAAGACTGGACTAGTCTTTCCTGACATCTTCTCTGTTGAAAAATCCATTGAGGGTTATCACATACCTCAACACCTGTTCTATCTTAGAAAGTCTTGGACTCACAAATTGCTGGAGCGTGTTTGAGAGGGGTATAACTAACTTATTTGTCTCTCCTTCCCTGAACATTCACTTTTGCCCACCATAAAAGGCAGAGTCCTGGGCTACAGGGTCCAGCCCTTTACACGTGTGAAAAATAAGGTTGGTCAAACAAGTGCCACAGCCTCTACAAGGTAAGTAGCAGAAACATATGACTGGGACTGGAAGTTACAGAGGAGACAGAAAGACTGGCTTTTTCCATTCTGGTAAGCTTTTAGAAGAGCTCAAACCATAACATACAACCACACTTCAGATGTTTCAGTTGGAAGACTACTAACCTTAAAATAGCTTTGTTCCTAATGGTGCTAAACTTCACACTGGATGATTCAAAACACCTAAACAGCATGCATAACCTCCAGCTTTTTCAAGTTACCTCCTTATTTGGGCAAAGGCAAAGTACCAAATTAAATCTCCACCGCTCCTTTTCTCAGCTCACAAAGAATCTTCTTCACACATTGTAGCCCTGTTCAGAACTATGTTGGTATTCTTGTTACATCAGGGGTCTCCACAGTGCTCAAGCTTCAGCTAAATTATATCTTCACTGAAATCATGTTCACAAAGCTCTCGGGGATGTTCAGAAAACCTGTGCTTCACCTGCATGAGATACCGTTGTCAATATATTTAAGAGAGTGTTTTCAACTGAGATTGAAAAAAACCCCAAATTTTCCCAGCTTTCACCCCATGGTCTTAAATTAGTTTACACTATAAGCATGTGTTGCTGTTGTACACATGCCTGAGCCACAAATGCCACCCACACGCTAGATATAATGCCAGGAATATTTTATAATAAATATGTTTCACCTGCTGCTTCTATACTTAGGCTTCCAAAGCACAGGACAACAAGGTTCACTCTATGATCTATGAGGGGCAGGGGAGAGTATCTGCTGTATTTCCACAATTTCTGCAGCATTGGAGAAGCTTTAGGAAATTGTATCGCAAATTAGATACATAATGATTGCTTCACTCATTACTGAAATGTCTGGGAACAAGCTTTTCTACTGGGCCAAAGGGCAAAAGCCTTTTAGCAATGCACAACACAACAGTTTAGGAGAAAAATGAGGAATATCTTTTCTAAAAGAAACCAGTGAGGAATTTTTAAGTAGGTAGAATATAATTATCCAATTGAAATTAAGCCATGACATTGCAGCTTTCACCTCTACTCTTGAAAAAGTGCTATGGGAGCTGTTAAATGACTGCATGTGGTCAGGACCTCAGGTTTATATCTCATTCAGAAGCGTGGTAGGAAGGGATGTCAACTCAGCATTTAAAAATCCCATTTGTTTTACAATGCATTTTGGGAATATTTTTAAGATTTTGGTTTTTATCGATTTCTTCTTAATACTCAGAAAGAGAGAAAAAGAGTTGCCACAAAAAAAAGACTGCAGGTACAAAACAGATAAGTGATCTCTCTGCACAAGATAAACAATATTGACAAGAAGAATGAAAAGATACCAAAATATTCACATACTAAAACTATGAAAAATAAAACCCCCTGAAATTGGAAACTTTGGTGAATACTTATTCACTAGGAGACATTTGTTCACATTTTATGTAAATATATACAGAATGTAAATGGAAAGGATTTTCACTAGGGTAAAATAAAAACTCAACCTCCTTCAGCTATAGCAATAAGTTGCAATTTTTAACACAGCAACTCATATATGCCAGAGGTGGAACATAGATATATGTATGTATGTATTACTAAAATAATAATAATATAATGAAAAGCTGAGTGTCTTTCCTACAGAATAAGCTTCATCAAGTGATCCTACCAGTTATTACCTTCAGTTTCAGGGTTTAACTATACATTATTTGAAGAAGGATGGGAAATCAAACAGAGCATGGAACAGCGTAGAGTAAAGCTGAAATCTCCATGTTAACTGTGCTTGTTTCTGCTTGCATCGTAAAATATTATTTCCATCAGCATCATGAATAGTCATAAATGAAAGTAACATATGGCATAAACTGGAAACATCTTCCTGCCTGTCCACCTCCACCACTAAGAGGCGTGAGTCACATCGTGCTCTGATGGAGGTGTGATCAAAGGCATGTTGAGCCCCTCCTCTGAGGGGATAAATTCCTCCTGCAGGAAATTGCCTCCTTTACGGAACTTCCTCAAATTGTCCCTGGTTTCAGCCACGCTGCCCCACAGGTACCCAAGTAGATCTCTACTGTGGATTGGCTGCTAGTTTAGGCTTAGGCTAGATTCTGCACTGTCTAGGTAAAATGACATCTATTAGCAGATACAAATACAATCAGTTCTACAGAGACATGGGTCCCAGTGATCTGATACAGAATCCCAAAGGAATAGACTGACACAAGGAAGCCAGACTTACAGGAAAGGGTCAAAACTGTATCTAGTATATTTCTTACAACCGGTGAGAAATTCTAGTTTTTCCTAGGACTTTTATACAATATCTAATACTCTCATGGAAACTAAAGAAGGTGGGAGTGTCTACATAGGAGAAACCTAAAGCCAGCTGGAACTGGAAGGAACACACTTGCCAAGGGCTTAACCAGAAAAGCTAGTATGTTGAGCATCCTCTCTATTCAGACCCAACATTCAACAAGGGACACAGCAGCAGCTGTGGATAAAAGGAGCTCTGTCACAGTCTTCAGAATGAACAAAAGATAATCTCTGTATGAATTATTAAGGTGAAGGCAGCCCTGATTATCAATATGGTTATTACCAGCTTGAAGACATCTTCAAGCACTGTGCACAACACCTCAGTGCGCGCATGCTGCACTGTCCCATGCACAACACATCCCTCCTGTGGACACTGCACAAGCAGTGCACTGGATCTTGTAAAGAGTAAAATAAGCCTTGTCCTCATCAGATGAATGCAAACCTGCCAGCATATGGTGCTCAGCTAATGTCCTTACATAATTTCAAGGCACATCAGAACTTGTTCATAATCCAACAGTTGCCTGCTGCTTGCAATACACACAGTGCTAATGTTCAGAGAAATTATTTTGTCGAAACACTTTTCAATTAGCCGTTATCTTTAAAAAAAGGTTATATAATACGGTTTGCTGAGTGTTAGAGCTGAATTTTAATTCATATTATTTGTATTCTGTAAGTGCACAAGAGGTTCTTGGAAGTATGAAAATTATGAAGTTTGAAATTAAATGAACAGTTAATTTAAACCTGAAAAGAAAAGCCAGAAAGATTACACTTTCGCACCTTCTGTGCAATGGAAACCAAAGTGTCAGAGTACAGCTCTAGAAAATTCCATGTATCCAACAGTAATACCTAGAAACAGTCTAGAAAACATTGTTTGAGCTTCATTTTGTTGAATCCTTTTTAAAAAAAAAAAGAAGTGTCTGTGTCTGAGGTGCATATACACACTATAAACTTACAAATCAGGATCTGGAATACAAACTAATGTTTTTATCTTCCATGTTTCAAGCATTCTATAAATAACCTATAAGTAAGCCTATTCTCTTTTGCAGTATCTAAGATCAGTGGTCAAAAAGCAGATCAACTCACTCTCCCATCTCCATCATCTTGAGCCTATCGGGTACAACAGCTTTGGTAGAGAAAATATGGATATGGATTTCCTCCTTGTTCTTAAAAGTTTGAACTGACTAAAAATTACCATAGCAGCCTTCTAAACTTCTGCTGAAGAGGCAAGATCACGAAAGTGAAACACAGCAGCCGTTTCCATTAATCTGCCACATTACTCCATGCTTTCTCCTTTGCTTCTGCTTCACTAATCCTTCTGTTCCCAGAGGTGATGACTCAGCCAGGTTTACTTTCTTTTTGAAAAACTGTTTCCCTTCTGACTAACCAAGCATCAGACTCTTATTCCAATCTTTACACCATGTGCACAGGAAATTTCATCCCACTCTCAGCAGAAATTGCTACATGGGCATAATAAATAAGCTTACATCAGCATTGCAGCCCAGATCAGAAGTTCACGTGGAAGCAAATCTCTCATTTTACTTCCTTTGCTGTGGTTTTCTCTCTTCATATCTCAGTCTCAGAGCGCACAGTTCTGATTTCAGATGCAGCTAAACTGGGAAATGCACTCTAGCACGCATCCCTTGAACAGGACTAGAGCAAAATAAAAAACTTCAGTGCAAAGGCGAGGCTCTCAGCTCCAGCTGTTTCTCTGCACATCAGCAGGAGCTGTTCTGGTGCTTACTACTTGCTCATGTACATAGCCAACATGACTAATACCTAAAGGCAGTACAGGAAAAGCCTGTGATTTGCCATGTCTTTGTTCCTGTAGGCATCCCACCTCTTGAGGGTGCCTGCTTTTACTGTACTTTGATACTTAATATATTATTTGATAAACTGTTTCCTCTCTGACTAACCAAGCATCCAGTCCTTATTCCTATCTTCATACAGCACGAACAGTAGTTAGCTTCTAAATACTTCAAGTCATTCTTTTCCTAAAGTAACTTCCAGGCAGATAACACCTTTGAAGTAAAATCACATATTCTAAATGAAATCTCTCTGGAACAAGAGTGGCAAACTCATGCAGTGATTATCGCTAAGAAAAGATACTCTTTACAAGAATCGGAAAGTGTGAGAGGTTTTGTGTGTGTATACGCATTTATTTAAGACAGTAACAGCCCATCCCGAAAACCTACTAGCATTGTCTTCTGAGAGTTAGTCACCTTGTTAAAAAATGAAAATGTTAAAAAATTATTTTTCATTGTTCTTCTTGGCCATATGCTTTTTTACTTTCTTTTCCAACAAGTGACAGACTTGAATTGTGAATCCAAAGATACAGTATTTGTCATTTAGTACAACTGCGGAATTAAAAAGAAAGTTTCTAAAACAAAACTCGTTGGGTGAATCAGATCTACTCTAAGATTATTCTAAAACTATTTTGCCTATTTTTATACCAAGGACTAGTGCTCATCCTTCTGAAAATCCCTTTTGTATTACAGCTGTAGCATGTCAGATCTATTCTATGTGATCTAAATCACATAGTTTCGCAGAGCAGGAGATCTGAAGTCAATGCAACACTGCCCAAGCTCTGATTTTTGTCAATGGTAGGCCAATGGGCAAATTCATCTGTATTTGCAGTCCCCTGAACACCCGTAGTTTGCACTGGATATGAGAGCCTAATTGTAGGTATGCAGGTTTGAAAACTGGAATCATATGGTCTGCCTTGCTGTCTGAACAGCAGGTGACATTATACTATATTAAAAAGACAGAGATCCTGAAGTCTGACGTATTATATGCATCTTTTTATCTACTATATGAAAGGTGCTATAAGAGTGCAATGGATTCTTACTCTTTCACATTTCATCCTTGAACCAAGAAAGGCAAAGATCAGTCATTAATGATTCCATTTCGTGTATAAAACCAAAACAATGTTTAAAAGAAACATATAACTCTCTGTGTCCACAGTATAAAATACCTTCACAAAGATCAGTCCCAGGTTATTTCTTCTTTTTCTTAGCTCAAAATTTCTTAAACAAGATACGATAATGCTGCAGCTTTGAAAGAGTGGAGTCTTTGCGGCACAAAGCCAGGGATGCCTTTAGCAAGTTGCTGTGTGTGGTGCTGAGGGCAAAGAGGTGCTCAGCAACAGAAGAGCAGCAGGCTTAACGTCTGGGAAGGTGTCTCAGTTTAAATGAAAACTAAGATTAGTTATCAGAAATTAAGATATTTTAGTCAAAAAAATGTATAGAAAGGATAACGGTTCTTAGCTACTATATATATATATAACCACAAACAGAATAGAAATAATAACAATCCTAACTGAAACCTTTTAAAGGTTTCAAATTTCTGGAAACGGAAATGGCCTCCCTCACGCCCTCACACCTCTCCTGGGGCCTAAAGCTTGCCGTGTTGGCAAGGGAGAGAACAATTCCCTGAAAAATCGGAAATTGGAACAGAAGGGTGCAAGCCAAGCATGGCATGGGCTCCTCCGCCTTCCTGCCGCAGATTCATCCCACATTGAATCACATCCAGCTTTCTTACAAAACCAGCTTCTTGAGTCTGGCAGAGGGGTTGTGGTTTCAATACACCCACTCACAAAAGAACATAAGAATGAGTAAACTACAGTGTCAACAACAAAAGTGCTGCATTCAGAGGATGAACAAGGATGCTATAGGTTACCTACTTGCATCCTGTTAGAGATCATTCTATATGTCTACCTTCCTTTCATGAAACTCCTCCATGGCAAGATTCTGAAAGCTGCCCAACTATGTGGGCTGTTCATAGAATACAATCATAGAATTATCTGGTTGGAAGAGACCTCTGAGATCATTAAGTCCAACCGTGCCTGTCTCCTTACTAAACCATGTCCCTAAAAAACTCATCCACCTGTCTTTTAAACACCTCCAGGGATGGTGACTCCACGACTGCCCTGGGCAGCCTGTCCCAATCCCTGCCCACTCTTTCAGTGAAGAAATTCTTCGTAATGTTCAGTCTAAACCTCCCCTGGCGCAACTTGTGGCCATTTCCTCTTGTCCTAGCACACATCACTTGCCCGAAGAAGCCAGCACCCACCCCATCACAACCTCCTTTCAGGCAGGTGTAGACAGTGATGAGGTCTCCCCTCAGCCTGCTTTTCTCCAGGCTAAACAACTCCAGTTCCATCAATCTCACCTCATAGGGCTTGTTGTCCAGCCCCCTCACCAGCCTCATTGCCCTTCTCTGGACACGCTCCAGCCCCTCAATGTCCTTCTTGTAGGGAGTTGCTTACCAAATAGGTAGGAAAACTGAAAGCCTTTTACAAAGAAAGGTACTTATGCCACATATCTGATCCATGCTGCATATATGTCTGTTTCACACAGTTCCAGCTTTTGAGAGCCCAACACTCTCAATAAAAGTACATGGACAGCTTAATCCATCTAAAGATAATTATACTTCAGGAAAAAACATGTTTCCTCACATTTGCCTCACAAAATGCCACTTTATATTGTTGCCTGGCTACCCTCCACTGAATTCAGGCACAGTACTGTTTCTGCCCTTGAAATGCACTAATTACTTATTGCTGTAATTACAGCACACTAGTTTAAAGGTTTTATCATTACCTTGGACAGATCAACGTGCTGTTGTAAGAGCATTTCAGAGTCTTTTGTTTCAAATTTCCATCATTAATCAGGCCAATGTTTCTGTGCAAATTCAATATTTATATTCCTGATAACAACGTGTACTTACAGGCATCTGTGTTCATAAACAACATATAAAATACAGGTCAGCCTCTGAGTACATAATACATCTTTCTTATGTACTGGAAGTATTATATACTCGGTGAATCTCTTGTGCTGGGGATAAAGTCCTCAGTCAGATCCCTTTTGCTTGGCAGCAAACAGAACAGCTGAGATAATATTTGTCCACCAGCAAAGACTTGAACCCCTATAGAATTTTTATTTGTAATTTCTGGCAGTATGACTTTGAGGCAGACTAGAGGGAATCCTTAATTAGCATTGTCTATCTGGAAGTCTATTATCATTAGCTGATCAATCACAGTCAGGATTTTCAATTAAGACCAAAACATAAGCTTAGCCTACCTACGGACAAAAGAAAAATGAAATTCCTAAATCTCTGAGCTGAGCAGGAATAAGCACAATCCTTGCATTCAGGGATCTCCAAACTGATAAACACAAATTGACCACAACTGTCCACTGCAGATAGCAAGAAGTGGTATAATGGTTGTCTACTAACTAGTCCCATACTAAGGACTAAGATTGATCTCCTGACGCATGGATTACAGCCTGAAGTGCATTACAGAGAGCATGTTTCATCATGGAAGAATGATCAGAGAAAAAATGGTTATTCCAGAGATAATAATTCAGAAATCAGCAGTAATTTTAAGTAATTTATGAAGTGGTCATGGAGTACTTACTAACCAGTTATGTGCTGTTAAGCAAATCACATGGCATATTTCTTCTGATTCAATAGATTATGGTTTAATAAAGCAGTTGGTTTTGTGTTGATGAAGTCCAAGCTGACATAACAATTTGGTTTTGGTTTTTGTAATGTATAATATTTAAATCTTCTTTTAAAGTTTAAATGGGTTTCAAAGCTATCCACCTGCACCTTTGTTTGGCCTTTCCATTTGAGTACGAGTTCATTCCAGCAGTATTATCTCCTTCCTATACTAAGAAAACAATGACTGTGATTACTCGTTGAAACATTTATTATGTTCTCTGTGGTTTTAGTCTCTACAAATACTCCTCAAAATGGCATTCAGCTCTATGTTAGTACTCGCTGATAAGTACTAATGAGGATACAAGACCTAGAACGTACAGCAAAATATATAAATATTTCTTTTCCTTGTGTCTTCTGAGCTTTATCTGGCTTCCATATGTGGGCCAAATTCCCACCTATAGCAGCCTCTGACTGTGCAGTTTCTGCTAGCATCTTCTGCAAGTTATAAGCATATGAATTACATACATTTACAGAACTGCTGTTCTTAATGGCCAAGAGCTATTGCAAGCTGCTAAACAGAACCACTAGGCAAAAAATGTTCAGAGTGCATGCACTTTCTTACAGTTTCTTCTTCAATACTTCAATGGGCAGAACTCCTCCAAAAAAAAACCCAGGAATTTTTTGTTTCATGATAGAAATGAGTGGCTTTCTTCCACTTAGGTTAGGTACATCAATGAATTGAGCAGCTAAATTTGACCTATTGACTTTCCTGAAGCAATGGCTTAAATCAGGATCACAAGACTGATAATTGCCTCATATTGCAAGGCCCAAATTTGGAAGAGTTTTCCTGTGAAAAGAATTGAGTTTCTGTCTTAAACAACAACTGATATTTCATTTACTTAATTAATTTTCTCTTGTTCTTGACATGTCATGAAGTTTTAGTCACTATAAAATGCTTCTGATATAGCAAGTATATCTAAGCTCTGGGTTGCAGACACTGAAAACTCTTTAGAGATTACCACTTGCATCAAGGTGATAAATTCCGTAACATGGTCAGAATACTTGAAAAACATAATCAACAGATTCTTTCTTAGCTATTCAGTCCACAAGAAAAATGCAGTAATTACAGTTACAAGAAACTGAAATTTAGAGCTATATATAATTTTTATCAAGAATAAAGCTAATAAACCATGCACAGAGAAAATAATGAAAAATGCTTACAAATTACCAACCAAATCCAATGCATATGGAAGCAGAGTTTTGTCTGGAAATATATTTTAACTCACTTTTTTTTGCAATTACACAGCGTCTTTGTGAGGGTAGAAAAGCGTTTTCCAAACATTGTCAGTATCACTCTCCAGAAACACCGGTGAGAAACTGAAGTACATTTCCACTATCAACCAGAATATTTTTCTATTAAAAATAATGACCTAATGCTGTAAAAACATGCTCTGGGGACTTTAAAAAGAACTAGCAGTCACACATGTTAAGCGTCAAGCAATACCTGATTTCCATCTGACCTACCTGGTTGGAAACTGGAATTAAAACCAGAAAAGGATAAGAAAAGTAAAGTCAGCAAAAGTGAGATTTTCTTGTTCTCTCACATTAACTTCAGCCATTTCTATTTGCAAATAACCTATTTTAGGCAGAGCTCCTTTGCATAGAACTCAATTCTGAAATATATTTCATGTTCAAATGAACTTGGCTAGATTTATATATTAAGACTCTAATAGCTTCAGCTACAGAAGTAATATTCTAATCTCACAGCTTAGCCTGACAGATGTCCTATATCTAAGAGTTACCTAATAGCACAAGTTCATTTGGGAGTTGGACCATATGTACTTTTTGGAATACCTCAGTGTACGTGTTCTGTGAAATAACTGAACTTGCTTTCCTCTTGCTGCCCTCTCACCCAAGAGTTCCTCCTTTTTACCTTCAGTTATGATTCATTTGGTTTTGAAGCAGCAAATGAACCTTTGGGGATGATAAAATCTCTCAGTATCAGCAATCAGAATAGCCAAGTCCAAATTGAATCACTTCTTAAAACTGGCAAGTGCCACTTGTAATCAGTCATAATTCCTGGACCCAACACAGTTTCATTTTTTTAACAGGCAATGGTGCTTTTCTGGAGGGGGAAATGGAAAGGTGGCAGAGAACACTTTTTAGTGAGAAAGACAGAGATAAAGCTGCCTCGGTAGTGGTCTACAAATCATGAGTGACATGTATAGAGAGGCACTTCACCATCTTCTCCAGCAAAATCTACGAGGATAGTGTGAAGAAATTAGAGGTTAAGTTCAAATCTGACCAAAAAAAATCATTCTTCACATGTCAGGTGGGAAACCTGCGACACCTCTTCCCAACAGGGGCTGTGACAACTACCCAACAGACCAACACAGTCATAGTATAGACATCCATCCAACAATCACTAAACATATTGGTAGTCACATCTGACTCAGCAAGTTCCTGAAGATGGTACTACCTGGCTACCTCAAGACTGCTGAAAAAGTCTCTCCTTCTCTGTGCTTCCTCAGGAGTCCCTGAGCCCCTTATCATGGTAGGAGTAGGCACCACTGGTCTTACAAACAGGTATCAGCTCCAACTCAGCCTTTTGTTCTCAGTCTTCCATACAAAACCATGCATAAGCTGCCTAACCACCCTATTAAAAATGCAATTAAATAGTTACTCTACAACATCAAATTATACACATTCCACTGTTGAAAGCCACTTGTAATTATACAGCACTCCATATATTTCCAAACTGCAAGGAAATCAATATTCTTCCAATGGTTACTGTAATGACCACTTACAAAATGAGACGTTTAAAGCACATTCTCCTTTGAACATCCAGCCTCTTAGAAGAAGCCTCAGGAGAAGTAATCTTGAGTTTAGAAGAAGTGGCTAATTTAAATGAGGAACTAAAATACTGCTTATTGACAATATGAGACAAGTAAGTACCATGAGATTTAATGGTGGTATTACTGCCTTGACCTCTGGTGTTCAACTGAAAAATCCATGAGTTTTAAAATTCAAGTACTCGACTGAAACTCTTAAAGCTCAAGTAGACTGTAAAGCACAATTGATAAAAGTAGATCTTTAATTAGACAACCACTTTATATGAGATTTCTTTTATCAATATTAAGGAGGTTTGAAAAACTGTCAGAAGTTGTTTGTAAAACCCATGCATTTCTGGGCATTTTTTCCTAGGAAAACATACAAGTAGGAAAAAATCCCAACTACTACAGGCATACAGAGCTGTCAAATTACAGACATGGGATATGTAGACATGCCCTAAACCTGACCTTGGGTGACTGAAAATCCCTACTAACGCAAAGCACCTGTATTATATGAAACACAGTATACAATTTTGCAATTTTAAGGTTAAGTGTGTGTTTTCTTTGTCATTTTGCATCTCAGCTTTTTTTTTTTTTCTTCTCTGACTCAGTATTTCTGGTGAGTTTACTGCTTTTAAAGATCCACTCAAGGCACCAGTTACCTCTCACTTACCTTGCGCTGCTCAGGACTTACCATCTGCTTGGAATTCATTACATGGGACGACCCTGCCAATACAATGAGAATTAGCAGCCAAACCCATGTTGTGGGAAATACTCCAAACACAGTCATGTTCCAGCCAAAAATAACTGGTTTCATATAGTATATCAGCTTTCACCCTTTCACTCCATTGTATTCTCAGCGTTATTTTAAATTTCTCACTGGTTCTTGATGAATGACAATTCATTGTTAGCTAAGAGAAGAATCATGAACTGGATTCATTTAAGTAGATATGCTTGTTCTCTCCCACAGCCAGGGGAAGACGACTTCTGACCTAAAGAGAATAAGAGATTATTTGTTAAAATCGGCTGGAGCTGTTTTGGAAGAGTCATAAGCACAAGTATCTGAATTTTGTATAGCTTACTAAATCAAATATAAAAGAAAGTTTTAGCTTTTGTTTTCTGCAGACTCTATGTGCTGCTGTTTAAGAAACAGTAATATTTGTTCTGAAGAAAAAGGATAATATTTAACTTGCCCAACATTCAGACTCCCTAGTTTCAATGCATACACACCCCTCAAGCCCGCTCATTAAAAACTTCCTGTTTGTGAGTGTAAGTCGAATATTAATTTATAACTCTGATTTCAGCCATTCTCAAAGCTAACCTGCAGTTATCCTATTTTTTTTCTCAGTACACTATGCTGTTCCCTAGAAATCTCTCAAGGAAGAGCAGCATTTGAAAATAAAGATAAAATCCTCAAGTTTAGCTTTCCATTTCCTATATGATCAGTACAATCTGTCTGCCAGAGAAATGCGTGCCCTAATTATTAATTCAATTTCATTACTAAAGAAAGAAATAAATAGAGAAATAGAAATAATTTTTATTATCCCTTTTTTTCTAACAGTGCATAGTCAGAAATTTCTGGTAAATTAATTCCTAGGAAGTCCCTGGGGTAAATGTCTATGCAAAAAGAAATCTCCTTATTGCAATACATTGGTAAACTCCTAGAATTTTAACATGAACTTATTTCAGTGTCTAAAATGCACTTTCCACTCTTGCCAACTGACTTAACGCAGGGTGAGTGTTAACAAAAGATATTCAAATATATATTGTTAAAGAAATGTCCCAGAAATAAATTCCAGATCATTTTTGGAAATAACTTCTCAAGCTACCTCCAGGGGCATTTTGGTATTAGGAAATACTTCCATTCTTTTAAAAGCAGAGCTGGCTGTAGCCATCAAAGGTGCATATAAACCACCACTGCATATATACCCTTTCTATTCCCTACCTTGAATGATTTATCATTTTAGCTCCTCTTTTACTAGGCACTTGCCTGTAGCAGCTGCAGTTTTATGCTTTTCTGTCAAATTGCCATTCAATCTGGCAAGCAATGGGCTGATTTCTTGCTCAGATTAAATTTACAGCAAACCGTCAGGTTGCAATTACCCCTCATAGATGTTACATGACAATCATCATGAGGATCCATTTATTTCTAGTCACATCATTTTATAAGATCACTTTCATCTTGATTTTACGTGATTTGCCATCTTCTGTATCTTCCTCCTTCAGAACCTATTAATAACAGCATTTCAACTTATTAATCAAACAGTACTTTTGAATGTTATGTATTTCTTAACACAAGATGTGTTTTGTTCTATATTCATCACACAGTTTTATGAAATGGTGATGACTCTTCATCCTCTTCTGCATAACCCACTATTTCTGAGTTGTGTTGCTGCATACAGCCCCAGTGACTCCTACTTGAACCGGTAGCTCTCTCTGACCACCTCAATGAATGGTGTCACGACAAGCTCGGGAAGCTCTTACTGGTTTTGTAACAGAGCAGTAGGGAAACATTCAAGTGATGTTCTTCATCTGTAGAAATTAGTTTTGCCTGGGTCTTGTTCAGCTTAAAACGTCATAAATGATGGAAGCTGCAGCAAATACATTTTAGCTAGAATGAGCTTATTATCAGATATTTTCATTTTTCTTCCTCAATAAAAGGAATATCAAATGCAGCCATTTCTTGATT
Organism: Neomorphus geoffroyi; assembly: GCA_033558235.1. Classification (NCBI taxonomy): domain Eukaryota; kingdom Metazoa; phylum Chordata; class Aves; order Cuculiformes; family Neomorphidae; genus Neomorphus; species Neomorphus geoffroyi. The sequence goes on along the minus strand of JAUMJM010000033.1, from coordinate 16,011,866 downwards.
CACACTCTACTTTGTAGAAACAGAGAATAAAAATGACTGCAGCAGAAACATTTTCAAAAAATTTTCATATGCAAAGGAGCATTTCTGTCCCAGGCCTTCGGTCTTCCTGTCATCCAAACATCCATCTGCCTCTGCTGCCTTGAGACTTTTCTCCTGTGTCATTTGTAACTGCCCCAGCTCAGGGTTTCAGGCTCTGGTGCGAGACTGGCTCAGGAAAGGAGCCACTAATCCTCAGTGAACATTTCCAAGTACAATTCTAGCTCTCTAGAGGCCTGATACTGGATTTTCACCCCCAGATCTATGCATACATTGGGTGTTTGTGAATTCTGTGTAACATAGGGAAAAAAAATAAAAGCGGGCATTTTTTTTCGTTAGTAGAGAAATAAGAGGCATGACTTTCTATAAAACGCTCTTTCACATTAAAATAATGAACAAACAACAGATCTCTGTGTGCTTTACCTGTCTCTGGGCATTTCTGAGCGGCTCTTGCCCTCTTTTCCCACTTTATTCTGGGGCACTGACTCACGCCCACAAACTGCTGTTGCAAAGACACTTTTTGCTTCATCTGGCTTTCTGCAACTGGGAACAAAACCCGTCTGCATGTAAAGAAAGAATAACATCTGGACTCTGTATATCGAAGAAATAACACCTGTCTTCTAACGTCTACTTTTGCATTTTTGGTGTCATCGAGAGCTACACCTTGCTATGAGAGCTATACCGTGGGGTCCAGTGGGTGTCTATTCTCAGGACTTGGATATTCAGTTATTCCAGAGTTACTGTGTTTCATGATGTTTAATTCAAAGTTACAGATGTTCAAATAATTAAAAAAAAAAATCCTTCAGGAAGAAAAATAGGTTCTGAGTTGTCACAAGCATGGAAAATCCTTTCCTGAAACAAAGGTTTGGATCACATGGAAATAGGTCTTGGAACGCAAAACTGTATCTCTGTCCCTAGGAAGATAAGGAATTATCTGTTCTGTCCACTGCAGAGCAGACATTACCTTCAAACTGAACTAATGCATTTAAAATGGCTATACTTTTAATTGATACTTATGTCATAATAATTACGCATAACAAGGCCACAAAAGTTAATAAATACATTTTAATAGCCCATAGCAATTTCTCATTATGGATCTGACAGTAGCTAACAGATGTGTCAAGAAAGTTCCATCTGTATAAAGAGCTTTGCTGTGAAGAGCTGCTGAGAATGTTAGTGCACTATCAATCGCTTTTCTTTCCCTCATTTTGAAAAACCCTACAGATGTATAATCTACTGGCTAATAAATTGCAGGTACAACAGGTTGAGGGACTTTCAGATGTGCAGTTGAGGACCTAGGGAAGGAATAGCTTAGGTGTATTCATGTTATCTTGGGAAAAAAAAAAAAAAAAGCCAAAATTGCACATTCAGTGTCTTCAGCCTCTGTTTAGTACAACAGAAAAATCATCCTCCTCATCAGACAGTAGCAGGGAGTATAATTCATTAGGTGAGTGTAGACCCTTACCTCCCCACAACCAGTTCAGTTGGACATAGAAATTACAGGGGTGTTTTACCCCTGGAAGCAAATTGAACAAGTTAGGCCAGATCTTTTCAGAAGACAGCTACAAATTAGCAGACAGATTTCCTCTGGAAAATGTTTACATCTAAGTGGAGGTCTGTGGAGCTCACTGGAGAAACACAATTTACAGAGAATTTCCCAAACACTTGGGACCAAAGCCTTCCAGAGAAGTTTGTTTGCAAACCATCTAATCTCTTTATAGAAAATACTATTCTATACATGCATTTCAAAATATGAATCATTTTCTTTTGGTTTTCTTATGAGTAAAATAAAAGGCATAATCTGGTTCCTTTCAAAATGAGCTGTTGAAAATGTTCATTGTTTTGTCTCACCTAGAGAGAGCAAATTCAATCATCTCTTTGGATTCCTGGGAGAAATCTGCACTTGGCAATTTCCAATGCATTTCCTTGGAGGTACTGACACAAGAATCTGGAAATGCAATCTTACCCTTCCAGAAGAAAAATGAGGAAATTTCCTGAGCCACTCCAATCCTGCAAAGTGCAGAATTATGCCTCAGAAATTTCACTTCCTATATTATCATCAAGACTTCTTTCCAGTGCCCAAAACACTTCTTTTCCTATCTCACATATTTAATCCTCATGTGAATGAGTTTGCAGAATGGCCAATACCCATAATGCAAAAGCATTAAGAATTCTTCCCTAAAATTATATTCGTTGCTTAAAATAATTAAGTTTTCATATATATATATATATAAATACAAGAAGAATGCTTCTAAGGAAGAAAGAAAGAGAGAGAAAGGAGGATTTTTTTTGGTCAAAATTTCTATCTGGCACATGGAAACGTCCTTGTTATGAAGACCAAATTAGCCATGAACCTAATTTGTATTCAGTAAGCTGGGTTGCTGGTCTGACTGGAAAAGACACTTTCAAGAACCTCATGAGGAAATGTTTTTCAAATTTAGTTTTTTTAAACAAAAGAAGCTTCATAATAACATAGGTAGATTGAAAACTTCCAACAATTATTGCAATCACTATTTGTCCAAATTCATAAAAGAGAAAAAAAACCAAACCCTGAAAACATTTAAGTCAAATTGTTTTCAAGGCATGTACTGGTATCCATTAATTCCTTACTGCTCCCTCTAGAGAAACTGTTAAAATGCTGTTTAGTACTTCTGACTGCGTAAACATTTCTCTCATGATGACAGTTACCTACAATTATCCTTAATCATGCTTTTTTGCTTTGTCAAGGCACAAATACTGTTCATTACTTATGTTTCGCAAGCCCTGTAGTTCAACGTAGATACTCATTTGTGTGGTCGTAAACGTATTCGTGAATTGCAGCTTTCATTCTTACAGCTAATAGGCTGTATAACACAGAAATATAAAGGTCACAATGTCCTACAAAAAATCTTCAGTTTAATTTAAAAGCTTTCTCATCATTCAGAGCTGAAAATGCTGTAGCACCTAAAGCTACAGATTCACATAAAACACAATAAAAACAAGACCTTAAAAAACCCCACATGTACAAACCCAGAAAGTAATGAGAAGGAATATGACTTCATATTTAAAGTTTTTATTTTTAACCAGGGTTTTGATCCTGGGGAGAGCTGAGCTGATGTATTTTTCCTGTCTTTATTTCCTTGTTGTGTGGATTGAACAATTGGAACAAGCAAGTAACAGCAGAAAGCATAACAGCTTTATGTAAATGCTTTGTAGATGAATGTCTGAGGAAACGGCAATGGCATTTTATGTCCTGCTTCTTCTAAGAAGGGAAAAAAGCCCCAGCATATGCTGTATACTTCTTTTTTCCACTTCTGCATTTACAAACAAAAATAATGGAGAAAATAACGAAGGTAATAAAGCACAGACTCCTCAGGCTCAGAGGAAAAAGACATTTCTTATCAGTCAGCATTTTCAAAGACAAGGCACCAATGTTTACACTTTTGCAGCAGCTGGATTTATGTAGCAACTAGATTGCTGCACCAAAATTGCAATGAAGCTGGAGACTCACTTGTAACGCACTCTGCTGTTCTTTTTGTCCTGACAGTAAGTGAAACTGTCTCTCACAGTCTCAGTTTTGTGTTCTGGGACACAGCTTTAAGGAAAAAGAAAACACAAAAAGAGTGAAAACGGCATGTTAAGGAGTTTGCTGGAGGTGTTTATTCTATAATTTTTAAGTAGCAGAGAAGGGGGAGGACATGCTTGGCTTTTGTCTGTCTGACAGTCTCTTCAGGAAGATAACACCAATGAAATGCTACCAGGACTCCACAGTACCGAGAGTTTCCTTTCTGCTTTTGGGTAAGCATTTCAGAATTCATATCCTGAAAGCAAGAAATGCCGTATTAATAATCCCCTTTCCTTTCCCCTTCTGCTAAGAAAGGAGCAGACCAGTTCAGCAGTGCTTTCACAGCACAGGTTAGCTGTCAGAAGTCTCTCTTACTGCCTCTGCAGCTCTCTGAAAGATATCTGTGAACCATCTGTTTTCCCCTCTTACATTTTGTTTATGTTTAGGATTCTTTCCTTCATCTATACTTGTCAACAGGACTGTTTCCCCGATCTAACTGGGAAGGGATAAACAGTTTGATTACTTACCTCAAGCACTAAAAACTCTAATATACTCCAAGTTACTGTGAGGTCATTAGAAAATATATACATGGGGCTTCAGCTGCTTTCTTCTCACTGTACACTGCTCATCAGCCCAGAAGCTGTGCCACCAGGGATGCAGAGAAATTCAGCTCCGTGTTTCTTTGGAGTCACTCGGTGTAGCAGACTTGTCTGAAGCAATAATCATAATAACGTGACAGCCTTGCACTCTTTGCTACCTCTAACTCATGGAGCAGGCTGATCTGTCTCCATCCTCAGGATGTAACTTGGAGGAGTTCTTAGGCTGTTCAAATTTGTGCTAGCAGCTGAAAAAGCTTCTAGATAGCCTAGGGAAATTATCAACAGAAAGTCAGGTTGAATTTATTCTTTCTGTCGGGTCCTACACTTCATACTTCACCCGCCTAGCTTGAAGATCACAAGGCTGTCAAACAGAGCATCCCAAGATCAACTGCCTCTACAGAAATCTGCACCCGTGTCATTAAAACTCTTTTAAACAACTCTAATCCTTCCTAATTGTGCATAAAGGCCACTATTGGAAAATTCTTGTTTCCTCATATTGTTCAATATGTTACTATGGCTGCTAAATATATTGAAAATATCTTGGCATTCTTGTCACACTGCAACGTAGCAACTTCACAGAAACATTGATCTTTCCAGTAAGAGCTGTTCTGTGCATCTTTGTCATCACTATGTGCCTGTTCCCTAAAAAAAGACCACTCTGTTTTGGAAGTTACTTCCTTTCGTGAAGGGAGGCTGTTGACATATGCACCAAAATTTCACACCACCTGGCACATCAAAGATATATGCTCCTTTTACTTAAATAAACAACAGCTTTTCAGTTGTATCCTGCTGCATCATGGTATTAACAATTGCAGGGGTTTCACAGAGGCAAGTGCAGCCTTGGCAAGGACACCAGTACTCACACCAGCACATTAAAAGTCATTTATCACCGTACCATCATGTTCCATCTCCCCTTTCACACTCAAATAAAGGAAGTAGCATTTTCGGTTTTTATCTTTTACCCTTTCAACTCATAAACAAAATAAATGGATATAACTTTTACATAAATAAAACCCACAAGTCTTACTCCAAGCAATGCTTCAACCCATGAGTAAAGAAACGCAGCTAAGACCACGAGCACTTCAGCATCCTACAGAGTTCATCTTAACAGAATTTATATACCGCACCAGCAACGAGACATATCAAATGTTGAAATATATCAGAGTAAATGTGTCTTGTGTTAGCATTTAGGAGTGCCAGGGTGTGACAGTGTCACAACTTCACTGTGACTCTAGAACAAAAATATAGTTTCTGTTTCAAAGGGTTTAAAATGAAAAAATGAGACCATGGACAGTAAGTGAACATAAACAAACAGGTAGGGAACAAGAACAAGAGAATAATACGTTTTAATCAAAATTGTGCACTGTTAAATAAATGTAATAGCACCTTGAACGTTTCAGCCTAATTCTACATAAAAGAGAAAGTTTTCTTTTTCTCCTTCCCGCTGTCTAAAAGCCATCTGCAATCAGTTACTAAATACAACCCCAGGAAAAGCAATTAGACCCCATGTGGACTCATGTAGGTGTATAGAAAAGGTAACACAGTTGTGAATCTGCAAGTATTTACCTCCAATCAAAACTTTCTGGTTGGATTCCAGGCAACAGATTCAGCCTCACTGAAGGCTGTTAGCATACCTTGAAAATATGTAGTAATTTGTCTCTGTTAGCTTGCTTAAGGATATAATTCCAGGGAAAAAGCTCTCTAAATGGAGAAATGGGCTAAGCATAATTCTAATAACAGGTGCTAAGATTTGTGCAATCCAGAGTGGCAAAACATCAAAATGCAAATTGAAAAAAGTGGCAGTGTTTTCTCTAATGCAAGTCAATGCTCACATTTGTAGACAGATATACTCCAGTGAATCTCCCATCATGATTTTATAGCACCTGGTGCATCAGCATCTGACTACTAATGGATCTAAAACACTCTCCATTTCAAAAAAGACTGCATGAGACACACATGTGTTTGTCAAAACTACAAAGAATTACCGATCCACTGTAATACAGCTGGTGTCTCCAGACACATTGGGTCCTCAGAGTATCCTTCTGAAGTGTAGTATCCCAAAGACTTTGTCTAGGAGCACCCCACACATTAATGCATGTACAACAAGGCCATGGCATATTTGGATGCTAGATTTTTATTTTTTTCCCTGGATTAAAAGGTAACTTTTCATGCATCAGTTTCAAACTTGTCAAAAATATTATGCATGAAAAATTAAAAAGAATATATGTTCACAAGGGACACATGTAATTTATTATTGCTGACACCTGTGACTACTGAAATCTACTTTCCACCACTAGTAACAAGTTATCCTTGTGCACTGCCAATATATGAAAGCCAGCTTACCTGGTAAATACTGGACTGTCTTTTATATGAAACTCTATATATTTTACATGGCTATTAAAAAAGTTCTCCCAATTCATCTAGAAACATCTAGAAAGTAGGAGTTTCTTGAGAATACGATTGAACCTAATTTTGAAAATATATTCACAATGTATATACTTGTCCTGTAATCATCTCCTCTTTCTTTTCCTTCTCCTTTCATCAGAATTTAAATCCCATTCAAGACTGCTTTAAATATGGAATTTATAAATAGCAGTATATTTTACCAAACTAAACTCCCTTCAAGACACAGAACTTTGAGCACTGCAGCATTTTTACAATGAAACTTCAAGTCTAGTTTTTATTCAAGAAAAAACAATTTTGTTTGAAATATCCAAATAGCATAAAAATTTATTTGGGGTCTAAACAAATTATTCCCTTGAACTAGAAGCAATTTTGTCTAAAAATTCAATGAAGAATAATTTTCAGAATAGTTGTGTGTTGTAAGTCATAAATTCCTCAGCCATCCATTTTTCTTGAAACCAAGAAATAAAATTTCTTATACACTGAACTGAATCCTGGGATTTTTGGATCCAACAACACAATATTCATATAAGCTTTGTTAACATCTCCTTGCATAGATGACGGTGCTCTTCTCTTCCCTTGGGGAAAAGGAAATAGAAATGGCTTTCCACAGCTAGTCATTGAGTACAATATTGAAAAAGGATTGAAAATCCTGGATCTAGTGGGAAAGACCACCTAGGGGGCTCTTGCTACACAGTGTGGCTTCAGCCTGCTTCCAAGAAAAAGTAAATAAAACAAAGAAACACACAAATAAATAAAACCATATGTTCAACATCAGCAAAATCCTGTTGAAACCCAGCATAGCTACTGCAGAGAGAAACAAAATGGCGAGGTAAGTATTCATTCATATCTCCCTTTAAGCCCTCAAGATCAGCAGATTATCTTCGTTTTTCTCTGTGGCCACCAAAATTTCTAAAGAAATATACCCTTGAATTTTCTTTACATTACCAGGTTGTTTTATCTTGGAAGTTCAACTATGAACAATAATATTCTACATGACAGTGTAGCAGATGGGGCATCACTTGTGAATCTGTCATCATTTCATTCAAGTCTCTATTGCCTTCATTATGACAGGAAATTAAAATCGAACCTGAAACCTGCCATAATAATTTTTTAAAATCTTTTCAGGTGGGATTTTTTTCCAAAAGATCAAAAAGCAAAAGTAATGTCCTAAGAACCCACACCATATGTTTCTCAAAAAGTGCATTCCTGGGACAATACCCTTAAAATACTCACTTAACCCAGTAAAACGAAGAAAAGCAACAATAATCCACTTTGCAGGTGACAGACGGTGCCCCAAGCTATTACATTTTGTAACTCTGCCAAATGTTTTAATGCGACTTCATTAAGCTACAGGCACATGTAATTACAAACTTGCCAGGTAAAAGCTAAATTCAGAATCTCAAAACCAAGTTTGCTTATGACAAGAAATCTTCAAATTATGCACAACTGGAAGAAGTTAACTAATAACATGGAGTATTTCTTATCTGGTGAGAATTAGTTAATTTTTGGATAACGTGGTAGGTTTTGGAATGCTTAATACACCAATATTAAGCCTGAACAGAAAGTTGGATGGGGCTCTGAGCAACCTGGTCTGGTTGAAGATGTCCTTGCTCACTGCAGGAGGGCTGGACTAAATGGCCTTCATGCTCCCTTCCAACCCAAATGGTGCTATGATTCTAGATTCTACCTTTAGACATTTAGCTGGGTTCAGGTAAAGAAATACTTAATATGTAAGATTAATAGAAGTTTTCTGTGCTGACTATACATCCATATAAACTTCTAACCAAGTGGCTCTTCCTTCTAGTGACCTGCTATCAGAGACCTTAGCTGGGAACTCGGGGACCAGAACAGGTAACTCTTGTTTTTTGCTGAAAATTGCCTGCACCTGAAATTTCCTGAATATTGTTTTGAACCACCTTTTCACTGCTCAAGTTAAATGAGGGACCCAGACTGCAACCAGTTGTTACTAGATAAGCCTGCATTCCCTAAGCTGTAACCATTGACAGACAAACTGGTTTTGTTACTAGCACGTAGCCATTCATCTCATGCATGGACTTCACATGCAGGGACACGTAGAGGTTCAGCAGGAAGCTGCTTTCTGCCCTCACTCACTCTTGCAGATATCACTGAGTGAGGAGATACCAGAGCTCCTCAGTCCTTGGGAAAATTTTGCACGCTGCATATTCAACCTGCTGTTTTCAAAGGAACGGTTTCTGCATCCAGACCTGTAGGTACACAGAGAAACCATTCTAACAGTCTTGTGGAAGTGGCCTTTCTAACAATACTTTTCTAGAGCCATAGGCACCAAAACAGTTTTATAATTTCAAAATTCAAATAAAATCTTCTCATGTAATAAAACCAGGAATAGGTAAATGTTAACTTCCAAACCAAAGTTTCCAAACTAAAAACTTCCATAGAGAAGCAATACAGAGTTAATTTCAAACATGCTTCATTAATTAGACTTTTATTTTCTTTCCCCAGTCTCTTCCTACTACACATTCTGTCATAGAATTCTAAAAATATTCATTTTTTCTTGGCTTCAACCTTATTACACAGTAATATCACTTAAACCATCACTGTAAGTCTGAAGTTGATTAAGATTTCTGAGTTTACCCTGTCATACCCATAAGCTGGATATTTAAAAATCCTTTTAAATCCCAAAATGATACATAGTGCCAAATATGGATATATTTTATAAACATGTCAATCAGAATAATCTGTTTCAATAGGCCTGCAGCTTTTAGTCCATTTTTATTTGACTCTGTTATTACACATGAAAAAACCCAGCAGTTTTAAGTTGCCAAAATGATAAAAGTATTAAATATATCTTGAAATCATTACATTAAAATTCAAACTACTGAAACCAACTCTTCCTTAATGACACTTTCCTTTTCAGCAAGTTGCAACTTCAGGACAAAAACATTTCAGCCAAAATCTGCTGCCCAGTGCAGTTCCACAGTACCAAGTCCTTGTCTCCCAGGATAAAAGCAAGAGCCTAATTATCACAGTGGCCCCTACCTTAAGGCAGCTTCCAAGCACCCCAATTTCCACGAAGCTTTGAAATAGCAAAACCATGAAGGAACTGAGAATGGAAGCACAAAGTACATTGAAAAACCCTGTTCAAAAGCAGCCCAGAAATTAATTCCCCTCAAACCAGTGGCTTCTGTTACAGGCTAGGTCCTCTACTGTCACTGAAAAGATAACTCTGTGTTTGATTTGCTTCTACAGAGATCCATGGCTTTTATGATGCTCATCAAAAATGTATTCATCTAACACCCTTCTGAGGAGCTGCTACAAGTCCACTCCCTTCTTTCTGAATACTTTGTAGAATAAATGGTTCTTCTGCTAATGAGTTCACAAACAGAGGCAATTTTACTAAGGTAAGGAGAAACATATGACCTACAAAACCATCTACCGGTTTCATCCCTGCTGATTCTGGAAATCTACAGATATAACTTCATACTGTGTTGCAAGGTTGCATTTCTGCTTTTACCATTCACAATTGCAATTGGCAGTGCCGAGGCCTCATTATTCTCCCACCCCAAGTCAACTGAAATTTTGCCATTGACGTCAGCAGGAAGGGATTCAGACGTAACTCAAAACCACCTTGCTGGGTGTGAGTAAGCAGTGGGGTGAGCTCTGGCAGATACTTCTGACAATTCCCACTTACAGTATTAGTATGGAAAAATTCCTCACCTCTTCTGAAATGCTTTCAGAGCCTCTCTACCTTTAATCTATCTGATATGACAGCAAGCAAATGGAACTCTTAGGTGTACAATTGCCGTGGCAGTCAGGTGAAGTCCTTGGTGACAGGAAAAAGGGAAACATTGTATCCGTTTTTAAAAATGGTAGAAAGAAGGACCCAAGGAACTACTGACCTGTCAGCCTCACTTCTGTGCTCAGGAAGATCATGGAACAGATACTCCTAGAAACTACGCCAAGGCACACAGTGGACAGGGAAGCGATTCCAGACAGCCAGCGTGGCTTCAACAAGGGCAAGGCTTGCCTGACCAATCTAGTGGCCTTCTATCATGAAGTGACTACATCAGTGGACAAGGGAAGAGCTATGGATGCCATCTATCTGAACTTCAGTAAACTTCTGACACATTCCCCCACAGCACCCTCCTCTCTAAATTAGAGAGATATGGATTTGATGGCTGAACAGTTTGGTGGATGAGAAATTGGTTGGATGGTGGTTACATCAAGAGGGTAGTGGTCAGAAGCTCAATGTCAAGTGGAGATTAGTGACAAGCAGTGGTCCTCAGGAGTCCATACTGGGACCAGTACTGTTTAATGTCTTCATCAATGACATAGCAGGACTGAGTGCACCCTCAGCAGGTTTGCAGACACAAGCTGATGTGGTGTGGTTGACGTACCTGAAGGATGGGATAGCATCCAGAAGGACCTGGACAAGCTTGAGAAGTGGGTCCACGTGAACCTTATGATGTTCAACAAGGCCAAGTGCAAACTTCTGCACCTGGGTCACAATGAACCCCAGTACCAATACTTGCTGGGGGATGAAACAATGGAGAGCAGCCCTGCCAAGAAGGGTACTGGTGGATGAAAAGCTGGACAGTAGCCACAGCTCAGAAGGCCAACCAAATCCTGGGCTGCATCAAAAGATGTGCGGCCAGGAAGATGAAGAAGGCGATTCTACCCCTCTACTCTGCTCTGGTGAGATCCTACCTAGAGTACTGTGTCCAGCTCTGTCCTCAGAACAGGAAAGACATGGACTTGTTGGAGTGGGTCCAGAGAAGGTCCACAAAAATGGTCAGAGGAATGGAACACCTCTCCTCTGAGGAAAGGCTGACAGATTGGGGTTGTTCAGCCTGAAAAAGGCTCTGGGGAGATCTCTCAGTACTTAAAAGAGGCTTAATAGAAACACCTTTTAGCAGGGCTTTTTGCAATAGGACAAGGCTGACATTTAAGGGTTCTTTCCATCCCTAACCATTCTATGATTCTATGATTTATATTTTTGTAAGGGAATGGAAGGGGCTTTTTTCTAAAACCAAGAAAAATGCCCTTAACATAGAAATTAATTATATCAAGTAAAGCATATAAGCTTCTGGTGATTTATGGGGAGGCTACAATAGTTAAAAAAGAGACCTTTTATAACTTTCTAATTAAGCTTTTTTCCCTTTTTTTAAAAAAAAAAAACAAAACCATTAGGTATAGAAAACCAGAAAGGCTCTTCAATACATCACTGAAACATTTATAGAGCACTAGCCTAACATCTGAAAAGCTCTAACTTCTGTCCACATATCCTTGCTGTCTTCTTTCCAGCAGAATTCATTGGCTGAAAACTTCATGAGCACATTACAGACTTCCTTTTAGATCTTCAGCTTCTAGGTATCGGCGATGCTAACCTCAGAGCTCCCAAGAAAACTTCCTCTACCATCCCCAAGTTTGCATTGTGCTTATTGTGGCCATAGAATCACTTCCCGGAGCAAACCCTTTGTTTGCGGGATATACCCTTAAAAGAGATGCCCCAGCAAACCAGGGGAAACATAATTTAGACTATGGTCTTCTGACGTGCAGCAGGTTTTGCAGAGGGCTTCAGAAAATTAGTGTCAATGGAGGGTGGAACTCATTCCTAAAAATGATTAATGCCAAGTCCACATAATTTTATTGTCTGCAAACCGTAGCTGCTGAGCAACTTTCCTGCTACACAGTCCAGAACAGACTTGAAACAATCAAGTTCAATTGAAATAAGTGCAGTAGTAAACTGCCAGGACATTATTATCGATCCTTAATTTAAATGGAAACTAGCACTGGAGAAGGCTATTAAATTGAGAAACACAGAAACTAAACCTCAAACCTTTGATGGCATTTAGATGTTCAGCTCTGAGGTAAAGATTCCCTCTTTGCACTTGGCTTCTTGCAGAAGTCAAAAATGCTTTAAAAAAATATAATCTTTTGACATAACTGAAGCATTACCCCATTCCCTACGTGACACAGAAGTTAGAAGGAAATTCCAAAGGTTCTGGAGCTGTACTGTTGGTCATTAATGTGGCTTTATTTCAATCCAATTTCAGCTAACTACTCTATTTATGAAGTTGTGCCTGTGCTTATACGTACGCAGAATCAGATACCAATTTTCAAGGTACTAGGTTTGGGTTTTGTTTGTTTGTTTAAACACCACTTTCTCAAAATATATTTTTTGACTACATACAGCATTCCTTCTCTGTTATCTGATGGTAAAAGAAACAACATCTCTACTATTTGCATCCTTTTTAATAAAAAGGCTTATTTTTTTTTTCCTATTCAGTTCTTTACACCTGGTTGGAATACTCTTACTTTACTGAATAGAATTTTGGTGCCTGCAGATCTGAGCCTGGTCAACAAACATACATGTTAATAACTAGCCTGTTTCATTATAACGTACCTAGACAATAAGCAGTAATTTTCTAGCGCTGTATATATGTAGGCACATATATGCATATTACATGACATGCAATTTAAATGTTATAAGGTCAACCATTTAAAAAAATCTTGTTTGCTTTCTTTTTCCACCACAGTATCACACTATGCTCTGTATTATTTTATCTTTTAACATCTTTCGGTATGTTTTTTCTTCCTCTAAATGCATCACCAGGATTATTATCAATCAAAGCAAGTTTAATTTCTGCTTGCTCTTCCAGCATCTTTCACTGGTAAAAGACTGCATCATCGTCTGATCTGTCTGCCATGGCTCTATCCACAGCATGTTTCCTCGGCGCTGGGGATGGCATTTTCAGTGCCTGATCTCTTGACAAGCTTTCGTCTTGACCTGTTTTATTTGTCTTCCCTCCCCTCCTCGTACCGCCCTGCCCCTTCTCCTTGTTTTCCATATAATTCACAGCAGTCTAGAAGTGCAGCCTGTCAGGCACTGTAACATTATTTCTCCCCTTTCAGAAGATTGCAGAGAAGGAGAAGTGTGCCTGTGCTGGTCTGCTGCAGCCAAGATGATACATCGTGCAAAAGCAATACAGGACTCTCTTCTTTAGCCTAAAATGTCATGGATGTATGAGTACAGGTTGCTGTGCTGGGAACGACTCCCAGTTAATAATGTCATATCATTTAAAAGACAGATGAAAATAATGCAGCTTGCATCCTTATTTCAATTCAGAATGTACATGTCATTGCCCTCAAGCAACACACCAGTGAATGCTGATGCTCTGCTACTGAAAACACTTACACTACTTATTTCAGAAGCCTGTCTAATGTGGGCACCGAGGCAATGCCACCCTGCAGGGGCTTTGTATCACACTTACGGAAGCACAGGATGCAGTCCAAGGTCTTCCTAAGGCAGTGATCGCTGTGGTACCCAGCCTAGACAATATTTCCAAACATTGACCCTCAGTCTTCACATGAGGCCTAAACACAAATCATTCCCAGATTGCAAACCAAGAAAGAACAACAAAAAAAGTCAAGACAGCCATTAATGTGTTACAGGGGAAGGGGAAGAAGAAATGCAGTGAGACAACCCCCTCCCCTCCAGAGGGATACCCCAGCCCCACTAAGAGGGAACCACCAGCAGACAGCCCTTGGGGGAAGGCAGAAGACATTTCTGCTGGGAAGGACTCTCTGGTACATCATGTTCTTCCCAGGTGCGGCAGCTACACAGCAGCCCCCCGAAGTGGGAGTTTATAAAACAAAGGAATTTTAATAAAACAGTGGCAATTTCCCAATGGGCAAAGCTGAAAGTCCTTCAGAGTAGAAGTACAATCTTCAGTTTTTATAAAAATCTTCCATGGATGGCTGGAGGTCTCACTGTTCTCTTGAACCATATGAAGTCAATTAAAATTTTTTTTCATGCAAATATGACTAGTTCTATGCTGCACTTTTAGACTCAGTCCCCTTTTTTTCTCTTCCGTTTCTCTTATGCTAAGTAACGAGTGCATTTTTAACTCCTATAATTCTAAAATGTAGTTTTGCCCGGTAGAAGTTTCTTTCCCCCAGCTGCTAATACCATTTTGAAAACAAATAGACTTTCAAAAGCCAAAGTCAAGAGTTGACAACACGTAGGAAAAAGCAGTTTACATTACTTTAAACAGTCATGATAGTAAAAATTTGAAGACAGAATACCCAGCACTGAGAAACACAATCCAGATTTAGTCACTTAAATAAAAAGGATATTAACTATCAGAGGTGCAAAGGAGGAAAGCATCATTTATTGTCTAAACTCGCTCATGGTTTCCTATATATATTAAGAGGACATTCTCTACCACTTGAATTCCATCTGGTCTGCTCCTCACAGCCCAGTCACATTGCATTTTGTCTGAGATGTGTTTATACATGACAATAAAAGCCCTCTGCTGATATATGTCAGCTGTGTATTTCCATTAGCTGCGGTAGTTTAGGTCAGCTGGAGAGATCTTTTCAAACTTTTTATATTTTGCCACCTCGAACAACCAATTAAAGAGCTGGGTGACCCAGATGCCTCTCCTGAAAGAGATATGGTGTGGGCTGCTATAACAGCTTCTGCAATACTAACTCCTTCACTCTGAAAACGATTGCTGTTTGGAAACAAAACACAGAAAGCCCAGACACACCAGGAAAGCAAGAGATGTGGTAGGAATTGCATTTGATCTACGGCAGTAAGTTAGACCTTTACAAATAACATGGAAGTAAATCTGCTTGGTTGAATAAAAGTAGGCTATCAGCATCAATCCTAATTCCACAACACTTTTTGCACCGCAAAGATGAACTCCTGTTTGCCCATTTCGTTGCGGTTTTTGCCTGAAACAGAAGAAGCCAAAGCGCTCTGAGGCTGCTCACTGCCATCGGTCAGTTTAAGAAAGAAAATATCAGAATGTGGCAAGACAGCAGCGTCAGGGCCACCCTGAAGCTCTGTGCATTGGGCAAACTGATTTCTCTTACTACGGTTAAAATATTATATGGCGGGGCAGGTAACTGTTTCACGCATCACCCTTGTGGAAGCAGTGAAGCTCAGTAGTGTCTAGAACACACCCTTAACCAATAGAAGAGCAGGGATAGGGACTATTATTTTAACTTAGTGAAAGCAATGAGAGGAATGTGCATAACAGTCAGGCAAATATATTAACTCCCTTTTTATATATGTCAGAGAAGTATTTGATGAACTTTCTCAGGTTATCTTAGAGTCCCAGAGTCCCATCTGTAAGTTTATTTCTCATCTGAGGGTGTTTAGAGATGATATGAAGGAGAAAAGTGGTGGATTAGTATGCGTGTACTTGCTTTTATGCTTTCCTATTTCTAGACTTCATCTTGATATTTTTTTCCTTAAATGCAACATCTGCAAAATCCTTTATTTACAGGCAACCCCACAGTATTTCAGCTTTGCTGAAGTTGAGCTACTTAACTTTTTTCTCAGGAGTGGACAATGAATATCTATGTCAACGTTTATTTAAATATTTACTGTGGATCAAAGCACCACCAAGTAGGGATTTAAAGCCTAAAGTAGTTGCCTGATGATTAATTTAGACTCCTTGCATTGCTGATTAAGGACTCATTTTACTTAAGAACGATTCTCTGAAGTTAAGTAGATGCAGACCTCCTCAGAGAAGAAGATTTTACACATCTTTAGCTACTTAATTAAAATAAGTAAATGGTTTCATTTACTATTTTAAAGAATTTATCTACTTCTTATTTTAGTAAGAGAAAATTAAGCTGTCAGATTGGACTTTTGTGGTCCCAAGAACATCAGTAAATGAAGCTTCTTCTCCTACATATATTTAAATATACTGGAGCAGGAGGTGTTGTGGGGTTAAGCATATTAGTCCAGTTTTAGGCTACACAATCATTAAAAAAAATTAAAAAGAGAAAAAAGATTAATCAGAGCTTCCCTGCTGTGGTAAATTCTTACTGGTTTGGGTTTGTCTGGTGTTTTGGTTTGGTTTGAATTTTTTAATTTGCAATTTTAAATATTTTATCAGGAATGCTAACTCCAGAAAATTTGGCTTTTAAAAAAAGTGTATTTTACATTTCAGCTGGTGTAAGATGTTGATACTTATAGATCATGTTTTGCTTCAGACCACTATTGCCACACTTTTTGGCCTTATAGGAGGCATGCTTTATTGAAGGAACACGGTATGGATTTTTTCCATATGCATCCTATTTCCTGGTGGGTCACGTCGCTCCCCTTGGCAAGTTGGGTCTATAGCTGCATGCTAAGAGATGACATTCTTCAGTGAGCCAGGCTCATGAAACGACTGGGCACATGAAATGCAACTTTGGTACAGTGGGAAATGAAACAAAGTGTGATGCATCAGCAAAGGACGTGCTGTCACCTCTTCAAATCAGCTTCTGGGTTTGATGACAGCCTCCAGAATACTACCTTCTAATGGAAAGCCCACAGGTTTAGCCATAGGATCAGAACTTTACACTTTGAAAGCATTATAGCACAGTGCTAAGCTTAAAATCTGCTGTATGAGGTTATGCCTCCATGCCAGGATGCACTGTTGCAAAAACCAAACAACAAACCTGAGATCATCCTGTGCCATGATAACTATGTATCTACACTAGAAAACGGCACACGTAGCAAACAATGCAGAGGGCCTGACATCCACAATATCTGCATTTTAGGGAGATATCTTGACTGAGCTCCATCCTGGTACTCTCAACAGACAGCCCATTTGTGGCTGGGGTGCACGAGGTGTGCTCGGAGACACAAACCACATCACAGAGGTAGGTACAACTGCAAGAGTCACTCAGAAGCACACACCTACTCCAACCTAAACCACACTTGGGGTTTTCCACTGGATCTGTTTAAATGTCCTCCTACAGTCCATTTCCACCCAGCAAACTCACTGGATTATACTAGTGTCAGCCACAGGATCATTGCAGCACAGCTGCTATACTGATACTACCCTTTATTCTAGGATAAGTTGCAGGTATAGGGAATGTCAAAACTTTACAGGCTGTTTCAGATTAAGGGCAAAACTCTGCTATGTGCTCTCAGAACTACTTTTACGCTAAAATCTTTTTGTTTGCTCAATACACAGAGCAGTTAAAAGACAGATCTAGTAATTTCTTCCAGCTATCTAGACAACTGAAAAGGAATATACATTCTGGAAGGGAAAACAGACTTTCATTTTATTTATTTATGTATATGACCACATCAGAAAAACATAAAGAGATAATGGAAAAACAGAATGAAAGGATAAACAAGTTGGGTGGTTTTTATCTGACATTTGCCTTTTTAAAAGTAGTCATTAAAATTTCAATCCTATTTAAAATTTCCCATAATTATATTAAAAACAAGGCATTACCATACTGTAATTAGCTCTATACCATGGGGCTACATTTACAGAATTGTTATTCACAGTAAATTCCACTTCCATCCAGTAAACATATTTTAGTGACATGGAAGAACGGTTATACAACAGATTTTCATATTTTTGTTCATATTTTTATTTTTTTCACTAGCATCTGGTTGAAGTTTGAAACTCTTGTGCACAACCAGAAATTTCCTAAGGAAATTATTTTAGCTGGAAAAGTCTCATTTATAAATATTTTTTTACATAAGCAGAACTAGTGCTGAGAGGAAATAAGGCCATGTTTTTTTCCACAGAAAAAGATGCAGTCTTTTCATAAGGTGATGTTAGAGGCAGGCTCATCCCTCCCCATGGTATTTGCCCATCTTGGACTGCTGCTCCTGGTCAAACCCATCACCTCCAGCGCTACCTCCTCACCTCCTGGCTGCTCTCCCTTCTTTCATGTTATCTATGTCTAGATATTGACCTGGCATTTCTCTGACCTACTGCCACAGTTTTGTTATGCAATACAGCCCAGCTCCATAGGACTCTTCGATCTTCTTTTGTCTGCCATGGATTCTTTTTCCATCTATGATAAGGTTATACTCAGTGGGACCTAACAGGTACCCAGGTATTTGTAAAATCAGAGTAATTATGAGACTACACACATAGCCACCACGCAAGAAACCCAACTCTCATTATACTGAAAAATCTAGATTTTCAACTGTGCTTTGGCTGGCATCATGGACTACAGGTGAAACAAAAAAGCTGGTTTGTTTTATTTTCCTTTTCCTTTATTCTCAATTCTGCCAATAAGTTGAGGTGTCATCTTTGTCAAATCAGCTTATTAGTAGAATGGAGATGGAAATGCTTAGCTAGTTGTTGCAGAAATACCTATTAGAGAAAAGCAGCACGTTTTTATTCCTATTATGGCTGCAGATTGCAACTCTATGCTGTGAATAGGAGGTGATAAATGCAAGATTATTGAAACCATGGCTGCACAAATAATATGATGAACCAAGAGAAAAAGAAACAGTACCAAAAAAATCCCACAAAGATTAAGGGCTTAGACTGTAAAACAAGGGTTTGTAAATATGCCTTGAATGAGAGAAAAGACTACTGAGCATGGAAATCTAAACTTCAAGCAGCTACTAACTTTCCAGTTTCACACACACGCTGTTTTGGTGTTATTTCCAAAAACACAGGGAGACTATTTTAAGAAATGAATTTTTTTTATGATGTTTTCAAAGCTAAGAAGAAAAAAAAGTGTACTGATTTTAACTGCAGACAGAAACTCAGAAACAAATCAAGGTGAAGTGACAAAGCTAATAAGAGGGCAAGCCATCACGGTAAAGTACAACAGAGCAATTTACTTGAGTCCTTGAAGCAGCCCATTGCAACGGGACTCTACTGCACAGTCAGCATCACTTGAGGATTTTTCCAGTCAAACTACTTGGCTAACATGGGTGAATGAAAGCTTACCTTGTAGTCAGACACCTCAAGAGCCATGAACTGAAGGTCTGTCTATGGATTTTGCTAAATCCAGTGATAAAACCTGATCCTAATTCTGATCTATCTAATTGAAAAATTCTAACTACTTTCATGTTATCAAGCCCCTGAACCATAATGTCAGAAAACCATTTCCAGTTCCCTGTACATCCATTTTCCTGTTTGCAGAATTGAGAAAAGATTATGGCTGAGTTTCTGTTGCCAGTGGGTAGCAGGTATTTCACTAGTTCCAAAATTTTGCAAATTGTACCTTAAGTACACGCATTGTATTTGCCTTACAAAACTGTAAACTGCATAGTTCTCTAGCAGTCTTACCTTGTAAACCCTTAAAAATCACTCTTCATCAATAGAAGGCTAAATGGTACACAGAGGAGAATGATCTTTGTTTTCAGGAAAGACAAAGTGAGAGACAGTAAGAAAATAACTCAGTTCGCCTGAGTCCCAGACCAGTAATTTTTTAACAGTCATAGAGGTTTTTCCCTTTTGCTGCTTTTTAGAACTAGTTCATGTTTCAAAAGAGTTGCAAGGTGTGCTCATCTGTTGAAAAATAATTGCAAAGTATGCTCCACTACATTAAGTGGCAATGTCTGCATTCCAACCCGTGTGATACCCACGTCTACTTTCCATAAAATGTGATAACATCCCCATGGCCACAGTATATTATAAAACATTCTCACTGACCTTTGCTTAATGAAATAATTTATTTCAGCTCCAAGTCAAATCAATATTATGACTACCAGTATCAGCTCAGGCACATGCTTCTCTGCTTTTCTGGATCATGATAATCTCATCTACTCCTCTGGAGCATCCTTGCAAAAAGGACATCTTTACTAGATGCAGAGGTATTTTCTCTGTGTAAAAACCTAATTCACATCAGCAAACTACAAATCAGTCAAATTATTTTGTAAGTCATCTGGGGAAGAAACCCTCCACACTAAAAAAAAACCCACAAAAAAAAAAACACAAAAAAACAAAAATATAAATTGCATACAATTTATGAACAGAAAAATTACATATATTTATAATTGAATCTATTATTCCCTACAAATTTTCACTCTACTTCTGCTGTAATTTCTTTCTCTGTAGAAAACAGCCAATCAGCTCTTTCTGCTGTCTGCTTTGCAGAGCCAGACTGGCTAAAGAAGAACAAGCTGGCCTGCTTTCTTTCTAACATGATTATCGGAAGTACCAACACTTCTGCCACAATCCTTATCACCATTGTTGATCCATAACACCGAAAGTCTGGAGACTGATTCTTAGATTCAAGTGAAGCTCAGTTAAAACACAGTATCATATTTTTTGTACTGTAATTCAATAGATTTTGCCTGGGAATCAGTGATCAAGAATAGGAGTGGAACACTCAAGTGATGTTTTCCTTCAGAGATCCACTCTTCAAACAAGCTCTACATGCAGAAGGGTTTCATTTATCATAATGAAAAATGGCAGATCATTAACATTAACACGTCTCTAAAAACTCAAAGTGCACACTCCAGTAAAGATGTGGTGAATTAATGGTCCAGCTACTTACCCTATGATGCCTTCTTCACTCCTCAGCTCAGAAACTGAATGAAAAGTCCATTTAATCAGCCAGCTGTGCGTAGAACCTGCTCTGGAGGTTCTTCAGTGATCCCACAACCTGAGCAGTTAGAAACAAAAAGACCTCGAACCAGAAACTGCTCTCATGCTCTCTACAGCAAATGGGCTGAGAAATGGCACTCATATGGAAGGTTCTTCATATATCCTCTAATTTTTTGTTTCAATCCATTTCAGGCAAAGTCAAGAATTTACCCCACTCAGTTCACTCCAATTTGGGGGTTTTTATGCAAGCAATATATCACCTAAGGTATTTTGCCATTCCTTCATAAAATTTAATCAAACACACAACTTCCGTTCTCAGGAAGCATAGTCAGAAATATTCTTGATTTAAGTAATACAGGAGGAAACATTTCAAAGGCTGTTCTCAATCCCCTGAATCGCTCATTCGTAATAAAAATCTATGCTGCTTTCAACAGAGGTTTGAAGCAGTAAATTGGAAATACAAGACTGACTCTTAAAGCCTTGGGGAGGGCAGGAGGAGAAGGGGACTACAATAGGAAACCTTTTAAATTTGTTATATTTAAGACCCATCTGGCTGATGCATTATTTGCAGGAGAGCATTCAAGTCAGTGGATTATTTAACTGTCAGTTACATTAGTCTGTAATGCTCCCATGTGTGCAATGATGTTCCAAATGCCACAGAGATCCACGAGTGAAGACAGCTACATTTTATTCCCAGTTCTGCTAGAGACCTTCTATGCACCAACAGGATGCTTCACCTGCCTCTGCCTCACCCTTCCCACTGGTTAAATGCTGCTCCAAATCATCCTCCCTGGGGATTGACTCAGGAATATGAACTGTTTGCAAAGCTGTCAGAGAAGTACAAATAAATAAATGTCTATGGTACACAAATGGGTCTTTTACATTTCAGAATAGACATCAGATGTGGGTGGGGAGGCTGTTTTCTTCTGATCATGCATATAAGAGAGACAGAGAAAATTAAAGTGTATATTGAGTTCACATCTTGCCTGTCTGAGAGTGATTACATAAATATAAATGTTTTTCTGAAGATGCCAACCCATTTAGACATATTTTTCAGATCCTGGTTGGTTATAAACAACGGCTCCCAAATACTTGTTGTCAAGATACTAACGTCAAATTTGAGAAAGCTCTTAAAGGTATTTTGAAACACCCAGTTTGTCCCATTATCTCCAATTTATGTAACACTTTCATTTCAAAACATGCATAGTTGAATTATTCTCTAAAAAGCATACAGGACTTACTCAAGTTTGAAATGCTAGCTGTCTACTTGCTCCAACTCCTGCAGATATTTAATTGTACCAGCCCACAGAGGTACAATTGCACCAAGACTGGCACAGTGTTCACTGCAATGCTTGCATAAACTTGGTCTTTGACTTCACACACCTCGCTCCAGAACCTGCACGGTGCAGCATGGGTGCATCCCTGCCTCCCCATCACCCACTCCCTCTGGTCAAGGGCTACAGCAAAACTCCAGGCTTCTTTGTGCCTTTACTGCTGCAGGTTTGGGGGTGTATTTCCTTTCGTCTTTAGATTCTGCACTTGATCTTGCTGCAGTGGCAGAGCAGCCATCCCAAAGCTGCCGTCTTCCCCGTGCCTCTCAGCTTTCACACCAGGGCGCCGAGACAAACGTTAACGTCTTCAAATGCAGAACACTTTGGCTCTCCTTCTGCAGAGAGGTTAATGCCGAGCAGCTGATTGCTGCTCCCAGGAGTGCCTCTCTGGTGTTTTCAGCAATGCCCCGTACAATTTTTGCATTAATTTCTCAGCAGTTCTCAGTGTACTGTAAATGGAGCTGCACTTCAGCTTTTATTAGGCCAACACAGCTGTTGCTCTGGTTCTTGTCTGCCTGCTTGTCACAGGGGAGAAAACTATTTCAAGCCAAAGTGTTTGAAGATTAAAAAGTCTCCAGACAAGAAGTAATGGTTCTTTTGCTTGTGTTTTTCCACACTTCTCAAAGCTTTTTTCTTCCTTTTTTTTATACCAGACACAAAAATATCTCCATTTTCTTTAGTTGCCAGAGTAATAAAGTCTGATCACTGCATATTTTGCATGCACTCTATGTTCAATTTCTCCTCTATAATTACTTCAGAGCACTTTTTAATTTAATTTTATTTTTAATTTTAAGCAGTGTGACTTCATTTATTAAGAACAAATGTTTTCATGCAAAAAATTATTTAAATATTTAATGACCAAGGAACTAAAAGAAAATATGTGATATTACTTACTATTCTCAGTGAAAAATATCTCAAATTTCTTCTTCATCTCTGTGTTATAAGAATTTGTCTATTCTAAAGTTCTTGTTTTGTCTTTACAAGTAGACTGGACTCAATAAACTAGTTTGGGGTTGCTACCTTGCTCCACATGGTATTTTTTGTGTCTTTTTCATGCACAGTAGAAGGATACTGTTCCTCCACATCTCTTGCTACTTCCACCTCTTCTAAGGAATCCCAATATTGGACTCAAAAATTTTACTTATGCTTGGTAGATGGTATTCTTTCCTGTAGAGAATTGCAAATTTAATACGTCACAGGGAAAGTCTTACCTGGAAAGACAACAAGGACTGGTTCTGCATGAGCCTGTACATCCTCAATATTATCAACTCTATCATCTTTCTTGATAATTCTTTTACCTCCTCATCATAAGCTATACTTAAAATGCTGAGTGATGAAATAGAAGAACATTTGAGATGGAATATGGATATCATTCACTGAGGAAGCCTGAATCACTGCAGTGTTTGATAGCCATTTCTACAGTGCTTTTTCCAATAGCGTCTAGTTTGTGATATTTGTTTAGAACTTAAAATTCAATCAAATAAAAAAATAATACATATAGTCTAAATAAGGCCCATTCTTATTAAAATAATTACATTTTTTTTCCCAAAGACCAGAACTTTCTCTTCTATCCTACTATCCTAAATAACCATAGCTCCAGTTGGGATCTGAATTAAATGTATTTTTTTAAAAACAGAGAAAAATTAGCCCTATGTCATTTGTAGTCCATAACACTGTGTATGAAGTAATGCAGTAATGTGTATGAACATTAATTGCATGTTTCTTCTGACAAAATAGCTGTGTATACCATAGGTCTGAATAGTCCTGTAACTGCCAAGTCTTCTATGGGACAATTTGCTTTAACATGCTTTACAAAGAAAACTCACTAGTATTAGTATTGTTATTATGTGATTTTTGAATATTCATAAGTACTTCTGCAATATTTTCACAGAAAGTGTTGACCTTGACTTCTCTCCATTTATCAGTGCTCCAATTAATAAAACATCTGCAGTTCCTGCAATTCAGTTTTCCAGGAATGTCTAAACAGAAACCTGTGTTTTTAATTAATATTTAAAATGTTGGCAAAATTACAAAAATGTTACTTTATTTTGATAGTGCTGAGACAGAAATCTCATCTCTAGTCTTGAAATTTTCTATTTGGTTCTTAAATATGCCCAGATGCTCACCATTTCTTACAGGAAAGCATCCCTTTTATTCCTAAAATATTCTTTGAGGCAGAACAAATTATAACCCTGCTCTGAACTATTTCTTTGATGGGGGTTTTGCTGCCAAGTCACTTTCTTTATTGAACTGCTTTGGTTTGCTTACAGCTATTTTCTCTCATAGTAATAGTAGAAAGAAACAAGTGGGATGAAAAAGTTTGGTTATAAGCCAAGAAAACTCATCCCAGCTCTACTGTGCAAGGAGACTAGTCCAGCTACTTTTATTTGCCATCATCCCACTCACTTTATTTGTTGTGCAAGTCTCACAAGTTAAACCTCTTGAATCGTCATATGAAGAATTTAAATTAATAAATTAGGAGACAATAGTAGTCATATAGTTATTTCTTCTAAAACTATGGTCTTTTTTAGAAACAAGATAGGCTTCCAGAAAGAGGAAAGAACATCTTGTTCTTCTTCTGATTATAACAGCATTAATTGAATTTCAATCATTTCTAAGCAGATAATGCTGACCTTTATGCTCAGCACAGTGTGTTTCAAAAGAGACATGAATAAAGATTAGGTGACTAGGAGGATTTCTCCATCAGCTGTTCTTCAATAACATTTTAAGAGAACACAACACTAATGCCAGTTTATGATAAACTTGGTTATCACAATCCAATATGGTTCACTGAAAAGTTAACTCTGTTTACTGAATCTTCCTCAAAATTACAAATTCACTTATGTGCCATTGCAGATCTTTCCAAATATAGGAAGTGTGTTTATGTTTTTATGTAACTTACATGCCAAAAGAAATTTTATTTAGAGCTTTCAGCTTGAAATATATTTACAAGCACAACTGCTCTCACTGCACTATTGTATTTTGTAAAATTATACTTTATTACAATTTAATGACAGTAAAGATATAGTGATGCATTAAATAGGTGGAGAGGTTTGTATTTTACTATTAGCTTGAGTCAAATAGTGCCCAGAACTATGCACAGGAAGAAAGCACATACAATATTTTTTTTTTTTTAATTAAAAAAACCCCAAACAAACCCTCAGACTTTCCAGGCAGACTGACCTGCTCTATTTTCTTGACAAAAAAGCTGTATTTTTATTTGTCTTGCAATGATCTTATATCAAAGTGTCTCACTCTTCATTAGAAATGCGACATTATAAAGCCTACATAGTAAGACAGGTCAATCAGCAGCTTTCCTATTTTTAAAGGAAATAGAACATTTCAGTTATATTATCACTAAAGTATAATGCAATCAATCATCGTAACGGGTCCCATGCTGAGTGTGCTTTTTGGAGCCCAACATCTCTGCTACCAATGGCTCTCAACATTTACCTCTCAATCCTGCCCGTTTTTGATTGATCCAGACCCCTGGCAACAGGCTCTTTCAACAAAATAAGAAAAACCGGGGCACGGAGGGAGGGGAGAGAGAGACAGTGCACAGTCCATAATACATACAAACTACAGAAGTGCATCTGCTTTTTGTAAGAGGAATTTTCATTAGTTTCCCCGGGCTCTCAGCCAGCTATGTCAGAAGAAGCAGTTTCACTGAAAGCTTCAAAGGCACCAAATCAATTTGCCTGTGTGGTTTTTTTTCACTCAGCTACAATCCTCTGTCATTAAACAGAAAAAAAATATCACCTGCAGCTGAAACAAATATCAAAAAAGTCAAGTGGAAGGCCAGTTGTAATCAGTATTTCATCCTTTATCTTCAGTCTTAGAATTTATTTAGTAAGATTTTAAATTGGCATATTATCAGATTTCAAACAATGAAGAACTTAAGTGATTTTGAAAATTCTCATAAACATCTTTCTGCAACTGTATATTCTTGGGGTTTTTTTCCTTTTTTAAAAAAACTCAGCTGCTTTTGGCAAAAAGCTTTTTCCTCCTTTATGTAACAATTTCAGGAGCAGGCATAGAAAATCTAGGCCAATGTGTCTGTCCCAGTTTAGCCCTCAGCTGGCAGCTAAACAATAGGCAGCCACTATCCCATGTCCCCACAACTGGGGGGAATAATTGGAAAAGGAAAGGAATATCTGTGGGATGAAAAAAGTTTTAATAAAATAATTAAAAAGGGATAATGACACTAATGCTAATAATAACGATAAAAAATACATACAAAACTATACTCAGCTCATCCCAGCAGTGGTCACACAATGCACTGCTCCCAGTAACGGACGCTGATGGTGAACACCGCGAGCACAGCAGTTCCAGAGGGGCGGAGATCACAGCTAACACCTTTAGAACACCAAACACCGAAACTGAACTTGGAGCACATGGGAACCGGACACTGGGAGGAGAAACAGCAAAAGTGAGGGACTGTCAATAGGAGGGTAAATGGAGAAGAAGGTTATGACTGGAAATTCCATTTATGGTATGGAAAACTTTCTTTGGCCACTTTGGGTCAGCTGACCTAGTTCCACTCCTCCCAGCTTAATACACCTGTCTAAATGTAAACCATGAGAAACTGAGAAAGGTTCTTAGTTTCCCCAGCAACAACTATAAACATTAGTATTTTTCAGCATTCTTCACATATTAAAATCTAGAGAAAACAGCAGCTGCTGAGAAGAAAATTAATTCTATCCCAGGTGACCATAAACATTGTTTATCCACAATTAAAAATAATACATGTTATTAACCCTACTCTCACACTAAACCTAAAATGCTGCAGTTTCTGCGAAAAAAATTGACTCTATCTCAGCGGAAACAAGGACAGCACCTTGATGGCTTGCAAGCATCACCAAAATCAAGCGTATGCAGAGCAATCCGAATTTTAGCACGCAGACACACAAACCAAACCAAAGGTGCCCAAATTTAGTTTTTATTAATGATGTCATGCATATTCTTATATGTCTTTATTCACTGAAGAAAAGATCCTTAAATAGGAGGCTAATTCTATTGAATTGCACCTATGCTTCATATTAAGATATGTCTCCTAATAGGAATGCCCCATTCCTTCTAGCTAAACAGTCATGCCTTAAAACAATCAGGGTTTTTTTTTCCTTCCAAAAAAAAAAAAAAAAATCTGGTTGATGATATTGTTTTGCTGAATTAGTAACCCAAATGGGAGAATATTTGAGAGAAGAATATTATTTCAACTGATAAATATTAGTGTAATTAAAGCCGTAATTGAAGTTTGATTCTGAGTGAAGCTAATTCAGAATAGGAAATTCTAATTTACTGTTACCTCCAATCAGTGGAAATAAGCTTTGAAGAAAATCACTTAGCTTCCAAGTGTTGCTTTAATCAGTAAAGAATACCTATTCAGCCTTAATTTCAGAGCTTTTCTGATTCAGAATTAGTGTTTATTATGGAGATAAGTGTCTTAATATGTTCATAAATCTGGTCCTGTACAGCAATAATTTTCACATTGTAATAAATGCTAACTGAAATTATCATTATATTCATCAGTAAACAGTTAACTGATAGATTAATAAAAAAACAGAAATGGAAAATGTCAAAGTGTAACTGTATCAAAGCTAAAGAAGATCCCTTGGAAATCTAGTCTTGAAATAGTACTTTCATTATCTTTATGAATCTTACAGGAAAGGATAGAAAGAAAGACAGCAGCTGTAAGCCTTTTAGGTGATGCAGAAGTAAGCCAACAATTATTTCCCAAGAAATCTCATATTGCATAATATGTTCAGTTCTGATGAAAAATGATATTGAATACAGTTCAATGCAAATTGGTATGAGGAACCAAGGATGTTTATCACAGCTAAGCTTAAGAATTCAAAACTCATAACATAAAGAATAGCCAAGTACAAATAAGATTCTGGGACAATGCAAATGCACTCCTTCAGAGTTTACAGAAGAATATCAAATAAAAAAATTGTTATTGTCGAGACATATTATTACCAAGACATTCCCCAAGCACTGTATCTACTAATGATGTCCAGATTTCTAAAACTGTTGAATACAAAGAAATTGGGAGTATCTTTCTAATGCTCAACAGATAAAGCAAGATATGGTTTATTTTTAAAAAGCATGTAGTAAATCAAATAACATAATATTCCTAACAGCACAGTACAGTTACATCTCGTACTCTTCAGTTCAGCCCTCTTCAGCAATTCTTCTCCACAGGCAACATAACACTTCAATGTCTCCAAGAAATTTGGTTTATCAAGTGTATGAGGGACCACGTGTTACTATGGGCTGATTATGTTACTATGGGCTGATTACGTCAAGTGAGCTGCCTGGTTGAAGCCTCATGCTAAGTATTTATCTTTATGAGTACTAGTCCCCAGAAATTATTGGGTTGAATATAAAAACCCCACAAACAGGTACTGTGCTGTGTTTGACCAGGCATGCAGTCTTGGGCTAATTCTCCTTCATGCAATTTACTGTGTCTGTTAGCCACAATAGCACACAGTTAATGCTTGTTTTGAAAGAGCCAACTACAATAGTCCTCATGAGCAACTACAGAGCAACGTGATGCTTTGATGCCACATAACTAAGTAAGCATTTCTGCAGGAACAGTAGCATGGAGACAGAAGGCAAATAGTCAAGCTACTTGGCTTACTTTTCCTCCACTTACGGCATTGCCTGTACACCTCATCCATTTTAAAAAATACATATATACATATACACACACATACAGAAAGCAGATGCACTGAGTAAAAGGTTGTATTTAGAGAGTATCTTCAGCAGATAAGGAAAATGCAGTAGATATATCCAGGGGGAGCATTAAGAGCTCCAGTTTATAGGCAACTGGACTAGGAGAGTTCAAGTTATTTGGAGACAAAGGCTGGAAAGATTAGGGACAGCAGGGGCTCCAGATGCCCTGAATGACTTGGTTTCAAAGCCAACTGGAAATGAGGGATATTTACAAATATTTCCTCTAGGAACTTTACGTTTTTAGCTGCAGCTTGAGTTATAGCACATCTCTTCTCACCGTCATTCTTTGAGGAAACAATGAAGTTGAAATGCACTTGTAGAATATTCAGTCACCCTTGAACTGCAAATTAAGACTGCCTGTCAATTGACAAACCTTATCTCTTCAAGAAGTCACAGAAGCTGGTTTTATTCTCAATATAACTTGACTGGAAGGAGGTACTGCATCCAAATGAAAGGAGGATTGGAAAGAAAAGAAGAGGCCAGGAGTTAAAAAATAATAAACTTAGAAGTCAAAAGCACAGAGAAAAAGATAAAGGAGAAGAACAGGGTAGGGAAAAAAAATGCAGCCCTAATAAGAAAACAAATTTAAGAAAAAGAAACAAACCAAAAATTTTTTCTTTGGATGCCCTCTGAATTTTTGCAGCCTCACAAGTATCCAGCAGAGTAGCTCATTGGGAGGGATTTTAATATTTACAGGATAGAGTTAGAAGAGATAAGATGGCACATACCTGGGAAACCAAGCAAGCTTCAAACGAGGCTCGCATCACTGAGCAGATAGAGAGAGAGGATAATAAAGACAGGCAAGTACAAGGGCTATAAAGGGCTACAATGGATGGAAAAGACTACAGCAGAAAAGGGAGCAAGACCAGAGATTTGAAGAAAGGCAAAGGAACCCAATGGCATCATCTTGCACCACAACAGGTAGAGAGCAGTAGGGGTAGTCAGTTCCTGCAAAGGACAGCGCCGCAGTTAATACATGGAAGGAGAAGAGCATAAAAGTGGCAGAGGTATGCAGGAGTATGAACACTGACAGTATGTTGTGGCAAGGCTATCTGAGAGCAGAAGGGCCAGAGAGAACACAGGTTTGATATCAAATGGACAGAGCAATACTTTTCTTGGTTTCAAACAGGAGAAATAATTTAATGGTTGAAACACATGCCTGAAAGTCTGGAGCTCTTAATTCAACTCCCATGTCTGCTAGTTACTTGCTCCATGACCCCAGGGCACAGAACTACTTTGTGTCTCAGGATTTCCACTGCAACAATGAGAATTATTCTGTTGTGAACCAGTCACGTTTCAGGCTGCCTAAAGCCCCTTGCTCCCAGGGCACTGACCACCAGAGGGACCTTAACAGTGAGCACTGCTGCTGAGATTGAGCCGGTTTCAAAATAAACAAATCCATCAAGTAAAACTTATCCTTGTACAACAAATGAGATAGTCCCAGCAGTTTCCAATTCAGAGAAAAAAAATAGTTTAAAAGTTCTGATACCAGCTTTACTCACACCCCAAAGAACACTGCCCGTCTAGTTGCATCTACTTTGTATGCTAACATCTCCCCCACCAGCTCATGTAAGCCCAAGAGCAAAATGGATACAAAAATAATACAAGAGTTTCATGGCAGGAAAAAGATATGAATTAAAAAATTGAGATGCCCATACCAAAAAGATCTAGCCATTTATTTAAAATGGAGAATTTGATCTTCCTTTGCAGTTTTAAAAGGGAAACTGATATCCAGGTATTCAGGACAAACAACCGCAAGAAAAAGAAACACAAACAGTAACCTCTAAATTACATGAATGAGTCAAGTACATCAGTTGTCTTTTTTTAAAAGACTGCTTTGTGAATTATAGATAATTTTGCAGTAAAGTTTTAAGATAATTATTTTGTTTATTCTTCACTTAATTAAAAGAGAAAGGGCACTTCACATAACAAATTAGCAGTAGTACGAAGAAGCTACTCATATGGGAAACTCCACACAAAGATCCATAATCCTTCTGTTTTCATATCACACATAGAAATAAACACAGAGGAAGACTATATAAGCTTTTAAAATAATCCTAATCTATAAACCAGAACTGGATAGTTTCTACATAATTCTGAAAGGCAGGAAAATTTTCTTGTACGATCCTGAAAAGAAAACTAATCTTCTGCTATCGAAGAATCCAATCGCTTTGGGGTTTTTTGACTATATGAAAAGACTACAAACTCAATTCTTCCCCTATATTGAGGCTATATTGATTACAGGTTGTTCATATTGATTAGCTGTGACAGCGAGTAGCTAGCTATGAATGACAATAAAACTTATTTCTTCTCCCCTTACTGGCATTATATCAAAAGTACACGCTGGAAAAAATTGTGTGGGTGCAGGGGCAGAGAGAAGAGGTCCACCTCCTTCACTTTTCTTAGTACCCTCAAGTCAGAAGATTTAACAGGGGATTATTTTTTTGTTTACAATTACTTTCCATCTCATGCCTTTTCTTCTTGTGCCCTAAGTTAAGTAAACACTTAACAAAGGAAAAAATAATTAGGAAGACAGGCACTTTCTCACCATATACCACAGGTATTTTCACTGACATCTGCAGAAAGCAGCACTGAACTTACTAGAGACTTTTATTCTCTCTGTAATTTTATGCTCCCTTATGTTGCCCTGGGCCAAAACTGAAGGCACAGACACATTAAATGAACTCAAGCTCTTCCCATAAGAAATATTCCACTGAGCTGAGGCACCAGTTATGGTGGCACATGTTGCTTGTACACATTCCTTCGCATTTGTTAGACTTGGTTCATCCTTGGATGTACCTTACTCAGAGCACTCATACACTCCTTTTTCTATGAAAACTAAAATATTACCAGAACCCAGATTTCCTGCTGCAAAAAGTAACAGCCAGCAGAGATATTAGAGCACTTTATCTAAGCTATACAGTTCAGACAAATCCATGCAAGGCATCTGAAGTTAAAAGCCTCCAGAGCAAAGTTAATTTTACAACCAAGCCCTCCCTTAAGTCATTAGGCTATACCAGCAAAACAATAATGCAGAAAATAAGCTAGTATACCACTCTTGAAATAGAGACAGGCAGATTCCTCTCTCAATTTACTTAAAGAGGTATATAGAGCCAGCAATATGCATGTCTGCCATGTAATTTGAAGCTAGCTGTGGTACAAAACCATTAAGGTCCACTGAGATCAAAACAGTGATATCCCTCATGTACATAATTACCACAGTTTGTTTATTTACAGATTATCTTAAAAATTCCAGTAGACATAGAAACTTGACTAAATAGGGAGCCTTGTAGGATGAAATAGTACATTTTTTCATGCTGATTGACCGATGGAGAAAGAATTTTGACCAGCTCATTTTTTAAAATTCCATCTCATATATGTAAAACTCTGCTTTTTCCATCCATATCTGATATTACCTCTATTGCAGATTGTCTCATTCATATGCATAATCTGCCAGAGAACATTGGTACACTGCAAAACTTATGCAAAGCACAAGGAGAACTGCAAGAGCACAAATGAAAACAAGTCAATCTCGGCTCTTCCAATATGATTAGAAGGCAGAATGTTTGTCAGTCTTACATTTCTGGCACAGTTTTGCAAGCCCCCAAAATACGTTTATACATCCAGATTTCTTTATTCACTTATCTGAAAGACAGCTTTCTTCACTTGGTTTCCTATACCTCTAAAAATTTTAGTAACAAAATATGTGTGCCTTCATTGATTTAGACAAATGATACTAAAGTTCCCATGGTATTTGTTGCAGCAGCATCAAATAGTTATTCATGACAAAAAGTGAGTTCATCATTATTAACATCACAACTCCAATTCAGCCCTTTGATAATCTTGTGCTATTTCAGGAAAATGTGAACAAAAAGGTACAAGAAAGAAGTCATTGTGCTAGATTAAACAAGGTAGCACTGTTTAGTATATTCAGGCAAAAAATAATGATACAGATTGGTGATCTACAGAAAAATACAATGGTTGAGAACTTGATCTTTTCCTATTTTCAGCCATGACAGGTTGTTTCTATGCCACACTGTTTAACACAATGGTGAAGTTTTCAGCATCATCTCTGGCATGGCTATATACCTAAAGCATTTCTGGGGATATCCAGTATTCGCAGAGAATTGTCTTAAAGTGTCTTAAAAATTAGGAAGTTCAAGAGGGCACAAAAGACCTGTGTATATTATACTCTTATGCACTCACACAAGCATATGTCTGTACATCACTCAGACTTGCTCCGAAACTAAGCCTTTCCCTCCTAGGAACTGCAATTATTTGTGTCTCAGGTTTTTTCTAAAAGGAGATCTGAAAATATTCATAGTATAGTCTTAGACTTGATCACTTTAACTAGAATTTTGGAGAACAGCTGTCGTACTGGTTCCTTACACTGCCACCCTAACTGTACGTAGTGAGAACAGGAAAGTTGTGGATTTCTGGTGAAAGTTAGAGGTTCTTTCACCTAAACATAAGAACAGATTTCTGAACACCACTGCAAACCTCTCAAAGTAGTTCTTGCTACTATAAAGTGTTTTACATGCCAGATACTGTTGAGTCTTGTTTAAAAAAGTAAAATAGTATTTGTATAACTATGAAGGACTGGGATAGCCATAGACTTCTTGTTTCCCATTTAATTCCTTTCATTCCCACCAGCCAGCTGGCCAATTTGATCTACTTCTGGTGTTGCAACAGTAGCAAATAGGTGCACAGTGCTCTACAAACAAAATATTTTACACTCACTTTGTTTCTGAAGGCATCTGAATGCTGTAATGGTTCAGGGCACAGGAGACTCGGGATGAAATTGTTCTTTTCTGCTTTGAATAAAGAACGTGAATAAATATCCACTCTTCTCTGTTGTCTTTTCAAATACTAAAACCCTAACTTTCATATTCCTCTGGAGAATAGGGCCAGACCAGAACACGCCAAGGTTGCTGCAATAGATGTCAAAAGCCATTCTACCCAGAACAGCCACATTGCTCCATAGATTAGCCACAAAATCTTTGTTGACTGTGAATAAGCAAAAACAAGCAAAGCACCTTAAAGGTTTTTCCAGTTATTCATATTTATCAAAACATAAACTCTATGTTGCAACCAAAGAAAGAACGCACATCCTATGCATGGAATAATATTTGAAAAAAGGCAGTCACTTTACCAACTCCTGTGGTGCTACGCTGTTTCAAGCAGACAGGACACACAGACTATAATCAAGATATTCCTGTAACCCGTGCTGATAAATCCTTGGCAAGGTCATATTTAAAGGAAGTTTCCTTGAGAGGAAAATTTGTCTGCATCTCAAATATGTGCGTAAATAGACTAGTAATTGAACGAGCGAGCAATAACTACAAAATCAAGAAATCTACAGATATTATTTACAAAATGGTCAACTGTGCAATTTGAACTAAAGCAATTTCAGTTGCTACAGTTTTCAGGCATGCCCACACAATCATTAATTTAATATTTAGCCCACCCAAATCCAACCACACTGCTCCTCACATAGACTGGCTTCTTCTCAGAAATACCAATTTTCTTAACATGCCTTCACACAGTTTTCTTAATTTATGCCTTTCAAGCATAGGCAACACGTGAATCCTAGAGCTTCATCCAATATTTTTTGCAGCATGCCATAATTCCTGACTGGATGAAAGCATGTCATTATTTAAGTGCCTCTGATCTTGATTTTAAAATTAATAGAACTAGAGAGCCCGTGATTCTAGCAATCTCCACATAAGCTATTGTTTATATTAAATCCATCAGTGTTTTCTTAGACGATCTTCTAAGATGAAAATAATTTGTAGCATCAGTATGGGGGTCAAATTCACAAGTCCATACACAACACAAACCCCATTTTTAGCATGCATTTCAGTATCTTCATTTCATAAAAAATTCTGAGAAACCAAATAAGGATGTGTTTAACAGATATTATTTCTCTGTATAGTGCAATTGTCAGTTGTCTTCTGTTCTTATTATTTAGAAAAAAAAAGCCTTCTAATATAATTGAGTGCAGCAAAAATCCCAGCCAATTAGCGTATGATAATGCAAATAGAATAGGAACAGTGTCACGTATCCGCAGGCTAGTTTTGGTGAGGTGCCTGGCCTCTTTCAGACGTGAGCCATATAAAAAGAAAGGAAAAGATGCTTGGAAAACTGTGTTCTTTCTGAGCAAAGCCATAGAGATAAATGTGCTGCAGCTTGTTTCAAAATCCTTTTATGACTGTGATACCTCTGGGTCAGGGTCTGTTTTTGTAGAGCAAAGCAGATTTTGACAGAACTGTATCTCTTTGTGGCTGTAATAGAGTAATGTATCAAATCGGTGAACAAGACAAAACAGGATGCCAATTTTCCAAGTTCACTGAAACTGTAGGGCTGAGTCATTACACAAATGAAAAACACAGAACTAAAGAACTCAAATAGGGCAAAACCACTCTAAAGTAACCTTGAAGCACCCTTCACTGGAATATACACTGTTTTACAACAGACAAACACGCAAAGGGAAGCTTTAAATACCAAGCGTGACTTGACTCAGTATTAGGTGTAAAGGAATTTCTCATTTGTTAGGTAATAAACAGTTTGGTGATTGCCATTTCATTTACAAGTAGGAGTAATTTGCAAACTTCTGGTCAGAAAGATGTTTCAAAAAAAAAAAAAAAAAAATCAGTGGCAAAATAAAGGATTTTGCAGTCTACAAGAAAAAAACAAATAAAACAGAAGGAAGACTGGGGACCTGGCTAGGGCCACGAATATTTTCACAAGCCTGTAGAAAACAGTGGAGTGTCTTGCTGTGATGTTTTGTCAGTGGACTCCAACCTATGTTATTATTCACTTGCAAAATCTCTTGACTTCCAAGAAAATGCAGTAGCATTTAATTATACATGAATTTGCATGACTAAGCAGCCCTCATTTCTTCGTTTTCATTAAAAAAAAAAAAAAAGCCCCAAACAATGTAACTTCAATTTCAGGTGAGCTTCAACAACACATTGATCTATTTCCATTGTTCAAAATAATAACTAAAAATCTCTGATCACCTCCGAGTAGAAAGCAACGTGTGCTTAATAGAAATTTTGTGCAGTTGATAATATAAACAGTTATTAACACTCTTCAGAATGTTCCTGGTTAGGTACATGCACACAACCTGAGAAAGGTAGGAAATGACACGTGGGTCACATCAGTCCAAATTCACATAAATATCTGAATATTTACATAGCGTATTTTTTACAGGCATACACATAAGCATTCATTATAAAAATATTACATCTCAGGCTTTCTAAGCATTACTTTATATAACGCCTAATGTGAGATAGCACCAGAGACAGAAAGACAACGCAGAAAGTCTAATGAGCTGGTAACAGAAGTCAGCATACAAAGTGTAAGGATATCACAAATATAAAAGGTCTTCCAGCAAGATTTTTGCTAACATCTCACAGTTAAGCTCCAGGGCCCTAGTGTCATTTATTGTCTTGCCTTGAGTAGGGAAATTAGAGCACTGCAAACACCAGGAATGAATGTTTATCTCTGGTCTGATTCACTGCTGAATCAAAGCTCTCTCTGCAAACCAGTCTGCAGAAAAGTGTTTAAATGGTAACATGCATTGGGTGGTACAGGCTGCCACTTTTTTTATAAAAGGCTTACACACGTGAATATATGGGAATTGGAGCTATACAAACTGGTTATGGCAGTACTTTGGGATAAGGCTTCTACTGCATTTTAGAGAATCAAATTCTGCTGTCTGCATTGTTCACCTGTATCATTGACCTTGAAAAAAACCCTTAAAACAGCTATCGAAGTGCTAGGCAAAAGAATACTAGAAATGAGAAAGGGCTAAGTGGAAAAATTGGTGTGTGATATCTCATTTAGGTCACTTTGTTCAGAGACAGGGAGAATAACATTACTCAACCTCACCACTCTGCTGCTGTCCTCCTACAGCGCCTTTTAGAGGAGGAGGATGGAGTATGCACATTTTTTTCTGTAGGGAAGCTTCTGAACATGAACTGGTGTAGGATCAAGCACAGAAGAATTTAGATGCCTGGCACTAAATTTCCAAACAGCACTCTACTACAGAGTGAGGTTACATTTCCCTTCTCTACAGCTCATGTGTACCACACATAATATAGCGATTCAAAATAATTTTTCATAATATAAAAATAACTCATCATGTCTCAGCCAGCTGGGTACCAAACCTAAACAGAAATAAAAAAGTTTCAGAGAAGGAATTCCTCTTATTTTTTGGAATAACTTCAAGTCTTATCTTATATAAACAAACAGCATCTGCCTGTCTGCTTGACAGCTGTTACCGTAGAACAGATATTCCAGCACAGAACTCCAATCCTAAAGAGAAATGTATTTCATTAAATAATCATAACAAATCAATGTTTACCATGAGAATTTTCCAATGCTGTTCCTCTGTTTAATATCCCAAATTAGTACAAGCAGATGTGTTACAACCAAAACTTCACAGCTACAAACCCAGAATCTGAATGATAGTCCTTCCACCTTTTGGGAAAACTAAACCCCGCATTTACTGCTTCTCTGCTCTGATAGTGATATTTTGTAAAGCTACAAAACAAATACTGAATGACAGTATACTGAACACTATTCCCACTGGGATTAATGGGTTTTGCCAAGATAATGTAGATTACACAGTAGTGAGAGGCACTAAGGCTGAGGAAACAAAACAAAATCTAAGGGGGATTCCTAGTGAGTAAAGTTCCAGTTTGGCCTTTCTGGATCTTCCTCTTTGAACCTGCATGTCTGTGTTGGTGAAGGTTTTGCTCTTGAATTGTATAGGAAAAGCAAGAATGTTTCTTCCCTGTTAGCACACACTGGACTCATCTCCGAGTTGTGATCACACAGTCTTTCTGAAGTCCTCATGGCCCAAAGCACCTCTAGCCCAGGTGAACTTGTCACAGCTTTCTCTGATCAGTTAACAACCAAGTTGATTCTAAGAAGTTCTAGAAGTTCAAAACCCACCATATCTCTCCCACAGCTAAGAAGAAACTTTAAAACACGTTTAACTATAGCTATTAAAGTAGCACGTAGTTAGTGTATTCAAAACTAGAGCCCAGTTTCTTGTGCGCTGTAAAACCAGTCTCGTCATTCCTGTCTTATTTTCTCTTTTCCCACAGTAGGCAGAGATAGGAGCTCCCCTGGTAGAAATCAGGTTCAAACACCACAAACTGAATCCACATAGAGGTTTCTTCTCACCTTAGCTGCTACTGAATTACAAATCAGTTCAAAATCCACAAGACCTAATTTTTCCAAACTAAGATTCTTAATGCACCTAAAACTCTCCCCAAAGCATTTCCAAGAGTTACACAAGTATTGCCAGTGCCCATCAGTAAGTGCCTTGGTTTCTAAATTCAGTTGTAGCAAAACTGGTCTTTCTGGCACCCACAGGACCATTGTAGGACACATGTCTTGCACCTGATCTGCAAGTTTATCCAGTGGACGAGGTGCCAGACGAAGAGATGGCAATGCTGCCATGTCTTCTCTTCTTATCCCTCTTACAGCCAGTGTTAAATCTGGCAAGATACAACAGATGAGCTCAGTTCCATCCTTTGTCTTATTTAAGCTGCCACATTAAATGTTTAAACCTCCAGAAACAGGCCAGTCTGAGGTAGGAGAGGCAATGGTATCAATCTTTTCTACCAAAGCTAAACTACTTCAAAGAGGTGAATTAAATATTCATTGAGCCAAGAAAAAGAAGAAAAAGGATTCATACACCACTGGTTTGGCTATCTGATTATTCGCTAGAAAAACACAGCTTTCTGTACTGCTCTACTGAATGCTTGATGTAAAGAAAATGTTGAACAGCACAGACACGGGGATGAACGTCTTCTTATCTCCCAGCTAACCACCAGAGCCACTGGGCTTTAGAGTCATGCCAGCTCTATTTGCACCATCAACAAATCTTTAACCCTTCTGAACTAAGGGAATCAGCTTAAGGAGATTGAAGCTTTTTCTATTTATAAGGGTTTATTGTTACTTCAACCTATAATATACCTATGTCCAAATGTCATGATTTAGCCCCAGACCAGCTTGATCGGCAGCTAAACGTGAGCAGCTGTAGATCTCAATTCTCTTCTACACCCCAGGGAAAGGGGAAAGGGAAATGAGAGAAAAAAAGACTTGTGGGATGGAAACTAAAAATAAAATAGCTTTAATGAAACAATTATAATAAGGAAAATAGTATTAATAAGAAAATGATAAAATATATACAAATACACAAAATTTCCCCCTTTCCCACTCAGTGACTCCCCACAGATGCTGCAGAGCAGGCATAGGGAAAGGTCCCAGGCTGGACTCAGCAGCAGGAGGGAGCTCGACTCAGGAACTGGACTCAGGAATGCATGGGTCCAGGATCAGGGCAAAAAGACAGATGAGGACATCACTGTATGTTGACTATCAAACAAGAGATCTTGACCCTCATGATCCATCAGTTTTATACCGAGCATGACATATATGGAATGGAATACTCTGTTGTTCAGGTTTAGGTCACCTGTCCTGTTCGCACCTCTCTGCAGATGCAACCCTTTTTTGCCTCTTTGACTTACAGCACTCCACCAGCTTGAGGATGGCTTTAGTTTCTATAGGAATAAGTATAAACAGTGGCGTTTCTGCATAACTGTGTTCTGTGTTACCACTTCTAGAGAGAAACACTGTCTGAAAATCATGTAATTAACTTTCAGAAAATGAAGCTATTTAGATGAGACTTAGCTGAAAAGTTAGAAAACTGATTCTATTTTAGCTCAAACCAGAACACCAACAAAGACAAAAATTTCAAACCCAAAACAAAACAAGCAGAAACCTCCCAGATAAATTCAATGGGCTCGTTGCTGAAAAGCTGACATATCTGGTCAGAGTGCAAATTAGTAGGGAAGTATCTAGTTATTTTTATTATCCCAAATTAAAATCTAATCAGCAACTCTGACAAGTGATTGCTTGTTACCATGTTATAGTATTTATAAGCAGTGGATGGCACAGACCCTGACTTATTATTTTTGTAAAGCAGCATGTAGATAGAAGTTTCCTACAATCATCAAAAAAACAGTCCATACAAATCTCAAATTAGTTACAATACATATACATGTGATGTGTTAGAAAAACTCTTTTGTATTAATGAACCACTAGCCGCATAGTCACAGCAGGAATAGTCACATTTAAATTTCCTCACTAGGCTAATGAGAAGAAAAAGAGAAAGATCTTTGTTTAGGCTATAATCAGAAGCCATTGTAATTATTATTCCTTCGGCTAGCTGAATGCAAAATACTTCACTATAATGAATGTGCATTGGCTCTGTCAGATGGTTGAAGTTATTTCTGTTTTGGTGGTGGACTGTGGTAGGTTTGATCCCTAAGGACTTGCTGAGAAAACAGTAATTTGGGGATCATCTCTAGCGATGCATACAATGAAAATTAAGTTCTACAACAAAATAAGTTTTGCCACTGGGCAGATTGCTGAATAAAAAGCTTGACTTGCATTAGTTCCTGTTATCTGTATTTGCAAGCTGTTCACAAATAGCCAGCCGAATGATAGGAGACTTCCCATAAATATTCATTTCACATTTACTGAAAAAAACATAGTAGTTTTCTATCCAAATTTATAGTAACTATTTTCTCTAGGAATATCATTTTTTAGAGAAAACACAGGCACAGGAAAACCCTTTTTGGGTAGAAAGTAGCAGAACTTGTGCCAAACCATCAGCTTTGTGCACAGACCAGAAAATGCTCCAGTGTGCTGCAATTCAAATTTTATCAAGTCAGTCAACACGTTCCTAATAAATGTCATTTTCATACCCCCTTTTTGCATACTTAAGCAAACTAGGACCAAACAAACAATATAATGCCAGTGAAACAGAACTAATAAATGAGAAATTATGCGCCTTTTTTTTTTTTTCTTACAATATATCTCGAGGGCATCAGAAATTCAACCATGGTGACTAAGGACTCAAACTCATTAAAGTTGCTTTTATCTCTATTGCTATGTGGTACAGATTGTAATACATAGTCCAGTGAGGAAAGTAATTTGGAGTGCCACAGTAAAAGAACTCCCCATATATATTACAGAAAAACTCTGGTCACTCTCCATCAGATCATCGGGCCACTTGCTTTAAGCATATGGTAGTCGGCAAGTCGTTCAAAACAGCACTTCAGAAGAGCCACAGTGAACAGATTGATACAATTCAGACATTTTTTTTGACTGATAACCATAAAAAATTTTTCAGGCTCTGGGATTTCCAGAGAGCGGTTGGATCCTCATCTCTGACAAAACACTGTAGTTTCATTCAGATCAATGATGCAGTTACCGTGAAAGTCATTTACACTAGCCAAGAATCTAGTCTGCAACACCTGGCTCACAGCCACTGAACAGGCCACAAAGCTTCGCGTGAACTCATAAAGCATTGTCCAGTACCAAAAAAAAATTCACTGCTGTCCTTGAAAATTGTTGGCTTAATAGGAATTTTGCTTTGAGATTAATATATAAACCCCAAATTGGAAGGACAACAGTGACAGGGATAACTGGTGCATAAAATCAACTGATATAAAAGAACCGAAAACATTATTTTTATGACCTGCCCCACACGCTTCACTCAAAGCCTGGGTTTAGAGATTAAATGGCCAATACCTGGTGTCTAGAGGAACATAAAGTCTCCAAGAGCAGAGCAGAGAACAGCAAGAATTTGGAAATCATACTTGTTTGTTGATAGACGTAGCACCCACAGCAATGTTTTAGATGTATGGAAAGTAGTGTTAGTTAATATAACCTAGATCTCAACTTTGTAGTCAGGTTAAAAGTGAGGCAAGTGCTTTAATAACTGCCCTTCTCCATTCAATATACCAGTATTTATTTTGTTTGAGTTTCTTGAAAATCTCTTCAAAAGTGTAGTTTTCACATATGTTCTCAAT
The DNA here is from genome assembly GCA_033558235.1 of Neomorphus geoffroyi. Taxonomy (NCBI): domain Eukaryota; kingdom Metazoa; phylum Chordata; class Aves; order Cuculiformes; family Neomorphidae; genus Neomorphus; species Neomorphus geoffroyi. The sequence goes on along the minus strand of JAUMJM010000033.1, from coordinate 15,970,013 downwards.
ATGCATGCGTGTGTATGTGTGCCTTCAAACTGTGCAAAAACTCATGCAGCATCCAATATGTGAAGTTACTATGCACCATAGTGAGCATGGTAGTCCTATTTAATCATAAGAATATCTGTTGTTCGCTCAAAAAAATACGGAAGTGGAAAATACAGATAGTTAACTTTATTTTTCCAGTCACTTACTACAAGCAAAAAAATAGCAAAAAAATAGTAAAGAGTTGATAGATTCCTTTAATCAGCCCATACTCTAAAAAACACCTGAACCACAAGTGGTTATAGGGCAAGGTACAAAGCTGTCTTTAAAGAAAAGGTCATGCAGGCCCTGAACGCGCAGATAAATTGAGAAGGGATATTAGTTCATTAGCCCGAGCTCCAGTAAGGCCAAAGGCTTTAGTGTCACAGCTGCTTCTGTACTGAATCAGTAATGAGAATTTGCTAAACTACATCTTCTATGGATGCAGTCAGTCTTGATTTAAAACACAGTGAGATCACGGAAAGGAATTGCAACTTCCCTGGTAATTAGCTCCTGTGGTTGATTACCACATTTCAATGGAGAGGGAAAAAAAAAAAAAAAAAATAAGAAAAAAAAAAACCAAATAAGGAAAAAAAAACCAAACACTTCCAACACAAACTTGTCAGGCTTTAGCTTCCAGCTGCTGGGCACCACCAGACTGAAGAGCTTTGGTGGTCAGCTGGTGAACTGGGGCGGTTTCAGTGGTTTTCTTCCTATTATATATTCTGGCACTTCTCACTTCCTTTTTCCTTTCTTTTTGACTTTTAAGTACTAAATAGCCTGATCCTTCTCTCATTACAATGAATTTTCATCTCCCTTCAAAAGTTAGACAATTTTTACCTTTTAGATCACCACCTGTAGGTTGCAACATAAGAAGTTACTGAAAACTCAATGCCATATACCAGTATCACCATTCTTGCTAGTGCTGTGAAGGGACTTATCACTTCTTTGCTCCTATTTACTACTCCTTTATTCATGTCCCCGCAGAGCATCTCACCTTATTTAGTTACAGCATCTCACCTTATTTAGTTACAGTATCACACAGAGATCATAAGTTCTGTTGCCTCGAACTGTTACCCACAGGTCCTCTTAGTCGCCTTCCTGGGTAATTTCTCATTTGAAGTAAGCTCACACCCCTTATTTCTATAGGAATCACTTTACATTTGCTGTATTTAAAGCTTATTTCTGTTTCAATGAACCTCTATTTATCATTCTTTCAACCATTGATTTATCTGAACGTTTTCTCCATATTGATTTTATAGTTACTGTTGCAAAAACGGTATAGCTGAGCTATAGCAAACTTAATAGGATGATTCCATATAATCTATTCTGGAGTCCTGGAGACTGCTAACATCCATCAGATCAGGAGCTTACAGTACTTCTGGAGAAAAAAGGCCGCTCCAGCATGCCTATTAATTTACTTTTGGAAGGGAAAACAGAAAAAAACAGCTTCACAAAAACTTTCTCAAGTAAGGAAGCACTTGATGATTGTTGTAAAATAAAGTAATGACTATACAGTCAACATAGGTATATAGAAAAGGAAGAGAGTGGATGAACTGTGAAAGGTTAGGCTACAAAAGTGAACTTCAGCATTGGCAAAGGGCTGATCGAACTGCCAGCTGCCACACTGGCACTAGTTTTAGACAATGAATAAAGACAGGCATTCTGAATTAGCTTTCTTCAAGCAACTGCAGAAGATTTCAGGCCAGATGGACTCTCTTACCAAAGGAAACCATGAAGTGGACCAAGGGAAAAGTGAAAAAGAGAATTTTTATCCACCTCCTGGGACAGGGAATGACAAATATCCTAGGCCCGTTGGGTTCCAGATATAAAATACAGTAACCCACCGGGTGAGCTAAGCTCTGCATTGGGACAGAGTCAGGAAAAGCGTGTTGTATCCCAGAGATGTTAGCAAGCAGCAGCATTTTGATAATTCTCCCAGCAGCAAGTAAAGCAGTGACTTTCTCACTGAAGTTCATTATCTGGCCCCCTAATATGGGAGTCCATCACACATTCATCTCACAGATGGACTCTTACACCCTACCAGCCTTTTGACTGCTGTATTCAGGCCAGTAGCAGCCTAATTCTTACAAGAACTGGTGGCAGCCCCAGCACTGATGATCAAGTGTTCTACCTATCCTTCTGACCTGCTGCACACAATGCTTGATCAAAGTAATTTACAATTATCACTATAGCATCTTACAGATTCCTTGGTGCTGCCACAGAACGGCTTACTCAATGCTGACAGTGTTGCCCAAAAAGAAGCAAACCAAGTCTCAAAGAAAAGAGTACAGATGATTATATCTATTTTGCAGCTGGGAAAAGCAGAAGCTCAGCAAATGCACCTCACACAGCAAATCTATCGGTAAAGCTACAAACAAAAGCTCAGCTGAGCCCTTGACTCTTACACCCTGTTCCTGCCTTTCTTCCTTTTGTAAACCCATTTTGAAACAAAGAGAACGATGAAAGATTTTAGTGCTTTGAAGTAAAAAGAGATAATATTAATCCTTGTTAATCAAGTGTTTAAGGAAACTAAATAGTGCAGGAAGCTGCCCGTACTGAATTTATCTGAAATGACTTAATCTATTCTACTTTATGAAACAGTTGCCTATATTAGAAAAAACAAAGGAATGAATGCAGTGCTTCAATACTCTGGTAAACTGCTTTTTCCAGTATGCATTGTTTGGGATTTTTTTCTGTGAAACTTAAAGAATTATTTCTAATCATTTGACAAATGTTCCCAAGCAGTCAGTCTGCCTCTGCTTGGAGCTGTGCACCTCCACTTGAGACTTGCTTCCCTTCCCACATTATTACTACAAAGATAATGTCTCCCAAACTAAGAAAATCAACATGAAAAGATGCTTCTTTACTTTGTATGGTGATGAATATCAAATTTCCCTTGGGTTGTCAGGAAGTGGAAGGGTTTTTTTAATTTGTGTATCAAAACAACAGTTGGATTTCATGAAACCAACTTACATACTTCATGAAACCTTACTTCCTTAAAGTTCTTTACAATTAGTATCATTTCAGGGCGGGGAGAAGAAGCAACATCATTTAAGATAGTTCGTTTTAAAGATGTCACGGATACTGTAAGCAATTTCTGCTGCCCAAGACAACTTATACAGGTTATTTTCCAATACTGTTTATCTTTACTGGGACTTCAGTGTGTTTTCTTATCTTATTTTAAGCAATTATTCGCCCTGAAAGTCGTTAAGATGATCTTTCATCAACAAACTGTCATATTTATTGGTATTCACAGTGTTCATTCACAAGTTGGCTGACACGGAAAAACAGTTTGTTTCGTAAAACTTGATTTTACTCATCCAACTTTCACTAAAATGGCATTTATGTCAATCAAAATAATTACACTCATGATTTCTTTCCTTCTCACATATATCTCATATAATGATGGGGGGAGGGGAAGTAACTTTTTAGAGTTTTACAAGTTTGCATTTGTCCAGCTGCTCCACACTGTCATTATTTTCAGATAGGACTTCAAAATATTATGAGCATGATCACAGATTGGAGCTAGAAGCACACAATGTATCAGAAAGACATGATAAATATAGGATAATGATCAGCAGGAAAGTTTCCCCCAAAGCAAATAAATAAGAAGGTGACACATAGTTTCTATGATTTACATTTGCTGTGCCACTTTGACAGAGTATTGCTTCGTAATAAATACATTTCAGTTGACAATTCATAGTCACATAGACACCTTAGATTTGCATCAGGCTACAGAAAACACTGCACCAATATACCATCTTCTCTGCTTATCAGAGATTTTGTGCAATAAGGACCTACACTGCCCTTGAACATAAGTTTTCTGAACTGGCTTTGCTCATTTGTATTGTGTTCTTAGAGTAAATAGTAGATCAAGGAGGATCTTTAAACACAGAGCCCTGTCATTAGAAGTCCTGCATTTCTCCTGGCCAGCTGCCAGCACTGTATCACTGCAATCATCTACCCTGCACCCTAGTAGACAGCAAAGACTTTAAACTGCACTAACAATGTACTATAAAAATGCATGTAGAAATGGGAAACATGGACAGCGCAAAGTTTTCTCATTTCAAGAAGGGAAAGTGAAATGTACAGTCACCAGAGAAACTGATTAACTTGACAGATGTTGAAGATAAACACACAGTTTTTGTTTATACCTTACACTCAGAAGCTCAAATAAGCAAGTTAACAAAATCTGTAGTAAGACTGTGGGTTAATTAGTGTTAAAAAAAATTAGATTAAGAAGTGTGCTAGCTCCATGATGCATACAAACTGTTCTCTGTGATTTAAGAAACTTGACATGTAAATACAGACTATTCAAGTGAAATATTACTTCTTCAATAGCAAAGCTAACCTCCTGTATCAGAATAATGGAAGAAATGAGACTATTTCAGCACCCTTTCATCATCTGCTGAATATGAATGTATGGTGATGCTTGTCTAAATGCATAAAATCCTAGCAAGTTTCCCTCTGAAGTGATGAAAGATATAGCACATGCCTATTCAGCAGTGAGATTCAAGCATTCTGAAAATCGGATCATGAACTATGGTGCCAAGTTTACCATCTTTCAAAATTCATTAGGAAACTCTTTTCATTTTTTTTTTTTTTCTCAGTGTTAACAAAGAAAAAAATCTCCTTCCTAACATACTCCCATTCCCTTTTAAAATGCATATCACTTACTTTTCTATTTAGTGAGTTACTTTCTGACAATCATTTTAAACACCTCTCATATATACTGGAATAGACATGTTTATGACATCCTTGTTGTCCTTCTATATCTTGCTTCAGGCTCATAGCACATTTACATTAGCCAAATACTTTTCAGGATTCTTTGATGCATTCAAAGTTCATTTTCTATGTTCAAAGAGCAGCAAAGAACATATGATAGACAGCATGACACACAGCATCAGTCTACCCACAGACATACATGATTCATTGAATCTGATCCTGATGTGAGCGAATTGCTTCAGCGGGTGTCACAACAACTCAGCTCTATTATTTGCAGGACCACCAAATCTTTGTATCCCTTATTACCTTTTCTACACATTACATCATCATAAATGTATTTTTATGGTAAACCATTCCCAAATGGCTATGAATCCAAACACTTACAGATGGAACTGTAAAAATCAACTTCTGTCTTTAAAAGAAAAAAAAACACCAAAAAGAACATGCCCTCAATTAAAGCACTTTTTATTTAAATCAATGCTCCAAAAGTCTGTAGCATTTGGCTATCAGTCTAACACAAACAATCTGTTAAAAGACTCCCATCCCTACTTCCAAGCAGAGCAGAAATACACACAATCTGCTTTGTGGTATTTTAGTATTTCTTGTCTCTGCTTCATGCAAGTACATTAATATATTAAGGCACGTAACAATCAGTTTAGAAAAGGACACAGCTTCTGCCCATCCTCAAAAAGTATAGTTGACTACACTTACAAGTTTGTTTAATGGAAGAAAGCACCATCAAAGGCTGACTTCAAAACTAAAACACTGAGTTTGCAAAGTGGCAAGCAGTACTCAAACCCCTGATTCATTCAAATAACAAGAAATATGCCTTAGAGCTGGGGAACATTTGCAACCTTGATTGTTATGATATCCCCAGGCTCTCAAAGGCTTTACAATCATTTCCCAGTTTAATGAACTGTTCATTGCACAGCAGAGTTAAAATCATTTCTGGCAGGAATCTCTCAGCTAATGGAAACACCAGAACCCATCTTTTAAAGGTAGCAAGGACAGGGCAAGTCACGGCTTATGTAGGGAATCTCCAAATTGATGCAATTTTGACAGCTTTGAAAATGGAACAGTGTTGTGGTTTAGCCCTAGCCAGCAACTAACCACATTGCTGCTTGCTCACTCCTCCCCCACTGCCTCTATGGAATGAGGAGCAGAATAGGAAACAAAGAAGACAAAACTCATGGGTTGGGATAAAAACAGTTTAACACAACAGCAAATCAGGAGAAAACCAATAAAAATAAATGAACATGCAAAGTGAATGACACTCAGCACAAACCGCTCATGCTCCCGATATGGAATACCAAGCCGCACACCCATTGCCAATTACCATCCTGATATACTGAGCATGATGTCCTGGTATTGAACAGCACTTTGTGCAGTTTGGGTCAGTTGCCCGAGCTGTATCCCTTCTCAGCTTCTTGTAAAAATTAACTTTATCCCAGCTGAACTGAAGACAAACAGATAAGTCAGAGGCCATTTGATTAAATGATGTCATGCCAGAATTATTACTACTACATCACTAGAAGCCCCTAGGTGTATGTTTTCCTTATCAGGATTAAAACCAACAAAAAACCCCCAAACACCTATAACTTGAAGATTTGTTTATTGGTGAAGTACCAGCAGCTGGCCGAAGGTAAGGGTTAAAAGATTACCATTTATAAACCTTCAAGTTGCAATTGATTTGATCTCAGGACCCAGCTAAATGCCTGGGCTGTCCATGTCTCACAGCGAAGGCCAAGAAGCACAAGTTAAATGCTCTGTTGTGTTCTGCCCACATCACCATAAGCCTGGACTGAAATCCCAACAACTATTCTCATGTCACACTCTTGCAATCACATGGGGCTGACACTTCCCACCCAACTGACCGAGCAACCTGATCTAGTGAAAGATGTCCCTTCCCACAGAAGGGGAATTAGAACTAAATAATCTTTAAAGGTCCCTTCCAACCCAAATCTATTTTATGATTATATTAAATATACAGGAGTCTATGTATGAAGTTTGGCAGGTAAAGACCACGCTTCAGTTTTCCTCTCAAAAGAAAATTCCTGCTTTTTCTACCATCAAGTCAAAATCCTCCATCAAAGCCCTGGAAAACTCAAAAATTTAAAACTAGATGAGTCTGATCTTCCAGAACTAAGGCAAAAACAACTTTATAAGCCGTTAGATATGATTCCAGAGCCGGTCGAATGACCACCAGCATCGAGTCTTGTAGCATAAAGACAAGACTTGCAGCCTCACAGGTCTGATTTTTTTTCTTTTCTTCCTTTTCTGGAAGAGGCAGAGTATGCTTGAGGTACAGCCTGTGCCGTCTTCAACATTAATGCACATTCACAGGCAGCACTTTGGGAAATGTCTTGTTGCAACTCTTATTTCATGTAGCCAGTTTCTCTCTAGCGTGGAGCTGGTTGGTTTCAGAGAAAGGGATAGGAACGCATTTGCCCTTTGACTGACTCTTTGTCAGAGAGGCTGACAGATTTAGTTTTGAAACCTGCCAATACTTCACAGCCTTTGGAACAGACAAGCTGCCAGATTTCCTTTGGGAGAAAGAAAGGAGGGGATGTACATCCACGGAATGAAAATAACTAATACAGTGATGGATTCAGCCTCAAATAAGCAAACATTTCACTGAATAGGAGCTACAGGTCTTGTCTTACTGATTTTAGGCAGAAAACAATTCTGGGATTTGGCTTTTACATATAAGAGTAAGACTATAGGAGTTACTTGCCTAAAACCAGTAAAAGACTGAAAATTTGCACAGGTATAAAATGCACACAGAACAATTTCAATGCCTGAAAATAACTCCACGTCCACACAAATGTTACGCGGACCAGCAGCCATCACAAACATGTATTGTTTAATGCAACAGCAGCATCATTAAACAAAACAACTTGCAATGCTGCAAAATATGGCAGAGTTTTGTGAATGGCTTGTCAAAAAGCAACGACTCAGATGGCTAGCTTATTTCATTCTTAAGGACATATTATACATAATAAATCTATTTATCTGGAAAAGCCAATAGCGAAAACTCTGTAGATGAAGAATAGTTACTGCTTTCCAATCAATGGTCAAATATATTCTTCTTTTGCTCTCCAGGTCTCTAGAGATTTCTGCGTTCCAGCATGGAATCACCTTCAACTCTGCAAGAAGCCCCAACTCACAGAAATCCTCCCAAGTCTTGGATTTAGGCAGAACGGAGTGTGAGCATGTAGCATGAAGCTCACTGATATCGTCCAAAACCTTTTCACTGAGATCTGGCATCTTTAATCCTTGTCTTTCAAGGTATAGAGGGGTTCCAGAAATAGATTCATGCTTGAAAGAGTCTTTCTTTCACAAACTGAAGCGGTTGCGAGCACAGCTTGTACTTGTCTAAACAGAAAATCCTAAGCAGGGATCAGTTCTGCTTTGGCAGAAAGTTTTTCTTTGGGGGCAGGGGGTGATGTTTGTTTTTAATGCACATAGAAAACACTATACAGATAATAGTGGATATGCTTTCTTTGACTTCTGATTGCAAAACCCATTTCTATTACCTGTAACTTTGTCAAGCTGAAGTTTATCAGTGTGAGGCAGAAACCTGACATAGCTGTTTCAGGTTTTTTGACAGAACCAACTGAAATGTTCCATTGGTTTCAGAGAAAAAGGTGGGAGTAGGAGCCATACAAAGGTGTAGAAAAATAATTTCAGCAGGTGTTTTAGTGCAGTATTTTGAAAAGCAAGTCTCCACATTCATCAAAAGGGTCACCTTTCTTGTCAGGGAATTGGCTTGTGGGGAATATTCTTGAAGCAGAAAAAAATAATAATCCACAAAGGTAAGCAAGAAATGAGCTGCTGAAAGAAATAATCACACAGAGGCTTACCACAGCCTTTCAAAAGCCGTATGCTAGCTCACAGCTCCTCCACCCTAATCAAACCACATCAGCATGAACCTTTTAAACTGACTGACTATGCACCAGTCCAGCAGAGCAGGAGCCAAGCAGTTGCCAGGCACAGGATTCCATAGGAAAGAGTCTACTCCAAGTGTTTCTGCTGGATATAGGAAGAGGAACCATTTTTGTCTCTTCACATAAAAATAAAGGTTATAATGGTGGAGGGTTGAAACACTGGGGACTTGCCCAAAGGACTAAGTCCTCCCTTCCTCATGGAGATGGCTTTACCAAAACAACTTCAGGACAAGGCAGTAAAGGGCAGTCCAGGAACGGGAACCCAGCTGGACACTCTGCACTCATGGTCTCCTGTACCTGACCAGAAACCCACCCCAAAGCCTATAAGAGTCAGACAGTCTGTCAACAAACACAAGCAACAGCTCCTGGTGCCACAGTAGCACAAAGCAGAGCCTGCTACAGGCAACCTTTGTTAGCAGCCAGCTGCAGAACTGGAAGTTATTTGAATAGCTTATTCCAACGAACTGGGCCAAAATTTACTTGAACACAGATTTGCCCACAAGTTGATTTACAGTAGTTTCAATCTAAAGCATTATTTGTCATGAAAAACAGTATTCACATCAACCCCAAACTCTACTTTTCCTTTCTGTGGCACAGGGATCTGAAAGAATGCAGGAGCTAAAGACAGCACCACATAATGGAGGTAGGAAGCATTCCCGTATAGTAGGACATAGTGCTAAAAGAGAAAAGCGATAAATATAATTTAATTTGTTCTAAATCAATGCATAATTTTGAAGAAGATTGACATTTGTATCTGAACACAATACTCACATTGGTGGTGTTTTTCCTCAATAGATGCCTGTTCTGATTCAGTTTGCAGTTACTGGGGCTACTCACATGCTAAAACTCTATGATGGATGATGCATTTAAAAGAGTAATTGAAAAGGGAAATTAAATACCTGATTTTTAGTCAGAAAGGCTACATCGCACACTCAAGAAGTACCAAGACTTAGAAGCAAGCGCTGTTATGGATAGAAACACTCCATGCCCTTTTCCCTGGCCTCTAGCTTACCACCAATCCCCTAAAGCTTTCCTGGGCAAAAGATGCAACTATTCTTTATGATAAAAGCGCAACAGAAATCAGGATTTGCCCCACTGCAATGAGTATACTGATGTTGACTAGGAGTCTTATAATTACTTTTATGTTTTAGAGCCTTATGAAATCTTGCTGAGACAACCATGTATTTCAGGAACCCCCCCAGCTGAGATGAAGACCTTGGGCCTAGGGCATTTGTGGATCTCCTGTCCTCACCCCTTCAGCTAGCAGCCCACACACTGCAAGTCCTTTCTAGTGAAAAATTAGTACAGCATCCAATCTGAAAAATACTTGAATTGCAAACAATAAACTTCTGGGAAATAAATCAATATTAGATTAGCTGCAAGGTTAGTGCAAGTCTGTGAAGGGGATAAAACAAACACACCAAAAGCAACCCCACAGAGCAGGTTACAGAAGACAATTGTACAGGGTCAGGATTCTATATTAAAAGCACATTGTTCAAACCATAAAATGAAATTTTCTGTTTTATTAAAGGCTAATACACATCTGCTTTGAAAAATGAACTTCATAAATATTGTTCACACATGAGTACAGACAAAATATTTTGCATTGAGCATACTCAAAACATCCAAGAGAAATTAGGCAAAGAAAAGTAGCAATGAAACTAATCTGAAAGTTTAAAAAATAATAATCTGAGTTATAAATTGTAATCTTTTGATGGAATTGCTATGTCTTTTCAATTTACCAGACAAAACTAAATAGCACACTGATCACTTCTCAGATCTCCTAGCAAAGAATACTCTAATCTTCAAGGAAAACAGGATGTACTTTTTTCCTACCTTTATCTTCAAAAACATTTTTTCAGTATTTTGTGTGTTAAGTCAGGGCACCTCAGGTACAAAAGATGCTTACAAACAATCTAATACAGGACCAAACCCAGCCACAGAAGATCTCTGAAATTGAATGAGCTTTGTACAGACAGCAAAAAGCTTAGTCTCAGAGACCACCCACAGTGGTGACAATGTAAACAGAGGATGTTGCATTTATAAACACATATTGCAAGAGTTTGATATGTAGGATTTCCCCAGGTGCCTCCCTACTGAAACCACAGTGATGAAGATGGAGATGGGTAGTAATTCAGACTATGTAGAAAGCAGTTGGGACCTATGGTAGGACATTGATGGGGCACGCAGAAACCCAGTGAAGTGCCTTGCCCAGGTTCACATGCAGGAGAGCCTGCAATAAAGTCAGCCCACTGATTCTAGCACCATACATCACACCGGCTAATAAAGCAAAAGTCTATCTGTTTTTAAGCATAATAGTACATAATTTTCTTCACTATATTAGCCACAGCTTTACTCTGTAACAAACTACTCTACAATAGTATTCATTGATTGGGTGCATGGGCTGAACTCCAGTAACATAATTATGGAAGATCCCTCTCTCATCAGAAACCAATAAGCCAATCCACTCTAACACCAGGTGCTCCATTTGGCTCCCAATCTTCTCATTTTCATTAATATGAATTTCATATATTAATATGAATTAATATGAAAAGAAGTCTCCAAGGAGACCTTATAGCAACTTTCCAGTAACTAAAGGGGGCCTACAGGAAAGATGGGGGTACTTTTTACCAGGGAATGTAGTGATAGGACAAGGGAAAATGGTTTTAAACTGAAAGAAGGTAGGTTTAAATTAGCTATGAGGAAGAAATTTTTTACTGTGAGGGTGGTGAGGCACTAGCACATGCTGCCCAGAGAAGCCACGGATGCCCCATCCCTGGAAGTATTCAGGGCCGGGGGGGGCTTTAAGCATCCTGGTCTAGTGGAAGTTGTCCCTGCCCATGGCAGGGCGGTTGGAACTGGATGATCTTTAAGGTTCCTTCCAATCCAAACCATGATTCTATGAATATTTCAGCTTCTTAACATGTTCCAGTGTGCTGCTGAGTCCTGTAGCTTTATTATCCAATGAACAAATGAGAGGGAGTAACATTAGATATTGATCAAGCGCTAACGCATATTGATCGGTGTCTGGAACAAGCCCCAGCCTAAGATTTGCTTAGCAAAGCGTGCTGTAGGCACGTGCCTCATCTACAAGGCCAATCTGACCAGTGACAATCTGAATGCCACAAAACCCTCCTTTCTCATCCCAAGGCTCTTACTTCTCAGGGCTTAAAACTTGCTATTTTCCATCATCCTGGAACCTCTCCAGAGATGCTTAAAAGAGCTATCACTCAGGAACTACTCTTATCTGTCAGAATTTTGCTCTCTAAGATGGGAACAGCTGCCCAGCATCACCCAAGGCAGCTATGTACATTGTGCTATTCTGACACCATTATGTTGCAGACACTGCAAGTCCACACGTTAAACATTCAGCCCTTATTGCTGCTGCTGGCTTTTTAATGTTCCAGAAAATCATTGTTGTCTCCAGTTTATCTTATCAAACTTGGTGACGAGAAAGAACTGGGAGGAAGTTGTTTTGAAAATACTTGCTAGAATAAAATTATTTAATGGATGCCCACAGCTGCAGGCTGTCATGCATATTCAAGTCATTATAGACTCATAATGACATCTGTGAACACTGTATTAGACTGTAATCAGTCTTTATATAGCATAGCAATTATAGCTATAAAGCAATTTTGACATCAGAAATAGCACTGCAGTACCTCTCTTAAAAATACCCACCCTGCAAACAGGATTCTAAGTCTTGTGTTAAGCAGCAGACTCCCCAGGTAGAGCGGTAGTAAGTTAGGCAACAAAGCAGACTACTGCAAGGTGAAAACCAATCACTTATCTGGCAAGAGACTTAGCTAGTAGAATAACGATTAAGCATATGTTGAATTCTGCTCTCCGGAGCTTCATCAACCTGATCCAGTGGAAGGCGTTCCTGCCCATGGCAGGGGGTCTGGAAGTGGATGACCTTTAAGGTCCCTTTCAACCCAAATCATTCTATGATTCCATGATTCAGCACCTCACCCTTGGCTCTTCTATGGTCCAAAGATTGTAACTTTTGCCTAGAAGTTTTGACTGATGGCTTTTCTCCTAAAGGGAGTCAGGGATAAAAGGGTAAAGGCAGTATGGATTTTTAAATAGAAAGCATCGTGCACCCTTTTACTAAGCATGGGCCAGGGCTAAGGCATGGGTCAGGTGATGCAGGATTGAGACAAGATTCAATTTCTTCTCATTCAGATTTCAAACAACACTTCCAACCTCCCATGGCTATTTTCTCCATCAGATCTCTGATGGGAAAGTAAGAAAGGAAGCACTGACATTCAGGATCTGCTCTCAGAAGCAATGCCAGAGCCATCATACAAAATAATTTGTTTCAGGCCACAATTCTACTGAGTTACTGTGATAGCAGAATCAGAGCTCTTTCCTTCCCTGCTACACACACCTGGCATCACACGTATTTTTTTAATCCCTGTAAGTGACATCTTCACAGACCCAAGCCCAGGGTGCAAAGTAACTCATATACTCACAGGGGCTCTCATCTTACCTTATGCTCTTTTATGTCAAACAGCTCAAGTCCTAAACCTGCAATATGTATGTATTGATCAAAAATATTCCAGGGCTGCTGTCTCAGACAAGCCACAAAATTGTGATACTAACACACAAGACAGGAAATCTATTTTCATGAGTTGACTGGGCATGGCAGAGTGAAAAATGGCCAAGAACAAAATAAAAATATTAATTTGTTTTGATTTCAATATACACATGCATACCTCGTAATCTAACAAAATCTCCAAAAGACATTTTTGCTATGTGTTTGTATATGCCAATTAGCAAGGCCAGGCTACATCTCACTCATCTATTTCATTTAAGTGATTCAATGACTATGCCTGCAGCCAGTAGTTTTCCACATACCCCAGTGGTTCAAAGTAAGTCATGGTCATCCAAGATATGACTCATGCACATCTCAAACACCCAAAAGGTAACAGTCATTCCTCCCCTTACCTGCTCTGCTATGGTTCTACTAAAATAAAACAAACATTTCTCACCTCATGTTTAAACTCAATCTGCAGAACATCTGACTCACCCAAAAGAAACGTCACAAATTACATTATTTCAGAGCATCTTATGATGGAAATCCTTGTGGATGTTTTTATTAAAACATCTCAAAGGAACAGTTATTCTGAAGCATGGCACTGGCACTGAAGAAGGAACTCTATCCCTGCAATATAATTCTGGAGAAGGGTTCAAAAACCCTCTTTAAAAACAGATCACTCCTTTAAAATATGCACATTTCTAATGTAATTTATGTAGAAAACCTTATTGGTTTTATTCCTGTTAAATGCCATAGGACTCTACATAACAGAATTAATTTCAGAAGAAAAAAAAAAAACCCACCACATTTCTTTAATTCCATGAATTAATAAAACCATTTTCTGACCCACATTAAAATGGACAGGGCTAGCCTAAAATGAAAACACAACTCCTCTGAGACTTTTAACTCATTTGTAAATTATGCCCCTAGCCTAATTAGACCTAAAATATTAGACAAGAATTTCAACTCAGACCCACATCTTTTCATTCACACACTCTACACTGTGCAATATCTTGAAATGACTTTAAGTTCAATTTCTTCTTCTGGAATAGTAAATATAAAATAAAAGCATTCCCCAAACTGTGTAGATTTACAAGTAAATAGAAATCAGCACTGCTTCAGAGTCTTCAAAATGATGGTTTCTACATGGAAGAGAATTCAAACTATGCAGTAATCCTAAAAATCACTACTCAATCAAGTATGGGGAAAGAGGTGAAACTTCATAGCTCTCAAAATACTGCAAATCAGTTTAACAACTCCTGTTAATCCAGAGATTAGCAGATTTGATAAATGAGGTTTGCTTTGCATTTACACTTTAAGAGAGAAGAAAAACATAAGCTCTAAAAATAAAAGTAAAACCCCAAATATTTTAGATGGATTACCATGTAAAATCACAGGATGCACAGCCTCAATAAAGCAGCTGCAATTAATTCTGAAAAAATCTTGAGACAATAAATAATATTTTGAAGAAAAATATCATCTGTTTCCATTCTAGTTAAAACTTCCAATCTCCTAATTATCTTCTTTTAATAAAAATATATATATATATGCTTATATATTATAGACACATATATATGAGCCTTTTTCACATCCTTGCAAGTCAAGTGTCATACGGAGAGGCTACACATCTTATCAACATATCTACTGAGACTTGAACAAGGCTGTGGGAGAAACTAGTCTGTGCAGGAAATTGTAGTGGTTTTAAGAAGTCAGTCCTGAGGTGCAGGTGCTAGGTTGGTGGTCCTCAGGAACTTTGCATGCTTCCTTTTACTTCATCAGGAACCTCCTGATGAATCCAGAGAAACTCTTTGTGCCTCGAGTTCTCCAGCCATAAAGATGTATGCATGCTTCCTTCGACTTGTTCTCAACCTTGATGGTGTAATAACATCTCAGTAATAACTCTGCACATAATGACCTCCTTTCTATCTAGGAACACTAACGAGCCATATTGTGTCTTCATTGTCCCTATTTCTTAATGGGGAGATAAAAGGAGAGCACCAGAGCTCATGGAAGTACAGGCTTGGACAATAAGAACACATTACTGTCATCAAGCCTCCAAGTTCCCTAGATGCCAAAGACATGCAATTTTCTGCAGTACAGAAGGGTGAGCTTCTCTTTGCAGACACAGTTCTCAGGGAAAAAACTTCCTTCTATTCTGATATAAAGTTGTATCATTTCTGCAAAATGTGCAGCTGATGATGGTCACCTGAAATTGATGTATTAGAATAAGTGGTCTTATCATGATTAATTTTGCAGGGAAATTCCTAATTTACTGATTTCACCAGGAATGGATCTTATTGTAAATACTACTGTGACATCAGTGGACAGAAGACATTATTTCTGCAGGAATACTAGGAATAAGGAATATAATTATAAAGATGAGGAAAGTTAATTCTTCCTTTCTTTTCATCACTTCTAATTCTTTGTTTAGAGTAATAGCTCCTGTTCTTATGGTCCTGATGTTTTATATAACATACAAGCATTTTTCCATAGCTTTTTGCCCATCGTAGTTCAGGAGAGAACAAAGAGTGTCTCAGTCCCAAGTCAAATAACCTATGATTCCAAGATGTATAAACACGAGCTACTTTGCATTAAACGGGAGGTAAGCAAAGAAGATGGTATTCTGAAAATATTAAATTTCAAAGTAATTGATCAAAGTAAATTTCAAAGTAATTCACTCTGTGAATGCACGTGTACATAAAGGTACAGTGAAACTTTCTGAACAGCAGAAAGAAAAGCATCGAACTTGGAAGTTTTAACATTGCAAATATAAATTATTACCAACCAGAATGATTTTTCCAATGCTGCTGAATTGATGCCTCTAAAAAGAATTTGCCTTTCTATCTGAAGATTTCACATGGCTGACAGAAGAAAACAGAATTTATCAGTGAGGTATGGGCTTTAAAACTCTGCAACATTAACTAGTCAAGAGACATTTTTACTTACAGGAATTTAGTTAAAAGATGTGAAAGATCATGCTGAAGAGCATATGCTGCAGGATTTCATTAGGAGAACAGTCAAACAAGGTTTCTTTAACTCGTGGCCTACTTTTCTTTCATTAAAAAAGAAAATTCTCGTGGAACTAGGGAGTACGCGAACACACTAAAACTTCAATTAAACTGAATTTCTTCACCAAAATGAACTAAATTTAATGACACCGAGAAAGAGCAAATGGTACGACTAAGTGGAAGAATATTGGTCTGTAACTACTGTAACAGCAACTTAAACATACAAGCTATTGCAAAGTCTTCCCTCCCCACCCCCGCCCGCCCTCCCCAGCCCCCCAAAACTATTGGATTTGACAGTTCCTGAAGCTCACCAGGGCTTCATGAATTTTCTCATTTCATGTCAAATCATTTGGACCACATAATATGATCTTCCCCGTTACAAGACATCAAGCTCTATAATCTGCTCAGTTTTAAGCCACAAAAGCACATTCTTCAGGTTATAAACATGTTTCTAGCAATCGTAGTGCTTAAATTGACCATAGCAAACTTGGAGGCGAGCCGACAGGAAGCTATTACTAATAAATAAGAAAATATATAAATTTACCTTGCTGGTTGCTTTAATGATCGAGTATGTGGTCTGTGCTACCTAATACTAGGTCTTATATCATTAAGTCCCAAGGACAGCTTACTCTGTCAAAAAATAAGTAGAGTTCCAGGATCCTGATCTCTTCTTTCACCCAAGAAATCAGCTGCTGGCTTTTAGAATTACATGTTAAGAATAGAGATACAAGCCATTCTTCAAATCTCTAGATGTAATTCCTGAGACACTCAGAAACTTCTGTGCTCAAGTGATACACTGATTATTTGCTTGCCATTATGTTCTGTCACAGATAATCAGATATCTAATGGCACTGTGTTGTTCCTCTTCTGTTTCTTACGTATCAGTTTATATTTTCATGGTTGAAATATAATTTCCACTGGTATTTTTCCAAGTCACGTCTTAGCTTTCTGGAGCGTGCTTACCAGCATCCTCCTTGGTTTGCTTTAATTTGCACTCTTGCAAGCGCACAATAGAGAAGATGTGCTGCTATGACAGCACTTGTCATAACATCACAATTGACAACCACGTGTGTCCACGTGAGCATGTATACATGCATACAAAGAGAGAGATGGTAGGATGCATAGATTCCCTTACAAGATTTGTACATTTCCATTTCAACTACCGAATATAAACATATTTCAAACCTAATTTAGAATACTATTTTGAAAAAGCACTAGGTTGAAACTGTTGTGGAAGATCATTTTCAATTTACATACCATATCAATAACACTGACTTGGAAGGCAATGGCATACTTCTTCCTAATTTGATGCACAATTGAGTGCATCTTGTGAGTATAGTTCGTACCTGTGAGATCAGCCTCCAGTTTTATAAGTTCCTTAAATACAACTACAAGTTACACCTCTCATCCTGGCAATCCAGTTGCATTTTTTTATATATATAAATAAAATACGATCTGAAATCAGTTATTGACAAGTTAATAACTATAAATTGAGATAAATACGAATCATAATAGCAGTATTGAAAATGCATCCCAGTAAACAAGCAGCACAAATGTTTTGGAACAGTCCATTAAAAAGATATATAGAATTCATTTATGATGGTGTGCTTATTATTGTCCTTTCCTTGTTATTTTGTCCTTGTTTTCAGCAAGTCATTGCAGTCAGCAGAAATACCTGTAGTGTTAACAATTTCCATTAGTGTTTGGTTCTTCTGGTAGAAACCACTCCATATCCAATACTGCTGCAGTTCAGTGGCTCCTATAATACGATATGAATCTTTGATAATGCAGCCAACTATTTCAGTTTCACCTCAGATTCACAATTAATGCAACTTCATACATGGTTTGAAAATATACTAGGAGAAATTGCAAAGCTGCAATCATGCAAAGAGTATATTCATGATTAATTTCCAGCCTGGATTTCACTGAGATTCCTTGAGTTCTTAAGAATATGGAGGAGAAGCCTGCTAGTCCTACAAGGTACGGTTTTCTACAGATGCTGTTACCATGATTTGTAGCAGAGTATGCATAATCTGTAGTGCTAGGAGAAATTCTCTCACAGTCTGAAGTGCTTCTCACAAAGAAAGTCTCACTGATATCTGGGCAGGCTTAAAGAGAAATTAGTAATTCTCATTTATTTATACTCAACTGTCAATTTGAAGTGACTCACATTCAGTGTTAGGAACAGTATCCCACCAAAAAGTACATATCTACGTATAGTAGTGGGGCGTAATTGTTTTAATTCCACTTTTGAAATGATAACTTGTTACTTGCATTGAACAAAGCTTATCAGAACCCAAATTCGGTGTTCAACGGTATAGAATAAACATGCAAAATGTTGCCATGGAAACATTATATTAACAAGATTCAGGTCTGATCTCCAGTTCACAGAAAAGACAGCATTTCTTTTTAATTGCTGTAACCAGCTAAAAATAGCAAGCGCTGCTTCTAAAGATATAGTCAAAAATATTGATGCAGGAGCCAGCATGAAGCAGTTATGTTTCCCACTTATTCTTCCACCTGCACAGCTTTTTCCCACAACCAGTCATCAAAATTCCCATGTGTTCCCAATGTTGACCAACATCTGGGCAGCTCCATCTTTTCCCAGTGGCAGCACAAGTCACATTCATGCCACCACAGCAAGGCCTTTGCTAAAGAGCTTTGATACACAAGAGTTTCTCAGGGAAGTTTTTTTCATTAAGCATCTGTCCTAGTGCTTCCCAGATACTACCTATAGTAGCTAAACTTTTTGCTAAAGCTTCTCAAAGAAGGGCAGCTGGAGGCAAACACCCACCTGAAGAGCATCAGTCCAAGCAGCTCAAGTTTGTCAGCATTAGAAAAACCAGAAAACCAAATCTTGTCATGTTAAGTGTCATGAAACTTCAACAGAGTGACACAAACACTTCCGCCTATAATAATCGCATTTAGAAATAGAGAACTGAGACAGTACTTTTCTGACGGTCAGTACGTGGGCAGAGGATTTTACAAGATCATCCCTGACAAAAGGAGTTGGAAAATTATAAGAAGTAGCTGGGAGAAAAGAATGTGAAAACTGAAATGCTGGCAAGATGTGAAATGTGGGAGTATAAATGCTAAAATGCCATAGGACAAAGGAATGTGCTTATTAAACCCTACTGTGTTCGTTTCTTCTGACACGATGTACCTGTGCCTCTTCTGTGGTCAGCATTTTAAAGCACTGGACTGTCTGTTCAGTTCAGAAACAGCTACAAGGTGTCCTTTTCCAAGCAAATTAACACTGCTCCGACCAACCCATTTCGAACCACAAAACTTTCTACCAGGGAGACAAAGTAAACTCTCAGTTTCTATAGCAATGAAAAATCCCTTTGTTATCTTTCAAGCAAACTTCTCACTTTCCTGCCCACTAAGCATTTATGTGTGTTTATAAATACACACATGCACATGTACACTGCCATAGTTGAAAAAGCATTTCCCTGGAAACTTGGTTTGCACTCTGTTTGCCCTTTAGTTGGCAATTAATAAGAAGACGCTTTACTCCCCATGAATGTATATCAGAGGACAGCAAAAGGCTGGGAACATGAAACTCTCTTCCCATTGCCATTCTATTCCAGTATGGCATTAAAACATTTTTAGAGACTGATGGGTTCGAAGTAACTATTTCTGGAAACACTGAATAAAGACAACTTATCGCAACAAGATTTGTGGGTAATGTGACGCACAGGCAAAGTTCTGCGAGTTTCCCACACCTGTTTCCTGAATTTCACTGTGGTTATCAGGATGCAGCCTAGACAGCCATAATGTTAATTTACGTTCAATTATTCCCAGAGCCTTCATTAAATATAGTCAGTCACACTGGAAAGCAAAAGTTCAAATAATTTTATAGGGTTTACATGTATTACCTACAAAACACACTATTTCAAATGGAATAATAAAGAAATTACATAGTTCATTTATTGTTAAGCGACATACTAGAATTATATACATTTATTCTAATGGTCTGGCAAATGTTCTTGTTTTTTTGTACAGCTCCAAGTTTAATTATTAGAACCTCCTAGAACTCCATTATAATGTTATAGAATTGATTTTTATCTATATAATTAATTTTTACCTTTAGTTTTCTGATTCCTATTTATTTGACTATGATGTAGCATTACACTGTAAATATATCTAATATCATTACTCATTAATTTATCACTAGACACAGTCTATGTATCTAAGTAAAGATAAGGTATTTTCTTCTCCTGTTTCACACAGATAATTAAGACAAAAAAAATCATTTCTACGTTCATGGAATTTGTACACAAACAGGTTGCCATATGACTGAAGAGACCATGGAACATCAACATGGCAAATACATGACAGAATACATGCTCCTATGTGTTTTGGTGACAGAATAATGTAGCTACCACTAAAAGTTTTATCCTTAAGATCTAGTCAGTTACTCCACAGAAAAAGGGAAGGAGAACAAAGGTAGAATTCAGCCACATATGCTGTCAGACACTTCAGCATCTGGTGACTGCAAACATCAATTTTTTGATTCTTTGTTTTGGTATTGGAAGTGTGTATTACTTTTTTCTTAAGGCAAAGGCTTAATTTTTAAGTCGCATTTCCAGGATGAGAGAAAGAGAAATGCATAGAATCAGAGAATGGTTTGAGTTGGAAGGGACCTTAAAGACCATCTTGTTCCAACCCTCTGCCACAGGCACAGACAACTTCCACAGGATGAAGGTGCTCAAAGCTTCATCCAAACTGGCCTTGAACAAATCCAGAGATGGCACATCCACAACTTTTCTGGGCAACCTGTGCCAGTGCCTGTCCACCCTCACAGAAAAAAATTTCTTCCTAATATCTAATATCTAATCTAAACATCCTCTCGCTCAGCTTAAAATTATTCCCCCTTGTCCTATCACTGCACTCCCTGATGAAGAGCCCCCTTCCAGCTTTCCCATAGGCCTCTTTTAGGTTCTGGAAGGGTGCTCTAAGGTCTCTCCAGAGCCTTCTCTTCTCTAGGTTAAACAAGCCCAACTCTCTCAGCCTGTCCTTGTATTGGAGGTGCTCTAGTCCTCTGATCACCTTCCTGGCCCTCTTCTGGACTCACTGCAACAGATCCATGTCCTTCCTGCACTGAAGACTCCAGAACTGAATGCAGGACTTCAGGTGAGGTCTCACAAAATGGAGTAGAGGGGCAGAATCCTCTCCTTTTTACCTGCTGGCCACACTTCTTTCGATGCAGCCCAGGATACAGTTGGCTTTCTCGGCTGCAAGCACACATTGACTGCTCATGTTGAGCTTCTCATCCACCAGCACTCCCAAGTCCTTCTCTTCAGGGCTACTCTCAATCCATTCACCATCCAGCCTGTATTTGTGTTTGGGATTGCCCTGACACAGGTGCACAACCTTCCTTTTGGGTTCCCCTGCCCCTGCAATACTGACTTAAAACGTGTAAGTGAACCCAAGTGTTCCCCACTGAGCAGATGCAAGAGTTTTAACCCGCCCCACCCACCCCCACACACAAAACACACCACACACAAATCGTGTAAGTGTACTTACATATTAAAATACCACAGCCTTGTAGAAGACTGTATGATGTCCCAGCTCTCATAGCCCTGCTCTATGCACCATGCTCTGTGCAAGGGCCTAAGAATTACTCAAGTTTGAAGAGGTAGCTCTAAAATACAACCCACATTAAGGAGTGGTTAACCAGTAAAAGACCCAAACAGCAAAGTGTTAGAGCACCTATATGAAGCCAATTTTGAGCACGACAAAATTCCAGCAGAAAGGTCATCGTTTTATTAAACGTACATTAAAGCTATATAAGTCTCCAGGAAGAGAGAAACTACAGCAGGGAACAGATTTGTGAACCCCTTCTCCAACTGGTAAGGGTTACTGGGCGTGCAGAAGCCAGACATGTGAGAGCTTAATTCTGTTCTGTACCCAAGATAGGAAACTGGTGCTGCAGGCAGGGCTAGAGAGTGCCAGGTGCCTACAGAAACCAAGCTAAATGTACAAAAGCCAAGAATCATCTGCTCCCATCCTTATCCAATTGTGAGAAAACAGGCTGCATTTTCTTTGCTTTAGAAGTCATAACACAAAGCCTATCTCTGCTAACATGCTAGAGGGAGAAAGCATATGCATTGCAGTGTGTCTTAGAAAGGAGTCTATTGCACACTGATTTTTCAAACTGTGTAGCGGCACAAAGGCAAGCAGAGTGCAAACTGACCTTAAAAAGCAGTGAAATCTTCCTTCTCGGCTTTAACTGCCCTTGTATTCAAGCACAAGCTATTTCATGATGCAAATTTATCCTTAGAAGTGGTGACTGTAAACAGATGTTCTTTTGGCAGTCCCTGATTATAGTCTGAGGTATTCTGGACTGATAAATGCATCATATGAACATGCTCAGCACAGTACCTACAGCATTCTTTGTTTTAGCTACACGAGAAATTTGAAGGAGCTTCACCAGGATTCAGAGTTTATGATTAGATGCTACACAGATAGTCAAGCAGGCCTTCTATGTGTTTTTACAGATATTATTCATGGATATGATGCTACTGAGGGGTACACTGAATTTTCCTAGAAATTTCAGTGTGTATGTTTTTTTGCCAGAAGGAAAATGTAGAGACAGAAGGTTTGTATGCAGTACACAAGTTTCCAGTCACCACCTAATAACATTCTTAAATCTGAAAAGCTGCCTTGCTTCTGTGAAGTAGATCATAACAAGCCATGAGGAAAGAAGGCAAACTAATGGAAAAAGATTCACTGCTAATGAAGGAAAACTACCAAGCTGAAAGCTTCTGAAGTAAGCGAAGCCATAGCTTAAAAAAGCTCAGATTTCATGGACCTCAAGAGAAGCTGTATTCTCAGAGACCATACAGAACTTGCATTGCAGTCTGACATTCACAGCAATCCTTAATCTAAAATATAAAAAGAAATTTGAGGAAACTCATGAAGCAAACACTGAATACCTACATCTATAATTAAGCATTACGCCATATTCATTCACTACTGGTTAGAATGAGTTAGAATAATAACTACATTTAAAAAAAAAAAAAAAAAAAAAATCAGCTTTGCTACATTCTTTGAAAGAATTCTGAAACTTTGAATGACGTTGAGAACTAGTACATTTAATCTGTCATGAAGTATCAATAATGTATATTCATCTAACTGCTCCTTAGAGATTCCATGTCCTTCTCTATATTTTGTGCTAAGCTATATACATCCGAGTAAAGGGAAAGTTCATTATTATTTCACTGGTAATATTTTACTATGCACACATATAAAACATCTTTTGTCTAAAGTTAGTGATTTAAGAGCTAGTTGTCTAAATTGTCCACAACCAGACACTGTCTAGAAATTTTCATGTCATGTTTCCAGACAGGTACAAATCTAAGGTTCTAAATCTTGAGATACAGACCTATAAAAAGACACAGAATACTGAGTCACAAAATTGTGCTCATCCTATACAACTGTCTCTTTTCTCTTGACCTGCAAGCAATTATTATAATTAAGACCTCATTTATCAACAGTGAGAACAGATCATTATTTTTTCTATGATGGGCTCTGATAGATGTACTAAAAGGGTACCAAGTTGAGAATGAACTTCTGTCTTCAGATTTCATCATCTTTGTGATAGGAATCAGTGTCTCCATAGGTAAATAAAATGTTTTTAGTAAAAACCATCAGTCCCACTGTTTTTTAATTCCTTACACCAGTACTCGGAGCCTGTGTTCCAGTAACTGTCCTTTGCACACATCTGTTCTTGAACCGTCCTCAAAAAGAATGGGGCCAGAACGAAGCATCTGAGGATCTGAAACCAGCATCACTGTTAACGTGCCTAACGTGAGGCAGAGCCTACTTGTTTCTTGTGGCTAATCACTTACTGGCCGGATTATCCATATTTTATAGAGTGCTTGAATAGCTCTGAAGAGAACAGCACAGAGGTGGAATTGCTCTCTTCCAGCCTAGCTTGCTCTTCTGTAACTGGCAGGACTCCATAGCAAATTCTCCTGTATTGCAGACAGCATATACATAGAGACAAGAACTCTTCTAGAACCAGAAACTGATTTTCCCCTTTACTTTACTACTCAGAGCTTGGTGACATGCAACAGAATGCCAGAGAATAAATAACTCAAGTGGGACTGACTTAGTAGAACTGCTGTGGGTAGCATCAGACATGGAAACTTACTAAGCAGACCCCAGGGACACCCACTGCACATCACATCCCTGCCCATCAGGATTGCGCCTGCTCTCACGGAAACCAGTGGCAGCCTTTGTATTGTGTAGCTTTCTTATTGATACTGCAGCTGATGGATAACGACTAGACAGTAGATTAGTGGAGCCACAAAGACTTAATATAAACACCCACAGATGCTGCAACTACTTTTCTTGCAGATAGCCTGGCACTATGGTTCCATGCCTTTCCTGGAAAGGACTCTAGATCTTCATTCCTTTAAAACCTCCCTATGGCAAAAGCAAGTACTGCTGATTCCCAGACCATAATCACGATGGAGTCACTGCCACTCTTACAGTTCCTTGTCTTTTCTTGAAGAAAGATTTCTAAAGTTTAAAATTCAAATGAATATTTTTATTAGCTAGAAGAGAGGTATGATAAGTAACTGAACATTCCCAAGTTAAATACCAACTATAATTTAATCACTAATAAATTTTACTTTTCTTTTAAAATACTGAAATAAGCATGACGACTTTCTAAACTATCAGTCAGAAATGGGTTCTCTCTCTAGGTTTACGTGCAACAGCAATAATATGAATCCTCCACTATCAATAAGTGCGTATGCTTAAAGGTCAACAATACAATTGCTGTAGCCCTTTAGAACTCGTACTCGATAGATTCTCTTTTGTAATGGCACAATGACATGAAGTGTTTCAAAAGACTGAGGTATTGAAAAAGACATTTATGGGGCAGACTGAGTATATGTAAAGACTAATTTTCACCCTGGAAGTGAAAAGTCATCAACTTGTGAGCCACCTGGATAGAGTTCTTGAAGCAATTTCCTTTGTACCTGCATTATCCTGAAAACACAACAGAGCAGGGTAAAAACTGCCTTTTCTTTCCCCTTGCAGTTCCTGTCACTTATCTTTAAAAGCTTTCTGACAATTCCAGAAATGTAGCAGAGAGTAGCAACTTCATTCCTCTGTCTACTGCCTGTAATATCAAAACAAAACAATAAATCGAAGGTGTGGTTACAGATTTGGGAAATACAGGGTATTTTTGTGCCAACAGTACCACCTGCTGGATTTTGAGAAGATAAAAGGGTTAGAGACTCCTAAATATTGCTAACAGACAGATTAAGATGCAATTCAATACCATTCTTGCACGAATGCCACTATAACTAAACCGTTATAAATGAACGGAAAACAAATTACCAGATCTTCTAATGAGCTGCCAGAAACGTGCAGAAAGGTCACTGGCATTTTCAATATGTATTTCTTGTTAAATTAGATACTCAAAACTCACTACACAATTCAAATTGGTCAGCCTTAGCAGCCCCATTTAAAAGAAATGTTCTACTACTATTAATGTCAGTGTAAAGCATGGTTTATTTTTTGTTTTTAAGTTGACTGCATGAGTAATGTGTTATTCCACTGCAATATCATTTGGCAGCATAGGGTAAGTGGAAAAAATGCTCCCAAAGCATTAAAACAAATGAACAAAAGCCTCCTATAATCTCTTACTATTGAGCTACCAGACATTAATATTTCTCATCTCACCACATCACTCAATATGCAGGACACAATCAAAGAGCATAGCAATTTGTAATGGAGAAGAACATTCTTTGCTCTGTTAAGTGATCATTGGTGTTTATTAAGATGAGTATCACCTCAAAAAGGGGTGAAAAGAGATGCTCTGCACTATTCACACAGCACTATTCACACAAAACACAGAGTGTAAGTTTCCAAGAGAAAGAAAAGCAAAGATTGAGTGGTAAGGATTAGGAGACTCTCTCTTAAGAAAAAGACAGACAGGGAGCTGCTACTGTGTGTTTTCAGCTATGTTATCCTGAGGCAATGCAGATGAAACCTGTCAAAAACCACAGGGCAGGTCTGTGTTTTACTAGTTGCATCACATATTGCACGACCACGCCAAGGAATCAGCAGTTCCAGTGCCACAGGCCAGAGAGCTCTCTATCAATCCTCACTTGGCTCTTGGAATACAGTGAGGCGAACTCCTCACTCATATAGACCCAAATTACCCCCAAAATCTGAATTTGTACCTAATTTTCAGGCTGTCACTGGTTGTCGGTGTATCTGAACAAAGATCCTGTTGAATTCATTTCAAACTACCCATTCTTAGAATTTCTCATTCTAAAAAGTCTCAAGAAGAACGAATTTTTAAAGGACATCAATTTAAGTGACTACTGAAAACTCACCAGTAGAAACATCAGCCTTGAAATCCCTCAATGATAACCTATAAGCCCTTTGCTATAGAACAAGAAGCTGCTACTATATTTCCTGTTGCTTCTCAATAAACAACTTTCTGACTGCCTTATGTAGGCACTTCAAAAGAACTCAAGCTTAGCTTGAACCACTCACCTTTTCAGTTACATCTCTTACCAGCTCTTAGTACCAGAAAGCTGCACTCTTTTTATGTGGAGTTCTATCAAAGTGTACTCCAATCTTCCTCTAACCTTTTAGATACAGCAAAGCATATTTTAGCCACACTCAGGGATTATCATCTGATGGATCAGAGGACTGCAACCAACCAAGAGCCCTTCAATTCTAACCTGAAGCTTGACAAACACTAAGCACTTAATACACATAACCATAAAAGAATAACATCTTGATAGTTTTAAAATTAAAAAAAAAACCCTAATAAATGCTTTCATTACAAAGCAGACGGTTAAATCATAACACACTACACCATGCAAAAGGAAAGTTACAGCACCTGCGCTGAAGCTCCTAGAACAACACTATGCAGCCCAGATGCTCTGCTAGAGGTTCTGTGTACTCCTGCAAGCAATCTCAGCCTCACTAGTGAGGGATGGGCAGCAGGTGAGCCTCCTTCTGCTCTCCCTTCCATGAGCCTGATTAATCTCCCTCGATTACTGAAGGGGTTGTCGACCAGGATATCAATACACAATCTTCATATAAGTACGGTATTGTCCCATTTATTGCCAAGATAGCTCAGATTATATACCTTTTACAAGGGTTCACGCGGCCACAAATAACAAGCGGATTGGCTCTAAACATTTGTCCACTCCTTACACTAGCGGTTTGGCATTCTGTTTAACATTCTTTTACCAATTGCAAACTGCTTACTTCTCTATTCTTAGTCCTTCAAGGTCAGTTCACTGACACTGCCATCCTTAGTATAGGCTGGATTGTGCACATAGGCCACACAGGCCTCATACAACACATCATATCCTTGCTCGATTAAAAATTCCTCTACAGATTACAGCAATACTCCTGATGTCCAGTTTGGAAAGCCCAGGACCATGCTGCAACTCATATGAAGTACTTAGTTCAGCAACACGATAACCCTCTCTGATGACCAAGTAAAGCTGCAGGAAACAAGAATTTATATTACTTTCCAATAATATATGAAATCACAGGCTCTTGGAATAAATCATAGGACAAGAACATCGGCGCAAAAAGATATACCTTATTCAAAATCACAGAGGCAGGAAAGAAGCCTTAGATGTTGGATTGTTATGAAGAATACAAATCCAGTCACATCCAGTTGGCAGCTGGTCACTAGTGGGGTCCCCCAAGGATCAGTGTTGGGCCCAATCCTATTTAATATCTTTATTGATGATCTGGATGAGGGGATTGAGTCCATCATTAGCAAGTTCACAGGTGATATCAAGCTGGGAGGAAGTGTCGATCTGCTAGAGGGTAGGAGGGCCCTACAGAGGGACCCTGACAGGCTGGAGAGATGGGCTGATTCCAATAGCATGAGGTTTAACAAGTCCAAGAGCTGGGTTCTATGCTTTGGACACAACAAGCTCTAGGCTGGGGACAGAGTGGCTGGAGAGCAGTCAGGCGGAAAGGGACTTGGGAGTGCTGGTGGACAGGAAACTCAACACGAGCCAGCAGTGTGCCCAAGTGGCAAAGAAGGCCAATGGTATCCTGGCCTGCATCAGGAATAGTGTGGCCAGCAGGACTAGGGAAGTCACCATCCCCTTATACTCGGCACTAGTCAGGCTGTGCCTTGAATACTGTGTCCAGTTCTGGGCCCCTCAGTTTAAGAAAGGTGTCGAGATGCTGGAGTGTGTCCAGAGGAGAGCGACGAGGATGGTGAAGGGGCTGGAGCACAAGACCTGCGAGGAGCGACTGAGGGAGCTGGGGTTGTTTAGCCTGGAGAAGAGGAGGCTCAGGGGAGACGTTATAGCTCTCCACAACTACCTAAAGGGAGGTTGTAGTCAGGCAGGGGTTGGTCTCTTCTCTCAGGCGACCGGTGACAGAACAAGAGGACACGGTCTCAAGCTTCGTCAGGGGAAGTTTAGGCTCGATATTAGGAAAAAATTCTTCACTGAAAGGGTGAGACCGGTCATTGGAAAGCGCTGCCCGGGGAGGTGGTGGAGTCATCGTTCCTGGAGGTGTTTAAAGGGAGACTGGATGAGGCACTTAGTGCCATGGTTTAGATGATGAGTGTTGGGTCATAGGCTGGACTCGATGATCTCAAAAGTCTTTTCCAGCCTTATTGATACTGTGATACTGTGATACTGTGAACATGTTACACTCCTCACATAATCCTTGGGGATGGATGTATACACCAACACTCAAATCCAGGAAATGTTGTTGAATAGGGTAGTGCTGGAGTCTGCCATGAATAACTAGAAGGAGAGGTGGCAAAATTTTAAGAAAAAGAAGGAGAAATAGCAGAACAGCCAGAAAAGAGGACAATACTTTTGGGTGTTGGACTAGATGACTTTTCAAGATCTCTTTCAACCCGAAGTATTCCATAATTCTATGCAAATTCAGAACCAGTAAACAGAGGAAACCAACCAAGCCCAGGAAGGGCAGAAATTCTTGCATGGTGGTTCCTGGCAATAACACCCAGGAAACTATTTCAAAGAGGACCAAAGACTGAACGCAAATAAAGCATTAATCCATCTAAACTCTGAAGCTTTCCAAATGACATGAGCATTGACAAATACTGAAGTGCGGAAAAAAAAATCACATCCATCTCAGGATTAAATCATCCATCTCAGTTAAATCCAGTTGGCAGCTGGTCACAAGTGGTGTTCCCCAGCGCTCAATGTTGGGGACAGTCTTGTTAAATATCTTTACGGGATATATCTGTATAAGGAAATTGAGTGCTCTCTCGGTAAATTTGCAGATTACATCAAATTGGGTGGGAGTGTTGATCTGCTCAAGGGTAGGAAGGCTCTGCAGAGGAACTTGGACAGGCTGGATCTACAGGCTGAGGACAACTGTATGATATTCAAGAAGGCCAAGTGCCGGTTCCTGCACTTGGGATACAACAACCTGATGCAATGCTACAGGCTTGGGGTAACACGGCTGGAAAACTGGCCAGTGGAAAAGGACAAAGGGGTGCTGGTCAACAACCAACTGAACATGAGCCAGCAGTGTACCCAGGTGGCAAAGAGGGCTAACAACATCTTGGCCTATATAAGAAACAGAGGCCACCAGGAGCAGGGAGGTGATTGTGCACTCATGCTCAGTGCTGGTGATGCCACACCTCAAGTAGTGTGTTCAGTTTGGGGCCCCTCACTGCAAGAAAGATATTGAGGTGCTGTAGTGTGTCCAGAGAAGGGGAGCGAAGCTGCTGACAGGCACAGAGAACAAGTCTTATGAGAAGCTGCTGATGGAACTAGAATTGTTTAGCCTAGAGAAAAGGAGGCTGAGGGGACACCTCATCACTGCCTACAACTGCCTGAAAGGAGGTTGCAGCGAGGTGGTTAGGGGTCTCTTTTTCCAAGCAACAAGGGATAGGATGAGAGGAAACAGCCTCAAGTTGCACCACGGGAGGTTTAGATTTGATATGAAGAAAAATTCCTTTACCAGAAGAGTGGTGAAGCACCTGAAGAGGCTGCCCAAGGCAATGGTGGAATCACCACCCCTGTAGGTGTTCAAAAAGCTTGTAGATGCAGCACTTTACAACACGGTTTAGTAGGCTCGGTGGTGTTGGGCTGACGGTTGGACTCGATAATCTTAAAGGTCTTTTCCAACCTTAAAGATTCTATGGACTGATTAACATAAACGTTAATCAAGAAAGGAACCGTGAAGAACTCTTGCTTTCCTCAGCAACACAAGCAAGTCCAAAAGCTGCTGGACAAGATAATATCCCGCCTCAGCAGAAGGAAGGCTCGGAGTCCCTGTGCCAGGGTTACCAGAGCCGGCTGAGAATTCATTAGTCAATCGCCCCTCTGCCCTAACGGAATAACTTTAACTCAGTTCGATACCGGGGTGGAACCAGCGCGGCCCCGCCCGCCCCCGGCCGCACCTCGGGCCCCGTCACGGGGCGGGCGCAGCCGGAGCGAGGGCCACGGGCGGGGCCGCCACCGCCTCCTCGCCCAGGGCGGTGGGGCTCACCATGGGGCTGTGCCTGCCCTGCATGGGCGGCGCCGTCAAGGACGTGGTGGAGACGCCCGACCCGGTGAGCGCGGGGACTGCGGCGGCGCCGGGGCCGCACAGGGGGGCGGCAGCGCGGGAAGCGGTGCGGGGGGGAGCGGGCCGCCCTCTTAACATGGAGGCTGGGCCCTGCGCCGCCCATGGAGGCGTCATGGCCGCCGCATTTCATTCCCAGGGGAGCCCAGGGCTGTGCGGGGGGACTCGTCCTGCGGGCCTGGCCGCCTCCTTGGGAGCTATTGGGGCCGACACGGGCAGCCCGGGACCTCTCCGCGATCCATGTTATCTGGTCTCAGTTATGGGGACTTGCGTGGACGCCGGTAGCTCCACCTGATGGGGGATTCGTGCCACAGTGGAGGCCAGGATCACAGTACCATAGTATCATAAGGTTGGAAAAGACCTTTGAGATCAATTTGGTTTGGGTTGGAGGGGATCTTAAAGGTCGTCCAGTTCCAACCCCCTGCGATGGACGGGGACACCAGGCCGCTCTAGATGCCCCTCATTTCACCAGAAACAGGGAAACTTTTTTCTCTAGTGCACGGTGAGGGACCATCAAAAGGAGACCATCACATCCCTCTAACTTCTCCCCTCTTTCCGGTTAAGGTTTAGATTAGGTACTAGGAAGAAATTTTATACTCTGAGGGTGGTGAGGCACTGGAACAGGTTGCCCGGAGAAGTCACAGATGCCTGATTGCTGGAGGTGTTCAAGGCCATGTTGGATGAGGCTTTGAGCAACCTGATGCAGTGGAGGGTGTTCCTGCCCATGGCAGGTGGAATGGAACTGGATTGTTTTGAAGGTCACTTCCAACTTAGACCTTTTTATGATTCTGTAATTCCCCCAAACCTTCATAGGATGAAATTTCTCCTATGCGGTTAGGAACCTGCCTCCATGCTTTTATACTTCGCACTTGAGGATATTGTTGGGGAGAAGAAAAGGAGTCCATTTGGCCTGGAAGAGCAAGCTTTCCCCTTTTCAGACTCGCAGAGAACATTTCATACACTGCACATCTTCTCATTCTGGCCTGAATATTTTGAAGTGATGGTGTAATGCAGGCAGCTGAACGGAGATTTCTGTTGGGGTTTGACTGTAGATATGTCAGCAACTCCTCTCCAGCCTATTAGTCACTAAAACCACTTTGTTCTTGCAGACTGGTGATGGAGGGAAAGATGGTGCTAATTGACTTAAGGGCAACAGTTTGCACTACAGATTTGAGTCATATTTAAAAATTAAGACTTTCAAAAAAAATTTACAGACTGTAATGGAATAGAATTTCACTGTCTTTTACATTTTATTTAGGAAGTAAAAAGAAGACAACTAGCAGAAGCTGCTGAAAAGAGGCAGATGGAGGTAATGTCAGATAAAATGCCATTTATTCAAAATATTTTCCTGGTGATTGGTTTATGGGGAAAAAAGCCAGGGCTTCTGTGATAACACTGGATATTATGCCTGGACTGTAGGAACTGTCATTAAATATTTTCATAATACTATTAGCGTTTTACCTTTATACCATATTTTATATACAGTAGAGTTTCACAGCTAACTGAGTTTGCAAAGTCTATTGCAAGATAACTGAGCTTGTGTGAATGGGAGAAGTTTTGCAGCAGCTGAGAATTGAAGATCATAATTTTTCCCCAATAGAAGATTTTAAAGCAAAAGATTTAGAAATATCTTGAATGAGATTTGTCAAACAGCTGTTGTGGTGAACATTTCAAGTGGTGCTGCACTTGTACTTCTCTTACAAATGCAGATTATGGGCACTTGCAAGTTCACTTTATCAACATAGCAGCAATTGACCATGTTTCTCAGCTCAGATTCCAGCAAAGTAGTAGTATTAACTTATTCTTGTATCTTTTTAAGTTTGCTAAGAGGTAGGATGCAGATATTCTAGGAGAATGTAGAATTAGCCAGCCTATTTCTTCTTTTCCATAATTCTCAGAAAAGGCTTATAACATATACCATGCAACATGTACAATAAATAAAAAGTATATCTTGGAGACCACAGCTGAACTATGGGGAGAGAGAAGTCTGTTGTTTTTATGTAAGTGACATGATATATTGAATTAATAAATGGCAATTGTTGCTAAGGGCCATGTTGAACTAATTTTAAGGGAATTGCTTGAAATGTTGTAGATGAGCAGCTGAGCGATGCTTCAGAGTCCTGTCAAAACTCTTGATTTTGTGTCAGACTATACAGTAAAAGTAATCCACGTGTAATCTTAAATCACAAAGGGGTTTTTTCATCATAACTGTAGGAAATACACTTCTGAGAAGCATGTGAAAGGGGAAAAGCTTTCCTGGAAGGAAGTAGAAATGAAGGTTGGGTGGCTCTGAAGTCTGTAAGACTTGTTAAGCTGCTAAAGAGAAATGAAAGTGTCAGTCTGTTGCTTTTTGTTTTCTTAAAAGATGAAGAGATAAAACACCTACCAGGATTTTTCAAGACTATCTTTGAGAGCATTTTAGCCTCTGACTGTTGGATAATGGAGATGTCTTGCAAGCAGCCTAGCTCAGTTTCCCCATCATGAGGGACAGACAAGTAGATCAGATGTCCTTCTCTGCTCAATATTTTCCTGTGCGTGCTTCTCAACTGCTCGTTATTGAGATTGAAGTTGTGTGAGGTGTTCTTGCTTTTGGGATGCTGTAGAGACAATCTGGATAGAATTTAAAAGTTGGGTTTCATACAGCCTGAGCTAGCACTACTAACAAAACCTTTTTTCTCCCCTTTGTGTGAAGTTCCCATCGATTTCTGTAGTAGCCATCCAGACCTTGCCTGTTTATTGAGTGTTAGAATAGAAGCTGTCATTATGATTTACATCATCTGTATCCTATTTCTGAGTAGCCTTCTGATAAAAAGAAGTGGAAGAAGTAAATGGGTGATGACTCAGCTGAAGTCCTTGGAAGTTCTGTCTGCCTGAATCATCTCTTCCCCGTTGATTCTGTTTGTGAGGGCAAGAATAGGCCCTGACACTGGAAAAGACACAGACCTAAAATTTATAGGACATGCGGGAAGGGAAGTTCTAGTTCTGCATCTTAGGATGCAAAGCAGGTACATGTAATTGCATATCCACCTGGATGTAATAACAATGTGAAACAAAAATACCCTCATGTGTGCATGGCATCAGTATCTCACAGTATGAAGAAGTATTCTGAAAGGTTTGTCTATAGGTAATAGTAGCATTACTTAATGTTTCAGTCTTTTTACACAAACCAGAGTTCTCAAAATAGTGTTGCCAAGGCTTGCGATTTGATTTCTATACAGAAAGATAGATAACCAGTCTTATTCAAATGTGTTTTCTCCCAGGCTTCCTCTCGAGGCATTAAGAACGTTTACTCTGTAGAGCAAAAGAAAAAGAAACAGGAAGAAATAGAAAAAAGAATTGCAGCCTCAGGTTCTGGAGGAGAAGGAGGACTGAGAGTAAGTTTAAAAAAGAAACAACAGGGTGTAACTGGCCATATTTACTGTGAAAATCTTATTTTGTTGTCATCTACAAGCTGGAATAACTTGAGGAAGAACCAAGAGGAAGGGAAATGAAATATAAATGGAAGCATGTGTCATTAGCAGTTGTTGATCTCAGATGATTTCTGGACCAAAACCAGCAAGGATGGCAGAGAGCTCTTTTTTTATTTTTTCCCTTTCCCAGTTTCTGCACCTGCAATGCATCAGTTTCACAGTACTCTCAGCAGTGGGGACCTTCTCAGTGAATTGACCTGTACTCAGTATCCGTTTCCAGTACCAGATGAGATTGTCTCTCTTCCCTCAGTTTATAGAAAGTGCTTGAACTAACTATGGTCATGGATTTGGGCTTCATGTATATACGTCTCTTTACAAAAGAAATGTACAGTGTTGGCCTAGATACTGAGGAACTTTATTGTTACTGCTACTACTTTTCAAGGGTAAACTCAGAAGACCAGGCAGAGATTTAATTAAGAATTATAATCTCTCCAAGGCAATAGATGCATCTGGTTATTGAAACACTGGCTTCATAAGCCTTCATCTCTTAATCCTCATTGCCATGTATGATTCTAAGGGGCGGGAGTTCGTATAAGCTGTCCCTGATGGGCTGCAGGTCACTTGCTTGCTGAATGTAAAAGGTGTTAGAATAGGAAATTGTTCTTAGACAACCATGTGGTATATGGGGCTGGTTGGTTTGGTTTTCCTTTCTTTCCCCTATCTTCATACAAACCTACAATGTGTTTTGTTGTTTCTGTCTATAGTGGCAGGTTGGATAAAGAAGTATGACTTCTGAAGAGAAGATCGATGTTTACTGCCAAAAACTTGCCAGTTTCTGCAGCTGAGTGGCACTTACTCATTGTGTGGCTTTTGCTGTTTGCATATGAAGACTCAGCAGTACTTTGCCATTGTGGGAGGGCAGATGTGGAAACATAAACTAAACTGAAGAATTAACTCTGAACACTAAGTTATGGCCAGTTTTTTGTTTGTTTGTTTTACATGCATGTTTTATTGTTTCTCTGTCAAGGAAGTGAGATGGGTTTTCTCCTGTGGGAGAGGCCTCTGTATCTGAGTCAGTTAGTGCGTGTATACTGTCTGGTCAGTTGATGTGTGTTTGTCTGTGTATGGCTGGCTTAAGCACAGCTCCAGTGCCCATGCTCTACAGTTAAACTTTTCTCAAAGTCCACATGTAAAAGTTGTTCATAAATATATAAATTTGAATATGTGGGTGACAGCATTTCTCTTCAGTTTCCTAATGGCTTTTGAACTGTTTAGAGATTTAGTGCCTTTTAAAAAAAAAAACAAAAAACAAAAAACAAAAAAAACCCAAAAAAAGCAGATTCATGGTGGGTCCTTAAATAGGGAAACATTTTGTGACACTGGTTAAAATAAAGTAGAAATCTTTATAAACCCTGTATGCTTATAGCAGGAAAGTTGTTTTGTTATAATTGTTCTCATTTTCTGATGTGAATTTCATTTGAGTCTGTAAGTATTTATAATGAATACTGGAAGTTAAACATTAAATTAAAAATACTGTTATTAATTGTTCTCCTTTATTACCACAAGAGGGCAATACTGCACTTCTGATGATTCTGAACAACAGAAAAGCAAAAGACTTCATCTCTTGGCTGCTTCATTTCCTAAACTTTCTGTATTATCTAGGTGGGTTTGTTACAGCGCAATAACATTTGCCAAATGCTCAAAGCTCTATTGCTTTTATTTTATATTCAGCAGTGTCTGTAATCCCTTTCCCCAAAATGAAACTGGCTTTGATGATGTAGAGCTACCTAAATACTGTGTTAGAACCAGAGCTGCAGCTGTGGTAGGTGAGGAACGTTTGTTGCAGTGTGATGAACGCTGAGAATCTCGCTCTTCCTTTCCCTGGAGAGCATCAGTGACTGTATTGGCCCCATTTCTGACCCAGTTTAGGTTATAAAACCTTTTTTTTTTTTATTGAACTAAATATTTTTTGTCTTTTACCCCTCTCAGTAGTGTTTCATGCTGTCTTATAGCACGGTCCTGACGTGATGAGATTCCTGCCTTGTCCTTTAAAAACTGAGTTGAGAAGGGAGAGTTTTCAGTGTTAATTTAATGGTGTTTGGGCTAAAAACCTGTGTCCTTGGCATATGAATACCTTCTGTTTCCTCTGATTGCTGGCAATTGCTCTTTTCACTGTAGCGATTGGTTATAGTGAGGTTTTTTTAAGTCTAATGAAAATGCATTGTATTATAATAAAATATACTAAAAGTTAGTTTGAAATGTTAATTTCACTCGACACCTGTTACAGTGTCCTACAAAGACATTTAAATGACACCTAACACTTGGTTGGTTGCTTGGATCTTTCAAACTTAATAAATTCTTTTCACTTAGTCACTGCTCCCACAATACCGTAAGGGCAGGAAATAAACCATAAGGCTGCTCTCCATGAAAGGACTAGCACGCTGACCAAAGGGGAGTCTCTGCTTGGTTCAGTATGTCATGAAGATTTTGATTTAAAACCGTTGAAATAACCTGGTGAGACAACCCACAGTTCCCAGGTCACCCTTTGATGTTCTGATGCTGTCAAAATTGGAGGAGTTTCCAGTGTGAAGCTGTCGCTCTGCTGTGCTGCCCATCCTTGCTAGGCAGCCCAAGACAAGCCTGCTCTTGCTCTGTCTTGTCACCTGTAAAGGAGCTCTGCATTTGAGTGAAAGATTGCTACCCTACCTGAAACACCCACACCACTCACCATCTAGCTCAGCCCTGCTAAGACAGCCTGCTTGTGGCTGTTTCCCTGGCAGCTTTTCTGAAAGATGTGAATAAAGGTCTGAACTGCCTCAGATTGAGTGGACCTTGTGTTTAAGACTTTATTCTTGCAATTCAGAATTACCATAGAAGAAAATATTGCTCTTCTGTCTCTCTCCATTCTTTAAGTGAAAAAAAATGGCATCTCCAAGCTTCTTAAGAGTCCTTGTTTTGAATGTCAGATTTATTCCTACAGCTGAGAAACACAGAGGTCGGATGGGGGGGAGAGTGGAAGGAGTGTAGTTCTGTATTACTATCACTGATTGATAAAGCCAATTTTGAAGAAGTTTCTATACCATACCCTTCCAGCTGTTCAGATGGCCAATATGAACTGAATCTGCGAAGTGATTTGGGTAAATAAAACTCCCTCTTTTTTAAGTATTTGGAAACATTAATTTCAGCTGAGAATGAAAGCAGAAAATACTTCAGTTCAGTACTACACAAGTGGTAATACTGCAGCATACCATGAACGGTAAGGCTGAGCGCTGTGCATATTAGAGCTCCTCTGTACTTTTATGAGTAGATGCCTCTCCTCTCACCACTTAGTGCTTCAGTAAATAAATATGAAACACAATAGGAATTTTGTCCTTATTTCTCCAAATCCTAGATGTTTGCTTCACCTTACAGGCTGTTAAGATACATCCTTTCATGCAGATTATTTAGGCAGTTGGCATTTTGGTTGCTTTACAGCACTATGACTGCACCTTTTCTCTTTCTGAAAGCATTTTCTTGATGATCACTTGCAAAGCTCCTGGCAGTCAAAGGCCAGTGCTCATAAATTGAAATGAAAGGCCCGGCGCTCAATGACTGCGATAGCATAATCCGTGTTGCAGTAACAGAAAATGAAACCGTTTGCTACAGCATATTGTTATGCCAGAGAGAAAGTGTTTGGGGCAGAACTTCCCCAAGTGTGTGAGGACATGGAAGCTGCATCTCCACAAGGGGACGTAGCACCACTGCCGGCCCTTAGGAAAACAGATGACTTCAGCATGTGGATTTGGCACGGTGGCGGACTCAATCATTGGGGCACAGCTCAGACACAAGCCGTGCCAGCAGTTGGATTGAGGTGGAAGAACAACTCCAGTCCCATAAATGTTTGCACGATCCTCCATGTGTGTTTCACCTTACTTTAGATTCCTAACATACCACAGGCTAAGGAAGTGGGAGACACTGAGCAAAGAAAAAGCACTCTGCCTCCCTCCCTGTCAGGTACTGCGTATCGGCAGCCAACAAGGCCGTACGAAACATAAATCCAAAAGGAACCAAACCCTTGGAAGAGTCTCTAGCAGATGCTTCTGTAACTCCATGGCAAACAGCTCATCTCTCTGATCCCAAATCAACACTTTTAATGAATTCAGTGTTGGGTCTTATAAGACACTTGCTATACCTTCCCACACACATATATTGACACCTCCCTATTTCACTCATCCCTGCCAGCAGCCCTTGAACTAGTTTCCATAGATTTTACATATCGTCTCTAAAATGCTCTTGAAAAAGAACTGGTAATGCAAAGGAAGGAGAAATTATCACTATAATAAAGAAAAAAAGCCCTCTCCTCAATCAGTTATGTAAATAATCCTGCTTCGAAAAAAACTCTGGGTAATATATGAAAGGCAAGTGTGAGAGGGTATCCCCTGTAATGAGCGAGAACACATTGCATTTCCAAACTAATTCTGAATTGCTTCCAGCATGGTGACACTTATTTGATGTTATACAATAACAATAGTTTTTGTAAAAGTAATCTTGCATAATTTACCCATCTTGGGTTTTAGCCCAGTTATTTATTCACAGCCAGCAGGAGCCCTTGGGTGGTTTGTTCCATGACCCAATGAGGACTTTGAGAAGGGGCACCTCCTAACAGTTCAACTTTTCAGAACTTTCAGCCTCATGAACACTCATATTCAGCTGAGTTTTACAGCATAGAATAAGCTAAAATTACTACATGACATTCTTCCTTACAATCACCTTCCATGGCTAGTTCAGCATTTCAGCAACTAATTGCCTACCCTTTTAACAAGGAACTATTTCCCAGTCTCAGCAGACCCTCCCTCACTTGGGGGCACACAAGAAGAGCTGCAGGGCTTCCCTATTTGGTGCTCTCAATTTATTTCAGCCTTTGAGAAATCTATACTAGACACCTCAATACCATATAGATTTTGGTATATAGAAGCTTCAAGTCTCACCCACTATAGCTAGCTGGTTAAAAAATAGGGGGTTTTTTTTTCACCCCAAAGAGTTTCTACATGAAGTCTTCTTCCCCCAACACTGCAACAAGGGCCGTACCTCTAAGCAAGATTTTGCTGCTCAGCTTTATCTGAATAAATTAAGCCTTAGGCTCCTAATAAATTCCCCAACACCTACATTGCTATAGGACCTAGTACAGTAACAAAATGCCAATTATTAGATTAGGAATGCTTGTCCTCTGAGTAACATGATCCCAGCCTTCAGAGTTATCAACCTTACTATATTTTTATAATTTGTTTTATTGATGCTCCTGCTTTAATCTCCTCCTCTGCTATCCACACCCACGCCAGGTGCACCAAATGCACTAAGTCCCACCTGCAAGCTTTTTACACAGATTAGGTGTTAGTGGCAATACTTTCAATAAAGTCATTTATAGGTCTTCCATGCTGCAACTGGCTAAGTTGAAGTTTTAAGTCAGAAAATGTTTTACTACAACCTTTTATTTTTTAAGATGCTTGAGTAGCCTTTTTGATGATTTTGATAAATTTTGATAATTTTGATAGCTACAGTCCAAGTACAAAAGCAGTTCATGTTTAATTCAAAATCTTGGTTTGGGTTTACCGGCATTATTTGTTGAAATTTAAAATGAAAATAAACCTACAGAATATTTTTAAAATAATTATCTCCTCTTGATTTATGAACATACAAACACTTTCAAATATTTTAAAGAAAAAACATAACAGTAATGCAAACTTAATCTTGGGTGATAGAAATACAACTATTTATGTTTAGAAAAGTAACCATTAATTCAAAATATACATCTGACAATTTCACTAGTGATTTTAATTTTCCTCTCTGATCATTTGAAAGTAGATCTCTTGGTGCTTATATTAAAACCATTTTTTTCAGCTGTGCTGCATTTTTTTTAAATAACATTGCTTATGGTCTATCCTTTGCTCCCATAAGGGCTCCATATGTTGCTACTGTGAGAATCGGGTCTTCCTATGGCTTTTCAAAGGATTTCTTGCTATGTATATGTTTAGTCTTCCTAGAAAATGTCTCAAAATAAGAAATAAAAAGGCTGCATTTTTTTTCAATTACATGTTTGGAATTATGAACTGCTACTTGGTGTGGTGCATGAACCAATTGTGGACTGTTTGTATTTAGCAGATATTTTTTAGATGATGAGGTAGAATGGTTCCACAGAAGAGAGATACAACACGTTGATTTTAACAAGGCATCAAACAGGAAGGAAGGAAGTCTTGATCCTGCCTAACCAGTAGGTATCTTGCTGTTAATTTTAAATACCACAAAAGCAGATGACAAGAATATGTTTTAAAATTAAATGTTGAAAGGTATAGAAAAAAATACCAGTTGGTACTTAAACTATTTCAATACTGCTTTTGATTTTTTTCTTTCCTTGCAAAGGAAAATTAAATTTCAATAAAATCCAGGTATTTCTGTGCTACCTGTAGCAAGTGAATGCTTATTCCATTCTCTGTGTACTTCATTATTATATTAGCAAGCAGTATTGTATACTATAGGCATCCAGTCAGTAGCAGTGAATTCTAGGAATACAGATTACAAATAATAAATAAGACTTTCAAAATGTGTGAGTATTTTAAAAAATTTTATTTCATTTTTAATGAAACAACTGAGTTCTACTCAAATTTATACAGTCAGTGAAATAATCCTATAAAATGATTTTCCTAGGATGTTACAAGGCACATAAATTACCAAATATAAACATAGAAAAGTAGCCAAAATAATGAACTAAGCCCCCATATGCCTTTAGCTATTTCAAAGGTGTGGAATGATTTACAAGAATGTGAATCACTCTACTGACAGGGTAACGAATATTTCACATTTGGTATAACCAACAATATTAAAAAGAAGGGAAGGAAAAGCTCCGATTCAAGAATAGTTTAGTGTTTTATGACTCAGGAGGGACTAGCATCTTCTAAAACTCCTCCTTGGGTTGAAGGCCTGTGCATCTTTCTTTGCTTCCCTTTGTGGGTTGCAGTACATCACCCAGCGAGTACAATTGGCTGTCTCTATTGTCTGACAAAGGAAGGGGCAACTTCCCTGGGTTTCTATATTGGGCAACTTTGTGAAAAACAGGAAGGATCTATGTACAGATCTGGCACTGAGCACTGTCTTGAGCCTTAAAGACCAGAAGGTGTGGGGGTCGATTTCTTGGGCTTTTTTTTTTAAAGTTATTGCTTTGGGAAGTCATTTGGCATGCAATAAGTATATGTTCTACTGTTTAAGAAAGTCTTGCAACCCATAAAAATAGTCAATTTTTATTTAATTTCAAGAGGCATTGCCAAATAATTTCCACAAATATTGATTTTCCACCTGCATATATATTTTTCAACTAGCCTAACAGTCAAGGATTCAACGTAATAAGATTTTTATACAAATATATTGTATTGCTTATTTTCTTCCATTAATAGGATCCACTCCTTTATGTAACTCTAAGTATACATTCACATATTAAAGAGTAATAATTTGGCTAAAAATATATGTCTATTTCTTATCTGATTGTAGTAATTAGCCTACCAAGGGTAATTTGCTATAAAAGATACAGTACTAGAAATAAATAGTTCTACAATTCAAAGATCTTCAAAAGGGGTTGCCATTTCCAGTCTGTCTTAAATTTTCCAAAGTCCTTTTAAAGCAAAAACTAAATTTACTACACTTGAGAAAATAACTTGGACCTACGTACATAAAGTCCCAATCACATGAGAAGCCTATTTCACTTAATCTCCTTCTTGGTTTTGTAATGGGCAGAAACAACCAGATAATTGTCTGGATTCATGTCCCTGAGGGTTGGAGATTTGCTCTGGATTGGAGAAGTTTTCCCATCCACTCGGGAGATCTGCAACATTCGGCATGGGTCATGCTTTAGTAAATAACCTGCAAAAGTCTCCCATCCTCCTCCAACACGAACCATCACGTGTTTGTTGTGCAGCATCTGAAATTACATAGACAGAAAAAACCAAAAAAACTCTTGAAAGTGAACCATTCACTCGGAAATCGTATTTTTTCTACTGGAAAAAGCTATACTTTAATTAAAAGTAACAGA
This sequence comes from Neomorphus geoffroyi, assembly GCA_033558235.1. NCBI lineage: Eukaryota > Metazoa > Chordata > Aves > Cuculiformes > Neomorphidae > Neomorphus > Neomorphus geoffroyi. The sequence goes on along the minus strand of JAUMJM010000033.1, from coordinate 15,927,741 downwards.
CGCGTTAGTAGTCTGCTTTATAAGAAAAGAAACAGTAGAAAGGATTTTATTTGAATCTAGTAAGTACATTTGAAAACCGTAGGAAACAGTATTTAAAACTAAAGATTTTAATATTTTACGTAAACAATGCTACAGGATTTCCTAGTCCTGTAGCACTGAGTGATCCTGTTCTTCCCGTGCCTAGTCTAAACACATTAGGGAACATGAATGTTTTTCAGATGATTTTTTTTAAATTTATTAATAAGGACACCGTTTTCCATGTCTTGAAACTGGCTTTTCTTCATAGAACAGAGGTCTATGGAAAAGAAGCAGGGAAGGACAAACAACCAAAACAATTGCTTCTATCTCATAAAATATGTAAATAATTATTGAAGAAAATTAAGTACCATTTAGTTTAATGATGTGTTATTGCTGACATACATTCTAACTAAAATAGTCTAATTCTGTAATTAAATTAGTCTAATGAGGGACATTAGAAACCTGGAACTGTTTGAAGATACTTGAATTTATGCTTTGTGAAAGAAAACTACAAGAAAAGTATCCAGGCTCCTATTAGCAGAAAACCTTGGTACTGCCTACACTTGCTCTCTTTATTCCAGAAACAGTGGGGCTTGATTATAAAGCATTTTCAGGTTGATCAGAGTATCTAACTGCCAAATTAGGTACCTGTCTCTACTGTATATCCTTCAGATCCACACTCTTTTTCGGCCTAAACTAAAATAAAAATTTTCACCAAGTACCGATGTAACTTCTCCCATCTCTGCACCTGTAAATTCAGTTGGCAATTTCACTGATTTCTCTCCTCCAGTTCTTCACATGGAACAATCAAATAAATACCAGTGAGGTATCATAAAGCAGCATATTCTATAGAAACCACACCATAAATCATGCATTGAAAAATACTTTCATTAGTGCATCTCACAAAACACTAGACATCATTTAGCCATAGCACCAGAAATTTAGAAATGGCTCTGTAAAAGGCATGTCAGAGGGTGCCAAATGTACTCTGTTTAATGACATTTGGATTGATGGCTGTGATGCATATATGGGTTCTCCTGCATGTCCAAAACTCCCTTGAGGTCTGACAGTATTTGCACTTGAGGCTTAGGTGGCACATAGGCCTTTTGTAACATAACACAATTTGGATTAGTGCACATAGCACAGACAACTAAGTAAAAAATATTCCAAATCAAACAAAGTCATAGATAACAAAAGGCAAAAATAAAAAAAACCCAAGCCACTCAACCCCAACCAAGAAACAAACACCATAGCATAAATATATGTTGGCAGCCTTCTGTTACGTGAGATGACAGATTCCCCAGAATCTTCCCCAGAAGAAAGCATGGAAAGGAGTACAACTTTATGATGTTTGAAAATCAGGCTGAGTTTACCAGGAATTAAAATAAGCAGTTGCAGATGAAATCTTGTTTGAAAGTTTTCATTTACATTATTTTAATGCAGGGAAATTCTTATTTCTGTATTTTGTATTTTATGTGAAACCCTGTGTGAAGTCAATTCAGCTTTACAGGAGAGGCCCAGAGAGTTGGGGTGGTTCAGCAAGAAGAGAAGGCTCCAGGGAGACCTTAGAGTGGCCCTCCAGTACTAAAAAGGGAGTTGTGACAGGAGAAGGAATAATGGTTTTAAACTACAGAAGGGCAGATATTCTGGATATAAGGAAGATTTTTTAAAATGAGAGTGGTGAAACACCAGAACACCTTGCCCAAGGAAGTAGTGGACTTCCCATCCCTGGAAACATTCAAGGTCAGGTTGGATGGGGCTCTGAGCAACCTTATCCAGTTAAAGATGTCCCTGCTCCTGCAGGAGGGTTGGACTAGATGACCTACAAAGGTCCCTTCCAACCCAAAGCATTCTATGGCAGCACACTAAAGTGTTCTTTGTTTAATTAACATCTCTCAGATACCGAGACTGTGCTGTTGCTCTGGCTTGTTGGAGCTTTAGTCTCTGCAATAGCTATTCACAAGTGAGGATTTTCTCTAGATTTATATAGGTATGAAAGCAGAATCAGACACACATCTTTCCAAATAACACTTTTCCTCTTTTAGTTTTAAGACTTCATTTTGAATGGACAATGGTAGGATCAGTCCTCAGCAGTGCGAGGTTTGTCTTTCATCTGGACAACGTATCATGAGTAAGCAAATGGTTTTTACATGAAATTTGAAAACCACATTTCAAGTGGTGACACAACCTTGAGACAACAGATACTACAGCATTTTATTTACCAACTTTCTCTTCTTTGAATGTCTAAAAAGCATTTGAGAAATGCCCCCAACTCTTTTCACATAAAAGCATTTCAAGCCCAACTTTGACCCACTGCAACCTGTGATGCTGTGGTGGGAAGGAGTTAACTGTTGCTGAATTTCAGCTTCCACATATTGTCACAGGGAGGTGCATGTTCCAAGGGCAGCTTGCATCTTAACTTTTGATTAAGAGTTAGGAATGGAAAGTTAGCAAAAAGTATATTTGGTTCAATTTCCCTTAGGGACTACTGTGCAGACAAATAAAACTTACTGCTGGTATAATATTTCCTGATGCTCAATTTAAATGTACATCTTCTCTCTTTTCTTTCACTTTGTATTATTATACTATTATAAAATTCATTGAATTCTTGCTTTCTAAAGAGATAGGGTTTTTCTACATCCTAAATGTAGTAATTGTTCGTGCTGTGCTGTGCCACAAAAGCACAATTTTACTCCTACAGCCATATTTTGATGTTAATAACATCAACACAAATCCAGAATATATCTGCTAGCTTCACAATTGCTCCAGATTCATAGAAGCAGAAAGGATTTCTCACCAAGAAAAAAACTAATAAAATAACTTGCTCTACTTTCTAACTGAAAAAGCAGTTTCCTCCCCAACATACTTTAGCTGAAGATGAAACTTTTAAGATTTCATGATCCACTCAATTCAGCTTTTCCAATGCATGAGATCTCTGAGGAGAAAAAAGTGCGCCTCTGCAATAATAGTTTATGAGTCAGTTATCAATGTAAACAAATTTATAGCATCCATCCATTCTCACACTTTCATCCAGCCAATTGAAACTGAGAAAACTCCTTCTGTAAAATAAAATCCAGCATATGTTTACTATTGCCATAAATCTTCATTGTTTCTGTTGTGTCTGAAGCAGGGCTGTCACTAAAGCTGTTCCCTCTAGAATAAGTGTTTAAGACAGAAAGCTTGAATCTATGGTGAATCAAACATATGAGAAACCAGATGACCAGACAATAGCTTCACAGAGGAGGAATTATAAATTGTTTTGTAATGCATTAAGGCTGTATCAAGAGATAACATGAAAAATAGTAACAGTTAGGTGAACTAAGCTGTCATTGCACAGGACTTTGGCATCAAAGTGTAATACAGTCTAAATGGTTCTGGCTTTCACATAAATAAGTTTAGAAAGCTTTAGGACTTAGTTAAAGGGATATTAAGTTGTATGTAAAGCTATTACACTCATTTAAATGAGCATAGTTTTATTGACTTGAAAAAAATCTATTCCGTTTTATAGAAACTGAAGATCTGGTCCAATATTATAACTTTCTTACAGAATATTTCAGAGAGGGGGGGGGAAGCAGGGGAGGAGGAATTACACACCGGATCTGATCCAAGTACTGTAAAAGCCAACAGAAAGAATCCTACTGACTCAAAAGGAAGTTGGGCTGGGCTCTGGAAGCCAAATACAGCAACCTACAGCAAATTATAACCTGGAATTAGTTGGTGTGATTTTAGGCCAACTTCAGAAACTATGTAGACTACATACTGAGAGAATATTGACTATAAAATCCAAATAAGTTTGGCAAAATAACACAGTGCATCACACCAGTGGCTGTGCAAAGAAAATGCTGCACCCCAAAAGTGAAACGGCCCTGACCATTGGTCTGATAAAGGTCTGACAATTAATCTGAAGAAAGGTTTGATAAAAAAAGAAATCGAGGGAAACTACACAGGTGTGCAGCATATGCAGAGAGTGACTGGCCTCTCTATATGGAGTTTTTCTACTTCCTGGAAAATTCTGAGACCCGAAAACACCATCAAGAAAGTGTAATAGTCTCCTGATTAATTGCTGCAAGCCACACAATTACAGACATTAAAAGTATCTTGTTAGTAGAGATTATGCAACTTCATCTCTAGGGTTCATTGTAAAATTTACAGGAAAGTCCTGGAGTAGCACCAGATTTAAACAACAGTCAAGTTAGATTTAGATGCTTTCCTATTTTAAAAAGCTTACAACCACGGTACCATACAGTAAGAGGCGTTGCTGCTGCCACATACATAGACTTCACCCTTATGGACACAAAGGATCACGGGAGCAATGCCCAAGAGGATATGGAAGAAAACCAGCTTCCAGTGAGAAAACTTCCCTCCAGCTATTCTTTTTCTTGGCTTTCATTCTCGTTTTGTCATTGACTTTGTATTCTGTTTTCTTAGAGAAAAGTTCAAGTCTGATAAAACAAAAAGCTTATTTCAGACTTTTAAGAGCTCATTTACGTGCCTGAGTGCACATCTGAGAAATTCAAATTAAACCTCTATGCTGCAAATCTGAAAAAGTGCAAATTATGTAGCCAATTCAAGATATTAATTATTCATCCACACTGAAGTAATACATTAATGTGTATTTTGGCAACAACAGTATATTAGTCCCTTCCAACCTGAATTAGCGTATGATCCGATTGTATTAAGGAATAAAAAAAGTCTTTCCCCACCTGAAAAACAGGAAAAATGCACTCCAGATTTTGACTTGTCAGCCCTCATTAAGTCACATTTTGCCTAACCCCCTTTCTTGATATAGGATTATACAAAACTGTTTTGGATTATGTCTACTACTTTTAAAAGTTCCAAATGATGCAACTTGTATCACTCCAGTCATTACATCTGGATTTGTTTAGGGACCTCCACTGAGTTTCTGTGTTCTCGTTCTAAAACCCCAATAAAGGAGCTTGCACTTCCTCTCTCTGCAGACACTACGATAATGACATGGAAAACAGCCTGCTGGATTAACATCTCCCTCTCATTTTCAGGGATTTGTATGTAGTAAATCACACTAAATGAAACTCACTTAGCTGGAAAAGAGATTATGAAAAAGCTCAGCTTGATAAAAAGATGTCAAGAGCGCATGCTAATTGCTTGTCACAATATTTCTAGCTGTGCTAGAGCTGCATTTTATAATTAACACACTTTCTGAATTATGAAGAATTTTATTTTAACATTATATCTTGGGCTTATCTAATGCATTAACAGGTGTCCATTCAGTTTACTGCAACAATCTCTTACATTATGTTGTATGAACAAAGAATGGGACAGAATGATACTTTATAAATTATGTATAAGCTTCATTGGTTCAAGTCTATATTCCTGAAACAAATCAAAAGCAAACATTCCTGATTTTATAGTAAATATTAATGGTGGAAAATAAATCAGAATGGAGGCATTCATCTGAATCCCTAAAGCTCCATTTTTGGGCAAACTAGCTTTTGTCGCTTTGTGTTAAGTGATATTTCTCACTGAATAAGGAGCTCAGCATTCATATAGAACCTAAAATTTGCAGCTGCTTCAGCAGCACCACCACATTCTCCATGTTTATTGACTGACATACAGGGTGGAAGAACTGAAGGTATTTACTTAAATAGGTGGCACAAAAAACTGTATCAGTATAATCCCACTGAAATTATTTTCAGTCGCTGCTAATACACTGATGCCTGATAGATTTTTCTGGTGAGGCAGCCATAGAGGCTCACACCGACAGAGCCTTCAAAGCATATATACAGCAGGCCTTACACTAAATATGGATTAGAAGCCTCCTATAATTCATCAAGTCATTTTTAAAAGTTTGTTTAAGATCAAAAGAATAGGTAGACTTTGTGTAAGCAAATATAAAAGGCATCTAACTAATCATTTGCACATGTAGACACCCAAAAGGCAATTTAAACATGAGAAATATAAAACAGAAAATGGCAACTCTAAGTATCTGCTTTTCTCCTTTTCAAAATTTGGCTATCACTTCACTCAGTCAAACAAAATTAATTGAAGACGACTATCAACTTATTCTCTGCAGACAGGACTCTCATTTTAGGAGGGAGGCTTTAAAGCTTATCTTTATCTCTTTTCAAGTTAAAATCTAGTAAGTTCCCGCAAAACTGAGCTGAGTACTGGTTTTCATACACTGTCCTAGGCAAGAACTGTTATTACAATCGGAGTAATAAACATTGAAGGAGAAATGTTAGCGGTGCAGTAAAAATTGCCATCTTCAAGACAAACACTACCTTTCACTATCGATACGGCAAGCTCGCTGATGTGTGGCTGGTGCACAAAGGCATCTTCACACAACAAATAAGGATTTAGGATACAATGGCGTATTTTGGTACTGTTTTCCATATTCCTCCAAACTGCTTCAAACATTCACATTACAATTGCATTAATGTTGAGGGATTATTTCTAGCAATGAGATATTAGTATTAATAATGTCCTCAATTACAGCGACTGTTATATGTTCAGGGAAGACATCATCTTTGAAAGAAAAAGTTACCTATCTTCAAAGGAGTTTAGACAAAATGAGAGACTGATAAGGTTTAGTGCGCAACCAACAGATACTTCTACAGTCGCTATTCTATGAAGGGAAAAATGTTTGATTTTTAAATTATAACTGGGTTTTCATTGAATCGTCTTTCCTACACAGATTTTTGTCAGTTCTGTATTACATAAGTTAAGCCTCAAAAATCTTGTAGAAATTCTTCACTATTTATAAACTGATAACAGCATATAGTATTATTATACAATATAATATTGTGTACTGTAAATTATTATTATTATAAAATAATATTACTATAGTTTAGCACTAAATTAAGTAGGTATTACCTATTGTTTCAGACAAATCCATTAACAGAGTTTGCAACAAAGCAAAAATGGAAATGTTTAAACATAGGAATAAAGTGAAGATCCACTATCCCTTTCTGGAAGCCTACTCAATAACAGATGCACTTTTGTACTTTTGTCGCCTGTTCCTTCTCCAAAATCAGGAGGACTTTTTATCTGTTTCCATTTGTCATTATAAAAAAAAAAAAAAAAAAAAGGCAAAATTAGTTCCACTAAGAAAAGAAGTTTAACATCAATGAGATTGATTTTTTAAGAAAGGATGAAACTAGGAATTAATAAATTAATAAATTCAAAAATTTGCATAGAATGTAGTGAATTTGGGTAGACATTATACGGAGATTTCCTTACTTCTACTTTGCTTATTCAAATCTGACTTGAAATGTGTATTTCTTTGTGGGTCTTGTAAAACAGCTGGTGGCCTCAAAGCTGAGAGCCATTGCCCAGTTCTAAATCAAATCTACTTGATGACGATCTTAAAAAAGATCAGAGACTTGGCTAGCCTGAGCAATGATTTACATTCCTATTCCACAAAACAATGCTGCCAGTTTAGGTCTTTGCCAGTCTCACTGAAGAAGTTTTGGAAGCTGGACTTGTATCTGCCTTTTGTTCTTCAATACTGTGTAGTGATGGTGGCCATTATTGGTGTTAAATTATTTGACTATTATTTATCCTCCGTTGCTCACAGGGTTTTCTCTGATAATAGTTGACTTCTTGAGATGGTTTCACACCAAGATGAAAATGCCAATCTTTAAGTGGCAAAGGCTGAGGTGTTTGAAACATGATGAAGCATTATTACTATGCCACAAAACCAGAAGGCTCACTAACAATACTTACAGCATAATGCTTGCAAGCTTCAAAATACTTAAATCTCGATATTAAAATGATCCATGTGAGGTACGCAAGTTAAATCCTGGTCTCATAGCAGATTAACTAACATATGCATCAAAAGGTCTCAGAGGACACATAACAAAATCTAATAAAACCAAATGAGAACAGTTACACAACATTTTCATTAACTGAATGATCCAGTTCCTACTGAAGTCAATGGGAATTTATCCAATTCTTCAAAATATATTTTGGGTCATGTTTTTCTGAAAAGTGAACCTGACCCTTCTGCTAAAATAAGTAAGTTTTTTTTTCTTTTCTGAAGAAGCCCGAAGGATAAGGGTTCAAAAACTGTACCAAAATCCTTTGTTAATTAAATCTAATCCTTACAAAGCAGGCATCTCATTCTCCTTTTCACCTCACAGCTATTTCTATGAAAAGATGCATAACAACATCAACTTCTTTTTACCTCTTTAAATGACACTGTGGAGAGTTCTCTTCTTTTAGAATATGAAGTGAATTGCTTTCAACCAACTCATCCTTACTTAATCAGTCTGTGATCTTTGCTTGTATGTTGATTTCTCCTTTATCTAGACTGGCTTTACTGTTCATTCAGCAACCGTCCATTCAGCAACTGCTTCCCTTGCAAAAGCACTTCTTCCCTTGCAAAACTTAAGTAAAAGGAGGGCAAGTAGAGCTAAGATGAAATGAGAACACGTTTGTCTCCTGGGACGCAGTTTCGTTTCAAACCTTCTTTATTCCATTTGCAAGTTCCTGTTAGAGGATTTCCACCTCACGACTTTTCAATTTATTTTTCCAATACTTACTCAAGTTGTTAAACTACCTTATCAGTCAAAACTCTTTATACTGCTTATGAAACAGAGTTATATGATGTCACATTTTCAGCACAGAGTTGATGATGCAACTGGGAACTGTATCCTGCTGAAGACAGAGAGGCATAAAACTAAGTGTCTAGTTATTTGACTGAAATCAGACTGCTCTAGCTCAAAAACAGGCCTCATACATTAACATACCTTGTTAGTATCAGCTATATTACCTGGTCACCTGCTGGAGAAAGTTAAAATGCTCCAACACTGCTTAAGTCGCATATAATTCATACAAGTTTGTGAATTCCCTCTAGCAGGAAGGCAAGTGGAACTTGTTTAACCCTTTAAAAATCCAGGGACAGTGTGACCAAGTATCTCAAGTCTCTGCCTTTCACTCTCACGCAGAAATGGAAACAAAAACTCATTTAGATTTAGTCACAGCTCAGCAAACTAGCATGTAATCAGGATAGAAACCCAATACAAAGGGCAGAGTTTAGAGATTTTTCCTAGAGCTTTCCCCTAGTGAAGGTACATACATGGAAAAGCTGAGATGGCTTCTTAGTTACATCATGATTTATAATAAACAGCTGCTCAAGGTGGGAGTTTAGAAAGGTCTGACAGAAGCCAGGAAGCATATATTTGAGTATGAAGACATCAGGTGTCTAAGAAAACAAAACAAATAGGACGCTGGATGACTAAAGCCTCATACAATACAAGGGAAACAACAGAGGATAACTAGGACCATGACCTCCACTTAAAGCAGTCACAGAACAGGCAAATGGCGTGTTTACACTGGTAGCAGGCATGATGTGCCAGAAGATATTTTCATTTGATATTTCAGTAGAGATCACAGTAGAACAGCAAACTGTCCCAAAAGCAATTGCTGAAAATAATGCTCCTGTAAATTTAATCTAGCAGCATACACAGGTAACAATGAAGATCAGCAACTGTAGATTTAGCAGAAGTACAATAACAGCAAAGTGGTAACAGAGTAGACGACGAGAAAGTAGGGTGTTCCAGAGTGGGGATTAGTGAGATAATAACAAATGGGTGACCCAGAAACACCCACTGAAATGTTAGAGACATCAATACCTAAAAGCTATGGGAAAGAAAGCTTCTTTTCAGCAGGCATCTGAAGTAAGCAAGAATTAAGGAGCATACTGAAACCCTGAAATGATGCGAGACATGGAATATCAAAGGATGGGGAGGGAGATCTCAGGGTAACTAACAATTACTGAAATTATTGAAAGCCAATTTAAAGACACAAAGGACAAACTGGAAGTGTGACTGACAGCACTGTCCCATAAATTAAGGGCTCTAGCTCAGAGATGATTTTTAGCTGACACCCAGGTATCAGAGATGGTACAGATTGAAACCATGGAGCAATGATCAAGAGAACTGCATGTGATACCTGACATCAAGACCTGAGGTACATACGAAGACATATATGGAAGGCAGTGTCGAGGAAATGAGAATTTGATAGGAATGCGGTAGGAAAGAAGAAAGATCCACGTGCACAGTTAAGTGACTGAAGAGATCTCATTAGCCTGAGGCATTAAGGAACAATCAGTTGATAAGTGTAGAGGCTTGAGTAGAAGCATTTCTGCAGTCATTCTACAATTAAATATACTTAGAAGCCATGAAATAACATCTTGTCTTCGGCAAAAGAAATAATGAAGTGAGGAATCTGGAATTCTTCCCCTTTCACATTGCAACATGCACCCTCTTCCCTCTATTTGTTCTTGGTAAGAGAGGAAGTGAATATGTTTATGATAATAGCATAAACCACTAATGCATGTGGATGGAAACTAATTAAGAAAGTTGCCTGTTCCACTGGTTCAGGTCTGTATTGAATAGACATGGAGGAAGCCAGCCTCATTTGCAAAGCTCTGGACTGTAATGGAACAGGAGCTTATCCACAGCTGACGAAGCCACGAATAGGCTTGGAGGGTGAAACCACAGCCACGTAAATCCTGTATAGCACAGACACCTTAAGGTCAACAGCCTGCTGACCTCTGGAGGTTAAAGAAAAAGCAAAGTTGCATAAAACATTTTTACAAAGAGAAACCACTGGGGAAGGTCAACAACTATTGTCTGTAGCACATATGTAGGACTTAATGAAACTGAAGTCTTTATTTCTGCTTTCAGAATAGAGCAGACTCATTGAAACAACTACTCAAAGTACTCCTGCCTAACTGAAATCAAGACGCGTCTTCAGATGTGTACTGATATAAATAATATGAGAGTTTGGACATTTGGGATTCTCACTCTTGATTAAACTTTCCCTCAAATTTTACTTGTAGTTTCTGTCTGTCACAATTTTATAGAATTTGGGAACAGTACACATTTGGTGTCTAATTAACACTAGACCTTGGTTGTCATTTGAAAAAAAGCATCCTGCGTAGGCGAGCACTTTGTGTGCAAGAAATGACTCAGATGAAGACTAAAGTAAACACACTTGCTTATTCATTAAGGGAAAACTGAATTTATGACAAGTGGAGGCTTTTATTTCTTGGACAAGGAGCAATATTGTCAAGGAAAATTTAATTAGTCAAGTTGAGAACATCATTTGTAGGTAAAGGGGCTGTATATTTCCAAGCACTTTGGGTGAGACCTTGCACCTGGTTTACTATAAGGGCAATGGGGGTGACAGTTTCTTGTTGCTTCCCCTCCAGACACTGTACGGACATAGCCACAAAGCAGAGTTATTCTTTATCAACTGAAATGTGGAATATTTAGCAGAAATCTAGTTGCTTCTAGCTACACCACTGACTCATAAGAAATATTTTATGCAACGCTCAGCAGAAGAGATGATATGGCAAACAGATTAAACACAGAAAAAGAAATCAGACAGAGTTTATGAAGTTAAGTGAAAAAGAAAGCGTAAGCTGGCAAATGCTGTCTCTGGACAGACACCTGGAAAATCAGCTGTACTAAGATCAAATAATAGGGGGAGGGAAAGACTCTTTCAGAAAAAACATTTCAAAAACATAAGCATGAGGACGCTAAAATAAATCAATGAGATTGCTTTAAAAGAAAAAAATAATATCTTTAAAGAAAAAAAGAATAATAAATTAATTTTCTTAATTGTCAATAGTCAATGTCAAATTTCTCAATTGTCAATAGTCAATTAGCATTCTGAGCCTTGGAAAGTCTCTCTTAAAAAAATAGCTAAAGGGACAGTTCTTTCTGTCTGTCTCACTGCCTAAAGTTCAGTAAGTTTTACCTCATGGAATACTACTGAAAACATATATTAGAGCAGTGAGACAATACTCAGAATGAATTAGAGAGGCAAAATCCAATGAGAAATAAGAAGATTAGTTATCTTTACAAACAGCGCACAAATTTAAAACAGAAAGTACAAAAGGAATTAACTTTACCCAGACTATCAAGATTCTGCTAATTTACAGTCCTTTAAGTGTATTAAGTCAATTACAGAGTACACCGAGTCATCATCCATTTTGATTTTGCCACTGAATTCAGCAAATCTAGGATTTCACCATGCAAATGTGCGTGGGTTGCATGTGAACATGCTTGTGTTATAGCGCTGCAGAAGTACATGAAAACATTCTTTTGATCCCTAAAGTGCCATCTGTTTTCTAGCTATTTTCTCAAGACTCATTCTGTCTCTCCTAATTTCCCAAAAACCAGCCTCAAACCAGACAAATAAAATAAAATATCTCCTGCAATCAAATGAAAAAAACCTACCTTCATCTACAGAGTTCTTCTCAATGCCTGCCTATGGAAGCGATGTGCACACAATAAGTAATGCAGATGTAAGTCCAGCACAGACTGACTCATCACATGCATCCTAGTGCAGCAACATACACATTTCCTTAACTTCCCAAATTGCTTTAAACAGCTACTTTCAGATGTATGCAAGGTTAATGCAGAAGTTGGAGTTAAAAATGTTTTATTTGCTCCCTTCTTTGTGCATCCGTATCCTCAGGCATCTCACTATAGCTGACCCAGCAATAACTGGAGTCCTGCAGTTGTGATCTTTATCACAAAGGTAACTGTAGGCCATTTTCAACCAACCACTGTCTTCCTCAGTAGACAAGACAGGCTCTGACCTCTCCAGATAGCAAACCTAAAAGGATGCTTTCAGAAGGAGTGCTGTAGTCTTACTGCGTCACAAGATTAAAAATCTGGTCAGCAACAGGAAGGAATGATAGCATCAGCTATCACAAAGAGAAAATCTGATGATGATAAGTATGGGATCATGCTCATCAGTTCAGTAATGTGTCTCTCAAGGGCACTCATTTGTTTCTGAGTAATAAATAAAAAAAGGCATGCCTCGCGTCATCATGGTACAATTCAATGACTTGGCATGGCCTATGCAAAAAAAACCAAAACACCAAACCAACCAAACACATCAGGACTGCAATTATAAAGAAAATCACAGGGAGGCAGACAAACACCACCATCAGTCAAATGCATTGGAGAAAGGAACCAAAAAAAGGATGTTCAGAACAAGTGAAGATCTCAGAGGATAGTAAGAACTTTTTCACTTCTGTGTAATGAAAACTAACAGAAACATAAAATATCCAGACACCTTAACAGATTACAAGAACCTGAATGCTATGCATTTTATGTTTGCAGATTTAACTTTGTGAAGAACTAAAAAATATTTGATACTGTAGAAGTCTTCTGCATTGATCAACATAACCAGCACCTTGACTTTAGATAATGTTCTGCAGTCTATGAGCTCATCGGGTACCAGTAGCTTCCTCACTTGGTTGACACTACCAAGTCAGTGAAAGGAAAGACAATAAATAGCCTGCAGTGTTCTACAGACTGGGGAAAGGAGGCTTGCAGAGTGGCAATGTGCCTTCTATCTTAGCTATGAGATGGAGATCACAGACTGCATGCCTCTGGATGGAAAAGAGAATATAATTAATGTTTGATCGTTGAACAGCGGAAAATCTTGTCTCTGGCTTTAAGCCAAAACACAAATCCCTGTTTCCAGCACGCATACCTGACAGAGTAGGCATGTCCCTATTTTCGATTTCCATTCAGGCTTACCTTTAGTTTGAAGAGATTTTGGGAAAGGATTATTCCTGTCTTCCTGTATCCACATATTTGACTTCCACAAGCGGTACTATGTCCCAAGTAGCAATCACCACTGAAGAACCATTATACTAAACTTGAAGCCAATGGCAACAGCTTCTGCCATGTGTCTGGCCTTAGATATCCACCATGAAAAACTTGTAGCAAGGGAAGTTCTCACAACCATAATGTCCACTGCTGCATCTAGCAGCATCTCTGTATTGCCTTCAATCTGTGCTATATTGAGATGACATTGCCTTTGGAATTTGCGTAGGAAGTTATTTTACTACATCTTTTTCCAGGAAAGCAACACCACCACTCAAATGAAAACCCTGCAATGCATTCTGCAGGGAGGGCCCCAAGAAACAAATGCCAGTAAGATTTTTATTTGTCTGGACATTTTCGGAATAGCATGCACATTATCAGGTGCAGACGTTGCCCAGAACTTTTTTGAGGAAAAGTTCAATAATGCCTTTATTACTCAGATATTTTACCTCTTCATGGCATTACTTTTAGGACTTACACAATGCCGGGCTGTTTGATCCAACCCGTAGAAGTAAATAATATGCCGTGACTATCTAATACCATTGCAATTCCTCAAATTTATGAGAGATATAGGTTAAATTATAAGCTCTAAGACATACTTTTTGGATGACTTTCAGCACGAAAATATACTGTAATTCTATACTTCAATTCTCTAGGCTGGGCATAACAAGACTTACTTTTTCCATTTCTTCTGTATACTGGCTTGCCAGCTACTCAAAGATAGGATCTTTGAATATATGTGTACAAAACATCACCATTAGTTTCCAATAATGGATGTAAATCATTCAGAGGGTAGCTATGGTTGAAATTAAAAGCCATTTTTAAGACTAACATATGTATTATCATGACTCCTCATTGAATGCTTACAGATGAAATTGGTCCGTGTTCAGGCAGCTGCCTACACGTGCCCAAAGATGCACCAACATAATTTCAGTGTGCACTAAGCCCCTATTTCAGTGTAACTGCTGCTTATTAATAAAATAAAAAATTAATTAACTAACAACAAAGAAAAAATAACATAATGCATTGTAATTATGATAATTATGAAGTTTAATTAAAGTGAGAAATTTAAAACTGAGGAAGCCCCAGACATGTGAATACACTGGCCTGGGGAGATCATATGCCAAAATCCAGGAATTATTCAGGAGGAGCTGTAATACACTTACAAGCCATTTATTCCTGTGCCAAAGAACTAATGTTCTTTTAAAAAGCTTTTAAAGGCAACACAATATACCAGGTAGACTTAAAGCCATTTGTCCTTGGTTGCTTAGTAATACTAAGATAGAGATGTAAAGAAATTCATTGGGCTTTTATTCTAATTCAAAAGGTCTGTTAGAAGCACATTATTTCTTTATACTATTCTCTATGTAAAAGACTCATTAAAATGTGTCTAGATTGATGACATTGCTCACAAAATCTCTTCTAATAGCAACAGGAATTAGTAAACACCACTGAGGTGCATTTATCATGCTTAAGATACATTATCATTTTTAAGTTACATTTCATGCATCCATTTTTCCTCCATCTTTTCTCTACAGGATGGGGTTTCTTTTGTCTTCACTTTCCTCAATTCACAAGCTTTAGGGAAATCTCTCTGCACTACAGGTGAGGGAAAATTAATACCCCTGAAGAACAGAAGCACAAAGAAACAAGTACAGAAATGGAGAAGGGTGCAAGCCTTCTCTTTACAATCCAGTACTCCATAATGGCAAGGAGGAGAAAATGGAATTCTACGCCCCAGTCTCCTAGCTCTCTGGTATTCCAAAGACAGACTATTCCTCAAATCGCTGCAATATAATTTTATTAACATTGCAGGAGAGATTATTTCATAACATTTACCTTATGGTGAAAGACTGCATGTGAACACTTGCAGAGTAGTGCTCACACTCTAAAAGTCACTTGGTCAATTTGCCCCAAATTCTAAGTAGCATAATAACTCTATAGAGATGCAAATTAATTCCCAGTATACTGAAAGAAATCTTCTAGTCCGACCCTCTTCCAGAAAGTTCTGGACCATGGAGTGAAGACTTGGCCTCCAATTGCTTCTCCTCATAGTTTAGTGCAGCAGGAGCTGTAATCTCATCTCCTCTCACTCAAGCTCTTTCTGGTAGGAATGTTTCAACCACTGCAGACTCCACCTCCTTCCCTTGATGATTTGCAGAACAGCCCTACATTGCAGTAAGCACCTTACACCCTCACTACTTATCAAAAGCACTAAGGAACTCTGGGCTTCTGGACACCACCACTCTTGCCTCACCCAGGGTTTGTCATGTGTATAAAGAAGGGTACATGGACAAAAGGACAAATAATGGACAGAATAATTAAAAAGAGAAAAAGACTTCACTCCCTCCAGATTTATACAGTTCCACCTTTACAGCTCCATTCAACTAGGTGCCCTTTTCCTCTTTTGAAAAATATCCTCCTAGATTCGTAAATCCTTTCAGCAGAGCATGGGAGGGAAAAAAACATGATCTGACCAACATTTAAGATTAAAGGTCATTAATATGCATATGTCTATATATCATCTATTATTCATCATTTATCCGGTGAATAGATAGTAGTTAACAATTGATATTTAACAATACTTATCTATACTGAATATCAATACGTTATGTACTCATTCTAACAGCTATTTTGAATTAATTTCTGCTCATATTTATATGGGCTTTTTCACTTGTAGAGCAGTTGTCTTAGATAAATGCATTATTTGTATATTTTTTCACTCTTTTTCATGCTGTCTCTCCATCTTAGTCCTGAGTGTCAGCAAGTCTCTGCACTGTCTATGGCCTGACTCTAACTTCAAGTCACAGAAAACCTCAATCCTTATCTCTTTTATCGACATGATGTTCTCACAGTTGTCAAATTCCAGCTCAATTTCTTTTCAGATTACAACGTCTTTACTTATGTAGTACAGTTTAAATAGAAACAATTTTTAGTTTCATGTAAATTGGAATTAAGTAACATCATGAGGGAATAAACATTATCTAACAAACCTAGACAACCCAAGCAGTAAGAGTACGGCCAACTCTATCCTTCAGTATGACTGCCTACATTGACCTATCACTAGAAGTGGCACAGCTATAGCTTTTATGGGAAAATTATCTCAAACAAGAATCTTGTGGTAACTAGCACCTAAAAACAGAGATAAAAGGGTTATAATAAAAATATCGGTGTGCTGGCACTGATAACATTCAGATAACATTCCTGCAACCACCACTGACTGATTTTATTTATCAGAACTGTCAGTATTCTCCAAAACACTTTAAAAAACCTGTGCAAACTACAAGTAGCCCAAAATTCCTTCTGTTTCATGATTCTTAGGTATGCTGGAAACTTCGTCCATGTGCTTTTAGGTAAGAACTAACAGACGAAGAACACAAAAGTCTCAAGATGTGTTTTCCACAGTCTCATATATGAACTGTTCAAGGCAAGATGAAAATTATGAAAACAGTCACAGATGTCCCAAAGTACGATGCAGAGATTTGGAAACTGCCTCCTACCTCCATCCTCTGTTTTTTAAATCAACACAGCTACATGCATAACCAAGAAAATTACATTTGGAAAGTATCTAGAGGTAGATTATTTTATCAGATCTTGCTTGAATTAAGACTATAGATTATTCTTTTAAATGAACAGTCCGGAAATATGCTTATTTAACTACATGTGTTTAATTAAAATGTCTTCTAATTTACACTGGGGTAATGAGGGGAGAGCCAGGGTAGCATAATTTCAATAATGTTTATACTTAGGCTTAATTTCCTTCAAATAGCACAAAGCATCCTCTCAAAGTTTTCAAAATGATGTCAGTGTGAGTCTATGGGGTATGATGTTACAATGTTGGAATGAAATTATGTCACTACAAATCTATGAAAGGAACATTGTAAGTAACGAACCAAAGCTATACTAATGTGTTAAAAAAATGGTTAAAAACAATCTGAATGGAAGAAACAACTTGAAATAACATTAAGATATTACAGATCAGAAATTATTTATCTGAGACTGCAATCATCAGTCTTGACTGCAGATCCAAATGTACGTGTATTTATCTATAGAGCTAAATCCAGTCAAATGCAATCTGTAGTATATTACCTACATTCAGATCCACCATAATTCAAGCAACTGTAACTTGCATGGAGACTTTGGGCCAAATTTGGTTAGAGTATAAATAATATTGGAAATTACATACCAGTTACAACAACTGGAGAAGAGCGCAAATGGCTGGAGAATTTAAACTAGTAAGTTAAGTGGACAAAATTTACTTCAGATAAAATGGAAAACAGGAAATCCACATCTGGTCACTCATTTAGCATCTAAAAAAAGTCATGCAAATGCAAATCAGGTGTGATTTAATTACATCAACGAGGGTAGCATAAGCACAAATTAACATATGATGACATGGCTTCACAATATTTCACTACTACCAACTTTTCTTGCTCCACATTCTTCCTTTCTTTCTGGCATCAGATTAGCATTCACAGTTATCTTGAATCAAATTTCCAGTGTATTTGAACCTAAAATGGGTTTAGTCTGAAATTACACTCCCATAGAGAAAGGAAGGATCTGCATTTCAGCTTACAAAATGTATGAATTTTACATACTGAAGCGGACTATTTCATTTCACACACATAGCTACTCTGTCACAGTCATTACACCCATTCTTGGACCTCCTTCCTAGCATGCTATATATATAAAATCTTACACTGTTACTCCATCATTATTGAACATAACCGAACATACACATTACAGTGATTCCAGTTCTCAGGGACATTAAGAAATCTTTCTAATGTTCTAAACTGTACACATTTGAATTATCTTAGACTTGTTATTGTAGCGATCCGTGGTTTTTTGTATTTTGGGTTTTTTTGTCGTTATTGGTATTTTTTTTTAAATAGTTTAGCCCAAAATGAAATTCAGCTGAAATCACAGGCCCATACAGTTTGATGTGCAATGTCGGGGGTTTTTTAAATTGTTTTGACAGAAGACAATACATTTTAACTGGTCATGAAACTGCCAAGATTTACCAGTCTGGGAAATTTGGGTGATAAAAGAGAAAATACTGATGTTTTTGTTCTCCTCAGCCCTGCTTTGACAGCACATCTGATTTTAACTTGGTGCCTAATCCTCACTTTTCCATGGGTTAGATCCAGGAAAAATCATGGTAATACTATCACTTTTGTTCTGCAGAATTCCAAGTTTATCTTTGGAATGTGTTCCAGGACAGTTTACTGTACTGTATTTTCATGACACTCAGGAGTGGCTGACCAGATGCCAAGCCCTGAAATCCATTTAAGTGTTGTGAGTGCTACCAAAAAAAAAAAAAAACAACCAACCCTCTTCCTTGGTGTGGAAGTTAAGGTAAAGAACTGATGGAGTCAAAAGGAGAAGAAAGACTGTTAAACAGGTTTTTCACATAGCGCTCCTTTTCTTTGGGATATTTAATAATTTGGGGACTCTGATAACTCTCTTGACTCAGGAATGAATTATTTAAAGTTAGTATTAGTAATTTAGTTTAGTTTTGATAGCTGCCAGCTGTAACCTGACAGCACTTAGATTTAGTCACATGGAAATCCCCTGTTGTATATATTCTAGTATGTTGGATCTCTTTGCACTCATCAGTTTTATATCTTTCCGCAAATACCAGAAGAAAGATCTTTTTAGTTTCTGGCAAAGATGTTGGAATAGGAAAATGCACAAGTTGCCAGAAAGGCACTGATTACTGTAACAGAGTAGCCTGGAGTTTCCATCCTTTTCCTTTTAACATGTAAACTTGTTTTTGATTTAGAACTGACTCTCCTGGCAAAGGTGTTTTCCTCACTGCTAGTTTGCGTATAGCTAGACTGTATGTGACTATTATCTTACAGAATGCAAGCCAGTTTTCACATACTCAAAAGCACAAATGAGTTTTATACCATGTAGTCCTACGTTGCAGGAGACGGAGCATGTACACACAAGACAGGGACAGAAACAGCACTTCTGTTGCATGTTGCTTTTTAACCATGATCTCAATAGCAGGAGCTATGGAAAACTCTTTAAAAAAAAGGCTTTCTAGTAAAAGGAAGAACTACCTTTAGGCAAACCCAGTAAGCAAGCATGAAGCATGCAAGGATACTGCATGGATATGCTCCAACAGAGATTTTAATGAATGTTTACAGGATGATCTTCCACAATGAAGACATTTATCTGTATGAGCAGGGGGAGACCTAGGAAGGTATTGTGCGGTTCGCAGTTTTGTGGTTGGTTTGGGTTTGTTGTTTTATTTCTTTTTTCCATTGAGGTGATCAGGTGATGCTCCAGTAAATATTGAAAAAGCTATGGAAATATTTTTGGCTAAAATGTCTTCTCAAATATTCTCTAACACTCATTGCTGCTACATCTGAACTGTGAGGTAGAAAGCACCTCCTATGTTCCACACCTGTAGGGTGTTCCCTGGCCCCATCTCAATCCATGAGAAAGCAAGATTATTTTTTTTTATCTCTCCTCCTAATTTCAGGTTTCTGCAGAAGAGAAGCCACAACAGCTCTCACTGCATATTCAATCTGGACATTCAAGAAACTCCATGTGACCAAGTTTCATTTATTTCATAATCTAGTGGCATATATCTTATAAAAAACCCACAGGTCTTCAAGGGTACCGTTTGTGAGAACTCAGTTTCTCAGCTGGCACTGGGGAGATTAATTTCTACTGTCTTCACAGCATCTCTCACCATATGCGTATTCTTACCTGTTCAAGGTGCGACACCAAGAGGAGGGGGCCACACTGAGGTCAGTCAGTGCATTTAAGTGAACAGCTTATATACAGAAGTAGAAGGTTGGCTAGTCTGGACTTGCTTGAAGCCATAGGCATTTTGCAGAGCAGTAAGCATGGCTTTAGAATAAGTCAAGATCTATTTCTCAGAAGGAAAATAAGCTTGGGAGGCTGGGAGAATAACTAAAAATCAATGACAAATATCAGAGAAGGAAATGTTGAATTTCAAGCACCAAGAAAAGGCAGGACAGTATTTCTAGAGTTGAACTGATTAGTTTTCTCAACCTTTATCTTTCAAAGCTCACAACTGGCACTCTGAACTAGTGCGTATACGCATATTCCACACAGCCCTCTCCCCCCCATTAAATACGCAAAGCACAGTACGGCCAGGTAACATGGTGTATAAAGCAGCTGAGAGTTCCTAAATGCAAACATATGTATCTGGGTGGTAAGTCAACTGGTTCATAAAATATTTTCATTAGTTTTTTTTCCACTTCAGTATTATGACTAAAGCCAAAGAATTGTGTGTTGAAAAACAAAGCTTCTTCAGGCTGGAGAATATATTAAAATAGTTTTAGCTTTCACTCCAAAAAGATTTTGCTTTTTAATCAGTTGTCATTACATTAATCTTGAAAATGGAAACTAATTGTGAGGATAAGACTGTTGGGTTTAACTTCTTACATGGTCACAGATAACCCCAAGCAGTAGCCCTGGACAGAGAAAGCTAGAGACCTCCCCCTTAGACTAGCATTGCCAATGCTAAGCACCACTTGTGACAAATTCTTCCCATATTATTTTTTGCTCAAAATATCTCCTCAGCAGATACTACTAATTTTTAACAGCCAAGAAACATGAATGAATTCATCTTGTAAAGATGACAGTATAAAAGCGTAATAATTCCTGTTTTCATTTTCTCTCATCGTCAGTATAGTCTTATTTTTGTATAGGATTCATTACTTTGTCATTAGCAAAATGGGGATATTATGTAACAATTCCTGAAGTATTAAATGGCAATATGTCACTAGAATCTGCAAAAAATTACTTAATGGATCTCAGCCAAATGCAGCCAGACTCTTGGGTTTACAGAAGAATTCACTGACCAACCTTTTATACAGATATAAATACATCGCCAATCCTCGATCAAACACTTGACCTCCCCATTTCCTACAGCTAAGATTTCATACCACAGACACAATATTACACAGTATAAAGCTTTGAGCTTGAACGCATCTCATCTAGCTTAAGCCTCACATCAGCTTTTTGAACACAACTGAAACCACAGTACGGAAAAGAGAGAAGGTAAAAAGGAGTGTGACGAGTCTAGTCAGTACATTAACACAATTTTGCAATGCTTTTTACTAGATGGAATAATGGATCTGGATACTTAGCATATTTAACAAAAGGTCTTTCTCCTACTGTTCTACACATATTCAGGTGCTCATAACCCACTGGCAGCTTATTTATCCTTTTACCAGCTTTTTTGTACTGGTGGGATTTGCTGAAGCACTAGGATCCAACTTAACTCCACAGAGACTTTTTTTTTTGGTGCTTGCCAGGGCATCAGGTCTAGGACAAAACTAAATAATTAAATTACAATATCTGATAAAAAAAAATTCAAACCAAACAAATCCCATTCACACTTTGCTATTACTTTTCCTTAGTTGGAAAATATCTTCTAAAATTAGGCTAGTAAGACAGGAAACCTAAGCAAATTAGCTATAAAAAATTATACCTGTAAGATGATGAAACACAATTATCAAGACATGCAGATGAAGTTTTCATGGACTCTTTCAAACTCAGGGCTTATGCTCAGATTTGTTTTATATAGGACTTCCTGTAGCTTCTTTTGCAAACATTATATTTAATTTAAACCAAAAAAAACCCCACCACTCTATCAAAGCAGACTAAAGAGCAGGAGGGAAACTTGAGAACAATGTACACTTTCAGCACGAAAGCGCCATGATATCATTCTTTGGCTTGCTAATACATATACGTTGAAAGACTGGGGCAGCAAGGAGGGAAGGAAACAGAAACAGGGTTCTTTGTACCCTTATAAAACACCAAATGACTCCTTCTCCCTCCTGCCCCTCAGTAAATCACAGGGAAACAGTTAAGCAATATGAACCAAGAAATTAGCACAAACAACACAGTCATTTTTTAAATATCTGCTTTAACTAAAACACCAGGCTGTCATTTTACCTCATTTACGTGACTGGTGAAAAGGTTTTACACAGAATCCTGAATGCCACTGTGGTTCTACATCTTAGTACACAACAGAATGCTGGTATTTAAAACACGTATTCTTTGCAGAAAGTTTTTTCAGGCCAGCTAGGATTACCATTATGTTCTCCATAATAGATATCTGTGTTTTACATGTATGCAGAGAAGAAATTGTAATACAAACCTTGACTTCAGGGGCTGTGGAAGTGTCTGTGTTTTTTAAGCTCAGGTGGTAAACTGGCTTGGAGTTTACATTTAGGTATTAATTTTACTCCCCACTTGCAGGTCTCATTGGCCTTCAAGACATTTTTTTATGCATTTGACTAGGGAAAAGATTGGAAATACATTTGATGGAACATAGAAAATGGACATTCTTCTAATCATGCCAAAAGAGAGAACCTTATTTACAAGTGGAAATTATAATCTGTTGGCACTTAACAGGGTGCTGTACCAGTCAGGAACACTTGGCCAAAAGTCAGAATGCTGCACTTCTTATTTTTGTCTCTGCTTTCCCATATGTAGCACAATTAGAGGCAATTAAAGATGGTCTAATCAATGTTTGATTAAAAAAGTCCAGTGATATGAGTTTTGCAACAAGCTTAGTGTTATGGTTTCCCCATTGAGAATTTTTCCCAGAATAGAAATCGAACCATGTTAAAAAGCTAAACACTTGGAAAATTTTATACTAACAAAAAGTGAAAATGGAGTTGTTTTTTTCACTTTATGTTTACATTAGCCAAAATAAAACATTCCAGTTGTATATTACCTTCCCTTCTTCCTTGAAAAAGCTCAGCTAGCTAGCAGAGTATCAAGTCCAGGAATACTGATAATCCTGATGGATTTATACTGGATTCTACTTTTTCCCCATGCAAGAATCTTTTATAGACTCACTTTTGCCCTGCTTCCCATATTGAATTTTACTGATCTATGTTGAAGTTTTAAAACTTTTAAATGTGTTATTCCTTTCTTCCAGTTTCAGTTTCCCTGCCTGCTGGTCCTTACATCATAACACTGTACGAGCTCAGCAACATCCATCTGAGTATACTGGAAAGTGATTACTAACCTAGAAAGATAATGGGGAAATAGCAGTAAAAGTAATTGTGAACGACTTTGTTGTGGACTCTGGCAAATTTATTATCCACCTGACTTCAGATCATTCAGAGAACTAAATGATTTTTTTTCAGCTGTGTGCACAACTTTATGAAGGGTCAGCTTCATCCAAGCACTCCTCTCCATGACTGTTTCACTAAGATTCTCTTTTCTGGGATTTAAAACAAGATTTAAATACATGGATGATGGGACTCAAACCACAACCAGGAAAGAAAACAGGAAAACCATGGGTAGTTTTGTAAGACTGTCTAAAAGGGTCACAGAGTTGGAAGCATTATGAATCAGGTCCTCAGGCAAATCACTCAGGTTCCACAGAAATATTGGCTGTTTCTGTTTGGTGCTTAAAAAAACGATCTCGTCCGATACAGTGAAGACAGCTGAAGAAATGAAACAATACAGATCACTATCCTGATGTCCAGATAAAAAAATAGAAAGAAGTGGCAGCAGGATAAACTTAGGAAATTTTTGACTGGGAAGCTTTTTAAGTTAGAAATTTTAAATTCCTTTCAAACAGTTAAAAAATTCAGTTTGCTTTTCAAAACATTATTCAAATATTATGATGAACTACAATGTTTAAAACTAAGCGATCTACATTAATTTCACTTGTGTAACAAGCAAGCTAATGGGGAAATATTTCCCAGGTCCAATACTGAAAGAGAAACCTGAGCTGTAAAAAGATTAAGTCCTAACATTTAAACTTTTTTTGAATGTGTTCCCTTGAAGACAAGTTGAGAAAGTTCGTAATCTGAAGCAATACCCTACACCACATCAGTTAAGTGAACATCAAATGTCTTACATAGAAAGCAACGTATTAGAGCAAAATGGTATCAAAGTGTTAAAAGTATCTGTGTCATCTAAAAAAACTAAAATACCTCTCGTTTTGTGACTTAGCTGGGTCATCTTTATGTGATCTATTGATATGCTGAATGTAGAGTAATATGAGTAGAAGGGGACTAGAAAGCTGTCAGTTCCTAAGCTGAAAGGCTACGGCCACATCATGTCTTTGGGTCTCCCTGCCACACCAGAACCATTTCATCGAGCACACTTATTTAAATACATCATTGTTCTAAGGGCAAGATTCCACGCTGTGTCTGGGATCAAGGCTGACATTCAGATGTGTAGAGATCAAGGATTATACCTTTATCTCATTCAAAAGAAAGAAGAAAATATAAAAATCCAGGGGAAGGAAAGGTTTCAAATTGGGGGTTGCTGGGGCAGAACACAACTGAGGTAGAAACCAGTTCCATTACACGAAGCACAGGCAGGTGTAAAGCTTTGAGACTAAGGCACAAACCCACTTCATTTATATTTAGAAAATCTTTAAGATTGTTAAATCTTCCTTCAAATGAGACAGGGATTTGTTATGGCTGTGCATTTGACAAATAGTTATAACCAGGTCTCCTTATGACTATATAATTACTCTTCACAGGAATGTTATTGTATTTAAGATGGTCACACGTTTAGGATGATATGGGAAAAGCCACACTGAGGAAGGCTTTCAGTAGTACATACAGCAGAGGAGGCAGCTCCTTGTCCCTATGCTGTTTAAAAGATCATAATGCAAATTAAAATATTACTTAATGTTATTTCACCATTATTAACAAAAGCAATCACAACCTAATAACTAAGAGTAAATTACCCATTTAGGGCAATGGTTCTGTCTCTCAGCTTTTAAAAATTGCAAATAGGGTTGCATCTAGTTGGGTAGGCAAAAGGCCTTTTCTTGACTGCAAAACCTAAACCGATCTAATTAGTTTTGATTTCAGCATGTATTTATCTAAATAGAATGTTTATAAAACTAAAGCATTTCAGCATCTGTTGCCACGACTGAAATATTAACTTGGTAAAATACTACAATTTCAATGATCTCATATGATGGGGTTTTGAGGGGGACTTTTGAGTTCTTTTTTAAACATTAAGGTAAATCCATTTCTGCTGAGTTGAAAACAAGGCATGATAGCACACCACAAAGCAGTCTGAATCAACTGATGCCAATTCATGACTTGAGGAACAATCTATATCTGGTCTTCAGTTTAATAGTTGCTGGTTTTTGGAAAATACCCTTCAGATAAATAGCCGAGTCTGAGATCTCCAGAGTTTACTAACCTTTGCCAAAGAAAATGTTTGCTCTATTTAATACTTCCTTACAGCAACAAATTCTTCTTGTTTTGCTCAGAGTTTCAAAAAGTAATGACAAAAAAGAGCAGGAGAGATGCTCCTCATCTTCCATTAAAACACAAACATCTTTTGAAAAGTTTTGTATCAGTTTTACACAAGTTAGGTCTCAATGACATTTGCAAAATAAGCTGAATTAAAAAAAAAGGTTTAGAAACTTGTTCATTCACCATTTTTTAAGTCAAAACATATGGAGTAATCTGTTTTCTTATACAGCTGTTACTCAATGTAATCACTCATTATTACAAGACAATCTTGTCCTATCACTTGTCACTTGAGAGAAGCAAGATGAATGTTGGTCTCTTCTCTCAACAGACAAGTGACAGGACAAGAGGAAATGGCTACAAGTTGCACCAGGGCAGGTTCAGACTAGATATTAGGAAAAATTTCTTCACTGAAAGGGTGGTCACGGATTGGCACAGCTGCCCAGGGAGGTGGTGGAGTCACCATCCCCGGAGGTGTTTAAAAGACGGGTAGATGAGCTTCTTAGGGACATGGTTTAGTAGTGGGCAGGTATGGTTGGACTCGATGATCTCAAGGGTATTTTCCAACCTGATGATTCTATGATTCTAATCACAAAAACCACTTCTGGACTTATATAAAGAAAACAATGTTGTTTTCAGAAAAGGTTAAATAAATTGCACTGGATATCTATTTTAATAAAACTTCATAAGCAGTTTTAACTCCAAATGCCACATTTGGAGGAGATAGCTTTATCCCTTGGCTTTTATGGGCTACCACTGATTTCAGTGTTTGTCTACCAACTTACATCTGTTTCTAAGTTGGCAGTTACTCTGTAGCATTCATATGATAATAAACTTTTCATCAAGGCAAAAAGGTGTTAAATATAGCCTTTTTAATTTTCTATTGCTAAAGGAGTAAATCTACATAGAAAATACCTTCTGTGAAAATCCATTATTTGATGCATAAAGCATATCCGTGGACTTGGACTTAAAAATGCTACTTCTAATGCCAAGAATAAATTAAACAAAACCACAGAAAATCAAGTCAGGCTCAAATGTTGACCTTGGTTGAGCATTTGCAATTTCTGTTGATGGAGGAGCCATGTAAGCATAATTTGGTCCCCTGTGAACCGGGGTAGTCATTTGCAGTGATTATTTCCATTTGTGACACACAAAAGCAAGACGTTCAAGAAGCAGAGGCAGTAACTGATACAGTCTAGTCTACAGTCTGACAGTTACCCATAAAGGCAGAGTAAAACCTATACTTTAATCTGTTCATGTATTTTGAACATAAACCACAATTTACATATATTCAGCACAAACAGCTTGAACAGGCATATGAGAGCAAAATATACAATCAAATTTGAATGCACATAACCTCAAAACATTTTTCCTTAATTGTCTTTTACTGTAAGCGGACACATTTACCTATCAGTTTTTTGAATATTTAAATTATCAAATGAATTTTAAAATATGAGGTAAAATTAACTATTAATACTTTGCTAAATTATTAACAGCAAATTCTTTTCAAAGGAAACATTTATTACATCGCAGTTAACATAAAAACTAAAAATCTGCACTTGCTCAATATATCCTAAAACTATTATTCGTAGGCTATAGCATATATGGTATATACACTAAAATATCATGGCTATTACATAGTCTTTGGCTCCTAGACAGATTAATAAATAATTTAAGGACATACCTGAATCTAGACTGCAGATTCTGAAAACAGCATTCATTTTTTAAGAGAATGAAAACCAAGAATAAAACTTCAACTTCCCCCTAGTCTCTTTGGGAAAAGTCAGCATCTCAAAACTTCTGCTAGGGAAAAAGCATCCTAATGGAAGAGCTGGTTGATTAAATAATTGTTGTTCAAGTCTCATTAAAATGTAATATTCTGTCTTTTAACTTGATAAAAAGGATTTGGAAATAGCGCATTTACTACTTTTCTACTGGTCAGAATTAGAAGTCAGCAGTGAAAACAAACTCATCAATAAACACATGGGATATAATCCTGCCGTCTTTATTTATGGTAAAAAGTGGTTTACATGCATCTTGCATGTTGCCACAGAGATGCAATGACGTTTCACTACAAAATAAAATACAGTAGATTTAAATAGTTTTTAGTAAACAGCATGAATGCATACAAAGTGTAACTGGATGCAACAGGAGGAAAACTCACTCCTTTCACAGTGATAAGAGAATGATGAAGAAATAGAACACTTTTTAAAATATACTTTAACTTGTTCCTGTTATTTCAGGAATGGAAAGGCCAAACCACACTGTATTAAATATTTTAAAAGCCTACATACCATTTTTGTTAAATCATGGCAAATTCAGTCCTAGTTAGAATGATCATTAACAAGTCAAGATATAAAGCCCAGCTGGAAATTCCCCTGCAAGCTAAAAGATCTTTAAGAATAATTCCCTAAAGCTAAAGAATATTGTAATAGGTAATTGATGTACTTGTATGCATAAATCTTAAATGCTCAATGAGGATCTCTGATGAACAGCACAGAAACTTCAATTTACTGATGCCACCACAAAAGTCTTACTTATTGTGCTACCATCTAGAGAATTGATGAGTTATGTTTATAGTGTAAAAGTATATTGCACACAAGGTACATCACAACAGAGAGTTCTTTTCTTTTTAATTAGCACTGTGTACTAATTATGTAAAACTACAGTGAAGAATATCAGCTTTAATCCAGCCCATAAAATCTTGCAGCATTATCCTATCAAAGATAGATGTGCTCACCTTGACTGTGTAAATACTATTTAAATTACTGTCATACAGGACCTTTCTATCTCACCAAGGAAGAGGTTCACATAAGAAAATACAAAGGTTGGTGTTCTCCTTAAAGAGCAACACCACAAATAGATGCATCTCCAATTCTAATGCATCAGGTTTACTGGTTCCAAGCTGCAATTGCTGTTTCATCTTCATGCAAAATGTATTAATGTCTAGGAAGTGTAAATTGGATTGTAAAATGGATTCTTACAAAATGATTAATCTATGAAACAGAATCACAAGAAAATAACTGAACAAAAAGGAAGAACTTTTCCCTATTAACACTTTCAGAAGAATCTTGTGGGACTCATTGGGTAGTTGGCAATAATGAACTATAAAGGCTTTTTCATTCTGCAATGTAATTTTTTGGCTGTAGACTAACAGTGAAGTAGACTAGCAATCTGCCTGGGTGAAAGTAAAAAAGAGTAATTTCATCACTTTGCCATTAAATTAGTAGCTAACAATTGGACTTACACAGCTTTTTTTTTGTAAAGAAGGTTACAAACAATCCTTTCAAAGCATTTTTGCTCACAATATACATTCCAAATACACACAAGTTCTAGACACTAAATTAATGAGTAACCAAACAAAAGAAGCATGTAGAGAAAAAAATATAGGAAATTAAATCAAGAAGGGAAAAAAAAAATACTAAATTTCTAGTATTTTACGCATCTGCCTAACCCTCCATCAAAGTCTGTCAACTATTTAACTACATATGTAAAGTCTTCACAGAACCTGATAGTGGAGCAGTAGCTGCTCCTGTGTTCAGCGCAAACACTGCATCAAGTACAAAGTAAACAGAGAGATGTCCATGGGCTTCTGGCTCTATGAAGGCTGCTAAACCTGAATGAGAGAGGCTCAAGGCAGGAAGAGAAAAACAATAAAGAAAAAAGGGAGAAGCAGGAGATAAAGTGTAACAATAAGAAGAAGCAAACTGTAACTTGAGTTGGGGGACGGTAGGGGTCTGCCTCACGTCACTCAGCAGGTTAATAGCAGAATAAAGAAGAAAACAGATTTCCTGACTGTCCTATAGGCAGCACTGGACTCCAGTCACCTCACTGCCATGCTCAGTGTCACTGGTTGTCCAAGAGCTTCAGACTCTTGCAGACCGAATTTTAACAACCCTTTAAGGAATTCTTTCTAAAAACAAAAAAACCCCACAAAACCTGAGGAGGT
Organism: Neomorphus geoffroyi; assembly: GCA_033558235.1. Taxonomy (NCBI): domain Eukaryota; kingdom Metazoa; phylum Chordata; class Aves; order Cuculiformes; family Neomorphidae; genus Neomorphus; species Neomorphus geoffroyi. The sequence goes on along the minus strand of JAUMJM010000033.1, from coordinate 15,897,925 downwards.
TGAGAAGAGTTCCACCTTCACTAGCTCAAGTGAGACTAAAATGTGCCAACTACTCTGTAGGTGTAAAGCAGCTGGAGAGGAATCGGCGCATAGTAAAAAACTGACCAGCCACCCACTGCTAGAAAGCCTCAAAACCACCTCACATCTGGGACATAAATGAAGGCTGGACTTTACAAGTGCCTTTCCCTGGGTATTCTACAGTGTGGAGTTGAGAATTAGTATGTTTGTCATATAAGGAGTGGCTGAAGTCACATGGTTTGTTCAGCCTAGAGGAGGCTTGAGAGGAGACCTCATAGCTGTTTCCTGCCTTCTCACAAGCGAGGGAAGTGGAACAGGTGCTGATCTCTTGTGACCTATGATAGGACCTGAGGGAATGGCAGGAAGATGTGCCAGGGGAGGTTTAGATTGGATATTAGGAAGAGGTTCTTCACCCAGCGGGTGGTGGAGCACTGGAACAGCTCCCCGGGGAAGCAGTCACAGCACCAAGTCTGCCAGCATTCAAGAAGCATTAGGACAATGCCCTCAGTCACATGGTGTGAATGCTGGGAGTGTCCTATGTAGGGATAGGAGTCGGACTCGATGATCCTTTTGGCTCTCTTCCAATTTGGGTAGTTCTATGACTCTATGATTCTAAGCATGACACCACCAAGATCAGAAGCTCAAAGAAGAGGTCAATGACTTTCACTGTCCATTGCAAGATGACTCCCAGGATACTGCTACATGTCCTTTGAGTTAGTTCAATTAAAACTCCTGATTTGCCTATGTTTTTGACATTTTTGAACAACCCTGAAAAGTATTTGTTATGGAAGGAATTTCAGTGCTAAAACCATAAATTATTTAGTACACTAGAAGTGAATGGGCCTGAGAAAAGAAGAACGACTGTTAAAATCCTTGGAATAAGGAAGACAAAAGCCAGGTAAATGATGCTGAACAAAAAAAAAAAAAACAAAACACAAAAGTGCACTAAGCAAAAACTATGAGTATGAATTATGTATTTGGATTGGAAATGTACCATAAGACATTTTTCCACATTTCCAGTCCTTAAATAGGATATCATCCCTACCTAGCTGGTTTGGAACAAAGTATGCTTCCATATTTATACACAAGTACGTTTTTCTCACCAGGAAAGGTAACAGCATACACCAGAGTGTTTTTATGTACATAGACATATAAATCACACGCATATACACACACATTTTGATAGTGAATCCCAAAATAAAAGTTTCTACACAAAAACCATGCCTGCCTGTAGCAGGCAAATAACACCTTTCACTTTCTGGGATTTAGAGGAAGCTAGAATTAAACTAACATTTTATCATTACTACAGCAAAATAATGCTAAATGAGATTTGGGATTAAAAGTACAAGGTCAAAAAGAGTAAGAGCAATCACATAATTATCATCTGATCTGCAAGGTAGAGAACACCTATAAATTATGGGTAAAATGACAGGCTTCAAATCCAGGACCCATTATATCATCTAATCTGACTCCAGTTGCACAGAGAAATGATTTCTCCATTGTGCAGAATCCAGTGATTTGAATGTTATTATGGGTACAGACCAACAGGATAAATCTTTCTGAGAGAAGCTTGCTAGTTTGTGGGAAGTGTATATCCTTACACATATAATATGCAATAAACACAAATAAACTGAAATAAGAATATTTGCCGAAATTATTTTCTAAGATCTGACTGACATTTCTTACTATAAAAAACTCTATTAAACTAAATAACTCCTCTACTGCCTTCTGCAAGAAGTAGGCAATTCAAACCTCAATTCATTTTTCCAGGTTACGTGCATTTGTGCAAGCTAAGTTTTCATGACGTGTTCTTCTTTATTTTTAAACACAGGCTTATTAATTCAGCTCTACTTTGAAAGAGTAAAGCTTGTTCCCTAAACCACTTCATGGCATAATGGTAGGATCTAACAGTGAACAGGCAAATAATTGAATCGATATGGCACACATATAGAGATTATACTGTATCATTACAAACCAATGTTTCATTTTTAAATAAGCTAGTAATTTTATTTACTTCAAGTCATTAACATAATTCTTTCTTGTAGAACACATCTTCCCTCCTTTTTGTCTAAGTGGAATTTAGACTTTTTCATTCCTATATGGCAGGCAGGAAAAAGAATTCATGAGCAGATAAATTTTTATTGAAAATAAATTTTAGCATCTAAGCCACTACAGCATTATAGTAATCATGTTCAGTTTATGCATTATGGAACTACTTAATGAGTGAAGAATTGCTTTTGTGACATGCATTTTTACCAGAAGACTTAAGTATCTTAATGTTTTCATCGATTTCCATCATTTGCATTACTTCATGATGTCCGTGCTTTATTTTCATCTCAAATTTAAATATTTTTCCATGTTAAAAAAACCCCAATCTTTATTCAAGTAACTTTAATGGGACTATTAACTTAATAAGTTACTGCGATACAACACAAATGTCCCCACTGCATTTTGCTACTTATTCCAAAGTGTGGGGTTTTTCCTTAAAATTACTTTAGATTGACGTGTAATTTATTGTGAGATCTTTTGCACGAATTCTATGTTCTGTTAGGTTCTATTTTTTGTTGCTGTTCCCTTTTCACTCATTTCATATAGAGGTATAAATTAACAAAAAAGAAAGGGACTCAGACACCTTATCTTCTTTTTATTTAACAGAACTTTTAGAACTAAAATAAAACAAATTTGCTATGGATAGAATATTATTAAATATTTCCTTTGAAAGTATCATCTTAACCATCAATTAACAGGTTTTAACTCCAATTTAAACCTAATTGTAATGTTTTGTCACATGCCATACTTGTAACATCACTGAAACTATACAGGTTGTAAGCCCTATATAGTTTACTGGAGAAAGTAATAGAGACAGAAATGGGTATGCTAAGCCAAACCATGAAACTTTTGATCTTGATTCAACTGGAACACATTCAGTTATAAGCAAGTGGCATATATCTGGCTGTGTCACACTGTTTAAAGAATGTGTAATGTAGGAGGAACTGTCTCAGCGGCATCAAATAGGGTGCCAAATATCAACAAAATTAAACGTCAGCTATGCATCTCAAGTGTGTTTTCTCACGAGCGTCCAAAGTATTCCAAAGAAAGATTAATAAATCTACTTACGTACACAATAAAAGCATGTAGAATGAAGAGTAAAAACTTACTGTGATCCAGTGAAGCATTCCAAAATGAGGTTCAAACTAACCAAAACCAAAAGAAAACTCACATTTAAAGCTAGGAATAAGGGCTTGCTCCTGCTGAAGTTCATGGCAAGTTTCCATTGTTATCAGAGTTGTAGAAATGATCTCTAATACTGTAGTTTAACGTCTAATCTCTATTACTGTTATTTTTTGGCACAATTCAACCTGGAATGCAGTAGCGTGATACAAAAAGGGTGTTTTGTTTGCAAACTTGGAATGAAATCTGACTTCGACTAGATTGAACAATAAAGAAGCTAGCAAAAGAGAAATTGACACTCACCATTTTGGCAGAAAAACTTAGTTTTTCAAAACTAGAAGATTAAAAACACTTTGATATTGTTATTCGAAAAGAAAATCAAAAGGAAGAAAACAGAAGTGTTAAACTGTGTCAGAGTACTAGGATCTTTGGTTAATGGACATTACCTTCTCCAAAGCCATTTGAAGCTAGTGATAAAGCCAATACCTAAAAGCTCTGCAGAATTAAAAGAAGTCTCACTGACCATGAAACAGAAGAGTTATTAATCCTTTATACTAGCATGATAAATCTCAAACTATCTATGACAAATCTTGTATTTCTTCTTTCTGAGCTATAACTGAAATAATTAGGAGCTCTCAATCCCTATTCAGCACAGTACTTAAATGTATTCTCATCTTTATATGTATGAGAAAACTTAAATCCTTATCTAAATTTGACTTGATTCTAAATTATGCATAAGTTTATGACAGTGCAAGCATTCTAGTGTTTTGTTCAACTAGGAACTTGACTTCTACAGATGGGAAGTCCCTCTGACTTCTTTTGTTCTCACAAGCGCTAAATCCTCAGTTTTATCAGGTCACAGTTGTGTGCCGTTAGCAAAATAGGGATAACAGTTATTTGAGAGCAAGAGCTATCTTTTTGTTAAGTCATTACTCAAGGATAGTACATGTGGAGAGGAAAATGGAAAGTAACAGCATGAATCAGTTTCTTAACCTACAACTACAGAATAATACGATTAGCATGTTTTCATTATTATTACCATAAGCACATATAGAGAAGGTTAAGAGAATCAAAATTAAATTTGGATAGGATATTTGTGCTAAATTCGGCCATATACTAATATTAGCAAATATTTATATTAACAATTAACTTTGTGCTGTAGGAATTAATACACTATATACAAAGCCTGAAATACAAGACTGGGTTTGAAGAGATCTGTTAATCAAATGAAGTACTATGGACATTAATGTTTTGCTCACCCTACTTTAGCAATATGTCTCTGTCATGATTTGGCAGTTCAATGATCACAAAGTCTTTGATCTATTTCCTGACCTGTCAAATACTATCAGTCAAGGCAAAGTGGGAGAACAGCCATTTCAATGAAATGGATATTTTTTCAAACTGAACTAAGAGAAAGTCATCGTCTCTGTTCATGAAGACTTTTGGTTGCCATCAATCAAAGACAGAGCAAATTCAATGACCTAAAGTTAGAAGGATCTACCACATGCTAACAATTCCTTGAGTCAGTTAACTCACTGCAGTTTATTACTTGATAGCATTATAAAAACAGTCAGTGCTGGTTAATAAGAAAATATCTTCTCCTGTTAATCAGTGATATCGTTTGCAAAGTGGAAGTTAGCAGATACTAGCAATTCACTAAACAAAAGGCAAAACCTTTACCCTAATAAAGAGAATCTTCTCTCCAACTCTGTATCTTCCTTGTGAAAGACGCTCCACACAAAACTTATTAGGGCACTTACAAGGTGGATCTTCAGAAATGTGTTTAACCTGAAAAACATGGAATTTATGAATAGAAACTGTTAAAAATAACGTGGTAAAAACAATCAAGTTGACACTTGTCACAACATAATATCACTAATCTAAGTCTGCATTAATAATATTTTCTTTCACCAGACTATGGTGCTTCCATTGTCAAGAAGGATTTTACAGCTGTGATGAGATAAAAATAGAGACAAGTGTCACACAGTTCAACATAGAATTTGCACTGTTAACTGAAGGAAAACAGTTTGTTAATTTGAACTCAGCATCAATCTTCTGCAGACATGTTCTCAATATTTTACGGTGAATTAGATCAACTGTCAGAGTAATAATATAGCTGACAGGCAAAATAAAATGTCACAATGACATATTTTCCCTTCTAAATAAATATAATACAGAAAAACCTTGCTTATGAGTAAAAGCCCCTGCCCACTACCTTCACTTGCTACTTTCAAATAGTGCCCTCAAAAAAAAAAGGTATACAGAGAATCCTGTGCCACAATCACAAATCCATGCCAAGATAATCCCCAGTATTCCTAGCTACCCTTTGATGATCTCCACCTGAGGGCATCAGTGCAATCCAGGGTAATTTAAAGGGGCCTCAAGAGTACTCTGCTTTATCATTGCCAACAATTAGGGCTGAGAAAATACAGATAAAAATACTTCCTTGCTTTTTATCAGCTGCATCAGCTTCACTTCAGCCTCTTGTGAAAACTTAGCCTTGCATGTGCTACCAAAGGCATTAATGCTTAGCAAAAGTATATTTTGTACTCCTCAGTGATCTGAAAGTAGCACAGCTAACAATGCCAAAAGAGCAGATCTGGTTGAGAAACCCTTATTTGACATTCAAATTGCACTACTGCATAGGAACAGGAATAACAAGTGCGGCATTTTCATATACTGCAGTTTTCTTTGACGAATGCTGACCTAGTATGTCAGTAACAAACAATGCAAAATGCCAGAGAAACTTCCTAGAGGTTTTTTCCACTGCAAATAATATTCCAAAGACCTTTTCAAATCCAGTTTGTAACCTAAGGCCTGTAAAAACAGTCTGAAGCCCGGGAAAGAGTATTGTCAGAATATTCAGGGCATGATTTTGAGAAAAAATTCATTTTAAAATAACACTTAGCAGAGGAATTCTACATTTATTTTGCACACGGGAAGTGGTTCTCAAGGATTAGATGAGTTGTTATCAGTTTAAATGTACAATCACTGAATTATTTTAAGATTAATTTTTTCAGTGATTTTTATTAACAGATGTGTGTTAGCCTCCATTTCTAGAGAATTATACTATTTAGATAGAAATAACTTACACGAGTCAATGGTTGATGACTTAAATCCCAGTACGGGTCGCTGAGCGTCCAAAAGATGCATTTCTGCATCTCTTGGAATGCGTTACCAAGACTGGGATTGTGCTTCGAGGACTATTTGGACTGTCCCTCTGAATGCTGCCCTATAACTATGTCTTAGATGAACCCTAGTAGATGCAGCTATTAAGAAAGCTAAAGTAGCTGGACCTAACAGTTTCAAGGTTGTTTTAAACTGTGCAAGCAAAATAGAGCTATCAGGCCTGCAGAAAATGAAAGCAAACAGATTTATACTAGTATAAAACAGAGAATAATGAGACCTTCACTGCTGATCCTGCTATTGAGGCTTCGATTCCCTTACTATCCCAAAGGACACAGAAGTATTATTGAATGGAATTTGGAAATCCAATAAGGAAGCAGAGGGAAGAATTATATCCTATTTTATTTTGTGTCTGGACTGTACGAGCACTGCTGCTATTTTATGGTGCGAGTGTCTGGGGCAGTGTAGGTCAGGAATCTAGCTGGATGAATTCCGGTCTGTTTCTATCCATACTGCTTTCTAAATTAAAGAAGGTGGTTGGAGACAACCTTCATGCTCTGTGTTCTGTTCCTGCAAGATACGACGCAGTCACCACTTTCCTTCCATACATAACTGTTCTTTCTCAATTCTATTGAAATGTAAGCTAGTGCTTTTGCAAAGTTAAGGAAGAAATACAAAATAAAAAATGTTAAATGTAATTATTTGCATCAAATAGAACAAAGTATTTCAATAAAATGAACTAACATTATATTCCATCTGCTCTTTGTAACAAAAAAGTGGCACATGGATTTTTCAAGAAGTGCTTTGTAACTCCCAGGTGGCACATCTACCTTGTAATATAGCAGTTGCTATAGCAACTCCTTCTTTTTATAGAATATATTTGTACTTTTCAAGTTTAACCTCTTCATCGTCTCAAAATGTGTCCTTTTCATCTGACTGCAGCTGTTTCAAATGAACCCCTCTAGGATTTGCAACAGAGAACTAAATGCTACAGTATAATGCAGAGTGCAATGAAATTCAAAGCAAGATACTTTCTTTCTAACAATAAGGAAAAAAATGCTTGCTTTTTTCACCACAATAAACATGCAGAACAGTAGCATAAAAATTAGGCTGAGATAACTTAGAAGCATTTGTTAACAATCTGTACAAATTACTATGGGCCAAAAGTCCCAGTCCTGACTCAGTCCTTTCTCAGACAAAACACCAAGTGGGAGGTGATGAATAAGAAGTGAACAGAAAAAGAAAACAGAGTAATAAGAAGGGAACTTGGCCCCTAAGCACAAGCTAGACTAAACTGCAGATCTCCTACACAGTGCGACATTTTTTCCAAACTTCAGACACAAATAACTGTGGTCAAAAATAAATTAACTCAATCAGTCTGCAAATCTTTTAAATACACTGAGATGTTACACTCGGGCTTCTGTGCGCTTCGCAAGTAAGTGCATAGCAGAATGGGTCAGATAGGAAGAAGCTTCTTCCCACAACTTACAGCATCATCCAACAGTTTCCCTGTGCTCTTCTTCCCAGGAGACTTTGTAGGTGACGGTGAAGGAGACGGAAGGGGGGCTGAAAGTGTTTCCTCTTGTTCAATCTCTTTTTCCAACTTTATTAACCCAGGAGGCTCTACCCCAAACCTTTTTGGAAACATGTAAACAAATGACCGGTCCTTATCAAGTATTAAACACTTTTAAAAGAAACGGTGGAAAGAATGTATATTTCTGTATCGCACTACTATGTAATAGCAGACTGCTACATACATCAGTAAACATGTATAAAATATACCAATCATTATACCATCAGGATAATTAATATAAAAATATGCATTTAGATGGAATCTCTCAGGTGATAACATTTACAGGAAAACCAGGGTTTTTTCCAACTTCTCTGAATGATAACATATATGTTAGTGAATTACTAATATATTAACATTAGACCTCAAAAATTGCTATACCATGTAGGACAAATTCAAGCTCAGTACATTCACTTTTTTTTTTCTTTCTTTTGTTTTTTTTCCAAGCAACATCCATTCAGATTACTTGACAACTTATATTTTGTGGGTTTAATATCATTTTTTAAAGAAATCCAGATGAAAAGAGATGAAAGGTTATCCTCGTCTCAACAATCACACTGAATTGATGGATAAACAAACTGAGGCATGGTCAATATTTTTTCAGAAGTGGCTAATGTTTTCTCTAACTGATTTTTGAAAGCCAATCTTCAGATCTCTGTTTACAGTGGCAAAACACTTGTAGCTCCAACTAAAACAGAATACACGCAACTTTGGCATGGAGCATCTCAACCAGCGCTTGGACAGAGAGGCTCTTTAAAACAATGTCTGCTTTTAAAAGCTTTATGGCAAGCGGTTAAGTCAGTATCCCACTGCAAGCAGCCAAGATTGGACAAATGTCAGAAATCTAAAAGCTCATCTCATTTTCTTAATCACTGATAAGTCTCTTCTGTGTTTTTTTTCCCCCCAACACTGAAAAAAAACCCAGAAAAAGATAAATATTTCCTTTTTCAGAGAAGGATTTCAGCTTGGAAAAAGCTATCAATGCCAGGTACACTTCTCACAGCAAACTACTTGCATAAATGAAAACATCTTTCTGTAGTAGAAAAATCCACAGCCCAGATGCATTACTATACTGACTTATCTAAGTAAAGATCTCAACACTAAAATATTGAGCAAAAAAATATATTACAAAAATCATAGCTAAATATCATAACAATGTTAAAAGTGTACAGAGAAAGGGCGAAAGCACATATATTGTCTCTTTTATTTTTATAACTTTTAATTTAATCACACTACTACTCAGTAAATTAATATAAAGAAAACCGAGAACCAAATCTATGCTTGTATTGGCTTCCAACTGGTGCAGTCTGCCTAATGAAAAGTCATCCAACACTGAAGCAAGCACTTATATACAATCCATTTACTTCCTGTCTGTCTGCAGATGCTGACAGGCTGTAAATCATTAAATTCCCACTAGGCTCTAAGCCTACACCTGCATGCAGCCTTACTCATCAAATAAAACTCTTCCACTCTAAGCAATGCAGCCTCTTGGCTTCTACAGCTTTTCATAATCTCCAATTTTTGTCATTGTTGCAGACTTTTAAAGATTCCTTTATTTCCAATATTCTGAATTCCTTTGGTAAGGAGCAGTTAAATAATAAACACACACACACTTTTTTTATACATATTGTATCAACCTGAAACAAAGTTGCTGGAAAGCTGAAATGATAAAAGTCACATCATTTCTGGGAGGGGTTGAGGTGCAAATTCTGGTCTGGAAGGTATGCTGGGAATTTCCTTTTCTAGCCTGCCTTCTCATAACTACAAATAGAGCAGCATTGGACTGTAACATGATCCTCAACAGATTTCTTAGAGCACCATTTCCTATTTTTACCAAGGAAAAATTGAATACAATAGCAGAAAGACCTTGAAACTTCTCAACAGTAATTTCAAAAGACCTGTGGGGTTTGTTTAACCCCCCAGAGTTTAATAGTTACCCAAGAACTTCATTTTTTCTGCAGAAAAGATAATTTAGCTGTTTTCCATTCTATAACCTCTCTTTAAGCACACACATAGAGCACACAGGTATCTATTTGCAAATAATTACATTTTCCACGAAATCTTCATTACAAAGTTTACACTCATTACACAGCGATCAATTCTGTTCTCTCATCAGTTTAGTTTAAATGATTCACTCTGACTGTAAAATGCTTTGGGAGAATGTTGGACCTGTGCAACCCACTGCAGCAGCCCTGGAGATTGTGAATGCTCAATTCATGCCCCATTTTAGCTATTGAAAGGTCATAGATTACCACAGAATTCAGTTTTCATAAACAACTGAAATCCAAGATAGTTTATCAGGCCATTCTATTTTTATTAGTACCTGTGCTTTGAACTGCCACTCTTTGAGGCAGATGCCCATACTAGTTTTCCCCTCACTGTGTAGTCCTTCCATCCAGGCCAGCTCTAATTTGGCTACAAGAACAGTATGGGAGAATACGCGCAAAGAACTGTTAAAGCATAGGCAAATTATCAACTGTCTCCTCTCAACCACAGAGTATCTGATGAATGTGTTCAAGTTTAGCAGCCCAGAGCTCAATTCTGTCTCTGCCTCAAACAATTCCCATTCCTGCTGACTTGTGCCTCAATCCTAAACCTATTTTCGTTAAGAAGAAAGACCTAGGTTGCCTGATGGCACCCTAAGGACTAACAGTAATCTAGCTGGGCAAAATGTGCCAGGAGCTGGCTCCTTGTGATAAATAAGGCACTTCAAACGTATCTTTCTGCTTCTAAAACAGAAAAGGAAGAGAAAAGTAAGAAGTGTCTCTTACTCTTTTCATTTTTTAAAAACATACTGAGGCATCTTTTTAAAGATCTTTGTGGCTTCTATTCAGGCAAGCAGACCCCTAAAACTGTCAACAGACCCAATCTGCTTTATAAGGCCAGCATCCATTTGATTTCCCTCCTGTTTAAAGCAGCACAGCAACAGCGGTTTAATGCGCTTTTTCCTGTGCTTATTGGAAGCAACTGTCTATTCTCTTTTTCCATATCGTTCTAGTTTACACCACCTCAAGCAAATATGACATTATATATTTATTTTTCAATTATATTAACCTGATTTTTCCCTTTGACATTTTTTGTGCATCCTGGGAAATGACAAAACTATAAATGGGTTGGTTTGGGTTTTGGTTTGGTTTTTTTTAAGAGTTATTAGAGCAGGAACAAGAAGACCGAAATATGTTATTTGACCCATAATCGATGAACAAAAATAAAATACAGTAACACAAATACAACATATAAATTATATTAATGATATACAGTAATATAAATGTATTATAAAGAAAAACAAAAATTTTAAAGGCAAAAGGATAGATATGCATAATAAATGAAAATATGGTTAATTTATTGGTTTCCATGCCTGGAACAGAAAATATAAGAGACATGGATGCTTAACACAAATATGAAAGATAAGAGTCTGTCTTAATTCCCTTGTAGATCTGTTGAGAAATCAAAACTCATTGCAAAATGAGATTAATACAACTCGACCAACTTCAGCAGAATCCAGCCCTGCCTAACCACTGACTCGTATTCCCTAAGGATGAAGAATACTATCAAGCAATCAAGCAGGGGAAGCCATTCCTGACGGCCATGCCCTGGGTATAGGGTCTTTGGATGCTGGAAGATCTATCTCCAAGCTGGGAGTCTTGAAAGCACAGCTTGTTTACTCAGGTAAATTAGGATTCGTGAGAATCAATTCCATTGAGCAGCCACAGATCAGGAGACCTTCTTATTGACGGAAAGCTAAATTAAAATTATTTTAGAAAGGCCCTGTTGGACATAAGAAAACTCCTGTAAATCAAAAATATTTCTCTGGCTATTCCTATTCCAAAGCAAACTTCAACTGATGATAAGGGCTTTTCTGAAACTTGACCAAGAGAAAAATATAGTTAAGCAGCTTCCCACATGAGTTGATTTCACAAAATATGAATATAGACAATGCAATTTTAAGATGAAAATATTAGTTCTTAAGCTAGGAGTAAACAGAGGTCTTCTTCGTATTGATTGTAACCACAACGATTTTTTCTCAAATTAAACTATTTGAATATAAAGCACTCCAGTTTGATACACATGGGTGAATGCAACTGTAATTTACATGCAAGACTGGGCAGCAGCACTGCTACAAGCATATTTCGTAGCAAATCTTATGCACTACATCAGTTAAATACGCATCTGCAAAAGGGAGGTGGGGGTGGGGGTATAATTCGTATTCTCATTACCATCATTTTGATTGTCTAGCAAAAGTCACCACTGGCTTCATAGCAAATACAACAGTACAGTGTTTTGAGGGTCCAGCCTGGCTGAAAACACGTGACAGTGATGGAACGGACTACTAATTCCATTCCTGTCTTGCTTCTCTTGGTGAAAAATCAGAGCTAAGTTTATTTAAATAAATGATAAAGAGTCACCATTGTTTATATAATATTTAGGTCATCTGAAGATCAATTTCTTATCACTGAAGTTAATGATTTCTCGGTTGTTTATAGAGAGATCTGACTGATAGAAGGAGAAACAGCTCAAAGCTTTATTATAAAAAAAAAATTCTCAACATTTCCCCCTTCTAATATGAGCACAGACAACAAAAACATTCATTGAGGTGACAGTACAGAGATTTTATTATATTTGTTAACAATTGCCCACAAAATATTCTTGAGTGACATCAAGAAAAGCATTCTCCTTGAACCTTGGGAGCATGAAAGTTAGCTTGAGATGTGCTGATTTAGTAAGTCTCTCAACAGCCACTGCTGTCAAGAATGTAAATATTTCTTCATTCTTTAAATATTTTCACCTACCTTGCTGCAATCCTTCCAAGTTCCAGCAAACAAAGGCATACTTCTCTTGGCTGCTTGTGGAGAACTGGAAAAGCAAAATCAGAACAGAAAACATTTATAAATAAAAGCTATTTTAAAGATACACATGATGAATAGAACCTAATCATCAACATCTGTAAATCTTCACTCAGATAAAATCTGGGTTTCTCTGGCTTGCAGTGGAGTTTTACTGGAAGAAAAAGATTGAGGAGTGGTTCTCAGAATTCAGACGATTTAGGAAGTTCTCATTTAGTTATCCTTTTGTTCCTTTGCAAATATAATTCTAAATCTAAATCACTTAGTAATTATTTGGCCTATTTGATAACCTGCAAGAAGTCCATAACTACTGAAAAATCACCAAGAGCTTTGGCAGAATATTAACATTAGTAGAATGTCAAAAATAAATAATATTAAAATGATACTTTTCTTTCTACAAACTCTGAGAATTCCTATCCTTTAGATCACTATTTTCCTTAACTTTTTTAAATCACAAAAATAACAACATCGCAAAGATATATTTCATTATAATGTGGTCCTGAATTCATTATACATCTACTCCTGAAGAAAATATGAAACTAGAATACTTAAGGAATTCAGCTTATCATAGAAAAAAACCCTAACAAAACAAAAAACTTCTCTTAGATATATATGTACACATACATGTAAGTTTTCGTGACTAGATTTGACACAAAACTGTAGTTTTTAAGCTTCAGAAGCAGCTGTAACACAGCATTAATTGTTCATTAAGAAATACCACCAAAATTCAAGATAATTCTTACCCCTCCCCCCCCCCTCAAATCAGATAGGTAACTTTCTGTAGATAAATCCAGCAGAATATCTAAGTAAAATCCAAAATTAATAGATGAGGAAAGGCCTGTGCCTGTTCGCATAATCAGCTCCTCAAAAGCCAAAACAGAGGAAAGACAAAAAAAAGAAAAAGGAAAAAGGAATTATGTGTATATTGTCATCTTTTTTCTCCAGAAATACCTACCGCAGTAAACCCCTCGTGTTGTGGATAAAATTCAGTTTTAGAAATTTTCACGATAATTTAAAGATTGTACCTTATATGTCAGATTGAACTGACATCAAAAATAATAGCATGACTATTTATATAAATTGGAATAAAAGAAAAAGCAACCAAATTGATTTGTTTTTAACCAGCTATGGTCAAGATATCTACTGTATAAGCAATATGGTTATCTAAAGACTCACCTAACGCAAATGCATGAAGAAAAAAAATACCATACCTGGAAAAGATATTTCAATGTCTAGTTAAAGCTCTGAAAGTCATTATTTTGTCCTATAATGTATGTATGACACCCAGAACAGGAATCCACGGGCTTAAATATTTCTAAATAACTAATGTCTACTGGGATAGATCTTCAGCTTTTGCAACTTCTAGCTCCACTAATAAATGTAAGATAAGTTGTGCAAGTTTAATGTTCATCCTAATATCTTTTATTAGTGTCTATGTAGCACTTGGAGACGTAGGAACACTTCCCTTCTAATCTCATCCAAATATATTTCCAGAAGTGAAACTGCAGAGCATGAAAACTAAAATGACACTGCACTAGCTAAATTATTTTTATCCTTCAGCCATCTGCTATTAAGAATACAAAAGATACAGACTTGGACATCCAGCTATTCTCAATATTATTCCTTGCCACAACTCAATAATTTTCTGAAATGTTTACCTTTAAAAATACTGATTACTAGTAAAGTGTTACATGACACTAGAAATTTACTCCATTCTATTTAAGAAATAAGGCATCTCCCAAAATACAAATGGAATAAACTGGTTCTGGAAGAGTCAAAGGGAGTCCAATATTTCTGAATTGCAATTCACAACACATCTCAATGACTTTGGAAGGGAGGCTCAAGTAATATTATTTGAAAAAAAAAAAAAATCCATAAATAGAACTGGAACGGGATTTGATTAAGAAATGTAAAATGTGTTTTTGTCAATGCTTAAAGTTCTTCTACCAAAACAAAATTCAAAGTCCTTTAGCAAATCTGACTCAACATAATCTAGACACATTTCATGCATTTCACATCGAGCAATGTGACACAGTGAAATCATTGTTAGAGGATGAAGAGTTGTGCAGGCAATAATCAACCACAAAAAACAAACGTGGTCATCTGATAAGAAGACGGTGACATGGTGCTTCTAATGAAAAAATGTTAGCATTCCTGAGGACTATACCAGCATATATATTAGGGAACTTAGGAAATAAACAAATATTATTTTGTATACTACAATAGCCACTGGAACTAATTTAGGTTCTCAACCCAAAATTTCCATTTTTTCCAAAAGCACATGTGTTTAATGAGCTACCACCCACACTGGTCAGGAGTTAGAGCAGAGCCAAAGAGACACAAGACTTCATTTCCACACTTGGATCTCAAATGTTCAGTACAAATTTAAGTGAGCAAATTAGGACCACTTTTGGAACAAGTAGCACATGTGAGTGTCTTGATTCTGTGTACTTATTTTGAGATAGTTTTTGTCTGGTGCTATTCCACAATAACTGAAAAAACTCGATATTTACAGTCACTTTGAAAAGGCTGCCTCCTAAGCTTTTGGAAAAAAGCTGCCTTCACTTTTTTCCTCTAGAGAACAGAAAGAGAAACATTTCTTACATTTCCTTCTTTTAGTCTTACATATTGAAGTTGAATTTCAAAGCACTTCAAGACATCCAATAGAAGAGATAGCAAAAACTACTTAAGAGGCACTACAATACGTTAAAATTACTTATTATTTAAAATAGACTTGCTACTAAAAAGGAAAATTGGTAGAAATCCTCCTAATTCACATTTAAAATTCTCACTGTACTGTAATTTAAATTTGCATTGAAAATCTGACTGTACTGCAGTTCATGGTTAACTACACTACATACATTGACACAGTTTTATAAACATGTAATTGTACATACATATATGGTAATAAATAATGGCATTTGCGGACTACAGGCAATTCTTTCTCTAAGGATTGATTACAAGCCCAGGTTGAAATGTAATACCTGTACTCATGGTATTCTGTTGTATCCTGTGAGAATGTCTACCATTTTCTGAATTACTTAATATACACTATTAGTTGCATTTCAGTAATAGGCATTAACTTAACTTTTTGATCTGACCAGTTACTTAATCCCAGATATACTAGATAGCAAACAGATGTTTGCTAAGCAATACATTTTCTGTAATTGTAGCAACTTATATGCAGTTAGATTCTTAGTACTGGAAGCAGAAAAATTATTCTTAGAACCCATCTTAATTCTATCTACAGCCACGTACGCAATTCACTCCACATCACTTAATGTCTATGCTAAAACATTGTAATTCATTTCACAACAGGGTTACTGTATGCTCCAAAGAATTCAAAGAAAAGCAAAAATGAAGATTTATCTAACACTTCCATGATGTAAGTAGTATTATTATCCCCATCTTACACACAGAATTAAGGTATAGGCATAAGATTAAAAAAAAAAGCACATACTTTTCTAGGTGCTACTTTAAAACAGCCACTGCCTTATCTCCAGGGCACTGTTGAGTTTTCTACTGCTACATTTAGTACCGGCACAACTAGTGATCTCATTACGAAGTTTTATATGGACCCCATCGCTGCATGGGAACTATGTGACAGAGCTACAGTCACTTCTGATGTCATTCAGTAGCAACATCAAACTACTATCCTTGAGCACTTTGCATCATTCTCCAAACATCTTCAGATTTTTGTAACAGATGACGTGTGAGGAGAAAACAACACACCATTTAAGAGCTTCCTTCACTTCATGAACCATAACATACCAACGTGTTGAGAGAGCAAGGGCCACCTTAAAGAGAACACAGCTATTTTAGGGGAATAAATAGCCCATGACACCATGAAAAGTTGATAGGTGTATCATAACTGTTAAATTGTTTGACTAATGCAGTTCAGCCAGCCTTAATGATAGTCCAAGAGCTTCCCTTTGCAGCATTAATACATCTTTTGTATGCCATTTCCTGTGACTTTTCATGCTTTCATACCTGGAAGAAAACAATATTCCTGGAGAATCGTTGGCCAGTCCTCCCCTATCAAACATTAGCAAGGTGAATCATCCAAGAAGGTAACTATAAGCAAGAAGCAGTTTGTAAACGCAGAAGACACTACACAGATCTACTGTATAAGATGAATGGACATATCCACCTTGCCAGAGAAACTCACTGATATTTGCTTGACAAGAAAGCAATGTGAAGATTTATAAATAGTGCATACAAGTCCAGCTTGTTTTAAGTGACCCGACAGTTACAGACCCTTTTGCTTTCCACCTCATTAATTTCAAATCCTTCCTATCTGCTGTCCTCATTGCCTGCACCTTTTCAAGCTACTTCCAACTCTTTTTCAATATACTTCTTTATCCCTGCTCCTCTCTGGCTATAATTTCATTCTCCACACTACTTCTGTCTCTGCTACCCTTTTCTCCTTTTACAGGCCTTCTTTGTACTTTATATTTCCTTCCTACCTGCTCTTCATCACATTTCTGCATCTTTCACAGCTCCATTCACCAGTGTCTGGATGCTACCAGAAGAAGCAGAGAAAGCAGAGGAGGAACAGCCTCTGCTTTCTGTGCTGATCAGCCTGGTGCTGTGAGGAGACAGCATTCACCCTGCATGTGGAGATCATATGTTTGCTGAACACATTAAAACTAAGAGTGTTTACAATAACAAATGTGAGGGCTTTTGTTTGTGGCTTGTTTGGTTTTTTTAGAATTAGCAGAATGTCCGACCATGATACAGGAACAAACTTCTTACACTTCTCTGCCAAGATCCAAGCCTTGGCTCCTAACATTTTTATAAACTGTTACTAGTGGAGTCAATTTTTCTTCTAAACATAAACTTTTGGTTTGTTTGTTTTAAAAAATCTCAGGCATGGCTGCACTGAAAAAGGTACGTGTGATTTCTGCTGCTAAAGCATTTTTTATCTCACTAGAAGTAAAGACATTTTCCAAAGGAGTTCAGTATTTATTATCACAGGCTTCCAATTGCCATCAGAATTCACACGTTTGGGCAAAGTTTTTCAAAAGGCTGATCCTTTAATTTTTCTTCCTATTGTGTTTCACTTTCTCCTTTAATACTTTTTCTTCTGACCCTACAGTAGCATTTTCTTTTTAGCATGGTTTTGACAACACTTACTCTGTTCAATTTATCCCAAACAAATCCTTGCTTTCACATCAAAGTGTTATACTATGACATACTTTAATCAAGAAGTTGTGTTCCGCCCACCCCCACCCCCCCCCCCCCCATTTCAACACTATCACTTACGGAAGTCTCAAAACAATTAATGCTTCAAACATAGTAGATGTATGGATAGTATAGGATTAATCTAGAACTAATAAAGAGATCATCTAAACATTACTAATTTACTGGAATCCATTAAAGATGCTAATCCAATAGTAATAACACAGCGTCCAGGATGCTTCTATAGTCCTCAAAACAAGACATATTCAACAATAGTATGAGTTGTTTAGTCCAATGTGAAAGACAGGACAAAGCCTTATTCTGATGCAACTATATGTAAAATTTATCACGCTATTACAAGTTGTAAATGTGTCACTGTGAAAGAATGATCAAAATACTTCCATCTTGAAATGTGAAATTAGGTAAACTTGAGTGATAATTAAAAAACATTTGCCCCTTTGCATAAAATATTTTTAAGCAGTCAACATTTGAGTGGTGTTTTTTTAAAATTTAAAAAATAACATTAGAAGAGAGATCAGGAGCATTTCCACTAAAACACTAAATGCCTTTGTTCGGTGAATCTGTCCATTAAACTCTATAATCAATAAGTTGCATCAAAAGAAGTCCATGTCACATATTGTGTGTACACAGGCACAGTTATAGAATACACAAGCACAAAACATTAATTCAACAATATCATCCAACAACTCCCAAAACAAACAACACACATTAGCATGCTGGCACACTTGGTGGCAAACCCTTTTCTTGCCGGTGAAGTCTTTATCATAGAAGAGATGCAGAACATTCATTGGTTCCAAATCCTATAATCATCCAACAACACTACGTTACCAACAAAGAGTTCATAACTTTAAGTGCACTTAACTAAAGCAATCATAGAAAATATTAGCATTCTTACTATTTGACCAGGAAGAGTGTTCTTCAAGTTTTATAGCCTGCTCTTCAGGCTTGAGCACCGTAATTACAAATATCTCCATAAAGAATGCTTCCATAAATTGAATTACCATAGCTATGTGGATCTTGCTGTCCTAAAACCTACAAAGAGGAACCTATAAAATATACGCATCATGGGAACAGAGACAGTATTATTTTTCTTATACTGCAAAGACTTACTGCATCATGTTCTAAGTCCTGGATACGGGACTAATTTTGACCTCCAATAACTCTAAGAACCCTATTCAAAACCAGCGTATCTTAAGATTTGCTCAGATGGAAGTTTGAAGTTTACAGTTTTTTTTATAAACAAAGCTAATTCCTTCTTCTTTAAATACACTAACTATGAAAGTAACAATTACAAAAAGCCTGGTAAATTGGTCAGTGAGTGCAGGGAGCATGCAGAGTCTCCTTCTATTTTGCAGCATTTAAGATTATCCCTACATACTGTGTTGCTATATTTGTTACAGATGCTGGTGTCTTTTCTGCTGCTTGTACAACAGGCACAGCATCTATCCTTTCTTTGCAGAGGCATTAAATCTGAGACTTTGCTGCCATGTCTTTGCGCAAACATAAAGGAAAAAGGCAAAATATGTGTAGGTTGCTACTGGCAGCTCTGGCTGTATTAGAAATCTTTACAGAAAATTGTGTTTCCACGTTGTTTTTTAAACTATGTTAAAGCATCATAATATTCAGCAAAATAAAATATATCACATTGTAGACTTCTAACTACAGGTTGGCAGTACAAGTGCACTGTTTTCAAACTTTTGAGCTCTCTACTAATCTTTTTAAGCATCTTTAAAGTAACTCTACTGGTTAGAAGGCATATCTACCGCTTTTTTTGTCTTCTGTTTATTCTGAAGGAAGACTTTTGATCCTGTTTCCTCATTTAGCTCAGCTGGATAGCCCAAATCCAACAAAGCACTTGAATCCATGCTTAACTTTAAATAATTAAATAAATTACTAAATCAATCCACAAATGATGGGTAAGAACACAAAGTGACATAGATAGGTCTACCCACCTGCTCACCTGGATCAGCCCTAGAACGTTAACACTTTGCAGAATCAAGCTTCTAGAACACTCAAGATTCCCGTTCATATCACTCGCCTGCATGCTCCTCAGGCAGGGACTTCACCTATACGCTATAGTGTCTGCTTGACGCAGTTCTGTTCCAATGAGTAATACCTTCATATGACTTCAATCTGAGTGCTAAGGAAGCAGAAGTGTTGGATGCATTCATATGCAGTTATAATTGCATGATTTCAAAGACTTCAGAACTCATAAGGATGAGAACATACTTTTTAGTAATTAGAAATAATAGCAATTAATAATTTCTTAGCTAGTATATACCTGATTTTGCTGATCTCTGAATAGACTTGGGACTTTTTCTTTAATCAGTAGCATCACAAATGTATCATTCAAATATTTTGGTGCAATAAATCTTAAAAATTACTCTAATAAAGTTAGAATAGAAAATTACCATAAAAAAGTCTTGGGAACATTTTATGTGATGCAATGGCATGAAGAAAATATCACTACATGCATCTAAGTGAATAACACAGTATTTACGTACAATCAGGCAGGTAGAATACATGAAACAAAGGATAAAAATCAAAGAATTTAAGAACATTAACACAGTACATTTCCTCCACATAGAGAGGAAATAGTTGCTTTATCACTACTGAATTACATATCAATACAGGAGGGGGAAACATAAGAAAACACAAACAGTAACCTCTGGAACCATCATTTCACCACAATCATTTATTATAAAAAATGCAGCAGATTTCCATGAGGCAGTGCAAACAGATGTCATTCACAAATGCTTCTCACCACTTTAAACAGAACCTTTGATATTACTTACCCTTGCTGAATTTTTATTTCCTATGCAGTGGAGAAGTGATTTGTGGGAAAGAAGGGAACAGAAAAGCTTTATATTGGCAACTGTTATGATTCATCATTATTTGCAGTGCATTAGAAAAAGCTTAAATGAAATCAAAACTTTTAATAATTCTAGCTCAAACTGAGGTAGGAAAGTAATTTCTATTTTTATCAATTTTAGAGATGGCCTGATCACTATCCCACTCTCAAGTTCAGAAAAATACATCAAAATATTATGATAGCCTAATTCTATTTCCAGCACCGTAAGTCTTTTCAGCATGTGCATTCTATAAACAGAAACACCTGGAAGAAGGAAACCAACTGAATGTAGTTTTCCATCAGTGAAGAAAATCAGTCACTAATCAAACAAATATCTGGTCTGTGCACTGTGTACTTGGGCATATTTCACTTTGCTCTTCTGAGAGAGGAAATCATCTTGAGCATCAACTTTCCAGGTGTGTTCACACTCAGAGTTATACTGTGGCAGGCAAAGCACTGCGTATGTGTAAAAATCAACTTATTCACAGAGTGTCAGTATGTCAGCTACGCCAATTCAGTTTTTAAACAAGATCTGGTTTCTTAACAATGCATGAGAAAATTATAAACACTTTCTCAAACACACAGTTAACCTATTATTGAAACAATGGTAAACTGCTGAATTAACCATAGCAGTACAACGTTTAAATTCATTTAAGTGCTGGATTTAACCACAGGTCGTTCTGCTTATCTCAGATATTGGAGGTTTGTGTCTCCTTCCTTGTTGTGTTTGCAAATTTCTTTGTCCTACGTAATGTTCAACTTCTGCACTATTTCAAATCTTTGGAAATACAGTTATTGTTCATCTTCCACAAGAGTCATCATGTCCAACAAAAATTTCATTTTGGGGATTTAATTAACAAAATAGAGACAACACCTATATCCTTCTTGCTAGCCTTTGTGATACTAATTTCTTCTCTGTAAAGCATTTTCTCCTGGAGATATAAAATAATTTAATTTCATTTTAAAAACCTCACAGGAAAAAAGAACAGGCAAATGAAAAAAAAAAACTTCAGAAATAGTTGTGCTAGAAGAACACGACTGTAAAAGGAAAATAGATCAGTTGCAACACAGATAAGAACTTCAAATGGCCAAAGACCTTTTGAGCAACCGAAAAAAGAAGCCTCTTGACTCAGCACAATACGTTCATTTGACTTCCATAGAAACTGAGCTATCATCGCAACTGACTTACACTTTTATCTGAGTTGAGATAACAATCATTGTTATCTTCATGTTATGATATTAGGCTGAAACAAATTTTTGAGGTAAAATACATAAGTTTTGCTTTGAAGGGAAAAAAGTTAAAATAATGAAGAATATGTACTTTTAAATTGGTGGAATTTTAATTGGGCTAAGTAGCCCAATTCTTTTGATGGAACACCCTGAAGCACTGGTGTTGGATAATGTTTGTCCAGAGCTGCACAAAGGAATCAGATAGAAAAAGAGTCAGTACAGGTCACAGAAAAATTCTGCATTTTCTTGCCTTCTGAACAATCCATTAAATTTGCATGAATAGTTAAATGTCTGCAGCCAAACTGAGCACATATTTGTGTTCTACTTTCCTGAAACAGAAAAGCATCATCTTAAACATCAAACAAAGGAGGAACATTCCGTGATCAAAGGAGTGTATAGGGTGAAAAAATCATCTGCATGCAAGAAATCATAGCAAGATTTTTGTCTCATTTAAGCTCCTCTTAAAATTTACTTAAATGAATTTTAAGTGATGCGTACTTTATTTGTTCATGCTTCAGATAAGAGGGAGAATTAACACAGTCAGACACAGGTCAGATTTGGAGTCAGGATCTATTAAGAGAGCCATTCTGTCTTTCAAGGCAAAACACAAAAGAAAAGTTATTTAAAATTACCACCTACTATATAAACAAATACATACCCAAACCTTCTGACTCAAACAGGCAGGTATCATCCACCCCTACATCTCTGCACCAGGATAAAAAATTTGCTGTATTGTCCCGTGCAAAAAAAGACCCTGAAGGAGCATTGGCTTTGCATGGGATCTTCCTTACTGGTAAGGCCTGAAAAACAGAAGTTCTGTATTTAGATAAAAGATACATGTTAGCATAGCACTTACATATTATGAAATCAATGTGCAGGTGTGCATAGATTGGTGACTGCCACCAACATATTTCCTTGTCCATTAAAGAATTCCAAACAGAGAAGAATGAAGTGAATTTAACAGCATGAAGTCGCCAAGCACAAAAGCCTTTTCAAAAGCATCATGATAGGCTACACAATGTGAAGTTCAGAGCTGAATCAATATTAGCAGCTTCTTCAGAATATTAGCAACTGCAATTTGGGGATTTAGTGTATGGTCCAGTTAACTGAGTTTAATAAATAAATAAATTTATAAAGACAGAGTTTAAACTAGGAACTGAACTTTCCTAAAGTTAAGGTTTCAGATATACATTAGGAGGGAATCCCAATGTAAAGTGATAGATCTTGCGGACTAAATACCATAAACACTTCAGAAATGCCACTATCTCCACATGTAAGCACCTATTCACAAGGCAGAAATGAAATCTAGTAGCTGCTAGACAACGGAGTAACGCAGAGTCACACTCTCATTGTACCCAGGTAATTCCATTTACATTGTTTTGGTATCAGAAGAGATGGTAATTACCAAGAGTAATTACCACAGTGAGCTTTTTGCTTATATCGGAACGTTTACTGAGACATATACAAAGAATACTTTAGCATTTATTTCTCATATGAGGTTTCTTTTCCTCAAGTGAAAAATAGCCATGGTCCGGGGCAAAACGAAGAAAGAATGAACCATTGTTACTATGTAACTATAGAAATCTCTAAACCATGGAGGAATTCACATCCCATGTCGATTTGAATGTGCTGCTTTACTATTACACTGATTTATGAAATATTTGCTTCTGTTCTGGAGTCAGTAGTTACTCAGTGGCAAGTAAGCTAAAAGGCAGAAAACTGAAAATGGTGTCTCTACTAGTTCCTAGATCTATGTCCAAAATAGTTCTTGGAAACGTGGAGAGGGAAAAAAAGACACAGGAATAGGCTTCCCCTTACAACAGCTGCATTAGCATGCTAATGTCAGTTTATATCTTATTTTATATTAGACATACGATAACAGCAATGGAATAGCAGAATACACCTACATGCACAGAAATACTCACCTCTCTACACCTGATAAACCAAATAAACTGCAAATACAATGGCTACAGGGATAAGCACCATTCTACATCTCCTAGTATGTCAATTGGAGCTTACAAATTGCTTTAGACATACACACACGTCTTATAAATATTTAGATCAATTCCTCAGATCACCATCTACCTCTCGTTCTTCCATGTTTCTCATTCCAATTGTACTTTTTGACATTTACTTCCTTTTTTTTTTCCAAAAATTATGCTTATGTTTCAAAATATTTAAAAGGATATATTAATACTTTCCTATATTGTATTCTCAGAAAACACTGACCAGTTTTAGGTAACGTTTTAAAGAAAAATCCAAGTAAACCTCGTGTCATAGACACCACCATCCAGGAATTAGGGAGGAGAAGACTGAAGAAAGTAGGAAACTATATTTGACTATGCAATAAATCCAGTATAAGGAAAAAACAGTGAAACCTGAATTCTTCAAAGGGGCTCTAGATATGGAACAACCTTACATATCACAGCACAAGGAAGTTGTTAATCATTATTTTAAATCTCACTCCACTCTTATACAAGAGAAAAAAAAAAACAAAAACAAACTAGTGCTTCATTCCTCTTAGATCAGGCTTTTCTTTGGTTTGTTGTTTTGATGCTGAGGGGTTTTTTTAAAAAAAAAAATAGCACTAGACACATTTCTAGACTAGCATCCTTTCCAAATCTCAACAATTCCGTCAAAGCAACAATGAGTATCTGTACCCTGAGGTACATCCTTACTATACCCTACAGACTGCTTCACATATTGAATTTCCCTTTGTGACTTAAAGCCATTAGAAGATGAAATGCAGCATTTGTCCATCTTTGACCCTCCTACATCCTTTCTCAGCTGATTTTATTTGGACAAGTTTAGCAGACTTAAAGAGCACCCACTTCTGGTAAAAAGAGTCACACAAAATTCTCTGGCAGCCTGCTGGAGGAAGGTCAATTAGTCCAGTGTGCATTCAGTGAAAACTTGTCAAGAAAAGCCTTTTGTTTCATGATCTTCTACTAAAATTCTACACAAAACATTGCAGAAATCTTAAGAGTTCCTTCTTCAAAATAATTTCCACAGCAAAGGTCTAACCTGACCTTCCTTCCTCCAGTGAAGAAGAACAAGCAGTGTGGACAGGGATGCTCGACAGCATGAAGCAAGATGGGAAACAGAGAGGGAGCAGCAAGAGATGGGCTGCTCCACGAAGGAAGAGAAACCAGGATGCAAGGGTGACCTCAGCACAGACAGTGGTAGCTCTCACCAGCAGAAGCACAGTCCCACTTCACCCAGGCAAGGCAGTGCTGGTGACACATCAGCTTTAGCCAACTGTCCTGTGACAAAATGAGGTGAGGAGTCACTGTTTGTGCAGCAGAAGACAAGGCTGGATGAAAGGCTGCAGCAGAGGCTGAGGCTTCAGCCACAAAGCCCTGCCCGCAGAAAGCAAGGTTAGATATTGTCTGTCCAGAACGTGGCTCAGATCAGAAGCATGGCTGAGGTCAAACAGAGCTCCTGGGCCACAGGCAGAGAGGGGTCCCAGGTGAGACTGGTTACAACTATTCAGGTATCCTGGTTCCGTCAGGTCCTGACAGCACCTGTTCTGTGGTGGGTTTTAGTATTTCAGTTCAATCAATCCCTTTAGAAATATAAAGCTAGTTTACAATCAACTCTAACTTGTCAATAGGTTCAAAGATGTGGTATTTCATAGCACTGTAGCTTAATGTGATTACATAAAACATCCACAATACATACAACATTCTTGATCATATTCTCACCGAACCAAAATACTAGCAGCTATAAATTGGTTTAACACCATTAAAATCAAATGTAATTAAATTCTTTTCCCAGAGTACTTCTGCTTGGGTCAGAGTATCTGAAGTAATGCATGGATGTTGAACTACCTGAGTTAACAGGTCAAGATAAAGAGACCAAACAAATCCTACCTGACAAAACCATATT
The DNA here is from genome assembly GCA_033558235.1 of Neomorphus geoffroyi. Lineage (NCBI taxonomy): Eukaryota > Metazoa > Chordata > Aves > Cuculiformes > Neomorphidae > Neomorphus > Neomorphus geoffroyi. The sequence continues at coordinate 15,872,025 of JAUMJM010000033.1, read as the reverse complement.
CTTTGGAATTTTTGAATGACGATATTCCAATTTAAGCAAAACCCCTGGATTAGCAGCGTTGTGACAGGAACAAGATGACAAGAAGCCAGCTTCAGTATTTGTGGCACTTGCATACGCTACTTCAGAAAGCATGGAAAGGAGATAAACCTACAGTTACTTTCTGACCGAAAGCAGATCTGCAGTGTTACATCGTCACCTCCTGCTTCACTCCTCAGATCTCATCTCCAGATTTTCCACAGTGCCTATACCTTATTTTGATTTGAGGCTCTCCTCTGCAGAAAATTAATGAGCCTTCTAGAAGACAAAAAATGTAACTGCAGGAACAGCTCGGAAGGGCATCACAGGTAAAATCACACCAGGTTGGTTTCCTTCCACTCAGTTCTCCAACCCCAGCCCAGCCAATTCTGTGCCCTTCAAATTACTTTGTCCTGTCACATTCCCCAATAACCAGCTTATATTTTTTCATGCTAAGGGTATTAGACACTGTTCTGGAAGTCTGTTATAAAATCCTCATATTATATCAGGAAATTTGAACTAGGAAAAAAAACCCCCACACATAAGGAAAAGAGAAAAATGGTGCTATATGGCTGGTGACTGCCATCTGGCAATCAGAAAAGACTTGGGCCCAGCATGGGCACAACCAATCTGCTCTACTTGGCCCTGAGCGAGTCTGGAGCACAGGTCCTGGAGAGCAGGAACTGTTCCTTTGCACAGATGCCCTCAGCAGTACCAAAGCAGCTAGAAGAGAGGAGATAGCCAGGAGAACCCACACTGCCTTTCTTATAATGGGCTGTTGGGAAGGCATTGCAATGCCTGGCAGGAACACAGAAAAGCAGTTTTCCTCTGGGTCTCTGCTGCTCCCCGGTACTAACAACACATGAATAAATCTGGTTCTAAATATTTCATGTCTTCTGATTTAAGTAGATCATACTGACTGAAAATAGAAACACTGTCAAGAAAAGCAATTCAGAACAGGTTTATGTGTCAGAAATCTACGCTGTTAGAGTCAGCAAATAAACCATCTAAAACTTCATGTACATAACAGGCTACCCATAAATTACACTTCCATACCTTAACAACTAAGACTGACCTTTAAACACATCAGTCAACCTAGCCTCACTATGAAACTTAGACACTCATAGAGTTGGCAACATTTCTTTTATGATTATAAAAATTACAGTGTTTTCCAGAAATACATTTTTGTAGTAACAGTTACTGACAAAAAATACTAAGAGTCTAGGTACAGAGCTATCACACAGCTAATCAAACTTGCGATATTCCCTAGTTTCACAGTGAAAATGTCTGATTCATGGGTGCCCTAAAGAACTTAGAAGTGACAAAACACCTAAATGCAAAAACAAGGCATGTCCTGGACTACAGAAGGGAAAAACCTAACATTAAAGAAGGAAAAAAACTCCCAAACTTTAAGACATTTTATGGAACAAATACTACATAGATAAATATCTCTGGCATCACATGATCTCACTAAAATGTAGCGTTCTATATTTGATCCCATTACCCTCAATATTAGGGTCTTGCTGAAGAGAACAGCAAAAACCCCTGCTCACCATTCAACAATAGCACCATCAGGATTATCACAGAAATCATAGGGAAATACTTATATTTTCTTACGACCTAATAAATTTCCCTACCACCTTTTAAATAGAAATCTACTTTTTTAATATTTCCAAATCTATCATTGTAATGTTCCACCTAAAACACATGAAAGCTCTTATTTAAGAAAGGCTTTGCGCACAATTTTTTACTGATTTGTATAAATGGCCTGACTATCTCAAAAGTGCTTTCTAACAGATCATTCTGAAGTAATTAGGTTTCCATATGGCAAAAGTGACTTTTGTTGACATAGTATAGTATAACCGCAGTCGCTTTGAAACAGCAGTGGCCGCAATTACTCCTATCAAATATCATGAAAACAGTTCCCCAGTTACACTCCTTTTACAATCTTGTCTTGTTGATGTGCATGCATGTGGTTTAATGCAGGATGTGAAAGTGTGAGTGAAACATATGATGCAATCCTGGAAAAATGCTGTCAGGTTCAATTCTAAACCCAGAAGGGACCCTCTTACACCAATGCTCTGAAATCACATGGAAAAATGTATTTTTTCTACCATTCCTCCAAAATGGGGGTCCAGAAGCGTATGTTAAAAACCTCATTTTTTTACAGCAGACTTGAGTCACACTTTGAAGATTCCTAATCATACTTCCCTCTTTGAATAGATGCCTTCACAACTTTTTGAATTGTCACTCGAATTAAAGGAAAAAAATTAGCAACTTTGTTATGGAAGAGGGTTATGGTTAGCTAGGCACTCATAGGAAAAATTTGCTTTGATCACCTGAGGGACACATTAACCGAAATGGGGGGAAAAATTACACTATGGAGACTGCAGTATCTGACTGCGGTGCTGTCTCTCATGTGGCTATTTAGGGGTATATGTAAACATAAATTAATACTGAAATGTGAGTACACCAGCTAGACAGAACATGTCTTTGGGTTTTTTGCCTTCAGCTTTGCTCCTGGCCACAGAGCTATTCTTTCCCTTCTTAATTCTTCCCTCATTTCCTCAGGTATTCTTAGAAAAGCCCTCCTCCTCTTAAAAAATCTGAATTAGGTCTTTTGGATACGGAATACAAAAGCAAAGTTCTGCCATAATCTTCTGTGTAAATCGGATTTTTCTTTGTCTTTTGTTAATTTGTTAAACATAAGTGAACTGAAGCTCGTTACTACAAGAACTTACTGTTATTGAGCTGCTACAGTTCACCTCATCAGAGTGACAAAACACCTAAACAATCATAATTTCTTCTCAGGAACTCAAACCTAAAATGTTTTGGATCCCATCTATAAATCACAGAAGTGGTGTTCCAGACACTCACTTCAGCAAGGGAAAATTAAGTTTACCTTAGACTGCTTTTCATTGCCAAAATTCAGGTTTAGTGAATAGCCATGAAGCACAAACAAGTATGAACTAGACATTAAATACATGGAACTGTAATACTAACAAGGTAAAATAACTACTTCTTGGCAAGGTGGACCTAGTTTTGTTTTCCCCCTACTCCATTTACTGTGGAAGAGAACACTTTCCAAATATAACAACTGGACTGACAATCAAAAGAATATGCAAAATACATATGCAAAATGACCAGAAAGAACTCTGAATATGGGAATACATACATAGAATCTAAAATCGAGCACTTCCCACTATGAAAAAATAAGACCGAAGGAAAAAAACATATTCCCCTTCACCCCTCGCAAAGTCATAATAAAAGTTAAAATTCAAGAAAATGTAAAAGCCAAAAACTTAACGTGGAAATTTTGAAGGCTTAGGAGAGTTCAATAAAAATTGCCAAAGCTTTCAACAGGCATGGAACCAGGAACAGCTTCCAAATTAATGAAAAATGACATTGCACTTACAACAAAAAAACCCCATCCCTAAGTAACTCACCTAAAAACTGGCAAAACATTGTCATTCAGTGAAATATAGTCTTTGCACTGTCGTATTAAGTATTGTAGAGATGTCATTTTAATAGAATAGCAGGTTAGATTTCAAGTTTAAAGATCACGTGTTGACCAGATTTTTACACTACGTAATCACTGCAGAGATCATCAAAAGCCAAAAATCACTCATTACCAACTTCCTAGATTCTAAGAAAGCATTTGTGATCACTTTGGAGTACCTAACAGATTTACGATATGCCAATGGAAATAATTAACATCATCAAGGCTTTATATCAATGTACAGAGGACAACTTTCAAATAAATATAGACTTATGTGAATGGTTTAGCCACAGTATTAAGTAGAATAAACTCTTTCACTTCTTCCATGTAGCATTATTTTTTTAACTTCTGAAGAGTAAGTGTAGATGTTTAAGTAAGTTTAATCTAACAACAAAATAGCTTTAAAAGCAAAACACTTGTTTATGGCTTTGTTCTTTTAAGAGTTCTGTCTAAAAAACAGCTTACTGGTCACATAGCAAAAGATTAAAACATTGCTATTCCTAAAAAAAGGGGGTTAATAAATAAACAAATTTAACAGGAAGACTGCAACTCATACTTCTAGCACTGTGTTACAAAGCCAAAGAATTCAAGAGATGATTCAGTTACCACACGGAGGAGGCCCTCTACCTGAGCACAGCCCCTGTAGATGACTCTGCCACTGGCATCTGATATCAGTGCAGGAGGGGGGCACGTCCTGCAACTTGGTACCTGTGTGGCACCGTGCACCCACTGGGGCTCAGTTTGTGCAGCTGTTTCAGTTGTAGCAGATGCAAAGCTGGGAGATGGCCACCATGGTTTTCTGATATTTCTGGCTGGGATCCAGTGCCCTCCTTCCACACCCTGCCTGCTCACTGTGCCTTTGAGAACTGCCTTGGCAAACTGCCGAGCCACACCCTTCTGATGAGCCATGCATCTGTTTGTCCAATCCTGTTCTCAGCACTTCGGTCACATGTGCTCCTTAGAAGACACTCAGTGCTGGGTCCAGTCCTGATCAATATCTTTATCAATGATCTGTATGAAGGGACTGAGTGTACCCTTCATAAGTTTGCGGATGACACTAAGCTGGGTGTTACTGTCAACCTGCTTAAGGGAAGGGAGGCTCTGCAGAGAGATCTGGACAAGCTGGATCGGTGGGCTGAGACCAACAGGATGAGGTTCAACAAGACTGAGTCCTGCGTTTGGGACACAACAACCCCATGCAGCGCTACAGACTTGGGGAAGAGTGACTGGAGAGCTGCCTGGCAGAGAAAGACCTGGGGGTGTTGGTTGACAGCGGCTGAATATGAGCCAGCAGTGGCCCAGGTGGCCAAGAGGGCCAATGGCCTCTTGGCATGTATCAGAAACAGCGTGGCCAACAGGAGTAGGAAGGTGATTGTGCCCCTGTGCTCAGCACTGGTGAGGCCGCAGCTTTGAGTGCTAGGTTCGGTTTTGTGCCCCTCACTACAAGAAGGACATTGAGGGGCTGGAGCGTGTCCAGAGAAGGGCAACAAGGCTGATGAGGGGGCTGGAGAACAAGTCCTATGAGGAGCAACTGAGCGAGTTGGGGTTGTTTAGCTTGGAGAAGAGGAGGCTGAGGGGAGACCTCATCACTGTCTACACCTGCCTGAAAGGAGGTTGTGACGGGGTGGGTGCTGGCCTCGTCTCTCAAGTGACAGCGATAAGACGAGAGGAAATGGTCACAAGTTGCACCAGGGGAGGTTCAGAATAGACCTTATGAAGAATTTCTTCACTGAAAGGGTGGTCAGGGATTGGAACAGGCTGCCCAGGGAGGTGGTGGAGTCGCCATTCCTGGAGGCATTTAAAAGACAGGTAGATGAGTTTCTTAGGGACGTGGTTTAGTAAAGGGACAGGTATGGTTGGACTTGAGGTTCAGAGAGGTCTTCTCCAACCAGATGATTCTATGATTCAATTCATTCACTAACACACCTGACAACTGGGATGCTCATTTTTGATATTAATTACTTTTTGGTAAGGCAGAAACTTCATGCACCAGCTCAAGCATATCTAATTATTTTCCTAATAACACATTTAAATGCACTCAAAGGGACATGCCCATTTCAACTTATGGAAGCAAAAATCACATTGTTTGCCAGTATAAGTGACATCTATCTCAATGAAATCAAAGGCCTCAATGAAATACGACCTGAAATTTCTGTTAAGATTTGACTGATGTTCAGCCACTGAATTACCCAGAAATGTGGGAACAGAAACTAATGGAGGAAATGCATGGGACAGGTGAAGACATGTAGAATGCCACCTGTGAGGTCTGGCTATTGGGCACCTGGAAAACACATGGAGACCAACGAGCAGGAACCTTCCACTGGAGAGCAACTGAAGCACAAGTAATGGAAGTTGACAACAGTCCATTTATACAGATGTCAGACCCTGCTCCTGCTCATTCAATTTGTGTAATTGAGGATGGGATTAAGTCACTGCAAACCCAAGTCTTCTGTGCATCTATAAACTGACTTTCAAAATTGCCAGACATCTAGGTGTCTAGCATGTCTGTGCCTACTGACAAGTTCACTTCTATTAACAGTCTTTCAGAGAGCTTGTAGAAGTAATTTACAAACTCCAGGCATGTATGCACCACAAACTACAAGCCATTACTTATCTACAATCTGAGAACACTAGCAGGTCAAATGCAAAATTCAAAGGTGGTTTGGTTTGGATTTTTTCTAATGGTATAATAGCATTAAAGAGAGAGGCTACCATTAATTAGCATTAAAAAGCGAGACTGCAATCAAAATAAAAAGAGAAAAGATGACTAAAATTTTATGAACAGAGAAACAAAGAGATACAAAGACAGAGATAGTAAGGTAAGTTACGGCAAAGAACTCGTTACAGTGTTCTTGAAAACAAACACAAGCGGCAAAGCCTGAGATTTAGTAGCGTATTCCCATTCAATAAACACTCTGTACTTTGTCCTTAGACCTCTGACTTTCAGAATTTACATTTAGATAGGGATTTTAAAATTGGCATTTTGTAAAATTTTTCTCAAATATCTGATCAGAACAGAATGGAGCATGTCTCACAGTAGCTCTTTCAGAGGACATTTACACTTTATCTCTGATATGTGATCATGAGTTTTCCCCATCACAACCACAGAAGCCAGAGCTGAAATAACATAGATATAGTTGAAGCTGAAGAATCCTAGTTTCTGGATTTCCCTCATTTACATTCTCATTTAATGAGAAAAACAGAAGGATTACATTTGAGTAAGTTGTTTGTGGTTATTTCCTTGTCATGTAGCAGGACCTGTGAATGAACATAGCAACAACATGTATAAGCAGCAATTTTTCCATGAAATATCAACTGGTCAAATCTGAGTGGATCTTCACAGGACACATTTCAAAAAGCATCTTATTAACCCATGATCACATTCTTGAAGGGGATAGGATTCTCTCAAAATCAAGTTAAATATGAAAAATATTAACTTTTGGCAAAACCAACTCATTTTAGCGTCAGAAATTTCAAAATCACTTTTTCCCCTTAATCATTCCAGAAGAACTCAAGTTAAGGACAATGCTTAGAAAATTCCAGTTGGAATAGCTGGAGTCCATCAAAACACATCATAGGTTCTAAAATTTCATATGGAAAGATGTTTCCATAATTTCACTTACAGTGTGGTGCAATATAGTTCAAATAACCAATAGATTTCTTTGATCCATGGAATTATAGGGGATAACCTTTCACTGGCAGTTTGAATAACAAATTTAAAAAGCCATTCAAGTTCCTTGATGTAATAATTATAACGCTGGGTACATTGCTGTATGACAGTCATGCTGCTTCTTCCTTTTCCTCCTGTGTTTCTCTCAATGATCAATGTCACTCTTGCTGACCTTTTCAAGTATGAGGTGGGCTGTGGGGTTCCAAGCTCTTTCTGTAGGATTAGTTCCAAATGGTGCTTTATCTAACATGAGCCAAGCGTCAAGGAAGACTGTGATAAAAATCTATGCAGTCTGAAGGAAGACAGAATTTTTTCAGATGTTGTATCTGTTTGCTTTTTGGATTTCCAGATGTTTAACAAAGACCATTTTTATGTTGAAAACATCCATAAAGAATCTCATGTGTAGCTCACTGCAGGTAAGTCTGATTCTCCAAAGTCCTGTATGTTCATTTTTAAGAAAAATTGCGTCTTCGCCTTTATGATGGAGAATCTGATTTTCTGTGAGTTTTCCAATTAGAAACCACAAGGAAACTGCTAGAGCCCTGGGAATTCTAAGCTGGCGTAGAATTTAAAAATGTCCGTGATTTGAAAAACATGTTGGAATGTTAATCTATACAGCCAAATTTCCAAGCCAGCCTTAAATCAGCCTCTAAACTTGAGAACAAAGCTTTACTATATACTTGAAGCATTTGGGGCCAATTTACATATACAAGCTCAAATGGGAATACACGTGTACTTAAATAAACAAATTAGACATAATTATGATATCTATAAACTGGTGTCTATGCCTGAAAGTGACTTCTGTATTCTCCCTCTGCACTGCAGTCATCATTCATGGCTGCATGTTCACTGTACCCATTGTTTCAGAAGTTTTGGCCCGTTATTGTAAATTCAAGACTCAGTATTGGCAAATGGGTCAAATTCTGTAGTTCTTACTTATTTATTAGACCATAAAAACTTACTAAGGTGGGCCTAAGAATTGCACAATTAAGCTGAAAATAGTTGGTCTACATTATATTTTCTCAAGCTTTAGAAAAATACATGCTAATTTCCATTCAAGTCCCTAACCTTAGATTTCTGTTCCAGACTATTTCTAATAGTCAAAACAAAAAGCTCCACAGAGAAAGATCTGTTACAAAGATTTCTACAGTTTAATTTAAAGACTTAACAAAAAAAAAAAATAAAATAGGAATGTTACAATGCATTTCACATAAAAGCCAAAATTCAGCAAATCTCAAAATGGCTGTTTATCTGTTTCTCACAGAAAACATGCCATCCCTATTTGCAATACTTGGATGGAAGTAGTGGTAAAAATATAACAAAACTTCCAATTTTAAAACAAATTTTATGAAGTGTCTAAGTATTAGTATTCCATACAAAACCAACGTTAATTACAAAAAATTTGAGATTTCTTCTGTTCAAATGATATTATCATAAGTGAAAGTTTGATTTTCCTGTTGATCTGATTTGCAGTCTGAATGATTAGGCTATTTTTCCAAAGCAGGATCTAACAGGCAGTTAACTGCTTCTTCCACGGCAACTAACTTTAGATGCAAATTCTGATGATTTCTGCAATGTCAAATAGGAGGGCTATGAAGGAAAAATCTCTATGTCAAGTTCACTGAAAAGAGCAAGGCCAGTTCACACAGAGATTAAATGTGCTCCAGCCAGCTGAGTGAACAAACCCTGCTTTCCTAAGGACAAGCAGTATCAGTGTCAGAACGATCTGGAGAGACATGATGTCCCTGTGAACCTTCCAGGACTGCGCAGCTCTGCCCCCAGCACAGGGCATATCTCCAAGCGCATCTGAAGGCTTACAAGAAGTTCTTCATTGTATTCACCTGGAAGGCGTCAAGCAGACAACCACGGAATATCCTAACTTTCTTCAGAAATCTGCTTTTATGGTCTAGTGAGAAACAGAACTCAAACCTACCATGCAATCATCCTGCAAACAGAAAAGACTTTGTTGTAAGAATTATTGCTGAGGCATATAGGATTTGTGCACATGACTTGTTGCAGGCAAATCTCACAGTATCTGCAAGAACCTGGTAGCAATCCAGTCGAACATGAGCTCAGCAAGCTATTGACATGTCTGAGAAAGGTACAAGGAATTCTCTAGCAAACAGCTTTACAGTCTTGTGGAAATGATTCCTTCCAGATGGATTAGCACTTATGAGTCATTTCACAAGATTATTCTTTTCCTCTAATATCCACATCAGTCTGACACTATAAAGTAATATACAAAAAACGACAATGCACTTTTTTTTTCTTCCAAGTAACAGGGGGCTGTATCTATACTGTATATGTTTAGAAATTGGCTCCACAAGCTTTTAATGCAAAACAAAAATCTCCGGAAAGTACAAGTGTGCAGACAAGCAAATTGCTGCCCAGACCACAAAGAATCTGTTCATAGTCTAACCACATTCATGCAATTCTTGACTAGAGCCAGATTTATAACTTGCAGAGAGCACCTGAACATGGTTCTGCTATAGATGAGGACTCTCTACACTTGGGCAGACAGGATCAAGACACAAAGCTTCCTACATTTGCTGGGAATCCATCCCATCACAGCACACAGATAAACTTGAGAAACTGAAGTCTACAGTAAAATAAAGTCATCACATTGATTAGATCAGACTTTCAGCTTGGCTATCCAGGGTGTAAAAAGAGCAAAATTCACATGATTCAAAGGAAGACACTTCAAAGCAGACAAAAAATAGAAGAGAACGTCTAGGGAGAAAATTTAGTCTTAGCCCTTTCTATTTGAACTTGAATTACACCTTCAGGCATAAAAAAAATGTATACCCATTCGAAATTTAAAAAACACTGAAGCAATTATCTCTATTGCACCTATGGATGTTCTCATAGCAATCGCACGTATCTGATTTTGGTTAGGAATCTGTTAATCTTATTCTTAACTTGATGCAGTAAATTCAAAAAGTATTATTGTATTTCCAAAAGAGGAAACAAAAGGAAATTACAAATTTACTGGTTTTCATTGCACATTCATTTGCTGAGAAGATTTCTTGAGGGCAAGACCTTTTCTACTTGAAGAAGAAAGATAATTTTATCTGGTTTAGCATATTACTTGCATTTTAATATTCTGAATAATTTTGATGCACAGCTAATTTTTGATAATTCCAGTAAGGGAAGCTCAAAGAGCTTCAGTGTTGATTTATAAACTATAATACATAACTCAAAGAATTTTTTACTAGCCTCTGCATTTTTAAAAGCCCTTCAAAAATACTATAGTCTCCACTACATTATTCAGGTTGAATTAGATCTTAAATCAGCTACTGAGTCTCAGAATTATGACAAGCACAGCCTACCTCCTGTCCAACAGCCAAGCTAGCTGCCTTGGGAAATTATTAAATATTTTCCTAGTTCTCCTCCTCAATTGATATTTCATCAGTTCAGGTGAAAATATACTAACATGACCTATTGTACTTTCTAGTTTGTCAGATGTGTATGGTTTTCTGTAAACAAAAACAACAATTTAACCTTACAGTGTCTTTGCAAGTGTCTCACCTTGTCCAAGATGTGAACAGATCTTCCCAGATTACTTGCAAGTGAGGGTTACAGTAGCATACTCATTTGTCATTTAACCTATGTGATAATACATCCATATGAAGATATAAAAGTTTTTATTAAAACAAATTTCCTCATTTCTAAATTGCTGCCAGACACCTTGCTCTCCTTGACGACGTGTGCCTCGGACACTTAGAGGCATCTGCTACTTCTCATGAACCTCTATTTCTCCATTCACATAATTCCCTTTATGCAAAGGAACGACTGAAAAGACAGAACAAGCATTAACATATGATTTGTTCTTATAAATTGTTAGAGCAATCCCAGAGCTGTTACTCAATCCCAGCTCTAAGTGGCTCAAGAGATAAGCCAAATTTTAAACCACTAGTCCAAATTCTCTACTTTAGGAGGACCAGGTTTACTGCATTTGCTTGTGGCCCCGTGGCAGAGGAGACAAAGCTCTTTGAAGTAGTAGTTTCACAAGCAAAGGTCTGTCTCCTACCCAAATTTAGACAACCTTGAGTTTCCATGTTTCTTGTAAATGAGCAGAGTCAAATATCAGTTTCTTTTCATAACAGGAACTCCTGAATACTAATCACACCTCACCAAATGGGGCAGCGGCACTCAAAGTACTTTATAATTTTCACAAATCAAGCCACTATTGTACAGTGAACAATGTTCCCAGATTACCAATAGAGAAAACAAAAGCTCAGAGATGTATTCTCCCCAGAGCACACAATAAGCTTACAGCTGAGATGTAAAATTAATTTGGCCTCCAGTTTACCATCTTGTTCTTTTGTCACTAGCTCCTTCTTTCAATGGTGACAAAATTCAAGTCAATTCCCTGGCTTTTCAATCCTTTAGTTTACAGAACTGAGTTTTCAGTTGTGAAACTGATGAATTGTTTTGCTTCTGAGATTCAATTTTGATATTGGAACTTAATTAATGGCAAAAACCTTCTGCCCCGAATCTCGGTTTAGATCTCTGAACTGTAACTCTCAAAACGCATAACGTGACTCCTGAACTGGTCTCACTACGCCAAACTACTCACCTTATGCAAACCTGCATGACCCTGAGGAGTCAATGTCACAGTGATCTACACCCACCAAGTATCAGATTTGCTAAGTATATTTCCCAGGAGTAAGTAAAAGCTTTGGATACGGAACAACTGCAAAATATACTTCAGATATGAGAAATATGGGTAAGATATTTAGGAAGAAGTTCTTTACTGAGAGGGTGATTGGCCATTGGAATGCGCTGCCTGGGGAGGTGGTGGAGTTACCGTCCCTGGAGGTGTTTAAGGAAAGATTGGATGAGGGTCTTAGTGACATGGTGTAGTTAACAAGTAGGAGTAGGTGTTGGGCCATAGGTTGGACTCAATCTCAAAGGTGTTTTCCAACCTTATGATACTGTGATATGGACAGAATTTCTTAATGTTAGGAAATGCATGAATGCGTGTGTGCATAAATTACTGTTTTCATAGACAGTTTCAATGGAAGTGCTTGTGCACATTCAAGAACAAAATTTACTCGCTGCTTTCTACACAACAGCTTTATTTCAGTGCACATCCAGTTTAATCTTAATAAATCAGGTTCCATTGGGAGAATAAAATTAAATCCATATTTGAACCAAACATTCTAGGACTTAAGAAATATTTGCATCTGGATTTATTTTGTAATTACTTCTATTTCTTGTAAAGGCCAAATCAAGTCTAGAACCTTATTTCCTGAAATTGAATTTTAGATTTTAAATTCATTATCCAAAAGGATTTCTAAGAGAGAATTTAAGTTGAGATTTACCTGATTAACCTCCAATAAGCAAGAGAAAAAGGATGATTCAGACCCGTTTTCATTCATTTGCCAGAAAAATATTGTTTTCAGTGCAATGTTCATATATATACAGGCAGCTTCAAAGATGGTGGGCAGACTATTACACCCTGTCTATTAAAATGGGGATAACTATTAACACAATTAGTTTATGTTTATTTTAAAATCTTAATTAATGGGCTTACTAAACTAAGCCCAAGCAACTGTGGGCTCTGCGCATACTCCACATGCCTTGATGCTCTGAATTTGTTTGTACAGCTGTGAAATTCTCATATTAACTATCTGTCAGGAAAAGTAAAATACTGCCAAGCGAGCATGGAGACGAAATCCAAGCCAATGGGAGAAAATTACAAAATGGCATCCTGTGACATGAATCACTTTTAAGGAATAACTCTTACTCTAATAATAAGTCTATAGTTTCTAGACATTAGCAGCAGCAGCACAGGCAGTTCCAACAACTTACTACCATGCAATTCTCAGGCATTTATTAAGATTGGTATCAGTCATCTCCTGTAAATGACTGGATTTATTTATGACTGTAAAATCTCCAAAGAGGGGAAAAAAATTACTTCTTTAAAAATATAGCATACAGCCTCACCAGTAATACTGCCTTCCATGTTAAAAATTTCCATTTTCATTTAAAACAGTCTGAAGCAAAGAATCAAATACAACCTCAAAATTTTCAGACTCTTCAGATTTTGAAGCTGAAAACAATGTTCAGCTGCTTAACAATGAAGACCACTGTCTTTTGGGATTTGTAACGGAACATAACACCTAATAACCTTTGAAATGAACACCTATTAAAATGTTTCAACATTAGAAACTGAAATGCTTCTAATAACTTATTACCAAATGATTAACAAATCAAACGCCAGGGTTAGGGAGACAGACTTGTGGAGGGTGCACTCAGAATACCTATTATGACATCCAAAAGAGCCTGTTATGGTATTTAAGCTCAGAAGGGCAATAAGCAGAGACTCTAATTCGCACAAAGAGGCTGCCAAACTCCAGTGCTCTCAATCACACATTATTTTCCTGGATAATGAATACCAAAGCCGAATGTGACTCAGACACTATTTTGAGCTGTAGAGATTCAGTCCTAAAGAAGAATCTCTATATAGAACAAAAGATACATATTTAAGTTAAAATAATGTCTTTGAAATTTGACCGTTGTGAAAAGATAGATTTGTCCATGTCCACCTGAACAAACAGCAAGGTGTTCAGCCTCAAGATGCAATAATGCACACAATATAAGAGTGACACTACTAGGTCAGTCAAAGGTTTATCCAGAATGGCTCTAAACCATCTAGGGAAGACTAAGACCATAGCAAACATGTTATACTTATTACTTTCTCAAGCTCCAATAATTTTCAGCTATGGGGACGTAGCCTTCTACATGGGGTTTCTCTGTATTCAGCCTTCCAAGAGATCTCTCTTTCATTACCTTATTCAGCATTTTCTTGAACCCACATAAACTTCAACATTCATTGGCAAGAAATTTCCAACTGGTTCATAAACAAGCATCCTCTTGTTTGTTTGTCTTCTACTCACTTCATCTGATGTCCCAAAGTTTTTGTATAGAAAAGACTGAACCTCTACCACACCAGTCCTGATTTTGCAGGTACTATCATATGCCCCCATACTGCCTCGTTCCACACTGAATAATCCTAACTTCTCAGTCACTCAAAAAGCTACACCATTGATCTCCTTCACTCAGAGTTACTCTTTCATTTCTTTCCCCTGTCTCTTAAGAAAATAAGACTTTACTTTTGCATTGTGTACCTTCTAATCTCTTTTTCAGTTTCTTGAACTATATTCCCAAGTAGTTTCCTAGCTGTTTTGAAAATGTCCCCAGCATCCACACATGACAAAAAAAGGAAGGGTTTATACTAAAAAAACCCAAACCAAAACAACAACAACAAAAAAAACCCAGATAATTTGAGGCACATTTTTTTCCTGGTTTATGCTTTCATGATTTATTCCAGACTCAAAAAAGCTGACGCTGATCTAGAGAGTCCTTGAAGAAAGTTCAGTTCTCTTCCCTAGTAAGAAAGGGAATGATATACCTCTATTAAGAAACAAACTGCAAAACTGACAGCAACTAGAAAATTATTGCTTCTGGTTTAACTGTTTATGCAATAGGATTTAATCTCTGCTATTCTGCAGAGTATTGCAATATGAATTTATGGAATTATGGCAAACAACTGATGAGTCAGGTCATGCAATATGAGTTTTTAATGTCTGAAATGTGTTGCCAAACTGACCAGACAGTCTCAAAGAACTGCGAAGCGAATTCATAGTAAGTAGTACATATCAAGCAGAACAGGATATATCATTTTCCTCTAAGACAAAACTAAAATCAAACTCTTTTATAGAGTTTTGTCATCTAGGAATCAACTCCCATGTAAAGATAAACTTCACTTATGAAAACAAAACAAATCTTAAAGCTTGCTGAGGAACTTCATAAGATTCTCTCCTGGCCATTCTCTTATTGCCTTATTCTGTCTTCCTTACTCAGCTGCAACCTGGTGCTGCCTGCAAGCTGCTCTTTCTGAGAGACACTCATTTCAGATAAGCCTCTTCTATCTAAAAAAATTATAAGTTACATATAAGGATAGAAAAAATACGTTATCTGTTTTGACAGAGGCTGGACTCTATATAAAGTCAGCAGCTTCTTCCAGCTGCCAGTGAAGTCACCAGGGCATTTGGGTGAAAGATCGTAATGTTTCTGCTTTCCTGTGCACACAGAAATGGCCAAATGACTTCAAAATTCCACATATATTATTAACAGTATAATGATGATTCAGGGAAGGACTGTGGAATTCTTACTATGCTAAATTTCATATGGTATGGTCTTATAAATTTCCTTGGCACCGAAAGTCAGATTTTCCAATGTGTAGACTAGTCTTCTTGCTTAGGACCACTACACAGGGAATTACGCTCTGAAAGGGTAAATAGCTCCCTAATAGCCTGCAATGGCACAAATCCATTACTTTGTCATTTCTTTTAATTCTAACTATACCAAGAATTAAATAATATACATTGAGAAAACAGCAGTGGAGCAGTATTTTTTCCCTTTAATTACATTGCCTGTTACACCAGTTTGCCAAATAGAAGAACAACAAATCCAAGTAATTAAAACTCATGCAATTAAAAATGTCTAACTGGCTTCTAAAGCAACAGGTTCAAAAAAAAAAGCATATTTTGTAACTGAAGTAAGTTAGGCAAGATTCTCAGCTCAGGAAGTTAATACAAGTAAAGACACCTACTCCTTTTTCAGCAGTAAAAACACAAGTACCAAATATCGCTACGTTTCTGAGTTACCTCTCCAAATGGTGGCTCTCTACAAATAAACCACCATAAGACAAAAGTCTGATGATATAAAAAAATCCCCCAAACTCCAAAACTCCCAAAAGCAGTAGTTCAACAACTAAGAGAACCGTAGAATGGTTTGGGTTGGAAGGGACCTGTAAAGATCATCCAGTTCCAACCATCCTTCCATGGGCAGGGACACCTCTCACTGGGTCAGGTTGCTCAAAGTCGCAATGAACCTGTTCTTGAATGCTTCCAGGGATGGGGCATCCATGACTTCTCTGGGCAACCTGTGCCAGTGCCTCAACACCCCCACAGTAAAGAATTTCTTCCTTAAATCTAATCTAAATCTACCTTCATAGACATGACTTTCTGAGATGTCAATCCATAAAAAAAAAAATCACTTTGATTTAATTGATTTTCTAGTATGCCAGCTGGCAAGATATGAAAAGGGAATTTTAGAACTCTGTAGCCAAGTTTATCTTTTGGGTGTTCACTGAAGCTTTTAGTAGTTTTCAACAATAGCAGTACCTTTGTTTATTTTGTTTATCAGGGGGAAAAAACAAAACAACTAACCCTTCTTTCTGCCTAGCTAGTTGCTAGGCTTAACCAAAAAGACTGTGATAAGTGTCTTCTGAACTTGGGATCTACCATAACACTTAGGTGACTGTATTATAAAAAGGAACTCAAAAGTCATCCAGTACATCTACTAACCAAACCCTGATTACAATTTGAAGCATGAAACATAAGTTCCAGATGTCTTTTCCTCCTTTGAGAAGGAAGGTTTCCTTTCTTTTCTACTTCTTATCTTTCACCCCAGCTATCTCTTCCTTTTTCCTTAAGGAAAAAAAAAAAAAACCAAACCAAGCAAACAATGCCCTCCCCCATGCACCCCAACCCACCAAAGGTTAAAAATAATTAAATAAAGCTTGCCTTAGTCCAGACATTCTCTTCTGCAACAACAATTACGAACTTGGAACCAAGAAAAACAACTTACACAGCTGCAACTGACACAAGGCTGTCAGTTCTCAGAACTGCTGATAAAATTTATGCTGTGCCCTAATTTCTGCTACAGACTAGTTATAAGAACATCAAGAATAGAAGACATATTTTGTAATTTCTGCTCCTGAGCTCTTTTTTTACCTGCTCTGCATTTGCCCGTTTTAGCTTTCAAGGAAGATGTATCTGATTTCAATAAGAAAAATAAAACCAGTTTCACAGTAAATGAAACCATTTCATTCAATTTCTCCCAGAAAGAAACTTGCTGCACTCTTCAGTTTCTCCAAATAAGAGTGTCCTAAGAAAATCATTAAATTAAAGGGAGGCTGTGGTCAAACAGGATCTTAACCTGATCTCTGCAAAGCCCTTCACTATCTTCTGAAAGGTCATATTTTCCACATCCCTGCAAGTCTTTATTGAATCACTTCCAGTACACCAACAGGACCTTTTAACTCAAGGCACTGAAACTAACTATAGAATTTTATTATTGGCCTCCCTAGAGATGTTTATGGAGGAAAAGGCATCTCTCACAGCTACTTAATATTCCCCTTGCAAATAAATACAAAGATCACATTTTCTTTATTAGGTACCACATCACTACTACATCTTGTCATATGTCTTATCCTTCACATGTTGCAAGTCATTTTTTGAGTAACTTCCTCTCATAGTTACTTTAATAAACACCCAAGAATTCTCCCAATTTACACTGTAACTTTTCTACATGGAGCAAAATGCCTCCCTGCCCATTTGCAGAGTCTTCATAAAAAAAATCTTTTACCTGCATAAAAAAAGTTTGGTACCAAAACAATCAGATACCTGATAATACATACTAGAACATTGACTGACACTTACTTTGCCAGGCTTGTTTGCATCAAAGCTGTTTTCTTTAAATTTCTCCTGCAGCGTCTCAGCTAACCGACAAAGCAAGGCACCATTATCCAATTTCTCCATAAAGGTTTCTGCTGTTATTTCTCTACCTGAACAGCAAACAGAAAGTTAACATCGCAGAAAGTGTGCAACAGTATAGACTGCATTTGTGTACAAAGAGAAATAAATAGAAATCTTTACAAAATCTGAAATGCATTTTAACTGTAAAACTTCCATTAATTTGTGTATTTAGTGAATAATCCCACTACTACTTTACCTGTAGACATATAGGAAATTATTAAAAAACAACATGCTTTCTTTGGGAAGGCATGTAGTGTTTCAAAAATAATTATAATGTATCAGACTCCCTGTATCTCATTTTAGTAATGACATTCCCATGCTTTTACCATAACATTTTAAAAGACAGTACAGTAGCTAAGTGTTTCCCACCCGTGTGTGCAGGTAGCTATAGCGTAAGCGTTGCTAACACTAGTGCAGCGTACTTCGTAACAGAAGTAGAAAACCATGTCAGGAAGAAAAGGACTGTATTTTTTAAGAAAAGACTAAGACTGTATCCTGCAAGAAGTTGACAAAATACTACAGTGATTGCAATGCTCCTTTGAAAGAGTTTTTCAGAAGTGAGGTACATTAGAAAAGAGGGAGAGAGTAAAATTCCATGTTACGCATCTATGTGCCACAGAGATTAATATTTTTACCTAAAGAACAAAGCAAAAATACTCTGAGATTTCAAAATATATCAATTATTAACATGCTAGATAATACTGTACTTCAGATGCCATAGATTATATTCCCTGGCTACAGCAGAACAGACAACCTTCCATTACACCATAAATACATCCTTCTGACAGAAAGGATCACAGGAGTCCCGTGACAAGATGTGCATTCTGACCAGGCTGGACAGGCCACATGAGAAGGGAATCATTAACTGCCCTAAACAAAACTTTCAGCATCTTAACATCATGTCCAGGTAAAAATATTCCTATTTCTTAATAAAGGTTTTCCATTTTCACATTTCTACTGGAAAATTTGCCTTCTCTTTGGATACTTTTTTGACCAGTAGCTATATTTTTTGCCTTCTTAACTTCTACTAATATCAAGAGAGCATCAAGGATGAATTCTTGCTCTCCCTATTAAGACAGAATTTATTTTTTTTTTATATATCTTTACATATGGCATTTGGGAACAGGAATAACACTGTCATTCTTCACAGGCTGTTACACAGCAAACATCAGTAACAAAGTCTACCCCACCAAGAAAATAAAACAAACAAAAACCTGAAGTGAGAGTGGTTCCTTCTTCCATCCAGATCCACTCCTGCTATGGAGTTTGCCAGCAGCATAATAGGTAGAATTCTGCCCAATGCTGGTTGCGTTTTTTTGCCACAGATTTGATCAACAAGCAAGTGCACAATTAAACCAGGTTGGGGTTTTTTTTATTATTATTTTCTAGTTAGTTTGGAGAAATTTTCCATGAGATGTCTTGAAACCAAAACATTAATCTATTTATAACAGATTTGCAACATTTCTTTTGTAAAAAAAAAACCCTAGGGAAAGTAGACTTACAGAAGTAAAGCTTTCCTAAACATTTTCATTTAGAAGAGAGGAGAAAGCTAACACTCAAAAGTAACACAAATTAAATAGATGATAAAAAAATTAATACTTGTACTGCAATATATTGCTGGTACACTGTAATCCGATAGTCGATGGCACTTGCAACACTGCAGACAGCAGTATTATAAAGCAATATGATTACAAAAGTGCTAAAGAAAAGGTAATTTCTCTAGGCTCTTGCCTGAAAACTGTTATATACATCAGCATCCTTCACAAAAAAAATGTGACTCCTTTCAGTTTGGTCACTTTAAATCAAAGACCTACATAAAGAACTCTGATCATCTTCAGATACAACAGCAGAGATATTTTTTGTTAAAATTAAACTTGTTTTTTCTAACATATTTCTACTTCAGAAATATTTATTTAATGTGAAGGGGGTTCTTCCCTTTCTATTCCCCCTTAATTCTCTCTGCCATATAGCCCACTTTATAGCTCCTGAATACCTAAATGACTTCTCCAGGCAAAAGAGCAGTAGCAGCTACATTCACTGGTAGCTTGTGCGTAACTGATGATATTTTAGCAGGGCCTCCAGATCAGCTGAAGCCAGAACTGAAACTATGATAGCCCACAGATACAAAATATTGAACATCTTAGCACCTCAAAAGTCCTCATCACCATTCTACTTCACATGTTTTCCCACTTGCCCCATCAGCATTTTTGGCAAGAGGTATACAGTCATTATAAAGTTAAATTTGAAAAATTACTATGTTACAGAAATTGCTTTATTTTTATTATTTCAAATATTTTTAATCTACTCAAGATTTTTATTTTGTTTTGGAAAGTATAATTTTTCACACAAATAAAAGAAAAATCACATTCTACGTATCTATCCCGTCCTATGACTTAAAAGATTTTTTTCATGTTTGTCTAAAGAGAATATACCTCTAAATAAGTTTTAGGTATTTAATGCTTGCCCAGTAAAATAATAAATCTCTATCTTCTGCTATTTAACAATACATTCATATTATTTTAAATGCTGAACTGCATTAGCAATTTGGTCACTGCATATTGTACACTAAGCTAGAGTATTTTAGTTCTTTTCCCTTTTATGAAAGCTGAAAGAATGAGTTTTGCATTGAACATCTGTATCCAATGAAAAATATATTAGGTGTCAGCTTTCAATTCACTATACTTTATGGCTCCAAAAGGTGGCATTTCTTTGCTAAAACAGACACTCTGACATATTTAGCAGTTGAAATGTATTGATTCAAATGAGAGTAATGTTCATAGCCCGAGGAAAAAAATGGCTCTGTATACTTGTATGGAAAAAACATTAAACTCCATTAAAAATGTATAACTCCCTCTATAATTACAAGAAAGCAGTCGCAATGTTTTTACAGAATGGTAATAACATTAAATATAATAAAAAAACAACAGTAAAAGTAGGAAAAAAAAAAAAACAACAAAACCCTAAACCCCAGGAATACGAAGGCTTTCTCAAACCTCACAAGCATTGCTTACTCTCCCCTTTACAACAATCACCCAATGCCCTTTAAAAAGACAAACCATTTGACCTGAACACCTATCACTTGGAAACTGTGGGCAGCTATCTATAAAGTCACCTGGTCGCAGGCGTCCTAATGCAACCACACTGGGAAGTCTGTGAAAGAACAACTAAGCCCATGCCCAGGGTATGGGCTCAAGAGGCGAAAGCTAAAACATTCCCTGTGGTCTGTCTCAGACAAACAGAGCCTTCAGAAGGCCATGGCAGGACTCAAAGGCTAAAAGCACCAAAGTCTGTTTGGTTCCTCTATTATTGCACTAAGTTCTTCAACATTTAGTTTAATGACTACAATGCAAGACAATCACTCCAGTCTCACAACTTGTATGCTTCAGTGGTAACACAGAACTACTAGTTTACAAATATTAAATTAGTGCAAAAATAATTGCCATCTTTGTAATGCAAACTGTGATGCTTATTTTAGATTAAACTTTTATTTAATTGTGTTCATGTAGCATACCATTTTAAAGCATGACATTCACTCTATTTACTCATGCTAATGGGTTTGTTTTCTTTTTTATATTACGTTGTCAAATTAAAGATGGAGAAAAAAAAAACAAATTTGAGCAATTTGTTTGTATGAGTTCCAGTGGGGATGTAAAGCAGTGGAAACTGCTACAATATCAACCAAGCATTTGTCCAGGGGGACCATCAACAAATGTACAGCTTGACATTGGTTCCAGAGATTTCACATTGGAAACGAGAGCCTTGAAGATGAGGAGGATCATGGATGTCCTTCTGCAATACGCAAAGACCAATTCAGGGCCAGTATTGAAGTGGATACACACAAAACAACTCAAGAGGTTGCAGAACTAAGCGTCGACCATTCAACAGTTGTTCGACATTTGCACCAAACTGGAAAAATCAAAAAAAGCTCAACAAATAGGTGCCTCACGAGCTGAGTGGAAATCAAAACAATTGCCATTGCAAAGTCTGCTCTGAACTTATTTCGTGCAACAGAACCAATCAATTTCTTGATTGCATGGTGACATGTGACAAAAAAATGGATTCTGTATGACAACTGACAGCATTCTGCACAGTGGTTGGACTGAGGTGAAGCAGCAAAACACTTCCCCAAAATGAAGCCGCATCAAGAGGCAGCTATGGTCACTGGTGGTCTGCAAGTGGCATCGTTCCCTACAACTTCTTGAATCCTGCCAAAATCATCACAGCAGAGAAGTATTGCCAGCAAATTAACAAAATCCACCAACAGCTTAACAGTTTCCATCCAACACTGGTCAATTGAAAAAGATCAATTATTCTCTGTGACAACACCCAACTGCATGTCTCAAATGACTTTACAGAAGCTGGACCATCTAGGCTACAAAACTTTGCCTCGCTCAGCTTACTCATCAGACCTCTCTCCCACCTATTACCACGTTTTGAAGTATTTAGACAACTTTCTTCAAGAGAAGGCTTTCCACAAGCAAGCAGCAGCTCAAAATGCCATCGAAGAATTCATCAGTTCCAGGACTCCAGAATTCTAAGCTACCAGAACAGACAGACTTGTTTCTTGTTGGAAAAAAGGCACATATTCTAATGGTTCTCATTTTGATTAATAAATTTTATTCTAAGCTGAGATATTCTACTTTAAAACTGATGGTTAAAAATTATTTTTGCACCAACCAAACAGAAACATTTCACTCAGATCAAACTCTAGAACACTACAGAAGGATGAGCCTCTACTGAGGCACTCGTGGAACAACTCCTGCCATTCTCAAATTGTGTGGCATTTAAAACCAAGATAACAAACCACAATAAAAATAAACCAAACAAAGGCAAAAGATTTTACGCAGATGCAAACCCAGTTCTTTTCTGACAAGGTTACTCTGTTTCCTACAATAGCTGACAGCAATATAAATACTTTCGATAGCACTGAGACATTATCACTTACTTGAAATGGGACATACAAACAATTTCAAAGGCATGTTGATTATAAAGAAAATTATAAAGCCTCTCAATTAAATAATAAGCTGCATCAGTGGCAGAAGAATCATTAGAAGTAACAGTATCGTAAATGTCTTAATACTCAGGTATTTAAAACCTACATTTCTCACTGGCTTGAGTTGAACATGCTGATTGTTGAAAGGGAAGGTACTGCTATGGAATTATCTTAAAAAGCAAGATGAGAAAGAACATCAAGTTGACGCAGGTTTTGCTTTAATTCAGAATCTATGAAATACAATTTTCTTGCCGGTAACTTCTTACCATTTGTCCCCCAAACTTTACACCTCCATCAACACACCTTTAAATTCCATTTCTGATCTTCAACTCAATGTCTTTCCTAACACCCTTACCTCTCTGTTCCTTTTCTCCAGACCTACTTTACTTTTGCACCCAAGGAACCTCTACATGCCTCATGCAAAATTCAATGTTTACACGCTCAGTTCCTCTTCATCTTGCATTCTTGTGAAGCACAGAAATCTGTGTTTGGACAAGGCCTCAGCACTGCAACCTCGCAGCCTTGACATGTGCCCAGGGCACATCTTATCGATCTACTCATGGTCCCATGTGCTAAACAAAGCTGGATGGAAAAGCAGCAATTACCTTCTGCAGCTGGTAAATGTGCTTCAGGAATGGAAAAAAAGATCAGAGCTCTACACAGTAGCCAGAGGGCAAAGAGAAAAGCCCATCCCTCTCTATTTGTCCTAAACTACAGATTGGTGAAGAGGCCCACTCCTCCTGATGTCAGCCCTTTTGCCTCTGCAGACACACAAGAGAAAACCAGACACTACTGGAGAACACAGCAGACAAGCAAGCCAAATTTGCTTTCCAATTGCTGTTTTGCCTCTGATAGAAGATTGCTACAGCCCAACTGTGCTAATTCCCATGTGAAGCTTGTTCAAGGTGACAGGTTGTCAGCACGCACAAAAGCATTCTACTAAAATAAGTATATGCATAATCGACTAAATTTGGAGCATGTCAGCAGTGAAAGCATTGTTGAGTGTTTCATTGTCTCTATACAAATAAAAACAAAGCTAAGAGATGATAATGATTCGCAAGACAGTTGGTTCAACACGTCTCCTTAACTTTATCAACAAGGATCTTTCAACTGAGCCACAAAAGAGCTCAGCAGAGGGAAGTGAAGGTAAGAGATACAACAACCATAGCTCCAATCTTCCTCTCCAACACACAAACCACCATCCACACAATCCTGATGTGTCCCACTTTGAGAATGATATAGCATACAATACTGTATGAGTTAATCTTATCCGACACATCGATTTCATCTGTGATGTCCTTTTTCCAGCCCCCAAAATAGAGGCAGTCAAAATCTATTCAGCAATAGAGCTGTAATGATGAATTGCCCTCTTGGAAACTCTGAGTTTCTCTGACATGGTTCCAAAAATAATTAGCAAAATGCATACAAAACTACCAGTGATTACAACACCCCCCTCGCCCAATAACATCCACCTTAAATTAGAATAAAATGCCCAAAGTCTCAGGGTTAAAAATCCTTACAGCATTATTTTCCAGCTGCACCATGTATCTCAGTCTTCAAGTTTATGACTCAGGTAAGGTAAAATTTTAGGTATGCCTAATTTCCATATAATATCAAACCTCTTTGTTCTTATTATAAAATTCAATATCCTTCTAATATTCTCCAGTTAGCAGTTTTGAACCTATGCCAGGTTTTGGTGCTTTATAACTGCCACCATTTTAACTTCCGGTACCACCGTGTAGGACATATTTGCCTCTCCACAAAAATTTCCAAAAGCACCGTCAGTTGAACAAACTATGTCAAAGGAGGTAAAGCCCTATTCTTGCCTAAAATACTTCCCGTTTTTTTAAAAAAAATCTACATTTATTTGAAAAGATTAGATGTCCTTGTTGAGTCATAGTACAAATGAAAGTACAAAATGTAGATGAAAAGAAACATGAACCAACATAGCAAAAATTAATTGAAATGCATATTAATTTTCTTTATAAATAGAGAAATCCTATTGCATTTGAACTGGCATAAAGACACCTACAATGAGGCCACACAAGTTATAGCACAGAGCAAACTAGGATGTGGATAAACAGGATGTTATCTGCTCTGTGTTATCTGCGTATCCATGCACATGAAAATCTACTGACTGTTAATGCAAAGTACATTATTTCTCCCATGGAGGAAAAAATACCCACAACAAAATAAACAAGTTGGCCTTGCATATCCTTTTATCCTTTAGGATGCTGAAAAGCAAAAGAGTACAAACAATTTTTTACAAGATAACAGCATGCTATAAATTCATACCTATTTTATCTCACAGCAATATGCTCAAGTTTCCCTCCTCTAATTAAAGTTCACCTAACTTATACAGTAATTAAACCAAATTTGAATTCTGAGTTAATATATTTATATGATTATTAATTACTTTAATTCAGTTACACTTAATTTATTTTGAATAAGAATTTTAACTTAATTGAATTATTAATTTGAATAACAATGTCTACACAGGAATTCAAAGCTATTTAACAAATCACCATAATTTCCGTTCTTCAGGACAAACTATGAAAAGAGCTTGGTGTGAGAAGGTGTAGGGGAATGCATTAAGCAAATGAGCTGTGTATGCTGCTTAATTAAAAGAAGGTTGTGCCTATTTAGTTCTACAGTGCAGAATTTGATGTTCATATGAAAAATCAGATTTTTAATTATAGTTGGCATTTCAGAGCCTCCTGCTGGTTGCTACTTTCTTGCTAAAAAAGTGACCTCATTCCTATACTTGTCACTGTGAGAACTCTGTTATGAACTGCAAACAAGCTTCTATTTGTTTTGGAGGGCCTCACTAAAACTTCATTGTTTAAAACATTTAAACAATATATTAAATCCTTAAAAGAACGTGCTTATTCTGATTCAAAAAGCACTCTTTTGGATTACTGTCTTGTGATAATTGGAATGAAAAGTCAAGATCTCTGGATTTTGTTCTGGCATTGTCTAGACAATTTTATATTCAAAACTTGTTAATATAAATGGCAGTATCACACAAAGATGTAATTTAAAACAAGTGCCACTTTTGCAGTTGTGGATTCGTAACTATTCCAGCTCTAAAATGCATATCACCTACCTGCAAAATACTGTGTTCTCGCATTCTCCTGACACTGTATTTATTGACTACATCTCTCATAAAATAGCAATACTTTCTCTTAAAAAGGAAATACACCAATGTAGAATGCGGAGATGAAAGGCACTAGATATACTTTATTATTGTACGATATCAATGAGATGGTTCAGCAACAGCACTTGCCAAGATGAGACACTGCCCATGTCTCACCAGTACAGAATTCTAAAAAATAAAATCAAAACCCCACAAAAACATAGACACTAAATTTAAAAACACTCATCCAAATTTTCCTCCAAAATAACATCAAAGTTTCATATAAGCATCACTGCCTCTGAAATATTTTCTCTTTAAGGAAAGGAAATGCTGGCATGTTTCCCTTAAGATGAGCTATTGTGCAAGTCATGTATTCCTTTGGTAGAAGCCTTTTGTCTTACAGAGATGACACAGCAGCCATTTTCCCCTGAATGTTCTCAACAAACAATGTATTAATCCCTGGCTCATAATTTCTAAATTCTTCTTTCTTGAATGAGTTGTATATCCTAAAGAACAGTCTCTTTCATTCTTGCCAGGGACATACTCTCAGTTGCTCCTCTTTGTGTCTACTTGTTTTTTCTTGGCTTTTGGTTTGTATCCTCTTCCATCAACAACATTTTTTCGGCTTCACACACCAAGACGTACAGCTGCAACCCGTAAATTCCCAGGTCCCAGCTGTTACCACTAGCTCAGACCCCTCTGTACACAAATTTCCACTAGTCTTTAGCACATGTTGCCTTGGGCAGCAAATATCAATCTCTAGATTGCCTGGTCAGCAAAGAACTATTTAACGCTTTTCCCATTCAAGAGAGTCAATACAGCCATACTCTTTAGGAGGCCTATCAACAACAATAGAAGAGGTGCTTGATGGCAGTAATTAGCAACTTTCAGTTTACTGATATCAATACAGACAATGCATACAAAAGAACATTTAAAAGGAAATTTGAGGAAAAATAAACATGAAATTAATAATAAAGTTGAATTCTGCCACCTACAGAACTTATTAGCTTTTCTGACCTTGCAAACAGTATGTGGAGGTAGATACCTACCTAATCATGACTACCTTTTTTTTTTCTGAAATGCAACGAAGTCTGAAGGACTGAATTCCAAGCTAACAGTGTACAGAGTTCTCTTACTGCCTAGTAACCACATTCTATCTTATTGTATCTTACCCAGTAGGTTTGTGAGCCACAGGGCCAAATCCTCTTTCATCGGCAACAAGTTGGCCTCATGTCTACTTGCAAGCCACTGACTGTACTGATGCATATCAGACAGGCCAGGCCCACGTGCCTTCGGGCTCAGAGCAGTGCACATTGCTTATCCACTTGTGGTACCTGTTTTAGTACATAAAGAGAAAAAAATATCATTATACCAAATCAAGTTTCACAGGTTCTCTTTTTAGAATTGTAGAAGATAACAGTAACTATGATTCTAAGAAATCACATCAGACAAATAGATGTGGATCTAACACATGAATATATCATTGACGATTGAAGATTTGTTTTGTTAATGGATCACATCACAAGTGATTAAATCATACAGATAAACGTCAACTTCATTTGTACTCACCAAGCTACACATGTTGCCAACACATAACCAAATATTCTGCAAGGAATGATTAAAATCAAATCAAAATAAACATTTTACACAAAGCTAACAATTCAGTATGGTATCTGAGCCAATATCCATTTAAAACAAATGGACAGCTTAAGAGATTTTTGGATCAGGTCCAAGAAAAACATGGGAACAACTGAGTTATGCTACTACAGCAAACTTACTAACAATTAACAAATGCTGTTACAAAATGTAATCAGTCTACTCTACAGCTTCAGAATAATTAAATAAAAACATATGCCAAATATCTTCTCTGAGTATTCTTATTTCTTCAGAAAGCAGCACAACAGCTAGTGCTGGTCACCCACACTTCCCACTTCCTCCTTTTATACTAACACTCTTCTGCTTCAGTGAACTTTCATTTCAGGTAAGACAAATGTCATGTGTTACACATTAGTTAAGTGTTCTGACTCTTGCAGCAGCCAGAGAGGTTACTTAGACCCACCAGACCCGTATCTCTGCTCATTAAGGACCAATTCCCTCCACTTGGGGCACAGGTGAGCTAAAGAAGGATTAATATTCTCTCTGACTTTCTTTAGAAAGTCAGATCTAGACCCTAGTGCTTGTAGCAATGAGCTGAGATACTTTCTTGCCTGGAAGCCTCCTGAAAGCCCAGTCATACCACGTAGCAATCACAAAGTCTTCTATAGGTGGCTCTGGACAGGCAGTAAGAGGGGCTGGGAGGTCCATCAGGTATCCTTCTTTGCCTATTGTCAACCAGCTGGTTCACAGCAACCGTGATTGCATGTGTCAGCAGGCTTCAGCTGATGATACTGAAGGAAAGAGTGTTCACAGTATCCTTTGCATACCTTTCAAGCCAGGTAAAAGCTAACAGTGACTAAAAACAACAATGAAAAAAAGCAATTTGTTATACTATTCCACTGTAGTCTGGAATAAAGATACTAAAAACAATTCCTTTGCCAAAAAAAAAGAAAATGTTACCGAATGTAAAAAGCAATTCCCTTTCCATAAAATTGTGCTGGCATTTCCAAATACATGAAATGCTGTTTGGAATATTTTAATGCTTATATTAAAACACTCCAGCAGTTTTCAACCATACCCTGGATAACTAAACTTGTTATTAACAAAAATACATGCTTAAGATCTTGTTGAGAGTACCTCACCCCAAATTCTGAAGTTCAGTTTGCCCTTGAGATAGACTCAGGTTTTACTACATATATACTTCTTACTGATATTAGACAATTTTTTCAGTTGGGGAAACTAGACATTAAAAATACTTTATTCCTTTGTATAAATAGACATTTCCACATTATCAGTAGATTTTACATTTTTATAACAAAAAAAACCCTCCTTAAGTATCAAAGTTTCTTTGGCAGAAGAGGCGTTTAAGATAGGCTAAAGTATGTCATTCAAGCACAGCTCTGAAAACTCACTCTGTAAAAATGTCAGCATGGATTTATGGTTACCTGGTTGATTACATCCAAATTATACCTGTGCATTTGCAGTGAGGTGCAATGAGGTAGAGACACAATTAGGTTGTTAGTGGTACAAAACTCAATCTGGAATGTGACTCTCAAAATAGATGTCTTTGGACTAACAGCTGTGGAGTTACAATGATAGTATATTCGCAGTTGTGCTAAGTCACTCAGAACCATGCAATTTGGTGCTTCAAATTATTGCTTCATTTTGGACAGCTAGAAACAGAGACAAGCTGGATAACCGACATCACCTTGTCTTCGAAGATTACATGGCAAAAGTGAAGTACATCTGTTGCATACTTTCTTTCCAGAAAAAAGCATTAAAATAATTTTTTGACTATTTATGGAGTCTATAAACCCAATTGATATGGTGAGAATCAGAACTTCTGAAATGACATTGTTAAAAAGAAATAAACAAAATTTCTCATTTCTGAATGATGACTTCATATACAATACACAAATAAAGCCCAGTAAAAATATATCAATTTTGGCATCTTTTTTTCACTTTATTAACATCTATATATCTAAATATTTGAGAAACAAAATCCTGCAATTTGTTTCTTTTGACATATAGACTGGAAAAGTACCTGACAAAAGAAGCCCCACTGTACTAAAGGAACCAGTTAGACACTGCACCTCTTCACTGGAAATAATTTCACAGATTATACAGGCTTTAAAGAGGGAGACAGGCTACATGGCTCCTGGAGGTCACTTCCAACCTAAATTATTCTGTAATTTTATATTTCAAGGATGCACACAGCAATATTTATCCTGAGACCCTGCTAGCAGTATAACAGAGGGCACACACACTGAGCTGGGTTGTGTTAGCATAAAAACTACAGACACAATATACTTTTCTTTCACCTCAGAAAAGGTGCCCCTAAATTATCACTTCCAAAACTACATATACGAAGCGCCCTATGAAACTTGAAGCTAATTAATAATGTTGTTGGTTGTAGTATGCCTGATAGCCAGACAGATACAATACAGGCTGCTGCCACTGGTGGGGCTGCAGTAACTGTTAAGGTCTCAAAGCTGCATTTTTTTTTTTCCCTCTCTAGTCTAAAAGAGAGAGAAGGCTTCTGGAGAAGCTACACAGAGGCAGTCTGGGTTTCCCCATCACTCTATGAAATAAGCACTGAAGTCTGTTTATGCTTCAAGCTGATCTCTGTGGAGATGTAGAGCAGAAAATTCAGGGATTTGCAATATTACTTCAGTTTGCTCTAAAATACAGGGCTGTCTTTAAACATATTTCATACTGACCTACCTCATGCTTCATAAACCTCAGCAACCAGGCTGTTTAAAGGCCTCAAGGAACTTATAAGACTCATTGAATGAAAAACAAAAAAAAATGTGGGAAAACAAAGAGCTCTGATTTTGGAGGATGCTTGGTGCTTCAGTTTGGTAGTAACTGCAGTGGTAAGGAGAGAAGATCCAGAGACAAGAAGGGTATTTGCATTTTAAGGTAGTTTTAATAGGTCATGGGTTCTCAGAACGAGGAGACATGAGGAAAGGCAGATAGACAGGTGACGAAACCTCTAGAACCGAAAATTATTCAGGCATGTCTATACTGGGACTAGCTCTGCTTGAAATAGTAGCCCTGAATTAATAATAATGTATATGTTAATTTGTGAAGCAGGCAGCAAAGTGAGGACTGTGGAATGAGAAAGTTCTGATGAAGTGTCTCCACCAAGAAGAACACTGTATGAATCACATACAATCCAACCTTACCTCTGTGTAAGTTTTCTTTAATTTCATTTCTGAAAAGAACGTTTCCCTTCCTCCCCACTTCTCTGAAAACCTGTCCTACACTTAGAACAAGTTTCTTACTAGAATCAAAGCAACAACATTCCTACCTTAGATTTTCTAAAAATAAAAATTAAAAAAAACAGCCTTCAGGGACCAGCATGTGAATTGTTATCTGTAGCTGCCATAGCAGATTCCACAACTGGTATTGTGGGTCAGTTAATCAAATTGCAAGCAGCTGAAGCTATCAAACTCTTAATTATTCTTTAAGCAAACACTGACCACTACTAAACTTAAAAGTTTAACCTTAGCCTCCACAGTATTTCAGTGCTGAAGTATCTAAGCTTCATTAAAATGTTCACCTAATTCATCCATTGTAATAGTCCATATATTAACTACTAAAACTTCACCACGTACTAGCTGGGATCTGTGAAGAAGCTGAACTAGGTTAGGTGAAGGCGACAGCAGTTAGGTCCTTAACTCTTTCAAGACGTCTTTGAAGATTTTACCTGTAGTCGAGGCCAGGCTCTTGATTGTTTGCTCAGATAACATCAACTCACCTCCTTAAAATGTCTTAACATACTTGGAGGTGAGCTGGAAAAAAGTTTATTGACAATTTAGCAGTGAGAAATTTGGTCAGAGATATGGACTAACTCGCCACAGAGACCAACAGTAGCCTTGAAAGATACATCACCACAGCTGAGGCTCCTCTTTGGCTCCAATAACTATTTCATCCTTTTATTCTGGCAGACATGAGTTATTGAACAAAGTAGCCAAAAAATAGTGGTTTTCCTAATCTCACTACTTTCTAACAGCAACACCAAAACATCATGTATACAGCTCTTTACAACTAGCCAATACAAACATGTGAAATATTTTATAGAATGTTACATTGCTCTATAAACTGTTGAAACTGACTCAAGATACACACAAGCATTTTCAGAACTTACCTCTAAATGCTTTGTTCCCCAAAAAGCAACTTCTTTCCCCTACTATTCTGAACACTGACAAGGAAAGATCTTTAACTACTTTTCAATCTGTTTTGTTATGGGTCATATTTATGCAGCACAGCCTTTTTTTCCACCTCTCTCAATAAGAGGACGACATCTCAAATTCTTAGACTTATTGTCTAGCTGAAGAATTCAGTGTGGGATAGTTTACAGTACACCCAGTGACATGTAACAGATTCAAAACACTGAAAGGTAGTATTTCCCTCTCCTTGCCTCTACCAAACACTGAAGTTTTTATTTTGCTTTACAGTAGTACACTTAGTTTTCTGTGTATTGTAGCTCACTCCTCATATTTTGCCAGCAGTGTAACTTACTCTATCTGCTGATTGTTGTCAGTGATCATCAGGAGAAAGCAATGAGAATCAAACAAGTAATCTTCTGTAATTCCATTGGCTTTTGTTGAAGTTAAACAGTAGAAAAAAAAGGATTCAAGAATGATACACTTTGTACTCAAAACATAGAGGGAAAAGCTGTTTAATCCAGAAAGTAAAACTGCCTGCACAATTAGGCACTCACAATTGCATATCCCTGGATTCAATTCCACTTCCTATTCCAACCGCCTTCCTTACGTGTAAAATTGTGATAATACTAATCTTCAACCAAAATCAAGTATAACCAGGAGGAACAAAAATATTCTATGTAGTAAAAATGTTACATATAAAGTGTGCGTGTATGCACAGATACACATGCTCCTCTCTGTGAATTCATCATACTAACAAGTAAGTTTTTACACCAAACTACCCATCCAGTTCCAGCATATATACACATAACAGCTTAATCTGAGTAGCTACCAGCTACGCAGTGCTCTCTGCATTAGATGAGTTTCATTGTAACTTCAGCCTTATTCCTAATTACAGCAATTGCATTAGTTGTCAAATAAAAGGAGAGCAGAAGACCTCCTTTAACTTGCTAATAGATACAATCCTTCCAGATCAGGGATGAAGAAGTCTTGCTGAGTTACTTGCTCGTTATGACTTGGTTTATGAATTAACATAGAAACCAAGTATCCAGCAAAACAAGCATTTTTTTTTTCTTTTTGTATTCAGATAGAAAAGAATAGAAAGTTGTTAAAAGTGTCTATAGAGGTAGAAAAAAAATCATACAGCAAATACAGAACTGTGTTTAGAGATCAATGAAGCTATCTTTGATGCAAAGATCCTACATGATGTCTCCTTTGTACCATACCAGCTTGGCTGTGACACCAGGCAACAGACATCTGTTTTGGCCCACCCAGGCACTATTGCCTAGCAAGCAAGCTAATCGACTGGCTCTCCTCAGTTGGCAGCCAAATCAGAGTCATCCAGGACTGAAGATTTGCATGTATGCCAATTCAGTGGCCTAGTTGCTCTACAAAGCTGGAACAACTGGAACAGATGATGGCATAACTCTGCCTTGGACACTGGCTTCAAAGACTCTAATTCATAAAATTTTCATAGAATTAAATATGCAGGCTTTAAGCTTAGGAAATGAGGTCTTTTATAATGTGACTGAGTAAGCACGTTAGCTATCAGTTGCAGAAGAAACAAAACACCATGCACACAACTGTGCAATAGCTTTACTGTCAGTGGCAGAGACGGCAGACAGCAACTTAGACAAGAGCAGCAACAGTCTTCTCTGAAGGAACTGGAACCTGAGCGCTAGACTGCACATTGGCTTTGACAGAGGGGTATCGGCTATAACTGCAGACAATCTCCTGCTGTCTTAGAGAGAAGGTAATGCTATTGGAAAGCAGCCATGCTGGAAAGAGAGGAGACAGAGGATCAAAAGCCAGAACGGAGCTCATGAGTGTCTGGCAAGGGTCTCAGCTGGATCTCCCTGCTAATTCTAATCACCTCAAGCAGATGGAAAAGAACAGAACTTTTGAAACTTTACTGGAGTCTAAGTGGGCTGTGTGAAGCATTCACTTACTGTAACTGCAAGTTAAGTGAAAAAGAACTTAAATGAAAGATTTGATGTGCATAAACAGATTAAGTTGCAGCAACAAAATGCGCATTTGTGCAAGCAGAAATAAGGTTGCCCACAATTTGGTGCCCTAGCTTGCAACCACCACTTTCACATAAGCAATAGGCAGTTTTACACACATAGAAAGTCCAAGCATAAATACATTCACGTTTGAAAGTGATTGCCGTTTTCCTGCCTCGGTGCTGGCACATTTTTCAGATTTGGGGAGTATATAATTAGTCCACAGACTAAAGGCTGCTCTTGATTTTCCACCCCTCACCCATATACACATATATGTGTATACACACACACTTATGCATAAAGAGGCGAAACAAAAAGATATATGAATGTCTTCCTTTGAGAGCCACAGAGGTAACTAACAATCTCTGTAATTGATAATTTTAACGTTAGGAAACCGTTCCCTATGGTGAGAACTACTAGACAGTGGAATAATTTCCCCAAGTGAAACTGGGAAAGTTCCCCTACTTGAAATCCTTAAAATAGACTTAAAAAAGCAGTAAGAGAACACAGAGAGACCTGTCAATTGCTGGTAGATGTCACCCAGTCTATCTGTATCAACTGCAATTTCCAGTTTACTACAGAACAGTAATCACTCATTTTGCCCTTTTACAGATGTAAAAACAAACACAACCACTTCTTAAGTGATTCTGCTAATTCATCACATAGCTCCTCTTCCAGAGCTAGTACAGAGCCTTCCCTTCTGAAAGAAATAACAGGTCACTCATCTGCATCATCCTAACTACATACATTTGGAATCTTACTTTTCTCACTACCATAACCAAGCAGATAAAGCATAAGCTCACAAACGCAGCAAGTGTATTTTCTAAGGAAATTCAATTTTTCTAGTTATTTTATTATCCTTATAAACTATACCACAAGCAATTTAGCCCAAGGTTTCTGGAGCTTTCCCAGATTAACTTGGAGCATACTGTACATGTTAGGAGCTGGGGGAGGGGCACTGGAGGGGAACCACCATCTGAAACTCATTAATCAATTAGAATTTTTAAGGGCTTACATCAAAATGTGATCTACACTGATAAAGCAAACTTTAATCACAAGAAGCTTTTGTCCTTCACATTATGAATATGTGTTACAAATGTGTGCAGTACTTTGAGGACAGAGAGCCTGGCACAACAGCTTACAGATACTTTAGACCTGTAAGGCCTTTGGTTTGAGGCCAGACCAAAACGAAGTTAACCACACTTAAAAATCTGAGCTAATCATTGGAAGCCTAGGCATTTTCAAGACTATGCCTGGTAGAAACAATTTTGTTGCATTGTCTCCTCCACCAAAAGGAAAGCAAAAATTCTTCTCACTTAGACCAAAACAAAACTTTATGAGTAAGTAGATATTGAACATTCCTAAAGTCATAACTTCTGGAAACTAAGCTCAATTCCTAACACACTCCAAAAACTTTCAAGTTGACTTCTCTTTGCATGGCTCTTATTGTACGTTTTTCTGCTTGTCTAAGCAAAATAGACATTAAAAATTAGTACAAAAGAAATTTCAACCTCCACCAACTAGAAAAGGAAATACATAATTAAACTGACACATTGTATCTTATGAGGAGTATAAGCTTGTCTTCTACTGCAAGCACACTATGTAGACAGTATTACAAGCTGAATCTCAATCATCAGCTTTGCTTTAAATTACAAAGTTCCATTTCCAAATCCTGTCCTGAAATTAGTAGCGGTGTAAAGTGGAGTCAAAGAGGTACTTTGGATAGTAAGTGTGCCAATTTAAATAAGGCTGCGGGCAAAATAAATAAATTGACGAAATAAGTTTGTAGCCTAATGTCGATATGAGCTAGAAACTTGAGGACAGTACTGGCTCTTCCACACCTCACCACCTCCATCTAGTTGTGGTTCCAACCAGGGTACCATGGTATAACACTGATCAGGTGGCCTATAGTACAATATGATATGTATTTAGGAATGTCAGCTAGTTTCCTATTAAATCACAATCCAAATCACAAAACCATCAAAAAATCATTACAGTCAGCACAGCATCTATTCCACAGTGAAGAAACCATTCATAACTTAATATACATGGAAACTAAACAATACTTTTTTTTGTTCCTTTTTTATTTCAAGGTAATGTCAGAAGTGTGCTGGAACTGCGCTGAGGAGCCCGCAATGCATCCTTCCTGGGGCCCCAAAAGGCGTTCTCCCCTAGAAGCAGGAAAGCCAGTACAGCCAGCAGGCTCAGCTGACTTGCACACCATTGCAGCAGGATGCTGACAGCAATCCTAGATAAGGAAGACCGCAACCTTCCTTTCTTACAAGAGAAGCACTAGTGAAGAAACAGAGCCCTCTTAAAGTCGAGCTCTGCCCTCCTGAGATTTGAATCTAGGCTACAGTCTGAAGAGGAAAGCAAGAATTTCGAAGGACGGCATCAGAGGAGCCCCATCCCGCCTATCGGGGGGCAGCCCCGGAACACCCGCAGCGCCGCAGGGCTCGGCCGCTCCCGCCCAGCGACTGCCGCAGCCTTCGATGCAGGCCCTCTCATTTCCCACGAGCGCCGCAAACCTACGCAACCCGTTCTTCTTTCCCTCTCCTTGCACCACCAGCAACCCACGGCTACGCGGGGCAGCCCGAAAGATAACACAAGTAGGCAGAAGGATGGGCGCAGCCATCCGAAACAGAGGCTGGAAAGGCGCACGTCGCCTCTCAAGGGGAATCCTTCCCTCTCCGCGTTTTGTCCGCACCGTTCCAGGCGCTCCGCAGCCGCCTCCCCTCGCTCTCACCCGCCGCTCTGCGCCGAGATGCGTTTGTCGTCCTCGGGGCCCCTCCACGGTAGAGCTGAGCTAATGGCTTTGCCATGAGTGCTGGAAGCGCTGCTTCCAGGTCTGCCCCTCGGGGGCAGGACCGAGCAAACCGCGGGATGCCCAGG
This sequence comes from Neomorphus geoffroyi, assembly GCA_033558235.1. Classification (NCBI taxonomy): domain Eukaryota; kingdom Metazoa; phylum Chordata; class Aves; order Cuculiformes; family Neomorphidae; genus Neomorphus; species Neomorphus geoffroyi. The sequence continues at coordinate 15,835,436 of JAUMJM010000033.1, read as the reverse complement.
GCAGCCAGCAAGCCCCGGGCTGATCGCGGCGAGCCCCAGGTGAACCACTCGAGGATCTCCACCACCCACCCACGCACGCTCTCATTCCGCCCCCGCGGTGCTTTCAAACTCCAGACAGGCAGAGAACGGGAAAAAACTTGAAAAAAAAAAAACAAAAACAAACAAAAAAACCCCAACAAAACAAACAAACCCCCAAACAAACAAAAAAATAAACCATGCACAAAGCCCCACCAAGAGAAAACAGCCCCGCAGAGCCCGCCGCAGAGCCCAGCCGCTTCCCTGGGACCCCCCCACCTCTTCCTCCTCTCACCCCCCTCCCCCTAGCCGGCACTGGGGGAAGGAAACCAAAGGATCTCCTCCACAACGACGAGGCGCCGGGCGAAGCTCACCTTCCCGCTCCGCTTCCCAGCCCTTTTCTCTTTAAACTCGAAGGCAGCGGCGAGACACGAGAAACGCACTCAATTTAAAGGGGCTGCGGACTCCGCTGTCGGGCCGGCGGCGAGATCCGCCTGCTGGGGCAGGCCAGGGTCCCCCACCGCCGGGGCGTGAAGGCAGGGCTCCCCCCGCTACCCGCGGGGCAGGCAAGCAGGCAGGGCTCTCCCCTCCGCTGCCGAGGCGGGCAGGCAGGCAGGGCTCCCCCTTTCCGCCCCCAGGGCAGATAGACAGGCAGGCAGGGCTCCCCCCACCGAGAGAGCAGCCGACAGGGCTCCCCCCGTCCCGGGTGCAGACAGGTAGGGCTCCCCCTGCCACTGCCGCTGGTGCAGACAGGCGGGCAGGGCTCCCCCCGCCGAGGCAAGCAGGTAGGTAAGGGCTCCCCCCACTGTCCCGGGACAGGCAGGCGGGGCTCCCCCCGACCCCGGGTACAGGCAGGCAGGGCTCCCGCCGCCGCCCCCAGCGCACGCAGGCAGGCAGGCAGGCAGGGCTCCCCCCTCTGCTGGGGCAGACAGATGGGGCTTCCCCCGGGTGCCACTTACCGCCCGCCTCCGGCAGCCGCCGCCGTCCCTCGCGCGGAGCTGAGCAGACCGGCAGCAGCCGCGCTGCCTCTCCTCATACTTCTGTCCGCTCCGCTCGGCGCTCTCCTTGGGAAACCCTTCCTCTTTTTTTTTTCTTTGCCCCCCCGCCCCGAAACCGATTTCCTATATTCCAGCAGTCCGCACAGACTGAACGGAAGTTTAATACTTACTTTTTTTTCAGAGGGACGGCAAATGCAGTTCACACTGATTTACCCTTGAAATGCTGAAGTATTGTATTACAGCCCTTGGCAGCAAGTTGGTGCTTGTGTCCATTTCTCTTTCATTATTATTATTCCCTTTCAAAGACTCTTGATTCTGGAAAAGAAAGGGGGGAAAAAAAAAGGAGAAAGGAAAATTCTAAATCCAAGATAAAACTTTTTCTTTCATTTGATCCATTATCTCTGAAAGTTTTTAGCACTTAATAGCACCTCTTAATTTTCACATTTCAGTTTAGTTTTTCTCTTCTGGCAGAAGGAACATAATTTAAGCTTTATATCTTGTGGAACTTTGCTCTACCCAAAATGGTTTCATGCCACCTTGTAGTGTATCTTGAACAAAAAAAAATGTTGTTCATAAATTAATCATTTTTAAGTTACGCTTTTAAAAGAGTGATGGATAGTTTTACTTTTTCTTGTATGGCTGTACTTTGTTTACCAAGCTAACTCTTAGCACACCTTTATTTCAGTCATTTCATTCTCACATTCTTTCATTTTTGTGACATTTAAAAGTTTTGTTAAATGTCAGAGATAACCTTCTCCAATTATTGTTTATTCACGTATTCCCCATACAGAGAAGCCCCTTTCATGAATTCAATAGCGGGAAACAGATGTTCAGACTTCTGCTTCTCTTAATGCATGGATGTAGATTGTCTTGTTGAGTTTCCTAATAGTATCATGTTATCACTCTCCATAAGAGTGCTCCAGTCAGACAGCACACTAATTTTTTTTTTTCTTTCACAGTGTATATTCACTTAATTAAATTGTTCTAGCTAAAGCACAGTCTGTATGATTATACTGAAAGAATTGGTTTAACCTGATTGCTGAAAAGCACATTAAGTTGACCCTTATTTTTTATTTACATACATTTCTTTGTACTCAGATCTTATGGGAAAACTTGATTTGCACAATTAATGCTGGGCTATTTCTCGATAATTGCACTGTAAGCAAATTCCTGTTCTCTGAGTAGCAGATGTTCATTTCTAGCCAATCAGAATACCCACATCTTTCACTATTTATTGCATTCATGTACTCATACTACGCTGTTCTGATGGACTATTAACTGCTGTGATGAGTGCTACTTAAATGAGAGCATTTCATCACCATGCTGATTTATTTAACTATGATGAGCTCTAGTCATGTACTATGTGAGTAAGGGCACAGATTTAAATAAACTCCTAGTTTTGTTCTGGTTAGCAAAATTTGGATGCCCCAGGGCATGATGGGTTTCTTTGCTTCATTTAATTTCTTGTTCAGAACAAAAAAAATGAAGAAAGAAAGCACTCAAGATATATCCTAAAAACATCCTGGACTGGAGAGGGTGGTGGGCTGGTGAGCAGAGTCCTGCATGCACTTGATCATCTTCCAGAGGTTTTATCTGACCTTGAGGAGGATTTTTTTTAACAATGAGCAGCAATTTAAACCCGATTTATGTGTCATATCAATACAAAAAACCAGCTTGAGATGAGAAGACCAATTCTGTTAAAGTGTTCTCTATACTTAGAAGTCCTGCCATTTAATAGATAAGTTGGAAAATATTCCCCTGACCAGCAGTTACATCTCCAGTAAAATCTTCTCAAGGTTCACATGCACTCTTAAGTTACAAGATTCCTATTAAGTTCAGAAGCAGTTCTGCCCAGGGAGTTAAGCTGAGGCTATTCCAGACATCATGCAATAAATCTGGTGTATGCATTTGCATACATACCAGTGGAAAGCACGGACAAAGCGGTTTTAAGATTTTGAAACCAAAGTTGGCTGTTCACTCCTTGATATGGTCAGTTTGTACCAAAGAATGATCTAACATCAGTAGAGAAGCATGCTTTGGTAGATACACTATCTATATGAAACATATACTACCTTGTATTATTCTAGTCATTAGTTTATTACCATCACTTCATAAAGAATTGATAGTAGACTAGGAATATGCAACACCCACTATAACAGTTAAGAAAAACAGAACTGAAGGTCAGATCAAATCTTATACAAGCAAGACTGAGTGGAATACAGCGCCAAGTATGTATCTGAAATGTACATTACATAAATGCTATGGAAGTTTCAATAGTGACACCACAGTTATAAATGCTCTGATTCACACTTCAAGCAAGATTACCACTTTTCTGTTTTGTACTTAAACAATAGCATTTGATTTTCAAACTTAACACAATAACTTCAGTGCCACAATACAAATACATTTTCTATAGAAGGTTATTTCCGTAACATGCTTGATAACCTTAGTAGAGGGAACACACAAAATGTTTCCTCATGAAACCTGATAATTTTCTTCACTATTCCTCTACATAAACAATCTTAGCCTTCCACACTTTCAGCTTCAACTGTCTGCATGTTCTGATAACATTTTTGTCACTGCCTACTTTCAAACAGATAAGAGGATGAGTGGGCATCTGAATAAATGATAATTTAAAGACAGACATAGGATAGAGAAGAGAGAAAGGGAAAGACTTAAGGTGACTAAGGAAGGTAAAACTTGTTTGGAAATCATGGGCACATGCAGGAAGCCTGAGCAAAATTGTTACCACGACTAGGACAATATGGTGCTACACACTGTCGTTTAGATAGTAGGAAGGGAATGCTAACTCTCAAGAGGTAGAAGATGTATGTAGTTGTTTGAGATGAAGCATATTCTATCTGAAGATGTCTAACTTTGTATGATTTGAAACAAAACTTCAGGATTAAAGATTCTCAAAGATTTACTCTTAACTTGGTTGCACATTATAAATCTTGATGCATAGATAATTAGAAACTAAATTCTGGAGCACAAAGTCAGAATAGATGATCACAATGTCCCATTTTAATCCATGAAATTCCTCAGCCTTTTTCTAAAACTGTCTCATAGTCACCATCTGTGGTGACCAGCAGATGCTATATCCTGTAGCGTTATCAGCAGTTTCTTAAGAAGAAATACCTTTCAAGTCACTTAAAAATATAGAGAGAGATCAAAGGGTTATCAATGCACAGGGAGTTGAATCAGCAGTCATTTAATGGGAGGAAAGAAAAGGAAGCAGGAGAGGGGGAATGTAGAGAGGAGGCTGAAGTTCTTTATGGGCAGAGGAGAGATACAAGCATCTCATTTGGCATATCATGCTTTCCTGAGATTTTCCAAATACTCTGTCTTCGTTATGTAATTAGTGTCAAAACTGACCAATATAATATCAGTCAAACATAACAAAAGTAATTTGTGACTGGCATCCAAATTCTGTATCAACTCTTCAAGCACATACAACCATCAAAGAAGACACACTTTGGTCAACTAAGAGAGGAGAGATGGGAGAGAGCAACTGAGATGAGTAGCAGAAATTATGAATAAGGTGTATACTGAATAGAGAATGTCATACTTGTTGATCGTCTTAGTTTTTAGCAACTTAAGGGAGTATTCAATTAAACTATTTATCTGAAAATTAAGCAAGTTTGGAATGCAGGAATACATTTACTCTGTTATCTTCTTTCTTTCTGCATATGCCACAGAAGTTAAAATTCAGAAGATGTGAAGTCAAAGATCAATAAAATTGCCAATACTCGAAGTGAGTCAGCCTGGTAAAATAGAGAACTCTCTGGAGCAGCCACAATGAGCACAGAACATGTTTCATAAATGACCTAGCATTGTCCCATATTATACTATTTTTTCACAAAAAGATTTCCGTGTCTTTCTTGACTTTTAAAAAGGCAACTAGTCAGTAGCTCTACGGCCCCATGATCAATAAATATATCCTTGTGGAAATCACTGAAATATATTGCACTGACCAGCGACAAATACCATCTAATTTTACATTTTTGCTAAAGCAGTTGGAATATAATATATAAATCCTAGTGAAAATGTGTCCTGTGTTTGGCAATTTGAAGAATATGTAGAGAAAATATGAATGCATGTTTCAATAATAAAGCATGATTTTCCATTTTAATTACCATGAAAATAAGGCATGCTATAAGTTAAATCCATAATTTGATAATTCAGTTCAAGACACACAATGATTTTGCAGTCAATTGAGCTTTTATTCAGTCTGCAGTGGAATATCCATTTTAAAGCTCTATTAATAAACTGCAAACAATTCCTTTACCATAGAAGTAGTATATTTTGTCCTTCCATCTTGTAAACTTACTATGCAAGAAATTTACTTTTTATTCATATAATGATATGTGACTTAAAATAATTACAATTTTCATGAAAAACTTTTGTTTTAATCTTAAAAATACCTACTTATCTTTTAGACTAATCTTCATCAGTGTCAGTAAAAACACCTGGATGAAATTTGACCCGATAACAGACAGTTTTCCATCATCATATACCTGAATTGAGGTACTGTCTACCAGCATGTATAGACTGCTCAGAAGATACAGGTTCATAATTGGGACACACATTATGGAATGTGCACCACTACACAGTTCTGATTTATGCAGAAAGCTATTTTTTGGCTGGGTGTCATAATAGTTTATTCATGGATACAGATCACGCAGTTGACATGCCAAGAAAAATACAGAGTTGGCACAACGATTAGCAGGGCAAAGTCTATGTTCTTTTTGATAATTAAAGTGTAACGATCTGTCTCTAAACAAACCCATGCATTAAACATTAACAATGCAGATTGTTATTCTCATTTTTTTCTTAAATATAAGGATCTCAGATACTATATTGATAAAGATCATCTAAATGTCTAGATAAATTAGACATCATAACACTTACCATCCTTCTTGAAGTAAAATAATTGATACTTGCATACAGAACTTAAAGTTGTCTAACTGTACCTCCTATTGCACTGCCTTCTTCACCAGACAATATAGCAACTGAAAGTGACTCAGGAAACAATATAGCAACTGAAACTAACTCAAATTCCTGGCAGAACTAGGTGAAATGCAAATCAAGTGATGTGAAAATGCATATTTGATCTCTGCTCTGTTCCTTATATTTTACAAAAAGAGCCCTAGATTTTGGGTTTGGTTTCTGTTTGGGATGGACAAGTCACTAAAAGTTACTAAAGTGCTATGTAAGGTCACATAGAAGCATTAGATCTTAACTACCAACCGCAATGAAAAAAAAAAGGACCTAAGAATTCCAACAGCTACCACAGCAACATCATCTTCTTGTAGCAGAAGGGCCCTGGAATCATTTTATCAGCTGTTTCTTGCATAGTAGCTGACTCAAAATACGCAAACTAATTTTCATAGGAATTAACAAATAAATGCTGTGCTTTGGGAGGCAATTTGCAAACTGTCCAGATCTATATGTCACATTTTTTTCAAAGTAACAAATTTTCCAGACCAAGAATACCAGAAGACCAATTCATTATTCAAGAACTCAAAACCTCATTTCAACAGAAAATGTTCTAACACAGCAGTAACATCTGACCACCTGGTGTCCCTTGGCTGGTCAAAATCTTGCCTTCCTTCTTTTTCTCTTTGCCTTTCAATGTCTTCCTTCTCCTGATGCATACCTAGGTTTCTCTTAAAACTATTTATATTCTTCACTTCTATTTCCTTTCCTATTAACTATTTTACTGAACAGGGAAAAATGTATTTCAATAGGCTAGTTATTGCTCTGATACCTCTAAATGTTAATGTTAATCTCAACCCAGAAGCAAATATGTGGCATACAGAGGTATGTCTGCACAGACCAATGCTTTCCTTCCCTAGCAGCTACCTATGAAAAAACAGGAATTTCATGGAGCTACTCTAGACTAGTCACTGGAACAACTTCCACAGTCCAATTTGGGATACTGTGTCCATATGAAACTGCCATAAAGCAGTAGATTTTCTGACTATCTCACAAGTTCAGTTCTACTTTCCCTACATTTCTCTGTCCATGAAGTAAAAGCTGGCAAATAATTAATTCTACTCCATTTGAACTGATGCATGCTCACAAAATGTAGAATTTGTAATAAACCTGCCTTTGTAACAACTAACTTTAAAAATTTCATTGCCTGGCTGGCAACGTAAAGGATGAGAAACAGGATGGTCCCTATAGGCAAAAGTTAGGTACTCACTTAGCTTTCTGGGAGTTTGATTTTCTTTCCACATTATCTTCATAGGGCTCCCAGCCTTTTTCCTGCTCTTCCTGACACACCTTTTCAGCATTTATTCCTCAACCTTACACTTTCTTCATCAACCTTTCAAATTAATTTTCCTCAGAAGAGATACTTCTTCTATAGCTATTCTTTTCCAGGTTTTTCTCTTCAATTGCTCAGTTCAAACAGTCAGTCCTATACGTTAGAGAATGCTTTGAGTCCAGCATTCCTTTTCATTCTTCTATTAAAGTGGCATCATCGAAGCATTCCTAATGGAAAGAACACCATTCCCTCTGTGCTGTATTACATTGCCAAATGAAACAGGGGGAATGCCAACTCATTTAAGGAATATAAGTTATTCCTGTCTCATGGGGTATGCGAGATTTGGTTCCTTTTCCCAGCCACACATATTTATCTGTTGTATGAGTTTGGTCAAATCATGTTTTACTTCAAATTTCCCATCTGTAAAATAGGCATATTCATAAAAACTTTCTCTTATAAAGTAGTCTGACATTACTGGACAGCAAGAATTATATAAAAATGGACTTGATTTATTAATTCAATTTATAGAAGAGTCCTGCACCTATTTCCTTTCTCTGTCTTTCCTTTTTTCCTTATCCTGAAAACCATGTATCTGGTAATATGCTATTAGAGAAGGGAAATAAGGCAGTTTGGGAATAGTCTTGGCTCTGATAATCATTCGCTCTCATAAGAAAACATGAAATCTGTGTGAGATCTTGGAAAAGTTAGTTAATCTTCCAGATGCTTTAGACTTCCAATCTATACTGATTATTAAGTTTATCTCATGATTGGGAGGTAAGAGACATCTATTAAATATTTGGTGCCACAGACTGAGGATTCAACTGAAATGATAAATATAACTTTTTTAATATATTACTTATTTCGCAAGCATTCTTCTTGCTGTGAAGATGTTGCTCAATTGCAGAATGCTCTCTGTGACATTATTCTTCATGTAAAGGCACGTGGTGGAATGGCAGTTTCCTTCAGAAGAAACTTCCCCGTTTACAGCATTACAATCTGAAACGTGATAAGGGAATATCAAAATACTGCCAAAGACTACCATTTATATTTTTAGTATCTTTTTCTCAGACTGAAGTATGCTTTTGTAATTATGTACATTTTTATTATAATTTAGGAGGCTATTTTTTTGCATAAATGTTACTTTAGCACTTGCAAACCACAGGTCATCATTTTCCAGTTTAGCTTTCTCTTCATTGGATATGATTCCTTATCGTTGCCATTAACTATACCAATGTTAAAATAAGAAGAATAAGGAGTTGGTGTCTTGTTCAGAATAAATGCAAAGCATCATTGCCAAGTGTACACTTTTGGTTTTCCTTTAGGTAAGAGCCTGACATATCTCTGTTTATGCTGCAGCCTATGCCTTGGGCATATTTTCCTAATTGAGGCTGGCTGAAACTATTTCACTTTCCTGCTGCCTGTCACAGGCTGAATTACAAACAATGGTGAGACCAGTTACCCAGCCTCATTCATTGATGACATATGTTGCTGAAACGCATTCAGAGAATTTAAGTAAGATCAAATTTCAGACCAACCTTGAAACCAGATGCCCAAAACCAATAATGAGGAGTGAAAGCTATAGATAGAAAGCTAGGGTTTTTTTACCTTATAGCCATGCTTGCAAGTAAGACCAAGGTCGGAATTCCAGTATTAAAAATCAATCTATGTGATCTTTTAATTTAGTGTGTTGCTTTTTCTTCATTCATAACAAGTCCAGGCAAAAAGCCCACAAAATAATTAAATCAAGAAATAATTCAACAAATGTGAAAAACAAACACTCATGCAAAATATTGTAGGTCTGGTGGGTGAGAACTAGGAACAAAGTAGACCAAACAACTCAGACTGAATATTCAGATCATTTATCTGGATGACATTATAGCATGTGATACTTGGATGCTAGTAATTCCATATGGAATTTGCTGCCAAACACTGTACTGTGGCCCTCAGGCATCATTCAGTAAAAAACAAGATGGAAAAGACAGTAGTTTGACATACTTTGGTCTTAGTGTACGCAAGTGCTAGGGTCCAAATCCATCATAAGGACCTCTTTATTTTCATGCCAGTAGTTAGGAATGTGAAACTTTGATCTGTAGAAAAAAATGTCAGGTAAACAAAAATATGCAGTGATCTACCAAGACATGACTAGTGATCCCTTTTTCTGCTGTAACATATGCTAAGTCTTAGTGGACATAGATAAAGATCATGACATTTTAGGGTAACTTTAATTTTTATTACTTTAATAATAAAATCTAGATTATGAACGTAATAATAAATATAGTAGCATAAGTAGAACAGATAAGTACAAAGAACTGTAAGCAGAAAGGATGCCAGATCCATAATGTGTAATGTTAAAAAAAAAAAAAAAAAAAAAGACTCTGGGCTATCTGTCCTTGAAAAAATGCTGAAAAATAAAATAAAATCTAACAAAGAGTCTCAGTTTTGCAAAGTTCCACAAAACTGTCCCCAGGGATTCAGAGCAATTCCATAGATTTTGCTGAATATGGCAGTAATTTGTATAAAGAACTGTTACAACTAAAGGGGTATATTCAGTGAGCTGTTAAGAACTGGGACGCTGAATCACTTTGGGGACAGATTTAATGGGAAATCCATGACAAATCTGTTGCATTAAACTTCTGTTTATGTCCGTAAATAGTATAACTGGAGGAATACTCAGAACAGGAGTGAAGTCACTGTTTGCAATTTTCCAATTAAAACAATGTGTGAATTTTTTTAAAAAAATAACATCCATATTGCTATTTTTGACCAAGATCTTTGTTAGTATTCCCACCAAGCAAGGTTAGGTAATTCAAATTACCTGAGAAACTGGTGCATTACCCATAGTAGAAAGGTAGACAGAAGGCATCTGTGTGCAGGACAAATAAGCCAGAACCAATGTGCTGTGTATAACTTGAACTTTATATGCTTAGTATGAATCCTAAATACACACATTGAGATCATTCCCATGAAAAAACTTTACAAAAAATGTAAAAGAAGAGGACTTGGAAACCAGGAAGAACAAAATGCTATTGGCAACAGTTATATATTCAGAGAAACAAACAAAATAATATAATGTAAGCAGAAGAATACACAAACATTTTCCATTTGGATATCAACCCATGCTAAGCCTGCTGTGTGAGGAGCCACTGCATCCTACCAGGCAGTGTCTGCATTCCAGTTCTTCCCACACCAGCAAGAGAAAGGGTAAGCCATGTATCTTGACCTTGTTAACAGGATAGGGATGACAAGACCCTTTCTTCATTTCCAAGTCCTTTGAACAGATCAAGTCAGGGAACAGCAGTTCAAACCAGTGAACATCCATTCAAAATAAGAGGAGACAGTTCAAAGTATTTCAATGGAAGTGCCTTACTCAAAGTCAAACCTCTCAAGCAAATTCTCTGCTGAGAGTAAAAATTTGTTGAGGTTAAAGTAACCCTCCTTCTTAAATATTAATACAGAATTAGAATGCTTTTTGATTTTTTTTAAAAATGTTTCATTCTTTAAATCTTAAAAATAATTTAATTTTAAAATGTTCATTTAAAAGTTAAGCCAAAAATGTTAAACTAAACATGCTAATTTTATCTAAATTAGCATTTTGATTTATCCCAAGGCATTTTATTTGATAACTTCATTCCACAGAAAATTTTAACCCCTCATTCATAGCGAAATCACTGTTTGATAGTAAAGACTACCCAAGAAAACAGAAGCAAATATAATTTTGAGATTAAAAAGCTACTCAGATTACTCCCATGGAAGTGGTCTGGACCATTCTTTTAGATAAATCTGTATTATAGTTCATAGCATCTATCCACTAGGACTGCAGTATTTCGGCAAATTACACCCAGATTACGAACTGTTAAATTTCCCATATAAAGCTTCAGTCATCACACCTGCCAGCTGCATAAAATGCTTTCACTAGATGAATAAGTATCCCTAACTTGGACACAAGCATCTCTGGTGATACACAAATTTTCAAGAGCTCTGAAGATCCTTAGGCATTTGCTTCCCATTGACTTGCTATTGGCAAGGTGCTGTAAGTCCCTTAGGTATTTTTGAACAGCCAATCACAGGCAAGTTTTGTTTGGAAGACCCGAGCCATGTTGTCCCTTTTCTAAGGACTATTAGATCCAACCCTTCCTACGAAAAGCAAGGGAACTAATTCCAGCCCTCAAGGATCATAAATGATCGATTAACAGAAATTCACACTCTTCCTAAACACTCGATGAGCATCAGCATTTCTGAGAAAGAAAAACATACAAACAATAATTTTTCACTGTTTCATGAGTGTTATTTTCTCCATGTAGAGTATAAAACTCTAGTACATTCATTAGAGAGTAATAATTCCTTGATGTATTTACAAATGTATTTCTCTCAAACTAAGGGAAGCTATTGTAAAATCCAGAAATATGAGGGTGCTTGCAGCAGTGGTATCAGCTAAGAATAGCGTTTTCACTGTTTTCACTAGAACAAATACAATTAATATGATTTTAATTATTTCCAGGTTTAAAACTGGATAGTTTTTACCTTTTTCTTACCAAAAAATGGGACCTTTAATAAAACAGACCTCTCTTTTAGTCCTTTTCCTTAATTCTAGGGATTCATCTCACCCATCACCTTCATCCCATCCACAGGTATGAACTACACAACAATTTTTTTCTACTGGCTTTTAAGTTTAAACGAGTATCCTACTGCTATAACATAATCTCTACTTTTTTTAAAGAAAAAAAAATTCTTTTCTGCAAGTAGAGTTCATTGTTTTAGCACTGCTAATTTCCTGTCTTATTGAGAAAGCTAATGGCAATGTCTCAGGTTCAGCTATGAACTAGCATATTCTAATGCATATATTACCTGTATTGTCATGCTTTTGGAATGTACACAAAAGCTCCAGGCTTTACCATTCTACAAGTCCTTAAGCGTGGTTCAGCACCAAAATAATATGAAATTAATATGAAATACACAAATCCTAACTGTTGTGGAAAACTAACATGAGATCAAAATATTTTGGTTTCTGGATATTTTTACTAATTAAATACCAGTATTTTCTGTAAAATATGGGAAAAACTTCTTAAAGAACACTATTAAGTTCAAAAATATGTGGGTTTTTGGCCTGCCCTCTCTGCAGAAAATATTGATATCAGAACAATGTGACAGTTATGGTAGCAGTTTCTGTAATATAAGAAACTTACCAGAAGGAAGGTCCTGTCAAAACCTGCCAGTGGCATTTCCCAGATGTAAGTACACCACTCATTATTTACAAGTGGCCATCAACAGAAACTGAAATTGTTTTACTGTACTATTTATCCTACAAGCAGCAGTATTTCTTTCAATGATTTGCTTTCAGAGGATGCTATGTGTATGGATAACAGAAAACAGTTTTCCTTTATACATCTTCAGATAAATAAATAAACAAAAAAATCCTTAAAATTTTCTTAAATAGGAAGAAAAATCCCTTCAGAGATTTTCATTAACATTTGCCTGATTGAGCCATTTATATGATTTTTTTTTCATGGGATGCTTTTTTTGATCCATTAGGATGGAGAAAAGTAGAGTCTTTGAATCATTAATGAGATTAACATATAACTCCCGATTCACTTGAGTAATAATTCTTACCATCCCATTCTCCTACATTTGCTTCACAATGAAAAGGATGTTAATATGGAAAACTGAATTCCTTTGTAAATATCAACCAATGAGCTTCTTAGCAAAGACTGAAAAAAATTTATGTATATATTCTGTGGTTTCCATTTCCTTGGCTTTATTGTTTTTATGTAAATTCTCCCAGGACATTTCAGGTTATATGTCTGGAAACCCCAGCCATCCAGCAGAGGAAAGGCTGAGAGAATAATGAGAAATGTGCTGGAAGAATTCACATAAAAGCTTTGGAGACAAGAAAATGGAAACAACAGATACTTAAAAGCCTCACTGCTGAAAAAAAGCAATGTCTATCCAGCATGTGGATGTGTGTGTGTGAATGTAGCTATCTCTGTATACACAGACATGTAGCATTCGTAAAGACACTGTACAGAGCTATGAGGGAGCAATATTAGCGTATCTGATAATTTAAGATTTTCTCAGGATATTAGGGCAATGAAAGTGAAATATCTAAGTGACTTATGTTATTAGAACCCAGACATACGTATAAATAGCTCTATACATAGTTGTCTTGCATTGAGCTTTAAATATCTCTTTATATAAGAGAAAACAATAACCAATTCCAATACAAAAGTGTATTTATAAGATCTCCCTGAACTCTTGTGAATGACAGAAATTTAACTGTCATGGAAACACACAAAAGCTATGAGTAGGAAAGAATTTTTAGATGCTATTCTTGAATGTACAGGTTTTTTTCCCCCAATACCCTTAAATGCATTGCATTGTTAAGTGCTATACCCATGATGCTAAACTAAGCTTGGTCTTAGTATGCTTGACTTAATACAAGTACCACAGCATTATATATAAAAATTACAAACTTTTAGCCATAGCCAGTGTTTTATGACTCAGGCTTTATGGAATTTTCAGAGGATTCTGACAAGATGGTCTCTGAAACAGATAGATCTTTAAGATATTTCTTTAGAGGTAACCTAAAAAGGGGGGATGGGTTCAAACTGCCTCAGAAGGATGAATTTGTGCACCTGAGCCTATAATAAAAGTACTTAACATAAGAAACTAAGAATTTTCTTGGCTTACAGGAAAAGAAGCCTGGAAAAAGGCATGTAGACAAATACTCTATCAGTATATGCTGTGATCCATCAATCAAATCCACTGCCACAACAGACAGCAAATGAATCCACTCTAAAAGCTATCACAAACAAAGGCAAGTGATCAAAGCATGCAGCTTAATACCTTATCATTCATCAGCTGAGCAAAATTAACTCATTAACTGATTGCATGCAAACTCTTAACCCACAGCAAATGTAAGCTAAAATGCATTAGCTCAAAAAATCTGAAGGCAAAACTAGTTGTAGCTAATTCACACTTAACAACTGCAACTGGTTTTGGAGTGCGCACATGATCATTTAATGTGGCTCATTGGGTGAGAGAGAGCTTTCCAAGTGTATAGTAACTTCACCACTTCTAATCAAGTATTTACAGTCAGAAAAAGGTGGCAAAATCTGTCACTCAATTTTACTTATTTTTATGTCTATAATAGTGAAGAGCTATACCCTAGCTTAATAGCTTTTTAGTATAGTCCTGACTTGTAGTATCAGAATTTGAAACGGGGCTAGGCAGCAAAGTTTGTCTGTTTATATGTTTAGTTTCCTAAAAAAATCCGTTTTGATATAGCCAGGCATAAGCAAAATTCCTAATTAAGAGTGGGCTTTCAGCTTATCTCACTTATGACATATGTCATATATAGCACTTTTTCAACACACGGACTTTCAATCAAATTTCAGTCTATTGCATTATACCACTGCTGCTTGAACATTGACATCAATTACTCAAATCGTAAGTCTAACACATCACAAACAGGCATTGCTATTAATACCCTGATACACTACAGTCAGCATATGTAGGACTTAACCATATGACCCTAACTGGAGCATAGCACAAAGGTTTCAAGGGGAAACACCCCTGCTGACAGATGTGCCTTTTGTACAGTCTGAGGCTCATGCTGATGTACAAATTAGTAAGTTCAATACCTTTATTATGCAATTTGATCTGTTCTCATCCCAAAAGTCCAACACAGCCTTGCTAGTTTTTGAGACATGAGAGATTACATTGACAAAATGTTTCTAAGAATGTCACCAGAAGTTATGGAAGGGGTGGCAGAGTCTGCCAGGTACTGGCTTGACTAATAACCTCAGTTCTCCACAGTTTGTTGCAGAAATGGGAAGAAATTCTGAAAAATGGTCCATGAGTTCAGAATCATCAATATTATAAGTCACTGTATAATGAGTGTTGCAGCCTTATGTCTGGCACATAATTTGAGACAGCTAAACAAACCTCCTTACAGTTAAAAAGTGATCATTAGTGCCAGAAATATAAAAGATGATCATACCTCTCTCTCAATGTTATCAATTTTTGTAATTTAAAATAACCCCTCCTAACTAAGGAGAGATCATTTTGGAGTTTTATAATGCTAGGTATACTGAGTATACTAATTTTTCATTCAGGAGAAATAGTATAACTGAATTACAGCCAATATGACTTCTGAGAGAGAAGAAAATATAGCAATGGAATTCAGACTTCTGGTTAGTTTGACCAGTTTTGCTTCAAAACAGATACCCCCTGCCAGGGTGAAATTTACTGGCTCTGTAACTAGAGTGAAGAAGCTCACTAGTTCCATAAAAATTCATATGAATCTTCTCCACTTAAATAAAACAGTATAATAATTCATAAAAAGTGCAGGGCTTGTGAAACTGTTTTGCAGTGCTTTACTGAAAAGTGGGTTTGTTTTGAAGGGTATGTGAAAATGTCTTCCCAGACCTTATATCTAACGAATATTTTTCTTATTTGCTCAATAACTTTCTCTGCCATGTATTTAGCAATCAGAAGTTGTAATGGAGAAACATTTTCTACAGTTTAACACAACAGTAGATGAATATTCTCAAAGAATCTTTTCTTATTCTAACAGTCATTTCAGAAATTAAAATAAAAGATAGACTTTATTGGGAAAAAGAAAAAACCCACAACACAAGAAACACTGGCTATCCCTGTTCGCAGTACAGTATCATAGCTACCTGGAAGAAGCATATAGCAAAGAGCTTAAACAATCTGATGTGTTACAATGGTAAATATGTACTCTAGCCTATCATACAATGTATGCCCTGTTCTCTCTTCAGTGAGTTTTCTTCCTTGCTTTTAAATCAGACAAAACAAAAAGATTACTTTTCAGGCTATGGAATGAAATGATAATTCTTCAAAATAGTTGAAAAATGCTACTTTAACATATTTCCCCATCCTCCATAGAAGTAAGCCTCATGCAGTCACACTTGTAGTCTATATGATCTTTAAGATACCTTTGTGCAGTCCATTTCTTTTTAGAAAAAAACAGAGACTGCATAGTTTTTAGGAAATGAAAAATACACCCAAACACAACATAAACCAGTATGAGACTACTAGAAGAGTCACTGATAAGCAAAGCAGATTGATACTAAGCAACCAAAGACCTATATGAGGCTCAAAGTGAACTTTTAGTTTTTGGGTTTTTGGTTTTTTTTTTAAAGTAATCAAACTAAGCAGGAAAGCACCGTCCCCACCAGCTATTTGAAAATCCATTCACAGTTGAATCCCTTTTATGTCTGTGTTTTTACCGTATCTCCTAACATCCTGACCCAATCTTTCCTGTCCACTTCCTCAACATTAACTCTCTACCTCATCTTCTCAAG
Organism: Neomorphus geoffroyi; assembly: GCA_033558235.1. Classification (NCBI taxonomy): domain Eukaryota; kingdom Metazoa; phylum Chordata; class Aves; order Cuculiformes; family Neomorphidae; genus Neomorphus; species Neomorphus geoffroyi. The sequence continues at coordinate 15,818,826 of JAUMJM010000033.1, read as the reverse complement.
TCTTTAAGTGCTTACCTCCTGTGCTGCCCACTATCCCATAGACATTCCTCATGTAGAAAACTAACTCAGCACTGTACAGGTACTTTTAAACAGCATCTACACAACTCAGCAATATGATCAGATAGCAACAAACTTAGCATGAATCGATAGATAGTAACTACAAAATACAAACTTAGATACTTAAATAACCTTGTGGTTGATAGAAAGAACCCTAGGGCTTGTCATAACTTGGCCAGAACTAAGACCAATCACAGAAGAGAGAGTACTACTAATTAAAAGTCATAAAAAATAATTCACCTGTGAGAAAGAAACCACATTTGTTCAATTTAATTTGATTACTACATGGCGCCAGCATCAGCAGATCAATCAACAGATAAATGGATTCCTGTCTTACAGTGGAAGATCCCAATGCACATTCTGAGAATGTTAAATAATAACACAAAACTTGGAGTAGAAAAGGAGTTCTTTCAATGGCAAATGTGGAAAAACATTTACCACTTTTAAGGGCTATTGCAGTGTAACAATTTATTATATGAACCATAACTGCCTTATTTCTTTTGTTTGTTCCTTGAATTTATCTTCTAATGCATTCTCACTCAGAACTTTCCTAGTTCTTCAGATTAGGCTTTTTGTCATTATATGCATCAGCTGTCCCCCATCATGACTGGAAATTCTAAATGCAGCTGCAATACCTAGAAATACATATGTGTCTTTTTGCATGAAACATTTTATTAAAGACATGTCAAACTGTATTCCCTGGATGAAAAAATGCTGATATTTAGACTTTTCATCCCAATTTGAGAAAATACCAAGTGCTGAAATATTCAGAGTTTTCAATAAAACAGAAATTCTTTTTCTCGGTCAGATCTACAGAGACTCATTAGAGCATGCAGGCCATCTACCCTTCACATGCAGGGGTATTCCAGATACTGTATTATTCAGTGTGGCTTTCCAGTCTGGTTAGACTTTCACAACCTCTTTTTCTTTCAGTTTCCTAGTGCTGCAAATGTGATTATTTGATTTCTTTCAACTGAAACATACACAGGCATTCACAGGATATAAACCTATATACTTTATCCAATAAAGAAAAAGAACGGCAATGTGGAAGATATCTTGTGAAAAGTTCTCTAACATAAAGGGAAATATGTCTTCTCTTCTTTATGACATGGAACATATGCAGCTCCAAAAATATCCCTCATTAAAACAAAACACAGTTCTGGAATTCACTGAATGCCACACCTTTTAATTCAAGAGTTGCTGTTTTAAACCTAATCAAGTGGCCAAATTACATAACATGCAGTAATATTTCAGCAACTTCAGGTTTTTATCACTTTTTGATGTAAGTAAAAGCTTTAAGCAAAATGTCCCAAAGTGTTGCACTCAATTGTATGTAACTGAAAAGTTTGCATGTTCTACCTTCTCTTTAATGGTATTAGTTAATAATACATGGGCAAGACAGACAATAGGTAAGTAAGAATTTGTGTAATAACAAAAGGAATTCTATTGTTAACAATGTAGCAAATCTCTAGCCATCTGTAGCTAATTTTATGTTTATTACTCTAGAAACAGATAACAGTAAACTGGAAAGAGATTTTTCAGGAGAAAAACATCTATTTTAGAATGCTTTACATTCATAGATCCTGAGGAACTGTTATGAGCTGCTTCAATCAGAAGAGCCATAGAATTTCACTCTAATTCCTCTATTAGCCCCTTAACCTACAGGTAATCTACTATAACCCTGTGATTTTTTAAATGGATGATTGAAATAAGAAGGGCTCAGATGAGAGCTCTATTTTGTTGAGAGTACTTGAGAAAGATATTTCCTAAACAACCATCCAGGGCAGTTCAGGAGATGGTTTGAAGAGGAGAGACTAGTATCTAAATCCTTACAGTTTCCTAATCTCTCTTTATCTACTTTATTTTGGAAGTATGTTGTGGACTAGAGAAACTAGCCCCATACACCTAGCAGTTATCTTTAGGGCAGGTGTCTGTGGCCAAAGGACAAGGTCTGAGTGTGTTTCTAGCAAGCCATGGGACTCTAATGGGTTCAGTGACTCTGTTCAATCACTTCAGTTTTCTTTTAGTGGAGAAGAAAGCAGTAGAAGTGAGTTATGGGTCTCTTTCCTGTCTTTCATATGTATTAGCTCGAAGTCTGGTGTAACTCAGAGGCTACAAGAGTTATGTCCCTTACTACCTGAGTTAAAGAATATTTATCAACAATCTAGGCGCTTATTCCATCACCCAAAAATGCAATTCATTTAGATAATAAACCCAGAGGAAACAATTTCCAGCACTAAGATGTATGGAAGAAAACACAAATTATGCATCAAAGGAGCATTATGGTTTGCCCAATAGTATTGTATCTCACAGTGATATGTTCTGGTTTCTATTACTGATTCCTGCAATAAATTCCAGTCAAGCCTCATGTACTCTGCCAGGTGTTGCCCTTGTGTTACAGAAAGCCCTTACCAAAGTAGTCACTCAGGCAGGCTGGCAGTGGGATTTGTGTCATCCCTGACCACCATTGCTCAATAGGTGGCCACAGAGCCATGTCCTTCAGGCGTGGGTGAGGAGGGAATGCCTCCTCAGGGACTGCCTCCCACTGTCCCGGGGCCTCCCACAGCTCCAGGCCCAGCTGACAGCACTGCGGGTTCACCAGGCCTCTCTGCTGCTCAGTGCTCAGGATTATCACAGAATTATAGAATTTCTTGTTTGAAAAAGACCTTTGAGATCATTGAGTCCAACCGTATCTGTTCAGAACTAAACCATATCCCTGAGTACTTCATCTACCTATCTTTTAAACACCTCCAGGGATGATGATTCAGCTATCTCCCCAGGCAACCTGTTCCAGCACCTGAGAACCCTTTTGGTGAAGAAATTTTTCCTGTTGTCTAATCTGAACCTCCCTTGGTACAACTTTAGGCCATTATGCCACATGGTTTGTGAACTCCCTGAGGAGCACCTGGCAGCTCCCAAAACCACCAGTTCCAGCCCTGCACTGCTTTCCCGCCACTGCTTCACCCCCTCAGGAGTTGGGGAGCAGGGCGACCACGTGGAAGTTGCTGGAAGCTGGGTCAGCCTGCTCCCTTCTACACTGTGAGGGAACACTGAGCATAGCAGGTCTGTTGTGGGGACGAGGAAGGAGGGAAAGGACCCATCTAGGCAGCGGATGTGAGGAAAGCACCTGGAAATGCTTGCTCCAACAGGTAGGCTGCATCCTGTAAGCTACACCTGATGACCTCTGGTCTGCCATGTAAAACTGTCTTTCAGCTGGTGGAGGCGGGAAAGGGAGAAGGGGTCATGTCTCCTCCCTGCAGAGAAGAGCAGTTATCACACATTTTAACCATGCTGCCTGGGGGACATCCATGTGGGAAACCCCGGCTGTGTGGGCACCCAGAAGGCCAGGGCAGGCCTTAACCCTGCAGGCAGCCAGAGGCCTAGTGTGGGTACCTGGGGAAGGCCAGGTACCTTTTGGAACCACTAATGAGCTACAAAGCCATTAGCTGGGAGGTCAGCAGAGAGAGCCCAGCCATACGTACCGAAGAGGATTCGGCCTGGCAGGGTGCTGACTTGTGGGCTGCACTGGGGAAGCAGCCTGGCATGCCAGAGAAATCAGAAAGTACTCCTAAATGCAGAATATTTGCTCTTGAAATTTTTTAACGGGTATTTAGGAATATTATTCTAAGGCTTATTCTAATCCTTTTAGGGTTTTCATTTTGGTTTTGTTTTTCTTTTTTATTTTGGTTTTGTGGTCGTGGTGTTTTGAGGTATTTTTCAATTTATTAATCCTGCTCGGTTTCTAATGCTTTAATTCTTCTCAGTTTCTTCCACCACCTTTCTCTGAAGAATTTGGAGACCTTAGAGCCTTCCAGTAAAGGAGGCCTATAGGAAAGCTGGGGAGGGGCTCTGTATCAGGGAGTGCAGAGGTAGGATGACAGGTAACAATTTCAAGCTGAAAGAGGGGAGAATTATATTAGCTATAAAGAAATGTTTTCCCGTGAGGGTGGTGAGGCACTGGCGCGGGTTGCCCAGAAAGGTGGATGCATCATCTCTGGAAATGTTCCAGGCCAGTTTGATGGAGCTTCGAGCAACCTGATCCAGTGGGAGGTGTCCATGGCAGGGAGGCTGGGACGAGTGGTCATTAAGGTCCCTTCTGACCCAAACCATTCTGTGCTTTCATGATTTGACACAAACGACTGCCCCAGGCGGCCATTATAAGTCCCCTTTAAGGGACGATCCCTCCCCGTCGGATTGACGTCAAAGTTAGCCAATAGAATTACAGAGTTTCACCCTCTTTGGTTTGGATTGGCTGAAATTCCCGGCGGGGGGAGGGCTTCTACTCAAACTGGTGGCGCCAAGGCAGTAGCAGCCGCCATGGAGGCTGTGCTGGAGCAGGTGGGGCAGTTCCCCGCGCTCCTGGCTGTGTCCCGTTCCGCGCTGGTGCGGGACTGGGACCCGCTGACCTTAGACAGGGCTCTAGAGTGGGCCAGGTATTTCCAGCATCTCCATGACCGCTTCCGCACAAGGCCTCGGCTCCGGGAGGAGCTGGGGCGGCGGCTGCGGCGGGGTCAGCCGAGCCCTCAGTTGGGTTTCCCCGCCCTGGGCCGCTGCCCGCAGCTGCTGGGGCTGGCGCTACTGGAGAACCGCGCTCTGCCGCCCGCCGCCCGCCGCCGCCTGCTGCACCGCCTGCTGCAGACTCCTGGCCCCGAGCCCTGCTGCCTGCCGCTCCTCGCCCGCCACAAGGCCGCCTCTCGCCTGCTGGGGCTGCACCGCCGCCCGCCGCACGGGCTGGAGCCGCGAGTGCAGGCGGAGGCGCAGCTGTTGCTGAGACGGCTGCGGGAGGAGGAGGGGGAGAACGACGCCGCGGGGCTGCTGGCCAGTGCCCTGGAACAGCTCCCCCAGCCCCGGGCGTTCGAGGTGGTGGCGGCATCGCTGCTGCTGCACAAGCAGGAGAGCTGTGCTGAGCAGGGTGGAGGCAGGGAGACGAGTGGGAGCAGCATAGACGAAAACCAGGCGAGTGGAACAGGAGATGGAGACGTTGCTGGGCCCCTGCTTTCCTGGCTCCTCGGGAACATGGACCGATTTGCTGCCTTCTGCCTTTTTCTCCCAGGCGCACTTCTTTCCTCCCTTGCTGGTCATTATTCCCTGTTAAGCAGGCATTATTTGGACCTCTTAACCAGCTGGGGAAGCCACTTGATCTATGACCCCCTGCAGGGACGGTGGGTTAAAAGTTGTCCCGATAAAGCTGAATTGTCCTGGGAGGAGCTGAGGGAGCGCTTCAGCTGCCTCTGTCAGGGATCTGCACTGCTCAGGGGACAGACCCAAGCTGCTCTGAAACTCCAAAAGGCACGGGATGGAGACTTTAAGGTCCGCGGCCTAAGTGTGTGGACTGACTTACTGATGGAAGTAGAAGAGTATCTGAGGAAAGAAGTAGAGCTCTAATGCATGAATGCAAAAGCAACGTGAAAACTTCTGAAATCCAGCAGATCTGCTTGACTCTCATATGAAGGGCAAAAACCCTGTAAATCCCTTTGGGTTGAAAACCAGCCATTGATGTGACTGCTGACCACACTGTTCCTGACTTCGTGTGAAGTCCGTCAGGGAGGCCTGCTGCTTTCTTGTAATTGCACTATTGGTTCTTGTCACTGCAGGAAATGTCTTTTTAGTAATAAAATGTAAAAAATGCATTTCTGCTTCAAATGTAGAGTGTATATTTTTCTGTTTAGAAACTATTACAGTTCAGATATGGTTGTGGTAGTCGTATCTCTTAGAGGGTGTCAAAATGTTCAAAGGAAAGGTGAAGTTTGAAACATGAAACACCCAGATTCAGGCTTAATTTAGTGGTGTTTATGTAGAGCAGGGCTCTTGCGGTATAATTTACTACTTTTTAGGCACTACCTTCTTTGCCTTGGCTGCTTTGGGCTTCACTGCCTTTGCCACTATCATGCTTCTGATATAGCTCTTGCATGTGATTGAGCCCCTGGGTTTAAGTAGAGGGGAGAGAAAGCCAACTGTAAAGCTTATTGAGAAGTTCTAAAATTAGAAAGTTTCATTTGTTACCATATAATATGATGTTACATAAATACTTCCAAAGAAAATTGCAGTAAAATGAAGAATATTCTGTGTAGTTTTCTTCCCTTTTTGACAGTCCATTACATGATTTTTTTTTTTTCTTCCTTTTATGTTTGGTTAATTTCTGTAAACAAGTCTTGATTAGGGTAGTTGCTATCTTCCTTTATCACTGTCATTTCAAATGAATGTTGTAATGCAGAGGTAACACGTTCATCAGTGTATATTTAGCTCTGTTATCTAGTAATACCAAAGTGAGCAGGGTGGTAAGAGACAGAATATTTGAGGAAGATGGGGAAATATATGCAAATGCTGTAAAAAGAGGTCTTCATTAATCTTGTGTGGAGTACCTGTCAGAGTTCCTGTAGTTCACGTTCTTATATGTTCAAGATGAATTAAGTCAGCTTGCTTCTCTGTTGCTGAAGGTCCTTTAGGAAGGGTTAAAAAGTGGTGATTTGCTTCTGCTTAAAAGCTTGAAAAAACAAATAAGATATTAAAAAGTAAAACTGTATTGAAGCTAATTATGGCAGATATTTCTGTACCACAAAATTAGAGAGGGAGGAATCCCACTATTTTTGAAATAGTAGCAATTAGTATGAGAGAATGAGTATTGTTTAACTGGGAAGATAAGTAATGTTTATTCTAACCTTTAGGGAAATAATTAAAGACATAAATAAGTTCTTATTCTTCCCCCTCTTCTAAAACAAAAGAGGTTCTCAAGGGTAGTAGCACACTTTATGTAGAAGACACACTGCCAATCTCCTATCAAAATTATGACTTTCCTTAGGGTTCCTTGCTGTATCATGTCATGAGGTAATTAAGTTATGGAGATCTGCAGATGCACATACTTGGAAAACCTGCAGCTGTGGCAATTATCTTAGTTTTTCTTAAACAGAGTTGTCCCCCCCTTCTGGAACTTGTGGTGGTGGTCAGTCTTAAAAGAGCACCGTGTCAGTGGACCTCAGGACTGTTTTTACTGTGGTATTAAAAGGAATATGAATGCTGTCTGTAAGCTTTTAAAACTGCTTAGAAGTATAAAGCATAAAGTTTGAACTTATGCTGTCTAGCCACAGTTCCCTGCATTGTGTAGTATTGGCGTTTGGTATGGAAACTTCACTTGAGCTTGCTCTTAATGCTTTTAACAGGCACAAGGGTTTGGGTTTTTTTTTATTGTCTGTTTAAATACTTTTTGCTATCAGAGGTTCCTGATGAATTATGTACCCAGAGATACTAGTCAGTCATTCACTTCTCCCAGACTGTATGTTAAAGGTGCATATCAAATATTTCGGTAATGTTTCCAATGTTATTGTAACAAAAAAACCCTCTTAACAATACTCCTTCAGCATGCATGGAGATCTAATGGGAGAAGTTGGGTAGAAGCCTGTTGGTGTTGCCTCTCTTAAATGAGCAATACTTGATCTCAACTATTTAAAGCCTCACTGTTCCCAAGTACTTGAGTCTCTGAAAATACAGTGAGAGTTAGGTCTTGGTTTTGCTTGTCAAGATAGGTGTGTTTCCTTAGGTACTCAGCACATTGACCACAAGTTATGTCTCTTAACAGCTCTTAATTATTTCTAGGATAACTCTGGTGCTTGTAGGAAGTTTGTACTTGCACAATTTCAAGTCTTACTTTTTGATAAACCTAAGCCTTCTCTTGGAAAAATCAGTTCATGAAGCCGTATATCATCTTTACAAATGATGTATCATTAGAACCTTTTGTTAAGCGCAGCTGCAGTATCTCTCGCTGCAGTAGCTGTGAAGTAATAGACTTGTCAATGTGACTTTACTTAAAGAAATAATTGGAGAGGGGAAGACAAGATATGTGCCAGTATAGACCATACATACTTGGTTTCTAGTTCCATTCTTGTTACGGGAAACCTGAACAGGAAACAATAGTAGTAAGGCAGAAGGACGTGGTTCTAGCAATTTTGCAAAAATGTTCCAATCTGTCCCAAATACATTATAAAGAGGTGCCAGATCGATGATTACAAAATTCCAAAATCCATATGGCATTTATTACAATAAGCTATTTGCTTTCAGTATTATAGCTATTTAATGAGGGATTAATTGTTATTGTGATCAAAAGCCTCATTCTCTATCAATCAGTTATGTACTGAGTTTCAGATTAAGGGATTATGGACAACCTGACAACAATTGCATGTTTGTTATCCCTTACCTGTACACTTTTTGAAACATCTCAGAAAAAAAAAGATGTCTGTAGCAATGAACTAGACCAGCAATAAAGACTTAAGATGTGATCTCTTATTTTTCAAATATATCCTCAAAAGGTGGTAAACTGGTTAATGTCACTACTACTTCAGTATTGAAACCACTTATATACCAACATAACTTTAATTCCTTGTGTGCTGATATCTTAGAGTTACTGATTTTGCATTCCATGTTTAATTGTATCCCAGTAGTTTTTCCTCGTGTCTGTTCTTTCACAACTAGAGATCTTTGTCCCTAATTCTTTAATTAGGGTGGTTGGCATTTTAATTAGAGTATTGAATCATCTCAGATACCACAGAGGGTGGCAGCAGAGTCTCTCTGCAGAGATGGGCTTGGACTTCTGATCCAAAGGGACAATCCAAGCATATGGGCTGTTTCTAGAGGCAGAAGAGCTGCAGGGAGTTAATACCCACTGTTGTGCTACCCATTCAGAAGTTTTCAATTGAAAAAATCCCATTGAGAGTTTATTTTGTCCTTGCAATTCTGATTTTACCAGCTCTTTAATTTCACATAGGATCAGGTAATAATATAAACTGTAATCCCCTAACTGTCTCTACCCACAGACCTGTTTTATTAATAATATTAGGTATTCAGCTCTTAAATTCCTTTTCTATTACAGGATAAATTCCTGTAGTATTATGTGATCAATTTACTGTAACTCTTAAGTAGGACATTTTACCAGAAATGATAGCAGTATGTACTGAACAGAGAATGCAGCAATCAAATTCTGAATTTCATCTTGAAATGTACCTTCCTATTCTATCTCTCCCTCTGGGAAGAAAGTCCAGGATGAATGCTCAGATATGGGTTATTCATAGTGTGTAGCTCACTAAGAGGCTAATCCCAGCATCTAATAAAGCATTATTTAAGTTTTTGGCAGTTGTCATGAGTTTTAAATCCTACCACAAAGATTCAGTTTGAATGTTTTCTGAAGGATTGTTTCCTGGAATGAAATTATATGAGCTGCTTTTACCTGCACATTTGTACCCCTGTTCCTCTTATGACATGTTGGACTTCATAATTATCTGAACAGGAAATTGTAATTGTGGTCTTCAGTTTCTGTACATAGTGGTTCTCTCAACATAAAGCTAGCAATGGAAAAAAATTGTTCTATGCTTTCTATTGCATATGATAAAAATTACACCTATGAAATAACCCAGCAACACAAGACTGATTGTTGTATGATCCAGTTGTCAGTTAAATGTGTAGAGGAATACTCGTTTTTAATGCTGAATAATGGAGAAAATTGTCTGGTTTTGTTTATTTTGCTCTTATAGAAGGATATAATGAATCCTCCTGAAACAGTGGCAGGCCAAAATGTAAATGCAGTCTCTCTTTCCAATACATATAGGCAGTGAAGTCATTAATATTTTTTTATTAATGTAAATGAGCTAGGTAAGAACAATTGATTTCTTCTAGGAATTAATTGGGCATGATCAATCCCAAAACAAGTGTAACAACAAGGTCATTCATCAGCTGCCTAATGTTGCAATAGCCTAAGCTTGCTCTTTCAGCCAGGAAAAGAAGCCATGCCCTGGGGGAAAGTCTTTTAATCATTATACTATTGACAAAAAAAAGTGTGTGCTGTTGTCTCTCATAGCCTCATCATTCTTAATGTTAAGATAAAAATTGCTGAGTTTGGGTGTCTTCTAATTTGCCTTGTAGATGGTACCTTTTTTCAAACTTAAGTTTCAGTAAAAATATAAAGTGTGAGGAAACCTAAATATAATCATGTACTAAGAGGGACGAACAGTCTGGGTTAGCCCAACCTCTTGAGAAAATGCATGGATTTCTTTCCCTACTTACAGATACACCATCAGGGTTTGTGTCCTACCAAAGCAGTTGTGTTTGTATCCTAGAAGGGCTGATGGTGCTCTTGAGGATATGCTTAGCATTCTGCTGAGTTGGAAATTTTGGTCAGATTTAAGGAGCATTTTCTACCCCTACAGGGATATTTAGGCATTGGAAATAATAAGCAAGAAAACATGACATATAAATTATGTTTAGATGGTTTTTTAACTCATTTGAGCAAGAAGATTCTTTTTGTTGGATTCTACCAATGAAATTATCTGATCCACCATTTGTTTATTTATTTCAAGTGAGCTTGAATGCTGAATTCACCTCCAGTTTACTTAAGTCGTTTGCTTTTTTGTTTACAGATACGCTTTTCCCTGAATGCAACAAGCACCTTCCCTTTTCCTCATAAATGTGCACAAAAACTTGTTCAGATTGAAGGAGAGTATACCTTAAGGGAATGCCAGCATTACCATAGTGCAGCATTGTGTGTGAGCCACAATTCAACAAGGCAACTAAAAAAACCCTCACACCATCAAATGGTAAGCTAAACCATCATTTAACCTAAAAAGCACAGATAAGATCCAGCAGCAGGAGGTGAAAGCTTAAAAGAAAGACTCAGTTTTCTATAAGGGTAATATTATCAATGTAATGGAATAATTTATTACCACTTCTAGTGGTTTTCATTGCTTGCTTTCAGTCCTGTGCAGAGACTCAGTGTCTTCCTAAAATATGCTTTTTTTTATTTACAGTAAAAGTTTCTTGGCTAAAAGTAGACCCAAGCAAGTGAAATCCTAGGCCTGATAGGGAAAAAAGTAAGGATTAAAAAAAAAAAAGATGGAAAATAAGAAAGAAGCAACAATTTATTACATTGGTTCTTGGTATGAATCAGAGTACTCTGGACCTTCCTGATGTTTGCAAAGGTACGTGGCTGATTCCAAGGCCAGATGTTCCTGGGTGATGCATTTAACACCTTGGATGCAGAGCAGACCTACAAGATGAACAGGAGTATGATCCTGCTTTTAGTACTGACAGCGTTGTGGTGTTTTTCGTTTGTGGGTTTTTTAAGCACTTGTTCTATGAACAGAGCTTGGTTCTATTGCAGGTAGCAGGCCTGTGAGACTCTGTTACCTCCAGAGGTTGCACAGTGAGCAGATTTAAAGTGGATATGTGTCATCGTGCATCTTGCAAATCATATTTACTGTGAATGCATGGGTATACTTCAAGGCCCAAAGAGCTATAGCTACAGAACTTGTTTATATTGCCAGACGACTCCTGCCACTATTACTAGAGCCAACACATTGTTCTTTATTTCAGAGTCAATTGAAAGATTGAAATGTGTGATTGCATAGCTTAGATCAGGAGGGGATACTGGCTTGTGAAGCATGAAGTCACTGTGCGAGTTTTACATTGAGTTCACACTGCTGCGACAGTATCACTGAGTGCGAGCTGCTGTCATCTTGCCTCTTCCCACTGTTGTCCTACTTTTGCTCTTTCTGATTTGACAAAAGCTCCGATTTATCTGCACAGCAGAATGTCTCGCCCAAATAGTGGTCGGATGCTGTGCAGATGCATGCTCTTTCCCACTCTGAAATTCTGCATCTTGCTGATTGTCACACCTCGTGAGCCTGATCTTCTGTAAGGGGTGAGTGCAGTGTAGCCCACGTGGCTCATGATGAAAGCTCCAGTTGTAACTTTTTTAGAGTGATCATTGTTTAAGACTATTGGAGTCCATCCAGTAAAAGCAAGAAAATAAGTTTTATCTGGATCAGGCTTAATACTTCTACCCTTTGAATGTAATTGGATTTTTGTCACAGTATTGAGCAGGATAGAGCATGAATTTTGATGCAAAATGTAATGTGATTTTACCACCAAAGCAGAAAGAAATGCTGCATTTATTTTTGAAGGATATTACAAAAGTGAAGGGCAGGAGTTCCCATGAAAGGTATTTATACTGTGAAAAAAGTAATTGTTTCTTTCAAGTAACTGAAGAATCATTCCTAAGGTGTTAACTCTGGTAACATAAAACTCATCTTTATGCCATCCATCTAAGTCAAGTTTTCTAAAACTTTCTTTTTATCCTATGACTTTCTGCATAGGACAACTTTTATACTTATTCAATCTTTGAGGGGGAAAAATGACATAAATCATTGTCGTCTCTGTTCTCAGTAATGTCAAAACCACTTGTGGCTGACACTGCCAGTTTAAGACTGTTGTTGGAAACATGAAATGAATTGCAAAGGAGTAAGAACAATTTATAGAAGGTACATTGTCCAAACACAGACACAAACACACCCCACTAGTCAGTGGACATATGGTTGAATCTGAAATTGCTACGGTAACTTCAGGTAACAGTGAGCATGTACAAGCCACTAATTACAATAGGAAAACACTGGACCCTGTGCACTGCACTGACAAATTGCTCCCAGAGGTATCTGAGCTATTTCACTGTTGTCATTATAGCCTCTAGCAAAGTCAGGATATTTGAAAAGAGTATGGTGTCTGCAACCTATTAAAGATATTATATCCCTATTTATAGTCCAGTTCCACGAATAGAGAATTCCAACAGAAGAACATTTACTATAGAAATTTTGGAATATGGAGCTTTTAAAGGCAGTTGTGTTTAGTTTATGGGCCAGGTATTTAGAAAAAAAAGCAATTAAAGCCACCTTGCTCATTAACCTTTCAGTTCCTCATAGAGCACTTTAAGCACAAGAAAGTGATTGCATTTTGATTTGTAATGCTTCAGTGAACTGAACCGCTTCTCTGTGTATGTGTGCATTGTATTAGAGGGCAGTCTCTAAACACTTGCATGTGGTTTTGTCCTACTACGGTTTAACTGATGTGATGATCTTCTAAATTCTTTGAGCTTATGGAATCCGATTGCCTTTTGCCATGTGCTTTGTTCAGTCCTTTTTTACATTTTCTTTGCAAAGGCATAATACCGGAAATATATGGCATAACTGCATTACCATGACTATTGCTAGTTTACAGTAATTGAGAAGATTCGACAGATTATAAGCAATGGCAAATAAAGACAATGATTTATAGAATACATATTTTGACTTTTGCATTATAAATTGGAAGATGTAGCAGCATGAGTATTATCTCTTCATCGTGGTTGGAGTATGATAAGCACAACTCCACAAATCATTAATCTCTTTAGAATTTATCTGAAGTGCAGTAATAAGCTGTGTCCCATGCAGTCAGCCCAAGAAATGGGTTAGCTGAACCAGAAATCATTATTTGAAAACAACAAATGGATTACCAAAAGAGGCATCTTTAAAAGCACTCAGGTTCTCAGAAGCTCATTAGAATTAGTGTGTGTTGGTGAGGGTGATGTCCTTGTGTAATCTTTCCATTTTCTTCCAACAGCAATTAAAAGTAATATAAAAAGCATAAAAAATAAAAAAATGCTGTCTTCTAGTTACAGAAAAACAATCCAGATGTTGGATTAAGTTTTTACTCCCTCAGTCTTCACTAAGGCATATCCTAGTAAACCTAAAATGTTGAACCTCTTAAAATGCAAAGGGTTTTCATCATCTTGGCAGCTGTGGCACACAATCGTAACACACCTGATGAATCCTTGTCACTACAAAAGCTTCAGATGCAGTGGTATTTTGCTCTTTATGCTGAAGATCATGACTTCAGTGCTTGGTGAACATTGCACATGCACTAGAGGTAAAAAGTTCAGCTACTGATTAAGTTTTGAAGGGAACTGTTTTCCAACAAGATTAGAAGAGACTTTTGGTTTTCATTTATCTTTGTATTTTGCTTCATGTTTTGTAGTGTGAATTTTTACTGCAAAAGCTGGAAGTGTTGGTTCTTTTAGTCTCCCCTTTTGAGCCTACTGTAGGCAGTAGTACAGCAAAACTAAATTTATTTGGTCTAGCTAAAGCAACTGATCTCAGTAAGACAGTTCTCTAAGTGTATGGTAAAAATAGGAATTTCATATTCTTATATGAATTGCCATGCTGTTAGATATTCTTAATACATTTTTACAAAATCTCAATGTATAAGCCTGCCCGTGCTTCTTGATTTAAATATAAAATACACTTACTTTAAAGTTATCATCCAAAAGTTATATCTTTTAATTGTATTAAGTTTTAAAGAAAGTAAAAAATGGCATTGGTGGTCTATGAAATGAGAAGACAACCTGAAGTACAGAGAAATCATATTACTTGTGCAGAATGATAAGAGGGAAGTTATTGCAGTTCGTCACTTGATGCAGTAATTTATATTCCTGCATCTCATCACAAATCTGTCCTTGTTTAATTATGAGGCTAACATATTTTGAATGTTTCATAGCAGTTCAAAGGCAACTTTTAAGAAAAAATAGTCATTCTTTATTAACAAAAAAATTGTTTATCCCATGCGCTGTTGTAGATTTCATCTAGATGACTTTCTTATTCCTTTGGCACTCCTATAGTAAAAAGTAATTAAGTTCATATGAAGCAAATGGAAAATGGTAGCTTTTCCATCACAATGAAATGCTGAAATCTGAATGAATGATGAAGCCTTTAGAATTAGTGGCACATTACTATAGTGAACTGAGAGAGTGACCTGCCCTGAAGGAACAGGGAAAAGCAATAATGTTCATGTCCCATCTGTCAGAAAGGTGTAGGAGACATTTCTTGTTACATAATGGCTGTCCCATTCCTTGAAATATTGTGGGGATTAGAAAATACCTTGCATAATTTATGTATACCATCTCCATTCCAGAACCATACGTTACTGTTCCCACAGACAGATTACGCTGACATTCTGAACCATGTGTATGGTTTATGCAGGTAACATAATACTTTCAAATTATATGTGCTATGAGCCAGTAAAATTAGTATGAGGTACTTAAGCGATAGCCTCATAACAGCTAAACTAACAAAGGTTTATAAAATACTTCTCTCCTAATTTTTCATGGGGCAGTCATTGGTTTTTGTTTTTTTCCCTTTAGCTTTACTAATGAAACACAGCACTAGGAACCGCCTGTGTTACTAGCCAAAAGGCTGGTGTTCTCAAGCATATATGGAATTCCATTTTTTCTCGTTCTCAGACATGAATTTCTAGGATTCAAGCATGGATTTTTGGCTGATACAGAATTGCCACAGAGCTATGACAAGTTATGCTGGCTTGGAATTGGGCGTCTTGAGACAGAAAATAGATCATTTTAGATATACGGTCTCTGATGACATTTTACTGTTCCATCAGTTTTTATTTCTGTATAGGCCGCTTGTATTATTTTTCCAAATACCTTCACTGGTTCACTTCCAAAACAATTACTGGACCACTTAATTCCATTAAGACTCTAATTCTTTGTTTTGGGAGGGAGTTGCTTTTATTTTTTGAGAATATCCTGCTGGTACAAAACCACTGGCATTATTTGACTTCTTAGAAGTAGTTTACCAAGACCAATAAATCTATGCAAGGGTCTGTGAAAGACAAAGGGATTGATTGTTTCTGTCATATCAGAATTGTCTGCTGCTGAGCCTAGAGAGCCAGAGCCAAGATGCAGCAGTAAGATAATTCATCCACCTGGGAGATGCCTCTGGCTGTGGAGCTGTGACAGCTTGGTGGCACCTCTGTGCCGCCTGTTGTGTCTCCATGAGGAGCAGCCTGGCTTTTCTGCTCCAGGGGATGGTGCTTGTTAATGACTGAACTTCCAGCCTCATACTACCATGCTTCCACAGACCTACAAGCCTTACTGCTGCTAAAGGAGGAGGCCTGGCCTGCCCACCCGCTCTTAGAGGGAGGGCAAGCATTTGTCTGGTTGCCTTACGCGGGTGGGTGGTCCTGCTCGCCTGGCACACCTTAAGTTTCACTTGAATCGTTTCCCGCTCTGCTTCACCTTGTACCTCAAGAAATGTGTGTGCTCGAGCAAAGGCGGAAGACAAGCATGTGAGAACAGATGGCTGGGGTAGGGGGTATGTGCAGCAGTTTCTTCTGGCAGCATTGCTGTTTCGTGCTTTCTTCAAGTACATCCTTCAGTGTGTATTTTCTGTGCTTCTAACCAACAGTTTAGAAAATGGATAGATGCAATTAGGTGAAAAGCATTGGTAAAGATCAAAGTTTCTTATTTCATGGTGTTCCATTGCGGAGGTGCACAAGCTGGACCATCTTAAAGAATTATTCCTATGGTATCTTTTACTATATTTAGGTGCAGAAGCTTAGATTTATTCTAAAATGTTCATTAATGCACTGAATTCAGTTTAGTGTTTTTCCTTTTACAAAATCTTATTTTGTAACTTGAAAACAGTTGTTTATTTTCCATTTAGAAGAAATACTTCTTATTGTACAAGATGACTTAAGAGTATAGATCAAATAAAGAAAAGGAAACTGGATACGCTACCGTTTCACACCACAGCAGTGGAACCACTAGGGATATAAGGCATTGATCTAATATCTATTAAAGGCTTCCAGGATTGGCACTTGTTAAAATTCACGTTTCACAGTCATGTATTGAAGTTTGATTTCTGACCATTATTGTACTGTAATAACTGAAGTAGGTGTGACCTGATGAAGAAGTCTCCCTGCCTTTAGTACTGTTTTAAATTTGTAGCAGAATTTAATAGCACTAGGTGTATTTGCTGATAAACTTTCATCTGATTAATAAAGCTTTCCCGCACGCCTAAACAAACACACCAACACACTGACTTATTAAGTAACTGTAATCTGAAACTTTTCCATGCTGTAAAATCTGTAGGTGTTTGCTGTTAGCATATTTTATATTTTTCTGCGGTAACTATTAGTCTGGGAAAAAAAATTCTGAGAAAAACATTAAATTCTACACAGATAAAATAGGAAAAATACAGGTTTGATTGCTTTTTTAATGATATAAATTATCTAGGATACCTTAAAATGCTGATTTCCATAAGCCTGATTATCTGAAATATTTGAATGCTAATTTATGGACCTGTCAGATAATTTGCTTTGCTAGCGTTGTATGTAACTACAGACACATTTTACCACCCTATCATCAGTATCCTTAACACAAAGAATTTTTGATGATAGAGATGTAAGGACAATAACGCTGTAGGAATTTAATGCGATTTCACTTATGTACGTGAAAATCCCCATGGAAACTTAGTGGTCTTTTCATTGATTTCTGTGCCTTGTTTTCTTGAGTGTTCCTTCACAAAAATGGCCTCAGGTTTTTCATTATGTTTTAATGCTGCCTGCTTGTGTGCTACCCTGAATGCTTTGTAAACCAGCAAGTACAGTCATTGGTTCCTCTTGTGTTGTAGATCGTTATAGAAAATATGATATAATACCTGTTCCAAAATTGTTATTTGTACAATAACTGATACTCCAAAGAAAAAAAATATTAAGCATGAGCCTTGTTTCTTCACCTGTCACTGGTCTCAACCAGTATGGAAAGTTCAAAGTCTTCCCTAGCCCACCCCAATAACACCAAGCAACTGCTTTCATCAGGTTTCCTGCATTTTACTATTTCATGCCAGGGAACAATAATACCTAGACCTAAATTACAAGTGAAACTCCAACACTGTTGAGTTACAGTAATATATCTGTTGACTCAGAAAGGGTTAAAATTTCTTTTCCATGTTCTTCTAACATGAAGGAAGGTACAGACTTCACAAAGTGCTACAGCATAAGACTGCCCAGGTGGTCATCTAAATATATGAGTTTTTTTCCCAGAGTCTCTATTTTGGGATACTACCATGCCCTTTCTGCCACATCAAATAAGGAAGGTCAGAATATCTCAGTGAAACCAGGTTATTTGGAGCCAAGTTGCATTTCTGCCTCAAATTCTATTCTAAAATATCTTGATTAAGCTGTTCTCTCTGAATGCAAAGGAGCAAGTACAAAAGGATTGCAGGAGAGGGTAAATAAAATGTTTCTTTTGGTACAATTCAGGGAGGTTTTTATGATCTGGAAAATTAGATGACTAATTCTGCAGTCCCCCTGATAAAAGTAATTAGTAACCGTTCTAGTACATAAAATGAGTTGATGAGAACACTTATTCTTAGATAGAGAGCTTTTATCAGAATTAGATTTCATTGCATTTCAGATGGATGCTATTTGTATGTGGTAGAAACTTTGAGTGGTCTCTCCTTTCTCAGGTCAGTGTTTAAACTTGCTACTGGGCAGGTTACCAAAGGGAATTGAATCTGCTGGGAAACTGGGAAGCCCAGGGGATACAAAGGGGTGAGACAGATGAGAGCATGTTACCTGGCTGGAGAAAGAGAGATTTCTGAGACAGTCCAACTCGCTATCTACTTGGATGAATGCAATGAGAGTCCTTATTGGAAAGGGGAGAAAAAGTGGCAGCCTGACAGTGGATGAGAGGCTGGTGCTGGTAGGACCAGAGGAGCCAGGTGCTGGGGTTTGACTGTGAGCAGACACTGCCCAGCTCTGTAATTCTGTTCAAGGGCACTGGGCACAGCCCTTGCAGTAATGTTTCATTCACTTTTTCCATTTTTCTCCCCCTCTTCGCCCCCTCTTAAATTCCAGGATATCTTTTTCTGCCATTCTCTATTGTACTTTCTTTCTGACTCATTTAATCATTCTACTGATTTACACTTTCCCTTTCCTCCCATGAATAAAAACTTGCAAAGATTGGATGTAGATTTGGGGTTTTTTTTACGAGAAGCTGATGGCTGGCTTTAAAGGGATGAGCAGGATGACATTTTAAAGAATGCCAATTTCTACACTTTGCTGTGAGGCTGAATTAATCTTGTGCAAAAGGCAACATAAAGTCTAGACACACCTTAGTCTCACTTAAAACATTTAAGTTAGAACTTAAATAAAATCTCATGTCAGAGCTTAATATTGAACTGGCCTTTTAAGAATGGCTTAATTATTTAACAAATCACAGACGCTTTTGTATATGTTCTTAGCATTTCACACTTAGATTATTTATGTTATTTTATATATTTGAATCTATTGTGCTATAACATTGTGGCTATGCTTTCTTCTATTTTATTGTGTTGATTTTTTGCCACTCCTCAAATTACTATAGCCAAGACTCTCTCTGTTTTCTTTGCCTTTTTATGTTTCTTCCCACGATGGTTTTCTGTCTATTTAAATGAAGAGTAAATCAACATATAAATCTGTCTTCAAATGCTCTCACTTTCTTGCTAATTTTTTCTTTAAGTAGAAGACAGTAACTGGACAGCATTTGGTGAGAATGTATACAAATACACTTAATATACACAAAGCATGTGTAGCATTAAATAAAGCATCCAATTCTTTTTGTAAAACTTTTATATATAGACTCTGTACATGGTGATTAAGCAACAAATTTTTCACAGCTGCAGACCAAAAAATGAAGAAAATATTATGCAGTTCATCAGAATAAACTCATGCCAAGACAAATTTTGAATAAATATATTCAGTTATACTGATGAGAACAAGAAAGAATTTCTGTTCTTATCTTTAAGAGTGTAATGATTACATAGCATAAATAATGAGTGACAAAGTCATTTTACTGAAGGTAAATGCCATGACAGAAAAGTTGCATCCTCATTAGGGATGGTGAAACTCAGTCATTATTATAAGCAAAAATATTTGTCACTTCCATCTTCCAGGAGGATAAGGTTAGAAGAATGTTTGGGTTTGGCTTTCCTTTCTCTCCCTCTGTAATATTTTAATCTTTTCATTGCTGTCATTTGTATTGCAACAGTGCTGTTGGTGCTTACCTAGCCTCAAGGTCCCAGTTGCGTTGTGGAGCGAGAGACAACAGGAGAGAAGCAAGGAGCACCTTGTGTCAGAGTGCTTACACTTGGGATAGCTATGGATATTGTTCTTGGCCTTTTACAAGCTTGGTTTTTGTGTGCTCCTAAGTGTGAATAAAAGCCTTGTGTTAGGACTGGCAGAGCTTTAGCCTGTGGCTGGTAGGCTTATTATCTTTTCCTATGTACCAGGTTAATCCCAGAGACACCCCGGGTCACCTGTCCTGACCTGTGGAGTAGAGTAAAGCCACACAACTTCAGGTAATGTCAAATGATATTGTGGTAGCAGAGCTGCACCAGATCCTCAAGTCAGAACTGCTGGCCTACTAATTAGATTCTTAAGCAGCCATGTATGGTGTATATACAAGCAAGAAAATAATTGAGAGTTTGTACCGTAGTTATTTCAGGCCACTAAACCAACAAACCTACAGCTAAGGAATCTTAAAGCAAAATTTACTAGGTGGTTCATGATATGGTTATTACCAGCTACCATAGAAATCTTTAGGGCATTTAATTATTATTTTAGTATTCATTATTTCAGTGACAAATGAAAATTGAGCTCTGTTAAATGGGGTTTTTTATTTCCTTGGGGTCTTTACCAAGAACAGTAATTTGTCTTTTTTTTCTCCTTTCTGTAAACCCCATGATGAATTCAAACATTCAAGTTCATTAATTAAAATGTTTCCTTCTCTGCTTATTTTAACATGACGCATAGAGTTGATTACCTTTTGCCTGAGTATGTTTTGGAAGATTGATGGCTCAGCTTCTTAAGTTATAGCTTTTATAGGGATGGTCTGAAATTATTTCAGTGGTAAGGTCTTGTTCCTAGGGTACCATACTATTTGAATCATAATAAGATATAGAGTAAAAAAAAACACCTTTGTGTTAGATTGCTACTGTAATGTAACAAGAGGGGGAGGAAGCAAGAAAGTTTCTATTTTCAAGATTTGCTGCCATGAGTAATAGATGAAGAAGGATGGAGCCTGGGTTGTAGTGGGGTGTTCTGCAGAAGAGATGATGTATCTATGGGAAGCACTGCTGTCTACTGCTTTGCTGGGGTGCCTACATGAACATAGGAGCCCTTTGCAAATCTGTCCTGATGTGGATGAATGAAATCATTTGTCTTTAAAATACACATTTGAAAAATTTGCATGTTTCTTTCTAAAACAGTAATGTGAAAATTCTTGTGGTTCTTTGAGCTCATGAAGATGCCTAACCTAATTTAGAGAGTTTAATTTCTCTAGAAGAAACTCCTTCCCCTGGCTCTGGAAAGCAAAGTGGTATTCAGCAGTGGTTAAGAGGCAGAAGGGCCAAGGCTGTTGGAATGCTGTACGTAACATGAGATTCCCTTGAGCAGAGTGGAGGGACCATGCAGTCAGTGCCTCATATTCCCGCTTGCCTACAGGGATATAGTTATGCAATTTTAAATGCACTTTTTATTATACTCATAATATTTTCCTTATTAATTCTATCACATTTCAGATAATATTTTTGCACATATTTACATAGAGATAGTGAGCTATATATAATTTTTATATTAAATTTTTATTAAGCATTCAATCTTAAAAAATATTTTTAAAATTCAAACCTGAAGTATATTTAACTATTAGAAGTGCAAATACAACGAAATCACATTTTTAAATAAAGTTGACAGAAATGTAGGAGCAAGCAGTTTTTCAACATACATGTTGAAACTCATTAAGTCTCCTGTAGTTGCTCAGCAGCAGTCATAGGTGACCTGCAGGCTTGAATGCCGCTTTGTTTAGATGCTGGAAAGGTGGGTGCCAGAGCCACTGATCTTACTGCCAGAAGCTGAGGTTTGCTGTGGAGAGGGAGGGAGGGAGGGAAGCAGCAGCTCGTGCTGAGCAGAGATTTAATGCCCTTGGTGATGTAGTCCGGGCACTGTTTCAGGGAAGCTGTTTCACTATGCTGGAAGAGCATAGCTTTTCTGTGTTTTTGAGGAAGCCAGCATGCCTGTTGGTGATCTTCAGAAATTGCCTCTGCACTTTTTCATAATTTTATAGTATTGCTCTTTGAGCCAATTCCTGAGCAAAGTGAGAACCAGTTCAGAGTGGCTAATTCCTCTTACTCAGACTGGAGGAATCCTCTGCATTTTGAGCCATCTGTGTTTGCTTTCATGTTCTAAGAGCTCTCTAAATGCACATTTTGTTGGAGTTTTTCTGGAATTCTTCACAGGTTTGTTAAGTGCTGGATTATTATGGATTCTGTTCTTGTGGACTGTGTCCATTGAGTTGTTGGCCATGTGGATAGTATTCACGGTTATTTATTTCAAGTCTACAAAATTGAAATAAATTCTCTTTCTCCAGTTCAGATTGCACCTTTCAGTTTCCTCCTGATATTGGCAGGTTGCAAGGGTTTTGCTTTTTTTTTTCTTTCTTTCCACATTACTTCTTTTGTATCCGGGTGCCATAATGTAATAAGCCTTTTAGGTACTCCTGGAGTGTTTTCTCCATTCAGTTTATGGGCAGCCTTGATGAGAAGTCTCTGGCAGCTTGCAGCTGTTTTAAATAGGATTGAGATCAGAATTTTGGAGGACTTCAGAAGGGTCTGTCCTGCTGGGACACAAACCAGTGTGAGATGACTGGAGAAGTTCCAAGCTAATATGGAGTAGAGATGTGTCCGTAAGAATGTTATAAACAAAGACCTAATGAGCATTGAACTTTATGTGCTTTCAATATTGATAATAGAATGCACATTGTCATAAAGAGCTGTGCTATGCAGATGTAGCTTACTTCAGTGCAGATGAATTAAATTTAGCAGGAACTTAAGACTGATCCACAAGCCCAGGATGGACAATTCATATATTACAGATGTAGGAAGAGGTCTTCACCTGTTGAAAAACAACCCCTGCTGCAACAAACACAGCTAGGCTGCAGCTGCATTTGCTAATGATCTGGCCCAGTGAATGTTTAAGGTAGTATCTTTCTTTTCAGTTGAATGGTAAAAAAATAATGGTTTTAGTTTTGTCTGAGTTGGTTTTAGTGAAGGATGAACTAATTATGTACATTCTCTGCTCACTGAATTAATGAATGCAACCTAAGTTCGTAGCACCATATCCAGGTACTGAAAAGCAAAAGAAACATTTTACACGCTTTTTGTTTGCCATAAGAACAAATCTTACTTTATATAAAAGACAATAATTAAATATATTTAAATAAAGATCTCTAGGTGACAGCATTGACTGGGACAGACTGGAGGGACCTATAAACACTCCCAATGAGAACAAAGAAGGGATCATCTTCACAAAATCTATTCATTACTAGCTATCATAATTGTATATTCAAGCATCGTGCCACTTCTTCAGTCAGCATGTAAGGGCTGATCAACAGACAGGTGTTGGGGTACGGGCAGTAAGGCAAGTTACTGTGTCTCGAGCTCTAAAAATCTCCTCTGCAAGCAAGCATTTAAATACATTACTTCTAGCAGTAAAGTTTCTCTTTCAGTTGCACATTCCTGTGCAACTCGCTCTAGGTGAACCTGCTTTAGCAGAGATATTGGACTGGATGAGGTCTCTTCCAGCACCTACCATTCTGTGATTCTCCATTTCCAGGAAATCATTATGTATCTTTCTAACTCAAGCTTTCAGGCCATTTGCTAAAGAATGGTACACAAAGCTTATACTAATTTATGTAAGAAATTAGGTATCACACAAGTAAGCTGTTGAAAATAAGATGTGCTGTAGGTAGTATTCAGTGTGATTCAGGTTTTAATGCTCTCTTTTGATAACTTGTAACATGAAATTGTTTACTGAAGTATCAGACATTCTGTAGGCATCTACTCATCATCTCTCTGTCAGAAGGGTGGCCTGTTCAGAGTTCAATTCCTAACTATGTGATTATATTAGAAATCAGTGTGGTAGTGCTTATTGGGGAGTTCTCTGTGTAAACTTTACTGCTTTACTGCTCTTCTAAAGTTTGAGGACCGAACTGGGGCCTGGTGTGAGTCAACGAAGTTATAAAAAAGTGAAAATTTAAGTGGGTTTCGAGGTTTCTTTTTGAAGAAAATAGTAAATACTAAGTGGTTTTAAGCTTTTAGGTATCACTGTATGGCGTTTTACAAGTTCGTGTCATTTTGAAAGATGTGAATAATCTCTCATGTCTTCTGGAAATCCCACACTGCCCTTGCTGCTTTTGCCACTAGGCTAGGCCACAGCCACCAAGGGATGTTTGTCTGGCATTGCTCTGGATAGGCTGTAGCTTTACAAATTAACTGTTCAAACTTCCAGTCTCTCAGCTGCTTTATAAATACTTTAAGATCCCCAGCTGTACTGTGCTTGTACAAATATCTTAAAATTATGAGCTAATCGGCACACACCTGGGTGAATGCACAGTTACCAACTGTTTATACCCAAGGAAAGTACGTGAATAGCATCAGAACTTCTTATTTGTTGAAGTAATCTAACGTAAGGGGTGCAGGGCCTGCAGATCTTTTTCACTGTTACTAGATTCTTTCATAGCTGGTGATCTGAAATCTGTGAAATAATCTTGTGTCATCCTCTACTTTGCTTTGTACAGAGTGAGTATGTGAAACGCGTACCCTTGCTGCTGGTTTATAGCAAGAGGTGATGAAGGAACAAGGAAATGCTCGCTGTAGGTTAGAATATAGCACGGAGTACTTTCCAGGTTTTGTTCACTGAAATTTTTTGGATAGCTGACTTACGGAGTATGCCAAAATTAACCATGTTTCTATTCTTACTGGATAGTCTTCTCAATGTTGACGCCCTAATTGGGGAATACAGAGTCTTGTTTCTAGAGGCTCTGTGCACAGTAAGATCATGACTGCTTGTGCAATTTGTATACACGTGGAAGGGCAAAAACACATTAAGGATGAATACCTTGAAAGTAGCTGTCAGTTATCCTTGTATAGCTGAAATCATAGCATCATATATTATCGCTCCCTTGGAGTTGCCTGCTGGCATTCTTCTACATCAGAGAATATTAGCGTCTTTGTTTTTCACAGATTTCTTCATGTTTTGCAGATTTAAGGTCTTTTTTAATTTAGTGCTTAGTTTCAATATCAAATTACAATTTTTTTAGTGCATCTATATCATAAAATATGGTGTGTTATTTTTGAGCTGTATTGTCTACATGACATGCTTTTTTTGTTAATTTTAGTAATCAGCTCCTTGGGGCAGAAGAGTTGTTCTAAAGTTTCCCAGTATTGAGCACAATGATAGAGATTAAGTATGTGGAACTGTGATGAACTGCATCCTCTCTGGCATGAAGTCAAGAGCATTCAGTTTCTGGTTTAGCAGTTCATGAACCGGCTTTTGTTTTGACAGATGATGTATTCTTTCTTTTCAGACATCTGGGAGACCCAAGATATCTGCTAGCAAACTACACTTCCCTGTCTCCCTCAAATGCCATTCTTTCACATAATGTTGATCTCTGGGTTTAATGCTACTTCATAACTCTTGATATTGGTAAAATGCTGATCCACAGAATTACAGAAATGAGTTCTAGGTAATATAGATATGAAAATCCCTCTTCTATCAACCAATCAGTCTTCTGACTCAGGCAGAATTTGGTTTAGTTTGTACTGCACTGGTCTTGTTTTCCATTGATTAACATCACTTCTGAGTAATAAACATCCAGCCTTTTGCAGACAGCAATTGTTTTCTGCTGCCTTCATCACCAGATGCAAGTCTCTTCCTTCTTCATATGCCATCTGTTGGCTAAAGACAATGCAAACATGTAGTCCTCATCAGTTGATTTTATTTTAATTTTGGAAACAAAATTAAGGAAATGTAAATTTTAAAAATCATCCATAGCTTAATATATATGTAAAAAGTGAGTTGATTTTTGTATAGATGCATATATTTAAAAGTAAATGTAGCAAATTATTCATGCATTCATTAATTTCATTTATAGGTACATTAATAGATATACTGATTTGTCAGTAAGTTTAATTGATCCTATTTATTGTATTTATAAGATTATCTATTTATTAGATTCAAGTAAACAGGAAAAAATAATGGTACTTTCTTGCAACATGATAATCCTTAAAACTAATATTTTAGGCCTGCCATAGGTCTTGTACATATTACAAGTGTTTATGCAGTAAATAATCAAATTTTTTACTACTCTTGGCATAGGTACTTGGAAAACACATTTGGTGTTCTGAATTTTTCTTGCTTTCCATGGTGTTTTTTCTATAAACATTCTGCCAAATGCAGAGAAAATTCCACTCACCACTTGTTTGATTCTCCCCCTCTGCTAAAATCTGTTCCACACCTGTGAATTTTTTGGTCATGCTGTGCCCTCGTGGTTTTGGAGCAATTTGTTAACTGTGGTTGTTCAGGTACCTTTCACACAAACAGCTATTTCTTCGTGTTTGGGACCTTGGTCTTCCATAGCTGTGTAAGGATTCATGGCAAAAATTAACTCTGTGTGGCCAGCCCGTTCAGTGACCAGCAGGGTTGCTGTGCAAAGGTTTATATAAGTGTGTGTGGTAGACACAAACCTGTTTCTTCAGAGTGTTGAAATTATATTCTTATAACTGAGTCTTAAATAAAAATGAAGAGTATTTGATTGTTCTGGTGTTGTGGGATTTCTGAGAGATCACACTATAGTTAATATTTGTTGATTTGTTAGGTTTTTAACCTATAAAATGTTAGTAACGTGTTCCTTATTCCCTTGAGAGCTGTGAATCCAAGTTAATTTTTTTCAAAATTCTCTGGAATCCTTAAATGTTACAAAAATACTATTAATTAATGAAACAATCCTTTTGCCTGAAATATTGAGGAAAATAATATTTTAAGGGTATACCTTGTCAGGCTTGGCATACAATCATTGTAATGTATAAAAGTACACTAAAAACATATTCTAGCATTTGTATTTATATTTTTTTAATTAATCATTTAGAATCTGTTTAACACAAAAAAATCTTACCTTCAGTAATTGCTATTCTGACTTATCTTGTGTTGGTTAAACTGATTCTTTCACAATAGAAAAATGTACAGATGACTAAAATTCAATAATTCAGCTTTTTCAGGGGCAAGAATAGCAAGTTTACATTAAGAACTGAACCACAGGTGAGAACTTCAAGAAGCAACAGCTCAATCTGCGAAAAGGTTGAGGATGTCTGAACTAACTTTTTTTGGTAAAGAAAGACTGAAATTAAAATTTTAGTTCAAGATTCTTGACCTTTTAACTTTTTAGTACAATATGTAATAAAACACAATGAATAAATACGATGTTCGTGCTTGGATTGAATCTAGCTCAGTGTTTTATCACTCTAAGATTCATAACCAGCTACACTGGTAAATAGGCCATTTTGTGGGAATATGAGATATCTAATACAATTACCAGATAAATTGCTGAGTACTTTGTCATATACCTTATACTTTAAGAGAACAGACTAAATGAACTTTTAATGCAGATTTATATTCCAGGAGGTAGAAAGCAGAACTCATGTCATTTCAACTCTTTTCCATTGAGAATTGCTTGAGATAGCACATACTCATACTGTCTCTGCTTTTGAAAGAAAACAAATAACGCTGAAATCCAGGAGACAGAAAAGGTCTATTACCTCTCAAAGATATTTATCTTGAATTCCTATTCCAGAGATGCTTCAAATTATTTCAATACTTCAGTGGGAATTCTTGGAGTGTCCAAAATAATAGGTTAGGTGGAGCACTTTCTTGAATGTAGACTTTGATTTGCCAGCCTTTTCTACTGTTGTAGCCTTTATCAGTGCAATTCAGCACCAATGGTTTTTTATATTACAAAAAAAAAAGTGCTCCAAAGGAGTAAAGGAATTTGACAATCTTTTACATTTTGAAGAGGAAAGGGAAAAAAATAAAATTTACTGCAAAAGCTTTCTTTGTAACTTTAGAAGTTCAGTATCAGAGTGGAGATGTGGAAATAACAGGAAAAAAATTTATCGGTTACATTATTACACAAAACAAAATAAATAATTACAATACCTTTAATATTTGAAGGTTGTAGTCTGAATGCCTGAGATGTAGAAAAACAGATAAAATACTAGGCTAATCTCTTTGTTGTTGTAATTTTAATGTCATTAGAGGCAGTACTGTGTCCCTATTATCCTCTGCCCTGTTAGAAGGACAGATGAAAGGGTAACACAGAAACAGGAGACCTTGTGAGCAAAATTTCTTCCTTATAGTTCCTGTACGCAAGCATTCAAGCATTCACAGAGTTTGTGTCAGGCCTCCTTTTACCTGTCAAGTGATTTCATCAGCTTTTGAAGTGGATGCAGGCTTGGCCCATCTTTCATCCTATTCCTTCTTGCTCTTTTTCTAAAAGCCACTGTTCACGAGGTCACTGGCAACAGTTACCTTCCCCTTTATGTTCTTGCCAGTTCTACTAAGTACAAGAAATTTCATTTCGATTTTTTTTTTCTTAAGGCTTCCAGGTACATGAGTTTTCTTAAATTTTCCTAATATGATGGAGAATATATATATGCTTAAAATGGAAAGATAAAGAAGGGCTGAGCCTTCAGAATGACTTGGCACTTTGTCTCGAACTCATAAGAACATGGAAGGGCCGATAGTCTCACCAATGACAGCCAGTGACAAAATAAGTCTATTAAGGGAGCTGCCATGCCCATCGGGACACCTGCTGTTGTGCAAGTTTCCTGTTATAAAACCTCTCCTTGTATGTAAATAAGGACTAGTTGAACTGCAGTCTTCAAGAAGAAGGTTATATAAAGCTAGGTGGCTTCCTGGAACACCATTCTATCTTAAAATGAATATCCTTCGGGGCATGACCTGCTGGGGCAGGGAGGACAACTGGTCTGCTGCGAGTGATATCTGACAGCGAGTTTTCTGCATGTTGGAATAGTATGTGCAGTTCTGGAAGCACTGTCCAATGAACTTCCAGACCTACCGCCATGACTTACTCTGACATTCCACAGCTTGAGTAAGAATATTTCTTGTTCTGTGTCCTATGAAGTCTACTTTATCCAAAGTAAGGCTAAGAAGGATACATTTTGTCCTTGATTTCTAGTTTTATTATGTTTATTTGAGCAACCTGACCTACTGAAAGGTGTCTCTGCCCATGGCAGACTGCTTGGACGAGATGGTCTTGATAGGTCGCTTCCAACCCAGTCATTCTATGATTCTGTTAATGTAAAGGGCTATTTTGATCACAAGGCAATGTAGCCATAATGAATTTGTTAGTTGATACTGTGAAGAATATTGAGAAATTCAAATACATCATAAACATGCATGGCATAATATATATTTTTGGAAAAAACAAGTGCTGCGTATTATCAAACCTTGTTTTATAGGGTACTTTTAATAACAGAAGATTGGAAGATTGTATCTTTAAAGAGCTCTTCTGATGATGACCCTGTGTAATGCAGTGTGCGTGTGCAATTTAAGGGCCCAAAAGGCAAGGTAGGAGCAATAGAAAAAAACAAAGGCATTTGAATCTGATAATTTTCTACTGCAGTTTCAACCACTGCAGGTAAAGTGATCAATAACATATACTGAAGAGGAAAACCAATTTGATTACAACATACTTCTTGTATGTATGCTCACATTAATGGGTCTACATGAGACTCTGTTGTCCCTATTTATGTGTAATGGTGTTTTAAATCCCTTTCATTCATATTGAAAAGGAAAAGGTGTTGCCCTTTCTGATCCAGTGTGGCAAAACTGAGAAGGCTTATCCTATGCTGAAACAAACAGCACTGCAAAAGAAACTGATGAAGAACTTTTCTGTAGGATCTTCCTTTCTTTGGGGGTGGGTGGATGGGATTGCTTGGGTTTCCTATTAACTTACATGGTAAGGGTTAAAAGAAATGCTGAGATCAGTAAGCCCTGAATGAAAGTAGCCTCAATGCCCTCCTGTCCTTATGAAAAGGAACACATTATAACAAGGATGCTGTGGCTGCTGAAAAGAAAATTAAACAGCTGGGACAAGATGAAACCCTTAATGCAAGGAGGAAATGTTCCATGTCTCTGTACATGTTCTTTCTTATTAGAACCTTTGAAAAACAAATACAATCTGTTGGTAAAATATGTGGTAAATAAATGCAGCTCAGAGGAGCAAAGAGATTGCTGAAATACTAATTTAGTTCTGAGTAACACTGGGCTCTGTACTGGCAAAAACCAATTTTAACAGGTTGCTTTTGAGAGTTCCCTCTTCGATGTTTCTGGAATGATAAATAATACATAAACAACATAAAATGGACAGCATAAACAAAATCCTATTCACTTTTACATTTATTACAGTACTCAATAGCTGCAGCTTTGGTATTTACAAGTTATAATGTGGTCCCCAAATCATAAGTTTGGCTTATATATCTAAGTATTTTAAACGGATAGATTTTATTTTTTTTCAAACTCCTTTTTGTTCTAGAGCCTTAAGGCTTCTGTTCTTTAGATTTATTTTATTTCCCTGCACCCAGAGGGCTGATATCCTTTAAGTAAAAAAAAATTAAGTTTATCACTTAATATAATTGCTATATGATTTTGGATTTTTTAAAAAATAAACAATAAATCACCAATGAATTCAAGATTTGGGAATAAAATCACAAGATTGGGCAACACTGATTTCCAGTGAAATCAGGGGGAATTTAATTAGTCCAGAATTCAATGCTACTTTTTTAAGTTACACTAGAAAGAAACCTAACATGCTAATCCAAATTTAATTCTGACTTTTGGTCTACAAAATTACCTTCTTTTGACCCTGATATTTTCAGGTTTTTATCCCTTAAATACCATTTAATTTCTCCTGTATTTTAGTACATATGCTTTTAGGAGTTGGGGGTTTTTATAGGACTGTGAAGTGCTCTCTTAACTCTGTCAAAGAAGCACTGTACAATACCTGGAGAAAACACTATCTTTTTGATCTAAATCTCTCAATTGTTCCCTGTATCTACTAAACTCTTCTTGTAAGAGCAGAAAGTCAAAAAAGTGGGATTTCTTAGATTCCAGAGAAAGTTCTGTCCTAGTGTGAGTACCAGAATAAATTATTACAGTCTTGATGCTGTTCTTATCCAGCTTTCCTCCTTCCAGCCTGGAATGGGCCATCTGCCAGCTGGGAAATTGCTGCCATAGGGTAATAGTGCTCCAGTGTCCCTACAGCTCTCAGCATCCTGCTCCAGGTAAGTGTTAAGTAGGTGCCAGTTAGACCAGCTGGAGACTTCTCTGTGCCAGGTGAATCCTGAGATGGAAAGATCGAGCTACTTTTTGGCCTCTTCCTGCTGTCAAAGGAGGAAAAAACAGGCCAAAATGAAGTCCAGAACCTGGCCACTATTTAATTAATTTACCCATCTGTCGTATGTGTATTTCTCAAAGGTGTTGTGAAGCCTTCACATCTGGAATGCTTTCATGTGGAGGGCCTTTGTGATTGGAATTACTTTAAGGTCCTCCAATGAAAATTGCTGTATTGGCAAAACCACTACAAGTACAAGTAGCTGTTCGTAGAAGCCACTTGGTACATGGCATTTGATTATTTTTAGGTACCCTTGTTTTTTTCATTGAACTCCATTGCCTTTACAAATTCTGTTCCCTGAAACAGAAAAGAGATTTTCAGTTTTTAAACCAGACAATTGCTATTCATAGAAACAACTTTTCAGCCAATAAATACTATAGAAGCCTGGATTGAAAGGTCACTACTGCGATAGCCGGTCTGGGTCTGTTTTTTTTTTAATGGAAACTAAGTATTATGTGGCTTTGCTGCATAATGTGTTTTGCTGGGAGGTGAAGCTGTGCAGCAGTGAGCTTTCTCTAGAGGCCTATTCTCTTGGCTTCATGTCGAGGACAGGCTTCAGCACTAAATGGCCTTAAGCTTGTCAAAGGAAGGTTATTAAAAATGTTCCTGCCTTTCAGTCTCCATGCTCAATAGGCACAAAAATGCAATACTATAGGGATTTTTTTCTATTTAGTCATGTCATTTGGCATTTTGCCTATAGCTAAAAATGAGATACCATCTGTTTTAGGCTCACTAATGATTCGGCATTGTGACTTGAGCCGGTTCACTAGTTTATTGTTACACTTAAGAAATAAACTTGCCTTCTGCTAATTGCACTTCTGCTACTGCATTTTGTTAGGATTTTAAATCTCAGTCACTCCTTGAGGTGGGGATGTGAAATCACAGTTGTATGACTTCTGTGCTGGTGTGCTCTAGGTAGCATTACATTTGTGCTGTCTTGGCATAGTTCTTTTATCAAAATATATTCTTATAGTCTGCCTTGGGGCCTTTTGAATTTTACTGAGTCTGTTTTCTGGTGTGCAGTGACAGGTAGGTAGGAAGGTAGAATGCAACTGCTGCTTTGCTAAGCACAAGCACAGGGTGAATTAAAAGCCAAGCGAATAGCTGTGGTCTCACTACACTGGTAGTCATTGGCATAGAAGCTGCTATGCGTGCTATTGCTGTCTCCTGGGGCATGCATACTTCGGTAATAGCTAAAGGGAGGCTTCCTTAGGCCTGTACATAAAGCCTGCTTAGAGGAGGAGTCCAGAATAACAACAGTCTCCATGATGGCTTGTACTCATGCGGCATAGCTAGAAGCTATTCCTCCACTCACTGCTATTTTCTGATGACTTCTGTGACCACTTGTTGACTGACAAAAATGTTGCTCTCAATGTAGAAGTCTCTAGGGTGTGAATCAATGGGCAGCAGAGCTTTGTTCTGCTTTGCAACAGATGCTTTCTAGCAGGGGGAAGCATCTCTCTATGACATTGAGCAGCCTCCACTCTTGGATGCGACGTGGGCCTGTTCCCAGCTTCCCGCCCACCACAGAGCAGCTCCTTGGGACTGGGGGGATCATAACATTTTTTGACAGTTTTACAGTTTCCTGATCATTCGGAGCAGTGGAAGTGCAGCATAACTTAGTATTAGTGTAAGCCAGTGAATCTTTCTTTTCCAGATGATACTGGAATCCAGACATGTAGCATATCTTGTCCTAGTGTAGGAAAAGCTTTTTTCCCCAGTCCTCAATCTTACTGCAGTAGCAGAGCTCTGAATTTAAGGAGATTTCCAAAGGAGATACTAGATAGCATTAAGGAACTGTTGTGTGTGACTGACAGATCTAGGAGCAGAGGTTTTATTGAAAATACCGTGCGAGGGCTTTTGTTTAGTATCAGCAGATCTGAGATGTGTGTCTGTGTGTGCAAGACAAGTTCAACCAAGTCTTTCAAAGACTGTCTAACACTTCCAGAAAAGTCATTTATGTGATCAGACTGCTTACACCTTGAAAAACAATTCTTTCTGTAGAAATGCCACTCATAATGGGAACTGAGATGCTTCTCTTATTACGAAACCTGATTTTGTGAGGTTCTTGGCCACCTGCTTCAGATTGTATGAGGTTAAAACTTTACTAGTCAGCTTTTCAGCATGAGGTATTTCTTAAAGCCCCAAATGCTTTTAATATCTTAAGTTCGGTTCTAGTTACTGAGCAGTGCAGAAAGGTAATTTAAAGATCTACTTGCTTATTAAAGAAACCTTAGATTTTTTTGCTAGCAGCACCTCTCTCAGTAGACGATCTTTAAAGCCTTGAAACTGCTAAGATGCTTTAGTTTGAAAATTGGCTGTAGCACACATACATATGTTACTTCCAGAATTTTTATTGTCTCGATGCTGTGATATCAATGGTAATCACTTCATGATGTTGTGATAAAATATGAATAGACCACTTTGGTGCAAAATAGGAACAGTTTTAAATTCTTTGAGTTTAGAACTTTGAAGTTATACCACTCAGATCTTTCAGTCACACTGTTTTTTCAATTTCATTTGCAGAAATGAAGTATATGTGTACTAATTGGTTGGTAAAATGGTGTAATTTAGATGGATAATTACTGTTTGTAGGGAGAATCCTCACCACTGTTCACAAACATTTGCATGTAAAACTATTTAGAGTCGTATAAAACATGGTCTGTATTTAATTCTGATATTTTTCAAGTAGCTACACAACACAAAACCAAGATCAGTTTATCCACTAAGGCTTTGATTAAGATACATTCAGGGACACTTTATAGCAGCCTTCCAGGGCTCTTTCAAATGATAGAATGAGGGGTAATGCTTTTAAAGAGGGGAGATTTAGATTAGATTTTAGGAAGAAATTTTTACTGTGTAGTGGTGAGGCAGTGGCACAGGTTGCCCAGAGAAGTTATGGATGCCCCATCCCTGGAAGCGTTCAAGACCAGGCTGGATGAGGCTTTGAGCAACCTGATCCAGCGGGAGGTGTCCCTGCCCATGGCAGGGGGTTGGAACTGGATGGTCTTTAAGGTTCCTTCCAACCCAAACCATTCTATGATATATTACATTTTGAATTTGGAAGACCATTTAGACTTCATTACAACTTCTTCTTACAATTAGTTATTAGTTGTATTTGAGCCTATGATTAAGGCCTTGCTTTTAGATACTTAATTTCTAGAATATTGCTAATATAGGTCTGTGTAGGTTTCAGAGAGGGCTTCTGGTGACAACTTGAAATATGCTCACTAATTTTTTTTTCTGAACAAGTCCGCCCTTATCACATAAGTTGTCATGTATAAATAAGTTTCCATGTCGTTTTTCCAATGCTCGTTGCTTTTTTTTTTGTTTAACTCTGCTATGAACAGTAGCCTTGCTTTTACTTGGCCAAATGCAAGCAACAGAAGCCATGAATATGTACTGTATCAAAATAAACTCATCTTATTAGACTTACCTTCAGTCCTTGTTTTCCATGATTATTGTAGAAAACGATGTTAGTGAATAGTTAATAGAATATTGCAGGATATGGTATTTGGATTTTGAATCTGAAATTGCAGGGAACTTGTTTCAGGAGCATGATTATCATCATGTCATTGAAAATAAATGCCCCTTCTGTGATCGATTGACAGTTTTCACTATGTAGGTTTTTGCTGAATATGTGAAACAAGTCTCAACAGGAATCCTTAATGATTAATTCACTGTCTAAAATATATGTTAGAAGATTCAGCTTATAGTTTCCCACAGTACGTATTTGCTGAAATGGAGAATTTAATGAATAATTCACAAATATAAAGAAAATTTAGCAAACAAACTGTATTTAAATTGGTGAAAAGATTTAATAACTTTTGAATAAAGTAGTTGAAAATATTTTTGGAGTCTGATAATGGTAGACATACAGTATAGCTGAAAAGATTTCAAGAGGCAGAGACAAAGATCTGAGAAATAAAACTGTGGAAAACAGAAGTAGAGAATTTTAACAATCTATGAAAAAATAAATAAACAAATGAGATCTATCATATGAAATGCCAATGATAAGCATAACAGAAATTAATTCATGGAATTTATAACAAGCACAAATCAGAGAAAGCAAAGACAAAAATGCTAGCATGGAAGCTGAGAAATTGAGATGAGGGGGAAGAAGGATGTAGACTGAAAGGGCAGAGAAGATAAATGTGTTCAGAGTATTCCCTGTAGGTTTTATATCTGCGACTCTTAAATAGCCACCCGAACAAAATGTTCAGGTGAGGAGCTTGTATGCTTATGGGACAAGGCTTACAGAAATTTCTACCCTCTGCTTATCCAGCAAAGCCTTCCCTGGGACTCCGTTTGCTGAAGCTGAGCAGGGCTGGCTGGTGCTCGTATTAAAACCAGATGGGGAAGGAAACACTAGCCCATGTGGGTGAAGGAGCCAGAATCTATAGTTAAACTAGGAAAGCAGCAAAATGAAAGTCTTCTGTCATAGCCTTCCCAATTGAAGATGCAAAATCCAAGCATGGCTGTGGGGAAGATTTCGCAGGTTCTTATGAAATTTTGTTATTAATACTTTTCACAGTGGTTCTCAAAGCCTCTCATAAACATGAGAGGGTTCCCAGTGTAAATGCCCAGGTCTAAATCCAAATTGCCTAAAAAACATAAGGCTCTCTAGACCTGAAGTTCTGGACTGGCCGATTATAGATGGTCTCAAATCACAGAGTTGGGACTTCGATAAAGTTTCCTGAAACTTGAAAAGTGAATAATCCAATTAAAGGATCCAAAATACGTGATCTATATCAAACATTGTGTCATTTGGCAGAACTAGAGAGAATTCTCTACAGCCTTCCTTTCTCAGTCTAGACCCAGAGTATGCTCTCTTATTTTGGAATTACATGGAATATTTTGTCAAATCAATACTAGTCTGAACATTGTGCATTAGTTTTTTGCATCAGATTCGTTATTGCATTCTTTTGTCTAGGAAATGTGAGTTTATGAGCTGTCCTTGTATTGCTCTTTATAAATAATACTTGTCTTACACTTCCTATTTTAAAAATTTATCTTAAAGGTTTCACACTTCAACAAATTTTAACTGTTCCTTCTAGGAACATCTGTGCCAGGACGATCATTTTTGAAAAATTCCAAACAAAAAACCTCCTCTTCCTGAGTGAAGTAAGAGAAAGGAGAGAGAGAGAAGGAAGCTCTGGCTACTTCATACTTCTGAAGACTTGGATTTGTGCTTTAATATTCTCTTTAGGTTTTGCGGTTCTTGTTACTGTCTCTTCTCATCTGGATATTTCTAGATCCTGCATCTCTCACCATGCCAGTAGGAAATACAAGCACATCCTTAACTGTCTTTGTAATTAAATGAATTGAACTGGATCTTAACTTAAATTTATTTATTTTCCATCTAAGATACTTCTGTTGTCTTTAGTTAATTACTCAAGATTTGCCAAGAAATTTGTTCTACATTCTTTATGGTGTTTTGTTCCCTGTTCTGGGAGATGGTGAGATAAACACAGGCAAGAAACCTTAAAAAAGTTCAGTTTATCTGATCCTCCACTTGCCTGATTCTGCCAGCAGGAAATGGCAGCTCCCTCTAATTGCTCTACAGATCAGCTTTCCTAGGCTGATTGACTGGTTATCCTGCAGCTCCCCCAAAACCCAGTCGCTGTCTTCTTCCAAGGGGCAGCAACCTCTCCTGGATTATCTGTCTAGCACAATTAAATAATGCTGTACAGAGTCTGTACTTTTCTATTATAGTCTCATCAATTTGTGAATTAGAACCCCAAAAATAAAACGTTTGGGGAGTGAAAGAGCGATGAGTTAAAAGACATTATTGCAGCATTATGAAATGGAAAATAACGCAATCTGAAAATTTCCAGGAGTGAAATGAAGCAATGTTTTTTAAACCAGAAATCATGCTAGGCTACATTACCTTAGCTGAACATAGTTCATACTTCTACTGAAATCACATCTAAAATGGAAAGAAAATCTTTCCCCAACATCATCGTCATACGCATGTCCCAAATCAAGATAAAATTGTAAGTAGCATAGTGAATGTTCATAGAACATGCATTCATTCAATGTGATTTTTTGTTAGAGGTGGATGTGGTGTCTTTAGAAGTTTATTTTTATGGTTGTTAGAAAAAAAGAACAAATTATTTTTGTCTTTATTCTGCTTCAGTATTCCAAGACAAGTGTAAACTTCTGGCACATTTTCTTTAGGGATGTGATTGCTCATTAAGAGTTTGCATCTCTCTTTTCCCTAAATTGTATTTTCACACTGGGTACTGGATTTAATCAATACGTATCTATGCACTGAATGCACTGAATCTGTCAACAAGGTCTGCCCCTTATCCTCAAACTGTGTTTTAATAAAAACATCTCTGTGCTTTAGTAAAGGGAAAACCAAAATTCTTTGTTTGTTTATGCATCACTGTGGTAAATATATACTGACTTTTGAAATCGATTTCCTTTTAAAAATCACTTGAGAGTAAAAAGTGGAATCAATGGTCTTCAGATTTTCCCTCCCATACCTCAAAGCCTTACAGAAGCCAAGTAGAGTTTTTAGTTGCATCTACTGTCATGTCTGGATGGTAAGACCTTTTCCATATGGGAGAAACTCAAGGCAATCATTGAGATTTTTGGGTAGGGCACAAATCCAAGGGCTGTCCATGCAGTTTACAATTTCTCTCCAGCGCGGTTCAGTCATCAAGCAATGAAAAATTTCCCTCGCATAGCAGAAGTACTAGTCCACTCTGGCATCTCTTGTAGATTAGCATCCTGTAGGCATTCCCCAGCCTGAAATTATGTTAAAACCAATTATGGTAACAGACCTGGGGCTGACTGCTTTAACTTCATCTTGATCTCAAAACAGGGCCAAATGTGCTTAAATATAGTTTGAAACAACTATTGCCATGAATACAAATGCTCTGCTGTATAAGGCAAGTAAAAACCTTCATTTCCTCAAGTACACCTGCAAAGCCTCTTCATTATCTGCTCTTTCAAACTTTCCTGGTACATTCCATGAACTCATTGCTTTTCAATACCCTAGGTTGAAGACATACATCCCTTGTGAGCAGGATGTATTCCTGTGTCCTTATGGCTGGCAGATTATTGGCATTTGAGTGCTCTCAAACCTGCAATGCAGCTTGGGAAACCCATTCTGTAAAAGCAGCAGATTTCAGGCATAATAGATATATGCATTCTCTGTGCACTTACTGCTTGTCTCATACCACCACTGGTACAGCACAAGCACTTGAGTTCCTCCCACCAACCTGGATAGCTACCAATCTGTAGGCAATGTCCAGATGGCACAAAAATATTTTTTTTTAATTTGATACATGAAGCAAACTCCACAAACAGTTCATTCTGCTCCCCAGTTAAAAAAATATGTGGAAGATGGGAGACAACACATTAGTGTAGGATGAAGTGAGAGCCCTAAATCAAGACTGCTTCTTCTCACTCTTTCTGTACAGCAGAAAAGCACAATAGACTTCGTGGTTGGGAATGGTATGAATAGCAATTTATGTTTAGAAGGTTTTACGTTACTGATTACGGGGTTTTTTTCTTTAAATATTCAAGAGTCATCTCAAGTAAACCATCTTGAAACTTTTATCTCTTCATGCGTTCTGAGAACTTGGGACAGGCAAGCAATTGCAAGCAACTGCAATTTACTAGAATAGCTCAGGAGTGAGCGCTTTCATCTGATTGCCAAATTATATGCAACCTCACTGATGAAGATTTTTCCCACAACAGTGGGAAAACACAACAGTGTTTTGTGTCTTTGTTTATCTGAGCAAAGAAATGAAACTGCTTTGGTTGGCCTAGAATTAAACATAGCATACCATTATATATCTTGTCCATGAGGAATCCCTTCGATTTCAGTGGATGTATACATGGTGTAGAACAGCATTCATGATGTTTAGGGGTACCAGACAATGATCTTTACTGGTTAAATGCAAATTATTTTTTCTAATCTGAAGGGATCTGAACCTGGGCTAAGACAGTACCTACCTTTTAGTCCAAAGATTTACTTGCACCTTTTAGAGACCTTTACAGCATAACCTGCATACAGACAACACTACAAGTACCGTGGCATAGGCTTCCATTACAGAATACAAACATCAAGTCCCAGGCAGGAACAACTGGTGTTATTATCCATTATAAATTAGCTAGTTTGAGGCTAGTCTACACACAACAACAGACATTCTGGCTGTGTTTCTATACTATGAAGTAGACAAAATCTTTAAAAGCAGTGATCTAGAAGTGGCAATGGTTGCATTTATTCTTGGAAAAGTAATTGCTATCACGTTACGCCTTCTGCAAATGCAAGTATTTGTTTCTTCTGCTGTCCTTCAGGCAGAGAATTTTTTTCAGTTCTTATCCTGTGTTCTGGCTTATTTATTTATAATCTCTAGCTGTATACTTTTCTGTAATTTCTCAGAGTTTTCACAGGCTTCATGAAGTTCAGTCTTCTTGATTTAAAGCCTCAGTTCTGGGACATGTAAAGAGATTTGAAATCCTGAATACTTTTTACTTTCTATATGTAAGTTTCAGAAAGAAACTTCTCTGATTTGGAAACAGTCGGTATCTAGAAGTTCAGAGGCTACAAAGCAAGTGAAAAGAACATGAAATCTACGTATCCAAGAAAAAGAGAGAAGTCATGTAATGACTCTTGAATGCTCAGCATGGGCAACATTTTATTTTGTTCTAATGCAACTACTTTCCTGGAGAAATATGTTAATACACGTTCATCTAATATTCTCAATCACAAGCTTCTCTCTTGTGCCATATAGCAGTTTCTAAACAAAAACTCACCTCAGAACCATTTAGAAAAATCTGTTAACAACAGCCGAATTTCACATACCGTATTTTAGTGCACTGCTTTTTAATTTTAAAGCTTCAGAATATCCTACTGACATTTGCTTTTGTTGCTTTTTAAGCAGATAAAATTTATAACTTAGATTCCTTTTTTTGGCTTACTCTCTTTCTCAAGTTTTTATCTTATTTAATTTCTGAATGTTTGGGCAATTGTCAGTCAGTAGGCACACATGGTTTCTTTTCCTTTCCCACGTTACTGTCCTTTGGCTGGTATAATATTTTTACGGACATGTGTTTGTGTATTGGTAAACACAGGCGTATATACAGTTGTGCATGTGAACCTGTTATACAAGCTATATGGTAGTAGTTGTCAGTCATAAAACCATAAAAGGCCACAAAATCCTTTTGAGGGAGACAAATTTACAGTCCAAATTAGCATCATTTGGATGTAAGCAGTTCCTTGCTTGTGTTGGGATGAAGCCTTAAATCTGCAGCCTGTCAGCTTTACAAGTGACCAGGTATCAAGCATTCTTTGACTCTTGACACTTAGGAATGTTTCATTTCTCCTCCATGTGAGAACATTAGTCAAACAAAGTACAGGAACCTTTATTTACTTGTACATCCAGAATGGAAAAATAA
Organism: Neomorphus geoffroyi; assembly: GCA_033558235.1. Classification (NCBI taxonomy): domain Eukaryota; kingdom Metazoa; phylum Chordata; class Aves; order Cuculiformes; family Neomorphidae; genus Neomorphus; species Neomorphus geoffroyi. The sequence continues at coordinate 15,778,424 of JAUMJM010000033.1, read as the reverse complement.
TTCTGTTTTTTCCAGGATTTTAAAAAGCAGATAAATAGCAAAGCTATTGTACACCTCGATGTTCTGCCACTAGAGTGCACCAGAACGTTTGGTTGTAATGGACTGAAAGCAGTAACTTCCCTCATCTTAAAATAGTGTTATTTTATGCTGTAAAAACCTGTGCTAAAATGTCTGCATGATTTGCACCCAGTTTTAATATAAATGTCTAATGAGAAAATATCTGATTCCAGGCATATCATATCTGAAGGTATAACTTAAAGTTTAGGCTTTCAACACTAAAAAAAACATTTTTTTCACAGTTTCTTCCAGAAAAGCTAAATGCCCTTGCTAATTCTGCCAACAGAAATTTTGAGCTCTTGAGTTTGTAACACTGGATTTTACTGAGAAAGTGCAAAGTGGAAAATGCAAAGTATGATTACAGATACAATTCTAACAGTTTTTTCCTTTTCAGAACTGCAATTAATGTGATTATGTCACTGAGTTGAGAGATGAAAATCTAATCATAATTATTACTACCAAAAATAAGAAGCACTCATTAAAAAGACATGAAGGTTGGGGCAAATTTTAGGTTGGGACTTCTTTGCGTGCTTGCTTCTTTGTTTGTTTCACAGTGGTAACACTGCAAGCTAGATTTGAATAGAAGTACTTCCTTAGCTGTGCTTTGAAACAAGGAAACATATGACAATGGAATTATGTTGCCACTTCTAGCAATAGCAAAACTTACACTGATTTTAGTGAAGCCAGGATTCTTTGCTCAGTGCCAGGAAGAAGAAATATCTTTAGTGCAAAGGTAATTCTGTGGAGAAAGAGCTGATGCTTCAAAAGGAGTTGTATCTTTTCTTTACTGTTCAGAAAGGTTCTCCAGATCCTCATCACATAGGTATCTTGTACTCTCTTTCTTGCTTGCAAGTCTGACCTTGGTAGCCACAGCATTGCAATCTCCCTTCTGTCACCTCATGACAAATGAGAAGAACAAGAGCAAGCTGTGCCCTCAAGGGTGCCTGAGAGTCTTCTGTAGTAAGTAACCTAAATCGAAGGATCTCAGAGAGCACCTTTGTGTAGTGGGAGATGTGCAAGCCAGTAGACTAAAAATCCAATAAAAAGTGTGTGAGAATAATATGAACTGTGATTGTTCTTCCAGTTCTGACTTGTGAAACCTTAGGGATACTGATTCCCTGCAGAAAAATCCATATGAAATATTCTGGACTTAGAGAGTGCTGAAAGAGAGATTTATGGGTTCTGCTATAATAACCAATAGCCTGTATTTCTAATTTGATGTATTAGGTTTTGGTTGTTGTATAAATAAGGACCCGGGCTTTTAGTCTAGCAAGAATACTGATTTCTGGAATTTCATTTTACCTTGGCACTTTTACCTGTACATTTACAAATAAAGCATCAATAATATTTTAGTACATTAATATCATGGCAGTGAGCAACAGAGAGCTCTGCTTCTAGACCATATGTCATTAGATTATAAGTGTCTTTTAAACAGTAATATTTTGATCTACCTGTCTTACTTTATAATTGCAAACACATCAATAAGTAAGAACACTGTTTGTTTATTTTTTTCAGGACTGTAAACTCTGATTGAGTCTGAGTTAAAACCACTCATTTTAGTGTTATAGGGCTCCGTTCCTCTCTAAAGACACACTGTGAGACTTTAGTAAAATCCGTGTACCTAACTGCCTAAAGGCCCAGTATAATCAGTGGTGGTTGAACAAATAGCCAATAGACGATCCTGTTGGATTTTAGACCTGCTTACCCTTGCTATATGTATTTATAAAATAAACTGGTGTAGGCCCCAGTAAAAGAGGAATGAAAATACAAAAATAATCATCAGCTGTTTGTATAGATCATGAGGATCTGCAAGACGTGGTATTAAAATTATAGAATCATAGAATGGTTTGGGTTGGAAGGGACCTTAAAGCCCATCCAGTTCCAACCCTACTGGCATGGGCAGGGACACCTCCCACCAGACCAGGCTGCTCAAGACCCAATCCAAACTGGCCTTGAACACCTCCAGCCATGGTGCATCCACAGCTTCCCTGGGCACTTTTTCAATTTCAATATCAATTTCAGTATTAATTTCAATAGATTAGATTCAACACCAAGTGCTCAGTTCAGAAAATAAAGAACAAAAAATATCAAAATACTTGAGCATATAAAATATACTCAAATAACACTGCTTTAGCAAATCCCTTAAATAAAATTTTAATCTAAGCAGTCCCTTTTGTCTCATTTAATAGCAGGAGACTTATGTGCTTAAATTTAAGCACTTGATTAAATACAGCAACAAATAGGTTTGACCTGATAAATATGGGCCAAACACTTCATCCAGAGCCTAGGAAAACCTCAAATTCTCACATCTGAATTATTTATTAGCAGAAAATTATTGTTGTTTTCTCTTTTCTGGAGATATCACGGAAACAAAATGAAGTCACTCAAAGATTTCTGAGGTAACTAAATGAAATTTTTTACAGAATTCCATTCTAAGAGAACTGTTAAACGTGAAAGAGGAATTCCTAGGTGGTTAGATTTTTTTTTTTTCCAAAATCTAGATTTCTTCAATGTATTCTCTAGATGTACTTTTTGATTGTTTTTTTATACCATTGATTTACTGAATGTGTTTACATTGGAATAGACACTATTTAAAGGATCAGTTTTATTTATGTTTTAAATTATCCAACTCTTTCTCCCTTAGTTGTGTTTCTCTCTTGACTGTGCTTGACTCACAGTTTACATCTGTGGCAATAAATATCAAATTAAAAAAAATAAAGTGAAGGAAACTCCATTCTAGTAATTTGATTTCTCTGGAAATAAAGCAGTGGATTACTTAAATCTAATTTGGAAGTGATGAAGTGCATGTGATTGCCAAGTAATTATTTCTGCACAGTCCTTTTCCATGGGGAGAACAGAATTATTGGACACTACACAACATTAATGATGCCATAGTTTGACATTAGCATGAACATGCAGAAACACTGGTCTTTCGAGTATATTTGGTGATAATTTCTGTCAGTCCAAAAGTCTGTATTAATATGTGCAGGAAAATCAGTCTGCATTAGCAGCTTTTGTTGTTGTTTTATTTCTGCAGAATATACCCAAACCTTGACTTGATGATCAGCATTTAAATTATATCTTAATTCACTTGTAGAAGATGAAGAATTATGGCAGGAGTTACAGAAAGAAAAATGTTGAAGGTGTGAAGTATGGAACATGTTCAACGAAATATAATTTTGTCTGTAATATCTGAAAATTTTTCTAGGCAATGTAAATGCAAAACCCACCGCCATGAGTCCATGATTGTTAAATATGATTACATTGTAATACTGGGACTATTTTAATTCTGTTTCAGACTTATTTGAGATGCAATTTTTGCTAATGTGAAAGAATTACTTTCTTTCAAAAAGAATCACAAAATTTCATTGTTAACTACCAGAAGAAAGACCAAAACAAAGGGAGCAGATAAAGACACAGATGCACTAACCCAACACCTAGGGTCTTAATTCCCTAAAGCATGTAACAGTAGCAGATTTTCAATTTTTATTTTAATTAAAAAAATAGTAATATGCTTTATGTCTAGTTTGTGTTTGCCATCTTTGTTTATAAATAATGCAGAAAATATGCTGAGCATTCAAAGAGCTTCCGACAAGCTACTGCTGCTAGCTGAAAAGGAGTTCATCATTAGGGTGAAGTAGAATCCCTTTTTAAAGCAAGGGGCCAAGCCTGCTCTATTCTGAGAGCACTGCATTATTGATGCTCCTTGAGAAGACATGCATTTTTGTGACATCTGTGTGTGATGGAGTCCTTACTTAAAGGCAATAGTGCTGTGATTTTTCCCAGTACCCCAGCTGCGATGATGCCATAACATGAACAAGAGTGAGGAAGCATCCAACCAGGATTTGCCCACATTCTGCTAACTGGAATCACAGAATAACAGAAAGACTGAAGTTGTAAGGGACCTCTGGAGGCCACGCTTCTGCTCCACTAAGATAACCTAGAGCAAGCTGTCCAGGACTGTGTCTGGACAGTGTTTAAATATTTCCAAGGAAGGAGATCTCCATGAAATCTCCAGCCAACCTGTTCCAGCCCCAGTCTTACCACCCTTAGTGGTAGATACAGTGGTGCCCATTTTAGGTGTTCATTGCCAACTTAGTAAACACCTGCTTTCAATAAATACAAAATCAGGTCTAGGAATTCTAAAAACAAACAAATAAACAAACCCACTAACAACAACAACAACAACAACAACAACAAAATTGATATTGAAATCCGCATTTTCTCATTCTGCTTTGGTTATCTTAGATCAAAAATAGTATCAAGTAAAGGTGAGCTCTACTTCTGCAAATGCTAGACACTACTACAATATTCCAAAAGGAAAAAGAAAGCTTGAAGATGTAGGTTCTTCTAATATTTATGTGTAATAAATTATTATGATGAGTGTGATGGTTATGAACTTTGGAATAGCCTTTGTATGCTCCAACTGGCTTTTAGGCTTCTCTGTTTAATGCTTAGATCGCCAATGAGATTAGAAACAGCTTTCTGGAGCTGCGTCATGCCTGTACCTGCTTCTTTACCAGTCATTTAAAATACTCTGAAGCTAAGCTATAAAAGTGATAAAACATTGTCTTGAACAAAGCTCCAATCCATGAACAAAGAATTCCCAAACTTTATTTCCGATAGAAAATACCCCCTGACTAAAAATAGCATCCTATGACTTGCACCAAATTAATTGTTTTATCAGTGGTCAAAATTAATCTGTAAGGGGTACAAAGCTTGTCTAGTACTGTGGCATCAAATCATCCTGCGTTTTTAAATGTTTTCCAAAGTAGTGACTTTTGCCTAGCTGTTTTTTCCTTATTTTTTCACTTGAAGGGGTAGCTTTATAGGCCTTGGTGCTCTTTTGCAGTCTAATCTCATGGAAATGTTTCATCAGAAAATCTATTTCTTAAGGTTTTACTCCCTTTTGAATAACAGTGAATGGTGATGCCAAAACATCCTCTGGCATGGTTGGCAAAAATAATCTGATAAAAAAACACAAAAGGTAAGCTAGAGATTAGAGGTAATTAGGGTAGAAATGTGTATTGCATGCCTGTAATACATTAAAATTTTCTCTGATGAAGCCAAATATATACCAGCTTGAGACTTACTAATTAAAAAATCAGTTGTAAAATATGTATTTTTTTAATGTGGGTGTACATTAAAGAGCAGGCCCTGCTTTGTTGAAGCCACTGGGATGTGTTACAACCAAATTTTCTAAGCAATCTTTAAAGCTGCAGCTGTCAAGATTTCCATGCAATTGTTCTTTACATGTGTTTGTAGAATGGAATTTCAACAGGTCTGCGTTTAGAAAGGCAGATTTAGAGTAGGCTATTGAAACACATTACATTTAGGTCATAGTAAGGTGTAAGAAGTACTGTAGAATACTATAGTCCATAACTCATTAATGAGATAACCCACTGCACTGAATTAACAAAGGAGCAGGCTTTATAACTACCAGTCACACATCTTACTGTGAAACATCGTGCTGCTTTTGCTGTTACAGGATTAAAGAGCAGCCGCAGTGAACAGATCGACAGGCAAGGATAAGAGGTTTTCCTTTAAAATATAAAAATAACAATGATATACTCAAACAAGTGAAAACAAAATCAGCTGAATTACTTTTGGATTGTGAAAGAATTCAGAAAAACTCAGTCTTTTTTCTGAGCACCCTGTGTGTTCTGCTTCCGGTCTGTGGCTGGAAGCAAAGTATTCCAGGCAGTTCTTGGCCTCAAAAAAAATCTGGGATAATACTCTTGCTACCAAATTTCAGGAAGCTCTATGCAGCTGTCTCAGTTAGGACCCTCGCCCTTCCATGACCCTTTATATTACCAGTGAGGAAATAAGTACTCCAGAGTTGATTCACTTCCAAGATGAGTGTGTATGCTCATAAGTAGGAGTAGAAGTAGTGAGTTCTCCAAAATTAGGTGATATGAATGCTACCTAAATGACATGTCTTATCTAATTTCTCCTGTGGCTAGGAAAACACCAAAAAAGCCTTGCAATTAAAGGACTTGTACTTCAGTTTATGAGTGGCTAGGATTACATCCTTGTCATGCATTTCTACTCTCACTGAGAAAATAAATTGGAAAGATAGTATGCTTTACTACTTTGAGGATTAAGTCAGTGAATAAGGAATGTGCAAGAAGCAGAGAAACATAACTGGAACGTGTATCTGTGTTACCTAGTTCCTAGCATAGTGAGTAAATGAAAGGTTAGCCCTGAAAATGACTGTTTCAGATGAAGTTCTAAAGAAGAAAATTCTGCTTTCCACTTATGAGAGACATTGAGGGATTTAAGAAAAAAATTTTAGCTGCTATTGTCTCATTTGTTCATAAAAGAAGTATCTAACAAAGTATCTTGAAAAGCCATTGTGAAAATGTAGTACAGAAACATACTGTCTCTTTCAGCTGAGGAATGTAACAGGAAATGTATATTAATTTAAAAGACTTTTTAAATTAAATAGTTATATATTCTATTCCCTCTCTCTTCATTTTGTTAAGTATGAGCCTAATACTAAAATCAAGGTTTTCACTGGCTTCAGTATGCTTTTTATCAGGACTGAGATTGTTTAGGTCTCTTACTAACTGAGCTGCTTTCTTGTCAGAGATGCTACCTCCTCTCTTCCACCTGTAACCCCTGCCCTGTAGCCTTTCCAGGCTAGAACACTTCTTCTTGCAGAGCCTGCTGTATTTGCAAGTGTTGCTGAAACTAATAACAAGTAATCATTACCTTTAATTTTATGTGACAAAGTGGTATTCTTATAAATAAGTAAACTATCAGAAGGAAAGGATTTTTAAAGCATTTGGTGTTAGCTAATTCTCCTTCCACCTAGTGTATGGCCTCTAAATATAGAGGCCAGGACTGCATATTTTGGAAAATCCCAGCCCTGGTTTAGCTCAGACTCAGCGTACTATTAAGCCTGCCTCCCTCAACATGAGCTCAAAAGTGGAGAGTCCAACTTTTGAGATGATGACAGCCGTGCAAAAGGAAATAACTGTACTGTTCAATTCAGTCTCCTTTGGACCTGATGACTTTCTGCATTACCCCCTCCTTCCCCAGACCAGGTACTTGACTAAATGGAGCCCAAAATGGTTTACATATAGAATCACTAAATATTTCAGAATCCTTTGTTGGCAAAGTTCTTGATTTGCCTTAAAGCTATCAGAATAGGGATAGCTTCAGTATCTTTGTTTCCTCTGCTTTACAAAAATGCTTTTAACAGTGCTGAGGGGGAATTCACACTTTTCTTTGTTGTCTCTGGAGAGTCCAGCTGCTGCATTGAAGGCACAAGAAAAGCTACTTTTGGGAACATCTGCAAACACTAATCCAATATATCATTATGAGAAAAGCAACATTTACTAAAAGATCAATGGAGATACTTTGAGAGTCCATTTTCTACCACCACCTTGTCAAAGCTTGAAAGGATCTCGAGTGCTTGAGAGATGGTTTAAAAGAATTTCTTCTTTGCTTCTGGCCTGAGTCTTTATGTGGTTTCTATAAAATAAAAATTATTTTAAACAGAAAACTTAGGTTGAGTGTCCTAGTACTGAAAATTTGTGTTCTATGGATTTACATCTACAAGCCTGGTATACTTATGAAATGTTCTTTCTCAAGCCAGTTACAAGACTCTAATGGGTTAAATTAACCAGGCCATATAAATGTAAGCTGAACATATGGTCAGGCCCTCTGAGAGTTTTAAAAAGCAAATATCTGCTAAAACAAGTGAAGTCCAGCTTTTTGAGAGTACGTTGTCAGCATGAAAAGAGTGCTCCTATTTACTACAACGAAAAAGGGGGAACATCCGCAATTATTTCACCTCTCTGGTTGCATACAATGAAGTGGGAGGAAAATTAATGTTTAAATAGGGACAAAAAGTTAAAGAAGTGGAAAATCTGTTTGGGAAACTGGTGGGAAGAGTTTTGGGAGCCAGAAGAAATATTTAATGGCTGGTCTTGCAATAGGAAAGAGAGGCACTCTAAAATGAAGTCCCCCAAACTGCTGCAAAAGTATTGATTTCTGAAAAAATTGTTCTAGTTTTTACTCTTCATTATAGCACTTCACACCTAAAAAATGATCTTTTAAAATGAAATGTCTGTTTTAAAATTCTTACCAGTTGTTGGACTGCAAGTTTTAGAACTTATCAAAGATATCTGAGGTTTTCCAGCAGTTTGAAAGATGATAAAATAAATGCCTAAACTGTGACATCCATATGATCTCTAAGTAAAAGATATTTTTATCTTCTCTTTCATTCATTGTAAAAGAATACTTTCAAGCAAAAAAAGTGCTGGTATGGATACTTCTTTTATTTGAAATCAAATTTGACCTGAAAGTTTTTATTTTAATTTTAACAGCAACTTCCATTGTTCTGAAAAATCTATTTGACAAAGAACAAATATTTTTCCCAGTGTTCCTACGGCACTATTCTCACCTGACGTATGAATTGAAAATCAGTTTAAGTTGATAGTGATTGAAGACTCTACAAGTCATAGGTCTTCCAAACAATAGACAAGTAAGTCTATTTTTCCCTATTGGATTTTCATCTACAAGAGAAAATTACTACCATTTTGTCTCTAAGTTGGCAATTTGAATGGAGGCTGGAGCAAAGCAGTCAAGGACACGAGCCTGTTGGGAGTGAAGCATCCCTTTAATGTCCTTTCCTGCACATTCCCTATTCTCTCCAAGCAGCAACTGAGACACAAGGACAGTAAAGTGCCTATGTTTATGAAAGTGTTATTTTTAATTTATGCCTGATAAAGAAAGATTTTATTGACCCTCATAATCAAATTATTGCCTGTGTTGGGTGAATCAAAGCTAAATAATATAGCCAAAAGGATTTTGCTGCTTGTAGGTGATGCTTAATATATTTTTTCCCTCCAGAGGAAGTTTACTGAGGATACTTGCAGTGATTTTCTCTGCTGACACATAAGTAATATTCACTTTATTATATAAAGACCTCAGGCAATAAAAAGACATTTTTGCTAAACAAAGCAAAAAAAAGCATAAAAAGAAGCCAAAAAGCCAATAACCCCTAAAACTCCTCTTTATTTTTTACTTATTAAAAAATCTAGTATTATTTCACTGACCTTCATTTTTCCTCATGATAATTAATAAAAATAAAAGTAATTTCAACCTCTAAATAATAAACTTTTTGCTTTTTGGCTTTAGTTATTTAATTATCAAGAACAGATCAAATTATTATGATAATTTTAGCTCACTCAGACCACAACTTTAAATGCAAAATATTGCTCTAGATGTCAGAATCTTGTCAGAGTCTTTAAATCAGTTCTAAGATAGCTTATAGTAACATGCATGTGTTTCCCGGCAAAACAGGAGATGGCTATGGGGAATTCTTTGCTGTCCAGTTAAACGCGGGTCTGTTTAATGTCTGTGAAATACTTCTGAATTTGACAGTCAACGTGGAGTTTAGCAAATTCTCCCTAATTCATTGAGAATTTTCATATTGCTTTTACTTCAGTAACTGAAATGAATCAGATTTAATTTTGTCAGTGTCTCATATGTCAAAAAAAGAGGAGTGAATTGGGCTTAATAAGTAAGCTAAAGTCTTTAAACGAGAAGATAAATTCTGTCCTAGTCCCTAATTCCTCTGAAAGGTCTTAGAGTTTCAGGACCCAGAATGAATGTCTATAAAGGCCAAGAAGGGTCATGAAGCAGTAGCTTCTGTCAAAATCTTTCAGGGTTTGCAACTCTACAGTCTTCTTTGACTAGCTCTGCTTGCCAAAATGAAAGGGGAAAAGAAAAGTTCAAGGAAGCAACATTTATCCTTGATGATATCTCATTTGGGACTCACAGGACTCCCTCACAGGGGTCATGCTGTTGGGGTCTGATTTCAATGTGTTGGAATTAGAAACTTTTTCTTATAATAAACGCTGTAGTCGCAAAGCTATTTTTCAGCTGTAGGTTATTCTTTTGGAGACAGTTACCCTACATAAGAGCTTAATAGTTTAAAGGTGGGATTATTTGGAATGTGTATACCAAATACCTGATAATTGGAGCTCTTGGAAAATACCGTTTTCCATATTCACCCTGCCAAATCTGTGACTGTACTTTTTCCAATTTGAACATACAAATGGTCATTTGTATTAGACATATTGTTAATTTCAAAGATCACATGATTTCTGACAGCTATTTATTTCATTTGTATGATACAAAAATCAGGTGTGCAAAACTGTGCAAATTAATAGTTTATCAGTCACACTCAATGAAAAATTTACAAAGTCTGGGATAGACAGTGTTATTCCTATGAAAATAATAGGTTACCTCTACATTAGGCTTTTCAGACTACTTATTAGCTCTGGACCAAAGTTTATATTCAATTAAATTAATTTAAATCCCTATATGTATGAATGAGTCATTTAGGACCTTTAATACATGAGTTCTGAAGTTGTCTTCAGTTCACATTCACACTCTGTGAATAGCATACTAAAAAATTATTTTCATTTGTATTTTTTTAATCAAATGTATTCTTACTTCTGAAGTACTTGGAAAGCTCAAGCTTTTGGCTGGCATTGAATATTAATAAAACATACCTTTTCTGGTTATGCAAAACCAGATGATTTCCCTTGCATCTCAACTTCTACATTGGCACTCAGGTACTGGAATTATTTGAATTCTTGCTGGCTCACTAGTAATTTTTTAATGTGCTTTCTTTTCATCTGGAGACATCTGCCTTCAGGTTTGTGATGGAGTGTGAAGTGAAATCATTGGAGAAGTTGCAATAAGCATGTGAACTTGACTGGGGGCAGGGAGAGTGGAATAATGGTTTTAGTGCTTCCGAAGTTTGCTCTGGCCCTCCGTCCAGTCAACTTTTCCTAATACCAGTCTGCAAACAAAGTCTGCTTCTAAAATTTATAGTATGACAATTCATAGAATCATAGAATGCTTTGTGTTAGAAGGAACATCTAAAGGTCTTCTAGTCCAGCCTTCAGGCAGGAGCAGGGGCATCTTTAAGCAGATTAGGTTGCACAGAGCCCTATTCAACCTGACCTTGAATGTTTCCAGGGACGGGGCCTCCACTCCCTCCCTGGGTAAACTGTTCCAGTGTTTCACCACCCTCACTATAAAAAATATTCTTCCTTACATCCAGTCTAAATCTACCCTCCCTTAGCTTAAAATCATTGCTCTTTGTCCTCTCACAACAGGCCTTGCCTCTTCACCAAGTTGACTCATGGCATGTTTGGAATGCAACTCACTCAAGTTTGTAATGGAGAGCACTCCATCTATTCTTAATACCAGAGTAATAATTTGAAATGCAGTAGTGATTAGAGATGCCAGTCTGCATCACTCTGACAGGCTGTATTAGTAACCAGAATGGTTTAATTTCCATTGCGATTGACTTTGGCTTTAGACAGCATAAGGATGAGATCTTTCAAGAGCTCTCTCCCAAAATCACTGCCAGATCTGAATTCCATAGGTTACGTTTGTCTTACTCACAGAGATAGGGTTAGAATTTATTTTTTGTGAAAAATTTTTCTCAGCCGCTTTTGCAGAGTCCTTCTTCAATTTCTTGCCTCTACTCTTCTCTTTTTCCCCTGTCATACACTCCTCCAGTAATCAGCCAGCCTGGCTGCGTTTACAATGGCCTTCACGTTCCTTTGGTACAGCCCTTGAGAGAGATGTTGACTTAAGTTAATGGCAGAACTTATGAGTGTTGCTAAGATTTCTTCCTCTTTTCAGGATTAATGAAAAAAAATAATTATCTCTGAAGACTATGTTTAAAACTGTTTGACACAGTGAAAGTGTGTCAAAAGAGTTTTTCTTGGGAACCAGACCAGCTAACCTATATTTTCCTATCACAAGCCATTTTCCTGCAAGGTCAGTGTACATATGTATATAATATTTGGATTTAACTCTTTTGGGGGGAATAAATAGCTTGTGGCATACATCCATATACATTACTACAACCAATTTTTGTATTATTTTATGGTGAAGTGATGTATTTTGTATGGAATGTGTAAGTCTCTTCGTTACCTGGATTAACATTTTGATCTACACCGAGGCAGTAGAGATCTCTAAGGCAGAAGTGGCATGTTATTAGTGGCATAGGAGAATGCATGTTTATATAGAAACTAGCAATGAGTCAGTGTATACAAATGACCATTGATCCTTTCTCTGTGGAAGTTACTGGGGTGATACAGTGGGGAGCATGGAATACCTTGAAAAATCTCTTATCCATTACAACACAGAAGGGCAAGCCTCCTAAGCAACCTGTACAAAACACCTAGAAACAATCCAAACCCACCCTGTAATGCAGGAAGGTGCAGAGGGATCACACAACTCACTGACTTGCAAATACGACACTGACAAATTTGCACTCATTTTTACTCATATGCCAAGACAACACTAATTGAAAATCTTTGAGGACAAACATAATTATTCATTTTGTACTAAATCTTCCTGACATCAGGATTTGGTTCTGCAAATTGTCTTCCTAACTCTGCCAATATTTAGCCTTTCGGGTATAAAGAAAAGTATATTTCTTATAACATGACTAAGAAAACATTAAAACTAATAAGATAGCAGTGATAGAGAGGTAAAAATTATTCCACCCACCCCTAAAAACATTCAGAGTTTTAAATGACATATTCAGATTGTCTTCTGAAATAAGCTTTGTGAAATATACCCAGTGGCATATAATTTCTGGCTGCCAGCTTCTGCATACAGCTAATACATATGTTAAAATGCGCACAATGCGTCTCACTTTCCACTAATGAGATTTCAAAATCCATCCTGATTTGCTGCTGTTTACACAGGGAAATTAAAAAATTGATTGGTTACTTCCTCCCCTGGATTTCTCCACCTTGCCTGGCCGCTCGCCGTGGCTAGGCAACCATGCAACCCCTTTGGAGTAAGTAGCAGACTTCGTAGCAGCAGGGGCTGTGAGGAAAGAGGCTCTGGGATCAATTAAAATGCCAGGCTTTTCCAGGCTGGTTTCCAGAGCATCTGTGCATGATTCCACATAAATTTAGAGAATTCAAGATCAGACAAAGGTAAACATTTCCATGCTTTGCTTAGCATTGAATTAAAATGAGGGATGAAATATGACAACACCATTCAGACTGAGGCTGTGTTTACAGTCTCCATTTTATTTATTTACATCCAGTTGCTTTATTATTGCACTTATGTCATAACTATAGGCTATTGGAGTCATTGTTTGGGTGTGGAAATGGTTTGTGAAAAAATACATTACCTTAGCAAAGGGCTGGTTTTCTTTACATATCATATACTTTTGTATGCATGAAAAAACCTTTCTCAAAAAAAAGGAAAAAAAAAAATACCAAAAGAAAATGTTTTTCTATTAGTCACACACTCAGCCAATTCTTGAATTCTATATTCTGGCAGTCAATTTTGATATTCAACATGCTGACCAGTATGCTGTACTCAGAGCTGCTTAGAAAAGCCCTTTTGTGTTTTGAAGTAAACAATAACACCTTTGCAGCAAATGAAAGGAACTGTCTTGTCTTCACCTCTTCATGTCAACAATAGTCTGATCCTGGAAGAAAATAGGCTTTGTTTCTTTGCTGCACAGAGCAGAGCTCGAGCTCCCCCAGCCCTGCAGCGCTCTGCACAAGAGAGCAAGGAGAAGAGTTAGGCACCACCTTTTGTTGCTCAATATAGGTGGGGAACAGAAGCAGATGTCATAGGGAAGTGATGGGATACTGCCACTCAGCTCAGAGACAGCACTGCTTGCGTGAATGAGCAATTCAGAATGAGAGAAAACAACACAGAAACAGACCTTGAATTAACAAATCATGCAGTCCTGTGTAGAAATGATCAAGACAGCACTCCAGTTAAATCCGAAAAGATAAAACCCAAACCAACAGGCATACAAAAATCCATATAAAAAAAGAATAGCTCAGGGGCAAAAAAAAAGTTTACCTTGAAATAAAGCCTAGTAACGTGAAGGCCATGTCTACGTATCCCTTATGTTACTAGATTCTGATATGTATCTCAGAATAATATAATTCTTTAAATAATGTAATTCTTTAAATAGACTGGGATTTTCAAAATCCCTCGAAGGCATTGAACTCTGTCAGTCACTTTTCCAGCCTCCTTCAAAGTTTCAGCTGAAATAGTTTTACCACAACACATCATTCTATCTCCAGAGACCATAAATGAACCATAAATAAGGTTTCTAATTGAACTTAACCTGGTGAGAGGGTAGCAGTTTAGATTGCTGAGAAACATATATGACATGATGCAAGGGTTATTGTTCTATAGAATGAACTGTATATTTAGGGAAGGAGAAAGATGTATTAAGCTCGGGTACCGATCATGGCAGCTGCAATTTTGTGCTGTTAGGAGAGCAGGAATGAGACGCCAGTAGGAGAGGAGGAAGAACACTTTCTTCCAGATTGTGGCAGTTTATTTTGTGCTGCTGCTGCCTTCTTGAGACTAGATCATAGATCATATCTACTGCCAGCAAACTTCTGCTGCTTGAGAAAGTCAGTGTCTTTTTCCCTTGAATACAGATTTATGGTCTTTCGAAATCTGTGATATTTCTTTACAGCAATGCCTTTTTGAAGTAGAATGACATCCATTTATTTTTTTCCAGTAGTCCAGCAATATGGAATTGCTGGCTATTGATGTTTTCAGCACTGTCATCTGGCTTTCCAGCAGCAAACCTGCTTTACAACATTATAAAATTGGTGTTCTCAAGCTATAGCAATAGGTTACCTTTTGTTTGAGACTCTCAACTGGGTAATAGCAGAAGGTTTGTCAAAATCCACCACCTCAGCATCATGAAAAGTTTACAAAGCTCATCTTAGCTTATTTTTAGTTTTTAATGATTAAGTGCTAATTTAAAATACGCCAAAATCATAAAAACAAATTGCCTGATCCTTCAGGCAAGTACATATGGGTACTTTGTATCATATGGCTTAACAGTTATATTGATGCTGTTTTTACAGGCTGAGAGAATATATTCAGAACGTTAGCATCATATGGTTATATTGCAAATTCAGACTTCAAAAATCTTCAACTGTCTCTTCTGTCTGTGTGCCCTGCTTTGACCTCAATTGTATGAAGTTGAACCAGGAATCACTACCTTAACAGAAAAGAATTTCTGTGAAATTGCTCATGGATCACTGAGTTCAGCTACTTTTGTCTTTCACTTTTGAACCGTTGGCTTTTGCGGGTGACTGCCCCACTAGCTTTTGGGTTTCCCTTTCTTTTCAGAGAAGAAAAAAATCATTTATTCTGCCTTCCTAGAGAGCTGTCAGAATTTCTTCAGGCTGGCATATTTTCTGAGTTGAATGACAATATCATTAATTTCTTCCATCTTTCCCTTGATCCAGATACTTGTCTAGAGAACAGTCTGGTACATCCTTTCCTTAACCTGCATAAAATCTTGATTCATATCAAAAGGCAAGGCTGGAAAATAGGCTACTGACTTCTCTACAGCCTCTTTAGACCCAGTTCACCATCTGCTGCCATATTAGGTTTTGGTAAGAAAAGTAATTTTCTAAGCCTAGTAGATTCTCAAACATGTCCTAACCTATTTTAAAAATCAGCACCAGCATGTGTACCAAGTGAAGTGTACAGTTGCAGTAGAGAGGTTTTACATAATGTCTCATTTGATTATGATTAAAACTGAACTTTTCCTCCAAAAGCTGGGAGAGAGTTGCCCAGAGCAGCATCTGTATCCATGTTAAACAGTAATTAACACGTTGAGTTAGCACCTCAGATGGTGTATAGTGACTGCCTCCCTTTTTCTGCAAATAAAACAGTTGTCTTAATATTTCAAGAAATGAGCACTTTCTTTCAAAAAGTATAAAAATGTATTTTAAACACCTTCTTGTGTAGACTTTTACATCTCAACTAGGCCAATTTCAGTTCCAAATTGGAAAATTTGCATTTGCTTATAGACTGAAATAATAACATAAATAATTCATTACACTTTTATTGCTTTTAGTATATAATTGTTATAAATTAAAACATTTTCTAATCACTATTGTAGGAACAGCCACAAATCTGATATTCCTTTTACACAAAACGTGCCCATAACCAGGGAAATGTATGGATGTTGGGCAGCATAGTAAGGGTTCTGAACTTGTGGTAGCTGCTGGTTTGCCATATATGGTTCAAGAGGACACAGTCCTTGCTAAAGCCTTTCTGCTTCTCTGGCTGGCTTTCCTTTGTGAATTGACAGGATATTGGAGTTGACAGAGTCTCTGCAGGACTGAAGCCAACAGAAGGACCAAAGGGCCTGTGTGAAATATATACTTCCGTTTTGTTGATAGTGGGGCATCCAGCTTAGAAAAGGACATTCTAATATCAGCTTAGACCTCTTCTCAAACACACAAATTAGAAAGGAAAATGCTCCGAAACAAATTTATGACCATTCTAGGGGAAGATTGTGTATCCATAAAGGAGGAAGATAAAAGGGTACTTTGTTAGTGTTCAACATCTCTTTTTTTACTGTTACAATTGGACCTATCTCTTTGACCCTTTGGACTGCTTTGCACTGCTTCAGTGATGCCAAGTGGCCTGTGAACCATATCACAGGAGGATTCCCTAGGCTGGAGAGTATCCTCCAGTGGCACAGACCCTTTTTCAGTTGTACCAGAGAAACAAAGTTCTCCCAGCACATCTTTCAAACTGCCAGTCATATGAACTGCTTTAACAATTTAAGTGAAAAAAATTCAGACATTCCTGAATGTTCAGAGGAAGAAAGTGCATGTATGTATTTCAAAGCACGTTGTTCAGTTTAACACATGCAGTTCCCGATAAAAACAGTGGCATACTTAGCCAAAAACCTTAGCAGGTCTTTGAAAATTTGCCCTAATGTGAATAACCATAAAGTGTATTTAAGTGCAGATGAATATACTTCTAGTGGACCAGCAATTGTAAAAATAAAATGTCTCCTGCCGTTGCCAATGGATTACACTGGAAGATTACTACAACACATGCGCTCACTAATGCAGCGCAGATATAGTCTAAACTTGGCTTACAACAGCAAACCACAGTAACTCTTTCCAAGAAATGGTTTAATGGTGTTGGCCTTAAAGGTTATTCTTACTCTTGGCAGACGACCCAAGTAACAGAATGCCGTGAGCACACAGGCTTATTGCTTGCAGAGCAGCCACGACTGCTCTGCTGTCTGTTGCTGTCTCCATCCACCACGCAGCACAGCATCTAATCCTCCAGTGTGCAGTTGCTCTGGGCAGTGGCTGTGCCGCTGTTCCTCCACGTTTTGCATTTTCTGAGATGCGAAGTAATGCTGCTCTTCTGCTCATGTTCTCTTCTACAAGGAGTTAGAGAGGAGTTGGTAGGAACATTTGCCAGTGGCAATGGCTTTCAGATTCCTCTTCTCAGACTGCAGAAAATTGTTCATTTAAACATGAGATCTCTTGTAGGTCGAATATTGTGAATGCTGGTGGCGAGAACCAAAGATAATACATTCTCTCTCTACTGTGAGGTTCATAAAGGGCCTGAGAGCACCGTAGACTTGACACTTGGGGTTGGCAGCTTCTCTGTTAAAGTATGCTTAGATGGAGAAGCAAAATAATTTTTTCCATTTGGTGTCAAAGCACTACAAGAATTTTCAAAGCTTTATTAGCTATTTTTACTTAGATGAAGGCTTTTTTTGGTTTGGTTTTGTTTGGTTTTTTTTCAATTTGGAAAGTTTGATGCAATTTAGGGGACAAATATGACCAACAAAACAGGGCTGCATTTCTCCACTTACGAGAGCTGATTGTTTCAGGCTGGACTAAACTTGTGTAAATAAGAAAATATCATCACAGAAGATCTGCACAGTGTTCCTCTGTGCTCCTTGAAAAGCTTCTGAATGGATTTTCTCTGTACATTCTCTTCTTATAATGTTCCTTAATTTTCTTTAACTAGCCGTCACTGGCCTGAGTGAATGAAAGTTAGAATACTGAAAATACATTTACCTTTCATGATTCATAAACTGGCTCTTGATTAGCCAACTAGTCAATTCCAAGCAATTTATGAATAATGAATCAGGTTCTGCCAGGAAAAAAACAGCCTACCTAGTGGGATTCAGAATGGAAATTTATGAATCAGGTTTCCATTGTTTTTTGCAGCATTTGTTAGATTTTTTGAGCAGCATACCATTCATTTCACATGTTGAAATTCGTGTAACTATGTCATGAATTATTTCCCTTTTCTCTCTATGCTTGTTTTATGTGAAAATGTATCTCCTTTTCATAGAATCATAGAATCTTAAGGTTGGAAGAGACCTCCGAGATCGTCGAGTCCAACCATACCTGTTTCCCTACTAAACCACGTCCCTAAGAAACTCATCTACCTGTCATTTAAACACCTCCAGGGACAGCGACTCAGCCACCTCCCTAGGCAAAGTTCTTAAAACATTTTCACACTATACTTAGAATTCAACTGTCTCTTATCTTGTCTAACCCCTGAGAACTTAATGATTTTGCAGTTTCCATGATATAGGTTTCAATGATACGGGTTTTTTTTAAAACATATATGGAAATGATAGAGTACATTAATACATTTGTTACCTGTACATGAAAACGGATGACTGATATACCATGGTAAAAGCTGCTTATCACTAACTCTGCCAGAGCTCTGGGTTGTCTCCTCATTTAAATTGTAATATATTTTTTTCAAAGTGGGAAAACGCCTTAGCCTCCACCGTATCGTCTTCACATGGCTACCTGCCTAAACTGAGCTAGTTGCTCCAGTCTGCAGGAGGATAGGGTGAAATAATGCTGGCCTTTTTCCTCTAGACCCTTCTTCATAGTGATATTGGAAAATTCTGTGAAATCCAGGGAGAAGCGACATTTGATAGACACTGTGATTAAGCCTTCTGAGAAGGCCAGAGGCTTTCAGTACCTTCTAGATATTGTGTATAGCTGTGATAGGCATCCCCTGTTATATCACAATCTCTGTACGTAGCTGCTTCTCCACTAGGACCACGGGAAACCTGAAGAATTGTGTTACTTTTCATAACTACAGTGCTTCAAAAAGGCATGATATCTTGTATGAGAGACAGTATCTAATGACAAAATGCATGTATTGCTTCTGAATTTTCATATTTCTTGACTCCTGTGGAGAACATTATCTGGTGATTTGAGTACCAAAACATTTAGTCATCGTATTTGCAGTATCACTGTATCATCTTTTTAAGACACCTTACAGAAAATCTGTACCATCTGTTACACTTAAAAGGACACATATTAGTCATCTTCACACCTTCAAAGTGAACTCCATAAGCAGAGCAAAAAAGATGTTATAGAATATTAACAGGCTGAGGATAACTTTCTATTTAATTCCAAGAACCATTCCCCTCTTCCAGTCCTCTCCCAATCAGCCCCTCTACACAACTACTTTCCTCCCCATGCTTGGACCCAGAAGTAAGGAAGTAGTGCTAAGGCCCTCTTTTCTCTTTCTTTATGATCTACATTTCTCTTCTGGTGCATGAGTACTGGCATAACTGATTTTTAAACTGACCTGCTCCTACTCAGTGAACAGGAATAACATGAGGCCACTCTTTAATAACCTATAAACTTACTTAGACTGCAGTCACTGCCTATCATTCTTGCTTATAGAAAAGATAATGTAGATGAAGGTGGGTTTTGTTGGTAAACACGAAAACTAAAATATAAAGCTCACACATCCACTGATGCTCAAGTTCAAGCAGGTCATACCTTCTGAATCCAAAATTTAGTTTAAAAGCTTCCATTGGTGTTACCAGATGGAGATTTTAGAGTTTATGCACACACACAGCTGAAGATAACATTTTGGGCCAAGGATCTCCTATGATATTTTTTTCTAATTGTTTTATGGAGCCTTTTGTAAGAATAATGATATTAATGGATGTTAATTGCACTAATGGTCTTTTTCTGCTACATTATTCATGTAAAAGAAGTTTCACTTCTCATTGCAGCCTAGAGAATGAGTCAATGCCAGCTCCCACAAAGCCTTAGATGGTAGTAAAGGCAGGGAGAACCACAGCAATCAGATAAAATGGCTTTATTCTAGTCCAATTGTATTTTACCATCTGAAAAGAAACCTCATTAGGGAGTGTGAATAGTTACTCCTGTTCTCTACTCTCTATTCTCACAAAGCTGCTGCATTCCTCTGACTAATTCTAAAAGCATGCTCACAAGATAGTCTACAATTTCAAACTTTATAGATTGAGTACTGGTAGCAAGATCCTACTACAAACACAATGAAAGCTGGGCTAATTTTTTATTTACATAAAGCCTCGCAGCTGCACAGGTTTTTAAAGTCCTGTCTGGATTCTGAAGTTACACACATCCACCTGAGGAACAGGAATGATTTCTTTTGGTAAATACATATAATTATCCTTAGCAATATCAGAAATGATTGGTTTTTCAATGTTGTACTTCTAGATGATCACAGAAAAGTGCATCAAACAGCCTGTACTTTCAAATAATGAGAACACTTACAGGTCTGTGAACAAATTTGCTGCAAAAAGATATATTTATGCCCCAGTTCTCCTGTTTGCTCCCAAAAGGCAGACTCTTGTGCCCTTGTGTGGGTTCTGCGTGTATCGCCTAAATTTGTCAAGTAAATTATTCACCATGAATTATTTCCTGATTGCAAAATGTTACAAAATGGCAACTGCAAAAGAAAAAGAGCCTATACTGGGGTAGAATATATCTAATCAAAGAGAACTGCAATTTATCAACAACTTGCCACACAGCTTTCATAAAATCAATTTAAATTGATTGAAATACAATAGAAGCAGGTGATGTCCTGTGGAATCTGAGCTGCAAAATCCTAGCACAGTATATGATAGTTGCAGTTTTATCTCTGAAGGTTAAGAGATATTTCACCTGAAATGTCTTACAAGTGATTATCTGAGATAACATGTGGGTTGGATGTGACTTCGGTGCAGCTGCGTATCTGACACTAACAAATTTACGTCTCTAGTTCAATTAAGTTGTTGGCCTGTCATTCATCACATTGTCTCTACTCACTTCCAGTGAAAAGTTGCATCAGCCCTTTGGGAGGGAATTTAAGTAAGAAATATGCCTTTCATGTTAAATTTCTTCTGACAATATTTATTTGGCTATACTGAAACCCTGAGAAAAACGCATTCATCTGAGGTGGGTTTGGGGTTTTTTATATTGCTGTTATAATTGCCTGCTGAATATGTTGTGACATACAGTGCTACTTACAAGTAAATCGTGGGAGAAGGAAAATGCCACCCAGTAATTGATAAAGTTATTAAAGCAAACTTTTGAGTCAAATATAATGCAGTCTGGATTGATCATCAGTTCACAGAATTACATCCTTTGTTATACAGCAATGAATGTCAAAATGTAGTCAAGCAACTTAAGTATTTCAGAAACATAAGTGGAAAAAAATGTTGATAGAATGTGAGCTACCTAATGGTTACAGGGGTTTTTTTAGCTTTATTAATTTATTTAATTTATTTATTTATAGGAATGTGCTTCTTTAGAAGCAGTTGCTATTTTGCACCCATTTGGGAGCCAGCATGTTATAAACAAAGCCAGTTATAATGCAAATTAAGTGAATCTTTCCTCCGTTCTTTTCCTCCTACCTTTCCTGCACTTAAAGAGGATTTGGAAAGTAGATAGCAGATTTTTGTATATAGAAAAAATGCAAAACATGCTATTTGAGTGGTTTAGAAAGCCTTGATAATAGCAAAGTGCACTTAGGTACTGCTACCAACAAGTGTCTGTACTGGTTTCTCTATATGCAGCGTTCTCCATTTCATCTATAGCAGGAAAACTCAACCATTTAACTGTAAAGCACACTCTCCTCTGGTCTGTTGACAGCTATTGTTAAAGACACAGTTTTATACAGAAAAAGCTCATTTTTTCCACTCTTCTCAATGCCATTTGCTATTCGGTCTCTATTGTCCTCAAAGTTCCAAACTCAGCCAAGAGGAAACTGAGCTGACAGAAGGCAGGAAACACGTCTTCTGTCCTGAAGTATCTTCTGCAAAGCATTGCTAAACCCACATTTTATTGCTGACCATCTTTTTCTGAAGGATTAACCCTAATTCTGTTATTAAGATCCTCTAATCAGAAGGGAATGAAGAGGAGGGAGGAGGAAGGTGTCTTGCCAGCAGAACTAATGAGTTAGGGCAGACAGGTAAATTGGAAATCACTTATATTTTTGTTTTCTAAACCAAGACTTAACAGATAGTGCTGCATAACCTTCCTGAAACTATTTCTGTGAGACTTTTTAAAAATACCTCCAGCACTAGAGTGTACTAGGAAAACAAAACATTCATGCATGGATAGACAAGAGTATGACTGGACTAGAGCAAATTTGATTTCTTCTAATGACAAATGGACATTTGGAAATGCTTTACATCTTTACATACAGTTTTGTTTAGCTCTTTTCGCCAAAGAGAGAGAGAAAATATAAGGAGGGAAAGAACCTGACTTTTTCAAAGACTTACCATCTTATCTTGTCGGTTCAATTAGTGAATTAACCTTAAATCTAAAGCTTGTAGTTTCACTGTATGAGGACACTTTTCTCTTTTGAGAATCTAGTCTTTTTTATTTTTATTGAAACTTATTTCTTTCTAGCAAACCAGCAATTCGGTTAGTCATACAGGTCTAGGTTTTCTGCACAGGGGAATCATACATGAACCTGCACAACAGTTCGGTCTATGACTGCCTCAAATGCTTTCAGTCTGAGCAGACTGTGTTTTCTGGCAGTTCGTTTGTCAGCCTTGATATATTCTGATGAAAAGAGGATTTCCAAATATATTAAAAGTTTCATCTATTCATAAATTTTGTTTATTTGTTTTGGAGAAACAAAGAAACACAAAGGCTTTTACTTGTTTGCATACAGTCTGTGCTGTGTGTTGCCTACGTTGATGAAGAAAGCATGGGTGGTGTGGGCTGAGGGTCTGTTTTGCTTTGAAGAGGGAAGGAGCCTTAAAGATTATTTGTTGTTGCTTGGCTACAGCCCTTGCTTTTCACCTCTCTAAGGGATAAGTTGTGGTGCTAGAGAAAGCAAAAAGTGGGGGCTTTTTTGAGAAAACAATTTATATTCAGACTTTAAGATGGGGATGTTAACAGATTGTCTTAAGCACGGATGTCCTAAGATACATTATATTGTCTTGTTCTTCTCTCATGCTGTATATCTTTATAAGGATGGCAGATGTCTGTTCCAAGTACCCTCTTTTACATATGTACAGCCTCCCTTTCCCCTTTCGATCTCCTGCCAACATTCAATGAATCCACGTATTATGGGCCAGAAAATTGTCCTATGTGACTGCTGAAACTGATACACCACCTGTGCTCTCTGCACTTAACAAACAGCTGTGATGTTTATAACCTTATTTTGATATGAAGTAACCAAGAGTGGATGCCAGTTTTTAGAAACATATATGAAGACACAACTAAACAATTATAACCTGACACACTGTAAATAAGAATCAGTGACAGTTCTTTTCTATATTAAAATTAAATTCAATTTATTCCGAAGTCTTCTAGACTGGTTACTCTCAGAAGTGTATCAGTGATACTTCTCTACAAACCTCTGCCCATTTTACTTAATCCAGCTTCCTTCAGGGTTGCTTTAACATGCTCTACACAGCAGGAATATCTGTCTCTAGTTAAGGAGCAAACAGCTTCTTCCATTTTAGGGGAGATTCTGAGCCCAGGATCATCTAAAGGCCGGACATAGACTAAGCACGGTGCAGTCTCTGTGTAGCCAGGGCCTCCTGCCTGAGATAGCAGTTACACAGAGAGGTGGTTGTAAATACTTACCCTTTGAAATCACAAAGTCACAGAACAGTTGAGTGTGAAAGGGACAGCTGGAAATCATCTAGCCTAACCCCTCTCTATTAGCAGAAACTTGTTTAGCTGGATTTTAAATGTCTTCAGTGAAGGAGGCTCCACAACTCTTCTTGAGCAACTTGTTCCATTGCTTGACCACCCTCACAGTAAACAGTTTTTTTCTTAAATTCCCCGTGATTTTGTTTTTTCCCATTGTCTCTTCTCTTGTTGCTAGGCATAAACAAGAAGCACCTGGCTCCACCTTCTTTCTCCCCTCCCTACTACCCAGCACTTACATGTATTGATAAGATCCCTCAAGAACCTGCCTGAGCCCTGACAACATCAGCTCTTTCAGCTTTCCTTATGTGACAGATGCTTCAGTCCCTCAGCCATGTCTGAGGCCATTCGCTGGACTCATTTCAGTTACGTTGACATCTCTCTTGTACTGCGGATCTCAGAACTGGACCCAGCACTCCAACTGTGTCTCGCCAGTGCCGAGCAGAGGGCAAGAATCACCTCCTTTGACCTGCTGGCAACAGTCTTCATAATGCAGCCAATCTAAGAATGAACATATCAGTTTACATATATCATAAGAAAATATTTTACCAAGATCAAAAGGAAAATATGCAAAATTACTGACTATGCACATTAATTGTACACTGTTTTTATTTTCTTACTGTGCAAATACTTTTCTTATACTCTTCCTTGTGTCTTCTTTGTAAGGAGAATGTGATATGATTCCATCTTGTTTCTCACTGATTTCTTGGCGCTGATAGTTTTAGAGAATTTTATTACCAGGCAGAGGTATCCAAGGATCTGTCATCTCTAAAAAAATCCTGCTTTTTGACTGACACATGTCACAGAATAGCAAGCATTTTACTCCCTTGCCTCCAAAATTGGCACTCTCCCGGCCCATTTCTTAACACTTTGCATTTCATCATTCATTTTCGTGATGAAATCCAAAGGTGCTATTTTTTTTCACCTGTTGGCTAAGCTATTTGAAGCTCTACATTTAATTCAGTGGCTTCCGATCACAGGCTGTTGTTGCTACAATGCCTGGCAAGAGATGCAGCAGAGGCCCCAATAAGAGAAGGCAGACCAGACAAATGAGATTCCGTTCCTACCTGTCTGTAACAAACTCTGGCTGAGTTCATGAGGTCAGGATTTTACCCCAAGTCTGTCATGTTTTTCCTAATCTTAAATTCACTTAAAAGAATTCCTGATGAATTGGAAATTTAGCATGAGACATACAAAGCTGCAAATTGCTGGACGTGGATTACACTTCAACAATGAAAGCAACTCTAAAATACAGACATGAACTGTGCCCACCTCCATATGTTCATGCAGTAAGTCCCAAATCAGAGAGAGAAAGGGTTTGTTTCTTTCTTTCTCTATTTCCCTTCTGACTTTTCTTTGAAAGCAATAGGCAGTAGCGATAGCGCCCCAGCAAACAGATAGTGGGAGTGTATTGCTGAAAAACTCAAAGGCAAATATAGATTGAATAAAAGAGACTCAAGTATGTCTTCCAGGGTCTGGCAAGCAGAGAGATAATTAAACTGGGATTTAGGAGGTGTAGGAAATTTTAACAGCAAACATTTAAAGGAAAAGTCCTTAGAGAATTCTGCCCAATGTTAGAATAATTACCTTTATTGCCTAAATAAAACTTTATTTGCTTTTCTTCATTAATTATTGTTAGGGGTGAATTCAAGATGCTGCCAAAGATTTGACTGATTAATCTGACTGGTTGGTTGAATTGATTAATTTTTTTTAGTATACAAAATGGTAATTTAAAGAAATGATGTGATGGAAACACAAACTATATTAGTGAGACATGGAGGGGTTAAACCTTCCCAAACCTTAATCTTCCTTCACTAAATTTTGTGAGATTTCAAAAACAAACCTGGGTTAGGGTGCATTGCAGAACTGCAATATTTTAGCAGTTTTGTTCCAATATACAAAGGAATTGGAATAACCATAAACCTCTTACAGGTCCTTTGGTCATATCTTTGCTCTTTCTAGGTAAGTACAAAGACCACTAAGTGACCGTCATCAATGTCTTTCTATCTCATGCTCCTCACTACCACACTGAATAAACACTTGCACTCTGAATCATATAGTTCTTATATGGCAGCATCTCCTAATCAAAGGATATTCAGCTCGAGACAAAATATTTCTATTTTCAAGCATCTAAGGCTTTTTTTTCAGCTAAGATTCTGAGCTCTCTGTAGAAAGCAGACTCTTTTGTTAGAATAATAGCAATAAAAATAACTGAAAATAAAATTTTCTGCTGAACAACTTGAACAGTTTTCTATTGAACAATTTTGATGAAACACTTTCTTAAAACGTGCTTACAGGAGAATTTAATATGTAGGCCTAACATTTTCCTTTATTAGTTCTTCTTATAAACTAATTATTCAATTAAACTTTCATTTTGGTTGATTTTTTAGTGTTGGATTACTAATCTAATCTGTAATATTTAGTACCAAAAATGACAACTACTGAGAGCAATGTTAGGTGGAAGTACACTAATATTGAGATTTCCCACATGAATTTCTAAGCCTTTCTGTAGTTAACAGTATGGTTTTTGAAATGTGGCAGGGAATTAATCTTGCAATCTGCTGAATTTTGATTTCCCAGTGGAAATCAACCAGGAATGGTCAAGGCTATGAGCTATGTGAAATTGTCCTTTGCACAAGGGAATGCTCAGGGCTAGTTCTACGTGAAGGCAAAGTAAACATTTGGCAGTAGTGGCAGATAGCTGAGGAAAGCAAAATGTTGAAAGCTCTAGAAAGCCAGGCTGGCCATGGTAACCTTCTGGGAAGGCAAAAATTTCCCTGCAGACATCAATTACAAAAGCTGACTTTTAACCACTCCGAGTTACACCATTCTGGCAATACACAAGGGGGATAAAATTTGTGGTTCAGACTTCGATTAGAGCTCGAAGGTTTGGGTCAGCTTTTTTGCATATCCGCTACAGCTACTATTGACGCAGAGTAGGAAAAAGAAATTCTTTGCATTTCCAAGGTTAGTACCTATTGTAGTTTAACTGAATGAGGGCTTGACTAAATAACTCTACTAGTCACATAACATACAGATGTTATCTTGAGGTTATGTCAATTTAAAGACAATCTATTTACTAAGTAGCGTAGCATGCTGTATCTTTAAAATCAGACAATGCCTATGTACATAAAGTGTGCCTTTAGTTATTATCTACAAATAAACCTTCAGTAATGAGATTTCAGATCTATTGGTGAAGTGTTGATAATAAATTCTCTGTGGAACTGACTTCAGCCCATTAAGCAAGCCTGCTTCTGCCGGTGTAGTTGTTAATTTGACAGGACTGTGTCACATTAAGTAGAGCAAACATGTTTTCACCCACTCAGCCATCCAGAACGGACATGGCTGTTACTCTAACAACTGGATATTGATTGGAAGCATTCACCCTTCCTGACCTGGGGCTGGTACATGAAAACAGAGCCAGGACTGATTAAGAAATCGCATGTGTTTGTGCACATGTGTGCAGTGTTAACGGTCCACATAAATTTCAAGCCTTTTGAATTCATGTCATGTTAATGCTCTGAGCATGAGATCTGTCACTCATTTCCTGCAGGGGCCGTGAAGCCTCATTTATCTTGAATTATTTATTTGTCTGTATGCTTGTACCCATCTGGTCAGACCATGCTTTCAGGGTCCACTGCCCCATATAAAAAAAATTGTTTATTAGCTGTAACTGTAGTAAAAATGTCTCAGGAAATGTTGCAGTTAAAGAAATGTTAGGATTTGTTTCTGTTTTTAATCTCATATATGGCATAATTCACTAGAGAGTATATAACGTTTGTATGTTCTTGGTACAGATAAAGAGAACATATTTGACTGGTCATTTCTGTAGATAAGGGGAGGAAAAAAAAAAAAGAAGGAAGGGGTCTTTTCATCTGTTTATGAGAACAGATTACCTTGCAATATAAAGTTCAGTGTAGTGCACTTTCTTCCTCCAAGTTTTGGTCTATTGCTTACATTATATACGTGTTTTGATACATACAGGGTCTAGTTTGCAGCACAGAGATGAGGAGTAGGGGCCAGCTCTTCCCATATCCCATGTTGGTCAACTGGGATGAGCCTGGGAAGGAAAACACTAGTTGCCACCAGGAGATGGGTAGCAGGTGAAGGGGAAGCATGAGCTTGAGGGCAGTTCTTCTGGATTCAGTGGTGTCCTGTCTCTTGCCTCAGGCAGTCCAGCCTGAACAAAGTTATGGGCTTGGTGGTGGTTCGTTTTTCCTTTGATATTGTCCCCTTGATACTTTTTCCTGCTACTTCTCAGAATGAGGGTTCCACCAACTGTATTATATCACTCTCTGAAGAGTTTTGCCTCACTTTCTCAGCTTTACCATTTCCAAAAATTGTTCCAAGAGCTGATAATAGATTTTTTTTTTTGCAAAGGTAACTACCACATATTGTCTTACATTTGAAGATGTAGATGTGGAAATCAAAGTGTGAAATGACAGGTTTAGACAGATGTAACGTTAGAGGAATAATCATTTGGACTAGTTTTATATATGGTTTTTTTCTGTAAAATAAAATATACAACACATACAATATCTATTTTACATAACTTAATATGGTTGTTTTCTAGCACGAGGGTGTATATATTATAAAATATCAAGATTATAATAAATACATTATATGATATTAAAAATAATGACAAAAATTGTGGATTTTTAAACCTTAAATACTTTAATTTCCAATATAAGAGATTTAAGAAACCAGTGTAAAATTATGAAAATGAAAATTTTCATTTCAAAAATTAGTGGTTTCAAAGACATAGCCAAGAGACGGAAACTAGAATTGCATTGTTCTTGCACTTCATTATAAGATGGAACAAACAATGAAACAGTGAAGAAAACAGCAATTAAGTTTATCTGAAAATGGAAAATAAAGTTTATGGACCTGATGCATTGACATAAAATATACATATAATATGGTGCTAAAATGTCAACAAAAAATGGGGGCAAGAAAACTGCATAACTAGATATAATAAATGAAATGTTATGACCAGAAAAAAACAAAATGCTGATCAAAGACAAAGAAAACCCCTATATCATGTATAGAAATTTGGGTTTTTTACAATTTTAATGAAATACTTCTTCTACAATGAAAGAACTTAATATCAGTTTCATGGAAAGAATTTTTCCAAAACATGTTTTTTGATATTGAAAAGACTTTTATTTTCCCAACTTTGTCTGCTCCCAAGAATTGAAGCAAGCAGAGGAAATATTGTTTGAAAACCCTTTAAGAAGAGTATGTGAAGCAATGAAACTTAATGTTCCTTTATTATAGCTCATAACTTGCGAAGCAATCAATCTCAGAAAATACATTTTAATTCTCTGTTTTGTGGAGATGATTGGAATTCAGCTGAGTGGATGTGATGAAGAAAAGAGACTCTGGCATTACTGAGTTAGAAGGGAATTAAAAATTCATGGGAGCTCTGCGGAGGGATGTTAGTCTGGAAGAACATCAGAATGCACAATTAGGCACAGGGGAGAATACTGCTGTGCTTTTAAAATAATCAATACATTGTTTTTTCATATTGTTAAGTTATAAGTGTATAACTCCAGAAAATCAGACTCTTCGTTACTGAACAGTAGTGCTGTAGCATATTATGTATATGTAATTATGTATATAACAAAAATCCTCCATCACAACGTGACAAGTAATTAGTGTTCAATTGTGGCTAGTCAATATTACAGTTTTAATTTTGCTATAATGTTGAAATCTGATTAATATTTTATTTGGAAATTGTAGAGAAATACTCATTCATAACTCATAAAATTAGCATTTTACTTCATTAGCAAAGGTGCACAAAATTATTATTTTCATAAATACTGAAATTACAGTGTTCGAGCGATATTTAGTAGATGAGATCTCAGGAAAATAAAGACATTGCCTGTGGAGAGTTTATAAAAAGGGAAGCCCTCCTTTTGGCTTTGTCAAGGCAATCAAAATAGACAAAGACACTTTCTCTGGCACAGCAGGATTCACATCTATAGGGTTGGATTATGTTCCTCCCTTTAGAGGTTGGCCTTGGCTCGTACTGCCTGATGAGAATTATCCCTACCCAATGCTATGTCTCATAACATACCCAAGTATTTTGAGAATGCTGGATAGCACTGGACAAAGCTGAATCAGGGAGAGTCCTAGCAATTAAATGCTATAAACAATTTTATTCCAGTGATTGACCCTGTGCCCTGACACACAGAGTACTGGACCATAAGGAGCCTGTCAGTAACAAATCAAAATGGGATCCAAATGACTGCCAGAAGGAGGGGACCCATAGTGACTTGGACCTCAGGATCCCGTTGCCTATGGCTGGAGTATGGACAAGGTTTGTCCAGACTTGAAGAGCTTAACCTTCATGTTCATATCACCGATTCCTGAAGTTTACTTTTACTTCTGGCACTACTGAGTGATCTCACCC
Source organism: Neomorphus geoffroyi (assembly GCA_033558235.1). NCBI lineage: Eukaryota > Metazoa > Chordata > Aves > Cuculiformes > Neomorphidae > Neomorphus > Neomorphus geoffroyi. The sequence goes on along the minus strand of JAUMJM010000033.1, from coordinate 15,748,169 downwards.
AAAGCATCTTTCTGAATGTTGTATTTCAGATTGAAAAAACACTCAAGATGAATGTATGATCATGAAAGTAGGTAATACTCTTACAAATTTACTGTGCACTCCTTTATATATCATATCTTTGGTTTGTGTGCTGTTTCCAGATTACACTCTTTCTTCTATGGTGACTGTTAATGACATTTAAGAGATCTCAAATTCATTTATTAGGTAGCTCTAACTTCTGCGCTACATATATTTATAATACATCTTTGCAAGAGAGAGGATATAGTGAATAAATCATTTGATCTAGGATAAGATTAAATCATGATCTTAATCATAATCTTATGATTAAATCATAAGATTTTAATATGTGTTACAGTAATAGGAATTTAAGAATACGCGTATTTTTCATAATGCATTGGTCATGGTTATTTCCAAATATTAAAATCAAAATGGAAATAAGTTAGATATGTCATAAATACCAAGACAAATGGCACAGATCAGAAATTAGTAAATTCTTATTCTTTTATCTTGACAGTTCCTGTTGGCTCTAAATCAAATTTTGATAAGCATAGAAAAGCTTAAATCATTATCTCAACTGTATTCTAGTTGGTAATCTGCAAATTTAAAGTCAAAGAAATCCATACTTCAATAACATGCCCAATGAGAGCCAAAACTATCAGAAAAAGTAGCTTTTTTCTACAGTTTTTGTAAAAACAATGATTGAAATAAAGCACACTGTCATGTCATATATCCACAATAGAACCAGACATCACACTAAGGATGTGATCAAACATAATCATAGAACAATACAAACTAGGAGGAATTTTGGAGATCTTTGGGTGCAAAACCACTGTCCTTAAAGCAGTGTCAGCTTAGACCAGTCAAGTTATTAGCATCTCCAAGGACAGAGACTTCACAACCTTTCTGATAAACCTCTTCCAGTATTTAACTACCTCTACGGTGAAAATAAATTTCCTCACATGTGATGGCAATTTCTCTTCTTACAACTTTTCCCACTTCCTGTAGTTCCACCAGTCTATACCTCTAAAACTTTGACTCTGTCCTCCCAATAGGCAGCTGAAGGCAGCAGTACGATCCTCGCTTAGCCTTCTCCCAAAAACATGTCTCTGAATACATAACATGTTTCATTCTTCTGCCCGTATGGGTGGCTCTCATTGTGCTAAGGTCCTTTTCAGCCAGCAGTGCCCAGTCTGGGTTGCATGGGATTATTCCACCCCAGTTGCATAACTTTGTATTGACATCAGGTTCTTATGCCCTGCTCAGAAGTGGCCCAGTCTCTCCAGGTATCTGTCACAGACAAAAAGGCTGATCCTGTGGCTTTTATTCATCTGTTCATTACAACTGTTCCAAGCCATCAACGTTTTCATTATCAAAGTGTCAAAGTCTGTGTAACTAATATGTCCACCTTCAAGGAAAATAAATTATAGTTGAGGAAGCTAGTTGAACCGGGCCCTGATTTCAACTGCCCTGTATCAGTTTGATTAAATCAACACTGGATGGGCCTACCAATAACTTTAGGTGAGTCTAATTAAATTGGAATGCTTCAGACAACTATGGAATACCTTTTGAGTAATAAAATGATTCGCTTTTTGCCCTTTGCTTCTCTCAATTTCATCTATGTGAAGGGAAAGTATTCTTTCTATATCCGTGAACAAAACAAGTCTCCAAATTCACTAGATCTGTGACAAGGAAAAACAATTAGAAACTGTTATTAGATAGGTATTTTGCTTGCTTTTAAGGAAAAGTAAGACCTACAAATGCAATAGTTCTTTACTCACTGTGGGCCTTTTGTATAAACAGGTATAAATTTGATCTCTGGCAGAAAAGAATCAGAATCTTATCTTTATGTTTCAGATGCACACTTTCATTCTGTTGTGGTTTCTTTATAACTGGGAAGTACACAGCCTTGAATCTTTCTTTCAGCATTCCTCCTATCATTCTTCTACAAAATGCACAAGGTGTTTTCTTTACGCATGCCATAAGCTGCAATAGATGTGTGACTAGAATGAGAACATACATGCCAACCTAACAACATTTTGATTATGCCCAGAAATCCCAGTAGCCATTTTGGCCTTCTGTAGACTTTACCAGTTATGAATGGGAATAACTCTCTCTGTATCATCAACCTAAATATAGTTCCAATGTGATTTATTCTGCAAAGGAGATTAGAATGGGATGCTGCCTTTCCTTCACTGGATAGAAGTAGCTGATAAAATAGATGTTTAAATCCTCATCACTGAGTATCTAATAACAGCCAGCAACTTAAATAAGAATACTCAAATATATTACAGATAGTGCTTGTGCGCCCTGAGAGCTCTCACTGCACTTGGTTTAGGGTTCAGTACTTTCTTTAAAATCTCAGTAGCTAGGTAAAGTGCAAGATTTAGGTTTGAATCTTACAGTATAATCCAGTGCATTTGTTCAAGCAGAATTTGAGTCAATCAATGCTCATTGGTTTTGGATGCCCACTGAAGTCAATGGATTTGCTGCCCTAACTACAGATGGATACAGGTACATCACCAAAACTGACTTTCTGTTAACTTGAATGTTAAATCTATGCAATGGTAAGTATATATTTATTTTCCCCTTTTCTACATGGCAACACCATAATTACTAGTGGTTTCTTATAACAGTTAGGTCACTGAGATCATGATCACTTCTAAGACTTTCTGCCTTAGTAGTGAAAGAACTAATTTTAAAAATCAAAACACAAATCTGATTTGCCAAATACTTTCACATTTAGGGCACAAACTAGAATATATCCAGAGGAAGCTACTATGATCCGTGCCATACTAGCACTTACCGTACTGAGTTGCTATTGTGTAAACAAAAGACAATTGACTTTTGCTATTTCATCTTTTGTTGTTCATCTTTTGTTACTTTTCAATCGTACTTTTCAATCATTTATGAAAGCATGAAAACTCTCTAAGAAAATAAGTTCTTGTTCTTGGGCATTCATTGGAAACATGAGAAGTGTGTTAAGTGGTCAGTAGTATGCTTGTGAGATTTCACGTGATATTTTAACAATTAATTTTAATTTTTTTAATCTTCAGATTGGGACAGTTAAGTAAAAGACATACAATAAACCGTTGGAGATTTCCATTATGTTTGCAATTACCAAAAACTTTGCAATTTTGAGGATACAAATAGAAATACATCAAGAAGTAGTTTATAACACATGGCACGCTGCCATTTATTTAAGGACTTGATGATGTGTATGAGGACAATCTCAATGTTATTTATTTTTATCTTAGGCCAGCTCTTGAGTTCTGCTAATATTTACTATGGCCTAGTACCATTCTGATCTCTTGTACTTTTGAAAATTCATGAGTATGAGTACCTGCCAGCTCCATTTGCGTACTTGCACAATCTTACATGACAAAACTTCTAGAATACTTTTTCTATAGAGAGAGTATTCGGAGCACGGATATATTCTACCCATGAACTTCATACATAACAGTTTTGGGTACCTGGTATTCGCTATGGAAACTAGTTATGGAACCTGTTCCTTTACCTTTCCAAACACTTTACGTTAGAGCCCCACAAAGACATAAATTAAAAAAAATAAAGTTTTAACAAGATAGAAGGTATGAAACAGAGATGAACTAAGAACTGTTTCAGCCCTGTTCCTTTAAGGCGATCAACTATATCAAACAAGCTAAGGCACAGATTGCTTGCTTGTTAGTGGACTCGTTAGAGAGATCATGAATGAGAGAAGGAAATTTCTGGGCAGAAGCAGACCAAGGGTGTCAACTATCTACTACTCTTTAATAAGAATTCATACGAACTTATTTTCAGTGTTCCTTATTCTGACATTGAATAATTAAATAGAGTTCTACTTGCAAAACTGAACAGCAAATTAGCTTCTGCAAAATGTGTCAAGTTCTTTACCTAGTGAATTGTCTAATTCACCTAAGGAAAATTAAGAACCCCTCGTATCTTCCATGGATGTGTTGCACAAATTAAACTCTTTTTTTCAAGGCACAGCAGTAGTTGTAATGTAAACATTAAGCACATATCCATTTTCGATTTTTTTTATAGTACACAGAAATTCGAATCTCCACTACATATTCCAGAAACAATTCTTTTGAAAAAAAGAAAAAGATTTAGTATGCCCCACAAAGTAACTGATTTTTCCATCATATACCACATCTGTTTAAAGTTTTAATCAACAAGAGTTCTGCCTTTTAATCTAGTTTTAGAGTTTTTTGTTGTTGAGAAATTGTGTGCAATCTTATATCCCATAGAAGAACTACTAAATGATTTTAAAGTCTCTGTCTCTTTAAGAAGCACAAATCATGTATCCTAATGGGTGTCTCTCTGTCTGAACTGGATCCGTACCTCTAGATATTGATTAATTCCTTGTGAATGAGGCCTGCTGCTTGTTCAGTCTTTTGGACTATTAGAAGTTCACGATGTAACGGTAGACATAATCCTATCCGTGTTGAACTGTATGTGGAAGGAATTAAATTTATTAGCAAGTCTCCCCTCTAAAGACCATTAGCTAAGCAATAAATCAACAAAGGATACCATAGCATGATGAAACTGTTGTTGCCCAGGGTTATTACAACACATGGGGCACCATCACAGGACTCTAATCCCTCTCAGGAAAAATAATTTATTACAGCAACATCCGCTGAACTTCCCTTAATGGTGCAAAAATTATTGGGATGAAATATTCGGCAAAGCAATATTAACATTGCTAAACAGATTGCTTATAGTCACTTTCCCTTTAGGAATTCACATCAGTACTTTCAGTAATTAATACAACAATCTGATTTTATACCAGAGATACGCTAAAATCACGTCTTGTATTTGATGCAATTTGACCATGTAACTCTTTCCGTTTAATTTTAATGATGAAAGATCAGAAAAGTATACCTGAATTAAGTATGAAATTCTTTTTTCAGCTTTAGCAAGTGCCCCAGTAATCCCACTGTGTGTTTGAAATGTCTCAAAATATTCTTCTGCAGATAGGATGCTTCCAAGCTTAGGCAGAAGATGTGCAAGTGGGATTCTAATTGTAACTTCGACACATGTATACTTCTCTGGAAACAGGTGGAAAACATTAAGCAATCTTTAAAAAATTCAGTATCACCTAGTGTTGAGAATTTTCACTGTATTAAGCCACGATCTGTGGCTGTAGGCTGGTTTCTTGACGGACACCAATAGAGGCATGATATACCTTGACTGGGGATACAGGGAGAGACCAATATGAAAAGCCGAAGAGTATGTGAGTCACTATATTTATTCTGTCTGGGCTGAAAACAACTGACTGCTTTAACAAGAACATAGTAGCTGAGAGCAGTTGTGTCAAGAAATACTTTTGCTGCCTGAACAGTCAGGTTTCAAAGAGCATAAAACTGGCTTGGAGTGAGATCTGCCCCGTATTATTTCCATATGTTGCCTCTTCTGAAGGGAAAAATCAGAATATCTGCTAGGCCTTTGGAGAAAGCTGGGGAAGAAAATCGACTCAAAAATCTTTGCCACCTTTTTCATTATTAGATGAAAAAATTGACTACATTTCCTGAGCCTAGGCTAGCCAAAGCTTAAACATGGTGAGGTGTTCAAGTGAAACACGATAAATGTGAGCAACTGAGAAGTGGCTTCTATAAATAAACATGCAGTCATTGAATGTACTGGACTTTGGGTTTGTGGGGTTTTTTTGTGTACCACCTTTGCTCTGAAAGATGTATAGAAAATTAGATAGAAATCTTTTTATCTCCTATATAACACAATGCAGTGGATTCTTCTGAGGATTTTTGTCTTTTTCCCCCACTGTTCCAGTTCTAGCCCATCCTTTGAGTAAAGGGAAGTACCAATAGTCGGTTCTGAAAATGATGTAGAGCCATACTTTCTCCTTTCCCCAGCTGATTAACTTAAAAAGGGTATCTGTTAAGCGACCAAATGCCGACAGGCACCAGCATGCAATGCACGTACAGCAGGGTGTGCAATAGCAAAGACAGCATTGTTTTCATGAATACATGTGTAAAACATTCTCACCTGACAATGCCATAAGCACCTGTTCTGGTCAACGATGTGGCACTTCAGGATCCTGAAGGCCAGATAGGTGTTGTGGTAGGGCTTTCTGGGAAGCAGGAATTGGAGAGCAGTCATAGAATTACATTGTTGAGTCAGATCCAGCCCACAGCCAGAGGCTGAACATCCATATAGCGACAAATTTAGTCGTAAATGTTGCACTCCTCATTTAAGCAAAGTTATGCAAAAATAGGTCTGAGCAATCATATTATTTTTATTCTTGTTTTCTACAGTGTTCAACACCTAACAGTTTTATTTTTTTAAGTAAACATTTTAATAACCAATGTTTCCTGTTACTCTTAATCTTGTCTTAAAAGCCATATCTCTTTCAAATTCACCAGGAATGTATTTTGGGAGCTTCTGGATGCATAGACCATTGGAATTTTTGGCCCCTACTCTGTTAAATAGGCCCAGTTGGGCAAAAGCTGAGGAGAAATCGTGCATGGATACACAATCAGGTTTTTAAAGTATTGGCCAGGATATGCTTAACAGAAATACCATAAACCTGTAAAAAAGTTACGGCTATTCCTGGTAGCGACAGTAAAACTTCAAAAGCCTGTAGTCTACCCTTGTCCTACAATTTCATCTTCTGTTTTTCCTTTGTGTATTTTCTCAGACAAAATGCTAACAGCAAAGTCATTCCAGACATGTGTCTTCTATTAACTTGTTGAACTCAAGAAACTTGTAACACTCCATTAGAATGAATTCTCCTCTCCCTAAGATACCCTGCCACAAATCATAGAGCAACTTTAAGCATTACTTGTTTGTATCTGAAAATATTGTACTCCTGAAAAACAAAAAATCACTCTCCCTTTCAAAAATCAGAAGTTTAATTCTGAACTGTGGCCCAGAAGCATTGCAGGCTTCTGCTCCAAATTACTGTAGATGAATTTGATGGCCTGAGGTGGTATTAGTTGAGATTGATTGAAACATCAGTTGGGTTTAATCCTGCTTCTTGGGAGAAAGGAGCATAAATTGTAAGCAGAATGGTAGCCCTGAATGAGATGATCAATAAATAAGCTCGCCCAGAAATCTGAGGCATTAATTTCATATGAACTATGAACTTATTTAATAGATGCTGTGCTAAAATGACTATGATCCATATCAGAAGGGAATGATTAATATTTTTATGACCTTTTATTAGAGTAAGTTTAAGTTCATTTTTCAAAACCGTGATCACAATTGCTATTTTTATAGGGCTCCATGAAAGTATTTCCTCAGAATGAATCCCATGAATTTTCTTTTGTGTGAATGGAATTGAGCTTTCTAGTTAAAAAATGATGAACAGTAATTAGGACATAAATAATTTAAAGGTCTTGTAGTTTAAGCAGACATAAAAACTGGCAGGCAATTAAATTCATGGTAAACTCTAGGGGATACTGGTGGAAACAGGTGGAAGCAAGTATTTTATGAGACCTGAGGATAAGCTTGAAGGCTCAGGAGATGGTGGCGTGTGGATGAAAACTGGCATTTTTCAATCTAATGCTGGCTTAACAAGATGTATAGGAAACCTTATTGCACTGGTGTGCGAGTCCCCTGTGGGGCACAGTGAGGCTAAAGCTCCTCATTTAGAGCTCCAGATGGGAACAGCCAGCCCTGTCTTTGAAAGCTTTCTCTTACTTCTACCCCTTTATATGCATAAATATCTGTGGTGTGCATAGGCTTTGGAGACCAGTTTCACAGCTACTGTGAAATCAAGCAAAGCAAAGAGCATTCTCACAAATGAGCAAAGCTTGCCAGCATCTATGTATTTACTTAGAAGTGTAAATACTAAAGGTGTTAAGATATTGTACCTACCCTGCCCGCATGGAAGTACAAAACAGGATAAGAAAACATTTCCAGAATCTCTCTGCCTACTTGAAAAAAAGTAACTTTAAATTTTCAACCAAAAAAAGGTTGTTCAATATTCATCTGTCTTTTTATGCATATCCATGTGCGTATTATTCATTTTATGCATTCATCTGCCTTTTTATTCCTGTCTTTTTATAATGTTACATTATTGCAGTTAGTAAACAGCTTACTCAGAAAGGAAAACCTACAATTATATATAAATTTGTTTAATATGTTTGTAGAATAATCAACATTTATATTTAGGAAAGGTGTGGCAATTTTGTTGAACCACAAATCTCTCATTAATAACTGTATGATCATGCAGTTTGTACAAATCTACATGTCTTTATTCTCCTTACACTTGTTTTACATTTGAAGTAAGTAGCATGAATTCATAAGTGTGGTCAAAGAAGCTGGTTTAGTAAATGTATATATAACCTGTAATTTCTTCATACCTTGAGAAAAAGATTTCCTTTCATCACCTTATACTACCTGCCTTTAATTATATGAGCAAGCTGAAGACATGCAAGAACTGATTTCAAAACTACCATGAGGATATACAATGCTTTTCTTCAGGTTGCTGAGTCTGTCTTGTTATTTTAATGTAGCTCAATGCATTATTTGTTTGTTTTTAATCTCTGAGCTTGGCACCGCCAAACAACAAGGCAGTAATCTATATTATCTGCTATAATGTAACACAGATCTTTTGGCTACCTTAAGTGACAGTGTTTTTCAAAGTGTTATCAAAACTCTTCTGGAAATCTAGTCATACCATGGATGTCTTACTGCCTTCCTGTGGCACTCTCTTTTTTTTAAATTCTCCCAGAAGAGTGGAAATTACAACTCAATAGTACAGATTTTAATTGCTGCTCAACACATTAGTTCAAAGGCGATGTAGACCAAAGATGGTTTTCTTTTCTGAGAAGGTGGAAAAATTTGAATGCTACACAGAAGACAGAAAATTATATTTTTCCATTTAGGAGAATATTATTTACATTTTAGAATTTGTAAAACAAAAACTCTGGAAAAAAATTAAGAAGTTTTGAAGCATTCTGGTTCACTTCTACTCTGCACATAAGGGAAACTACAGACTTTCATTTCAGAAGTGCCAAACCAGGGTGCTTTGTTCTTGACACTTCTTTTAATTTTTCAACTAAATGACATTCCACTGAAATCAGAGAGCTTCAGTTTTTGGCAGAGAGGTGCATTGTTATGCAAAATATTTCAATTAGATATTTTCTAAATAACAGTTTCATTTTGATTAAGTTTAGTTCTCCTTGCCAAAAATTCTCTCTTTAATATCAAGACTCTGTGTTTGGAAACAGGCTGAAAAATCTTTGGCTCTGGCTCCAAAGAAGGGCTCCGCGGAAGATGTCTTCACTGGACAGCACTAATTTCTCTGTATTGTTTCTGCTATTGTTTCTGCTTGCTTGCATACACAAAGCTGGAGTCCTGAAGCATCTGTGTGTAACTGTGCAAACAGTAAACCTTTCCTTTGTAAAAAATATTTTACCAGTCCTAGGATTTCTACAGATTACTACGTATCAGACATCCACACTGATGGCAGGCTTGATAATAAATTGCAGGTTTTAGAGTTAGCTCTATGAGCAACTAAATTGGATGGGGTTCTGTTCTGCTCTCAGGATAACAAAGAAGAGGCAGAACTCTAACGCATGTAGCCAATATGACCTGAGCGCATCCTCCTTGTGAAACTGTTCCAGGCACCACTGAGGTAACTATAATTGAACTGTCAGCATTTTAGCAAAGTTGTAACCATGCTTAGCAGTTTTGCTCAAGAACCAGCCTCCTAATTCAGACAGTTCATTAAGACTTACAAAATTTCACTTAAAAAAAGCACCAATTTCAAGTTCTCATACCTATGGAAGAAAGCTGGAACACATAATTTAGTGTTGTTGTTATGATCCAGACAGCACAGGGAAACAGCTGATTAAACTAAATTTTAACATGATGATTTTTTTTCCCAAAACCTTTAAGTTTTAAGACCTGACTAATGCTTTATGAATGTTAAAGATTAGATATTAAATTCTCTATTCTCAGATTCTGTATACTCAAACATTGTGCTAAAATATAGTGATCCTTAATTTGGTGGACGTGCTCAAACATAGTAATCCCTCACTTAGCAGAATTGCCCTGGTTCACTTACAGGAGACCTCTACACCTCTGGACCCAGAGGTAGGCTTGACCTATGTGAAAACTCTGCTGTGTTGTACAGACTGTGCTAACACAACAAATGTCATTACACTGAAGTATGTTACAGCCTAAAAATATTTACAATAGCTGTCTTTCAGTTTAACCAATTTAAATAACATTAAAATCAATGGGGATGCATAGAAGGGCCCCAGTGTCATGGAGTGTACACACTGAATTGTACAATTTTGTGATGTAAAATAATACTGTGAGCTATTAAGGCACCGTTTGCTTTTTATAATTCACATCAGATCTCTGTACTGCAGAAACGTACTTAAAAGCTCCAGAACCCCCTAAAGAATTTATTATTTTTAGGTCTTTGGAGGATTTGTGCCCCTTAAATCCAGCCTTATTTCTTTAACTAAACCTGGTTGTGTGTAACTGTTAGTAATAATAAACTACTTTGCATACCTGAGAAAAGCTTTTAGCTTGCACTACAGCTTAGCGCAGAATGCACAGTGCGCAGCCGAGCAAAGGTAGTTTTGCCGCTAATGAAAACAATCCTATGCTTGCCAAGAATACTAAAAAATAAAATCAGTAGGCTTACCGATGTTTTATTCTTTGCTGAAGAATGAAAAAAGAGCTAAATATGGAGATTAATAATGCATATTATTCCAGTGAAAGAATTTCCTTTTTAGTTTTTTAGACATCATAAATCTTAAGATACGATTTTCAGAGCTGCACAGGGTATTTAACTATTTCCTTTTTATTTCAATGGGAAATGAACACAGAAATTCCACAGGCCTGGATTTCCAAAGTACCTTGAGGGAGTACTGATTTTATTCAGGTTTCTTCTTCACATTTAGGGAAGCAAATACTTTAAGTGCGTATGCTAGCAGTGGTGTCCACGAATACCACCATTTGGAAAGTATTTTTCTTATCATGAAAGAGAAAGACTTCATAAAAGTAGGCAGTGGTGGCTAAAAAGACTCATATATAAGTGGAATATGTGACTACTATATTGCCAAATTTACTCTAGCCTGTAACTGTTCCTCAGTACACTAGGTACTGCTCATACAGCATAAAAGAATCCATGCACCCCGAAATGGCATAAAATCCACATGGAAATGAATGAAAGCATTACCATACTAACCTTCCATGTGGGAAACTGCATGAATTGATGTGGAGGCTCTTAAAGCGTTATATATTAAAAATACATTATTATAACTTCCTCCTTTGTTTCAATATCTACTTCATTTGAGAACTTAAGGGCCATATTAAAAAAATTGTTTACTCCGAGATCTTAAAAAAATAATTAGCCATTTTATTTCTATTTAATAGGAGTCTAATAACTCTGAAGATCAGACTTCAGACTCTGTTGAACCTAAATCCATTTGATTTTCAGTTAGAGACTACAGTGGCAAGGGCACCTTGGGTCTCACAGTGCCACACCTGGCAGATCCTAATTTGTTTGCTTTGCCACTGCATAAAAACCACAGCCAAAGTCCCCTGGGCTTGGCGCAACACAAGAAAAGTCAGGATCAGTGCTACTATGCTGTGCAAAGGCTAGGGTACTGACCAAGGAACTCAAAAATGGCAAGAGGAAATCATGAGGAGACAGGCATAGCTTGAACTCATCTCCTTTCCAGGAATTAAAATGCTATCAAGAACACTGATCAGTTATTTTTCTCCATTCATTCCTGAACTCTTCCTGGAAATCAAGCATTTCTGAGGTGAGGCCAGTTTTATTTCAAAAGATAGAAGAAACAAGTGCTCCAAAATGTACCTAGTAACTCAGTAGTACAAGGACCAATGAGGGCTACAGACTTGAAATCAGTTTCCTCTTTTGTCTACCAAGTGTTAACTTCTTCCTTCCTTCCTGCTCCTTCTTGTTTCTCTTCCTTTTCCCTCTCTCCTCACTTCCTCTTCCTTTTCCCACCTTTCCGTCCATTTCTCTCTTCCATTTGGATTTAGTCGTCAGCCAGTAAAATACTGTAGAATAATATATTGTCAGTTGCTCCTGCCTGAAGTCATCCCACACCGAGCTGAATGATTAAATATTTATGGAGGTCTGCAAGAGACAAGGCATGTTTGAAACAAGGGAGACAGCCTACAGCCTAGTGACAGTATTGAGTTAGGAAGGGTGAGATATACTTCTTATTTCCAATCAATAAGTAATATAAAATAATATTAATTATTTAGTAGAGTGTTAGGGATCTAATCCCTGTTTTTCATGTGACGCTGATTGTGTTAGTATTTCTACTTCTTATTTATAGAATAAATTATTTATACATAAACTATGGATGAGAAATTTGGTTTATTTGTGTGTAAAGTGTTGCACATGGGCAAGGTTGTCCTACCTTCGTATCTACTATGATGAGTTCTGAGATGATCATTACCATTTAGGAACAAAGCATCAGAATCATAATGTAGAGATGGATGCTATGCTTAATACTCAGCCAATCTGAAAAAGAAAATAAAACATTAGGAATTAGTAGAATAGGAAGAGATAATGAAGAGAAAACTGCATTAAACCACTGAATATATCCATGATTTTCTGACAGCAGCTATATCATGGGCAGTCCTCTGACCTCACAAAATATGTACTAGAGCCAGACAAATTTCAGAGAAAAGTAATTCAAAAGAATGGAATGACTTCCACACAGAGGGTGATTGTGTAGGCTAGCAATCTTCAACATAGAAATAAAAAGAGCTTAATCAAGACAGAAGTCTTCAAAATAATAAGAAGCATGGTGAGCTGTCATTTGTCTTTTCCAACACAAGAAATTAAGACCATCAAATTAGGGCACTGGGGCCTGAAAAAAACAAAACAACCAATAACAAAACAAACAAATAATAATAAAAAAACCAAACTGAGAATGAAGTTGTATGAGGCCTGTGAAATCCTTTACTTTAGGACATTTTGGATGAAAAAATATATCGTGTTAAGAGGAGACTAATAAGTATTTTGGAAGAGAGATTTGTTGAGGATTACTTAGTAGACAAATTCCAGCAGGCTTTGGGAATTTTTCAAGCTGAGAATTTTTGGAGGCTGGGAGGCCATTAACAGGGGAAATATTGCATATAACTGCCTTGTTTGTACTCTTCCATAGATGCTCACATTTGTTTATTGTTGAAGTCAATGCAGTAAGTTGTGATCTGAACAATTATGGCTGTTCTTGTGTTCTTTTGTAATTATTCCTTGCGTATGGGTCTGTTTCAGCAGTTAAGATGGATTAAAATGTTGTGCCTAAACCAAATGTTATTCCCTGATGACTAAACTGTTCTGAAAGATCTGGAAAAAAATTCCCTCACTCAGATGAGATGCATAGATTTTCTGCATCATGTTTGAATGAAATTAATAACATGCCCAAGGTCACACAGGAAGCTTATAGCCTAACAGAGTTCAATTTAAATCTTCCAAATCTCAGAACAATTCTTTAGTCATTGCCGAGCAGATTTTGTTAGTGAAGATCCTGTGGAATCAATGGCACGATTTTGATACCTGATAATTCCGTAGCCTGAATGTTAACAGCAGTAAGGGTAAAAACATTCTGTCATCCACCCACATGTTCATTGAAATATGTGTGTGTCAAACGATTCATCTTGATCCTCACAGACTTTTTTATATTCTTGATAGTTAGAGGATGCATTTGGTTATTTACAGAATAAAAACTTTTTTTCACAACCAAAAAACATACGGGGGAAAAAGAGAACAGATAATGTTGTACCTGTCAGTCTGAAACAGCAGCTATGGAAACTGCCTGGCATTGCCATATTTGTTCTAGACCCAAAAGCCAGAGACATATGTGTTAACTCCAAAGCACTAGCAGACCCAGTTAACAGCATTATAATAAACACTTGGTCCGCAACATTTGGAGCAACACTTATTCAACCTAATGATTAATTCTTAACAATTCTGCCTCAGAAATTCACTGTAAAAGAAAATCAAAGACCATTATCCAGCACGGCATTATGTTGAGGATGTGAAGTGATATTGAAAGGCCTACATTAAGACTATTTACCATAAGTACTTTTTAGAGCTTTAAAAATAATCCTACATGTTGCAAAGACTAAACATAAACTTGTGAGTTCTTATACCTACTCTGCTGCTATTCAGACAACCATGACACACTTCCATAAAATGATCAGACTTCATCTTTACAGTATTGCGTTTTCTTCTCCTCAACATCCGTGCAGAAATGTGTTCAAGTTCTCGTTGGTCACATGGTTAGACAACTGATGATCTAACTTTTACAAATTATAATTTAGTTTGTACTTTAGTTCTTATCTGACACTGTCTCCAAATTCCTGTTACCACTGAAGGATATTGAGAAAAATCAGATTTGCACATTTCTACAACTACAGAATAAATCCATAAACTTCAGTAAGTGATGGATAAACATTCACATTTGTCCTCATTTTTAACGGAAATGTTCAATCACTTTCTCCCCACAGCCATTAGTACCTTCACTGTGACTCATTTTAAAGTCTCAGTATGATAGTGATAATCTAAAGTGTCTTTGGAACCTCTGTGGAGTTTCTCAGGTATATCTATGTAGGGGTCTGGCTGATATGTGATTTTTCCCATTCTTTTAAGAATTATTTTTTGCTCTAGGTATAAACCAATTACTGTCAACATACAAAATCAACAGGCAAATGAAGAAAAAATAATTTAAACTTTATGACATGCCTTCTGTTATTTTTTATCACTTGTCAAGTAGCTCCTAGTTTAATCATAATCTTAATTTTTATTCTGATAAGTTGTGTCTCTATCTTTCCAAGCGCTAGAACAAAATCCCTTGTACTGATTATATCTAACTGGCAGATTAGTGGCATTTTCTCTTTCTTCAGGGTTCTCAGTGTTGACGTTCGTATTGAAGGACCTCAAAACCTTCTTTTCTAGACTCTACTCGGGTTTTGGATCCTTTATATGTTCTAATTAAATTCTAATTCTCAAAATTATCCTTAAATTTCACATTATGACAATAAATAATTTATTCTTTCTTCATCAGCATAGTTATACTCCATTTCTTTCACAATCTGCTTCATAGTAAAGAAAGAAAAGAAGTAAACACCCAGTGGTCAATTTTTGGGTCTTTTCAAGAGTAAAGCTCTTTTTCCACCTTGTCACCCAGCACTGACATGATGCAGTGCTTTAGGAGGTGTTCTTTTTATGGATAATACCCTGGTGACACAAACCAGAGCAGCAATGCCAGCAGCAGAAGCAGCTGAGGTGGTAGTGTATTTTTTTGTGGATGAAACAGAAGAACTTGCCGAACCTGTGAGAATGTGACCCATAGGAGAATATCTTGCCAACTTTCTCTCTTTTATAACTTTTTCTCTTTCTTTTTCATTATAGTTAACATTTTCCTGAGACTGAGTTTGGTTAACTGCAAGTAGCTTATGGCAATGAACAGGAGAAATGGGGTCTGCTGTGATATGGAAAGTAGACAAAGAAAATATAAAAAAAAATCTTGGAAAAAGCATTTATGAAGTGTTTGTGATCCTTTCCTGTCTTCAGATGTTGGTAGAAGCTGAAGTTCTCCATTCTTGGCACAATTTCTTATACACAGATTCAACTGTCATTAATTTCTATCTGTAATTACACCTAGTTTGTTTTTCCCTCTCTTCCTTTGCTTGACAAAGAGTACCAGTCTCAGCTTTCAAGTTAGAAATTACCTACACCCTCTCAGCTGGACTCCACTGCTATCTCTACAATCCATTTTGTATGTTTTTTTCCTTAAAAATAACTAAAAAAGGATGATAAGTGAAAAAAATATGGTACTTAGTAGTCTTCTCACTCTATTACATTTGTGTTCATCACATGTGCTGGCTTAAATCCAGATGCTAATTTTCATTTTTGTGGCCTTAAGTGTGAAGAGAAGGGTGCCTAGCAGACTACTTAGGTCTTTTCAGTTCCACTTAGAGTGAAAAACAAAGTTTTCCTAGGCTTTTATGGTGATGGGATCTCATCACCACTGTTTTTAACCAGATTTTGTGGGGTAAGTATTAACAATAGCAGTAGATTCATGTGGAGCCTGTGTACAATGCTATGTGCAGTGTTGTAGTTGACAGTGTAATATTTTAGTAGCTTTTAAAATAATTGTAATACTCTTCCTTTTAAAAATACATTCAAAATTGCCGTAGAGCTATTACTAGACTCTGAGAGGTCTAGGATGCAGAGTTCAGAGATGGTTTCAAACGACAGATGTAGAGACAAGAGGTAAATTTAGTTAATTTGGCTGAGGACCCAATGTCTTTGGGATTAAAAGGCAACCACTGGATCATCAAGAGAAATCCACCAGATTACTTCCATTTTCAGTATTTTTAAATTTGTGAGAAATCCCCATAGCAGACAGTAGTGGCAATAACACTTTTTTTGTATTGAATTGTTTCGGTATGACTGGTAAGTGGTAAGAGGCCAGGCTTTTGTACCAAACCCATATTTCCACTCTTTATTGTATGTCTGGTGCAATGTGCAGAAAGATTCTTGTGAAAAATCACTGTCACAGTAATTGAAGTTAAATAGAAAAAACAAAAAGAAGTCCTGTTTGCCTCTATTGTGAAGAGAACAGCAACAAGGCTGCCTAACTGACTTCACTGCTCTATATGTTGCAAGCTTCACAAAAACTCAGTGGTGGCATTAGTGAGACAGGAAAAGCGATGAGATAGATAGATAGATATGCTACCTCCTCTGTGTCCTCTCCTTGTTACCCCCATATATGTAAGTAAACATCTTTCAAGAAAGTATTTTATATTTTATGCATCCTTTCGCGTCCTTCCCTAGTCACACACCGGGCATTGCTTTAGATCAAGCTAAATGAGAACTTTAGATTTTCTGATGAGAGAGATTTCTCCACAGTTAAGGAAAAGCTGCTTCAAAAGCAAGAAGAGCTCTGTTCTCGGATACAGAAGCTTGAAATGTTTTTTTCTCCTCAGGTATTGATGTTAGGGTTGTGACCAAAGACTAAAATACAAACTTAACTAATGGAAGTTGTTACTTCCATATTTGAAAAAAAACCCAGAATTACAACATCCAATTCATTCTGCAACGTGCAAGAAAGTGATGCAACTTCTAATCTAATCAATCATTTGTGTCCACTGAGCTAGTTACAAGCAAATGTTTTCACTGTTACAGTTGTCTAGCTTGGGAAGTCTTGACATGATCTTTTCTGTGATGATTTTTTCACATCTGGTCTAATTTAAGATGTACTGAACAAGAAAGTTTATCTAATATTTATTATCAATGTGTACTTATGCATGCTTCTTTGGGAAGATGCTCTATATCTCTGCAACAGCTTATGATTATCATGTGATGAAGGAATTGCCATGGTAACTACCTGTATGCATTTTTTACTGGACAGCACAATGAGGAGGTAGGAAAAGCTGCATAAGTTGTTGGCAACACGAGTTACAGCTGCCCTTGGTTTGTTTAGCTCAGGGACTCACTGTGATAAAAGCATTGTAACGTCTTAGGATAGAATGCTTTTATTTTATATGTTAAATCCAAAGGAGGCATATTTTACTGGAAAATTGGTTAGACGTCTTGTTTATTTGTAATTTGCGGAAAAGAGGAATATGCTTGCTTACACTTACCAATTATAAAGAAAAGACCTCTTCTGTTTGTTTATCTCGATGAATTACTAGGTATTCTGTATTCTTCCGTAATATTTCCACAGAAATGAACCTATTTTTCAAATAAGGGAATTCACAGACTGTTATTCCTTGAAGAAAGTATATAAGCAGTGTTTAAAGCTTTTTCAGAAATATGAATGTAGAAAATTCCATAAAATTTCATTTCCTCACAGAGGATTACTGTGCTTACTCATGCACTTTTCTTCGAAATGCTACATTTTGAGGGGTAAAGACTGAAATGTAGTTGTTGGGTTTTAGGAGACAATAGTTGTGTTTAGAAATGTATATGCCCATAGTAATATAATTGTAATATCTTTCTCTAGAGTTCCTATGTGTGAATGCTGCCAAGACAGAGAGCAACAGGATGTGGCATATAATCTCGTTCACTGGCAATTGCTCTGATCTTTCAAGGAACATTTATTACTCATTCATTGCATGTCTGCAAAGCCAAGAAGCTCAGCGTGGTTTATTGAAACGCCCAGTAAAATTTTGTTTCTTGCAATTCATTGCTTAAAGGAGAACAATAGAAATTTTATAAGTGGAAAAATGAGTCTGTGCCCTTGAAGGGAGGCTCCAAAAGGAGGTAAATATTTTCCCCCACCAAATTATTTAAAGCTCAACATGATGGCTTAGTTTTAAATCCTGTGAGTTGCTGAACATCTTCGGTGCCTGCAGCCTTATGTTACAGAAGTCCCATTTAAAGAAATGAAAGTAAAGGATTGTTAAGTGTCATTCCCAGAAGTTCAGCCACAATTTCCAGACTCTGATGATTCAGTGGTTTTTTGGAATCAAGAATTCTATAGTGCTGAAATTAATCTGAGTCCAATCCAACTAATCCAAGTATTTCTCTATGTATTTATTTCCTACTAAAAGTACTATAGTTCAGCAGTATATTAGAGCTGGAAGCTGGTTTCTGTTCATAATGCTGCCAATAGCCTACTAGGTCCTGGTCCTGGTCTTTCCGGTAGCTGTACTTGGGTTTTCCTACCTGTAAGAGAGCATAATATTTTCTTTCCCTGTGAAGATCTCTTTGAGATCACTCAGGTAGCATATAAGCAATCAGTAGCTTTGTTGCCATCGCTGTGGAACAAAATATTAGATCAGTTGGATTGTAGACACACCGTTCTTCTTTGCTATCTACTCTTCTTCCCGCCTTCAGGAACCCAAATAAGTGAATCAGCCATTCTGCATGGTCATGAAGTGAGATCGCTGGACCAGTACATTTACTGGTTTCAGACTGGCACATTCCACATCCTGTCTGCAAGGAACATTTTCCAAAAGCAAATATAGAATACTTACATTTTCTTAAATATTCCTTTGAGGAAAAGCATTATCATAAATGCTGCATTCATAATGATTTGCGCATGTACTAGGATTATCACAATTTCATACCTGCAACTTGAATGAAATGATAATAATTATATTTAAATTGCCCAGGTTCAGAGCTGTCACATCTGAGCCTGTAACAATTGCCTCCATGTAAATTCCAAACTGGCAGAGGGCAAAAAGGAAAAAGAAAATATTAGATTTCTCCCAACTTTGAACAGAGATTTCTAATTTTAAAAGTAAAATAACTCTTGCTTCTAGTCTTTCTTCTTGTCAACATCACAGTCTGCCAGCTGCCAGATTTAAAAGCCCCACAAGGCTGCATTATTTTCCAGTTCTGAAACATGGACTGACGTCACTCCTTATATAAGACTACAATTTACTGAGTTTTCTCTTGAGTTAGTTCCAGTAATTAAATTAGTTACATTGAGAGTGCCTGCTGTACACAGTAACTGGGTCTGCACAAGTGTCTCTGATACTTACCAACACATAGTTCTTTTCCCAAACTTACCTTGAATTTTATTTGGAAAAAAAACCATTATTATTAATCTACTAAAATTTATCTTTACCTACCACTGAAGTAGCCTTTAATATAGCTTTTGAAAGTCAACAGATATATAGCCAAATCATCAGGGGCCATGACACTATCCGAAGTTTTTGAGCATCAAGTTACGTGTGTTACATGTTAATGTTTTAAGGAGAAAAATGGTTAGATATGTCTGATGTTTTCTGTAATATTGATCATTCTTTGAGTATTACAGGGACCTCTTGGCAGATTCAGAGTGATAAAAGAATGTCTCTCCGGATGTACTGAATATCTGTATAAAATACATCCACAAGCCATGCAAAAATGTATTTTAAAAATGCTACTTAAATAGAAGATGTTAGGACTTCAAATATTTGAAAAGGCAAAATTTAAAATAACTTTAGAGCTTTAGAAGTGTTGTCCTTGCATGTATTGTGTGTGAGCAATGAATGCAAAATATGTCAAATGATCCCTGAAAAATGTTATTGTACATGTACAGAAAGATACACAAATAGATATTTCAGAAACATCTATAACTCATGTATTTCCCAAATGTCAAGCATTTAATTAAAATATTCTTTTAAGAATAATTTTGTATATATATTTTTGGTGTCAGGTATCTTGAAAAGGTAAAAATAAATGTAAATTATATTGCGTGAGATTTTAGCAGACCTCTCCTTGTACGGTGTTGATGGTGTGGAAATGCTTAGACAGTTCACAGCTGCCACTAAAAATTATATGGTAACATATACTATGTGTTGTCATCCTATAAGGGGTTTAGTCTGAACAAAGAGGTGTTCAGCTTTCCTTTTCTCTTTGTAAAGAAATTGTGTTCTGCTAGGCTAGGTAAGAAATGGGTTGCTTTGCATACCTGCTACATCAGGCAATGAAACAATGGAAATATTTCTTGATGATCTCATAGACTATCCTATTTCCCAGTCTTGATAGCAGTTTCCAGCAATTTCCCCAGGTTCTCTGTATGATATTTGATGCTGCCGGGACAAGAGTGCTTATCTGTTCCTAGGCTATCTATATAGTAAAATTAGTTGCCTAGTTAATGCTGGTAATTGTCAGTACTTGTTCCTGAATAGCAAACACTAGAGCAGAAAAATTTAGATTTGAGAACACTGCATGCTTTGGGTAAACATGTAAGTAGTTTATGAACGAAAGAAAAAATGTGATCTAAAGATTTTCCTCTTTGTGTAGTTAATACATTACCCAAATATAATATACAATATTCATGAAGTTTTATTCATGATTATGATTCATAATCTTTTCTAAAGCTTGTTAAATGCTATTTCAGGTACATCATGTGTATAATGGCTATGTAATCTGTATTTTTATATATACTCTATTTAAAGAGCACCAACCAAAACTGAAAGAGTGACATAAATATAACAGCATACCTATGTGGTGAAGAACTGTAAGATACGTTTTGGAGACACATGTCTCAAACTGATAACCTTTCACCTCTCCCCATTTCATCCGCACATTGGCCTCTAATCTCCCCCCACTGGGACTAGTATTCATATTCCAAACCACGGAGCAGCTGTCAGAGAGGTCCCATTATCATCATTTTATTTCTAAAAAGGCAACCTGCCATAAAACATGCCAAGTATTTTTGAATTCTCATGTGAAGGGAGTGATGAGTGGCAGACACATGGTTTGAAGGCACTTCTTTTGTAAGGAATCCTTAGTCCTCCCTTGCTGTTCCAGTGACTAATCCCTTCCCCTCCAAATGCTGAATGTGTCAGGACAGCATATGACCAGGGGGAGGAAGCCACACGTGTGCAATTATTTTTGGTGGTGCAGATTAAAAATTAGGTTGCTATGGATTTACAAAATCTTTTTATGCCAGATTTCTGACAGTAAGATTTTGAACTGGAGAAGAGGGAGAAAGACTTGGTTTAATAAGTTTTTAGGATACAGGGGGAATGTGTGCTTGTGAGAGAATACAAGTGAAACTAGACACATTTGCCATATTTGATGCTGAATTGTGTTTAAAAGTTTAGATCAGACAATTATTTCTCTTCCTGCCAATGCAGTTTAGCTGAAAATCTTGAAAGGAATTCAGCGTGCTGAAAGAAATATCATAATGGTTGTCATCTCATGTTCCTGTGCTTGGTGTATATGGTTCTACATCTAATCGACTTGATGTAGAGTGGGTAGTCTGGCAGCTTCTAGGAATCAGAAATGAGGGATGTGAGACACATATCAGTAAAATGCTAAAGTAGGAGTAGCTAGAAGTATGCAACCACATGTTGAGAGTTTGACCTATGGCACATCATGTCGCCTGCTCTTTTTGCTGTTATCTTATATAGTAGTCACACTGCTGGGTTTTGTATACTCAAAAAATGAAGCTAACGGCATTTTTTCTCTTTAAAAATAACTGTTTAGAGAAAAAATATTATGAACTAAAAGATAGGGACACAACTCAGAAATACCAGAAACAGTGAGATGATATAATTCATGCCTCTAGCATTTTATTCTTTATGTAAATAAAGGACAACATCTTCAAATGATATAACTCACCACTAGATTGGCAGCTTTGAGATAGAAAAATGTTTTCATATTGTCAGTTACTATTTATTTTATATTCAGTATTTTTCTTGATATTTGGATGCCAAAATGTTCTTTGTCAGTTGTACAGTATGTACAATCTTCCTCCTTTGCTCAGAACTATTCATAATTCATTGTCTGGATTTGACTAACTATATTTCTCATGAATTTACAAATAAGTGAAATTTCTTATACTCTAGTGGCTCCTTGTGGAGTTGCCTTTTTCAGACTGAACTCCTGCACAAGATTCACTGTTTGTTGAAAGATTTTCTTCTACGTTTGCTGTAATGTACATATAGGTTTTGATTCTTAAGTAAATAGCTATGAAAAATAACCCAGATATTTGAAGACAGAAGTCCTTCATAAAGTAGTCATCAGTTTCATTATATTTGCTTTCAAACTGATTTGCTTCTTGGAATATTGCCTGACGTTTTTTTCAATGTGTGTTAACTCATATAAAATGCACATAATGAAGTCTTCCAGAATTTAAATGGCAGATGTACGGGGGATGTTTTTACTCTTATTGAACTGGCCTGAATCATCTCAAGACAGTAGAACTACTCTACAAAATTGAAACCGGTGACTCTTTGCAACCCTGTTGCTTTGTTACTGTCAGCATACTGTCTGTTTCTGCAATACATGTGACAAAATGAAAACATTCTTTCACCAAGTAAGAAGCAAACCTTCCAGAAACTGACAATTACTTACTTAGACAATTAAATCAGTATGCAATACTTTAAACACTGGAATATTTAAAGCATGCTTTTGAATATTTGAGTTCCAGAGTAGCATGTACAATCGTTGTATTTGTCCACTGAAATTTAGCAAAAGATGCACTACTTCATTGTACTCAAATGCACAAATATTTATCTACCATCACTGAAATGAATTCCTTATGGGGTACCAGCTGATGGAGAATCTCTGTGAAAATTATTCCGTGGATGATGTAAAATGTTATGGCTTCTCTTATCAACCGCCTAAAAGGGTTAGCATATGGGTAGATAAGGTAAACTTTTTTTTTTTTTCTATCCAAATTGTCCTCTGGACTACGAAATTAAATGAAATTGAGATTATAAATTGGGACTGGTAATTGCTGTTTGCAGATTTGGCCTCATAGATGGTGAAGCAAGGAACACAGGCTGGGGATTGGGCACGACTGCTCTCACATTCATTACACAGAAAACGACACTTGTAGCATTAGTTGGAAAATATGTTATGACTGAGGGAAAAGACTGCTAGCAAATTCCTTGCAAAAGGAGTTGATGTTTTATTTGAGACTGTTGAATGCTTTCCCAATGAATTGATTTCCTTTTTTCTCATTTCAAAACTTCTAGACTGAAACTAAGCAAGTTATTAAATATAACAGGCAAAACTTCTCGTAGATATTAAGTACCTATGTTTCTTATTTCTTGGAGGATAGTGTGAGAGGATACAGTCTGATTATGGTCAAGTGATACATCTGATTGGCAGCATTAGAGCATTTGTAACTGCAAGCAATATGGGAAGGTTTATTATAAACATAAGTGGTTTATTTATGACAAATTTTTTTCTGAAAATCAGGATTAAAACCTCTCAAATAAATTCCCTGTGAATTGGTTATAATTTCCTTTTTTTGATCTTCTTCTCTACCTAAGCATGCAATCAAGACCATCTTAGACTACAGAGGTGCTGAAAAAATGTGGCTCAATATCTGAAGCACTAGGACAACATAGTGATGATTATTACTGAAGAGTAAACAAGCAAATTAATCATTCTGTCTTCCAATCAGGATTTAAATGGGTTGATAACATCGAACAAGGAGGAGAAACCAACATATTCAATAGCTGCTCATTAGTTTGTTATTTATTTGTGTACTGAGTGACACAGTGGTCTCTTGGAAAAATACTTTAGTTCATTGTGCTTTGTTTCACAATACATATGGAAAAGGAGTCAATTAGGGTTGTACATACAGATTTTCCTTCTGTTGTCTCCAGTTAATACCTGTCTTAGCAATCTTTAATCTTTATAGACCCACACATATGTGTATATATATATATTAACATACAGAGATAGCAAGCAGCATTTTTAGCGAGTATGTTCTGCATACTCAGTTTGATGTCTGAGCGTCGTCTGGAGGTGGTAAAAGCAAGAGAAATTACAAGGAGAATTTATTCTTCTATCTGTGGACTTAAACCTGCTTTTAAGCCTAAAGAGAAAGGAGAGATTATTTTCTGATTTTCTTTTTTGACGATATAATAAATCTAATGACACTGAGCAGTGAGGTAACTGTGAATGTTAATGCAAAAAGCATAATATGAATTTGACTAGGATTAATAGAGTTTTAAAAGTAATGAAGATAAACAAATTAGAACTGTTATTTCTTGTAGACCTCTTCATGTCTTCCATTTAATATATAGATTATGTCACATTGTTTTGGGTCATATCACAGTGGAGGATCATCTAAAACATGTTGCCTTTAAAAATAATACAAAAATGAATTAATAAGAGAGGATTCTGCTGAAAGATTATGCTTTGTCAAGTCTGGTTTTCTTACCTGGAAGTGTGACACAATTACAGGTTACTCCAAACCTGAGATCAAACCCTAATAATAAAGTATGACATTAAATTTGTGCTGGCAGCACAGGCAATCAGGTTCCTTATTTTAAACTCTTTATGGCCAAAGCTGTTCTTTGAGACTGTTGTTTCTCATGCAGAAGGGAGGAAAGGAGCACTGCTGTGCAGCACTGCCCACACAGCTAACAACGACAGTCTCAGAGGAAGCCTTCAATGGAGCTTCAGCTTTGCTGCCATATGATAGTAAATGTCATATTTCGGGCTCAGAGGGGTGAGGGAGGAGAAAAAAAAAAAGGAGAAAGGCATTGTCAGTGTATAATCATATGCTGAATTACTATTTTACTACTATAAAATGTCAGGGTTTTTTTTTACTATATTTTCTTAGTAAAGCATTTTATCCACTTCCAATCAAATATTAACATATAGCTAAATTTACCCCACTCCCTATCTTCTGTCAAAGTTGTTACTGAACATCTCTGTTCTTTCTACAGAATAGGATAAGGAGAATGGTGTCTGCAAACTAAAATGTTCATTTGCAAATGCCTTATCAGGAATATAATACTGATTTGTTTTCATACATTCATTTAATCACAAGAGCAACAGAGGACAAATTGAATTTGTTTTTCTTTTTATTGCATATGAGATAAAGAGCAGTTTAGAGATTAACTGTAAACCTGTTCTGATTAGTGCCCCAAACCAGATCAATAATTCATCTGTATGTATCTTCCTGTACTTTGAGAGCAATAACAAATTAAATCAATGGTCACACACAAAAATGAAATGATGGGCTCCAGCACTTTTCTCCAGATCAACACCATTTCACTACACATGACATGGGGTCTCACTGGATCCTATGCTGTTTATTCAGGCAATAGAAGCAAAGTCACAATGGGATGCCAGGCATCAAGTTACTCTATAAACCCTTCTTGTCCATATAAACTCTAATACATGCACATCAAAAATCTTTTAAAATAACTTTAGCTCCTAATAAAAATATTTATTTTGTAGTGATTGAGGTTTCCCAAAAGGGAACATACATAACATGTCTATACTCTGTTGTTAAGACAGTTAACTTTCAAGCATCAACAATACAATAATTTCAGTAATTGATTTTATTGCCTTTTCTGGTGTTTGGTTTTGTAGCCTGTTTTGACAGTGACCTTTAAATCTCTCCCCTTAGTTAACTGTAGGATACTTTTCTGTCTCATTCTTTCTCACTTTCCTCTTTTTGTATGCCTGTTTTGTTATTTTTATGAGATTACTACAGGATGAATCACATAATTTATAATTTCATTACAGAAAAAGAAAGCTAAAGTTACTTGAAATGAAAGAAATAAGAAAGGAAATAATAGTCTCACAGGGAATGATTAAGTCATGCTACCAACATGTTGCTGTTAATCAACTTACATTTGATCCACTGTTTCATTTTTATAATGTAATTGGAAGGGATGGATTCACAAGATTAAATGAATCAATAACAAAAGTGAAAATAGGCATTTCCAAGCAGTGCCTCCAGATTCATTTATTAATCAAATAGAGGGGTTTGTCTGATGATATAATACCCCTAGGTTGTTTCATTTGTTATTTTATGGGATTGTCTTTCTTGTGTGACTTGACTAACTATTGCCACTACTGACAGAAACTTAGGTGTGTGTTAAAGAGTTATTTCCTAGCTGATGCTGGAATCTGAACATCTGGAACATCTGCTATTTGGGCACCGTGGCAGGTGGACAGGTACCAGGAGCTATACCTTCCCCAGCTCCACTCCATTCCATGAAGACGTCACCTCTTTTTGCTTCAAAAACACTTACGAAGAGCGGGTGAGTAAACAGATGATATCAAGAGATTACAGAAGATCAGTTCAGTGACAGAAGGATTTGAACATTTGCCTGGGATACAAGAGAGTTACGTTTGAGGCTCTGACTCACTGCAGCAGCAGTCATAGCCCAGGACCACTCTGGAGCTGATCCGCTTTGGTTGCAAAGTCCTGTGAAGATAGAACTGACAAATACCACAAATCTGAGGAAAATAGGTCTTTCTCTCTGTTCAGTTCTTCCATTTTGTTAAATGGGAACCTAGACTGAAATCTAGCGAGAAGCAGCACTGCAGATAATCTCCCACCTCTTAGTGGCTGTTCCAGAACAGTGCTTGCGATGTGGCACAGTGTTTGGTCACACACTCGACCGTGGCAAATTTGAGAAATGTCGTTTATCTTCCTTGTGTTGAAGTTAATGTCTTCAAAACACATTGTCTCATAGGGAGAAGTAGCAGGTATTTTGATAGAGGATAGGGCCAAATTCTCTAAATTTTAATGGTCTGTGCATTAAAGTATCAGAGAGGGAATAGATCTTCAATGTATGTCAATAGTTAAATGGTGAATAGTGCTGGTATTCAAACTCCACAGTAATTATTTCAGCTTGTGTGTTTTCTGCTACGTATTTTTTTGTATCCTCTCATATCAAATTAATGCATAAGAACAAATAAACCATTGATGGCCCGATGGAATTTATTATAAATAAAACATGGAGTATTTACATTTTGTAATACAAACAGTAAATGACGGTTGGAATAAGGCTGGTGTTGTATGAACAAGTTTCAAGGCTAATGAAGATGTTCTAAGACAAGAAAATAAATGAACTAGGAAAACATATACCCTTCTTTTTACTCATACGAAACACAGGCATATACACACAAAAAAGTCCCTTGAAATAACTGGTCTAAACAGATAATTCCAATTTCTTAGTTTTTCATTTCTGTTTTATTCATTACTGAATGTATTCAGCATATAAAAATGATTTAATTTGACAAGAAAGGTGTATTGGTTTATGAAAAATTCAAATTTCTATCTTCTCAGTATGACCCAGACCATATCTGAAAAACAAAGGGGAGATCTGGTTTTAATTGGGTAGGTAAGATTGAGGTATAAGAGAAATAGAAAAAAAAAAATCAAAATTATGTTTCCTGAAACACATAATTAAAAAAAAAAAAAATGTATTTAATTCCTTTTCTAATGTATTTCATTTTCATGATGCTTAAAATGAGCTGAAAAGTTTTGCAGGATGTATACATAGATTTTATATGAATTAGCTCTTATTTTGGACTTTAGACTGAGATTATTATCATATTTTTATTATTAAAGAGCGTATGTCAACAATAATTGGGATTTGCATGTTCATGTAATGGACAATACTAACTCACAAAGCACAGCCAGTCCACTTGTTTGTAGTCCCATACTCTCGTATACCATCACACTACCAGTCAAAGCATAACTGGACTAAAGTAGAGAGATGGTCAATCTTCACCTTACAGTGCTGCCAGTCCTGCCTTATTGTTTTCTGTGAAAGACTTGTGCATGTCGACAAACATCTTTTCATACATCACTTTTAATTTGGTGCTTCATCTTTACAGGATAAACAGTTTGTGCTTTATTGATCCTATGATCAAACATAAAAAAAACCCCACAACTGAGGAAAAAATTGAGCTTTGGTTGACCTTGTCTTTATTTTAATCAATTTCAATTCCATAAAGCAACATTTACAGAAAAGAAAAGAAAGCTATCACTTTCCAGATTACAACTGAAAGCAGTCTTCCTCATTGTTCTGTTGTATACCTTGAAGAAAATTATCACACCCTCCTCACAAACTTATTTCATTCATGACCATATATCGGCAAATATTCGGTGCTTGCATATTTAATTGATTATACAAAATAAAGTCTAATTAAATGGCAATCTTCCAATTTTAACAATATTATCTTTTATTTTTTAAATACTTCTTTATTTAGTTAATTTTCTGCTTCCAATCATCAATTTTGCTTTTTTTCCTCATACCTCTTTTCAGCATCATAGTGGCCTTTCTCTTTATTGACTTTCCTAGATGCTACAGGAAGGTGGAGAAAAGTAAATAAGTGAATAGGGCTATCACACACATTTCTGGATTCTTCTAGATATGCATCTTTGTATCACACAGAAATACTTGTCAAAATAAGAGGAAATTTTTCTCTGGATCGTTGGACATCCAGCCATCCACTCACATCTTCTGAACTTTGCTTTAAGCCAAACACTGTTTGTGTGGACGTTGACACATTTTTGCAGTGCATGTTCTATTCATCTGCATGGCATAGAAATAGTAAGTCCAACATTTTCTGCTATAATTTTTACTGTGTATGTTCTACTTAATTAGTTCAGATTTTTCAGTGTGAGGCACAGGAAGCTTGAATACCATGGTAAGAGGAGTGTAACTGTTTAAATAAACGAAAGAAATGCTGTTCTTCAAGGAAACCTTTTTCATATTTCTTTTTCATGACAGAACAGAAATGCTCTGAAAAAAGTACATTCTGTATTCAAGGAGATGGCTCAAACTGGGGAATATTATTAGGCTATTCATACCTCTAGAAATATTATGAACCTTAAGAATGTCAACTTAAATAAGTACAAAATACTAAGTTCCTGCTATGGAGAAACAAAAGAATGGATTATTTACAATTGTGACCTAGAAAATGTAATGGTGGAAACATCAAAATAAGTAACACACCAAAAATTTCCTGCCAATATCCCCATCCAGATTTACAGACCTTTTTTGAGTTACTGTTCTGAAGTTCCCTTAAGCTATCAGACTTAAGGTCTTCTCAGAGAGAAGAAAAACAACCGAACTTCTTACATATGGTTTAAATCTCTTGTTATTTGTTGCTGATGTCCATGTTCATTTTAGATTGCAATAGTTTTGAGAGAAGACATGTAAGTGTTACTTGAGTATACTGTGGACACATTAGCGTTTTGATTAGGTCAAAAAAGAATCAAAATCTTTCTCTGTACATTAAGATTTCTCTCCTATTAATGTTCCGGATATCTCTATATTAAGCACACATATATATGCGCATGTTGTATGTAAATATACGTGTAGGTATATACAAACCTAGAAGAATACTCTGACATGGCTCATGTAAATTTTAAGTGAAGTTTTTCAATTGGATTAATTTTAACAACCATCTTTTTTGTGGATGACCACTGTCTTTCTCATATAAGATAAGTTTATCATTGGAAATAAAATTCTTTCTGTTGTTGATTAAATTAACCAGTTTACTCTATTGTGTTGCTAATGACATGTTTAATCTCTATTTTCTGAAAGAAAAGCAGTAGAGGAAGTGAATTTGCACATGTGTAAATTATATATTGAGTGTTCAAGGTGTCACAGTCAGAGTAGCTCTGGATGATTTAACACCATTTAGTATGAATTGGGATCTTGCTATACCAAATATAGCTGTACTGTTTGTCCATGTCAAATGTCCATCCAATTCACTATTCTTTGTGGACAGAACCTGCCATTTGATCCTCAGGGTACAAGCAACACCTTGTAATCAACTCCTTGTCAGTTGTGCGAGGTTGTGTTAGTCTTTATAATGTCTTGATCACCAGTTTTTCAAACCATCAGTTTTAGCTGCTAAGCCTCATTAGTGCAAAGATGAAGAACATAATTTGCTTGCATACTTTTTTGAGTAGACAGTACACCATCGTGCAACAATGCCCAGTCAGAAGTAGCATAAAGAGAGACAGGTTTTGAAAAGCTAATTAAAGTACAAGTGAATGCTGATCATCTCCAGGAGAAAAACTGAGGGTAGTAGTAGCAGCTTCTGGTATACAGTGAAGAAAGCCCGTAGTGGGTGCAAGGAAGAAACCTTGATTCGGTTCCATCAACACACACAGATGAATGAACCATAGCTCCTCCTGGAAAAAGAAACTGACACCATGACTATATCCACGATGGCAGAGTACATTTGTGAGAGAGATAGACTTTAAGTAGGAATCCAAATCCTACTACTTAATGAAGCAGCGTGCGCTGGTATCTAACAGGTTGCATCTCCTGCCTGACAATATGTTTCATTGGATTTTAAGAAAATAATGGTGGGAACATTACGCACAGTTCTGCTTCTTCAGGGATGGACAAAGGTGCTTAATTTGAGGATTGTGAGCTGACCACGTGTGAAGTTCAGCAAGTCTCCTCAGACTGTCACCAGTGCAATGCTGACAGTGTCCAACAGGGAGCAGAAAGAGAAGGAAGGACAGCTCACTAGGGAAATGAGCCATCAACCAAGGGTGACCCAGCTACTGGCTGTGCTATTATTGACCAGGGTACAGTCCCACAGAGCCTGAGCAGCATAGGGAGAGCAGGTTCATAGCTCCACAGTTCCAGAACGAGCAAGGAATGAATCAGGTCCAGGATCCATACAGAGAACCTTCTCAGTAGCAATAGGAGGTAGGCCAGAGGCAGAACTGGAGATAGGACAAAACGTAGATTCAATTTCTAGTCAGGAGACAAACCAGAGACAGGGAAGCCCAGGCCTGAGCTAGAAGGGGGCTCCTGGCTCATAAATGGGGTGCAAATCGAGGACCCAGGGCAGGATGCTCAGGGCAGTTAAGGCCTATAAGTGCCCTCATGGCCCTAACAGAGAAATGTGTTAGAAACTGTGTTAGGACAAGGTAGGGTGCAGCCAAAATATGGTAATCAGCTTCTATGCCAGTTTTTGATAATACCTTAGACTCAGAATAGTGTGAACCAGATATTTAGGACTTGAATTTTATTCTTTTCACTATTGCCATGAACAGTACACAGGCTTCAGTAGTTGCCGATATGTAAATATATAATACATTTCATTCTTTACTGTGCTTTGGTTTACAACAGAGTGAAAAAATGTTATGCAAAGCTAAACTAGTGACATCAGACTTATTAGCTGGATCAGAGAGGATATACATAGATATCTAATTAAAATATCTGACTATAGTCCTTTCATTATTTACTCTTAAATCACGCAGTGCAAATCAAATCATTCAAGCAAAAAACACAGGCAAGTACAAAAGCAGCTGCTATTAAGTAGTTAACTAGACTTAGACTAGCCTTCAAACTCCTTCACAGCTTATCCTGAAAGGAACAAAGCATTTCATCTTTCAGAGGCAGCAACTAAGACTGTGATGTTATCTTTCTAACCGTATGGCTTTGAACTGTGACATTTATTCTAACTTCCATATTCATTCCTATTCCTAGTTTCATGTGGAAAGAAGACTTCATTCATATTTGCAGATATTCTTTTGTCACTGTTATCCAACCTTTACCTTGAGGCTTTCTTTTCCCCCATAGAAAAGTGTTTCTATGAAATTACATCCATTGAATTTCTCCATCAATTCTGAAAGCAAAGAGCACTTTATGATAGCTTTATCTCTGCAACAAAGAGTATGTGTTAACAGAAGGGGTCTGACCAACATATATACCAATATTTAAAATATTGTCATTGGTTGAGTGATACTATCAATATGAAATAATTTAAGGATGTAAAACCGAACACATGAGGTGATATTCTAGCCCATCTAAACTCAAAGCTTTTCTAATGATTTTAAAAGAGCCTGAATTTCATTGCTTCCTTTTATTTATTGTTCTTCACTGAAAAGATAAGTGACTGATAAATAAAAATGTGACTAATGATTCCTTCCCTTTCTTTTCAACATAGTACGTGAGAAGGCAGTACCACATGGGGAACAGAACAGAATCAGGACAGGACAAAACCATCAAGTGATAGCACAGTCTGATTTATAGGCAGGGATGATTTCAGGAGCTAAGGGTTCCCAAAGAGGAGCACTGCACCACACAAGCGCAACATGTCTTCAGAGCAAGTCTTTAAATCTGAGTGCAGAAAAGGGTAGAAAGGGCACAGTTCAGAAGAGGCTGAAGTGGTATATTTTAGCAACGCTACGAATAGCACAGAAGAAATCTAGATGTATTTATCGAGAAGAAATATAGGCATTTAGATGAAGGGTCATGATCCCTCAACTGTCCTTTTCCCTGAAACAGATCTAACTGTTGCTATTTGTCTTCCCTTAATCATCTTCTGCAAGAACCCAATTATTTTCTCCATTCTTGTTTCTCAGTCAAGTTACTGATGATCAGGTCCTATATTTTTCTGTGAACAGGAGTCTGTGAAGAAGAAAAATCGTAAAATCTGTCATGCCCCACTTCCTTCCTGGTAGAAGGGATTCTTCTGTAATGCCATTTAAAAAGGAAGTAAAGAAATCAAAGGCAGAAGCAGAGAGCCAGAAAGTAAATGTGGAGGATTTTAGAGTAGTCTAGCGTTAAAAGGTATTTGTTGAGTTCCCACTGAGTTTTGCACAACTGAGCAGGGTTAAAGTCTGGGTTAAAGTCTCTCCTTTGTTCTAAGTAATTAAAAGGTGTCAAGCTAATAAGTAAATAAATTACCTATACTCAAGAAAAGGAATTTATTGAAACAGTTCCAAAAGATAGAGAACCTGTAAGATTAGACTGAAAGTGAGGAATTGATTTTAATTTTGTTAATTAGCTTTCATTTTCTGAGCAGTCCACTTACCATGATAAATACAGCAGTACTTTCACAAACCTTATTTATCCCACTTCTGAACCTTTCAGCATGTTTCCATAGCTACATCACAACAGTCCATCAAAACACTTAGCAGTGACTTTGCGTGTTACCTGATTCAGCATCTCATGACATTAGCCTGTTGGTGAGAAACACTAGGGCCTTTACTCTTCTGTCTAGTGTTTTGCAGCCTTTTGTTCAGTTGGCTGTTTCCACAGTCTTCTGTTTGGTACAAGAAAATTATCAAAGAGCAAAGATTTTGTTAGAAAATACTTGCTTTTAATATAGGATTTGTTGAATTTATGATTCCTATATTTTCTACCTAAAGATGAATGGAAAGTAACATTGTGATTCAGTTAAGGAGTTATTGCAGGAGCAAGAAAGGGAACCAGTTCCAAGAACAGCAGTCTAGGATGCTTTTCATTGGCTTTAGAGAATGCTGATCTACACCAGCTCTTAGACTAACACAGGTTAGTCTGTCTTTCCAGGTTTCATGGAACTGGCTGTCACATTAATCCTCCTGCTCCTTTCTCTTCCACACCTATTCCAGCCATCCTTAGGAACAACAATTAGATTGAGGTGCCTCTCCCACCACACGTCTGTGCATGGTAGGATGACAGAGTGGACAATCCAGGATGCTGGGTCCTCAGTGTACCTCCAGGCTGGGACATCAGCTATTAACTCCGTGTCAATAGCAGAACTTGTTCTGCAGTGGCTATAATTTTAGACATCTGTATTAAAGTGAGTCTAAAAAATGACAAGAAACTAAAATGGTCCTTTTTATATAAAAGGATAAATAGAGCATTTTATTAACACTTTTTGCAGCAACAAAAGTGACACAGTCCACATCTTTTTCATTAAACACAGCAAAAGCTATGGTCACATTTTACATCACTTTGAGGCACAAAGCAAAATATTTTTTTCTTAAGGTCAAGGTATGATTTGCATTAAAAAAAAGGAGAAGAAACAATCCTCAAGTTGTATATTGCGGTAGCAGGGTTTCCAATCACTAGCACAATACAATGAACAGACCGAGAATCCAGAATGGATTGTTACATACAATAATAATCATTTGATTGAATTAAGAAATGGATCATTGTTGTAATTTTAGAGTATTAAGAAGTGGTCTGGTGTTGCTAACTTCAGTTTGATTCAGTTTGGCTTAATCCCAACAACCCCAAATATATACAACAAGCTAAATGAAGGTTAATATATAGTCTAGAAGATTATGCACTTTGTAATGCATTGCACTTATTGCTTGGTACACTAATGTTGCAGTCACTGTTGACTGTTGCTAAAAAGACAAGCGTGATGCTTGTTGGCTTCATTCAACCCAACACTAGTTATTTGCCACTTTGGTTTACTGTGAGTTTTTATGTTACTCATATTCAGTGTCCTTTATTATTATTAGGTTTAATTGAAAGACAAATACATCTTTTATTTCAGGGATTTCTAAAATAGCAACATTTTCTATAATTACAGTATCTTTGATAAACTTATATCTATGTATACAACTGTGGCACAATGTGTAAAAATATGAAAGCTATTAAGGGAAGAATAAGAGTTAAATTATTCTCTGTTTTTCTATTGGCTTCAAAATATTCTGCAAAACAAATACATCCTTTTTCATAGGGCTACTTACTCATAGTAATTATTTTCTTTGGAATTTTGTAAAAGACTATATCTTTTTCTAGATTATAATTTTTTCTCTCTAAAGACACCAGTAGAAAGTTGGACTATACGGTAAAGAAAAGAATAATAAAGCTTGTTTTTTGATAAAGAGATCTGACAATCTGCATGAAAAGTCAGATTTAATATTATATATTGGGTTTTGTATTAGTTGATAAATGAAGGGAAGAACATGACAATGCCTATAATTTCATTAGATTCTGTAAAGAATAGAAATAAGAATTTGTGCCCAAACATTCAGTATAAAACTCCTAAATAATTCCTTTATTCATCACAGAGTAGCCTGCAGCATGTAATCACAATAAACATACAATATGCCCTATATGTTATTTAGGCTTGATACAATTGCCATTAAAGGAACTGGATCAATCCTCTGTAAATGCCTAGGACTTAACCTTTCTTCTCTAAGAAAGCTCTTGTCTTAGACTAAACACACAATTCCTACATTGCACTGAGTAAACGTGTGTATTTAACACAATCTCTTTCAATACAGTGTAACAAATATATAAGTGCATTTTTAATGGTCAAGTAATTTTGGCTTTCTAAAAAGAGCATTAGATGTGCCAGCTCAGTTGCTTAGTTGTGCTTTACTCCTTAGTTATGAGTTTTAGCTCTTGTATACTGTAAGTATTTAATTGCCTCTATAGTTTTGACCAGTAAACCCTTAAAACTCTAATGTTTATAGAACAAATATAACCTAATGAAAGTGATGACATGTCACAACTCATACAGATTGCACTTTAATGGATATTTTTACAGTAAGACTTTCCTGTTTGATATGTGTTTACATGTTTATACCACATTTTATTTCTGTGTGCAAACAATCACAATGAATTTAATCACAAACACTACAAAATATACCCAATATTTAGGTTTGTTATGAATAATCTCCTTCCTTGTAGTTGTATGAGTCTTGTACTTCCTCTTGTACAAATTCCTCTTTTTTCTCCCAACCAGTAGGCCAGCCACCGTTGACCTGGGTTGTAGCACCATAGGACTTGGTGGTACCATAATTTACATAATTCTGAGTAATGTCCCCTGTCTCTTCAGCAAGTTCATCTTCATGAATAAAACCACATTTCTCTTCACTTGTCTGTTCCGGGTCTGCCCAGGGTTGTTTCTCTCCTGAAGCAAATATGCCATAGAAGATAACACCTCCGTAATGAACTAAGGCAGCAATGAGGAAGACATACTGCCACTCTTCACGTGTCTGTAAAGAAGAAATTTGCTAAATCAGATGAGTGCATAGACTTATCTGACTCTTCTGAGCTGAAAAATTTAAATTAGAGATTGAGGCTGTGATAGTCAGCAAAACTAAAATATTTACATGTCCAGTTTCTAGTTCTTTATATCCATCTTCCTTTGAAAAATCACTACTCATTAGCCTACTTAAGCATTGACCTAATGAGCATATTGTGAAGCATGCCTCAAATTTGCAAGTCCCTGGGTGCTCTCCCCCAGAGGTCTCAGACTAATATGGGTATCCTGGCAAGTTGTACTGTGGAAAGGTCTTTTTCTTGAAACTAATACTATTAAACTGGAAGATTTGAAAACTGTATTGTCATTTACCTTGTTCTTTGTCATTGCTCCGACAATTATAGGGCAAACCATTCCAGACAAGGTCCCGACTCCATTAGAAATTCCCATTAAGATGCTGGCATACCTTGGGGCAATGTCTAAGTGGTTGACATTGAATCCTGCAATACAAAGGTCAGCCAACATTCACACCAAAAGCAGAGCATTACTTCGTTTCTGGAAAGTAATGCTATCGCTTGACAATTTTACTACGATATATTTGGGCTATTTAACTGCATTTCTTTTTCTATAAAAGGTTAATGATTGTTAAATACTCTTAGAGAGACTCCGGAATTTCATTTTCTTTCAAAAATATATTATAAACTGATACAAAGCTATTTTCTTCACAGAATTGCAGTCAAAAAGAAAACAAACAAACAATAACCCAGTAGTGACTGGGTGGAAGAGAGAACCCAGATGATATTTTGGCAGGGAGAAAGTTCATATTTTCACAGTGTCATTCATGAACATTTCATGCTGTGAATAACATGCCATTTCATCTTCCAGCTTGTACCACTTTCCTTTCCTACTGCCCACATTTTTTCTTTTTGTTATACAAAGCGACAGAAGGAAGTTCCCTTCTTTTCTTGAGTGATACAGTGAAAGAGAGCAAAAAGACAGTATCTGTAAATTATTTATTAATTAATTTTGTAAATATCTCTTTGTTCTCTTGCACTTCCAGCAGCTTAATTCTGTTCAAATTTATGCAGTAATTATTCAAATGTTAGAAAAAGCACGTGTTTTTCTGAGTTGACAGGATTCATTGTCCTGCAAATAAGCACTTAAGTAAATGAAAACAGAAACCAAATTCAGATACAGAAAGATAATAAAAGGGAAAAGACAGGCAGCATGATACGGACAACCATTAAAGACAGTGCAATACACTTTTCGAGTTGTATGAAACAGGCATGATGCCTTGCAGGATACATGGGATTAAGGACAGATTTGATTAAGGAGAGTTTAGATGTTTGGAAAATAAGGAGAGGCCATGTGACTTGTGTTTGGGAAAGGCAAAGGCAAAGGGGTGATATATCAGCACGAAAGGGGAAGAGCTGAATTTTCAATCAGAAAAAAAATTAGGCTCCAAAGTAATTAAAAAAATCACAATGATAACAAATATTTGACTAATATATACTGGAAAAAAACCCTAGGCCTACATCTAAACAAAGACTTGTAAATTCAGGTAACATTGTGTAATATCGGTCCATTCGTGCTATATGCTTAATTTCTAGAAAAATCTGTGGTGTAGATTAGCACCTGACCGAAGAGACAATCTAATTTATTGCAATGAATATGGAAAAGATTGAAGTGTAAAGTATAGAAGTAATAATATTTTATTAGAAAAATAATCTAATATAGAATATGTACTGGTTGCGCTTTCCTTTGTAATGATCATGAATAACATCATCTGGAGATCCAAGGTTTGTTTAATTTACAATCAATGAATAAAAAAAAAGATGTATCTATTAAAATAGAATCATTTACTAAGAACAGTAATACGATCTTACCAGATATGGCAAATCCACTAAAGCCTACAGCAAGCACTAAGAATGAAATAGCCACTCCTTTACTGTGAGAATACCCCACCACGAGAAGCAGAGTTGCTTCCATACCAAAACCTGGAGAAATCATAAAGAAAATCGGGCATCAGATTTTATTCTCTCTCAAATATTAGAGGCCTTAGGATATGGTAATATTTCATAGGAAGATAGAGGCAAAATATTACCTCCATGTGGAATATAGTCAGGTAGTTCTTCCAGCCGTACAAAACACCTGTTCTTGCTGGCTTAAATAATCCCTATTTTATTCTTCGTGTGTCAATTTATTGTTATTTTCTATCAGTTTTAAGATGAAAATAAGTACTTGTGATCTGGTTAGGTCATTCCAGCCAGCCTTAATGGGAACAGGCACTTAACCTGCTTATGAATTCTGTAGCTCCTATCAAAGCCAGGATTCAGCTCACATGAATTTAGCCTCTCAGAAGTCAGATATGTAATCTCAGGTAGTTGTCTGGGCTCTCTTAGTGCAGAGAGTGTTTAGATGAGGAGCTAAATTCAGTGAGTATGTAAGGGTAGGCAAATTATCCTCCAAAAGCTCATCTGCTTCTTTAACAGTCTAAATGTTATTTAAAAAAACCAAACACCTATATTAAAACTGGGAGTACAAGCACCTATGTTTACTTTTCTTTAGTAACCACATCTGTAATACACTAACAAAGTATTGCTTCATAAGCATATAAAACCATGCAGTTTGTTTACTATATAAAGCATACTATATGGTCATCAAATCTGTATAAGCGGCTTTTTAATAAAATAGGAAGACTTACCTCCACAGTTCATTATTTTTCTCACAGTAGTGGTTGAAAGAATCTGCTTGCTTCTTAAAAAGTCTGCAATTTGTCCCCCAATAGGAACAATAATTGTCATCACTAAATGCGGCACAGCAGATAAGATACCCACCTAAAATAATCATTAGAAGTAGCAGAATATAAACTGTAAGAAAGTATCGATTCTTCATTTTCTGAAGCATTCAGCAATTGATTAATGGTTTTTCTTCTACTTCAGTCTATGTGTTAAAACTGATAATCTTACCTTGATTTATTAAATGAACAGAACTGAGATCCTAAGTTGTCATTGTATTTTATGAAGGGTAGCCAGAGTTTTCAAGAATCTCTGGTACCATGACATTTTTGTTTATAGGTTGTTTCCACAGTATATATTTAAGCTAATGCTTTTTTTCCACTTACAGCCCCTCTGTCCATTCTTTTCAGAAAATTTACAACCTAATGTGTCAGACTGAATTGCCACATTTCTGTTGGTGGTGTGTTTGGTGCAGCGTTGCCCAGCTAACTTAACGTGACTAGAAAGATTCCCTGCACATCACCCTGGCACAACGGCCATTTGCCTTTGATTTCTGACCATCCTTCAAGCTTCAAATTTCATGTGGGCAAAAGATATGTCTGAGAAACCCTGTATGTAGTGAAAGGTAACATACGAAATAACCATTGAAAATATGCCAAATACTATACATAGTAACAAATTAAGACACAATAATATGCTTGAAGCATTCCTTCAAAGCAGGATAAGGTATCTGCAAGCATGGCACCAACTGCCACCTGCTATCTCCTGTCAAAATAACTGCCTTGCAGATAGCCTGTTTTAGTCCGCATGGTATTTTCTAACAGGAAATCCTGATTATTGTGTATATCTGTTAATGTGCTTACACCCAGGGTTTTTTGCATATTTCAGACATCAGAAATATTTCAGAATATCAGTCTGGCCTCATGTCTGACTAGAGTTACATCAGAATGTAGAGCAGGTAGACGTCACAAAAACAGAAAACCCCCAAGTTTTCTCTACTATTCAATTACAGTAATGAAATTGTGTATTTTATTGCAGTTTATGTATGTGGCAACTATGTTGTGATCACTCACTTCATTTCACAAATTCCGCATTTCTTTGAATAGCTCTAAGAAAAATCTTCTAGAGGAAAACGACCAGGTTAATTCTACAGGATGCGGCCATTCTTATTGCATGCATAACATAATATTTCAAGCATAGTAAAGCTTCTTAATATAACTCCAGCTAAAGATGGAAGCCCATCTTTAAATGTAGGATGGCATTACATAAGTTTAACAATACTCCACAATATAGCAACACTTTCAAATCTCCTCATCTAATTGTCACTTACACCACAATTTAGGGTGACGATATCTCATGGAACAACGTCAAAAGAATACAGGTCTTTCAAAAGCACAAGGCCCCATCGCTTTCGCAAGAAGGAAACCTGTATTAGTAGAAAGCTTACTATACACTCTGAAGGCTATTTGCATGTATCCTTGTTCACATTACAAGTCTGATCCAAAATTCATGAGTTAAATGAAACCTTAGATCATTCCTAGATCTTTTATTTTGCCACCATAAGGTTTTGCTTCCTAAGTGAAAAAGAGGGAACAATTCTCACCATATTAAAGGGGGATGTAGAAAGGTGATAAATGGTACTCTCCTTCCTAAAACTAAGTGTCCCTGCTTTGCAAAGTGCACCTGGAAAAATAGAACCATTTGCCAATGATTTCCTTACAGCTTTGATGGGATCCTAAGTCCCCTGAGGTGTCAGAGACAGAAGTGTAATGGGTCTTTCGATACCTTGCTAAAATCTTGCCTGATCTGGTTTCAAGCACTTAACTGAAGGTCTTTTTCCAATACAGCCCCATCACTAGACCTCATCCTGCCTTAACCTTCCCCTATCCAATCCTTTGTCACTGTTGTTACTTCACTTATATGTGTTGGCGAAGGGAGCAGTAACTGGGAGGGATGTAAACCCGTGGTAAAGATACAGAACACTGAGCATTCCTCCCCTAATAAATACCACAAATGTAACTCTGATTTACTCTGCTAAGAAAAAAAGCTTTACATTATTTTTACGTACCTTGCTTATTTCAAATCCAAACACTTCCTCAAAGTAAGCAGGCTGGCTAATAAGCAGCAAGTAAAAAGTCCAGCTTCTACAGAAGTTTGCAACAATTATTGCATAGACTGGCATAGATGTAAAAAATTTTCTCCATGGAGTTTTATATTTCTGAAACATAGAAAGAGTGATTCAGTCAACATTTTGACCGTTATCAACTATTTATCTTGCCTTTTCCTATCTGTACTTTTTACCTATTCATCAAAAAGTTCACATATGTACAACTTTATGTGCCCAAATTCCAATGGCTTCAATTATCATAAACTGCCTGCATGCATGTTTGGATGATCAAAATGGACTTCTAAAACATAAACAAGTAAAAATTACTACAAAATGCACAAGTGGAGAATCTAAGTGATACTAAGCTACATCACAACACTCATATACAAATACCATTATCTTGATCATGTAAACATGAACACACAAAGTCCAAAATAAAAATATGCCTTTAAAAGACATTGTTGCTGTATTTAAGGCAAGTCAGATTTTACACTGTTAGTGTACTATTTCCTCTAGGTTTACTTTAAGCATGTATTTTCACATCTAAATCTTAAACTAAGCATTCTGAATATCTTTTTTTATCAAACCTCAGCTGAAACTGCTTAGTCAACAGACTTTTTGTTTGTTTTATTGTATTTTTAAAATGAAATGCATAATGAAAAAAAAATGACAGATGGACAGAACTACAATCCTGCTGCGTCCCAGCGCCTCTCCATAAGCCCTTGATTCTGCCCATCTGTGTTGATCCTGATACAGGATCCAGACCCAGATGAGTGTTTGTAAATCATTTCAGCAAGGTTTCATGCTGAATTTGGTATTCTGTTCACTTGAGTACTGAATTATCTTCAAATAAAATCAACCTATAGATAGATAGATGCAATACCTTGTATATCCATTAAAGTATACTTAAGTGAGAACAGAAGAAGTGAGGCTTCAAAACGAACACTGTTACACTTTCTTGAGTCAGTAAGTGTAGTGGTAGTTTATTTCAAGCTTTTCAATAATTAGAGAAATAAGAAAATTAGGATTTCGCATGATGGGATTATTAAGTGGTTAGAAAATTCTCTGACTGAATAGCTTTTTTTTTAGGCCTTGAGAACTAAACAAGTACAGAATTAAATCAGATTATGAGAGACTTGATAGCATATATCTAGCAAAGTATCATGATAACACAGAATGTTCTTACGTTACAGTACACTCCATTGCAACTTGTTGTCTTTCTTGCAAATGAAACATAAACCAGTCAGGTTTATTTTTTTCCTCATGTTC
Organism: Neomorphus geoffroyi; assembly: GCA_033558235.1. Lineage (NCBI taxonomy): Eukaryota > Metazoa > Chordata > Aves > Cuculiformes > Neomorphidae > Neomorphus > Neomorphus geoffroyi. The sequence goes on along the minus strand of JAUMJM010000033.1, from coordinate 15,706,174 downwards.
TGAGGACCTCAAGAGACACTGAGTATTGCTTTACCTCCAGATTACTTTTTAGGAAGAGGAAAACTTTCCAGAAGGGATTATACAGGAAGGACCTGAACTCAAGGTATTATCAAAGTTTCAATAAAGCTGAAATTTCAAAGCTAGCTGTAGAGAAAAAGAAGCATGAATTCCATATCGTGCTTTTGTATCTTAAAGAAGATGGGTGTCTTATTTTTATTGTCGTTTCTGTTTGGGTTTTCTGGGTTTTATTACTATCTCATAAGAAAAGAGTATGTGGGTAATATTCTTACTTCCATTGCACCTAGGAGGTTGGCACTCTCTCCAATGCTTTCTTCTATGTATCTCCTTTCTTCATCTGTGATCGTAGGATGCTTTGCTGGACTCTCGTATGAAACCAAAAGCCAAAACATATACCAGACTATGCCAAAGCTCCCTTTGGAATGGAAAGAAAGACTTTAAAAAGGAATGCACAGTAAAGCAGCAAACAAGGAAAATAATCCGCAGATAATTATATAAAATGTAAATGTCAGTTGTTGTTACTGCTTCCCTACTGAGCTGTTCTAACAGAGAGCTGGATCTTGCAAACAACATATGTGCAAAACACATGCAGAGGTGGACGACAGTTGAAATCTTTGTTTCATTTACAGAAGGATTTCACTATAAGTGAATATTCAGTGACATTTTAACATCAATTTGTACAATGCAATGCAATGAAACAGTTTTCATTTATTTTCAGCAGACTGTAAATGAAGTTTCGTTCTGCTTTAAGCCTCTCTTGTTTGATTACTGCACTGGGTGTATTTTATCTGCAAAACACAAGATCGTGGCATAGTTTTCAAGACAGCGATGTGTTTCCTGAGTAGTTTATTAAATTTCTGTACTTCCTCTTAATTCAGACCAGCATTAGGCTGCAGAATTAACTCCTTTGGGATATTTTTTTCATCAGTGAAGGTTAAGGTAGCACAACTAGAATGAATGATTTTTGTACGTCTTCAGATAAAAATCAAGACATCTTAGGGTAGGTACTCTAAACTTACAGTTGTATAAATGAAAGAGCAATGTTACATGATCGGAGACTCTATAGATCTGCACAGGAGTTTGCACTACTTGTCCTAGAAACGATGAAATTTTCACCATGAACCAGCTGCTTTTCTTATTTAATGATGTTGCTTTTCTATTCTCTCCTTTAAATTCTGTTCTATCATTGGCCTTTTCTCTAGACTGTATTTTTAGCTCTACTGACCCACTTGTCTTTTTTTTTGGCCTGTTAACAATAGCTTTGACATTTTTAGAAAGGGTAGAATATCATCATTCAATATCAGAGTGAGATGATTAAAAATGCATACCATACACATAGAACACAGAAGACCACCCAGTATATTGCACTAGAATTCCAGCTAAAGGCATCGCAATAACAGCTCCTGCATAGGAACCTACAAAACAAGTGTGGATGAAAAGAGAGAAAAATTCAGTCTCGAGATACTTTTACATTACAAATGAAAAAAAAGAAAATAGAAAGTTACTTACCACAAAAGGAAGTGGTTGCTAACCTACTTCTTTCTAATGGGGGGGCCCACTTGCTCCAAATACCATGGCAGGCAGGGTAGGTGACCCCCTGGGGAATGGGGTGTGCCACAAGTTAGCTAATATTGTTCAGTCACTCAGTTCATTGTCTTTGCATGTTTATATATTTTAATAGTTACAAACAAAAAGAATTCCTTGCATTTCTATAGTCAAGTCTGAGCCCAGCCATAGAAAAACTTCCATTTCTATTAAAGTTGAAATGGGTTTTGTGTATCACTTCAAATCATTAAAGAAACCTTATGAAACAGATAGAAAACATAATTATTTCCTTTTGCTCCCCCTCACCCTTCCAGAAAAAACTGTAAAGAATTATAAAGAGAGAATTTAATGCACAAGTACTAGAATCAAAGGAAGGACTCATTTTCCCAACCCTCAGTTTTAGTGGCCTTCTATCAATTTTTGGTCTAACATTTAAAGTATAATTACTGAAATACAGATTACTGTTCCACTGCTCTAAAACTAGAAAATAAGAGCTTAAAAATATAATGTTGAGACAAATTTTTCACTGTCTTTGTCTTTAATGAACCTTCTTGCTTATGTTAGTTGGTTTCATTTTAAACCAGTTGCTTTTCAGATCTGTCTTCAAAATGGGCTTTTAACTTAATACTAGAAAATACAAACAAAAATCATTACATTCTGCGGTGCTGAAATTTTAGAATATGTGATATGAAATGTACAGTACTTTTCCACAAAATTCCTGCTTAAGAATTATTGATGTATGCATAGTTAGACAGTTTTCTCTTAGTCTGATGCTTTGTTTCCTACACAAAAAGTAGAAAAAAATTAATAACTTCTTACAAATATTGAAGTGTTCATAAATGTTGAGATTATCAGTCTCAATATGCAAAAGGTTGTAAAATGTCTGTTTTGAAAGGAGATGCTATAAGCAATTTCATGTTCATTTCAGTATTTTGATGATTTTTTTAAAAAAATATGAACACATAATATATAACAACCAGCGATCACAGGCGTAAAAATCTGTCTTTTAGTAAAGAAATAAGCAAGCAAATAAATTTAGAAGGCATGCTCAATTTTTTTCTCCCTTAAATCACAGTAAATCATTCATACCAACAAGAGCACAGTCAGGGCCTGTGATAGAAGCTTAATTTTTACCATAAGTCTGTGAGGCTGGACAGCAAGCAACTGTTGAGAACAGCACCAGGACAAGCCCTGTGCAGTACAAGATTTCAGCAAAACTTGGTGTTAAATACATATCTCCCTGGTTACTCAGCAAGGGAAAGATTTGCTATGTAATTTTAGAGATGAAGGAAAATTATAGCTGTAATTCATACATTGAAATCCGTTACACTGCAAATCAGTAATAAACAGAAAGCAATTTTCATTTTCCCCTGAAAAGGCACAATTGATAAATTAAAGGCTAGCAAATATCTCACATTTACTGGTTATTTTATAACTGTTCCATACCTCTACGAGGCCTTGCAAGATCCTCACAAAGATGACACACCCATAGTGCACCCTTGCTGCAGATGGTATTAACATGTTGAGGGAGGATGTCAGTAGTATAGCAGCACCAAATACTCTGTGAAGGTGGGACAAAAGCAAAAAGAAAGTAACTTTCACTGTTGTCCCGATTGACTTATTCCACATGTGCTTACATACCAATAGAGAAGCATTTAAACCTATGGTTTTTAAGTAGGAAATATACTATCTGCTGATGTGGATCAATGACTACTTCCATCTAATGTAGCAATCTGCCTGATAAAACCCAAACTAATCATGGATGTATGCATCTATTATAGCACCATTTCCTAAGGAAATACTTCTTATGTGCTCACAGGTATTGATCTTACTGTCCCTATAAATTCCCACTCTTTAATTCTCCGTTAATTTTCACATCTGTTTCAACAAAATTCACCACGCTCTAGAGAAATTTGAAATTAAAACTCCAAATGGTTAACTAAAACAGGTGGCCAAGTAAAAGACACACTCTCGTTAGTGCTTTAATAATAAGAAATTTGCTACTTGTGAAGCAGAAGAGAATCCACTTTTACAAATGCCAAAGCAGCAGGAAGAATTTCAAACAGAGCTGGGATTTTCTTAGACACGAGAGTTAATCAATCTGGAAACTCATATCCATAGAAAACAGATCATTCTTTCTGCTGATATTTCAGAGACTACTCGTTGAATATTGCTGATTTCACTCCAACAGCATCCTAGGAATTTCTTCAAATAAGGCACATTACAAGGTCTAAATAAATGTGTGAAATGATGATTCATTTTCAAAATGCCAATTCTTTGGATGAATTTTAACATGATTCAATTAATATCCACCCCTTGGAGCAGGAAGCATTTTCTCAAGAATTATTTCATCATTTTTTCTCGTTCATTCATTCCTTTATTGTGGAAATAATCCTTTTTTCCCCCTTTCTCCTTTCAGTGGAACTATGCAAAGGAATGAAGCCAGTAGCAATGGCTGGACACTTTCTTTATGCAAAACTATGTAATGCTAAGATAAATTCTGAAGATGTCTTAACATATGACATTACAGTATCTGATGTGGAACCGATTTGACAGAAACCTTTAGCCCTAGCATGTGTTCTTCAGAAACTGGTACAGTGCCAGAAGTTAGTGAGAAACAGACCTTGGGCTAAAGAAGCAGGGAGAAATGGTAAGTTTGAAGACAAAAATTCTCCTCAAAGACAGCTATGTTTCACATAATCTATTTAAAATTACAGCCTGAAATGAATCTTTAAAAAGCGATTTGAGTATTCTCCACTTCTATTTGACAGACATTGAAAGGGCAACAGAAAAAATCTTCTTGGCACAGTAAGGAAGGTTTGTTACAAAGCTATAAATCTGGTCTCCTCATTGTGTTCCCCGCGATCCCTATCTTATGTTGAACAACATGTAACGGGCTGTGCAACACATTTTTGGCTTTGTTTGGAAGCATATTCAATACATTTACTGGGTCTGACAGATCTATATGTTTATGTTGCACTATTTAAACTATGTTGGCCTGAATTCCATCTTTACTCTTAATTTCTTTAGGTGTAAGTTGATTTCCTTATAATTTAGTACCTCCATATGTTCACATAAACCAGAATGGTGTCTCGGTTTTAATGTGCTTTTTTTCTTTATTTTGTAATTAGAAGAATTAGAGCTTTGCTTATGATATTTTACAAATTCTTTTTAAAAGTTTGGTGTTCCCATTAGCAATATTTGAAGAGCAATAGACTCGAACTGTTCTTAAGGTTCATTGAGAAAATCCTTATTTGCTTCTAAGCAGGAAGAAAGCACAGTTTGGTTTGTAGCTTTTCCTGTTTCTTTTCTGAGTAGATATCTAGCTAAATGCAGCCTAATGCAGCAATATGGTTTTAAATTTGTCATTATACGTAAACTTGCTGGAGGAAATTCTTAGCTAGTGTGAATCAGTGCAACTCTTTCTAAATAGCTATTCCTGTTAAAATCATTCTAAGATAGAATACTAAAAAATGTCATCCTTTTATAACGATGACATTTACAGAATTGTTATGGTATGTAACTCTTTCTTCAAGGTAATTTACTCTAGTTTTTCAATTCTGTATCCGAAATCAGCTTCTGTTGACTGGATGCTGTGTTTTCTAGAGTTGCCTTTGTTCTCATGTTCACTAAAGAGAAGTTGTTTCCTTGAGCTTGTTCCTTCTAAAAAAAAGAAAAATTTAATTTAAGGAATGATCACAGACATGCATCTTCCAAATTAAAATCTTGCTTGTATTTAGACACACAAATACCCATGACTATTTAGTTATATCAAGGAGCAGATAATGAAATAATTCCAAAATGTCACTAGAAAACCAATTCTGTCTCAGAACTGTGCTTTACAGGAACAGCCTTCTCGAAAATAGATGAATCTTTACCCTTAAATCCATAGATTTATTCTACCTTTAAATCCATAGATTAGGGGTAAAATAAATTAGAACTAAATTATTATTCTTTTCAGAAATTGCTTTTTTATCCTTTTTTTTAACACATATTAAAAGCAGCACCATGAATTTAGTGGATGACTATTCTAGTGAGTCAGTTTCCACTATAACTTTCAGACAGAACAAATGCATCTTCCTACAATTGATTTTCATCTCTCGATGCACATCCATAAATATAATCAGTATTTTGCCTTTGTGCTCTTTTGTCGTTACATTTATTTTACCTCTATAAATACTATATTCTAAGTTCTTCTTCCTAGCAGAATATTGTTATATAGTTTGTACAAAATTTCCTATTTTATTGTTTTAAATATCTCAGCTAACTGTATTTATTATGATTTAGATCAAAGAAGAATAATTTTCAAACACAATAAACCTAAATATATTTGAATGCTGCTTGCATTCTAATATATTTAATTGGGAAATGGACCGTTCTGATTGATCCTAAGGCATTTTTAAGGTGTTTTACTGCCCCACATAATAAACCCCAAATTGTGTCATTCTTTTTTTGCGCTTATCTCTTTGTTACGTTTACTAAGGCAGTGATTTCACAATCTGTTATTCTCTTTAGTTTCATTTCTACTTCTCAGACTGTTCTCATTTGCTCAGTTTTGCTGCAATGTTAACTCCAAATACAGGTTAGAAACCACAATTTTTTTAAAGATCCTTATGTTTTCATCACAAATGTACAGTATATAGTGTATTTCCATAGTTGTATTTATTGCAAATGAAGATGTTTTAATGTTCAGCCTCAGACAATCAGGGTTCCCTAATTGAAATAAGGGTTTCAGCCTGTTTAGGAGTGTTCATTCCTCTCACACACCCCAATGCATTTTTTTAAAAATGGATCTGTTTGTCCTTTTGGTATTCTGATACCATCTTAAACAGCAAAATGTAGTTCTTACAGGATCTACAGTCTTAAAGCTGCCCTTGCCCTGCTGTGCATTTCTTTGGTCATGATTTCTGTAGCAGAATGGGCTTATGGAGAAGGCTTTATGACTCAAGCGCATACACCACTTGTGCTCCCATCTCTTACAGAGTGAGCCAAGTTTTGCCACGTGGTATAGGAAAAAATTCTTCACTGAGAGGGTGATAGGCCATTGAAATGCGCTGCCCGGGGAGGTGGTGGAGTCATCGTCCCTGGAGGTGTTTAAAGGGAGACTGGATGAGGCACTTAGTGCCATGTTTTAGATGAGGAGTAGATGTTGGTGTTGGGTCATAGGCTGGACTCGATGATCTCAAAGATCTTTTCCAGTCTTGTGATACTGTGTTCTTTGGGTTGAGCCTAGCCTAGAAAACCCATGTAGCTGTGTCACTGAATTTTCATTCAAAGTTATCCCTAAACATCCGTTTCATGCTGGGAAAACTTCAAACCCTGGAAAATATATTTTAATGCCCTTGCACAAGTTGAAGAACTTCGGCAGATTGAAGGTAAAATCTGGGAAAACCACACTGCACCACAGAGCAGGAGAGGCCAATAACATTACCAGCATTCTCATCCCTGGTATTAAGAGGAAATTAAAATGCCCTGATAGGCCTTCAGCAGTCCCCAGACTTGGAAGAAAATTCCTTTCTGACCCCAAATTAGCAACTGGTATAACCATATAAAGAAGAAAATAACCATATACAGCAGAAAGCTAAAGATCAAATACAGTAGTAGCATGTCAAGGAGAGCAAAAAAAGGGTAAATCCTGGTCCTCAGAAGTGACTGGAAGAAGCCCTGAAACAAAGAATTGTGCTTTGCTTATCTACTTCTATTTCTAGACTTGGTTGACTCAGTCCCAAAAGACAAAATCTAACATTGATCCTCAGTGTTTTACTGACATTGGCATTATATGAAGGTCATGAGCTGTGACTTGTCCTCCTGTAATACAAGTAGTAATAATAGCAAAATCATATTTGACTAAGAGACGCTTGGGATGAGAGCTGAGGAAGGAAATGACTCTGACAATTCAGGAAAAATGCTTAGAATGGAATGAAGTTGCAGGGGGAATTAATCTTTTTGGGTTTCAAGCCAATTGGCTCATTTTTCTCTTTGGGGACAAACTAAACAGAAAGAAATGCATTTATTTTCATCTCTGGATTTCTAATCTTTGTATCTACACAGCCCCACTATTCTCATCTACCTTTTCCAAGCAATTCATATTACATGATCATTCTGCATGGAAGTGCTTCATAGATATTATTACTTGGTTGAAAGAAGTGTCAGCTCAAAAACTGAGCTGAGAACAGTGGGAGCCAGATGCATGCCAAATGCTGAATGCCAGATGGGTGACATACTGGGTTGCAACATATGATATCTGAAAGCAAGGGGTCCTGGTTGGAAGCATCCTTTCACCCCAGTGACTGCAAGTGAAAATGGCTACAATTATGGCATAAAGCTAAAATCCCTTTCAAATATGTATGAGGAGAAATCAATTCCTTAGCTCTCTGAGCAATATGTATTTCTATTTATGTCAATTTTTTAATATAATTGACAAATTCCACAAACATCTCTTTTTTCTCTGAATAAATGTTCCAAATATGTGAAAAAAACTGTTATGGAAACAAAATAATATGTCCATTCTAAAGCATATGAAGTACCTTAGCTGAAGTTTATTCTTCAAAAAATAGAAATCAAAGGCTAACTCTGTATGTTCAAAAGAGCATTTTAAAATATCTATTTAAAAGAGGTAGGTGACCAATACTGTAGGTATTGGTCAATTATGAATGTCATTTCACTGAAATCCAAAATAATTAAAGAACAGTAAGTCTTGGTCACTGACAACTACAAAACAAAATTGCAGCTGTTTTAATGGATTTACACTGACAACTATTAAGACATCAAGGGTTTCTTATTACTCTTTATGACAACTAGAGAAGTGTTCAATAGCCTCAATAGAAAATTCATTCAGGACTGTAACAGAATAGTTTTCACCTACAAAAAGCCACTGATCGTCACTTCATGGAACACCTATCTACAGAATAGGAAAGCTTGATTATTTTGTTAGTTATCCAGGGAATCATAAGGGACTGTGTGTGCCCATGAAAGCATTTCATACTGCTACAATAAATTAAAGTGTTATAAGGTGGTTTATTCTGACTCTATGATGGAGCCTATAGAAAATGTTCTTTTCTGGGGCTTACAACCTCTGCGCTTGACAATTTTATCTTAATACTGATCCTATTATAGAGGACTTTATTTTCATTGGGTAAAGTATCTGTATTAAGCAAATAACTTATTTGTAAAAAAAAAAAGATAATTTTTTTTTTCCTATTCTTAGAGGAGATTCTTCTGTTGCGTAAGAATGGAAACTAAAGAGGAGTGAAACCGTGGGTTTCCTTGCAAAGTTTTCCCAACCTAGTCTAAAGATGAGATGAAAATTCTGTCATTAAAAACAAAGACATTTATTTGGATTCAATTTGGTAAGCTGGTTATGGCCATTTCTTTTCTGTACAGAAAACACATAGACTATGTTGAACAAAGACTTTATCAAACATATATGAAAAATAAACTAGGCCTTGACTACCTTTTGGTGTTCTTTATTGAACAGTGCTTGTTTGGAATAGTCCCAGAGCAGCAACAGCTCTGAGCAGCTGGACATGTATGGCACAAACTGACTTTTTAGACTATAATGTCAGCTCAAAATTTCTAAAATTTGTTATCTTTTACTCTGACTTTGCCAACTCTAATTCATTTTTGACACACCTCCTCCTCAAAAGGCCAACAATGTGACATAGAGTTGATTATGTTGTATTTTTATATAACCCAAAGAATTTCTTCTCTGAGAGGAACTGCAAGGCTGAATGCTAGATTAAATGCTTAATTTTTTGAATAAAACATAATGTCTAGAGAGAAACAGGACAGGAGCTTGCTGGAATGCCTGTAGGCAAGTAGCAGTTTTTCAGGATCCTTCCTTCTGAAAATATTGCTAGCAATGACAATTTGTGATCATCTTTTCTAATATTTATTTATTTGAGTTGTGCAAGGACTAAATATATAGAAATTTCAGGGGTTTAGTTGACAGTTAACATTTTCCTTCTTACAAAGCATGTCTCTACCCAGATCAGATGTGATGAAGACCTTCTAAGACTTTGATACAGAACATGAACATTTTGATGACCTGAATTTGCTGTGGTTTGATCTTCCAGCTTTGAAGATAAATACATCCCAAAATATTCACAGAACTTTTAGCAAAATGGACCATACCAGGACTGGATCAAGCACCAGAGTGAAATGCCACGCAGGGAGTAAGCCATTGTGTATCAGTGTCACAAAGTCTCCTTAGCCTTCTGCCTTCTCCACTAATGCCACTGACTCATACAAATCAAACCAAGATCTTAAACAGTTTTCAGACTATGCCTTCCATTGCCTGTTCACAGACCTATTTTTGATATGTCAGTGTGTATTTTATGAAGAACTTGGGCACTGTTGGATGACAGAATTGTGACAATCGATGCTGAATGTAGACGAGTCCTGGGTCATTAAATTCTGGTTGTTGCTCTTACCAGTAATTGCATTACATCATTCTTTCATAAACAGATCGAGTTCCATCTCGGAAGTAATTAGCATTTGCCCTACTTATTTTGGAGGCCTTTCCAGCTTGTTACTCCCTACATCCAGTAGATATCTTGTACCCATGCTGTTTTATTTTAGCAGTTTTCTCTCTGCAATTTACCCCAATAGCAATCCTATCTTCTTAGTTTTGCATCACTAAGCAAGCCAGGTGCTCGTCATCTCATCTTCTTTGTTCTTCCATCATTTGATCACCAACCCTCTCTTCTGTTTGAATTCAGCTGGGGAATCTCTCAGACCTGTAGTTTCATTTTACAACTCATTATATCCATATACGTCTAGATAAAACTCTGACTCATTCCATCTAGCTCATTAGCTTTGGGATGACTTGCTCTTTAAATATGTAATCTGCTAGATCATGTTTCAAACCAGGACCATTTCATTCAAATTAACTTACTGAGTTCCAGGTCTTAGGCTGTGATTCAAATGCCTTTGTAGATTTAGAGAGATATAATTGAGTTATCAGATAAATCATCTGTGGTTTTAACTTTAAATATTTTGTGGAGCTGGTAAGGAGGATAATTGCTATGTGTTGGATTCAACAGCTGCATCTGTACCACTTTTTGGAGATATTTTCTGACGTGCAGGCTGCATGTTAGAGCTGATTGCATCTGGATTGCTCAGGGTTGCATCTGGATTGCTCAGGGTAAATGTAGATTCCTCCAGAGCAAAGTGGCAGTGACATTAATGTTTTTATGCAACCAACATAAAGAGCACGAAAATCCAGAAAATCATTTTTGCATAAAATCCAGTGTACGTATTGTATTGGATTGAAGTGTCAAAGCAGGTAGAGCTGATTAAGGATACCTGTTGGAAAGAGTGCCCGGAAGTAACTATGCCCAAAGCATATGTGAGCTTTGTTTCAGAGAGTTAGTTTCTTCCTTTCTGAAAGAGACCCTGGTTATGAGGTATAATACATGCAGTAGGGATTCATGGAGGTTTGGGATCTGGGAGAGAACTGGGAGCAAAGTTATTTTACAGTATTGACGTATCTGGATAATATAGTCCAAATAAATAACATATTTCCTTATAAGCTTGGCCTGAAAGTGTCTGCATTGCTACAGATACAGATGTGTCTGCTGAAGGCATGTGGCAATTTCACCACAGGTACCAGTTTCAAAGGATTTGGATCAATGGAGGATGGAATGCAAAAATAAGTCCAAATTTCAGACAAAATCCTACTCTTGTTAGTCATATCTGAACAGAGTCACATTACGACACTTTTATATTTAGTCCTGAAAAAAAATCACTAAGAGTAAACGTAGTTTTCTGCATTTAGTGTCTTCAGCATCGCTGCCCTTCTTATCCAAGTAGTTCCAAAAGTCCATATTTGTCAACTGAGAGTAATGCAGGTGCCTCTCAGTAACACAGAAAATTACATTTTAGCCTATAATGTACTTGCTTGAGGTTTGCTTGGAAGCTATAAATTTAATACCATTAATAATTGTTTACTTGTTTTCAATTTATGTAAATGTGAACAATGCTGCAAATGACTTCTGAAAATACTACTTTTGCTTGGTAACACATTGGGACAATTTTTTGCATATTTTTCAGCTGTTCTCCTGTGCATCAGTGGTTGCCTCCTTGACTGTGAACTGTGAGTAGTCACTCATTTGGAATATTTACATTACAGGTACAGATATTTATTAAGTATGTATCCATTACATCACCTGTTCATCACCTTTGTAACCTAAATAATTCTGATAATATTTCTCTCACTCTAGTTATATTTTCAGTTTATAATCCCGTTGATTGCCCTTATTGGGACAATTTATATTTCTGTTTATGCATTTGAAATGGACTAAGTGAAAATGAATCTAGTGTGGAGACACTGTTTAGCTATTCTGGGATGATAGATCATCATTTTGACTTTTCTCTAGTATAGGCTAGTTTTCTGATGACCATTGATCCCTTTACTGCAGACATATTCCTGTGAAATGCCCACTGACAGTTTATGGCTTCATAAATGAGAGACAGAATGTAGTGGTTTTGCCTGAATCAGTTTTATCTGAAACAGAATTTTCATAAAATGGCATAGGGCTAACAAAGCTGGGATTACGCCATGAATATAAGAGTGGTTGATGAACTCAGCTGCCCAGCAAAACAGATAGAATAAGCTACCCTGGACATTAGGGAGAAACACTTATTCCCAAGTGCCAGTCCTAGGCTGAACGTGCTTCATGAGAGAATCACTTAAAGCTGATGCTCTTTAATGATGGTCTGTGGCCAGGAGGCACAGTATAGCACCTTTATTTGGCTTTTTAAAAATGTGATAAACCAGGTTATTTTCATTCATATGTGTACAAGGGAGGACGGGGATGTGTGTCTGTGTGCCCTTCGTACTAAATCCTATTATAAGCCCTTCATGAAGCATTAATATGTAAAAGCCGACCTCCTGCTATCTAATCTAGTATAATAAGGGCTAGGATACATTATTAATTTTTTTCACACATCTGAGGCTCCCTTTCATCAACCAAAACCCCCATCCAAATCCCTTGCTGCATCATTAAATTGTGAAAACAGCTTCATCACTCATGACAGAAAAATGGAAGGACCCTGAGCCATATGGCAGAGGAAGCAGCGGTACCAGCCACCCATAGATGTTTCCCCAGTTCCCTTCTTCCTGTGTCTGGTGCTTAAAGGACCCTGCAATGCAATAGGGTGACAAAATCGTATTGGGGTGTTTTTGTGGTGTTGGCTTCTTTGCCTGGAAGCAGACAAACCCAACACCAGTGTCTGGGATTAGAGCCCAGTTTAATCTGCAGGATTTGGGACTCAATGTGAAAGGTGGGTTTGGCAAGTACAGCTTTGGGGGTTCTTTCTTACAGTGTAAGGTCAACTTATTTGTTCAGAAGTTCAGAACTTGGCTCCTGTTTAACCATGCACAAATCCCTTGGTCATGCTATGAATTATACACTGTTTGCAAATCAGAAAAACACACAATATGTCCACCTGCTAAATGAGAGTGATTTTTTTTAAAGCAGAAAAATGTAAAGATACAAAGTTCTATGAAATCTATGTAATTGTATTTCTAAATGAATACATTGCCTTACATCTTTTATTCTTATTGTCATTAAGGCTGAGTTAGGCAGAAATACTCTAATGTCACTGACACATTAATGTCACAGTTTCAGTGAAAATCTTAGGGAGTCTGAGAAGAGGTGCACTGACACACGGTTGTCTGAAATATTCAGTTTATTCATGCAAATAATCCTATTGGATTACTTGTTGGGAGGAAGGATTTAGCCCTTAGTAACAAGATGAATGGCGCTTTAAAAACAAAGACAAATTTGGAGTGAAATGTTGATTTATATATTTTTGTTCAGATTAGAATGTGAGTAGGATGAAGAGTTCAACAGATGAGACATAATTGCATTGTAGAGAAATTTAGTATACTTCTGTTGTGACCTTTCTTAATGTGGATAGTGTCAGGATTTGTGATTTAACAGATAATGAGAAGTATATGTCATTATCATAGAATTATAAGGTGACTTCAATTTTTCAAAAGTTATTCTATTCTGCCTATTGTATCTCTTTGTGTAAGAAGATTTTAATGTTTGAGTACATACAAATGAGCTAAAATGGTCACTCAGCCTTGTTTAACCAAATAAAATCTTTGATCATTGCAGATTGATTTTTGAAACAGTAATTGCCATGTACAGTCAAAACCTGTATTTCTATTCTAAATATATAAGTGCAAACTTGGGAATTAATTCCCTATCCTGTGTAACTGAACAATGACCCATTGATTTCAGAGAATCCCCCTTTTTACAGTAAGAATTTAAGCTGTTCACTTAGAAAATCATTTAGGAAATACTGCAACAACATTCTGGTAATGCTTTTGATAGGGCAAGGGGCTTATTATATATTTTCAGCATGTTTTTAAAGAATGTGTGAAGAGAGTATCAGAAGTTAAAATAAAACAATATTTAAATTATCCTGAGGTGAGGTGACAAAAACCAGTCCAGTTTCACACCTTCCCATATATGTGTGACAGCAGAGCAGACAGCTGCAGCCTTGCAGTAGCATGAATGTGGTGTAAGAAATATTAATTTAAATAAAATTGCTATGTTTCTAGGTTGAAGACAAAACAAGTGCTTAGTTTTAGGACCATCTAGCCTGATATTCACTATGGTATTATGTTTCACTTGATTATCCCTAATATTTTACTTAATTATCCCTGCACTGAAAACCTTTGTTTATAATAACTAACGTATAACTTCCAATACAGGAATTTAATGCCCAAAGAAAGAATAAACTAGCAGGTAATTTCTCTGGAGACTACTCACTATTTTTAGCATGGCTGCTTTCCAAGGTGTTTCCCTACTCCTTGATGTTACTTTGCACTTGAGTGTCTTGTATATTGAACAGAACCCAGATTACCAAATTGTATTTAAAATATCATCTGATTATCTGGTACTTTTTTGTACCCACAAGTTTATCAGCAGTATTCTGAAAATGGCTGATGAAATATGAAGATCACAGTAAATCTTGTTTAAGGACCATGAGGCAGTATCATGACATTGAAAGGTTAATAAACACTATCTAATTAATCGTCAGTAACCCAGTGTGATAAATATCACCAGTCCAGTTGTGGGCATTCATTTGGTTGTGTAAACACAAAAAACAAGGGGTGTCATCAGAGCCCATGATGACCTGCATAAATACCCCAAGTAACCTGGGGTCCTTACACAATAGATATATTCTGGGGGTGACAAAATGCACACCTGAAGTGTGAAATGCTTCTTAATTCACTCATTCAGTTAAACAGTATAAATCTTCCTGGAGGATCTTGGCGTCAAGAAAAACCGCACCAGTTTCCAGTTAGCTGTTTTCAAAATATCAGAACAGCAAAAGCCTATTTAAAATATAGTTGTTAATATACTACAAAAGAATGTAATTATTAAATGACATTTCTGAATTTCGTACACAATATTGCATTCCTTGCCTTGGTTTAGAACATTTAATTACCTTGGCCAATGCATCCCATTTAAATCTAACTTTGAATGATGGAGCTGAAGAACCACCAAACCACAAATTTCTTTTTCTTTCTTTTGATAAGAATTCATTCTCTAAGAATGATGATTGCTTTTTAAAATTTGTAAAGGTGAGATGTATTCTGATTAGCCCTAGCCAAAGTTCTTTTCATGGATTAAGCAGAAATTAAGACTAGGTGAGGTTAGGGCACTGTCAGCATTTCATACCCTTTCTGTTCACATTGCATTGTAATCATATAATGACAACCCCCCTGGTGGGAACCTCTGCAATGCTGACATTAAAACCTGTAGTTGAAAAGCATTCAAAGGAGATTTATGTGCTTTTCAATGACATTAACTGTCATTATGAGCAATAGCTCAGCTGATTAAATAGTGTGAATACATGTTGTACATATATTAGAGCATTACACTAGAGTTTTCATGTTTTCTTGCATTTTTCAAATACGATCCAAAACAATCCAAAACCAAGTCATCTCTTCCCTCCTGATAACTCTGTTCTCACTAATCAAAATCCACTGTGATTTCATGAAAAATGTAGCATTAAATACCCAACAATGTCAAAAAGAAAAAAAGTCTCACTTTTTATTCACTGTTTAGAGAGAAAGTTTTGCTACTACTGATCAGGAAGAGTTGTAACCAATAAACATTCATCGTATTTTCGATTTGTTTCTGAAATCTGCTTGTCTGTTCTTGACCCTATGTTCT
This sequence comes from Neomorphus geoffroyi, assembly GCA_033558235.1. Taxonomy (NCBI): domain Eukaryota; kingdom Metazoa; phylum Chordata; class Aves; order Cuculiformes; family Neomorphidae; genus Neomorphus; species Neomorphus geoffroyi. Next base: position 15,690,410 of record JAUMJM010000033.1, on the reverse strand, counting down.
CAAAAGCTCGGAATCATAGCTGATTTTCCTGATACTTACATAAACATCTCTGCAGTGACCATGAATTCTAATCCCAGTGTACTGCAGCCTGTGGAGAAGGGCTGTATATATGTTCAAATAGGAGAAGTGACCCAGATTAGTTGCAAACCTGGATATGCATGTGCCAAGATACTTTCTCTAAATTACTAGAGTGTACTCAATACTCTCTGCTATCTTTACATCATGCTTAAGCAATGGCAAGTTTAATTGCTCATTGTTCATTGAGAACTTAACCCTGAGAAAAGGTATCACTGTAAAAAACCCCACCCATGGGACCCCACATGGCGCTACCTTTGTTCCCTCAGTCTGCTGTGGTTGGTTGCATAGTGGTTTCATACCAGCATCTTCCAGAGGTGGATCCTCCTCTGGGATAAGATGTCTCTAGCCTTGTAGCAAAAGGGAATCCTCATTTATTTTCACACACTACTCAAGGGATGCAAATTTAAAGCTTCACTGATTGCAAATGAGGGGGCACCTGAGTCTCAATCTGTATCTTTTGAAAACTTACGTTGTCCTGCAATGGACTGAAGGCTCTCTGTTCCTACAGAAGTCAATAGAGGTTGAAAGTGTTCAGGAGCACTAACCTTTGTAATATACTAGCCCAACTTCTATTGACTGCCTAGGAGGTAAGTGCTCAGAAGATGTGTTGTTTCTGAATGTTTTCTGGAATTTTTGAACGTAATTTTGTTTGACCTTGATGACACTACAGCAGTGTAGATACACCTCTCTTACATAAGGCATTATTCTTAGTGTTAGTTTGAAAATACTCTATAACAAAAAGTCCTTTGTGATGCAATATGTGATAAATTGAGATCCAGGCTATGAAGTGCAGATTCCTGAGAAACTCCATTTACTGGTCTGGCAGAAGAAATGGGAAACTATGCATGATAAGAACCAGAATAACCATGCAGCAGCAGCCTTGAGTTCTACAGTTAGCAAAGGGTCTCAGTAAAATGCTTCCCATTGACAGACTCAGTTGAAGAAAATATGTTAGAGAGTTCAGAGATCAGGGTTGCTAATTCTTGATTGGCGGTAAGCATTTTAAAATAGGGCCAAAATAAAAAGTAAGGATTTCAGACCATCTTGAAATTAATGCATTGTATGTAGAAAGGTTTTCTTGTTACCACAAAAGGGTCATTTCTCCCCTGTGTTACACCTTAGAGAAACTTCCAAATTATGTCAATCCAATCTCTATAATTGGTTGCTAGACTGAAACATAGGTCTAGCATAATGTCAAGAAAACTCAGTGCCATACACTCAGCAACTCCTTATCAATAACAAATCAAGCTCACAAAATACACCTTAGCAGTCCTCCTAGTCTCCTTCCTTGACACTCTGAGCAGTTCAGAGTCAGTTTTTCTCTCATGCTCTTTTACATATAACAATTATCTCTTTCCCTTCCAGCGAACGAGTCTCTTAAAAAAATCTCCCTTTTTCTTTAGCTCAAGACTGAGTTTTTCATAGATTACTTTGAATCTGGTGATTCTGTTCTACAGTCTGTTATTTTTTATGCAGGGCACACCTGAAGTTGTTTTTTTCTGTAAAAGTTAAGACTTGTTCTGAAGGCTAAGGAAACAATTGATGACACAAAGATATTCAGTAAGGTTTGTAAAAAAAAAAAATTAATTATTTGGCTGTCACTCACCACAGTGCAAAGGGACCAGTTGTGGCTGTAGTGTGAGACGCAGAGACTTTTATAGTACCATATATTCTGCTGGTGCTGCAGGCCTCTAGGCCTGTATACTCGTCTGACTTTTTCTCATGTAGTTTCTCGAAATGGATGTGGCCACCAAGGCTTGCACCCTATTTTGGGTGCCACTCTAAGCTACAGCCATCCTGTTCATTTCAATTTGAATGTGTAGATGTCAAAATTTTTTTATAACATTCAGGAACTAAATTAGGTTTTTTACCTCTTCAGTGCCCTGTTATTCCAACAACTGATCTAAAAACCACCCAGAGTTCTATTCTCTGCCATTTTTATGTACAAACTAAATGTAAATCTCAGCCACTACCCATGTTTTACTGTTTGCAGTTGTTGGCATGTATGTCATAGTCAGTTCCTTAATTAAATTGGTGATTTACATAGTTATTTGCCTTGTGTCAGAGCTGTCTCAGAGGCTTCCACAATAGTAATAACTAAAGACTAATCTGTGCAAATTATTGAGTTAAAATATACCCAGGTTAATAAATGGAAATGTATATGCAAGCATTTGTGAAGAGGAGGAAGATCTGATTCATGTACCCCAGGTTGTGTGTTTCTATTGAGTTTTTCTTGGAAATGTCCCTGTCATTGTCTTTCAAATCTTTGTAACTACATCACTTTAAATCTGGTTTGATTCAAATGATATTACTGATGTTGCTTGGACAAATGACGACAGATTTTTTGATTCTCTACGTCAAAATCTATAGTCTGTACTCGAGCAAAGCTCTAATTGATCCTGAAGACTTACAGACTGTGTAAAGATGCAAAAATGCTCTAAGGAGGAAGTAAAGGAAGAGAATCTCTTAACTGGCTGCTAATTATTATTTTAAATAGCCTTTTGCATTTCTGAACCATTATCAGAAGATTGGCACTTGTAAATGAACAGTCAATGGATACCTCAGTTTAATAAACACTGTATTCTATTTTATTTGCTTTAACAGGAGAGGTATTAGGGTTATCTCTGTTACAGAGCATATCTCCATTAGTAAATAGTCATTATTTTTAATGTAGATCTTTATCTAAAAGGTACCTTGGAGTGAGCATTTTTGCTGTATTTTCCTTCTCTCCTCCCCCTCTTTCTCCAACAAACACAAGTGGGCTTGCTCGCCAAGCAAAGCCTCTCTGCCTATCTAGGTCTACCTTTGATGTTGCAAACTCCTGAGAAGAGTTAAAGGTGTATATTGCCGATTTTAACATCCATTTACACTTAGTTTGTTATTGTTTTGAAGAGTGGCACTAGGACCTTCGCTGCTTCTGCAGACGCTGAGCCTATGGCATTAAGCATCTATGTGAAAGCCTCATGTGTCTTGAATACTCAGTGGATCTAATTAACAGGTAGAATCGCACCCTGGGTGCTTGAAAAACTGCCAGACACCATAGAAACGAGTCCTTAAGTCGCCTCACCATCTGCACTTTCCTTTCATTCTGGAAGTCTCATTGAAACATGTTTTTCGACCATTCTAAATTAATTTGTGCGTTAATGGAAAATTCCTGCTGATTATTTCCCTTTTCATTAAAACCAAAATCATAAGGCTCTTTCGTTCAATCATGGAAAAATATCTCTCAAGCTTTGATGAAATAATGAATCCTTGAATTTGCCTCTGAATACAACTTGTTTGGACATCATTGCCACAACCTCCTTAAATGACTTTTTAAAGGAAAAAGAAACCAACACGAGGTATCCCCGGCAAAACCAGAAGGCAGTCTGAAGAGGGGCTATCAATGCATCATCACATCCGCGTTCCATGCCAGCGTCGACTCCTTACTTAACGCGACCGCCCTTGAGCCACGGGCGGGTGGATGCTGGAGAACACCCGGCTCTGGTAGGGGGGGAAGTGGGGGGCATTTCTCCCCTCCCACCTCCCTTTCGGACTCGTACAGGACCCTGGGGCTGTTTTGGCCGTCGTTACCTGTTAGCTGCCAGCCGGGACGAGATATACCCGCCGGGGATTTGGGTGATTATGTACCCCCAGAAAAAAGAGCCGTGGATCATGCCAACTGTCTCAGGATCCCAATTAAACTTCGCTTTCTTCCCATGCAAGGAACCGGGAAAGAAGGAGAGAAAGAGAAGAGGAAGGTTGTAATAGTGCCAGATTAAAGCATTCTCCTGCCGTAACGTCACCCCGGGCAGTCGAGGCGGGGTTCTAGCGCCGGCGGTGGCACTCAGTGGCCGGGACAGAGGGACAAGGACGCGGGGTGCCGGGCGCCCAGAGCCCCTCCCTTTGCCTTAGCCCACCCCGTTAAATACCCCGGCTGCCCGCCAGATCAATAAGCAGCAAAACAAAATCGATAATAGCAATAAAAATAGCATCGTCTGTGCCTCTGTGGGACACGAGAGAGGCAGGGTCGCTCACGAGGGACCGGAGCCGCTCGGCCGGGGCAAGCTTTGCAGCCCCGATTGCTGCTGCCGGCTGCTCTCCCGGACTTACAAACACGTCTCTTGGGCTTGCAAGTACACCCCTGCGGGGTGAGGGAGACGGAGGAGTTGCCTACCCTCCCTTCCCATACGGCCGCAGCTGTAAGCATCTACCTCTTGCCTAGTGCAAGGAATAAGACGTCGAGATTTGGCTCCAGACTTGTCTGTACATCTGTATTTAGCATTCACCTTTTCTTTTTTTTTTCCCACTAAGCTCTAACCCGCTTTAAAACGTGTCTTATTATTTAAAGCCTTTTGTCAGCGCATATTCTTTCACCCAGATGTTTTCAAACATTCCTGCATAGCCTCTCCGCCTCCGTTACAGCGCGGCGCATCCTCTGGCAGCTGCTTCTTCAGCGCCCTTCTTCCCCCACCCCCTTAATTTATTTTGTGAGATATCTACGTTTGTTAAAACTGTTTGCAAACGGGGAGATTGGGGAGGGGGGAACTACCTTCAATTTGAGGACAGTTGAACTGCCCTCAAGCCATAAGAAGGCTTTGGGCTTGAAACCTGAAAAACAGGGAAGACTCGATAGAAATTGTTTCTCCTTCAGCAACGGGGTTTCTCTCCTACCAAGGGGGACGACAGGGCCAGGAGCATCGCGGGCTGAAGTGGAGGGAAACGCTGTGAAGCCGCCAGAGCCTACCTCGCCTACACTAAAGTGCTTGACCTGAGAGGTGTACTGGGAGAAGATGGGATTTACGAGGGAAAGGCTCCCACCTCTTTAATAATTTTTCCTCCTCGGTGAATGGTGCTGTTATTGACCATATCCACGATGGCCACTCCCAAGTTACATCGGATCCCGAAGGAAATGCAGAATCCCAGTCCACTCATGATAGCAATGATGTACCTCCGGGGCAGCCCGAAGCAGGTACAGTCGCACAACGGGGCTTTCTTCTCGGGCATTTCCACGGGCTTTCCATCTTCCGTCAGCTCGATGGTGTCCCCGGGCTTCTGCCTCTTCTCTAGGACTCTGCTCGACACAAGGAGGAAAAGTCAAGCCCTGGCCGCCTCAACGCACAGCCACTTCAGGTAGCTGAAGGCTTAAGTTCACCACGCCCCCAGCCCCTTTGGTTTGGTTTGGATTGATCTGAGGATTTTTTCCTTGTTTTCCTTTCACCTTCAACTGTTCTTTGGCAATGACCTGTGGGAGTCACGATTAGTCATCCCCAGCTCCCCCCCCCGCCACCCCGCCGCAGAAACCCAGGGAGGAGCTCTAGCTGAGAATTGCTCATCTATCATTAAAGACTTCTGCTTAAATATGTAGGACGCATTAAGAAGACATCATCTGTAACCACTGCAGAGGCGCCATGTTGGGTAGACCAAAAGACACAGGATGGAAACAGAAACGGTCCTTTGGGCAAGGTTTTATTCCCCCCTTGCTGTGTTAGAAACACCAAGGAGGAGGATCTTGGTGTGCATCTCGCTTCTGGTGTGGGAACAAAAGAAATGTGAACAGAAAGGGGTGGTGATGGTGATGATACTGATACTTATTTTAGATTTGCAAAATGGCTGTCACATGCAGTGGAAGAAAATCTGGCCGTCTTTAGAGAACTGGCATCTCCGGAGAAGTCTTTTCAAAAGATCACATTGCTCAGCTACATGGGGTGAACGTGTGATCTCTTAGCGGTTTTAACCTTTAAGCTCCATCTCACTGCTCCTGCTCCCTTGTTTTTACTTCAGAATCCTATCTCCCCTAAAACGATGTGCAGGAATCTGAATGGGAATGGTTATTTGCACCTATCAACGGAGAAATACCGAAAAAAATAAATCTGCTAAAGTGCCTCATTTCGGTTTATTTCTTCTTTACTGGACAGGCTTTAAAAATGCCGTGTGAGCAGTAAGAAAGATCGGGTTTATCGAAAAAATGTCCCATGCTGTATCTGTTCATCATTTTTTTCAGTCACTGAGTTATTAAAAGACAGAAAAACTAACTACTTCCATCCTAGCTCCTTCATCTTGACGAGCGAGTATGTGACCACTTCCCAACACTCCGAACTCTCCTACCGCCGCCCTCACCACGGCTCTAAGAGTGTTTTCTCACTTCAGATATTCTCCTCAGAGGAGCATCCCTTTGAGGTTAACTCATCCGGCTAATGGGGCAGAAACAATTGGCAGAATAAGGCTTTAAAGGTTCTCCGTGTTTTGGAGAAAATACAGTGATTTTCTCTAATAATTACTGAGTTGAAATCCTCCCAATTTTTCGTTGCTGGAAGAATTATTTCCAAGCTTAAAGAGCACAGCCTTAAGAAATGTCTTAAAGTTGTGAATGAAATAAAATAGTGTGATATTATGTTCACAATTCGTTCGTGCGAATAAAGGATGAAGTAGAAGTCTTTTCTCCCCAGATGGAATTCTTGTCTTCAGGAAAGACACTAAGGTATGCAGAACAGGAAAACTATTTAAATTCTTAGAATCGAAAGCAAAATAGTTCAGTCCCGTACATTGCAGGTTAGTAAATCGCTCATTTGCTAATCAAGCGGGGAATCCGAACGGAGTTTTGCTTGAAAATACAAACACCGTTTCTCCTTTATTCACTGTGTGGTTATATAAAATTAGTAGACACAATCGTTTTATTTATATGGTGTGGAGTTTTTCAGAGCGAAAAAAAGAATTATTGCCTTAATAATATTTTAAGCAATTACTCTGGATTATCAGCTATACCTTCTTCTCTTTTTGACCATTGAAAATTAAATATAAAAAGATAAACAAAAAACCCCCACCCTATTCACTGCGTAGTTGATGGCTTTAGTTTTACTTCTGTCTTTTCGAAACCACACCTTTCAAACTGAAATGGAGATCTTAATTTTGTCTTTATCACTTCACGGATATGTCCCCTTCCCTGAAAATGACAGAAGAAGTTGTGACTCATGCTGTGGAACGAGCCTTGTGTCTGTGTCCAACACTGCCGCATAGGTATGGAACAAAAGACTTTTACGTGACCTGCCCTAGGCAGATAAATCCGCAGTTACCTTTAAAGTGTAATTCAGGAAAAAAAACCAAACCACCTTAAGTGTAATTTCTAGTAGAAGGGACAATGGAAAATACATTGGAATTTCACAGACTATTCGCAAATGTCCTGGAGGTCACTAAAGTCGCCAGATTGGATGGAGCACCATGTGTCAACTTTAGTGCGTACACTTTTTAAGTAAGAGAGAATCTGGGCTTATTGTATCTATGTGTACAGGGCTCAGAGACGATAGAAATGTTCTGTGTGCACAGAAACATATGTTGAGTGTTGGTTTGAGTTTAGCAATTGCAGATGTGTATTACTTATAAGACAAGTGAATGCTTCTCAGTGCAGACGAATAAATAATTAAACACATCTCTCTATATGTTTCAGCTGCAGGAGAAAAAAAATCGTTCGGATATCAATTATTTATACATCTCCATGTTTATCTTCCTCTAACGATGAATTACACAGGGGACAAGACTAATAGAAACCAGGAAAGATTATTATTACTATTTTTTTAATGATTGGCAAGGGCAGGAGGAAAGATCTTGTGACTGAATTGCAAAACTAATACAAAACAAAAATACGGGGAGGTGCTGTCTCGTGATTATGATTTCAAAATGGGATCCTGGTTTTCGAGGAGAAAGATGGAGTAATTTTTAGCGATATATTGACTAACAGCATCTACGAATCAGATAGGGAAGTTGCAAGGGTGCCATGTTGAGAGGCTTCAGCACTAGTTTCCAGGATTCAGATTATATCAGCAGTATCTCAACAGCTCCCAGCACCTCCACCATCAGCCTCCCCAAAGCACTCGACCTCCTTCAGCAGCTGATGGCTAAGGAAATGTTCCAATTATTTCTAGGAAGCAGAGTCCTATAAGAGATCTCAATCTTACCTGTAGAGTTGACCAAGAGATTTTCCAGCAAAATTCTTCAGTCCCTCCTTACCAGGGGTCAAAATCCTTTGTTTTACCGACTCCATTCCTGCAGGGTTGCTCGCTGGATTCTGCTCTGCTCTGGATAGTGCACTGCTACGGGCAACGATGGTTCATATTGGTTTAATTTCTTAACTTTTCCCCCTCATTAAATGGATGGCAGTGAACCTCCGGGTAAAGGGAGAGCGAGAGAAAGCGTGCGCGCGTGTGTGTGTGAGAGAGAGGGAGAGACGGCGTGCGGAGCCGGGGCGGGCGACGGGGGGGGGTGTAGGGGGGGAGAGGGCGAGGGAGCGCGCCTGTGTGCGGCAGCGAGCGGGGAATCTGAGAGCGCTGCAGGCACCCCCCGGATTTCCCGGCAGCGCGGAGTTGCCAGGCACGGTCAGAAAGTCTTCTCGGCCTTGCAAGGTTCAGTGGTGGCGGATGGAGGCAGTGCCATGCCCGGCTGGGAGAGGACGGAGATCCCTTTGCGTTTCAAAGCAATCTAGGTTTGTCGCTGGCCGTGTCCCCAGCTGTAGAGCTGGAGGAGGAGGGGTGCGATTCGTCGCCGTAGGCAGACAGCTGCGAAGTACCCCGTGCCTCGGCGCCGCTGGGTAAATCCCTCGGACAGCCGGGAGCTCTACCGTGTCCGCGCTGCCCCCGCCCGCCCACCCGCGCAGCGCTGCGCCCAGTGCGGTCGCGCAGGTCGCGCCCCGAGGCGGCGGCGGAGGCGAGCGGCACCCTCCGGGCTCCTGTCCCCCCTTCAGCACCGCGGACAGAGCCGCGCCCCTTCAGCACCGCGGACAGCGCCGTGGCCACGCCACGGCGCGGGGGCGGACCGCGTTCCGCAGCCCACGGGTAGACGCGCCCTCGCCTCCCACCCGCGTCCCTGGGGTCTCGTGTGTGTGTGTGTGTCTACCGTGGCCCCCTCTTCAGGGGGCAGTGCCATGCCCCGGGGTTTACCGCACTTTGGGGAAAGTGTCGCTGGTCCATTTGTACTGTTGGTGTGGAGCAAAGACACGGCCTTCGTGCAGCCAGTGTCACTTCTGGGGAAACAGGGCATTAACTGCAAATAATACTGCTCTTGCTATAAATAGAAAACATCTATTCCAAAGGTATATTTATCTCTATATCCATAGTGCTTGAACAGCTTATTTTATATCATATTAGGCATCCATTAGTGATGCTTTTTCTTAAGCATTTAATATTTTTCATCTCTTTTGTGTTCTCTGCTTTCATGCCTCTGAGTAGGCCAGTGTAATATTTAGACTTGTTGTATTTACATTACTGGAATGAGCTTGGTACATTCTGGACAGAATTATTTTTCTTTCCAGAATTATTTTTCTTCCCAGCATCTCATAGTGATTTTCTGACTTTAGCCATTTTGAAGTAGATTGAAGACGCAAGCCATAGCATTCCTTTCTAAGTCATAACTATTACATTTCTCTCAAGTTTCATATTAATCTTAACGTTTCTGTGGATTTCTCAATTTTAAAATAAATAAAATGTATAACTTGCTCTCTAAACAAATCCTTTTAAAAATTATCAAGATCTTCTGTTTGCCTTGTTGTTGACAAAATGTAAACAGCATATTTTGAAAGTGAGATTCCCTGATGAAAACATGTGTTGTAGTTGCAATATTCAATATCCTAAAAACAACTGCACTTTGGATTTATATAAATATTTTTCTCTAATGTTGCCCTCTGCTGGAGGGTTAATGAAGTTTTACAGCAGCAAAACACGTTTATACAAGACCAATTATTTTAATATTCAAATTCCCATAATCATTAATCAGTGTATAAATTCAATATTTCCATTCAAAGCTGTACAATAACTATAAAGTACTAGAGCAGAAAATAAATTAAAAATATATGTAATTAAAAGGTTGCTAATTAGCATCATAAGACAGACGTGATTCCTAAATCATGGTACATCCTGAATGTGGATGTCAGTATGGGATTCAGTACAGCATCTTTACTACTGTTATGCTGCTGAAAGCATTTTTCTCAGTACATGCAAAGCTGCACAGTTATATAAGCAAGTCTTCCCAGTGTTTCATGGCTCCAGTGTGCCATTGCAGATGCTCGAAGGAAATCCATAGGAATAGATTTTTTTTTGAGGGGTTACAGGAACAGGAAATAGTTTAGCAGGAATGAAATGGGGTGGGATTCCATAATGCAAGCCTTTCAGAATAGTACTGGCTACTTTTCCGAGCTGGAATTTGAGACTGTAAATTCTGCCAGGCAAGGGTGTTTTGTTTATTTCCATGCTAAGTACAAAGAGCTCTGGCCCTTTTTTTAGAAAGCTCAGCGCTGTCATGATTTTGATGCTATAGCTACTAATAGCAGCAATAATTATTAGTAAAATAGTAGCATGTAATAAGTAAATGATGACTGATTTGGGAAAGATAATTTACTGTATCTCACAAAAAGGAATTTAAAGGCCAGATGAGACATTCTTGGGTGTAGGCTCTCACTAGAGGAGAATCAGTTAGTCCTTAATTGGATAAAATACACAAAATAGCAAACAATTCCAGTATAGTAGAAGTCTATAGTGACTGGGCTGCTCCTGCAGCCATCTAAAGTAGAAATTTTATGTCTATCATGTATATTGAGATACTACTGAGTCACATTCTGGTAGCGCGTAGCTGTTTTGGTTTCACACGAGGTACTAATAAGAGCAATAGAAAACTAATATCGTTAGTGTTATAAAATATACACAAAATTGTCAGGTTTTTGGGCACCATTTATTAGTTATTTAACCTTGGTAGAATAAGCCATTTCTTGGAGAAAGAGCTCATAGGATTAATGTTATCACAATTGTTATCAATAATTATTTCTGTAAGGTATACCTGTCACAGACAGGCTTCTCTCACAGAAGGACTAATTCATACTTCACTGATATCACTTTGAGTTCTTTCCACTGGGGTCAACGGCAGGTGAAATAGGATGTTATGTAGAAAATTCTAGCCCAGAGATTGAGTCAGAAGTCATCCAGTAAAAACTGCAGCTCTGAAAAAGCACTAAGAATATCTGTGGGAAGGTGTAGTATGATGCAGGATGCTGCAGATGCCTGCAGTTTTTCACATGGAGCAGAAAGCTTATTATTTATTGCTGAAGTCGTGTAATTAAATACAACTACCTTTGCCTGGTAAAATTTTCTTTCCATTTGCTTGTGTGATGGCTAAAGGATTGAGTCCTAACTTGCCCTTTTGTTTCTATAAATAGTTCCTTTGCACAAGTTTCTGAATGAGTTATTTCAACAAGTTAATTGAAAGAGATGAAGAATTACAGATGTGGTTCTTAGCTCAGATTTACCTATTGCTATAGAGATAATCTCAAAATTTTCCACAATAACCATCAGAATAGTGTCTAAATATAGTAAAATCCTTTTAGAGGACTACAAGGTCAACACAGCAATATACATTTCTTTAAGTTTTAGTTTTGCTGAAACAAACAACTTCCTAAGCTCAAATTTTTGTCAGTGATAAATACCAGTGATTTAAAAACAAAAATTAATTGAATTCTATTTATTACCTTATCTTTGCTACTGATACACTGCACTGGATTTGGTCTTTTCCAAGTGTCATGCATGAAGAGTTTATAAATTAATAGATATTTTATGATCTATTATGAAAGATAAACATATAGGTGTTGATTTAGATTCATATGAACATATAGATAAAATCTAAGATTTTGTTTTCCCTGTTTACTCAATGGTGACAAAATACTGCTCGTAATGATACAGTATCATCTTCAGAAATAAATTTTGTGCAGTTATGCTATTAAATGCATGTCTGTGAAACAGTCATTTGGGACTGAAGACAGCACAAACATGCCTCGAAATATGAACTTATTTTTACTCCTATTTGTGGTAGCTGTCCATTGAATCCAATAGAATCTGATGTCATCTTAGGAACAAAGCTAATTTTTTTACCTTCTTTGGAACTACAGAACTGCAAAATTCCAAAGCAATCCCAAAATAATGATCTTTCTTTTCAGACCACCAGGAAGAAATCTGTCTGGAAGAAGAAACAACTTTGTAAACTATTTTTCAGTAAAATATTTTTTTGAAAATAAAAATATTCAGTATTGAAAAAAAATATTGAAAGAAAATCATGGGGTAAGCCCTTACATGATGAGACAGAAAAAGTGGACAAAGATTTTTTTTCTAAAACCAGGATCTTCCTCATTCTCCCTAAGAGTTTGTCAGGCTGGTCATTCCCTAGAACAACTTAAGTGGGTTTTTGTTTTATCCTCTAGTGTGATGATGATTCACAGCAACAATTGGATAAGTCTCTTGAAAAATCACACAATCAAGTACTTCAAGGATTTAGATGTAGTGTCCATGTGTTGTCACATTAAAGAAATGTCCATGTGGAATCCCGCACTCCAAACTGTAAAGATTCCCGAATTCCAAATTTAACTACATGAAGTTGGATTGACAATACTTTCTAGACAATTTTGTCTTTTAGAGATATATCCAGTAGTGGCAAAACATGTATTTTATGGAACAGTCTTGTTCTTTCTTGTGCATGTAACTTCAGATCTAGGTTGTGTGCACAACATGGTTATTATGTCTCGTTGAGATGTGCATTACACAACTGTGTTGAATGGAGTAGCTGTAATGTGCCATAACACTAGAAGTTCTTTCCAGGTCCACCTGACCTATATTGCTTACATCTTGAATAACATTTTAATTTCCTGAACTGTGTGCTGGATTGGTAATTTCTACTCAATAAAATGAATGTGGCAGAATTGAATTGTTTGCTCATATCTCTGCTCTGCATCTCTGTAACAGCACAAAGACTGTTTATCTTTCTCATTTTGTGTCCCAAAGAGCTGAAACATGCTAAAGAATGCATGGATCTGGACTGAACATATAGATTCACTTGGAAGGTTCCTCTCAACCAGCTTGTGCTTCTTGGAAATAGAAATCTGGACCAAGATCATCAGAGTATATAGGGAAATATAGCAGGAAGCTTGTTGCAGATGAAAATGAAGTATGGCTTCAAATTTTGTAAGGCAAACTTGTATGGGTCTCTCACTATTTCATCTAAGAGTTATGTATCACAGCTTAGAGCTTGTCAATCGGGCTACTCTCCTTCAGATGTTCCCATTCCGTTGCTAGAAGCGTTATTACATTGTTTCACCGCTAGTCTAGTAAGCACAAGAAATTACATGTAGTAGAGGACAGAAGTCGCAACTAATTTTCCAGGGTGATTTTTAATTTTAAGCCAATGTGGAGGTACTTTGCCCAGAAATCTCTGCACTACCATAGATGATGAAATGCTCTAGTGACTTACTATAAAACTCAGTATTTGGAAAGTTGTTACTGCTTTCTGAGAAGGTAAGAGAGATAATTTTTTAAAAAGGCATAAAAGTATCTGAAAAGTGCATTTTTTTGAATTAAGAAATATCTTAGTTTTAAGTACATAAATTCACAGTGCTAAGTCTAATAGCAATGCCTAATTTTCGCAAAAACCAAGATGTGTTTGGCTCATGTAGTAGGGTAAGCTCATTATTGCGCTCAAACTGTTCCTCAGCCCTCTAGTGGTAAAAGCCATTAAGGCACTTTAAGTGCAGTCAATTTTTATGTTCTGGTATAGTGAATTTTACTGGGGGAAAAAAACCCCAAACCAACCATTAGATGATTTGCAGTTACCATATATAATTACTCTATGGACTGAAATTTTCCCATTACATAATGATTTATTTATTTATTTCCCCCATCCTCCTTTTCCTATCTAAAATATAGTTTCTTTTTAATGTTAGATATTATATTTTTTAAAAATCTAATAAAAATCCACTGAATGGCAAATGCCTTTTAAACCGTGAAAGCAATCATATCCATGTTAAAATCTTTATTTTTTTACTGTATCTGTGGAGGAATTTGACAGTATCAAATGTATTTATCTTAAAAGTAAATGGGGCTGCTTACCTTCTTCACAGATATTAAAGGAACATCTGCTCCTTTGAATTCCTGAGCTGCTCCACGAGTTAAATGCAAAGGATCCTGAAGGGCTTCAGGCCATCTGTCATGTTACATAGGTAGAGATGCACCTGCCTCTGGGGGTGAGGCACAGTAACAATTCTCACAGTACACGAGAAAGCTGTGCAGTACATGGTGAGTGGGATGCAATTACCCGCAATGAAATTTAGCCAAGGATTGCAGCATATTATCCTATCTTTTATTAATACAATGGTTAATGATCTTTTACACCATCAATCTATCGTTTTATCATTCCATGACATCCATTATTGGACTGTTTATCAGCTTAGGCAAGGCTTTTACGCAAGGGTCAGTTTGGTCTTAGTGATAGTCAGGTTTCTTTTCACTGCATGAAAAACCCTGAGGGACCTGTACAAGTATCATTGTGACTTTTATCAGAACCAGATTTTCTAAGGGCTGCAGAAGTCCTTTTCTGTTGACTCTTCCCCTAACATTATTTTAAAATGTGTTAAGAGAAGTTTGGGGAGGAATTTCTGTTGATTCAGATCACAAGTCTCACTGACTCAAACAGGGCTTAAATCTGTTATAAACATACATTTGCTAGGAGGACTGATAAAGAGATACCAAAAGAGATTTCCTGGTGGGGAAAACCAACCCAGAAGAAGTCAGCTATTTGGAAAATAGTTGTGCTTAGTACAACAGGGATCTGATATCTGAGTTTGCAGGCAGATTCTTTGATTACACTGTTGGGTCTGGGACTGATATTGCAACTTGAATTTGTCAGTCATATTTTCCATGCCTCATTTTTTAGGGGTGTGAAAGGACAAATATTGATTTATCAATAGATTAAATTAGACCCAAGTACATAAAATGCTGTGCAAGAAGAATATATGGAGATTCTATTACATGAAAAGTGGTTTCTCTCAGGGGAAACACATACATATACTTGTAATTAGTAAATTATATCAAAAAAGCATAATCTATGAGTGATATAGACAGCCAACATATCTCACCTTTGCTGCTAGATTCTACCAGAACCTGCTCCAGTCATATAAGGACACTTGTTTATTTTCAATTGCTTTATCATCTCTTTTATATGTAGAAGGATACTGAGACAGCACGTACAACCAAAGCAAAAAATAAATAAGGAGGGAGTATGTGTCTTTAGTTGATATTTGGGGTTAGTGGTGTCTATGGAAGGCATCGGTGATTCTCATGCCTTCCCAAGAAAGAACCATGTTTTTCACCAAGGGAGCCTTCAATTTATCCCATATTTCCTTTAGTTTTATTTCTTGACAACCATCACATGAACTCAAGGCTGAATGTGATCAGATCTCATCTTTTAAATTTTCTTGGAATCAGCCTAATAGAATTGTCTCCAATCCGGATCCACAACAGGAAAATCAGGAATCTGGAGGGGTGGTTCTTATGGCCTATGTTTGCATCCGCATCAGATAACATTAATCCAAGCTAGCAATGCAAGCATATCTTCAAATGACTAGTATTTTAATCAAAACTAGTATTTTAATCAAAACATCAAATCAAATATTGCTTGTCCCCTGAGCATCAGAATGAATGTATTTGGCTTCCTGAGGCTTCTTGTCTTCAGTAACCCTAGCTTTCTACTACCCCCTTCTCACACCAGGCCCTGTTCAGATCTAAGAGAACACCAGTCCTTCCCTGCATGATCCCTAATGCTTTCCTGTTAGCATCTTTAGTTCCTGTAACCTCATCACCATGCCTTTTCCCTTTCCTTAATTACGTGTCTTTTATTTTTCTTTATAAAACTGCTTTTGATAAACAATTTTTTTGAAAATTGCAGGGAACTTTCAACTCTAGAACTTCTATATTTCTGGCAAATTTGACTGAAATAGCTTTAAAAGCGATTATGAAGGGGAATGGACACAAATGTGTCTCATTTAAAAAGAAAACTAGGCTGAAACAATCAGCTTTAGATATAGTTTTTGTTGACATCATGTTTTATTAATAGCAGAACTTATGTTTGATATTACTTGATCTTCTGCAAAACAATTCCTCTGCTTTCCATAAACCACAAAGGTCTCACCTCTTTTATACAATGAATACTTAAGAAGTGCTAGATACCTTTTTTGGAGAACACATCCATGGATTTGAAAGCAGAAAAGTCCAAATGTTCTTTTTGTTACCACAAGATACAAAGGAAAACCAAAGACTGTAAAAGGTTTTGTGGGAACGTGAGCACAGCATCACTATTCCTGTTGTTTTATTGACAACATACTATGTTCCTTCTCCCCCGGAAACATTAGAGAAGCATGTAATTCGAGATGACAGGAAAATTTCAGATTTATTTTAGGACCCTGCTAATGAACTCAATGGTGATTACTTTGTGTTCCATGGGGTAGGGGAATGATTGGGATATCACATAGCTAGCTTTAAATCAAAACACTCTACTCATCCATTTCAAAATATCTGTGATCTCTAAATGTAATTAAAAATATCAAACACTCAGTCCAGATCCCTTTTCTAAGTTTCACAGTAAACACCTTTAGGTCTAGGCTTGATTTATATTTCATTTTATAATCTGGTGTTTAAGTACAAATATTTTTTAAATTTTTTTTTAAATAAATAAATCATCACAGATCTGGTGGATTAACTACTTGATTCCATTAGAGGAAACTGTGGCTGCAAATGTGTTGTGTAGTGCCATGGGGCGATATTAGCTTTGACAGCTACACTATAATGGCACAGTTCTGGCATGATTAGGCTCTATGGGCACAAACTGAAATGAGTGGAGTGTTTCTGGATCCTTATTTAGTACCTTGAATTTGTGTATAAATAGATCAGGTTAAGGACAGGCATATCGACGTGTTTAAGAGCATGGTCCTGATTCACTTCCAAGTCTGTTCTTCCCCTTCCTTCTCAGGTTCCTCTGGATATAGTTAGACAGAAACTCAGATGTTTCAAGGAATGCCTCAATTCAACTCCATCTGAGTGACACTGAGCCCATCAATTCTCGTGTGACTCAGTCTCTGTGAGAATAATTTTGATGTCTTTATCTATTCCAGGGCTTCTCCTGCAGGGGGGTGAATTTTAATTATGTATTTAGTGATTTGCTACAAGACTTGGAAGTTCAAACCGCTCAAAAGACTTACGCTCAGCCCTTACTAGGCTTGGAGTTTGCTTGGCTGTCTCTTAAGTTGGCATTTTCATTGTGAAAGCCAAGCTTTTCCATCTTTTGGTTCTCAGCCCTACAGCCCTCAGCTTAACAGATGACATTGACTGTATTTACACTATGGACTTTTTACTAAGTTACATTTGATTATTACAACTCATTCTGCAGCTGAGGAATTTTCTGGCTCTGTTGTGGCAAAGATTTTCTGGTTGCTTCCATTTTCTACTCAAAGGGCACTGCTTTATGGGCAGTTCTTGACTGCTTTTTTTTTCTCACAGCTGGGGAAGTGATTGGTATTAGTTTTAGTGCTATCTCTGTATGCTGTGGTGTATGATCTATGAATCCCACTCTGTTTGCCAAAGCCAAATACTGAAGTATAGATAGAAAGCTCTTATAAGGCAATACTACTTGTTCCCTGTTTTAGTGCTACAGAAACTTCTCAATCCATCAGAAAATAATAATTTAAAAGTGGAAAAAGACAAATACCAAGGTCTCTGTTTGGGCTGTATCCCTACCTAACTCAGCAGGAGGCATGTCCCTGCAGAATATCAAGAAAGGAATTTGGAATTTGGCCTTCTGTATGAAAATAACTTTAACGCACACATTACATTTTACCAGTGGTCTATCTTTAGCCAACAACCCTTCACATCCTCTATGGTCTCCTTTCAGAAGTGATGCCAGTTCCTCAAAAATTGTCTTACCATTTGGTTGTTCTGAAGTCCTGCTAAGAAACAGGTATTTTTTAGATATTACGCCTGTTTTATGCATGAAAAATATGCACTATGCTACCAGCAAGAAAATATCAAGACTGAGTTGTGTATAAATATTCAAGAAAAGGCAGGCTACAAGCACAGTTCTATTACTGTTTGCCAGATGTCCTGAGATCACACCCTGGGGGCTGCAGCTAGGTAATTAATTTCTGCAACACGTAACTTGTTAAATTTAGCTGTTTGTTTTCTTGTTCTCTCTCACTTAATATTTTCCTACAGTTCCAAACTGCAGGTCTTACTTTGTATATAACTCCAGTAAAATCACTGGGACTATTTCCAGAACAAAGGATGTAAATTTTCTTACAGTGATCTGAATCATGCCATATGTTTCTTGTGCAGATCACTTTTTCCCCCCATACCATGATAGACTGACTTTTAACTCAATAGGGAAGATACTTGTACCAATTTTGTGCTTTGTTTTGTTTTGTTTTGGAGTGATGCATGTGTCCAGTAATCGGTCTGAGACTGCCAATTCATTCACACCTAACATCTTGTTATATATTCCTTTTTTTCTGGATGTCTTCTTTTCTTCCAAATGTTCCTTTACTACAAGGTCCCTATGGCTTATGGAAACTCCTTTCCTGGGAGGTAGCTTATCTTTAATAATTTCCACTGAATCCATGAGTTCTATCAGTCTCATATTACTGAGTCACCCTTGGTGAATTGAGTTGGTCTTCTGCTCTCACAGACAAATTTCCTTGGCAGGTTGCCAATTTCTTTCCATTTATGACAAGAATATTAATCACTCTCTGAATGGTGTGTGCTCCATCATCAGTGCACACCATAAATCATTGAGAGGTACTTTCGCATCTGGTTAACATTACACCTAAGGGCTTTGTGCAGCGCACACTTTCCTGGTCTACATGGGCATCTTTCCTTTGCTCATGTCTTGTATCTTGACTAGTGTTATGCAAAAGGCTGCATAAATTGATTGCTTGTCTTTCAAAAGCTGCCCTGTACTATCCAGCACTTCTAATGGACTTCAAAGTTATCCTTGTTAATCATTCTTCACTAAAAGCATGGGTGACCAATCACACAGCCTGAAGGAGAAGGGAAAATATGACCAATGAGGGAAAAAGAGAGCAGGATTCTCTCTTAGGTCCACGTGGGGCACAGAGGAGGTCAGATAGTGTGAAAAAAACCACCCCAAGTTTCTGTGCTTGAACTCAATCTCAAGGAATACAGCCTTAAATATAACAAGACTTTCTTATGAGTGCTAGCATTTTTTTACAGGAAATCTCACTATAATTCATGTTCTGGAATTGCTTTCCCATACCACAAGCAGGTTATCAGCCTGAAAGCAGACCGTAAATGGGCCTTTGGTGGGAGGCGGGTTTCTGTTTCACTCATTCCTTTTTTCCAAGATGCTGTATGCCTCACTATTCCATGCCTCATCTACCCCATTTCTCTGTTGTAGGGTAACAAGCAGCTTGCAGATCTAGTGGTTCCTGGTGTTTAGATGAAGATCTCTTGATCAGCAGAAATGGGACAGGAAATGTGCAGGACAGCTGAATCACCGTCTCCAAGTTTTTTCTTAATTTAATCCTTACTATTTTGAAAAGGTTAGAGGAATGTAAATAGGAAAAGATTCCCTGCAGAAATGTTTTTGCCTGTTCAGCTAATATCATAGAATGGTTTGGGTTGGAAGAGACCTCAAAGATGACCTAGTTCCAGTCCCTCCTGTCATAGGCAGGGACACCTTCCTCTGGATAAGATTGCTCAAAACTTCTTACAGCCTGGTCTTGAACACCTTCAGGGTTGGGGTATCTACGACTTCTCTAGATGACCTATTGCAGTGCCTCACCACCCTTACAGCAAAAGACTTCTTCCTGATATGTAGTCTAAATCTACCCTCTTTCATCTTACAATCACTAACCCTCGTTCTACCACTACACTCCTTGATATATATATAGCAAGAGGATGGAGTTATACCGCATGGATTTAGGAGGGGCAGGTCCTGCCTGACCAACCTGATCTTCTTTTACGACCGTGTGACTCGCCTGGTGGATGAGAGGAAGGCTGTGGATGTGGTGTACCTGGACTTCAGCAAGGCTTTTGACACTGTCTCCCACAGCAGACTCATGGAGAAACTACCAGCCCGTGGCTTGGACAGGAACGCTCTGCGCTGGATTAGGAATTGGTTGGATGGCTGAGCACAGAGAGTGATAGTGAATGATGTCACATCCAGTTGGCTGCCGGTCACTACTGGTGTTCCCCAGGGATCGGTGTTGGGCCGGGTCCTGTCTAAAATCTTTATTGATGATCTGGATGAGGGGATTGAGTCCATCATTAGCAAGTTCACAGGTGATACCAAGCTGGGAAGAAGTGTCGATGTGCTGGAGGGTCGGAGGGCCCCACAGAGGGACCTTGACAGACTGGAGAGATGGGCTGATTCCAATAGCATGAGGTTTAACAAGTCCAAGTGCCAGGTTCTACACTTTGGACAGAACAACCCCACACAGAGATCTAGGCTGGGGACAGAGTGGCTGGAGAGCAGTCAGGTGGAAAGGGACTTGGGAGTCCTGGTAGACAGGAAACTCAACATGAGCCAGCAGTGTGCCCAAGTGGTAAAGAAGGCCAATGGTATCCTGGCCTGCATTAGGAATAGTGTGGCCAGCAGGACTAGGGAGGTCATCATTCCCTTATGCTCGGCACTGGTCAGGCTGTGCCTTGAATACCGTGTCCAGTTCTGGGCCCCTCAGTTTAAGAAAGGTGTTGAGATGCTGGAGTGTGTCCAGAGGAGAGCGATGAGGATGGTGAAGGGGCTGGAGCACAAGCCCTATGAGGAGGGAGTGAGGGAGTTGGGATTGTTTAGCCTGGAGAAGAGGAGGCTCAGGGGAGACCTTATTGCTCTCTACAACTACCTAAAAGGAGGTTGTGGTCAGGCAGGGGTTGGTCTCTTCTCTCAGGCGACCAGTGACAGAACAAGAGGACACGGTCTCAGGCTTCGTCAGGGGAAGTTTAGGCTTGATATTAGGAAAAAATTCTTCACTGAAAGGGTGATTGGTCATTGGAATGCGCTGCCCAGGGAGGTGGTGGAGTCACCATCCGTAGAGGTGTTTAAAGGGAGACTGAATGAGGCACTTAGTGCCATGGTTTAGATGTGGAGTAGGTGTTGGTGTTGGGTCATAGGATGGACTTGATGATCTCAAAGGTCTTTTCCAGCCTTGTGATCCTGTGATACTGTGGTTATACAGATGTCCTCTCCTGTTGACTTTTCTGAATTGTGTTGTTACAAAAAGAGGAGGTCACTGTGACACCATCCCATTCTCAAAATTCCCCACATGCTAAGAAGCAGAAGAAAGGATTGATGCAAATATTTAGGCTGCATTCTACCATCTTCAGAAAGTATCCACCCACTCAATGGGTTTCCTGGCAGTGGGCCACCATGCGCTTGAAAATAGGCAAGTTTTTCTTCAGAAGTGTTAAGGACACAAAGGAAGGCAAAAATGATCAGGATGAAATACCTAAGTTTGATGAGTTTATTCTTGTTAGAAAAAAAATGGAGGGCTCTATTTCTCAGCATCATGATGCTGCTGCAGTTAACAGCAAATATCAATCAAGGGCAGTAAGCAATCAGAAACTCCACAGCTCAAGGAAAGGAAAATAATTGAAGAGGTAAAGCTGAAACTACATAGAGTCCAGCACTTCCACTGGAAGATGAAAATCCAAATAACAGAGATGTTCAGTCAGCCCCACAGACAGAATCAAGAAAAAGTGCCTGGAAGGAAACTCCTGTGAACAGTGTCCAGGGTGGTATCTGCATTTCCACACAAATCTGTCTGTGTTTTCTGTTGAAATGCAGAGACATAAAGCATGATGTTTTCACTTTACATGACAGACGTCTCCTCCCTGAGTTACAGTTAACATGAACACATTGTGATTGCCTGTACCATTATTGCCAGTTCTGAGAAGAGATTTATGGTGGGACTGCCTTCATTTTTTTAAGTGTTTGACATTTTACTGACAAATCACTATGGTCTGATCAAAGGCATTAAAATCAACAGAAAAATTCCTACCTACTGCTTTGGGTTGCCCTGATCAGGATGCCATCATCATGTTTTTAAAAGTGACAAAGAACAAGTTCTTCAAAGACAATGATCCCATATCATAGAATGGTTTGGGTTGGAAGGGACCTCAAAGATTACTCGGTTCCAATCACACCTGGCGTGGGCAGGGACAGCTTCCTCTAGACCATATTGCTCAAAGCCCCATCAAATCTGACCTTGAATACTTCCAGGGATGGGGCTTCCATGACTTCTCTGGGCAATCTGTTCCAGTGCTTCACCACCCTCCCCAAAAATTTCTTTCCAATATCTAACCTAAATCTCCCCTCTTTCAGCTTAAAACTATTCCCCCTCATCCTATCCCCACACTCCCTGATAAAGAACCTCTCCCCATCTTTCCTGTACTTTAAGTACTAAAAGGACTTGCTTTGCTTTTCTTAAATAATATCAACTCTTTTGCAGAATACAGGTTTATTTATGAAGTTTCTGAATGACTGAGAACTTTGTGTGTCAAATAATTGGCATTTACTGCAGAATGAAGAAACTCAGCAAGGTAGCCTTATAGGAAGTTGCTATTTTTCTCTCCAGAAAAGAAACTGAAGTGACCTTGCTCAGCACTTGCCTCATCCTCATCAGACATCCTGAGCTCTTTGGAAAAGCACTTATTCTTGTGACTGTGCCCAGGAATGAGTCAAGTGCCTGCAATGGCAGATGCATGAATAAATCACTGATGAGCAGTGGTATATGCGCAGGAGGTGGGGAGGCTGCTCTGTGCACAAAGAGGTGGCTGGTTACATTGGATAGGCATTTAAAGTAGAGTTTATCCTAGCACTGAAAGTGAAGTAAATGCTCTGAATGCATTCTTTGCGTTTAATTTCTTCCAGGTGCAAAAGCAGAGGAAAGCCTGCTTTTCCCTTCCCCACAGAATCAACTTCTTGGATGCCCCATTTCAATTCCTGTATTAACTGCTAATAAAACTGGCTCCTCTTTCTGAGGCAGGGGAGACTTGCTGACAGAGTAGCATCTGCATTTAAAGGCTTCTTCTACACATCTGAATATTAACAAGTCTCCATAGTAGTTTCTCTACATCTTCTGGCTTCAAGTTCGTCTGGTGCCTCAATTTTTTATCTTCTTCAGTTCATGAGCCTTTATGCTTCCATTTATTCACCCTCCCCCTTCTGAAGGGAAAGACATTAATGCTGACTTCAGTTCCCTCCACATGTTCAGCAGGTAAAACTAGAACTTCAAACTTAAAAGTACAGAGCATTGATTTCCTCTATGTGACCTCCTTCAGCTCTAATCACAGTACTGACCCCATTAACTAGATCATCAATTTTTTAACAATCCCACAGAAGAGTGCTTTCCCTTAGCCGGTTTGTGGATGACACCAAGCTGGGCGGAAGTGTGGATCTGCTTGAAGGAAGGGAGGCTCTGCAGAGGGATCTGGACAGGCTGGATTGATGGGCTGAGACCAATGGGATGAGGTTCAACAAGGCCAAGTGCTGAGTCCTGCGTTTGGGACACAACAACCCTGTGCAGTGTTACAGGCTTGGGGAGGAGTGGCTGGAGAACTGCCTGGCAGAGAAGGACCTGGGGGTGGAGTTGAAGTGGTAAGCATCATCATGAGCTTCGGGTGCTCTATGTTCTTGGCTAAGATACAAGGAATATTTCCTGACATTTTCATGCAATGTGGCATCAACATGAATATCCTTCTCCCTAGCACAGTTCTCTGTCATCCCTCCTTGCACTCTGCAGCATCTTGGGAGGATGCTCTGAAGGTACATGAATCTTGCTTCTAGCTGAGAAACTGAAACCCATGCAAGGAAGTCTCTGCTAGCAGATGAGCAGAAGTGTGACGTGACACCTAGGATCTGATGTTTGGTACTGCTGCCACATTGTCTCCTGAGCAGCTTCTCAGGAAGCCCACAATGCTATCATGACACACTGGCAATCTTATGTGAAAAGGCAAAGTGGAGAATCCTTCCTGACTGCAGCGCACTACCAGCTTGCTTAGAGCAGCACAAAGTCCAGACACCTTAAAATTAATAGAATGCCAGGATTTTATTTCACAGGACGAGGGGAGATTAGATATTAGGAAGACATATTTTATTGTGAGGGTGGAGAGGCACAGGCAGAGGCTGCCCAGAGAAAACATGGATGCCCCATTCCTTGACTTCTTCAAGACTAGTTTGGATGAGGCTTTGAGCAACCTGATCCAGTGGAAGACATCCCTGACCATGGCAGGCAGGTTGGAATCAGATGATCTTTAAGATCCTTTCCAGGCTTAGCTGTAGCATTACTGTTTGCTGACACTGTACTAATGGGCTAGCGTCAACTTTATTCAAGTGAATCAAATAGCAAAACTGTGTATTGCAATTAAGTCTTCCTATCAGTTTTTCCTGCTAAAACTTTGTCTGGAATATTTTTATTCCTTTTTGAAAACACGGTAAAAGAGCAAGCAAGCATGCAACACATGCTCCTTGAACATCGGCTTCCTATCACAGTACACCACCCATTAAGTGAAACAAATTAGTAAAAGCCATCAGCATGGGCAATGCACAAAACTAGGGGCCATTTGATACAGAACTTCACCACCACAACTTTACAGTGATGAGGATGGTATGGTCCAAATACACCAGCAACACCAAGAATTTCAAATGTACTGTGGCATGGAAGGCACAACATGACACAAGACTAATTTATTTAATGTCTCTCAACTACAGAAGTAGTTACGATTTCTACACCTTTCAGTACCAGAACTGAAATGCTGAATAGTGTTGGGTGTTTAGAACACTCAAGGACAAAGCTAGGTCAGTCAGTAAGTTAAATACGCATGTGTTTCTGACTAGCTAATGGCACTGGTTTGTTGGGGAGTTGAAAAAAGAATTAAAAAGAATCATACCCTTACTAAAGGTTTCAGAATGACTCATTTCTGACTGAGAAAGCATAGTCACTAATTATTGCAGAGGAATGTGCATATGCGTCTTCCAAAAATTGATATGGCTGTTGAATTTCACATCCTACTCATCTCCCAGCAGATTTCTCAGTACACATGCTTACATAAAAAAAAAAACTTCCTGAGCTGCATCTGAATGATGCAAGTGTTGGGTAGAGACAACTGATTATTTAAAACCAGAACAGGGTTTAATTTAGCTATCTCTTTTTAAGGATGCCAAAACTGTGCTGCAGATATGCAGGAAGACAGGCAAGAAATAGTAGTTGTGGCTTAGTGAGGTTGCAAAGTAATTCAAATATTCTGGAAATTATTTTGTTACCATTCATATGGTAATGATCATCATTTCTCCCCTCCTTTACTTCTTTTCATCTCTTTAGGGAAGGGAAAATTTTCATGTCTAAACAATTCCTTTGTGAGGGCTGCGTTTGCCCTCTCTTGGTGCAACCTCTTTGGCAGAGCAGATGTTAGGAACCCTGACAGCATCCCCTGAGTCTCTCAGCCATGTGCCATTCTCAGCTTCCTTCCAGTTACAAACTGGGCTCTCAGACTGCAGGAGCTGCCATCGGTACAGCTGTGCTGACCTCAGTGAATTTTCAGCGCCATGTTTCAGATATTATTTTCAGAAACACAAGTTTTCTTTTAATTTTGAATATTTTGAGGAACATTAGACAAGATTTTATTTGCTGCGGAGCAACAGACGTGAAACAGATACGAAATGTGCAGATGTTGGGATATTGTTTCTTCCAAGTCTTGCCATTATTTTCCAGATTTACTAGGGAACTGCTTACATATTTTTCTAGTCCTGTAAGACAACATATTTTTCACCAGTTTGATTCAGCTGCATGTGTTCAAAATATCTCTTCTATTTCAGTTCTCCCAACCAATTTTGCATAGAACAAGGACTTATTTGTAGAAAGACTCTTCAATTTGGGTAGATAGACAGTGAACAAATCAGATGCCTCACCTATTTTTCCAATGCAAAAAGTACAACCGTGAGAATTTTGATGAACTTCATTTATTGCACAAGATAAATGAAGGAATTAAGACTATTGGAGGGCAGCTATAGTTTCTGATTATGGGGACTACCAGCTAGATCCCAGGAGGTGTAGATGTCTCACAAGTTAACGCACTACTCTTTCTCATAAAATATAATTGGGCTTGGATGAATTTAAACTTTGTTACCCATTTACCACAGGTCCCAGCGGAAGCAAGACTCAGCCGCCAAGAATAAAGCTTGAAGGCAGCGGAAAACTTTTAACATTTTCATAATACATAAACATCCCCCACATCCTGCATAGCTGCAGTACCTTCGTTTGGCTGTCTTTTCTCTTTTTCCTCCTTCCTCACTTTCCTCTCTCCACCACTTTCTTCACAGTTGTTTTGATACCTAAATGAGTAACCCATGGCACCTCAGTAACCAGCACAATGGTAGTAGCATAAATACATCATTATATCTTGCTCGTTTTGGTCTTTTTTTGTTGTGTGTTTTTTTTTTTTTTTAAATGTAGACATTAATAAAAATCTCATACATTTCTTTAATTTGACTACTGCTATTGCATCTCTCAATTTACAAAGTTAGAAAGGAAATGACCCACCAAGTCTGGCAGGTGGTGCAGTTCTCAGATTCTTGATAACGTGGTATAACAGGAGTGATGACATGTGCTGATGATATCTATTGAGAGCAAGACATAAACTTGAATCCAGATTCTACGTGATTTAATCCAAAGCCCTACACTGGTGCCAGAAGTGAGTTGCAAGAAAGATTAAAATAATATAGGTGTCTAGGAAGGTTAATACTTTACCAGTTCCTTGGAAAAGCTGTAGCTCCACTGTATTTTCCAGTGTATGTGTTCAAAGCTATTTAAGTGCACATATGTGAACCACTCGTGCTAAGTGTGAAAACTGTGTGTGCAGAAACTGAGAACTTGAGAAGTCACTTCAGTTCCTGGCATCACAAGAATAAAATCTGTACCTAGAGAATGAAGTGAAAAGCAGCCTGGATGAAAATGAATGTGTGCTAACACACTGTTTGTACTGTACCGTACCTAGAGGAAGATGAAAATGCTGAGTCTTTGTTACTGAATTGTGGCCTTCTAATGTAAGGAATTTACAAAGCTAAACACACTCATGGAGTGTTGTACACTCATGCCATCTTGGGCCACTTACATTGCCTACAATATATGCAGAATTTAGTACAGGTTTTCCTTGGTAATTCATTTCTTAAGAAAATGCCTTAAGACAGAAGAGATCATTACACAAAGCAATTATCATTTCAAGTGGAAAAAGGCATTGAGATGGAGGCTTTCTTCACAAGACTCTTACTCAAGGTTATTGGAAATCTATATACAACATCCAAATATCACAGAATCGCACAATGGTTTGGTTCAGAAGGGACCTTAAACATCATCTATTTCCAACCTCCTCGCCGTGGGCAGGCACACCTTCCACTAGATCGGGTTTCTCAAAGTCTCATCCAACCAGCTCTTAAATATCCTGCAATGAGTTGGAGAAATCTTGTATGAATACTTTTCTCCATGAGGCACTCAGGGTGTTTAACTTTTCATATCTCGGTTTCACTCTGAATTCTTGGAATTTTCAAAAACAAGTTGACAGCATGTTAAAAATACAACTGCTTTATTTGCCAGATTTAGGTCTTATTAAACGTACATATGTAAGTTAGCCAAATGCAACATTTAGAAAATGTATTCCAACATTAGTGTATTATATATCACCAACATACTTAGCAGACAAAAACACAACTCGGATTACACAACAGTATAAGTTAAAACAAACTACACATGGAACTGCAGGGAAGTCCATGTATTTCCATTCCCTTATGTTGTCTCAAACTGGTAATTTTACATAAAAAAGTAAAAGCATAATAACAAAATCTTCTAGAAAAAACAGCATAGTGTCTTAACTTAGCACTCTTAGTTTGCAGTCATTTGCTTAGAACATACCACACTAAATCTTTCCAAGGTAAAAATCCTAACTTTTAATTGGAAAAAAAAAATATCCCTGATTGTATTATAATTGAAAGGCTGATTTTCTTCTTCTACCTAATTCTAATTAAGCAATCTACTGTTGCTTAAATTACAGTAGTTCCCACACAGAACTATTTTCACTTTGCTTAAAGGACACTTTTAGATACTTGTATTAAACACATCAACATCAAATATTCCAACAAAAAAAAAGCACATCCCTAAACTGAACAGCTCATATTTCTTGTTACTTTTAAAGAACACTTCAGGAAACATACATGGATGTGGACCATTATAGTCCTAATCATATTTATTTTTGTTTATCAAAATACTGCTTAATGATACATAAAGGCAAACTACTATGTAAAGAGGTGTTAGATTAATCTTGTTATGTGATATTAGCTCTTAATACGACAACATATTCTCTTTTTAACAGTTCCTATATATGAAGAAGTAATGCTATGGATTGTAATGATATATATCGATTTCTTTTCTAATAAACTGATCCCACATTTTTACAACTTTCTAGTGTATGATACACCATATGCAAGACATCTGTTTGTACAGCATTAAACAGGAAGGGATATAAAAATTAAGTTTGAAAGAAGCAAGAAGTAAAAGTCAAAACATAAGTTCAAATTCAGGTTCTGCACGCAGGGCTTCTGCACATCAATGCTGTATTCCAGACTAAGGTAATTCCTTGTTTTCCTCCACCTTGGTTTTAAACAGCATTATTAATTCACAATACACCTATTTTGCTCACATCTTTTCAAGTGTGGTATAGTAGGACACTTTATTACAGGACCTGAAGAAATTAATGTTCTGTAAGAAGTAATAGTGCATCTAATGCTGAATTTTCAGATTTGTTTTCAGCTTCAATCAGATTGTATGGTTTGCATAGAAATATCATTTTGCATCACATCACCTTGCTGTCTGAAGCAATTGTTTGCATTGCTAACAGTAACAAAACCATGAAATCTAAATTAAGTAGTTTAGTTAACAGTATATGTGCAAGAAGCAGCAAAGTACTTGCATTGTGTAAATTCTGGTGTCACATACACATTACGGTGACTGATACTCTTCTTTGGCTTATACATTAAGCAGCAGAGCTAATTTATTTACACACGCATTCCTCCAACAAATCCGTTACTTCAAATATATCTGAATATTCATGAACATGGTCAGTTCATCATGAACATGAATTGCCAATATGCTTGATTTATCAAGCAAACAGAGAACAAAGCTGAATAACTTACAGTAATGAGAAATGTACATCTGCTTCAACTCCTTGACTGGCAGCCAAACCATGTGATGTTCATTCGAGGTAGGCACTTCAATGTTAAAATGTTTGATAATAATGATCGTTCCACCCAAAACATGGATTTAAAACTGTTACAACATTAACGTTACTAGCCAAATATTGCAACACATAGGCTAGGTCTGCTAACACAGTATGGAAACCTTAAACCGTGGATCCAGTAAACAGTCCATAATTTGGCTGACATGGAATACAAATCTAACTTTTTTTGTGTATACTTGCAAGGAAGTATAACTTTCAAAGTGCAAATATAGTACAATTTCTACTCTCTCTAGCTAGTGTACTTCAGTATGACAGAACTCAACAGTCTGGTGCTACTTTATCTAAGCAGTCTATGTATGAACTCCTCTCTGAACAGTTCACACAGCACTAGAACACAAGTGTGCTAAGGCAGGCATGGTTTGGCTAACACTGTACAGCTACGTGTGTAGGTTCACAGTATGACAATGCCTGCAAGCACACTTCGAAAATATGCATTTTCCTATAGTGATCCTCTTTACATCTTTTGCCAAATGCAAATAAACAAGGCACTAAGCATGGAAGTGTTGATATGTTTTAAATATAGAGCAAAATCATAAAAATGCCTAACTACTTCAAACTATAAAATGAGGGCACATTCATAAACAGCTTGTAGCTACTTTGCACAAGTAGTTATTATATATTTGTAAAATCAATAACTTTGCAGAAAAGCCTCATGACAAAACAGAAAAAAAAAAAAAAATCATTCTTGAAGATTAAAAAGAGAACAAAAATAACGCCTCTCCAGCTCAGCTCCTACATACAAAGATAATAACAATGTAAACATGGATAACTTGGCATGCTTAAAAATCTCTTGAATAGAAATCCGTGGACAAACCATGCAGCTAGATCCATTAGAGTGGCGGTCCAGCTCCCAGTCCACTGTACTGTGTGTCCGAACTCCATAGCATGGAGTACGGTCACACAGTTTCAGCCCTCTGCTGGCATTCACAGAGAATCCAAACAAACCAAAGGAGCAGCTTTGGCCAAAACTAATGTCAAGCACCATCTTCCAATGGCAGCTTTTGAGACTAAGCAATAAACTAGCTTGTATTTCTCCAAATTGTACATATCTTTTCAAAAACACCCACTGTCATTAGATGACTCCACAATATTTGTGTTTAAAGAACAAATTCTTTGGCAGATGACATCTTTACAATAATAAATTATGGGGGTTTTTTCCTTCATTAGTATGTACCAACTGAATGCTGTGCCTATAAATAATTCCAAGTAGAATTATCCAATGTATCTCAAAACCCCATTCCTTCTAGAAAGTGTATACAGGTTCAAAGAGGCAAACAATGTTCTGTAAGAGACAGTGGAATAAAACAAAAACAAAACACCCTAACTCTTGTATCAGGACTGTTCTCCTATTTAAATGATCGTGTCATAAAAATATAACACAGCATTCTCCACAGCAAGAGTCCTCGATGATATCCCTTTCATTCAGCTGGAACACAGCCTAGAACTTTGCATTCAGCAACAGGAGGAGGGCTTGATGGTAATGACATTATCATATTCTGTGGAGCCCTTTAAGGGTAAAATTCCCTACAGTGGGAATTCAAATTCTAGGATTACAAGATTACACTTATTCAAAGTGATGGGTAAATAGAAAACAGTGCTGAAGTCATACAGTTTAAGTAGATTTACTAAACCTAGAAAGCTCAGTAAGACTTTTAAAGAAAAAAAAGTCTAAAATCTTTGGAGTGAAAGCAAAGAGTTGAAACCATCTTATAGCTTTCAAGACGATGCATACTGAGCAAATCACAGATAAAAAAGCTAAAATGAGCTAAATCCCAAACAGCTGTTTTTTCAGCTACATCGCTATGCTTAACTCCACTCTCCCTTCAGTGGCGATGTACTCCTTTTCTGTGGCTCGTTTATCACCTTGACACAGTCTCTCCTTCAGTTTTTCAAGTTCATACTCATGTAGGATCTTCTGTGTTAAATATTTTTCACGTTTTATTCTGGCTTTCACATCTGCAGGAACATCAGGAATCATCCATGCTACAAAGAATTTGACGATGAATACAACGTGCTGCCAAAAAAAAAAAAAAGAACAAAAATTAATGTATGTGAGATACACACAAAGATTAAAACACTTCCTTTTATGCAGAAACATTAATTCCAAAGTCCATTTTCCCTTCAGAACTTGCAAGACAGTGGATTAATACTGAAGTACTAGTTATCCAAATTACTGATTTAGCTACTTTTAGCCAATATACATCACTGGAAAATATTTTCTGGACTTCAAATACAGTCACCTCGCATACAACAATTAAATGAAACCAGGAGGAGTGAAAGTGCTAGCCCTTTATGCAGATGGAAGAGACATGAACTACCAGACCTTTTTTATTCTATTGTTTTATTTCAATCAAATCTAGCGGTCTTCTCAGCCGTTTTCACCAGTCTTACTCTTGAGGTTAACTTCCTGAAGTTAAAAAAGACCTAGCTATAGTCAACATTTACAACATGATTATTGGGTATTACTTGGGGAAGTAACTATTTTATACTCTCAGCAATTCTATTTTCTGTAAAATTAATAGCTACCTAGAGAATCTATAAGGTACCAATTTCTGAAGGAAATTTTGTAGGGAACATACCTCCATAATAATTATAAAGGCCAGTTTTGCAGCAAGAATGTGCCAAAACTGCATACTGTGCAAATATCTCCGCTCATGATCTGGAGGATATCGATAGTCTCTGTACCTGTTGGATAACAAGACATGCAAAGGTGAAATGTCATGTTCAGTCTGAGACAGACTACAAGCTCAGTGACACTTTACAGGTAAATATAGCTGTCACTTAAGGAACCTTTTCATCTTGTTTTAAATGATCTGTATCCTTTTGTAGAAAAAAGGTTGCCTCTCAATTTGTTTCTATCTTATGTTTGTCTAAACACCCTCCTATTCACAGCAAGAGAGTAGAGGTGAGGATGTGTGAGAAGTGAAATTTTGTACATAGGTTATTTTTTTTTTTCAGGCAATGATCAAATACTACATGACAGAGTGATGGAATGTACCACACAGTAACGGACAAGTATTGAATAAATGCAACAGATGTTGACAGATGATGGACTGGATAGATGAAGGGTCTACCCCTTCATCTTGAAGGGGTCTTGAGTTCTACACTTATGTGTATAAGTAGGATAAGGACGCCAGGGGCTTTAAAGCTAAAATCTCATACAAATGTAGCTGCTTCTTAAAGCGTTGGGAGTTGTTTTGTTTGTTGGTTTGTTTTTTTTCCACATCAAATCAATACTTTTCTTTTACCATGGATTGTTCCAAAGTTTTTTCACAATCCTTCTAGAAACTCTGATGTTTCTTCTTGTGAAAAAGGACTAGATCTCCTCAGTGATATCTAACACAATAAGGATTGACTTTAGATACCATACTTAATTTTCAGCTCTGCAATCTAAACCACCCCTACTGATACTTCCTTGTCTACTTAGATATTGAAGCCTAAAAACCTTTGAAAATATAGGCTGAAATTGCAACTTTATGGAAATAAATCTCCATTATTCAAAACCCAATAGTTTAATTAAGTAAAAAGAAAAAAAACAAACAAATGTTAGCAATGAGACCCTATTAATCAACAAAAAGGTGATTTTTTTTTTCACAACTGGCAAACAACAGTTTAAGAAAGATGTGGAGAGGCTGGAGTGCGTCCAGAGGACAGCAACAAAGATGGTGAAGGGGCTGGAGCACAAGCCCTATGAAGAGCGACTGAGGGAGCTGGGGTTGTTTAGCCTGGAGAAGAGAAGGCTCAGGAGAGACCTTATAGCTCTCTACAACTGCCTAAAGGGAGGTTGTAGTCAGGCAGGGGTTGGTCTTTTCTCTCAGGTGACCGGTGACAGAACAAGAGGACACGGTCTCAAGCTTCGCCAGGGAAGGTTTAGGCTTGACATTAAGAAGAAGTTCTTTACTGAGAGGGTGACTGGCCATTGGAATGCGCTGCCCGGGGAGGTGGTGGAGTCACCATCCCTGGAGGTGTTCAAGGAGAGATGGATGAGGCTCTTAATGACATGGTGTAATTGACAAGTAGGAGTAGGTGTAGGTGTTGGGTCATAGGTTGTACTCGATCTCAAAGGTCTTTTATAACCTTATGATACTGTGATACTGTTAACAAAGCACTGCTTTGTTAACATTTTAAATATTACCTGTCACACTTTGGAACGATAAGAATGACATCATTTAATTTCTAGTGTACTACTTAGATCTACATGTACTTTTTATGCTGTATTCTAAACAAAATGATAAGATATTATTAAACCAACCTGCATATGACTAAGTTTTCTCGAACCATTTTAGGCATGTTTCTTTCTGGAAAATCTGATATTTGAAACACTGACAAACTATTGTTTATGTATCCAGACATAGGTGAGTCTTCATTTTCTGAATAAGCATAGTAGTAAACTAAGCGAGGAATCATATCTGATGTGAATGCAACAATAAAAGCCTGAAAAAGATATCAGAAAAAGAAATTAAGGAAGTAGCACACAAAACTTGTGAGCAGATTCATAAAGGGGTTTTGGTACTGTGGCTCTGTGGCATACCCTAACATCTTTTAAGCAAGGGTGAGCATGATTAGGACACTTCACCATGGCAAAGATGCTGATTGCAGCCTCTGCTGTGAGGACCAGCACTCAGTGAACAAAATACATGAACAGCCCTTACAAGAGGCACCAAATCCCAAATATTCCCTCACACCAAACTGTCTTCTATCTGTGATAACCGCACCTATTAGTGAAAGGGGATCAGCTGATTTTTAAATCTGCAGATTCTGAGTATGAAAGAATTAAAGTTGATGTAGCACAATTACCATACTTACATTAGTGACAACTGATAAGATGGCCATTCCATTCAGGATTTCTTGCCAAACTCCTATGCTATGTGCTTTCGCAGCCACAGGTCTCCTGTACTGAGTGGTTAATTTCCAGGAGTCTACTCGAATCTCCAGGATATTATTCATCAAAGCAAGAACGGGAGCCAGGGGAAAGGATGCCACGAAGAGAGTAATGAATCCAAACTGAATGACTGCAAGGGAGAAAAGAAAAGTGCCGAAATCTGCCCCTAGAAATTACTTTCAGGGTGACGATGAAGCATTCAAGGTGCCATCGGCACACAAATGGCAAACTTCTGGCTGCCTGCACGAGAGTCATTTCCAACCTTGGCCTGAGAGAAGTGACAGCCTGCCCCGGCCCCAAGACTTCTCTAGTCTCTCAGGGCTGCCGTCCAGCTGCACCCAAGGGAATAAGGCATTCAGGTCCTGTCAAATGATGCTGCCAGCAGTGCTGGACACTAATTCTTTCATGGTGCTGCAGTTCTCTCACGAAATGAATGGAAATGTAGGGGAATGGGAATGTATTCATAGGTCAAATTTCTGAGTTACTAGATAGGAACAAACCCAAAGCTAGGCTGCAGTTTGTATAGAGCAAGCACTTTCTGCTTTTACTTACCAGCTCCACTCGTACATGAAAAAAAGGAAATACTTTTTCTGTTATCAAAACTTCATCTCCACCTATTGTTATTGATTTAGTCAAAAAATTCATACCAATTCTGTATATAATAGTTCCACCGGGGAGTCTTTAACAGTAGTTTAGGAATTGCAGATCAAATACATAAGCGACCCCTTTAAGTCATTACCAAAATAAAACTTCTCTTGGTATCAAATGTGACAGTCCTCGGTGCAGAGCCGATACTGCCACTATGTTTTAAAGACAGGAAATAGAACATCTTGTCTCGTTTAGGCAGTGATAAAAATAAATTTCTGTACACCAGTCATCAGCTCTTCCATTATGTCAGTGATCAGTTCTTCATCTTAGACAAGCAACAAAATCTCTTACTAGTTTAGGAGCCCCAGGACAATGCTGGAGCAAACTGTTTTAGTTCTGGTTCAGGAAGAGGAAGGACATCTATTAACAGGCCTGGCTGACAACACTGATGGCTCTCACTGTATGAATTTCCTAAGATCACAGACCTGTATGAAATATCATGAAGTCTATGAAGTGACAATAATGCAGTTGCAAACCTCTAGGCAGTAATTTCTTCCGTACAAATTAAACAATACAAGGGAACCTCTTCAACAAATTTTGTTCTTCTAGTAGACAATACTAATATTTTTTTAGTGTCCTCTACCTTTACTTTGGATTCAATATCTAGTTTTAATTGCCCAGGTTTTGTAAAGTAATTTCATAGGTTGACCTGTCCATGTTACCTTTGAAAAATCCTATTCTGTTACTCATGCTCCCTCTGCTGGTCTACCAGACCCAGACTGTATCAAAGCACTAATCTGTGCAAACCTAAAACTGAACGGATTCTCTCTGATCCAGTTTGTAGATCTCATAAGTGCAGTATGCATCCTTACAGGATATTTGGCACTCATCCCATACTTACAATTTAAATTGACATCAGCTGAAAATATGCTTGGGAACAAGAACAGAACAGACATAAGAGACAGCTGGCTGCACTGAGAATAATGTTCACTATTTAAATGAGGGAAACAAACAGTCTTTGCAGTGTTTCTGTGAAATTCCCTGCAGTCTAACAGGCAAAGACGGCTTTGTGGTTTGTTTTGTTTTTGTTTTTTTTTTTTTTTTAATTGGGCTGACCTATTTAACGATTTCCAGCAGTTGATCATCTACTGTTTACCAGATGAAAGCGGTGGCATCAATCCACAACAATTCACTGAGAAGCTATTTTTTTGAAAGTGTCAGTACAAGGTGTCTTGTCCTCAATTCCCAACGTGTATTTTTAAACTTACCCATTTCTAGATATTCATAGAACAGGCCTAAGGCTCCAAATGTCTGCAGATCATGGTCTTGCTCCCAGCGACTGTATAAATTCTCTGGATTATTTCTGGCTTTCCGGCGTCCCCACCAGTTACAAATCCAGCTGTATATACAGAAAAAGTTCCCAGTGAGAGAAGCAGATCAGGTACCCCTTTCTCTAAGCAAGAGCCTTGTTGCAATATACAATACTTTTACAAGCATGGTTTTCACAAAAAGAGACCAAAAGACTTATTAAAACAAGTCTCCTTGTCAGAATTTGTGCTTAATTTACTGATTTTTTTTCTTAGCTCTTCATATGGCAATCCTTGTTATCCCTACTTCCAAGAATTTCTTCTGTCTGTAACACAGCCATTCTAGTGTAAGAGAGAACTTACGGTACAATGGCCTCTTGGATATTTCCCCAGATCTGTTTGCCAGCCATGACGATGGTGAGCTGTGTCGTCAATTCTATCAAACAGCCTGCAGGATCACACTGGCAGAGACAAATCAGGGGTTAATGAACATTAATCATGGACATTACCCAGATAAACTATATTCTACTATTGTAAAAATGAAAGAGAAGAGGAAATCTTAAAACTTGTTAGGAACATACTTAATTTTTACCTAGATTGCCAGCTAAGATACCCTCTTGGGAAGGCTATTAGAGAAGGGCTTTCAATGCTCAGTGTGCTGAGCAAAATATGTTAATTTAAAGACAGAGCAATTCAGAAATGCTTCAGGCTGACTATTATGCAGATACACAAAGCCAGGGCAGCAGGATTTGCATGCAGTAGCCACCCCACAGTCACAGCAAGGTGAATCAACAACACTCGGTTAGCTCTCAACATTAGACCAACCATGACCTACCAAGCACCTGCATTTTCTATTCATATTCCTACATCAGAGGTATTTACCTGTCAACATCTTATCTCTCCTGTTTGCTGAGAACACTAATTTTAAAGTTGCAACTCTTTACTGAGGCTGTATTAAGAGTTCAGCAGCCAGACCATATTCTTTCAGTAAATGAACTGTGTTAGGTCATTGTGCTTTACGTTGGTTTTCCTCCGCTATTGACTCCTAAGCAATGCTTCACATTGAATATTTGCACAATTAGCAATTAAATGAGGGAAAAAAACCCAAAAGCTTAGACATGTGTCTCTTACCAAATGGTTTCTCTGAAAATGTAGTGTCTCAAAAAGCTTATGAAGCCACCCAAAAGCCAAAGACCATTTTCATTTATACTTGTTTTCTGCAACCTAAAGGATCACTTTTAAGGCCTATGGCAAGATCCAATGGTACTTCAGGAGAACTGGGGACGTGAAAAGCTTTAAGATTTTTCATCCTTGTGACTGTGAGCCACATATTCTCACTGCTACTGTCTCCCTGGCTCACAATTGCAGGAAGAGTCCTTATAAGCCCTCCACTAGCCTCAGGATGGCCAGCTGAGGTCCAGCTCATTCCAGACCAAACTGGTAGCTGGCTATTTATGACTGCATAGGTTGGAAGTGACAGAGTTTAAACAAGCTTATTAATCAATCCATTTTAATCAAGAAAGCCCTACCTCTTCATTTCGCCAGCTATTAAACATGTATGTGTAGGCACCTGGGTAACCAACAAACTTCCCTTTGAAGAAGGCCACGTAGAAGCAAGATGAATAGTAGTTGACAAACTGGAACAGAAACATTTTCATAGTGAGCCTGTTCTCGTATTCCATATGAGTTCTGGGGATCTCTGTGAAACCAAAAAACAGTAGTTTTATTTTCCTTTTTTGTCTTTAAAAGGATACACATTCACAGAGATTCAGCACTCTCAGTACTCTTACATCCAAAAGTAAAAAAAAAAGCTGCCTTCAAACAATTCAGCAGATGCGAGCTCCAGTTCTCCAACACCCTACCCTTAAATTACAAGGCAGTGTTCTGCAGGCAAGTGAAATTCAATCTCGAAATGTTTAAAAGCTTTGATCTCCCCTTCTTTGTACTGTCCACTAGCACTTGCCCATCCCTAAATCTTACAGTATTTATAGGAGATCAAACTCAAACATTAACTAGCATGGACTGTTAGCAACACATAATAAAGAATTTTTTTTCTTTGTGGTAGAGAAGTATGTTACAGTATTGATTTTTTTCAGTATGCTGTATATGTGTAACTTATATTGAAATTAGCAGAAACTAGATGAGCCTTGTGCCTCTGAAAGATGAGACTCATAGTAGGGGGAAGAACAGGAGAGGATACACGCATCTCGGTAGTACTGAACATCACCAAGCCTTTGCTAAAGATGTTGCTGCCTTCATAATCATATTCTCTACGATGTTTGCATTTTTAAAGATAGCAGGAAGCCATAAGCACCTTATTGGAAAAATGTGCTGTTAAATGCTAACATATAACCAATTCAAGCTGAGATAAAGGGCAAGAGCAGGCACTCAAATCCCTCCAAATTGGTTAGGACCTGGCAGATGTGTTAAACTCACCTGCCCTATGGAAAAGTTATTTTAAATCTGACTAGCCTAACATTTCCAAGATTGGCGTAGTTTGCCTGCCAGAAGGTATTTACAGGGAACCTGACATCAGAGTGTACTACAGGGGAGAGAGTACTCAGGTGAGGTCATCAGTCTAGGATGCAGCTCATTAAAACACTTTTAAATGCAGTGAGCTGTTCAAAGGTTTACGTCAGACACTCGCTATCTAGAGCACCAGAGATAGGCTGTACCTGGACATTTGAAAATAAAATCTGGCTTAACCTTTAAGAAACTCAAGAGTGAAGAGAAAAGACACTCCTGACGTCCGCAGCCAACATTTCATATCCTGGACTCTTAAGCCTGGGTTGAGAGCAACCACCTCTGCTGCCAGAGGAGGGCAGCAGTCACATAAAAGAAAACATTTATTTTCCCCTCTGTAACTGATAACCACAGGTAGTGCTGACACTTAAGAAATTAATCCTCCACACTTGCAAGTAGCAAAATAACATTGCTGAGCCTTCATGCTTATAATTCATGCCCTTCAAGAAAGACAGATTAAAAAATGATGATTTTTTGGTTTGTTTGGGTTGGGTTGGTTTCTTTTGCTAGGGGCAATTGTTCTTATTACTTGGTCTGTCTTTCTTTGGTCTAATTTGCCCAAGTGAGAGAAACAACGCAGATGTCTCAGACTAAAGATGGTCTACGATAAATCAAAATAAACCAAATGCAACATCCCATTAAGTCTCTGCAACAAGCACCTTTCAATTCTTGATTCCACTTGTAAGATCTCATAAAAAACAAATCACCCAACTGTGTTTATGACAGCTGTACAAATTACAAATACCTAATACCCTGAGCTCTCCCCCCTAGCTGAATATTCTGCAATTACTTCTTTCTACAAAGCACCTGCAGGGACTTGTACATATAAATCATTAAAGGCAAACAAGGAAAAATACATAAGAATGGCTCTAGGGAAGCACACCTCCAGCAAGTAAGCAACTGTCAAACCTAAAATTTGCTACAAAACCAATAGATCTTTCTGGCCTGCCCACCTGCAGGGTCCTCCAGCTCTGGAGTGAGCCCACTGTGGGTAATGCTACAAGGGCTGCAGCCACAATGATGCATCTTGGGCCCAACTTCTCAGCCTGCTAAATCTTTGCCTTCAATCTGTATTAACCCCAAATCTGTAAATCCATAGTTAAGGGAAGCAGTGCCAAGAAAAAAACCCCTGGAAAATGTAGTGTTGCATCTTACTCCCCAGCCTCCTAGCTTTCCCCTCCAATGCGAGAGACACGATTGTTTAGTCTTTTTTTCCTGTAAAGATGGCTGTGAAAGCTGTGATTTATTTTTAGGAATAAATCTTCAGGATTCCTAATTGAAATACTGCTAAATCAGCACAGTTTGGTCTTGCTTTGGCGACTCTAATGTAACACATAATAAGTTTCAATTATGTTCAGAAATATAACTGTCTCTGTAGACTAGTTTTAAAATAAACAAACATTACACTGGGAAAACATTCAGTACGGCCATGGATACAACTGAGTCACTGCTGCAATCGACAGACTAACATCCTAGTGCTCCCACTGTGCCTGAGAACAACTACATCTCTAGAAAGGTTCTACCCTCACTGACTCGCTGAAATCTTTGTCTTCAAGTACAGCACTTACCCATATCAGTAATCCAGATAGCTATCCTCTCATATATGAAATTCAGTATCATGATGATGACAAAATTCAGGCATGAGGCTGTAACTGAAGTTGCCAGTTGTGGCGTTAGTAATCCGCTGATGGGCTTTAAACTTTCAGTGTTCTCCATGATGCTGGCAAAGGCAGCATACACCGCAAGGCGATACACAATCACAGCTATCATGCTAGCTATTATCAGTGACACCTAAGAAAAAGGCAGAGATCTCAAATATACTTACGGCTCACTACAGCTATAGGCATATAACTTTTGAAATAAGATGTAAAACATCATGCATGATAATTTTTAAATTTTATTCTTTATGGGTATGAGTTTAGCAGCACTGAAATACAAGTACACAGGCAAAATACTTTGTTATATTTCTTACAATGGTATGTAGTAATAATAAGGGATAATGTCTTTAAACTGAAAGAGGGTACATTTATGGTAGATATAGGGAAGAAATTCTTCATCTTGAGGGTATGAGGCAATGGAATAGGTTGCCCAGATAAGCTGTGGATACCCCTTCTCTCGAGGTGTTCAAGGCCAGGTTGGATGAGGCTTTTGGCAACCTGATCCAGTGGAAGGTCTCTCTGCCCCTGTAGGGGGGTTGGAACTGGATAGTCTTTAAGGTCCATTCCAACCCAAACCATTCTATGATTCTTCATTAGATACATTAAACCCAACAAAATTATTTTGTTAACACAGGAAAAACAATCAATCTAATATCAATACTCAAAAAACAACAGTGCAGAAGTATACAGACTCACAGAAATGGAAATGGAAGGGGCAAGTTAGATTATACTGTCCACTCAGTTATATTATATTGTCCACTCTGAAATTCACTCTGCAGGTATTTATACAGAGGAATATGATGATATTTCATTGCAGTAAATACTTCTTTATTTTTCCTTTACTACAGATTTTTTCAGTATGGTCTGTTAACAACACATAAATCAGAGAAAAAGTATCCCTGTGTTAAAAGGTCCAATCAAAATACCAATTAACGACAGATTTCCAAGTTTGGTTTGTTTATCTGAACTGAAGTGCATTTTGCACATCAGCAGGAAATCTGGGGGATAATAATAAAAGCACGTGTTAGTATCATGACTGAAACCAGTTTGTGTTAATGTCATAAGTGATGATTAGCAACTCTGATATTTGTTAAAATGATGATTCAAAAAGATGCTCACCCAGAACAACACTGTAGTTCCTGAGATGCAGAACCGCACAGCCTGGCTAGTTAAAGGCAAATAAGGCTCCATCTCCTGAAACAATCAAGCAAGCACAGCACGGTTCACAAATCCATAATCTTATTCTAACATCAAGCAGCACACAGAACTCTCATCAGCTGCCCACATTGAAGGAAAACCATTCAGAACCCCTCCTCTCTAAAAGGGCATAAAAGACAGGAATCTGAATGTGCCGGAGGGGGAAAAAAGATGGGGACAGAAGTGGCTGTAACAATGCTAAAAGTAAAGACAGCAGAATGGTTAAACCTTTCAAAAAAATCAATCAGTAGCTGGAGGAAAAAGACCACCTCCTTCATTAGATGGGCATGACAGAACTTGTACTGTAACGCACGGCCAGCTGTCACACAGCTCCGAGTCCAAAACAGGACTGAATTTTAATAAGTCCTTCATGTCAAAGCTTCTTAAAATGGTCATTTACTTGGATGTACTATGTTTTTTCCACACAGCCAGGGAGTGTTTTCCTCTACTCTGTCTATTTACTCTTTTTTTAATCAAACAAACAAAATAGATGCAATCATTAGTTGCCAATCTCTGCTGCAGCACCAGGCAGCTTGGTCTTACCCAATCAAGTATCCCCATATAGCACATGAATAATTTTCTGTGTTTGTGTAAAGTTCTCTTTTTAACAACCAGTTCTAATACCTAAAATATCAGATTACACGTGTTAAGAAAGGATCGTTTAAGAACTCATGTCAGTGGGAAAAGATTTAATAAAAAATAAATAGAATTTGATAAATCTTTGAACAAGGCATCGTAGTATACTTATGTTCCTCTTGGACAAAGGGGTACCGATTACTATAGGCGAGTGCAATGTTAAGTATATTATCAATAAGTATACTGAACCAGGAAATGTTTGTTTTGACAACAGAACATATTGAACCTGTAAAATATTGTTGAAAAAAAAGTTTATTTCAGTTGCACAAAAGCCCAGAATGCCCAAAGCATTGGCATAATGTGGTGTAATTATGCCAAATACAATGGCCACAACCGAGCTGCACATTCGTCCCTGAGACAACCAAGCAGTAGCAATTGCTTCATAAGCCTTGCTTCTTGATGGTGATATTCTTCAGTAAGTCAGTATGCTCATACCAGTGAGATTCTGCTTGAAGTGTAATGTGCTGTTCTCTCAGGAGAAATATACTGCCTGTACCTGCCTAAATATACTTACTAAACACAATTATTAATACTCTAGTCTGAAGTCACAAGTGTTTTGATGATAGTAACAGTATAAACTATAAACAGAACTATAAAAAAGAGATGAAGAAAAGATACAACCACAGATATCTGGTGAATTTATACAGGCTTCTAACATTTTATACCTATTTGTATTAATAAATAATATGTATATTCTATACTATGAACAAATGTTTTGTATTTATAGGATATTCAACAAGTGTTCCACTTCAGAATAAAATGTAGGCAATAATGTGCAATGACAGAGCCTAACTTTGAATGGAATACTTCATTATTTATGTAAATTAAGATTCTACTGTAATCAGCAAAGCCAGATTTTAGCTATGATCTAGCTAGATAGTTCAGCAC
This sequence comes from Neomorphus geoffroyi, assembly GCA_033558235.1. Lineage (NCBI taxonomy): Eukaryota > Metazoa > Chordata > Aves > Cuculiformes > Neomorphidae > Neomorphus > Neomorphus geoffroyi. The sequence goes on along the minus strand of JAUMJM010000033.1, from coordinate 15,647,530 downwards.
CATGAGCAAACGAGGTGTTAATTAAAACCTCAAGATGGGCAATTTCTGTTTCAGTGCACCTATAATCAGAATCATGGCCAGGAGTAATGAAGAGGTAATTTTCTGAGCAAAGCAAAACCAGCCTTGGGACACAAGAAACTCAGTGACTTGTATCCATATTATCTTATCAGAATTAACTTATTTGAAATCACTGTCCATTCATGTGTTCAGTATTGGACATTAATTAATGACAGGAAATTACACTACAGTATGGCTAACCTGCATGGTTTGCTATAACTTGGTATTGATAAGCATCACTGCTAAACTCTGCCACATAAAGCTTCTGAAAATCCACCAAGGTGATACACTGATGTGTCATAAATAAACGATTGTACAGTCATTGAATTTTTATGGCAATTGTTAATGCATACTTAAAAAGCACAGAACAGTGCAGTATCACACTCCCAGATAAGAAAAATACATTATGGCCCAATTTCTGCATCCAAAATCAAATCCAAACAAACCATCCTACCGAAGAGATTTGCAAGAATTTAGAGATAATAATCTTCTCCCTCAGGACAGTTATACAAATACACCTCACCCATGTCATTTTTGGCTGCAGTCTGCTGTGGCTGGTTCACCTTGCCAGACTACAAGGCTTTGGTCCACGCTGTCTGTAACCACTGCCTATAAGTCAGCTCATCACTTCCTCATCCGCTGCAGCTGTTACTTGAGAGCACACAAGGGCCACAAACCACCTGTGTGATTTCCCCTTGCTCTTTCCTTCAACTGCAGCAGAATCACAACAGTTCAGCTGGTTTTGGTCACCATGCAGTTATTTAACAAAGCGGAGGGTTTGAGCTTAAGGGATGCAAGCTATCACACAACAGGCAGACATCTGTTTTCAATCAGATGAAATAGCTAATCACAAATTAATTTACCTGAAACTTCTTTCCTAAGCATGTAGGAATCAGTATCTCAGCAGATCTACACTCAAAATCATAGTCCACGGTTATCAAAGATCTTTGTGTAACTTGTACCGTGTACAAGCTATAGATGTAAGAAGAACAGCTTCAATGCTGCACATAGAGAAAGGGAAGGAGAGGAAGAAAAACTTTCTCTGATGAGAAAAATAAGATTAATGTATAAATTTCCTTAATAATTAAGGAGACAAGCCCTGAAAAACAGGCTACTGTTCACATAATAACGATACTTCCCATGTTCTAGATAAACTTCTCTTTCTTTTCTGAAGACTGTTATCTAGGGAAAAGGAAGGATGATTCAAGAATATGTCAAACTGAGGTAGTAGATGTATTGGAATGCAACCATCTGATCCCTAAATTTGTCAAGTAACTCCTACCTAAATTAAATTTAAATGAAGACAATTAACATCTAGTAAGTACTTACGCAGAGCGTTTAACAGTTAAATAGTGTGGCTAAGTGTATCTCAATTAGATTTCAGACAACGGGCTTCAGCAACCTTCATCTCTACCATTCCCCAAACAAAGTGGTTGTATAGCAGAAGCAAACCCACAGCTAGTCCCACTTAGATATCTCTAGATCAAGATAACTGCTCCTTCTTATGTTGTGCAGGGATAAGAGTGTTTTTAAAGATGTGAACACTTTAGAGACTGCTACCTTGAAATGTGAAGGACACTGTAAAGATAGTGGTAGCCAAGTGAAAGTTATGAATATTGCCTTTGTATTCCCATTTTAATAGATCAGTTTCCTGTGGAAATTAAAATCGATACAGGATAATTAATGAAAGTTAGGTACACACTCCACAGGCAAACCCCCCACCTTCTCGTTTACCCTGCGTAAAAAGCCCAGATAAGAAAAGACTCCCGCAGGAGGAGAGTCATGGTCTAAGAGATAGGGTATGTCTGTCATGTGCAAGAGAAGGATGAAGTGCTGAGAGCCCTCACTCAGTCACCTTCACCCTGGAAAGCAGGACAGCCACATTGCAATGACCCTGTGCCAGGGTAAACAGATCCCTGAAAGGCAGGGCTGTCGGCTCCAGAACTTTCTGACACTAACACAGCCATACTGCTTTTAGCAGTTCAAGTATTTATCTCATACTGGCCAACCAAAGAGTGCAAATCTGAGCACTCATCAACAGGATGTCTTCAGGAAGAAAACAACATACCAAGTTCCACTTTGATATTCAACGCCACCTATTATTCCGTGAGGGTGTGGTTGGGATCATGTTCATCTTTGTTTAAGCCAAACTCACTGCTACCATAAACACTGTTCTGAGGAGATGTAATAGCTGAGGGCCTACCCTGCTCCAAAATAAATGTGATATTGCTTACATGTCACACAAATCTTTACCTAACGATATACAGACTGTCTCCTGAGGCAGAACTTGCACATTATCAAACTATCTTTCAGCACACAACTGGATTTGCATGCACATGAACCCAGCAGTCTCATTACCTGAGTTACAGGATTCTTCTTCTTTTGGGTACATTTTGCCTCATACTCAGGTCTCAGCTGAAGTTGTTGCTGTTCCTCTTCAAAATCAAACAAATCCCACTCATATTTCAGTCTAGCTTGCCGTCTCTTCCAAAACTCCAAGAAAAGTGTAACTGCAATGTTGAAATGTTAAAATGGAAATGTTAAAATATGGTTAAGGAAGAAGTGAACAAGTTAGTTAACAAAGATAAACTTGTCTCCGTACTGACCACTCTTGTGTTGTCTATTATTTACCCTCACTATGCGACCCATCTACTTTTATTGACTACCTATTAAAGTTCACAGCTAAGACCATAATATGGATTAAGTAATTTATTAGCTAACTGAGTTCCAGAAGTGGATGACACGGAAGATGCCAAACCAGGATATTTTTATTTCTATGGTTATGGCAACCATGCTCAGTTACAGTTTAACTACTTTTCATATGCAAATAGCAACGCAGAATTAACAAAGGAATGTGATAATTCAACTAATTGCTTGTGTATAGAACTGTAACATGCTAACAACTATTACAAATAAGCAGAACCACTTTCAAGTAGTATGTTCAAAGATTTTTGTTGTTTTTTTGATGATTATTTGATATCACGGTCATTTTAAAGACAGTGAGAGTCTGATGCTTTTCACATATCAAGAGAAAGGGTGGCTTAGGAAATTTTTAAGACACTAGAATGAACTGATTTCGTACATAAAATAAACAATGATAAAACTTATAATGATATATAACATTTTAAAAGCCCTCTATAAACTACTTTAAAATGTAAACCTTCAGTAATCTGATTGTTCTTATTTGAACTGGAGAGGCTTTATGGTTTACACAAACACAGGAAAGCTTATCTTCTGTAGTTCTGAAATCTTTTGCCAGTACTTCCTGAATGACTCATCTATGTCACTCAAATACTAGAGCTTAAAAGCAAGAACAGTTTAGGAAAACAGCCGTGCAACATCATCTTATTAGATTTATTTTTTTTTGAGAATTCTCTATGAAAAAGTTAGTGGCCAGATCCTTCGATAACAAGTACACAAATACATTTTTCTATCAGCACACAGAAATCTTCGTGTATTAATGAAATATCTATATTCAAATTACAGATTTAATTATGATATTTAATAAAAAATAGTATGAAACGGGAGACAAAGTATTTAAGTAAATAAGCAATAACTATGCTATTGTGCATCTATAAACCCCTCACGGGGTTTAAGAAAAGAATGTGTATTCAAGACAGTACAATCTTAAAGTCTGAACAAGTATTACTTGGTGTAAAACCATGCTTACAGACAGAGTCGACCTATTTCTGCACCATCAAAACATACTATAATGTAAGAACTTCATAGAAGCCAACTGGTTTTCATCCTAAAAACGCTGCTAATAAAGTGGCGGTGCTGAACCACCACCCAGTGAAAGGACAGAAAAGTTCCCCACTCTTTCACAGGGACACTGATAATTTGCAGCGCTAAGTAGAGAGAGGACTCTCACAAGGACTTCACAAGGTTGCATCGCTCTGTCTTATCTTACTAAGGAAAGAAACAAATGGTAGCAAATCAAGAATGCAATGCTTATGACTAGATACCTGCTGGATTTTGTTTGGTTTTGTTTAAGTCTCATCCCTCTGTAGCTTTAAATTATTTTTATTCGTTCATCACTTTTGCAGTTCTGGTAGGCTATTAAAGCAAAGCCATTAGATATTAGGAAGAAATCCTTCACCTTGAGGGTGGTGAGGCACTGGGAATAGGTTATCTGGAGAAGTTGCAGACACACCATCCCTGGAGGTGTTCAAGACCAGGCTGGATGAGGATTTGAGCAACCTGATCCAGTTGAAGGTGTCCCTGCCCATGGAGGGGGATTGGAACTAGATGATCTTTAAGGTCCCTTCCAACCCAAACCATTTTATGCTTCTTCCCCTTCTTCCCACCTCCAGTGTCACTCAGCAGTTTTGCAACATCTCCTTATTGCTCGACATAAAAGTTACAAAATGCACTTACCCCATATGCCCATGAAAATGGCAAAAAAAACAGTCGCCACGTTGTCAAACAAATGGGAATACTGCAACAGAATAGACAGGAACAGGTCAGTACCAGACCAGCTTCCAGCATGAATAAAAATGATGTGGGTGGAGAACTAGAGACAGACCTCTGAGGCCTCACAGGTGGTGTTAAGTCTCCAGTAGTCACACTCTCGGTCACAAAGAGGACACATGATGATCTCTCCTCCAATTGCAGGATCACAGATTTCTTTGCTGAGGAGAAAACCATTGTACAGTATCTGTTTTCATAGTATCTTAGGAGCTGTCATATGAAGCTTATTTAAAAGAAAACAAATTAAGAGCTTCTTTTGTCCAAAGCTCAACACTCAAGAGCTTCACAGAGATGTCAAGTCCTGTCACATTCACTGGTGTTAACCTGTAGCCAGTGAAGTCAAGCCAAGAAATGTAGCAGCTGCCACAAAGAGGAGAACTAGCAATTCACTTGGTCCAGGCTTTCTGATTCTATCAGTAGTGAATCAGAAGCCTGCAAGCTGTACTACACATGCACTGCTTCCAGGTGAGATATAAACCATGTTATTTCTCTTTAGGTTAGTAATGCGCTCATAACACCCTTTCTAAATGGAGAGGTATTAATTCAGCTTTGCTACCTACGCTAAAATTTGGTACCTCTATCTAGCTACTACAGTGGGCAAAGTTCACAATCCTGTCATAGTCCTTCAGTATCAAGAGAAAGCTGAACATGTGTTCCCAAGTGAATTCTGAACCCAGCTAAACTCTAATGACATTGCTCAATAGAATGGTTGAGAATTTTAACCTGTTATTCATCTTTTATGTTTAAAGTTCAATATATTCTGGAAGACTTATTATAAAAAACAATGAACAATGAGATGCCAACCCTTTTTTCTCTCCCCACTCCCACCTCCCCAAATCCCTGAATATAATAATTCTCAGGATCCCTGAAGAAACAAATACAATGCTTATTTTAAAAAAGCAAACTCTGGCTTTTGAGATATTGGATCACTCTGGTGGGAGAACATCGCTGACTCGTACTGCACGTATGCTTTTGGTAGTGAGTAGAAATTATGATCTACACAGAAAGGTCAATGAACTACTCTGCAAGATAGATTGAAATAGAAAAGAATAAGGCAACAATAAACACTTGAAACAAATCTGAGATACGTCAGTGTTACTCTTAGGACTTTATGTATGGCAGGTACTCCAATATAAACAGCTATTGCCAAATGGCAATAAAATACTGCTTTTCATCTACAAACTCAGTCTTACTAATTAATAGTCACAAGTTCTGCATTAGCTGTCTGCCACCATTTCTGTCAACAAAGACAGCTGAACAACAAATTTGTTCTGACAAGCTTTAAAATCTTGTTACCTTTAGCAAGCACAAAATTTTCACAATGCTTAGCTTTCCCCATTATAAGCCCAGAAGACTGTTAACATTACACTCACCTGCTCATATTTTCATCCATTGTAAACAAGCCATAAAGAAAACAGATTAAGCCAACAACTGCTGCAAGGAATAACATCTCAGTGTAAAATCCTAGCCAGGCAAAATAGAGTCCTATTTTCTCACCATAGTACTTCCTGAATACAAAAAGAAAAAAGCAATAACAGGAACATGAAGCGAAGTTTAAAAGTGCAATGTAGCAAACTGGTCAGAGTTAAAATGAATCAGCTGGCAAAATTCTCATTTAACAGAAGAGCAAATGCAATGCTGTGCAGTAGAAAAGTGAGATTTGAAGGCAGTCATGAAAAGTTACGAAAGCTGAATGAACAAAATATATGGCTTCTTTTGACCTTTTTTTCCTCCTAGTAGAAGCTCCAGCTTTAAAATCACTCTATTCCCTTCCCACAGAATGATGTAACTGAAGACTTAACTACTTTGATTTTCGAAGAGATAATACAAAATGAAACTGGCACAACAGTTCTGACGACATGGTTAAAATGAATGGCTAATCCACAGAATTACAACCAGTTGTGTTACAAATGGGACAACTGTAACTTACGAACAAAATAATAGGTTTGTTATATGGACTGAATAAAACAAACTTAGGTAAAGTTAAATTTGGATTTAGAATAGAATTAAGAGACAAGAAAGCCAAGAGTTAAGAAAATAAAGAGTTAGAAGTTGATTTTATCAGTGTTTCCAAGTCTCTGCTTAAATTTCAAAATTTCAAATCAGTCTTTAAAAACTGTGGCACATATTGATTATAAAATATAAAATATTCTTTGTATATGTTCCTCTACAGCCAAATTATCTGTCATATAGCTGACTACGGGAGCACTAGCTAGAATGAAAGACGCTCGATTTGAGATACACCATTTTCCCAGTTGCTAGCAAAAATCTGTCTTGTCCTTGAAGGACCTAGCGCCCAATTAAGTATCCAATTTTCATCAGATCTTAAAAGTAGTAAAAGTTTTCCAACAAGATCAAGCTTCAAATAAATACAGTGAAAACCAAGTAAATATAATAAAACACAGGTGGTACTTTACCTGATGAGGTCCAAAGGCTGTTCTTTGTAGAACCGCAAAAAACGGGCCCACTCCATGTACAGCGTGTATCTCTCATTGTCACAGTTTGGATCATTTGCCTTTTTCCAGTATTGGCACTGTGAGCAAATCAAAGTAAAGGCAAAACAACTCAATGACAAACTCAAATACTACATTGAAAGAAATGAACATAAATGATGATGATGCATCCCTGCTAAAGATTACGCCAATTAAACAGATTTGAAATTTAAACTTGGCACTCTCATCATTTTCAGAAAACACTTATCCATCTTAAGACATTCAATCAATTGTACAGTAACCACATCATGTCACGTTACACCAGTGTTGTGCTGGTACAACATACTCATTTGCACTGGCAGATTACTCAGAGGAGTAATGCTGGGGTGCAGCATATTCCACTGTAGAAACTGCACTGTAGAAGTTCAAGCTTCCTTACAGAAGAAAACGAGAATTTTGCTCCCTGTTCATGACAAAACAACGCAAATTTAAATCCAGCTCATTGTACTTCTGAACAAGGCTCTCACTGTAAATCACCCAGCCAAAAGCATTTCACCAATTTATATCACCAACTAGGTGATATAAATTAAAGTTGTTTCCTGCCTCCAGCCATTGCACTGTAACATACTCCATACTGTGGTTTCTCAGCAGTAATGCAGGGACATGCAAAATTAAATTCTGACACTAATTAACTTCAGTGGTGTTGGTTGCTACTACGTATCTAAGAAATTTCTCAAACTTCATCAGTTTTCTAGAAATTAAACAGCACAAAATAATTGTGGTTTCTGAGAGCTGTCGTAATTTTATTTCGTACTGTAGAACACTGCCTTTAGAAATATTTGGCTATGTCAAATATTCTATTTGTGATCTTAAGTTTTCCTTTTTTTTCCTCAATGTCTCTCAATCACAAAGAAAAGCATGAAAATTGGTTTCTAAATAGAAATCAAGAGGGTTAAACCACCTGAAGGTGGCATCTTTGAAATAGTTTAAAAGGTATGATTTTTGAGCATCTCATGATTTTGGATTGTTTTCATACCATTTCTTAGCTTTTAAATTTGGTTGCACCTGTATAGAAGAGATTCTTGTGCAACTGCTTTCTGTTATCTGTGGGTTTGGTAGTCCCAACAGTATAAGGTTCTTCCCAGTCTCAACTAGTCTCCCACAGCCTAGACTCTGATCAGCTAAACTTTCCCTCTGAAAACCTAAAGAATGTCCATTCATTCATTTCTTTTTTTTTTTTCTGAGTGAGGAAAAGTATTTTAAAACATTTAAAAATATAAATCTATATAAAGTATTTAATAATATCCTGTGGTAGAATTGACAGTTATAAATAAGCAATTTAAATACACTAAACCATTGTGATGAATTTGAAATATATATTAAAAACGAAGGGAGAATTTAAGGTTTAAGCAGTGAACTAACATTCAGAAGAAAAAAAAAAGAAATTAAAAAAATTCCATAAAATACAGTAACCCATCTCTATTTTCTCCAAGGGACTTCAGGGCTAAATCCATGTATTTTGTAGTAAAAATTGACCTTATAGCAAAACTAAACACCAGTATTTACCATCCTTGCCACACTTTAGTATTGCGGTTGGTCAACAAAGCTCACCAGGAGATGAACCAGCAACCACCCCACACTGAACTGTAGGGCTCAAGTAACTCGCTCTGCTTCAGTCCCAACATGGTATGATCCTGGGAGTATTTATATCACTACAGCTAGTATGCACTACTGTATGACTACCGGATACGTACGTATACACCTTGCACACTGACACAACGCTGAACATATGCATCTAAAGCACTTATTCATTCCTTGTTATAATCTTTCTAATGTACTATCACACAATCTGTATCATAGATATTATAGGAATACACTATTATGTGGCTGACACGTAAGTATATCCTAGAAACTCATCCACTGGAAGAAACATTTCAACACATAAAAGCCAAATAGTAGGGCTGGCAGATATGTCTTGCTTATTATAAGCCAGAATCAATCACTAGGACAATGGAAAGGTTTGAGAACATTTTCATTTCTGCTGGAAACAGCAAATGTCACAGTAGGTAAAAGAGTAAAAACCACTGGTAAATGCTTAAGGAAGCAGAAAGCTAAAATACTTACATCATGAAGGGGATATGCAGCTGAATAGGTGCCATTATTTAGCAGTCTCTTTATCCCAAATTTTTTCTTCCCTTCTTCTGTTCCATATGGGCAACGTGTAAGAATATAATTAACCTAAGATTCAAGCAGAACAATTTCAGAGCTTTCCTGCTTTGAGGACACTTAACAGAAACCTATAATGCTTTTGCACTGTGTATAATCTGCAGGAACAATATGGAAAAGCAAAAAGTGTTTCTGAAGAAGGGCCTAACATGTACGAGGCCGTTGAGGACACACTTACCTCATAGACATCCAGAATATCCATTCCAACAAATACTATTTCAGATTTTTAAGAAAGATGCCAACAGGTACCCAGTTTCTTCACATTTACCCACAAATACCACAGTTTATATACTCCTTCCTTAAATATTCCTACAGGACCATGTAAATCTACATGTAAATAAAACCAGATAAATTTGCATACGTACTATTCTGTTTCTCATGGATGGCGAGAAGAAAGTGCTCTCATCATTAATGAGGTACAGCTCCTGCTTATCCTTGCTGAATGGGGCCGTGAAATAATCTGGTTCAGGATGCATCACCTTCTCAGGCAGCCTGAATGGTGTAAGCATACAGTCCAGGGGGTTCTCCACTGTTGAGGGAATGTCATTTTCCTTGATGGGAACTTTAATGTTCAGCACTTCTGCATACGTGATCAGAACCTCCCATGGAGCATGGATCTTCACAAAATAGATTTTACCGTCTTCAGATTCCTGCCCCAGGAAAGATAAATCAGATATCAGACTAAACTGTGTTATATTGCAAGATCTGAGGGAATAGTTGCTAGAAGAAATTTATTGCCTTTTACACATTTTTGAAAGCTTTAAAAAAAAGAAGGTGGGGTAGGAGGATTTTTTTTAATATTTTTTTTTTTAACTGAAAAGCTTAATCGAGTGCTTGTTTTTTCATAAAGAAAATCTTTGCATTACTAGAAGTTCATAAAGGCTTTCCAAACTATACTAAGCTTCTACACTGAGGCCTGAAAACTCTCCTTACACTCTGAGATCACTGTAAAAAAGGGTTTGCTGTGCAGAGCTGGCTACCTGGCAGATTGCGCATCCGGCAGGCCACTGTGCCGGACTGTAAAGCTGTTCTGTTTCCTGGAGGGGGCAGCTTTCACACAGCAGAGCAGAGCATGCAGGACTCCTCACAAAAAACAATTACCAACCAGAGCTAAGATCCGTTACAGCCTTGCAGCTGTGATAAGGGCTAATCTTATCACAGGCCTCAACCCACAGTATATGTTTTTCTAGTGTTCCTCTGCATACACTGTAAATCAGAAGGTATTTTTAACATATTGCTCAATACTCATCTATTAAAGTGTCTGAATTTCATGGGATGTTATTTTGCCACACTCAATCTCTGGTAGAAAAAAAGAGCACGCTGACCAAAGAAGTCAGCATTCCATGTTTGCCAATTACTAAACAAAAGAGTAATGCTATTCAAATATCCTCAAGTTGTTACACCAGAATCCTTCCCCATCGTAATTACAACATTCAGTGGGGCTATGCTAGTTCATTCGCTGACTTCCAAACAGGTTACTAGCTGTTAAGTGGGATTAAATCCAGCTGTGAGCATACTTCCCACGTACACAGGTTTAAATGAAGTCACAGCTATTTTGGTACTGCTTTCTTTTTGTTGTGAAATCAAAAGCCATCACTTCCTTCTGAATCAAAATTACTTCTACAATTCTGATGAACGTATCTGAAAAAAATAACTCAGACACACTAAGCTTGTTTCACTTCAATTAATCATACCCCACTGGAATCTGGCAGAATAATTTATATCAAAGAAACAAAGCATTTTACATTAGTTAATAATTTGCAGGTCTATTTCCTTGGTCCTGATTTCCCTCCTCTTTTTTTTACCTTCTTGTCTTCTGTTTCTAGTTCCAAACCAGCCTTTTGCAGATTGCTCTCAAATTCTTTTCTTCTTTCCTGAAGAGAAGTATATTTTATTAATTGACGCAGTTAGTAACTAACCTATCACTAACTGATGACTTCACTGAGTTTTACTCCTCCTAACTGCCCTGATGACAATGCTAAAGGACCTCTGTAAAAAAAAGTAGATCAACAGAAAGAAATCAGATGATGCACACCTGACTACTCCTGAGTGATGACCAGCAACACAAAACCTATTTTTTAGCTAGGAATAGGCTCATAATATGTCCAGTCTTGCTAACTAGAGAAGTAAATGAAGTCATGCGTCTTGAGCATTTCTGACTCTTTGGGAGGGAGGTGTGCGTGGTGTGTTATTGTCCAAGTTAGGCTAAGTTTCTAAGACAATGTTAAAACTAAATGAAAAGAAAAATTCTGGAAGCCTGTGGCAGACCGATCATTTACCGTGACATCTATTTACCAGTTAAACAATCATGCCTGATAGGGATGTTCAAGTACTGATTACAGACTATTTTGACAGTACACTTCACAAAAAACACAACTGTAAAAGTAGATATGACTAACAAATCATTATGTGTAAGCTTACATATGCTGAGCTTGCATACAGTCAGCACTGACTTCACACAGAGATAAACAAACCTGCCTGTGTCAGTGCACCATGGCTGTGAGTTTGTGACCCTGAACCCTTCTTGAACACTTTATTTTGCCAAGTAATTCCTAGGTTGTGTCTTTAGGCAAGATCATTTTCTTCATCTCCTTCCCTGCAGAATTTTTGTTCCTCTTGGGAGGCTAAATTAATTTCCTTTTAATAATATAAAATCTGCTGAAGAACTGCCAGAATAACCACAAGTTAGGCTAAATATTGAATCCTAGCCACTATAGAAAATGCTAGCTAGACTACCAGCTTATCTCTAGCTAGAACCTATAGTGCTATCTGATGTATTCTCTATTGAAAGGTATTAAATGACATTTTTCAAACACTCTTAAGAAAAAAACACCATAGGTTTAATTTGATTTCCTTTTCCTGCACATCTGTGCATTTCAGTTTGCACCGACTGTTCAGGTAAATGAATACAGACAGAAGAATGCTTTAATGGTGCTCAATTCTATGTTATGATGTATGGATATATTTTTCTGTGTTAGTGGCCTTGTGTTTTTACCTCTCACATCTGATTTTGCCACATATTCTTAGATATTAAATTAGGCACTGGCCTAGATAAACTTGAAACTGTGATAACGCCCGAATTCTAGTAGATGGCAGCGCAACTCCATACACTATTTTTAAATTAATCTATCCCACACACCTGTCTCCACGCACCTGTATAAACACACCAGAGAACTCTTGCTTGCTGGCCTGCTGATCTAAGAGAACACCACAACTAAAAGGTGATTTATGACTACATTTGAAAATGCTATATAAAAGCTGACATTCAAGTGTGATATCCAAAGCTTTGTGCTACTCTGGATTACATTTTCTCCAAAGAAAGAAGGCTGGTGTGTGCTCTTTCCCAAGCAAACATGGGAAGAGAGCCAAGCAAGTCAGCTCAGAGGATTCTCTGCCACCAGAAACCAGCCAGCTCCTCCTCCAGCTGTGCAGCTTAATAGCAGAGCCAATGGGTCTGCCCCCATTTTACTGATCTCTCCTTATGACACACTTAACTGTGATAAAATGCAGGCCTCTAATAGAAACTACGGTCTTTTTACCACCTCGCTCTCTTCCCATAAGCCACCTTCTCTGAAACTCATGCGAATGTACTGTACTTTCCAGTCACTGGAAACAATCATCTCTAAAAGGGAATTAATCTGCTGCAAAAAAACCTCAATATCCCTCCCTTTCTTGTCAAATATTAAATTGCTTCAGGGTGCTATCAAAGGCTTCCAATGGACAAAATGTTCTCTTGGACTTGTGCTGTTTGGTTTTGATATGTACTTGTAACAATTTTAAGCTTATTGTCCCAAATCTAAAATGCTAGACCTAGTACATAGATCTGCGACTCTGCTATAGCAGCAAATATTCACATCAGTGAAGACCAGTAACACTGGGCTAATGCCAGTGAATGCTAATGAATTCCTTTCATTTTAAGTACAGTTCTTGAGCCTCTCAAAAGCATCTGTAAAAGAGTGAAACTGCATTTTCTGAGACTACTGCGGGCTATATAGGAGAGAGGCCATTCACCTCTCCAAACACCACCATGGCTATCCTGCATATCTGTGCATGGTAACTTTATCATCTAACGTGCTTGGCTGTAATGAACCATCCTGATAAGATTAACAAAGCAAGATCCAAAGTCTAGTGGTACCAATGTAGATGAAACAATCCATGATTAGGTATCTAAGCAAGAGAGATGGTTGTAAACCTATTTCTTGATAATGATGCTGTAACTCCTAGTAACAACAATCAATAGATAGGGGAATAAAGTAATTCTGAGTTAACAATACAGTATTCTTTAACCACGCTCCTTCTCCACACTTTCCCCCTTCCTTTAGGCAAGGAGCTCCTAGCTTACAAGGATGCTCAGGCTTATTTTAAGTACAGCCACCTGTAGGATACTGGGAAATAAATATGGTTCCAGGAACAACCACATGCTACTGTAAAGCATACAAGAACCCTTAGCTGTACCCTGAGAAAACAGAACTCGCTTCACAGGACTAACACAGATGGCTCAGTCCAAGCTCAGGCTTCCCATAGAGTTTCCTAGGGAGAATGTTTCGGGTGAACTGGAGCCACTTTAGGAAACGCCCCTTGTCCTCTCACTTGTGGCCATGGCAGCAGGCAGCTGTCACAACAGAGATGACTGGCCACACCGCAGCGCTGCGGGGACTGCCTGCATCGATGGGGAAGGGGCTCCGCCTGCCCTCCAACGCGCAGGAGACACTAAATGCCTTCCTTCAGCAAGTACCAGCTAGGCTGCTGTACGGCAGCAGGGAGAGGTGCCCAGTTTGAATCAAGCTCAGTGTTCAGCTGCTCGTGCAGAGCTGGGAAACCCGGCTTCTCACAATCAGCAGCCAAGCAGAGTGCTGCAGGGGCAATAAGTCTCCCATTTTTTGCTGTCCCCACCTCCCTCACTTTGGGCTTCCTGGTGCTTGTGAGAAACAGAATTTTTTTCCTGAGGTTACGGACAGTGGGAAAGGACTAGATAGAACTTCTGTGTCTTTATGCCCTGCTGGGGACAGGGGATGTTTGCTTCCACTAAACATAGGAACAAGTTACTTTGCAGAGTTCTACTGGTCTGGGGCTTCTTGTGAAGAAACACATTTATGGACAACAAATATCATATCCTGGTCATGCATGAAAAATTAGTTAGATATTTTGTAAAAGTATATTGTTTTTTACATGTTCATATACATTTCATATGTGGGTAAAATATTTCCACTTATCTGCTAGAGGCTTTGAAGAAAAATAGGAAGCATTGTCTCACAAAAATGCAATCTGAATTCTTGTTTAGGTACTTGTGTTTAGGATTTATTCATGTAGCTTACAGAAGGCAAGCTCAAAACAGAATTTAAGCTGGAAATTTTCTGGGGAACATCAAAGAAATTAATGTATTTGTTCTGCGTGACGCTAAGGGAAAAGATGAACAGACTGTCAAGAGACATCTGTATCAGGGCTATGTTAAAACACACAAAGAAGTTATTCATCCATTTCTTAGAAATGCAGAATAAAGCTGTTTCCTTTAGACAAGGAAACAAACCCCTTTGTCACAACTGTTATTCTCTTCCCATGAATATTTCTATTCTTAGCTGTTACATTTTGCTGTCTCATTTTACTACAGTAAAAGAAATGCACATTTCTTTCGACGACTGTATGATAGCAAGTACAGTATGTTAGATGAACTCCAAAGGCTGCAGTGCATCACTATTTAAATCTTGTTCCCAAAAAGACAACAGCACAGTACTTCCGTGCTAAGAAGTCTGCATCAATTTATGGGCATATTCATTGCATAAAGGTCTATGCCAGACATAAATGCAGGGTAAATTTCATTTCCTTAGCAGATTCCCCAGAAACTGTGTAAAAACTGTTGCATCGTAAAATTGCTATCTTCATGCTAGTCAGTTCTGCAACCACAGAGCTAATCTACAGGGCCACAGACCAAATGGCTTCTTCCATGGGGCCATAAACTCTTTTGCAAGTAATAGACACGCAGAACTAAGTCTCATGAAACTTGATGCAGACGATGTAACCTTTTGCAAGACAGAGACGTTTCTTACAAACTAAATGCATTTTTTCTTCAAAGGACTACTACAATGTTAGCTACTAACTCCTGGGTTCTTCCCCATGTGAATCCTTCAGTCAATAAGGACACCTCTGTACTTGGTCTCTGGTCTGGCAAAGATTGCTGCTACCCTCTAATGACCCATAAAGCAACGAGAAGAAAATTGCTGCAAACCATACGAATGAGTGCCTAAACTGAGCATCTGGCTTGTTTTCCTTCCCACTTGAAACATTACCTGAATAGTTTCCATTTTTTTTTCCTCATGTTACTGGAGTATGACTAATGGAAAAGTTTATTTTAAGAGTTGCTTTCACATATTTTGCATGAGTATCTTTCTTCTCTCTACATTAACTCGTCTCCTCTTCCTTCTTTTTTAAATGTAATCCTACTTCCTCCCATAAAGCAAAACACAGCCTGGGGTCTAGGAGACTCTACATGGCCGACTCTTCACGGGGACAACTCTACAACTCTACATAGGGCACCCTGAGCATCTGGCAGCAAGCAGTCTAGTCTTTCCCCTCCCAGCATGCTTTGAGCTCCACAAAGCCCTTGAACATCAGTGGGGGCTCTTGCCAGGCGCTGGAGGCTCCTTGTGTAGATTTGTCCACACAGAGAGTCAGCCATGTAGGCATCTCAGGGAGAGCTGTCCCAGGGAGAGCTGTACCTTTCTCTAGAGTCTGACAAAGAGTCAGTGTGGGTTTGAAAAAGTATGTCTTTATATAAACCTGTGGTAGCCTAAGTATAATATGCCCCAGGTCACCCAAGGAAGTCTCTTGAACGCGGCTCATTGAGCAAAGCTGACTGTCAGATGCTTACGCTGAGAAGAAAATCAAAGACAATGACAAATATACTTGCTTTTTTTTTAAGCTTAACAAAAATTAGAGGGAGGGATTGTATTCTACTCTGGATCACATTTGGATGCAAGTACAGGCAGCATAAGCCCCTCATGAAAACAGTATTTCCTTCATAAAGGAATGAAAGCAGTAACCAATTTTTTGAACAGCCTAATCTTGCAGTTTTTGTTCAAAGAAAATACTAATTTTTAATTAGGAAACACTTTAATATGACAAGATCTAGATGAAAAATGTTCTCTGCCTCACAGACCTTTAGCTTTGATCATGATCTCGTCATAAGCCTCGATATAATTAGTTTTCTTCAGATATCCTTATCTTTCAGAATAATATGATTACATGAGAATTAAGTTTTTTTGGTGTTGCTATGCTTTTTTAAAAATGTTTTTTCTCATGAACAAACTTTGGAGATATATACTGAAGAGTCGATTTTGTAAATGTAACCTTTTTCGGCTTCAAAAGAAAGGAGCAAATCAAGAGAAAAGAAAATAATTTAAATCCCTATAATTATTAGTTTTTAAAATATTGTGCTTCAGCTAAAAGTTTATTCTTTGTCTTGACTGCATCTCATATTACTGGATTTTTTTTAAACAGCTCAAATTTACATGTTAAGTTAGACCTCAAGTGTCAGTGTGATGCGAGGAAGGAACTAATATATGTCATTTACTGATTCCACCTGACCTATTGCTACCATTCAGGCAACCAGGTCTTGATGGGAAGTTCAGGGATGCTGACTAACCTGCACTTTAGAGAAGGTTTGTACTTCATACTCTGTCTCTCATCAAAGCCACTTTAAATATTCTTCCAGAAGAATGAATACATGTATGTAGAGAGCAAGTCAAGCACCAGGAAAAGCTCAGAGTGTGTTTGTTTTACTAAGCGTATATTAAAAAAAAAAAAAAGGCATTAAATAGAAAATTACATGGATTCTTGAATGTAAGAATCTATTTCTGTTCTAAATGAAGGCAAAGGGCAGGAAAAAAAAGTTATTGTTAAGTCTCATTTGGACAATGCTTTGCTTATTTAGAAGAAACCTCCTTCATTTAACAGTATTTGCAGATATTTCACCAAGTCTACAGCTAACTGTAAGACTGTTAAATGAAGAAAGCAAAATCACTTGGATTACTTTACACTGATTGCATAATATATTGACCAGCCTAAGCACAGGAGGGTGATCAATTCAGTAAATACAGCCCCAAAAATCTAATAAAATTGGGTCTGAGCCACAACAGTAAATTACACAGCAACTTAAGTACACGGAATGACTTTTTCACATAGCTATGCATTTTTTAACTAAGTCCTATTCCAGCTAAGTGTAGTGATTTGAAAGGCTTTGTAACTGATATTCAGGTTACGATAAAAATTAAAGAGGATGTCAAGAAGAAAAACTTACCCACTTTTTTTCCCATTCTTTATTAAAATCATCCACATAGGAGAGAACAAAATCAATTCTCCTGACACCATCCCTGAAGAAAATAGAATCTTTGCTTTGATGTCTTTTATCAATCTGTGGAAGATACAGGCATATGATTAAAAAAGTCAAGTACTGCTGTTGCTCTAAAATGTAATAGAAGACAAAGAAGGTTCCCCAAATTGCCTCAATTCTTCAGTTTCTTCACAGCTGAAGATAAACTTGGGCAAATTTTAACAACCACTATATCCAATTACAAAAACTTCAAAATCAACAGCTTATATCCACAAACACTGCATGTGAATAAAATATATGAAGAATAAATGTATGTTAGTGTAGCAATACCTGTAAACCATGCTATCATTTATTCTTTCACAGTCTTTACACTGTATCATAAATGAAGAAGACAAGTGTTATTTTATAGCATGATATTTTTCTGCAGTTAGTCAGAACACCACTCCACACAACAGGCAGCTGAGGCACAGTTCATCGACTTGAAGCAGGCAGCAGAAAGTAAATCCCATGCATTTTCTTCTACACAAAATGGTTCACTACATCAACCACTACAAAGACATATGTTCCAGCAATGACCATGTATGAAAACAGCACACAAACAATACAGAGATGACATTTCAAAATTGAGTATTTATACTTTCTTGGGGAAAAATAATATCTAATAAAAGGTATCAATGCAACAGGGTATTTTAATTGGTCTATTAAAGGTCATATTTTCATTTCTCAGCACACCAGAAAGTAATTTTAACAGTATTAATCTTTTTCACTGATTAGGTTACAGCAATTCATGTTAAACGAATAAAAGACTATTACCTCACTCTCCTAGGGAAGTTAACATAATAGTAAGTATTATTACTCACTATCATATCAGTATTCAGCTCTACCAAATTGTTTACAAGACTAAAGGTTCACAGAGCAAAGCTCTCACCACAGAAGCTAATAATCTGGTCTAAATTTAACTCCATGCCAAAGAAGGTTGGTACTGGTTTCTTTAAACACACCCATCAGCAAAAGCATATTTGTACAGGGCTGAATCAGGTTTTCGTTTTATTAAAGCAGTAAGCAAAAAGAATAAGTGGAGGTTATGTCTCTGTCTTCTCCCTCTTAAACCATGCAAGGATGCACATGAAAAAGTTCCGAGACAGCTCAGAATATTTATAACCGTGAACCTTGCTCCCAGTTAACAAAAGGCATCACACAGTGAAGCATGTTATTACTGCAGCCATTCAAGCCACTTGCAATATCATTCATCACTGTTTTACCCTGAGACGTCGCTTCAGAAACAGATTATATCTCCTTCCACTCTGCTGGAATAACCAACAAGTAGTTAGCAAGTCCACTGTTCCTCTCCAAGACCCAAACAAACTGCTTTGAGTACATACCTCCCCAACTACATTTAGCAAGAAATTCGCATCCTTAAGAAGGCCAGGAAAAGGATCCAAGTATTGGAAAAACACAAGCACCCAGAAACATTATGCTTATAATGGCTTTTTTATTAAAGGCAAAAGCTGTGGTGTCATCCATTTTGACAAGTGTTTTAAAATAATGACTGCTATAATGCTAAGTGCCATCATTTAGACACTTACTTTTCTTTTTTAAAATCTGCATAAGAAAGCTTCTTTGAATTTAATGCAAAGGAAACAAAACAAGCACTGGGTAATGAATAGTGCATGCATGTTTCTGTTATGCTTATGTTAGGTTGGACCTACCGGGACATAAAAAGACGAACAGCAACCACATAATTCCGGAGCAGATAAAATTACCAACAATAATACCCACAAACTTCAGGACATGTGTTTATCTTCAAATAGGCTCAAATTTAATAAAAAAAGATAATGATAATCCCTATAGTTCCATATCATCAAACAACTTTGTGTCTTAACTAGACACAATGGCTGAAGCCAGACAGTAGCCTACTTGGACCATTAATGCATTATGGAGAACACCTATATTTCTGAAGTTATCCTAGCCCACTGGGGGCTACAAAACACTGTGCTGCAAACCAAAGTAACACCAAAAAAAAGCTAAAAGAAATTATTTCCTTAAAATGCTGCAATCCTCTCTTTGCCTTCGCTCTTCGGCAGTTCTGCTGGATTTTTTTTGTTGTTTGTCTTATCGAGAAGAGATTACAGCAAATCTTATACTTACTTATAGCAAATCAATTAGACTGCTTTGTAAAGTTGAAATCAAGACAGCTTCCTCATAAAATGCTTTTGCTTCCAAATGCAATACGTAATCATGCAAGACTGAGTGGGTCACAAAAATCAGAGAATCCAGCAGAAGCAAATACAAGAAACAGCATTTTTTCCATTCTATTTTTGTTCTTACAGGTTGGGACTTTTGTCAATATAACTGTGGCTCACGAATCACAATTGTTTTGATGTTAATCAAATTAACATCAAAAATTAACATAGTGCATAGAACCACACCAACATTTAAATAGCATCAACTATATGATTCAGCATTACAGTAGGTGAACCCCAAAGTGCATTCTAACAACTTACAATGTTGGGTACTGGCCTAAAGCCAGACCACCTCAATCATTACTTTAAAAAAACAGAGACTGTGCGAGCACAGACGTCCTAGTGAACCAAGAAAATCCATATACACGAAGAAAAAAAAAATAAAAATCAATAACTAATATTAATATCAAAAGAAGCTCCTGCCAGAAGAGTGTCCCAAATTCTTTGGATAACATAGTTATAATTAGGTTATTCCATACACTTGAAGTAATACTTTATCTTTAGTGACATCAAAGTTTGCTCATTTTTTAATATGTATTAGAATCCTGCTCAGTCACTAAAGGACTGACTACCAGGTTAAAAAGATACAGTAGTCATCGTTGGATCTGCTTAGAGAAGAGGAATACTTATCACTTCCCTCTCCTTCTGTAAATAGGATTATTCATCATGGATAGTGACAGGCCTACTTATTAAACCCATAAATTATTCCTTTCCACTTGGCGCATTTGGATTTCACAAGAAACACAAGATCAGTCTTGCCTTTTCATGCAGTTCTGTTCATATATGTGTGCTTACAGGTTTAGACATACATAAAATGTTAGTAATTTGCATTGGATGCATCAGTGAATCATGAAACATTATGAATTAGTACTTCTATTTTTTAACAACTGCTTCCAGATCTGTATTCAAACTAATGGATCTTAGAGAACCTGCAGTTATTAAATGAAGTCACACCTCATCATAGCAGATATTCTGTGACATGTACCTTCTGGAATACAAGTAACCAAATTTAAACTTCCCAAAGCAGCAGAGAGAGCAGGCATAAACTTTTGAATAATTAAATAAAACTCAATGACGAATTACAGAGATGAAGCCCCAAGACATATGGTGAAAACTCAGGAGACAACATCCACAAGTTGCAACAAAGGAAATTCCTACTTGATGTGAGAGTGTGGTTGAGTGCGAACCGGTACAACAAGCTGCCCAGAGAGACTGTGTCATCTCCAACCTCAGAGATCACACAACTTGACCAAGCAAGGCCCTGACTGAGCAACCAGATTGAAGTTTGAAGTCAGCCTTGACTTGAGAAGAACGTTGGCCAAGGAGACTGCTAGAGGTCCTTTCCAATCCAACTAACTGTTTGATTCTATGAAAAGATATTACTTGCCAGTGTTCAGCATTTACCAAAGCTGCTAAAAAGTTGAATAAACCCATCGGCTACAAAGCAAGTTTACGAAAACTACTTGTTCAAAACCAAATACTGCCCTCCTGTTCTCCTGTAGCAGCTTTCCAGGTTTAACAGTTTCATTACCTTTGTAATAACTAAGTGATTTCACAGCATGTGGACAGATGTGTTAAACACTGCAATGGTCTATCACAAAGAGCTAAATTTTCTTTTCACATGGCTACATAAGTGCAAACTTACTGGATTCATATGGAACCATATTAATATTTCTAGTTACCCCATAATCAATAACTTCTGTCTAGACATCCAGAGGAGGTCAGAGTATTGGACCATGCTCAACCAAACAGCTCTCCAAGTACTTAGACTTGCAACCCTGATGTTAGATAGGAACTAAAGCCCTGCAGTAGAAAATCCTGACTCAAATAGGGTAGGCTACAGGAAAGACCAAGATGTCAGTATGGTAATAAACAAAGCACAGCTCAAGATGAAGCAAGGCTGCAACACCCAGTTTTGTGGTTCTGCCCAAATTGGTTTGAGTAAAGCGTGGAAATGCTGGCTGCTGGTCGCACACTACATTCAAATCCATCAAAACTCTCCTGCACTGCTCAACACTCCATGAGCAGGGCTGGGACACCTCGCTCCCAGAGGTTGCTCAGACACCTTCGTGAAGGCCAAAGCAAACAAGCCAGTTACCACCAACAGGAAAGGGGAAACTGAGCTGCGGGATGTGGCATCAACCGCTGAACACTGCTACAGAAAGCACTTCTGAAAAATGACTTTGGGCTGAAGCTGAGGGACAGAGGCTGCAGTAAACACTTCTGTGGCCTTGCTCACCCACCAAAGCACACAGACACTTGACCTTGGTCAACACAGTCAGCAAGTCCTTGGTGGTCTAATGGTATCACAGTGCCTGAAAAGCAAATACATTTTGCAAATTATACCAGGCCTGACTGACTTAATACTGTATATTATCGCAGGACTCCGAGGAATTTCTATTTCTGCTCATTCACCTAACAGGAAATTTATGTCCTTACAGGACACTTGGCACAGCTCTCTCGTTGTAGGAAAAAGAGCTTCCTCCAAATACACCTTGCTACTAAATAGTACAGCCCTCTTCATGTCCATAATTCAAAGGGAAAGGAACCTGGATTAGAGAAATACTTTTCAGATTAATACTCAGTCAGAAAACTGCGAGTTTTTTACGGGGACATTCAGGAACACTCTTCCCAAATCTAGCTTCACAGAGTTCAAGGTTTCACAAGTGTCCAGTCTCACAGAGCTGAGACCGCAGGTTCAGACCTCAATGGCCTTCACCTTCTGCTTTTTGTATCTCAGAGTGGGAACTTGGTTTAGCGCAGCAATTTCAGTAACAAAGCAGTAACTAACACTAATCAGAGACGGAGCAACCCAAGACATGAGCTTCATAACAGTTAAAGCACAGTGAAGAATCTCTGGCTATGACTAACAGGTGTGCTGAATAGTTGTATCACTAACAGCACATCTAGGAGTTATGTTACCATAAGCCTACATTATCAGACAAGAAAACTGCCTGAAATTACAAAATACAATAAATTTTAAACTTTTTCTTTCTTACAAAATACAGTCTAGAAAACAAACATTTTATTTACTGCATAATATTCATAATCATAGAGGCAAATTTAGTTTTTATGGCAAACGATGTAAGAAATCAAAATAACTATATTACAAAGCAATTAGTTTATGAATTAACAATCCACTGCACAAAAAAAATCTGAGGACAAGTGTGGACAATGATATAAGGTTTTGAAAGCGGAATCAAAATAGAAGAAAAGCCTTCATAATTGCAAGAGTAGGCAACATTCAATGGCTTAAATCGAAAATTTAATCACCCCCACTTAGGTCCCCAGTTCACTCAGAATATTTATACGCACCCCTTTTCACAGAATTTAACATGCTTAAAGCTACAGAAGAAACATGTTGATTAAAGTGCTACTGTGCTAAATATAACCATTTGACAAAAATAATTTCCAAAAGCAAAAAGCATTTCCACAATATATAAAAATATACAGACACTCTACTAAAAATTCAAAAGGCAAATTCTAGTTTATGCACAGTAAGCTCTGTTCCCATTACACCACAGATCCCTTTTGCATGAAGTCCTCTTCATTATTCTTCCTTGGAGGAATCCATGCAACCGAAATGCTTACCCACTTCAAAGCAGCGTATTAACATCACGCTTAACATCACACATTCCGATTTCCAGTTATGCTTCATGCAGACTACAAAGCTGCACACAGAGCTATAACCTTTCCCATTCAAGGAAACACAAAACTTCATGTATTTCTCATAGCTAAAACTTGCAAGCTACGTTTGCACCTTTACCACACAGTTGTGTTTCAATTTTGAACCACATGAAAACCTGAAAGCTTGCAAACATGCATTTCAAAGCAGTTTAAGACACCAAGATGTTTGCACTGGAATTTAAATGCGCAGAAAAAAAAGTCTCTCTGGGTAAGAGAACACATTAAACAGAATAGAACAAAGAAATATCAAAAAAATGCTAGGACAGCATACATGTTAATGTAAGACACCAGAGCCCAATGTAAGCAAGCGGACAGTTCTAATATACCTCAGCATGTACTTCTTCGGTTATCTTACACGAGTTTTTATAATTTTTTTATTCATAAAAGAATAACGGTTATTTTAAGTTCCTGATACATTTGAAAGTTTTTATAATTATCTTGTCTGTGAATTTCAGTAAGAGGATATTTTGAACCTTTCCTTATTATTTGCCACAATAAGAAAATTGAAAAGGTAACAATTTAAATGGAAGCGTTTGTTTCTTGCTCTTCAAAACATTTTAAAGTATCATGCTGACTCAAGAGCCCTCCAGATTATTATTCTAAAAAGTCACCCAGAATCCCACATTTGTTAATAACACCATAGGAAGAATATATCCTATATCCCACCAAACCAAAACAATGACAGAAAAGCAAACTTTCCAGTTTACTCCACCAATACTTAACTTCTCAATTTCATCCATTATCCTTTCAATTTGCTTGAATTTATCACTATAAGCCATCACTTAAACTCAAAAACCACATTCATGTTTATAAACTAGAAAAACAATTATTTTTGGAAGGATGGCTTCCTTGAAACTGGAAAATTTTCTGGTGAGGGACTTTTTGGCATACGGTAATAGGAGACGTCACACAAATTCATGCAAGGAAGCATGAATATTGCTTACTGCTTACCACTTGATGATCAGGGATGAGTAAAGTAGTCTCAGTGCTGTTTAGGCCCTGCCAGTGGCATCACGGGAAAAACAATGTTGTTAGCGATGATTCAAAGGATGCTTTAAAATAAAAGGCTATTTCAGAAGAAATGTGTAGCTTGGGGTTTCAGTTGCTGGAAAGCTATTCTGAGAGATAGGTGGATTTTCAGTCTAGATAGTTAAAGAACTTCCTCAGATGACCCAGGTCTCTAGCCTATGGCATTGACTTTTGTATAGCCCATATTGATTTTTAAATATTAATAATAATAACTTCTAATAAGAGCTATATAGTATTCCTCAGCATTTCCACTATACAAATTAAAAAGTCTAAACAACTTGGCACAGATTTCCATTTATAAGCTGATAAGGAACAACTTTCAACAGTACTTATTTTAGTATGAAAGAGAGAAAACAGAGCACAGACGGCTGCGCTTGCATTTGGAACAAATGTGATGCTCTTTCCTTAACTATTTTTTCAATACAGACTGAAATTATACCATGTACACTGAATGAAAACAAACTCAGAGAGACAAATCATTACTCTCAAAGTGTACACAAGACACAAATGAGAGAGGGCTTCCCAGCTTCCAGTTGTAATCCATGCCTGCTGAGGCCCTACCCTGATTTTAATTGTACAAGATCTGGGTGCTCATTATTCTCCTGTATGTGAGCCTCAAGGGTGCTGCAAAGTCCTCTCGCCAGACTCCACACAGTATTCTGCAGAGCACAGCTACCCTGCAGAGACATGTTCTTAAGCTCTCGAGGGTCCTTGCCCACAAGTGTGCGAGTACACAAGCAGACTTCACTACTGGAATAATAGTTTCTAATACATAAGCAGTATCTGACAGTCAGGAATTTCTCATAGTCATGTTTTGTTCTGCTTCTGAAAACAAACCACAGACAGGTTTAAACAGTGCAAACAACTAGTGCGAGTGCATTATGAAAATATGTCAGTTCTCTACGGAATTAAATTAACTTCCAACAGAAGCAGAATATTGACTTTTTTCATTATTGTATCACCATTTATTGGTTTAGAGTTGTAACAGTTCAAAAACTGTATTTCTCAGAATTCAATTTTCATAAAGTATTGTCTATGATTTTTTTTAAATTAGAAATAAATAATTTTTATTTTTATTACAATTTTACTTGAGAGAAACCACTCAGGTCACTCCCATAATTTGGTGAAACAAACACAGTATTTTTGTTCTGTTTACATTGCCAGTAATACATCCACACATCTTTACATGCTTTATTAATGATGCTATCTCTGAGTACTTGCTTATCTAAATAAGATAAAAATATCCTTTGAGAATTCAGTCTAATAAACACGAGGGTCCATCTGGTTTTTGGCAAGGAATCTACATGAGAAACAGTGCAAATATAAATAGCTGCACTGTGATCTTACCCTAAAATAGTCTGAACTGGTTTAGAACTCTAATCCTCATGTCACTAATGCAACTGGAAAAACCTACACTATGTGGAGAGAACTGAGGGCTGAGAGACTAAGTTTAAGTCTTTCTCCAATTATACAATGAAAATACCTGCTATATAAAGTACACTATAAATGTGACATCAATGAAAGTGCAGCCTTGGTTATCAATGCTGCCCCTATGGCTCCTTACCTCTCCATTTCACAACTGCCCCCATTGCCCAAGCCTGCCCCCTTCCATCTGCTTTTTCTTCATCTCTTCACTTCATAATCCTCCCACCCACAGTTCCCCAACACCTCCATGATAAGATGTAAATACAGGTTTTAGCCACCTGCTGCTCCTCATATGCTGCCCACATGGCTTCACTTTGTTGACTGAGCGAACTTATGCTGCTCTCAATAAAACTGACTGAAATTAACTGGTTCAAGCCATTGGGTGTTAACTATTGCAAAATCAGTGATTAAACATTCTCTTGCACAGTCAAAGTGCAAGAACTTTTGTAAAGAGACAACACTTTTTCATTGTGGAATCACAGAATAGTTTGGGTCAGAAGGGACCTTGAAGATCATCCAGTTCCAACCTCCCTGTCATGTGCAGGGACACCTTCTAAATCTGCCCTCTTTCAGCTTAAAACTGTTATCCCTCATCCTGTAAGTCAAAGTCCATGTACAGAACAAAGGTGCTCCCATCTTGGTAACAAGAACCAAAGAGTTATTCTCAGAAACCCTCCAATAGCCCAACCTTGTTGAGATGAAAACCAAGAATAAAGAAGGTTGGCAGTGGTGTCAGCAGTGTTGGGCTGGTCCTTTTTACTTTGGAATCTACTCCTAAGTCTTTAACGTACTCTCTCTCTCTCCCCAAAATATCCCTTAGATTGTGTTTTGTAGTAAAACCTGAAAGAATTCTTTTTGTATTTCTTTCTAGACTTTGAAACTAATGTGGTCTGTTTCAATAATTTTAATAATGGTTCTGGGGAGACCTTATGGCAGCCTTCCAGTACTTAAAGAGAGCCTACGGGAAAGATGGGGAGAGGCTGTTTATCGGAGAGTGCAGTGATAGGATGAGGGGTAACACTTTTATGCTGAAAGAAAGGAGATTTAGATTAGATATTAAGAAGACATTTTTTACTGGGAGGGTGGTGAGGCACTGGCACAGGTTGCCCAGAGAAGTCGTGGATGCCCCATCCAAGAACAGATTGGATAAGGAACTGAGCAACCTGATCCAGTGGGAGGTGTCCCTGCTCATGGCAGAGGGGTTGGATCTGGATGATCTTTAAGGTCCCTTCCAACCCAAACAATTCTATGATTCTTTCCACTTGAAAGTCTGCACTGAAAAAATGAACAAGCAAAAAAAGCTATGTATGTTACGATGGTGTTTCTTCAGAACAAATAAAGAAAAATATAATGGGGAACACCTGCAGCAGCTGCTGCTCAAAAGAAGTAATTCATGTGTCAACTTTAATTTTGGTAAAATAGATTGCTTTAATACATTGCTTTTGATGGAGCTTTGCCAATTTACTTCTACTAGCCTGGCTTAAATAAAGATAGCTTGTTCTCAGATTTTCTCATTCTGATTAACAGAAATTTTTAGAGAGCGTTTCAATGGTGTGAAATTAACTGGAAAGGTGAAAATTTCACATATAACTCTGCAAAATTAATTCGTACCTCTTACAGCTAGAGCAGGGCAGAATCCTGCAGCTTTACTCATAGGGCAGCCCTCTGTCTTTTATAAGGATGAGAAACTCTGGGTCCACATACATACAAACTAAACATTTTCAGTTACTTTGCACTTCTTAATTGGAATAGTGGACAGACAAATAGCCCTCAGTCAATAAACTACAAACTAGTTGGTGATTCTGTCTTCTACAAAAATCTATATTAAGTTTACAGTTGTCCCACTTGAATGGCCTAGAATGTTATCACAAAATTTCATAAAAATTCAATTTTTTAGCCTTTCTTCCAATCTTGAGTTATTTAACTGACCTTCTTCCTTTTTAAGAACTCTTGTCAGTGTGCCTCATCCTCACCTACTCTGTAACTTGAACAACTAACTATCATCACCAAACACAGACACACCATGCTATCAAAACAGAACTAAGCCATTATATAATTTTCCTAGCATTCTCTCTGCAAAACTATAAAGCACAGAGAAAAACAGATTCTCACATTTTACTTCATTCATTTTTCCCCAGTTCGCTTGAAAAGACTTCCAGAGGCATTTATGTATTTCTTGGAACAGGAACTCCATGAAGGTTAATTCAGGTACATTCTACATAAAGATTCAATTAGGACATTTCCCTATCCCTAACAGAAGTGGCAGTCTGTGAATTACTGATTTAACAATGACATAATCTGAAACAGACCCATTACAGTGCCTATTTGAAAATATCCCTAGCATATCCATTTTGCTTTTCAGTCTGCTGTTTGCTGAAAACATCTCCTTGCTTCCCTGCATGACAAAGCCCCCAGAAATGATGCACACTATTAAGGCTTGTAATATGAAAAGCTGTTGAACTCCAAGCAATCCTGTTTCTTTTGTCTTTGTGGGAGATAAAAAGGGGCAGAAAAATAAACAAGAAGCTGGTAAAAGAAAAAAAATGGGGTAAAACATGGAAGCAGCACTGGATTAGAGTACAAATGCAAAAATACGAGGAAGGATCAATCACAGTGTTGACTGGAGACTCAATTGCTTTTTGAGTCCTGGACCTCATCCAACTTTTGTATATATTGGCAGTTTTCTCTACAGACTCTTTTTCCATGATCACTTTTGTTTTAGTTGCATCATTCCTTATGTACAAATCATATACGTAATGTTTTCTGCTCTCCATATTGGATCTAGATCTCCCTCCTCATTGCAATATCAACAGTAAAACCATAGATTTCTCTCCCTACTGCTGAGCAGAAGCATATTGTTATTGGATGTTATGTTTCTTCCCTTCCAAAAGAAAAGACACACCAAAAATAAAGAAGTTGAGACCTGAATGTAAATTAATTTAACTCTTTCCCAACAATCTTTTAAGAATGAATTCCATTTCAGTTTTAGAATTATAAGACTTCCATTTTCATATTTTCCAACTACAGGAACAAAATTAAGTTTGTAATTTTTGTTACTTATCAGAGTAAAATTATAAAACAGAGAAATGTGCTGTCAAAACAAAACCAAAGCATGTTGATCTGAGCTGAAAAGGGTCTTTGTGAAAAAAGGAGAAATCGTGGCTTGTCTTTCATGCTGTGTTAATGACCCTGCTGAATGCCTATGGGAATGCGTCAAGGATGACAAAAGGCAGCCTAGCTAAGAACTGAGGGAAAAGAAACCTTTCCAGTGTATCAAGAAAAAAACTGAAGCTGTGACAACACATGAAGATAAAAGATTAGTATTACATAAAAAAAATTTTAAAAAATCAGGGCTACCTTACCATTGGAATGATTTAATGGAAAAACTTCAAGGATAGACTTAACCTAAATATCTACGACATTAATCATCAAGAACTAATCCTGTCACGGTTGATAAGAGTGTGAAACTGGGCAAGAAGATTAAGAGTAACTCTGTAACGTTATGTCTTGTTAACGTATAGAAAGTAAAATCAGATAAATGCAACTGTATTAGGGGACATGGGGTAGGATAAAGCTCAGCAAAGAAATATACCAAGTTAAATGTAAGCAAGCATCAGATAACCAGCTGATCTGAAGAAATAAAGTAAATAAAACCAAATAAGCTATCACTTCTCAGAAGGAGAGAGGAAAATTACAAAACAAAAAACTCAAGAGTCACTAAGTCAACCACAGACTAACACTGCTAGTATGACAATACTTTGTGATATTTAAGAGCAAATTATGAAGAAAAATAATTATGTCAGGAATATGCACAAATAGAAAACAAGAGAAAAGGCAGAATTTATCAAGGAAAGATTTTTGAGAGGGTAACCATATGTATTTTTTCATAAGGCGACTACCTCCCAGAAAAGAAAGCGCTGAAGATCAAAGCCTCCTTTTCTACACCATCATAAATCCTTCATTCTTGAAACAAGGTTCATATCCCGTATCTCTACATATATAAGACATGTGAGTTCCAGCCTTTCTCCTGTGCTTCCTGCCTTTTCACACATCCTAAGTCATGAAGTGAATTCTTTCAGGCTTTGGCAAAATAGCTCATCCCTATCTACTCAGAGACACTCAAAAAGGACACCAAACGAGCTTCAGACTCTGATGCTTATCATGATGATTTATACACTACAATTTGACTGTATCTGCCTAGAGTTCAGTCAAGTATTTGATATAGCTGTTCACTGAAAATCTTCCTGGACAAAAAGATTACTACATCTCCTAAAACAAATTGAGAAAGTAGCAAGGTGAACATGCCCTTCATTTTTAAGATGGAATTGGTAGATTTATGAAAACATTTAGATGATATGGTAGCATGTGCTGGCAAGATAAAGATCTGTGTAATCTAGGAAGCACTTCTGATTTCTGTCTTCAGATGACCATCTCCAAATTTGCCTCTTAGAGGTAGGTGAGGAGACGTTTCACTCTTAAGAAGTTCAGCACAACAGCTACAGTTTTCCAACACTCAATTCCATAGCCATCATTTCTGATTAAAGTTCACGGACAGTATGAAGCTCTACTTTGACACAGCAACTATTTCTTTTCCTGTCTGAAACTCTTCCTATCTTCCCCTAAGCATAATAAAGAAATCAGACAATAGAAATTAACACAAAATACCCATCTCAAGAACGCGTATTTTCAATATTCTTCTTTAATCTGCTTCTTAACTTAATAGTAACTACACAACACTATCTAAGCTACTATGTGCTGTATATACTAAGCCATGTGTGAAATAATGAATAGCTGATGATGCTATTTGGATTGCACATGTTCCGAGAAAAAAACCTGAACTCTTAAAACTCAAATCTTCATTCGCTTTCGCATAAATCTTGCTGCACTGTCAAAAGTTCCTAGAGGAGGAACTTGACTTCCCTATCAAGCCAGTAATATAACAGACAGCATAAAAGAAAGTGCTGGTTTTGTGCAGAAGCATTATGTTTTCCCAATTGCCAAAGCATTAAGTGATTCTCATTTCAAGACTCATACTGTAAACATTGTTAAGATCATACTGTTTTCTACTACTTCTGTGTTGTAGCACTAACACTTCTAAGTCTCTTACAAGATTCAATAAGTATCATTTTTACTTTCATAGTTTTACTCCTTCAGAACACTATAGGAAAAAAATGTTTACATGGATAAAAAACGACGTCTAAGACAATCTAAATGAAATATTATTTTTAAAGCTAATTTTCTCTTTCACAGTTACTCTTTCTTCCTACCAATAGCATGTTAACACCATCTGTACTGGACCTTACCTCAGAGCTGCTTGGGATTTCTGATCCTGAAGTTGAAACGGTTTCACATAAAGGTCCGTTGCAGTCTTCCCCTAAGGAACATTCAAACAAAGTTTCGCATAAATAAAGACAAATTTTAAAATAAAGGAAGTATATGAAAATTAAGTGAACCTCAAAGGCATGTAACTATGAACAAGCAAAAGCAAAACGTTGAAAATTATACTCAGCT
Source organism: Neomorphus geoffroyi (assembly GCA_033558235.1). Taxonomy (NCBI): domain Eukaryota; kingdom Metazoa; phylum Chordata; class Aves; order Cuculiformes; family Neomorphidae; genus Neomorphus; species Neomorphus geoffroyi. The sequence goes on along the minus strand of JAUMJM010000033.1, from coordinate 15,616,124 downwards.
ATACAAAATCTTCAAGAATGGTTCTTGGAAGGGAAAAAACCACCGTGAGTCATAATATACTCAGTCTGTGCTATCTGTTGTAACCTTGCAGTCACAGAAACACATTTTTAAATGTGACAAACAAAAATCATGTATTTGGTGAGATAAAATTCTTTCTTGACCCAAATGTCCGATAGGTGACTGTCTATGAGAGTCTCATGTCTGGAGCTTTGCTGCCTCAGTTACAGAAATTCAATTGTCGCTGGGGTTGCTTGCTAGAAATAAGATTTATTTTTTGTTGTTGTTGCTAAAGGATTAATGGTTTATAACCTCAAGACTATACATGCCCACATAATGGGAGATATGATGACAGGATCCAGAACAGTAATATCAACTTAAATTATCAAGCTGCTTCTTGTTAAGAAAGAAGGAAAAAAAAAGAACACAGAAGAAAAATAATCTACATTTTAACATTACTGTACTCTGACATGACTTTTTTATAAATATAGTCAGTCCAACAGGGCCACTGTTACTTAAATGTTAACATTACAGCGAAAAATTACATTGAATATCTTCAGATCCCAAAACCATACTGAGACATTTGCGTGGTTTGTGGCTCTGAAGCTACTGTGTGAATTGCTCTGGAGAGCAATTCAGAGCCCACAAGCAAGACTCCTTCTCCAAGAAGTTTTTGTAAACAATCATCTCTGCTGATCAGACAGACAGACCACTCTTCTAAACCAGGCATCTAAATAATTCCATTGCCAATGGAAAGGATAAGTTGTTTTGAAATAGCTCATCACAATCTAGAACAGGTATCTAATAAAATTGCCTATTTCTTACAAAAAAAGGATTCATCACACTCCTTTCTTCAACAAACAGCAAGGAAGTACTGATGGGTATATCTTAGACTGGACTCCTGTCAGAAAACAATGGCTAGATTAGCCCAACCTATCTTTTTTTTTTTTTTTTTGGTTACCTGCAAATGTTTGATGTCAAAATTGTATCGAAGTGGGATATAAACTGTTTTTTTCTAAAATCTGTAATAAGCTACTTAAAGAAAGAAATAGAAGAAATAAAGTGTTCTTCAAGCTGTGTATAAGTTTACTTATACAAAACAGTCTCTGTAATTTGTAACTGTACATGTGATGAGCAACTGGGCAACAGTATATAATGGTATATAACTAATAATTAAGCTTCTGAATGCCAAGACATCCAAAACCGTTGCATGCTATTTTGCTAAAGTAAGCTATGCCTGTCAAATCTCTATTAGTTGATATGATTTGAATACTTAAGTTTTATTCACGCACCTATAGAAAGATCTTAGCATATCCTGATACAAGTTGGGAGACAAGTGTTAAGTCATCTCTAAAAACTTAGTGTAGAAGTAAACAATCTGGGACCATTCTGCCTACCTAAATGGATCATAAACGCTACAGGGACTACACCGTATGACAGATCACCAAAACACAGATGTTTATAAGAACAGCTTCAGCACAGAACTGAATTCGCTTCGGCTCCCAACACAGGACAAGTGTTCAACACATACGAGAAACAAATGGCATATAATGGGAGAATATGATAATAAGAACACAGAAGTCTTGACTTAAAAAACAGCTATCAAAACATTCAGATTAACTTACGTGAGAAACTGCTTCTACAAGAACATACCTAGGCAAAGTGTCTACCTTCATACAGGGCTGGCTGTATTTGCATTTGCAAACCTGGCAGCTGCCTGGGACTGCCAACCACTTGCTGCCTGATGAAAGAGAGGGACCATCACACTCTGCTGCCTGTTTTGCCTAATGCCCTGGGAAGCAGGTGGCTGCTGCAGCTTTGGCCGAAGATAGCGAGGCCAGGAGCAGAAAGCCCAAACATTTGGTCACACAACCCTCCACAGCAGGAGCAGCCTGGCACCTTGTCTCTGGAGCAGTAACGTTAAATTTGCCTATGCACAATTGGATTTTCTGTCTCTGCTGAGAGGACCTGAACCAATTCCGCAGTCTACAATTTAACAGCCTTGGTGTTTGCTTTTTCTGGATTATCCTTCCTGTAGTGGTGAAAGCTTAACTTTAGGAACAAGCACAATTCAGAGTTCTACGTTTTAAATGCTCTTCCAGTACCATAACCGATTACTTATGCAATTCGTGGGAAGAAACCTCTTAGTATCTCTGATCAAGGGGAACAACCCTAGAGCAGCACACAAGAAGGCATAAAGAGAATGCAAAACATATATTAAATGAGAACTACAACATACTTAATACATTCACTCCTTGAAAAACACATAAACAGGTTCCTGAGCAGGAGCTGTACAAGAAACGCATGGCCAAGTCATGTAGGAAGGTGTAAAGGAGCTGCAACCCAGAATTACAACAAGCACCAGGGATGCAAATGCCCAATTAGTTCTTAACCAGGACAGATGCCCAATAGATTGCTAAGAACTGACTTGCAAATCACATTTCAAAAAAGCCTGGCTCATTTGTAGTATCAAAGACTCATATGAACTCACATTTGATTTCCAAGACTCTCTCAGCAGAAAAAAAAAGGACAGAGGACACACACAACAGGAAGTCATAACACTGGTTAGTACAATACCTTCTGACCGTGATGGCTTGAACTTGGTGAGAATCGCAATGTCATCTTTAAAAGGAAAAAACACTTCAGTAAGAACCAGTAGTAAAATCCACTTTTAATATGAACCCATTTAATAATTCTGCTCTATCCTTTACAGTACAGTGACTATATCCAACAAAATAATAAGCCCTAGAAACCAGAGACTGTGAATTGGACAAAAAGCTCAGAGAGATTCCTCTTGAAACCCCAACTTTTTGTCCAGGCACTTTATTCAGCAACAAAAATAAAGATGCCATTTTCCCGTATTAGCAGCACAGCGACCATGATATCATTAAGGTTGTAAAAGATCCCTAAGATCATCAAGTCCAACTGCCAACTTTCTGCTAGCCAAGAATACGCCTCTAAAATTCCTCAATAAATTTCAACTTCATATCTAAACATGGAAGTAAAACAATAAATTCTGATAAAAGCATCATACTCAAGGGAATGACCTTTTCCTTCAACATAACAGGCTCTACTGTACATAAAGAGATCTAGAAACATCTGCACACCAAGATGAATGAATGACAACATCTATTAAAAATAAGTGGCCATTCAATACAAAATTCGTTTGTACAAATTGCAATTACTCCTTGCAAATTTTTTGTTCAAAATTAACTCCAGAACACCACTATAACTATCAAAACCCATTAAAATTGTTTCAAACGTGTGATTTTAATATTTATTCAAGTCATTTCCCTTTCATGGGCACGCACATATCATAGCTGAAAGAAACGAATCTTTTCAAATGTAACTGTCATCTCCAACAGCCTTACACTTCTGCACACAGCTACTTGTAATTCCTTAAAGATGTGCATCTTGGGAGTTTGCACATTACTGGAAATAAGTAAGCTTCATATCGCCTAAAATTTTGTAATATTAACACATGCTGTCCCAAACTACAACCTACTGCAGGACAACCTACTTATAAAGTTTCTGCAGGCCACTCATAAGTATTACAGACCATTTCTATTTCAGTTACAGACCTGGATGATCAGATTAACAGGAATCTAAAACAGTTCACAGAAACCAACATTCAGAACTGGAGACTGGAGAATATAATCAAGACTGGTTTTGCTTCTTAGAATATAAGTACTTTATCCCACAAAAAATGTACTTTTATTAGTGCAATCTTATGAGTTCTGTAAGAAGCATGAAAAATAGCTGCTTGTGTAATGAAATGATCAGTCATATAAGAACAGTGAACTCTGTTCACAGTGCCTTAATCACTTTCTTTTTCTATATGGGAAAACTGACGATTTGGTAAAATATAAATGGAATTTAGTTCAATGTCTGGACTCATTGCTTAAAAGAAGCGCTTTAATATGATTCAGTATTTCACAAATCAAAAAGTAGTCCTTCAAAAACTTTCTGTTCTTCCCATGATGAAAGACAAAATCACTTATTGGTCTAGATATCAACATGCTCACAATCTTTCAAAGACGCTACTGTCTCTGGAATTTACAGAATCAGCACTCAAGCTATTTAAGTATGACTGGCCATCACATACTTAAAATCAGATAAATGGATTAGACACCACATGTGCAACCTACCTACCAATTCTCTTTGATGACTACAGTGGTAATACAGTCTTCATAAAATTAAATATTAAAGTCACCTACAAGACAACAAGCAGAGCAAAATAAATTCTGTTTATTTTGACAAGGGCTGCTTTATTTCATTTATAAAATCTCATAAAACACAAGTATTCAGTGTTGTTGCAAAAAAGTAGTGATGTCATAACTCAAGGCCTCCAGTTGCACCCTGTTTTCTGATAGCTGGTGCAGGGTAAGCAGTACAGCTCAGTGACGCCACTGGACAAGCGATGTGTCCATCTGCACCAAAAATGACCTGCAGGTTATCTGGGAGAAGTGCAACTCACTACGGGCCTCAATTTGGAAAACAAAAGGTCCAGGACATAGGTGCAAATCAATTTAGTGCTCTTTGTGGAACAGTTTTTGCCTTCTACCCTGCCCCAGACAGAGCAGAAATACACCCTTGAGGGCACCACAGGCCAAGTTCTGGTCTCCAAAACTATATGGAGAAGTTCACCCTGCTTGGGAAAGAAAGGAGTTTAGCCATACGGACGGACATAGAGGGAGTGTGCTACTTGCCCTCTAAGCCCAATGAAAAAGCCTTAGCTTTTTTTTAATTACTAGCACAGACAGAGATGCTCTAGTATCTGCAACAGTACTTCGCCGGCAATTCCCCGGGAAGATAATGATCTGTGTCACTTCAGCATCCTCAGTAAGCTGGGGTCTGCAGGCAAAAAGCTTGGCTGATGACGCTGCACTCAAGGTGCAGCCAGGCCCAGAGCAGCTGGTATGCAGATGCTGCACTCTGGCACAGTTCAGAGCAGTTCTGCATGAGAAAACAGAGCCAGCAAAAGCATTTAAGTTTTCCTTTCTTTCATCCCAACTGATCTGCACCAAGCAGAGCTCTTGGCAGATGTTTCTACTAGTGAAAATGCTAGCATATTAGGTGCTTTAAAACCAAATGGCAGCTGAATAGACAGTTCCAGGGATCAAAATTTTCCATTCTGCTACTAAACTAGAAAATCATGGGCAACTGCATACCTAAGACCTTTGACAGAGCTATTACAAACACCAGGTCAGAGCCAGGATTCTGAGACAGGTCTTGATAAACTGTTTATCGTTCAGCAGCAGTAAGACAGTATTACTACTGGTCCTGCTATTACTTTCAGTATTGTTTCCAAAATACTGCTTCCATTTATTTCCATGATTTTCTTAAACATAGTAACCGCATCCCTTTCAGTCAACAAAATCAAGCAGGCAAAAACAACTTTCAGACCTGTCATACTCTTCTGCATATGTCCTTTGGCACATCGGTTTATACATATAGACAGACTGATCAATCTCCCTTGAGCAAAATTTTGATGGTCCAGGAAAAATGAAAAGAAAAAACCCTAAATTTACATTGCAGTTGTATGAGGTACCTACTTTGCACTACAAAGAAACTTCCTAGTATTCATCCCTTACCAAGCAATGAAAAATTTTTATTCCTATATGTCTTAAAAGTTACCATTTTAATTATTCAACCATCTGGCCTGACTGACAGAAAAAAGAATTTGGCTTAAAACATGGTTATTTATCATTAAATCAATGCACTACTTATGGCACTGTGCCCTTTGGTCCCCAAAATTCACCATGGGATTCCTGCTGCAGTGGGATCTACTCTGACTGATTTCCATGAGTCTGAGTCAACACTGAGTCACTAACAAAAATGCATACTGAAGAAAGACCTCTCCAGAATAAAGTCACCTATTCCAAATAAGCTTCATTATAACTATTGTAAGTGCTTCCATATCTAAGAAAAACACAGCTTTAAAATGACATGTTTATTTACCACATCCTCCAGGGCAAGATGACCAAGTTGCCTAGGGGAACTGAGGACTCACCCACTACATTGGCTCATGTACAAGTAAAATACGTGCTATTACCTCACCTGGCATCATTTGAAGAGTAATAACTGCACTGCTGAGCCAAAGACTCAACCTCAAGATTATGCCTGAAGTGGTGGTTTATGCACATTCAGCACTACTCCTAGAATTTTAAACTATTTCTTAATAATGAAAACATTAAATTCTCAATAACTCAATAATAGAATTATTATTCTCAAATTCTCAATAATAGAAGAAAATCTATTGAAAAGATTTTACAATAATTTTACGATTTCCTTAAGGGAAGAATTGCATTGAAGTATAGGCTGCTCCATGGAAACATTAATTTTCAGCACGTTTTATTTTTAAATAAGCAATTGCAGAGAACAAATATTAATCAACACAGAGTAGCCAAATGAAAAGCAACTATTTCATATAGGTATATAAATATACGCAAGAAAAATCTGCTCCTAAGAAACATAAAACCTCATTTAGCATTTGGAAAAGACATGAAGTCCTCAGTTCTCCAGTATAGTAAACTTATATTTTAAAGTAGAACTTGAGGTTTACCCTCAGCCGCCTTCCTTTTAAAGAACCATAAAATCTCCCTTTTTGATTAAAAGGCACTGTGTTAAAAAAAAAAAAAAAAGAGAGACAGAAAAAAAAAAAAAAAAAAAGAGTTGTGTCAATCTGTTTTTAGCAAAACACCCACAAGTGTAGTGTTGTAACACAGAACTTGAACAGCATTTTGATGTGGTTCATGCAAAAATCATTGTCATATTGTATGCACCAGCACAGACAAGTCTGAAAGCATGCTGTGAGCACTGAAGTCACCATTTATACCTTTTGGGTATCACCATTCTGCAGAATGACACATGTAAACTGATTAACATGTTCAAATGCAATCAAAAAAGAAAGCCCAGACCAGTGATAACTGGATAAAATCAGGTATTTTTAAATTGTGTAGCACTTCAATGAGTGTAAGTAAGGGAGAAGAGGACAGCAAATAAACCTCAGAAGAGCAGAATGGTAAAATACCAGACTGCAGGAGTCCTGACAACTCATGAAATACTGTAGCTGTGCCTGCTTGTGTTTCACATATTTGTATGTGCAGGGGCAGATTTCATCAGTTCTACCTAAAAGCAGAGGCAGACCTTAACATACGTGGAAGTGCGAGATGCACTCCCATCTCCTTCAAGGAAAGATGAAGAAAGGGGAACCATGGTATTGCTTTTCATCACAGCCCGAGGGAATTATAAGCACTTCAAAAAGTGTTAGGTATAGCCTCAATTTCCTAGTGTTCCCAAAGGCACACTTAAAAACTTACAGCATCATTCATTAATGCATTTCTACAACTTCCAATGAAATCACTGATGTAATCCTGAAGCAACATAATCTCCGATTTCTGCTGACATTTGCAATATTCAAGTTCTCAAGAGTTGTAGAGGGTCCAATGTACTATTCATTCTATGGATACACAGCATACTCCCATCCTTTTATGAGATATTCTGCAGATACTGTGAGAGAAAAGCCACATGTGAACATGGAACTAATGATATTGAAATAGTCAAAAAATGGTAGGGAAGATGTTTAGTGTGAACTAGGAACATATATGACTTACACACTTATGAAGAAAGGATAAAGTGATATATAAAAAACTACATCTCAAATTTACTGTTCTCTGGAAGTATTTCTTAGTTTCAGGCTATTTGGATGTGTAATTTCAGATGGCTAAGTTCATTTGCAATTTTTTGTTGCTTCTCGTCCTCATATTCTCTAGTTCACTACTATTTTGGTTATGCTTCCAATGAAACGTGTCCGTGAGAATTCTACTTCTGTATTCACCAGGAGCAGTATTTCATTTTCTCATATTAAACAACATAAAAATATCTCACTATAGAAGGACTTCTTATAAACAAATTAATCTTTTTTTTTTTTTCTTGAAGTATGAGTTTGCAAGGCTTCGTGTTTTCTGTTCAAATCACTTTAGAGACCACAGAATAATTCTGGAAGTCATACACTGATCCCAGAGAGAAACAGTTCGCATCAATCAAGAAAACAAGACAGGCAATGACCATGGCTCCCATCGCTTAAGAGTTTTTTATGGAAGCACCAGTCCATTAACGGGACTGAAGTACCCAAAGGCATCCAATTGCCAATGGCCTCAAACCCACGTCTGCTAGTCCTTACTCGTTAGCATGGTATATTTCTAGCACACTATAAACTGGGTAAACACAGGCTATCTGATTGCCTACCTGATAGTTAAGAAAGAGCTTTGAATAACAAACCACAAGGCACTTTCTAATTTAGAGCTAGTGCAGAAAATTAAAGGCCAGCCATCTGCATCATGAGCCCTACCCACAGGGTTTGTTGGGGTTCTGCTATCTTGCCAAAGGCCTCAAATTTCACATTTACCCTTGGGAGCCTGCTAAGGAAGACACGGGAATCACTTGGGATTTGCAATTCTAAGACCGTACTTCAACCAAAGATATTATTTCCTAAAAAATAACATTTGGAACTTCACTACCTCTACTGGTCCTTACCAAGAGCCAGTAGGGAATGGCTCTGACTGTACCAGAAGACCCAGACAAACCAACAAGATGAAATAATGAGGTGCTTATATTATATTGTTATGTGTAAATGAGTGATCCGTGTGCACTGGAAAAAAAGTCTTATTTGAAACAGTAGCCTAGAACGAAGTATTTCAACACAAGTAATATCAAAGTCTATTCTTAATTTAGTCTTAACTGTCAGATTTGTAACAGACAACTATACCACAAAAGAAAAAAAAAAATAGTAAATCCTATAACTCAGGGGTGTCAAATTCACAGCCTGCAGGCCAAATCCAACCCTCCACCTTGTTTTATCGGGCCCAGCACCTTGTTTCTACCCGGCGGAAGCGCCAAGCTCCTTGTCCCTACACTCCTGCCAATGCGCTGTAGGCAGGCCTACACTGTGTGTTCTTGCCTTGATGTAGTGTGAAACATGATCCAAATTTATGTGTGGATGTATGCTGAATACATAGAAATTGATTCAGAAGCCTTTACTGGATTACCACAATACAAATATTGCAGGTATAGAGTTCAGATAATCCCTCAGCTGTTCCGGAGAACTACACTGATAGACACAGATTTCCATGTTCTATCCCTTAGCTTACCCAGATAGGTGAGTGAAGTATTATGTTATTTTAAGAGGGGTAATTAGCGCTTACAATGCATGTCAGCTCAGTTGCACAAGACCTGCACTTTCCAGCACCGGTTCAGGCATCCTGCCTTATTCTGTGACTTTTTATCAGCAGCAGCCAACTAGCCCACAAGCACGCCTTCTCTTGGCAATCACCAGACTAAAGCAATGAATGCCACAGGTTTAACAACTGTAGATTCTTGAAGGAGGACCCGTAAACAAACCCACACATCTCTATAGTATAATCCAAGTAACCAAGTCCCAACCTAGAACTAACTCCTCCTATACACAACCTTTAATCCATATGTAATTCCTGATGTATTACTTTGCTTTCTGCAGATAGCAAGCCAGAACCTCAAAATGCATCCACAACTATCCCTAGCAATACAACACAAGGATCTTCCTTGCTCTTTGTGCATTTATACAGTTGTGCACGTGAAAAGCTACTTCCAAATATAAGAAAAATACTACCAGATAATTAAGCAACCACACTGCTCTTCAGTTCAACTCCCAGATAACAGTAAAAAACTAGTGGAAAAGTTTATTGCATTATTACCTTGCCATTTAGCACCTGACACAGCAACTCTGACCACATTTTTATATTACCTATATCTTCTTAATTACATGTTTATATTAGGTGACTCTAGTTCTCCTCCATGTGCATATACAAACCATTAGTTAGTTTAAAGATACTAAATATGAAGACAACAGTACATGGTTTGTTTGGTTTTTTTACAAAATATCTGCCAACAGTTCTCAGCATAATTTTAAAAGCACATTTTCAGTATCTTATCTTTGCATCATAGCAATTACCAATCATCTATATATAGATGTCAAAGCGCCCTTCTGTTTTATGATGCTGTTATCTCCTTTCCATAGCGACTTTACCAAAGTGCAAAACCTCATATTTCAAGACAGCTTTCAGTTCTCAAAATGTGCAGCCAATGCACCTGTTAAATAAAAGCTTGAAAATCAAAGCAACTTTGAATTTTGTTAGCAACTTGGGAAGAATTACTCGACAAAAACCTCTCAGGGCGTGACACCACATTTAGGTCATAATTTCACTGACCAGCAGCAAAGACTGGAAAGTTTCCAGCTGCAGGTAGCTCCTAAATGTTGAATTTTACTCAGATCCAAAGCCAAATTTTTAGTTAAAAGAAAAAAAAAAAGAAGAAAAAGAAGAAAACGAAACTTCCCTAGGCACTGGAAACTTGCCCTTCCATTAGTCCTATAAGACTATATATAGGAAGTCTGACTACATCTCAGAATGGGACACCACACCAGACAGGACCTCAGCTGGAAAGTGCTTGGGAGGGAAAGACTGAGAAAACACCTCCCTACCTTACACTGCAATTGGGTTTCAGTTGCTTCCTTGGTATTTATTTGGCATTCCCAGCCCAGAACCTCTGCCCACAGTTGAAACCAAGCCCTTCCTCCAGGAAACCCTGCAAGGAATAAACAGCTGCAGAGCATTTTCTTTCATTTTCTCAACAAAAAGGTGTTTGTTTTGTTGTGTTTTTTTTTTTAAAACAACTTTCACCTGTGATGGGCAGGGCAGTCACTCAGTTCTTTACCTGAGGGAATTCAGCTTTATTTCCTAGCTCTCCAAAGCATGACCTAAACTTCCCACATAATTACCACTGGGTTGAAAGGCATATGAGAGACTCTTAATTCCTCCTTTGAAGCTGGTCCCTAGTGCCACTCACTGGGCTGCAGGGAGAGGGTATAAAAGTGACTTGAACCTCACAGGCAGGTTCCTCATCTTAAAGAAAAGTGTAAATCTCAGTCACCACTTCAAGGGCAATTTGGATTTCTTTTCTTAAACTGACACGATCTCCAGATAAAATCCACATTTAAAAGCTGTGGTAGAATGGGCTCGACGTTTTCATTTTCTCATTAAAAGCACCTCAGTATGTACATAAAAAAGTATATAAGGCGATACTATGAAGTTGCTGGAATCAGTTCCCAAAAGCAGGCTTTTCTAAACCAGACTGGAGTTTTCCGTTAAAAGGAGGTTTACCTTCCGATAACCAACCTGTATTTACACTGCGCTCCCACAGTGACGCATCGCAGCCAGCAAAGAAATTCCACTCAGGAACTACACGTTGGTTGGTCTAAGGGAGTATATTCTCCCGTCTCGTATATTCCAAACTGTCTAAATTTCTTGGAGCTTCTATTTTATTACTCAGTAATAATCTTTAAAAAATCTTTCACGTCAATCTACGCTCTGCTTTAGCCCTGTGGGAACATAATACCCCATTCAGTGTTTCCACAAATAGAACAGAAATTACTACATACCTTGCTCCAGTAATTAGAGACGGATGTAGTTTTGAATAGAGGCCTGCAGTTTATGCTACTAGTATGAACCATAATAATTCTGATTAAGTAAGTGAAGTATCAGTCTATTAAATAGCAGTATTTGACCCTGAATGCTGAGGCATTACAAGAAACCAATGCACTGGCACAAGCACCGTTTACAAGTTACACCATTGGCTTTCCCTAATGTTTTGCTGCCTTTCTCGGAGGGAATACAAGCAAGAGGACAACCAGCCTATGTAAGCATTTGAATTTAGATCAGTCTTAGAGTATTTTGAGTTCAAATCAGCCTCCTGGAAGTTCTGAAAGAGGAACCACGTGTACCTAGGTAGCACATTTCAAATTAAGGCATGGAGGCAATCATGAGTTTCCAGAAGATCCAGAGTCTTGGGGATATATCCCACAACATAGCTACTGGAGCATTAACATTTCATGCCAGAAAAAAAATGCTGAAAGACAGTGCAGACATAAAGAAATACTCCCAACAACATGCTGTGATCTTCTTCCTCTGATATTTACATTCCAATCTTGCAAGTTCACTTTTCTTAGTTTTTAATATTTGAGGTAAAAGCCACGTACCTTCCAACGGAAAGCAACACCATGCACACAAAAATGAAAGTTATTACCTCACACGGGTGTAATTCAACAGGAAGCCAGAAAGCTTCCTTCAAGGTAGAAGTTTTGGAGTACAGACTCTAAACACAGAGTGCAAGCTAAACTTTCTACTGCTGGCAAGTAGTTTTTAACCCCCACAACCTGTTCCTCAGCATTCAAGTTTAATGAACTGCAGCAGTAAACCAGAATTAAATACACACGTACTATCTGAATATGAACACGTCTTTAAGAAAAATAAGTTAGCAGATGTTTTTTCTTCTGCCTCATTCTTACTGACTCACAGAGACCCTGCTGGTGCACGTCAAACATCTCTAGCTTGGAGCCTCCTTAAAAGGGTATCTTTTCCTTCAAAGCACAAAGCAGATGTTTAGATCTACAAGAAGTGTCCGAGGCAATTTCTGCACACTGTTAACTTTTCTAAACCCTTTCAAAACTGGTTTAAGTATTTAAGAAAGATTTTATTGAGATATTTTGAACAAAGTAACATAAACTTTAAAAAGCCTACACACTTCATATTCAATTTATTTTGTGTTTCAGAAAAGTGGTTGATTAAATAAAATGAATTGAACTGGTGCAACATTTTGTATGTGCTACTGTATGGTAAATTCTACTAAATCATCCTCATTCACTGAACACCCTCAAATCCCCTTATATTAGATGTTTACAACTATAAAATAACCCATCACGGGAAAACTGAATTCTGCAGAACCAAGTTTACAAACCTGACCTCTAAAATCACTCCTTAAACAGTTATTGCGTATTTTTTAAATATTTTTTAGTCTCAAGTTACTTCCGAACAAACACCAGTTAGAGTAGCAGCTCAGTCCTAAGCCCTTTTAATCACCCACAGGCAGCAGGACAGGCAATGACTCAGGCCTCTCCACAAGACTCTGAAATGCCTTGCAGACTGAGAGGCTGTAACACCCATCTGCTTCGGTTCCTGAGCCAGGCTGCCAGCTCTGGCAGGCTTTCACCCAGGGCAAACACTCGTCTGACACTTGCTGCAGACGCCTGCCTCACTGCGGGTGGACACTGCTCCTTGCTGTCACTGCAAACAGCTTCTTTTGAATACTTTTCATAGCCCTTAGCTGCTGTCTTATTTCTCTGAAACAGGAGTCAAAAGACTTTGAAAATCATGATTTTACACTACTGCTCGAGATGTTTAAAATGGTATTTCACGTTTTCCTAAAGGGGTCAGTTTAGTCAAGCTGTGAGGGAAAACATACAACCCAAGAGGCCAACTCAGCAGCTCTTAGCGGTTCTTTCCTGCTTTAAGATCTTCATTTCTAGGACTGATGGCAAAGCATGATTCCCATTAAGAAATGTTTCTAGGTCAGGTGTTTCCTCTAGTTTTTAAATGACTATAGATTCTTTATGATGACATCAACATACTATCTTACATCTGACTGTTGACTCATGTTGCCAGGTGAACCACTGATAAACACAGATTTAGCAGTTGTGTCATGTTATTTTACACAACCATACTATTAGCACATTTTTTAGAAATAATTCCATTACCTACTGACACAAATTGGAAACAGTAACTTGGCTATTGCTAAAAAGCAAGGCCCCAACAAAAACCCAGTGGCTGCACTGCCGGGTACCGGTCCATCTTGAAGTGAGGCAGGAGAGGGGTGACCTCACCTGCACTGAGCCTCCTTGTAATGACAGTCTCAGCTAGTGGAAGGCTGTAGTTTGTCACAGCCTGAATCCAGCTGGGGCCTTGGTGCAAGGTTTAAAGTTTGCTGCTGGGCAAACGCACCTTTTGCATTTGAAGTGTGTTAAAAAGCAAAAAACAAGGGCTCTCTCTAGCTTTTGTTCTGAGCTGTGTGCTCACACTGGAGCCATTTTTTCCCCAAGGTTTATTTGGGGTTTATAAAGACCTAAACCATGCTCAGGTTAACTCCACCGAGTTTGGTGGTTGCTGTTTTCAGTGAAAGCCGGATGATTAGAGACAGGCTCAGGAGGAGTTAGGGATCAACCTCACCTCCCAGGCGCCTGCCTGCGGAGCCCTGGGGCGGTATGGGACCCCCGACCACCACTGGAATGATACCCTGCCTCCCACTTGCGATGCTTCCACGGGTTCTCAGCCATCACCAGGCAGGAAGCCCCGACTGTATTTCATCACAGCTTTAACCCAGCTGGGGCTTCGGTGCAAGGCTTAAAGTTTGCTGTTGGGCAAAGGCACCCTTGCATTTGAAGTGTGTTTAAAAGTAAAAACCAAGGGCTATCTCCTGCTCTTGTTCCGAGCTGTGTGCTCACGCAGGAGCCATTTTTCCTCAAGATTTATTTAGGGTTAATAAAGACCTTAAATCATGCCCAGAGTAACTCAAACATATTTGGTGGTTGCTGTTTTCAGCGAAAGCCAGACGACTAAAGACAGGCTCAGGAGGAGCTAGGGATCAACCCCACCTCCCAGGCGCCTGCCTGCGGAGCCCTGGGGCGATACGGGACCCCCACCACCACCACCGGAATGTGCCCCTGCCTCCCACCCGTGACGCCTCCGTGAGATCCCAGCCACCGCCAGGCAGGAAGCCCGAGCCGCACCCAACCCCGGGACCAAGCAGAACAAAGCAACGATCCCCCTTCTCCCCGTTGTCTCCTACCATCCGCAGACATGGCCATCTCGATGAGGGTCTCATTCGATTTCTTCCCCAGACGGTTCATGGTGGCCGCTTTCTGTCTCTTTCTCGGAGGGAAGGGGAAGGGGGGGAGGGGGGATTCCTCCCGGGAACGGATGGGTGAAGAAGGGGTGAGTCAGGAGCTGGGCTGCCGCCCCATGCATGCGCACTGCCTGCAGAGGCGGAGCGTGGAGTAGGGGGGGGACCAAGGAAAGGAGGGGGCACCAGGGGACGTCTCCAAGTGGGTGCGGTTCTTGCCGGGAGGAGTGGGGGGAAACACGGCCCGGCCCGTCTCGGCCCCCGTCCCCCCCCTCCCGGCAAGAACCGCAGTCGCTTGGGGATATCTCATTGTTTCGGGGAGAAGGTCTTTGCCTTGGTAGTATCTCCCTTAAACCCTTTGCTTTCCGCTACGTAGCGAGAACAGCCCGAAAACGAACTGGGAAAACTTCCAAAACGTGGATATTGATTACATCTCCAGCGTTTGAGTTACATTTTGAAAAAGCAAGCCCTTCATACACTTGGATTTCTTCTTTTAGATATAGCAAACGAGTTTGGATTTTGGTTTGGTTTGTTGTTTTTTTTTTTTAGTTTACGTTGGGTGCTTTTTGTTGGTTGTTGGTTTGTTTTGTTTTTCCAGCCCTGGATGTCCATACAGACTGGGGAGCGAGAGGCTAGAGGGCAGCCTTGTGGAAAGGGATCTGGGGGTTCTGGTCGACAGCAAGTTGAACATAAGCCAGCAGTGTGCCCTGGCAGCCAAGAGGGCCAGGCGTGTCCTGGGGTGCATCCTCAGCACGGCATTGCCAGCCGGGCAAGGGAGGTGATTGACCTGTCCTACTCTGCACTGGTGCAGCCCCACCTCAAGTATTGTGTGCAGTTTTGATCACCACAGTATAAAAAAGGATATTAAGCTACTGGAGAGTGTCCAGAGGAAGCTGATAAAGCTGGTGAAGGGTCTAGAAGGGAAATCATATGAGGAGCGGCTGAAGTCACTTGGTCTGTTCAGTCCAGAGAAGTCTGAGGGGAGACCTCATATCAGTTTATTGCTTCCTCACAAGGGAAGGAAGAGGAGCAGGCGCTGATCTCTTCTCTCTGGTGACCAAGGATAGGACCTGATGGAATGGCAGGAAGATGTGCCAGCGAGAATTAGGTTGAATGTTAGGAAAAGGTTCTTCATTCAGAGGGTAGTGGAGCATAGTGATAGGATGAGAGGTAATGGTTTTAAATTGAAAGAGGAGAGATTTAAATTAGATATTAGGAAGGAATTTTTTACGGTGGTGAGGCACTGTCATAGGTTGCCCAGAGAAGCTGTGGATGCCCCATCTCTGGAGGTGTTCGAGACCGGGATCAATGAGGCTCTGAGCAACCTGACCTAGTGGAAAGTGTTCCTGCCCATGGCAGGGGGCTTGGAACTGGATGGTCTTGGAGGTCTCTTCCAACCCAAACCATCCTATGATTCTATGAAAACTGAGACAACTAGTGAATTAATATGAACTGTTTAATTTTTTTTTAATAAATCAAAAAACCCCAACAAAACAACAAGAAAAATAATGCAAAAGAAACCAATTGTTCACCATCAACTGACTGATGCCCTGAGCAACAGCAGCCCCTGCCAGCTTCTGCCCCCGCCAGTTTTATTTCTGAGCATGATATCATATGGCATGGGATATCCCTTTGGTCAATTGGAGTCAGCTGTCCCATCTGTATCCCATCCCAGCTTGTCCTGCACCCCAGCCTCCTCAAAGGAAAAATAAAGCATCCCTGTGTTATCTACACTGTTCTCATCACAAACCTAAAACACAGCCCCATACAAGATACTATGAAGAAATTTTACACTATCCTTACTAAAATCAGTACAGTCACTAGTTCTTTGCTGAGGATAAATTTGCTCTTACTTTTGATCCTGCAGAGATATTAAGAACAGCACACAGTTATCCTGCCAACAGGACAAATTTAAGGTGGTGCCAGGCAGTAAATGGTAATGCTGTTCATTGTCCCAGTTACAGATTAAGAGCTAGCAAAAACACTGTTTTGACTAATGATCTTGGGTTCTTTGTAGGTAGTAGATGGAAGAGAGAAGAAATAAGAATAAAGCCTGAGAAAGGCAAAATGAAGCATGAAAAGGTGGCAAAAGAAACATAGGGCTTTCATTTCAGGTGTTGGAAAAGAAACTTGTCCATCAATCTGGCTGACTCTAGTCTAGGCAGAGGGCTCTGAAGCAGAGGGCATCTCCCAAGACCACAGCCCAATGGTGCCAGGGAGGACATGATGCTCCGGTTGCAACTGCTGTCCCTTCTGGAGCTGGCATCATTTCTGTTTCCCAAACGGCCTCATCTCATCCTTCCCTTCAATAATCTGAGGTAGTTCCCAACAGACTGTTTGTTCAGTATATATATTTCACATATTTTTTGCTCATTAATATCATCTCAGGCCTTCTTCCAGATTATCTTTTTGTGTATTCAGCTTTTACTGTCTAAGTAACCATTTTATGCACCAAACTGACAGGAAGTTTTGCTGCTTGGGCAACTATAATGCAGCAGTGGTTTCATGACATAAAGTTAATCAAGTAAAGTCACTCAGTGAAGGTGCTGGGCTGGTGTTAACATCTACATACAGTATTGGGCCTTTATTTGTAATGTGCTGCATTGCTGCTTTGAGAAGTATATTTTTAGTCAGGAGCAAGACCTAAAAATGGGTCTGGTTGCTTTCAAAAGTCTGAAATGTTGAGTTTGGTTTTTAATGTCATGATGCAGGGTGTCAGGACAGGCATGGCACACCAAGGGATGCCATTAAACAGCTTGTACCTGCATACAACACAACAAGTCACAAGGTTCAGTTTAAAAACTGTATTTTCTAAGCCTTTAATTTCCTCACAGCATTATACATCTTGGGTAAATGCTTTTATGCCCATAGAAGACACAATTAGAGCCAGTATTCAACAGAAGCCAGGAACAGCAAGAACTGCAGTGACCATTGCTGGGTTTTGCCTTCTAATTACACACTTATTCTTCTCAGCTCCACCCAGCATGTGTGGTGGCAAAGCCAGCCATACTTAAAACTCTGTAAGTACCACATCTAGGATGCCAAAGATGATTTTGCAGATCTCTGTAATTGGACAGGCTTATGGTTTGTTGAGACACTGAATTTGTGTAAATTACACAGTGGCCTGTGTTGGGGATGGGACAGAAGTCTCCTGTCCCAGAAGGAGCTATCTGTGGAAGGCCTTGTGCCCATGGCAGGCACACAGGAGGTCCATGCAATACTCAGCCTTGATGTTTCTTGAATATTTAGAGTTTAAGCAGCCATTGTTTGATATTGGTGCTTTCACAGTATGTCTAACCGATCCAGGACCATGCTTCTGTCAAAAGACATTTTTTTTTTTTCCCTCCCACCCTGTATTTTCAGTGGTGTATTTTCAGTGGTGCTCTGTCATAAGGCAATACAATTTGTCAAGCCAACCCGATAAACTGACTAATCTTTTTTTTTTTTTTCTGAGTTTTCAGTTCTGTAAGTCACTGCAAGCAACAGGTACTGCCAAATGAACCACACAATGACAGGACGATTTTATTCCTGAAATATCAATCCAATAACCAGGTATGCCATACTGTTTCTGTTTTGATGGTCTGTAGTTCAAACACTGTTTCTAATACAGTGTATACATAAAACAAAAAATAATAAAAATAGCTAGAGCACTGTGGGTGTAGACAGCAAACATCACTAAAAATTACTAGCAGTGATTCTACTTAGAGTGTTCAGTGGCAAATCATAATCCTTTCTTTGTGCTAAAGGAGAGGAGATAGTTTGTAGCCCTTATAAAGTGTTGATTTCTGTTGATGGGATTTTTCAAAAGCATGAAACTGATTTACAGGCATTCATATTTAAAAAAATATTATTTAAACACATAAAATTGCTGGGATTGGGGGATCAGATTGCAAAGATGTCTCTGTGCCTGTCGTTGTCTCAGGTACGTACTCCAAGGTCTGTTCAACTTGTAACTTAAAACCCGAGATCCCAACTTCTGAAAGTCCTGTTAGAGGACTGTCTAAACCTTTTGGTGCTAAAGCATCTTTGAATATACAACCCCGAGTCTTAAATCCTGTGGAAAATTGAGCTTTTGTGTCTATCAGTTAGATGCTCTGAAATCAGTCATTCTCTACTATCTGTCCTCTAGGATAGAAACTAATATATACAGGTTTGGCATTTACCACTTGGAAACTTACCTACAAGTTGTTCAAATAACTTCTGCTTTCAGGATTCCCTCTGCTAATGCACGTCATGTATCCATGTCACAGTCTCAGAAGGTGCAACAATTTTCTGCTACTGCAGGTGTGTATATTGCATACACTCCTTTTGGTTAAAAAACTTATATACATATATTTTTAGAGTTGCAGTAAGTTTTCAAATCAGACTGTGAGCACAAGTTAGAAATAACAAATCATGTGTTTGAAATAGACACAGGAGCAAAAGGGAAGCAGTGTATCTCCTGTGCAGCCTCTTCAGCTTGCTCTTTCTCTTCTAATGGTTGAACAACCCCATGGACGATTGCTTTGCTGGAGATTTCAACACACACAGGTTGCATCCCATAAGTGAATGTTGCTGCCTTCCACATCTTCAGGAGTGTGCTTTTGTGAACCAGTTCAAGGTCATTGAGGCTGTCTAGTTGAAGAGCTAACCTGTTTCTTTCCCCGTCTTTGAATTAACCTTTTAGAATATAAGTGGTAGCGTCATTTGGAAAGCAATTAATCTTTTAGAGACCAGTGGGACCAAATACCAAACACACTTAGAAAGGTAACGTGAGACTCAGGTGGAAGCTAGGTGCCCAAATCCAGCATTATGATACCGAAAACTGCCATTCAGTTATCACAGGCTTTTTTTTTTAATGCATCAGGAAAGGAGAACAGCTTCAGTATCCCAGGCAATAACATCAGTTAAAAATTTCAACACATGCCTGGAGTGAGCGTAGGAGGTTTGGCCTGTCCTGCTATGAGGCTGTTCCTCCAGCCTGCAGGCTGGGATAGGCGTGGGGAGAGAGCAAGCAACTAGGCGTGAGACAGGGATGCTGGGGGAAGTACTGCATGCTCTCCTGAGAAGGTTGCCACTGTAAAGAAAGGAATGTAATTGCCACAGGCCAGAGTCAGTCTGTCTAGAGATTTTTGTGGGATTCCTAAACTGTATTTTGCTTAGGGGCTGTTTAACATCTGACTCTTCCCCTCCCACTCTACACGGTTCCTAAGGATAAACCCAAGTGCTTGAATACCACTCTAGGGTCAGGCACTAGGAAATACAGCAAGGCTTGCTGATGGCATGGGCATTTGAATCTGTATATCGAGACAGCTGAGTCTTTGTGTGTGCTGTCCCACAGCCCAAAGGCCATCAGGAAATGAAGAGTGTTATGAAGGGTTGCTGTGCGAGGTGGCGGAATGCAAACGCTACTCAAAGGAAGTAGAAAGTTTTACATAGTATGCAAAGTTCATCATTGCTCACTGCATTTTTTTTCCTGCTCTGTCACTTTTCAGTTAGTCAGCTGTATGCAGAAAGCGGTGCAGGTAAGAGTAATACCTATGATGTCTACACAAACATATGACTTTACAGACTATAATCCACCTTTTTCTCGGCCGGAATAGCTACATGTTTGCAACAGTAGAACTAAAATCAACTGTGTGGTTTGCACTTTCCCCGGGGCAAGGAAACTGCAAGGGCGTGGTCCCAGCTAAGCCCAGCCATGTCCCAAGGAAGAAGTCTGAGATGGGGACACGGGCTTTGTGCCATCTGTATAAGCAACAGCGGTTTTGAGAGAGGTGCTAGAGATCAGGGTATTCTTAACAGGAGCCTGTATCCTGTTTCAAGCCCAGTCAGACATTTTAGTTCTGTAACCTCGCAGTTACACTCCCATAACTGGATTGCTCAGTTTACAGCTGCCATCAAAGCCTTCTTAAAAAAAAAAAAAATCCAAAGAAACCACAAAAAAAAGACAAAAAGAAAAAATTATTTGATGTGTTTTGGGGAGTAGAGAGAATTAATCCCTTTCCTATAGGTAGAGACATTCTTAAGGGTACTTGAATATGTACAAAATCTATGTTTGAGGCATGATTCTTCGTTCTCATCATGTCTCAGTGGATATAGTTCCATTGATTTTGATAAACTGCTCCTAAACAGCATGAATGAAGACCAGTATTTAATTCTGATGGGTTTTGCACTGATAGGTATGCTCACATAAAAGAGTATTGAATGTGGAAAGGTTGGGATATGGCTTCTTCATCAGTTCTGGCAGTGAAATGACGATGTTAAGATAAGAAGTTGCATCATCATAGTAAATTCCTGTGTGCTTCTAGTGAAATAATCCATTTTCTCTCGTCTCTTCATAGACAATTTAGTTTCTCAGGGTTTAGTGCCCTCTGGTGGTTATAGTGTTTTCTCCTGTGAAACTTTATACACTGACGCCTCATGCTTCCTTTTGTTTTTTTAGCTGTATCTGTTGATTAGCCCACAGTGATAGATAAACAGATAAAATAAAGTTGAATTATATTATTTTTCTAAGCACAGAAGACTGTGGAGTGAGTAAATGAGGCTGATGTGTAAAACCCAGAGCACTGAAATGATGTGAAAAGCTCAGTATCTCTAGTAAAATTATTACCAAAATCAGTTCAGTTCATTATACATTAATAGACTTAGCCAATAAAGCAAAACTGAATGATAAAGATACCATAAAAGTAAAAGAGAACAAAAAAAATGCAGTTGTATGAGATATACACAAATAATATTCTATGTCATCACAAATAAATTTGTGAACCATGATTTTTGTACACAGCTTTTAATGTCTAATGCATCTCTCACATGCACCTTTTTAACTGTCCTTCATTACATATTTTATTACAAAGTGTATAAAAATTATATCAAGAGATTAGTAGCTGTGTCAAAAATTCTAGAAAAATATAAGCCCTTCAGTATGCATATTAATAAGGCAAGGTATTCAGGCAGAAGCTATTTAGCTGGCAGGCTGGTAACATTAATAGAAATAATGGTACAAGTTATTTTCTAATCCTATGGGCAGTATTGAATGGCTGTGTTTTCCTCTGCTGTTTATAATGTTCTCCATGAAGAATAACAGTAGTTATAATGCAAGCTTTAAGAAAATGTTTCACATTCACTGTTATGAATTATTGTTAATTTCTGCATATTTGGTAGACCTGCATTTAGTTTTCAAGGCTTCCATTCATTGCACTGCACACCTACAGCACCCCTATAAACAACCTGAATAAAGGAAGCATCTTTCCATGTTGGCATCTCTAATATCAAAAGATCAAGCTACAGCATCTCTTTTCAGCTCATCTCCTAGGGCAGGCTTTGCAGGTTAGCTCCAGTACCTTGGCTGGAGGTTTCCATCCTTCACAAGCTTGTGCAGCTTTCTATTTTGCCCTTCTTTGCTAGCAGACCCATTCCTCTCCTTTCATGCAAAAACGGAGAGAAGAAGCTGCAAAGGCCTCTTATCTTACAGAGTGGTCTAGGTGTAGGGCTGCAGTAGCACTTCTAAGCAGAAATGAGTGAAAATAAATGGACTAGGAAAGAAAACAATATGTAGTTTTCTATGGAGGCAGAAAAGAATCAGAGAGGAAAAAAAGATTAAAAATAGCATTTACAGGAAGAAACAAGATGGAAAGGGCCAACTCTTTGCAGTCAAGTCTCTGTGGTGCTCAGCTCTCTGCGAGACACCTCTACACGGTCAACTCTCTGCTGGGACAACTCTACATGGGGAGCCCTGTGCACTTGGCAAGAGCCTCTGACAGTGTTCAAGGGCTTTGCAGAGCTCAGCATGCATGGGGGAAGGAGAACAGGCAGCATCTGCCAGACCACTCATTGTCATATGCTTGGGGCTCGCCATGTAGTTATCCTTGTAGAGAGTCGGCCATGTAGAAGTGTCCCATGGAGAGATGGCTGCAGAGAGTTAGCTGTGGTGCGTTGACTCAGACCCCAAGCAAGATGAGGATGTGTCAGGCTGTCTGCCTTAGGGAAGGCTGTGTAACGGTCATAGGAAGAACGGAAGGTGACTAAGATGTTTCTGCAATAACCAAACCTACCCAAGCACACACAGGTTTTCCCAGGTTCTTGAGAATGTGCACTGACTGATACTATCTCACAACTATATTACGTGCTTCAGGGTGCTGTTGTCAGTAATGTGGAGGTCTGTGCTGATCTGTACCCTGATGGATGTAGCACTAATGTATGGTGGAAGGGAGCCTTTCTCGTAAGAGGTAAATTAAGTAGGGGATGACATCAGTCTTGATCCAGTACTGCTTGAAACAGTTTTGGTTTTAATTGTAATAAAGCTGATAGGTGACGTCATACCTCTTGGTAGTTGCAGCCCTTCAGTTTCCTCATTTTCACAGGTTTTCCACACAATTGTGTGAGATAATAGTGACCGTATGTTTTCCAGCCTTTCCCCAGTCTCTGGCCCTAGCTGATCCCTACCCCAGATCCTGTCTGAATGATGTAGCGCTTATCTCTCCACCCAGAGGAGCCCTTGTGAAAAGTTGTTAGGGCTGCCCCAGCTGGCCTGTCCATCCCATCCACAGGGTGGGCATACAGATTAGTTCTGTGAGCTCTGTTAACATGATAAGCATCCAGGAGCAGCAGGAGCTGTCAAACACACGGGCACCCTCAGCCACATCAAACAGAATCGGAAGAATTGGGCGAAAAGTAAAGCGACAAATTTAAATAGAAAAGATGTATCTAAAAATCAGTACTTTAAAAGTAAGAAGTATGAATAGTAGGATGAAATCAATATACTTTAATAATTTATGTACACATTCTATACAGCAAAAAGCACAGCCTGTGAGGACAGAGTGGAAAAGAATTGAAGCAATAAATAAGAAAAATCTAATATCAAATTAAAACTTTCATTGCCTGGGAATTATGTGTAAAATTTCAGGGGAATAGATAAAAGCCCTCAAAATGTCAGGTGCTATTTTGTTTCATCTGGTTTCAAAAAGGGCTACCAATGTCAACAATATAATTTCTTTTTCTTTGCTGTTTAGCTCTGACTTCAGGTAGAAAAGCCAAATAGGCTAGCACATAATTCTGTAATTTCTGTAGAGCAAATCTGCCATTTGAACACTTTTTTTGGTGGCTGCCTCTCAGCATGTTAATTTTCCTTTCCTGTCAAACCACTGAATTCACAAGAGGAACTATGCCATCTCTAATAAAAGTCAAATCTCTTTTCTTGAGATTGTTGCTGTGGCCTGTAATATAATTCTTATGAATTGTAAATCGTATTGTTTATCAGAAGACAAACTAGTTGTGCCTTCTAACTATGCCCTCTTGGATATCCATTCAAGTGCATAATATATGAGGAAGAGTCTTGTTTGTCATTTCTTGTTTCCTCCATTTTAAAAGTTCTACTGATTTGCATTTCAGTTCAAATGTGAAAAGAGGCAAGAAGAATACAAGAGTAGTTACTTACGCAGTAATTACTAATTGGATTATTTCTGGAATCCTCAAGTATTATTGCATTTATTTCTCTTATTAATGAGCGTATGATTTATGATTTTGGTTGATTCCCTTTAAGTTAAATCTTCAGGTTAGTCAGTTTGATGAGATAGCTGGTATTAGCGTACTTGACAAATGCTTGAAATAGGCTTATCTTTATCAAACATAAAGACAAACAAGCACACATTCACTGATAGCCCTCTGTGTTGTAAAGGGGAGAAAGTGATAATTGTGTGCTCTGGTTCATAAACTCTGGCACTGCAAATATATATTAGTAGATCTATTTTTCAAGAATTCCAATTGCTTTTCTTTCAAGCCAGACCTTTCAGTCTAGAATAACCTTTTGTTTTCATGTATCAAAGTTAGTTCTCAATTTTCTCAGTTTTCCAGCACACTCATCCTCGGCTTCTCAGATGCATAGTCCATGCTTCACAATTTTAAATTGTGCCTGAATCAAGAACTGAGCTGGTATAAAACACATGGCACTTTTTGGCCTGGCTTTTAAAACCAGTCAACTGCACAAAGACTCAGTAATCATAATATTTTCCTTCATACCCTTCCATAAGTTACTGAAGAAGCTGCACCATCAGGATATGCAAGTGTGGGGGTCTGACTGGATCATCTCATACCTTGCCCTGTCCATTCTAATGAGTGTGTTCGGGGAGTGAATGTGACTTTACATAGGTAATGCTGGCTTTTCCTTATGCATCCTGCATTATTTGCGAGAACCGATGCTTTCATATTTCAGGTCAAAGCACAAAGTTTTGTGAGAAATCTTGAATGATATTACTACTGTGAATATCAAGGTCATTTACTCTTTGATTTACAAGTAATCTGTGGAAATAGAAGCAAAGCCTTGTGCAGTGTGTGTAAATACAACAGTCCTTAGTCCATTTTTGCCTGGTGTTCTCCATTTGCCTGGTGTTAGTCCATTTTTTGCCTGGGCAAACTTGGCGAGGATCAGCAGCCGGAACGGTAAGTTCTTGGCCGCACAGTATGCTCTCAGTATCTCTGTTGTGACCTAAACAATAGCAGTATGGGTAGAATGAGTAGCGCATTTTACCCTGTCAAAGAAAGAACACTAATCACAGCAACTTTAACTAGCAAAAGCTAAACTATTTGACTGACTACAGAAACACCATCTCTCCTAACAACAATTTACACCATGCCTCCAACTGCACTCAAGGCTCATGTGCATATGCAAACCCTTACTATGAGAGACATGAATTCTGTGTTCTGTCATTTTCCACTGCAGCACAATTGATTTGGGTTTTTTTTCATTTAGCTCAGTGTGAGCAGTGTCACAGAATCTCAATGTTAAAGATTCCTACATCAAAAAAAAGGCTTCTTGTAATTTTTAGGCAGAAGGCTAACTTGGTGTTTGTTGCTTTAAGACCTGAATAAAGACAGCCCTAGTGACATGGGTTTTCTGCTGCTGTTGGTAGGTCCAACTTTTTTGAAGCTTATGGCTCTTCCTCTTTTTTCACATGGATAGCCTTACATTGCCATCTCTTTTTTGGAAAGATCTGTGAGAGAGATTTGTTACTGCTTCCCTTTCAACGTGTGTTTAACCTGTCATTTGGTCTCATTGAAGCACGAAGAAAGATGATGCTGTCCTTAGCATCATGCCAGTGTTTCATTGAATAATAATACATTGAATACATTGCATAATAATACATTGAATAATAACACTGCTGTAATATATATTGATTGGGATGGTATTTGCCAGTCTGAAAGAAGCCAAAAGCCTGGTCACATACAACTGTGTCTGGAAAATGTATAGCCAGAAACTTTATCAGTATGTAGAAGGAAAGAGCATGCTCAAAGTGTTTTGCAAATAAATTTGTTTGGGAAGTCAGTTTTGGTACAGTTATTTTGAGACTCTCTCAATTCCTGATTTAATGCTCCCTTTTATTTGACAGAAAGTATTGTTCCTTAGCTCTGTGCTCCATAGAGGAGCCACCGTCAGATGAGTAGCTGAGCTGAACAACTAAAGTATTTTTTTACTCTGAACTTTGGGTCTTCATTTGGGAAACACTAAGAGAATATAACCTTTCTATTTCAATATTTTTCTTGCTGTTATAATTTGCAGTACCCCTGAAGTCCACATGTGAATGTCTGTGAAGTTTGGAACTAGTCCATGTGTTGATTTGGCATGGAAAGTAGCAGCGGAAGTGACAAACTGGACTCAGGGATGGAAGCTGGTTAATAAGAAGGACAGATGTTTACTCGGTTCTGTTAACTTCTGAAATGATAAACGTTGTATCTATTGTATCTTACCCTTCTTCATGTGGAATTTGCTTTAAGGAATTGTCTGCAAATTAAAAGCAAACCGCCTCAACGTGGTTTTTGTAAAATTGTCTACAGTTGTTTTTTCAACTATTCAGAAAATAATTTGAACATTTTCTTATTTGTACATTTTATATATCAGAAGCCTCAAAGTAAGAAAGTTTTAAAACAAAAATTGCTGCTTAAACTCTTTTTTCATCTGTCCCTTTCCCTTTGCTATTCTGCATCTTTGTTATTTAATTCCTGGTAAAGGGATGAGTACACAATCTATAAAACTCCTCACCACAAACACAAACAGCCAGAGGGGCAAAAGCATCACCCAGCCCCACATCACATCCACCAAGACCCAAAGGACTTGGAGCCACCGCTGAGGCTCAGCCCACCCCTCAGCCGTGCAGGCAGTCCTGGGAGGGGGGGACACACACTCCCCTGGCCCCTGCCCCAGGGGAAGCAGCCCATTGGCGTGGGAGCCTGGCCCTGCAGGACTCACGGACTATGAGGATGAAGTGAGGTCATGCAGAGAGAAAACCAGAAGGGCAAAACCCCAGCTAGAACGTAAATTGGTCACTTCTGTGAAAGACAGTAAGAAACATTTCTATAAATATCTTAACAACAAAAGGAGGACCATCTGCAGGGCCTTGCACTTGGCCTTGGGGAGCATCACGGGGGTCACACAGGCCCAATCCTCCGTGTTCTCCAGGTCCTGCTGAGTGCCATCCCATCCTTCACATAGGTCAACTGCACCACCCAGCTTGGGGACACCACACACTGGCTGAGGGTGCACTCGAGCCCACTGTCAGTCATTGGGGAAGAAATTAAACCCTACTGGTGCCACTACGGACCCCAGTATGGAACCCCAGTATTGGACCACCACTATGGGCTCCTGAGGGACATCACTCAGGACTGCTTTCCATGGAGACAGTGGGTGAGACCGTTTGGAACCGTTGCCCTCCTTAAGCAGAGGGGGCAAAGCTGTTGCCAAGCGTGGAACCCTGAGAGTCCCAAGAGTTAAACTGAAGCAACCAGACCAATTCTGGGCCTGGATAGAGAGCAGAACAGAAGTGAGCCCAGTGCTGCCAGCCCTGGGGCACCCGCGCTGTGGCCCCTGGGCTCTCCGACACCACAGATCCTGCAGCCGTTCCTCTGCCCCACAGTCTTCTGCGCCAGAGGCAAGGACTGAGCCCAACCCTGCAACCAGGGACAGCCTGGGGGAAATGCCCAGCCCTTCCTCCACTGCCCCCTCCCTTCTCCTCCTCCTTCTCCTCCTCCTCGTGCCCTCTTGCCCCAGCCTGGGGTGGTAGTGCCAGTGCTTGTTCATGGCTCTCTTTCAGGATCAACCAAGCTCTGCCCCTGCCCAGGTGCCAGCAGCAGCCTTCCTGGCACCTTGGGCACCCCCGGTGAGGGGGCACCACAGGGCTTTTGGCACCCCCAGCAGGTACGGCATCCCTGGCTGTCTTGGCCCCTCGGCACTCCCGGCCCTCCTGTCTTCTCTGCCCCTGCACCCCCGTACCTCTCTGCCCTCAGCGCTGGGGCCCAGTGGCTCAGCAAGGGCACCCAGCAGCCCTGCTGGTTCCTGGGCCAGGCCTGCCCAGCACAGACAACTCACCCAGTGCTGCCCAGGAGCTCGGGGCCATCTCTCCTGCTCACCTTTGCTGCTGGCAGCCCCAGCACCCGGTCACAGCTGTGACCCCACAGGGATGCTCCGTGCTGCACGCTCCCCACAGCCCCACAGCACAGCAGGGACATGGCCAGGCTGGGGCGCAGCTGGGCAGGGGCCCCACGAGACTCCTCGCAGCCCCCAGCCCAGCACAGCTCCCTTGCCCCTGCACAGGTATGAGAGCAAGTGGTTTGCACCAGCGGCGCCTTCAAGCCCTCCAGCTGCCCCAGAAGAGGATGCACAAATCCCAGTATCTGGCTGCCACCCTTGCCATGAGCCAGCAGCTCACTGGTCCAACAGGCTCTGCTCCCATAGACACTCCTGTGCCCATGGATGTCGACCCCGGCTACATCCTGGACATCTCCCTGACCACCAATGTCCACATGGAAGACGATGCCCTCCCACTCATTTGCATCTCCCTCCACACTGATGTGGATATGAAAGATAACTCATCAGTCTTGGACATCTCTGTGGCTACTAATGTGGAGATGGAGTAGGGCTGTCTTCCAACACTGGACATCTGCATGGGCATCAACGTCAGCACCCTAGGGCAGTGTGTCCAACGCGACAGCTGGCTCGGAAGGAGGGGGCAGGAGAAGCACCAGGGGTCTCTGCCAGGGCATGGGGCAAGTGTTGGACTCTGGCAGGCATTGCTGGGGCGGGAGGGGGGATTAGGGCTGAAGAGGGATCTGGTGGGTTGTGGGGTGGGAATGGGGGGTGGATGTGGGGTGAGGGTGGGGGTTGGAGTTGAAGTTTGTGTTGAGGGGTGGGTTTTGAGGGTGAATATTGGGAGTGGGGAGTGTGGGGTGGGATGAGATTGGGGGGTTGTGGGTGGGAGGTGGGTGTTTACAAGGGAGTAGCTTTAGTCACCATGTTGTTCTTAGATTTTCCATTAAAATTGTTATCCAACAGCTTTCTGTGTCTGCACGGGATGGTCAGGGAGTGCAGGGGCACCACAAACAGCCAGCGGGGTAAAAGCATTGCCCAGCCCCACATCACATCTACCAAGACCCAAAAGGCTCAAAGCCATCCCTGGGGCTCAGCCACTCCAGCCGTGCAGGCAATCCCAGGGGAGGACTCCCCTTGCCCCAGCCGTGGGGAAGCAGGCCTTTGGTGAGGGAGCCAGGACAGACTGGGCCCTGCAGGACTCATGGACACGGGCCCCATGCCCAAAGCACCACTGACCCCTGCCACCCTGCCCACCAGCCTTCCACCACCTTGGAAAGCAAGGCTGGGGCTTTAAAGCCCACCCCAGTTCCAATGCCCCTGCTGTGGTTAGGGACACCTTCCACCAGATCAGGTTGCGCACAGCCCTGTCCAACCTGGTCTTGAACACTTCCAGGGACGGAGCAGCCAGAGCTTCTCTGGGCAGCCCGTGCCAGGGCCTCACCACCCTCAACAGAAAAGAATTCTTCTTTAAAGCACAGTTGAATCTCCCCTCTTCCAGTTTAAAACTGTTGCCCCTTTTCCTGTCGCTACAGGCTTTGCTCAAAAGTCTCTCTCCACCTTTCCTACAAGCTCCCTACATACAGTGACAGGGCACAAGAAGGTTTCCCACAGCATTCCCTTCTCCAGGAGTTGCCCCATCCCGGGCACAAGACCTTGCACTTGACCTCGAATCACATCATGTTCCCATGATCACGTTCCCTCCTCCTCCAGCCTGAAGGCCCCTCTGGATGGCAAGGCCTCCCACAAGGGAATCTGCTGCCCCACTCAGCTTGGTGTCACCCACAAACTGGTGGAGAGTGCACTCGATCAGGGCACAATAGGGGCTCTATTGGGGCTCCATATGGGCGACACAGGGTGATATTGGGGGCTCTATAGGGGGGACACAGGGAGCTTAGGGAGCCCTACATTGAGATCCATAGGTGGGACACAGGTTTATATAGGGGATATCATAGAGAGAACCACAGGGGACACACAGGGTGCAATAGGGGTTTTGTAAGGGTCTCCAAAGGGGCAAACACAGGGCACGATAGGGGCTCTATAGGGGCTCTATGGGAGGGACACATGAAGATGTAGAAGGCCCTATAGTGGTCACCAAAGGGGCGACAGGACATGATACAGGCGCTAGAGGTGGCCCTAAAGAGGGGACATAGGTAACAATGGGGGTTCTATAGTGGTCTCCATGGGGTTGGCACAGGGTGCCCTAGGGGCTCTACATGGGGCTCTAAAAGGGAAGGTATAGCCAGAAGAAGCCCCTCACCCTGCTCCCCCCTCACCTCCCCCCAGCCATCAAACTGGAACTCAGAGAATTAAACCACCTCCCTGCCACCCATCCTGGCTGTTCAGTTTCCAAACCCCCTGTGTTGGCAAGGGAGAGAAAGTCACAGAAAGATTTTGAAACTCTGACAGGACTCTATAGGTTGTTCTAAAGCAGGAACACAGGTTAATGTAGGAAACTCTATAGGGGGCTCCATGGGGGAGACATAGGGTGAGACAGGGGTGAGACAGGGGGCTCTAGATGGGGGACACAAGGACCCTAAGGTGAGCTCCATGGGGGGACACAGGGACAGATAGGGACTCTGTAGGGGGTTCCATGAGGGGAAAGGGGGAGCGTTAGGAACCCTAAAGTGGGGCCCATGGGGAAGACACAGGTTCATTTAGGGACTCTATAGGGGGCTCTGAATGAGACACAGGGAGCAATGGGAGATCTATGGGGGCTCCACGTGGGGGACACACAGAGCTATAGGGAGCCCTATAGTGGGCACCATACATGGTATTCAGAGCGATCCAGAGGACTCTGTAGGGATCTCTAAAACAAACTCGGCGAGGCTCGGCAGCAGGAACAGTAAGTTCTGCAGCCCGGTGCCTGACTGAGACGGGCACGGAATCCCTTGGGACAGGGCGGGCTCAAACGAAAACCCCGCCAGAGCCGCTCTCGTAACCCCGGAAGCGGCAGCGCTCACGGGGCGGGGGCGGTGCAGGGGGCGGCCCCTGCAGCACTGCGGGAGTTCGCGAAGGCAGGGCGGGAAGGCAAGGGCGAGCGAGGAGGAGGTGCCGGTAAAGCACGGTGGCCACTCGCCAGAAAACCGAGTCTTCGCTCTGCACTGACTACAGCTGAGTCGGCCTCGCAGACTGAGCCGCAGTGGGTGCACGCTGCCACCCAGGTACCGGGCTGCGGGACGTGCGCCCCTTCCGCACCGGTATCTGACACCAGGGACAAGGTCACCCGTGGGGGCTGCGCTCGGGTGGAGGAACTCCTCCGCCCGGTCACTGCGCTGAGAGAGGAGGTCGCCAGGCTGAGGACTCTCGGGGAGTGTGAGCAGGAAATCGACTTCTGGACTAAGGCTCTGTGCTCCCGGTCTCAGCCCCAACAGGCAGACGTGCCTTGTACAAAGGTGGACCCCCCACCCCCTGGGTACTCAGCTGAGGGGGGCATCCCAAGTCATGAAGCCGAGTGGCAGCAGGTTCCTGCTCGTCACAGCAGGCACATCTCCCCGGTCCCAAATCTGGCCCCGCAGGTGCCCTTGCAGAACAGATACAGGTCTGCCAGTGGAACCGAACCCAATTATTGAAAATCCTCATAGCCTGGAAACCTTTCCCAGGCTAAAAAAAAAGAGCAGCTGTCAATCAAAACGGCTTCTGCTAAGAAGAAGAGGAGGGTTGTAGTTATTGGTGACTCCCTGCTTAGGGGCACAGAGGGACTGATAAGCAGACCTGACCCATTGCAGAGGGAAGTCTGCTGTCTACCTGGGGCCTCCGTTAGGGATGTGATCATGAAACTTCCCAGGCTGGTCAGGCCCACGGATTACTATCCCCTAGTAGTTTTCCAAGTAGGAAACAATGATCTACCAAAAACCTTAGGGCTATTAAAAAGGACTTTAAAGCTCTAGGGCGAATGGCTAAGGATTCAGGAGCACAGGTGGTCCTCTCCTCTGTCATAGGGAATGAGGAGAGAAGGAACCAGGAATTAAATGGCTGAGAACATGGTGCAAAGAACAGAACTTTGGGTTCTTGGATAACGGGTTGGTGTGCATGCCAGGCCTGCTGGCAGGTGATGGGGTGCATCTGTCCCCCAAGGGCAAAAGGGCTGTCTCAAAGAAACTGGTAGGGCTAATTAAGAGGGCTTTAAACTAGATTGGAAGGGGAAGAGAAACATCAGCCACACTAATGGAATTAAATATGGGGACAACACCCCAGGACCTGAGGGGCACGACAGCCTAGGATCTCCAGCTAGACGGATAGTAAAAGAGGGGGTGACAACCGCGCATCTGAAGTGCATTTACAGTAATGCACGTGGCATGGGAAACAAACAGATTGAGCTGGAAGCTGTGGCAAGGCAGGACAATTATGATATAATTGCCATCATGGAAACATGGTGGGACGACTCACACAACTGGAGGACTACCATGGACGTCTATAAGCTATTTAGGTGGGACAGACTAGGAAAGAGAGGGGGTGGGGTTGCTCTATACGTCAAAGAGTGTTTTGACTGTATAGAACTCAGTAATAGCGATGATAAGGTAGAGTGTTTATGGGTTAAACTTGGTGGTGTGCATGGTAACCCAGATATTGTGGTAGGAGTTTGCTATCGGCCACCCAACCAGGATGAAGAGACTGATAAGCTCTTCTATAAACACCTAGGAGAAGCCTCGCAATCATATCCTGTCATGTGTCCCGTCATTCTCATGGGGGATTTCAACCTTCCAGATGTCTGCTGGAAATACAACATAGCAGAAGGGAAGCAGTCTAGGAGGTTCATAGAGTGTGTGGATGATAACTTCCTAACACAATTGGTAAGTGAACCGACTAGAGAGGGTGCGATGTTGGGTCTCCTGTTTGTTAGCAGAGCGGGCTTCGTGGGAGAGGTGACAGTTGGAGGACACCTGGGGTCACAGTGATCACGAGATGATACAATTCTCACTTCTTGGGACAGTGAGGAGAGGGATCAGCAGAACTGCCACCCTGGACTTCCGAAGGGCAGACTTTGAACTCTTCTGAAGGCTGCTTGATCAAGTTCACTGGGAGGTGGCTCTAAAGGACAAAGGGGGTGCAAGAGGGCTGGATGCACCTCAAGAAGGAAATCCTGGTAGCACGAGAGCAGGCCATCTGTGTATGCCGTGAAACAAGTCAGCGAGGAAAAAAACAGTTTGGCTGAGTAGGGAGCTTTGTAGTGATCTGGAAAAAAAAGAAGAAAGTTTATGAGCTTTGGAAGAGGGGGCAGGCATCCCAGGAGGACTACAAGGATGAGGTGAGATTGTGTATGGGAAAAATCAGACTGAGACCAACGGGATGAGGTTCAACAAGGCCAAGTGTAGAGTCCTACGTTTGGGACACAACAACCCCATGCAATGATACAGACTTGGGGAAGAGTGGCTGGAGAGCTGCCTGGCACAGAAGGACCCGGGGGTGTTGATTAACAGCAGCCGAATATGAGCCAGCAGTGGCCCAAGTGGCCAAGAGGGCCAGTGGCATCTTGGCCTGTATCAGAAACAGCGTGGCCAACAGGAGCAGGGAGGTGATTGTGCCCCTGTGCTCAGCACTGATGAGGCCGCATCTCAAGTGCTGGGTTCAGTTTTGGGCCCTTCACTACAAGAAGGACATTGAGGGGCTGGAGCGTGTCCAGAGAAGGGCAACGAGGCTGGTGAGGGGGCTGGAGAACAAGCCTTACAAGGAGAGACTGAGGGAACTGGGGTTGTTTAGCTTAGAGAAGAGGAGGCTGAGGGGAGACCTCATCACTGTCGACAACTGCCTGAAAGGAGGTTGTGACAGGGTGGGTACTGTTCTCTTCTCACAAGTGACAGCGATAGGATGAGAGGAAATGGTCTCAAGTTGTACCAGGGGAGGTTTAGACTGGACATTAGGAAGAATTTCTTCACTGAAAGGGTGGTCAGGGATTGGAACAGGCTGCCCAGGGAGGTGGTTGAGTCGTCATCCCTGGAGGTGTTTAAAAGACGGGTAGATGAGTTTCTTAGGGACATTGTTTAGTGGGGAGACAGGTATAGTTGGTCTCTTCCAACCTTCTGATTCTATGATTCTAAAACTTATATGATTCAAATTAATGGAACGGGTTTTTGTTAATCTCTCCATTACAATTATTGAAGAAAAGTTTCAAAAAAATTGGATTTTTAGTAATAGGTCTGTGGCTTCTGATGTGATTTAATTTTCCTGGATCTGAGATATTGAGAATTAAAATAGAATGACATTTTTTAAAACTGTCTGTAATTGCTGCCCTTATCAATCATTAGCCAATGTGGCACCATCTGTATCCGCAAACGTTGCCTTGGCCTGCTTCAGCTTTTTTCTCCATTGCCTTTGTACTTTCACAAAGTAATGAATTTATTAAGCTTGATCCCTCCCTTTCTGTTTGTAAAATTGATATCCTCCCTACACATTTCCTGTCATACTCAAATGAAAGCTGAAACAGGCTGAGCGTTTCTCTTTACCTTGCATGTACAAGCATCCATGCTATTTTTAAATATTTCTAACTATATGCTTATGGTTTATTATCTCCCTACCACAGCCCTTAAGAAATGCTAAGGGTCTAAGAGTCCGTCATTGTTTTTGTATCTGAATGGCCCAGAATTCATGTTTTAAATCTGTTATTCTTTTCTATTATAATGCTTTTTAACCAGACATCTGGTAATCTTTGTTCTGAATTCATTTTCAAGATCAGGCTTGGCTGCTAGACTGGGGCTCCTTTTCTCTAATTCAGCACAATTGCGTATGTTGTCAGGGTCAACAGCAGTTGCAGCACTTGCTTTAACAACCTTTCTTAACACTGATCTTTTTAATGGTGTTATCATACACTGGAGAAATAATAATAATAATAAAATAATATAATAATAATAATTATTATTATTATACTATGTTACATCTTACCAAATCATATAAGAGTTTTCTTCTCTAGAGACCAGAAACTTTCATACAATCCTTTCCTGAAATATAGTCAGCTTCTTACGCTGCTTCATGTCCTCTTTTACATTGTGAAAAACCTGTTTCAGATCTCCCATAAGATTTCAATGATGTCTTGTTTTTGATAGTGTCATTCTTTTTTTTTTTTTAAAAGTGGGGGACATGGAATGATGTGATTCCTTGTATTGCTTTTCTCTCACAAGAAAATCTGAAACACATTTCTATTGCCCGCTGTGATTATGAGGTGCAATGAGTACAATCACCATGACTACATAAGAGGCTAGATTTGAAACTTTCCCTGTGTGGATTCCTAACACTGACCCTTTCACCACTGATTTTAATTCAGATCAAAACCAGGCCTGGACAGTGGTGGGATAAGCATTTTCATCGACTGCTCTTTCAGAACAGTTCCAATTGTCACTATTTATCATTATTTTTGATCAAAACAGTCCAGTATTAGTCTATCAACTTAAGTCGCAATGATAAAATTACTAACAACAGGAATGTTGCTCCTTTACACTAAACATCTCAGAAGTTGCTTAGCTAGCAGATCAGGGGTACGTCAGGAAATAGGATCCTATGTGAGTTGTATGAAAAATGCACCAGAGAGCTGCCTTAGTTTCATTACACCTGTTGTGAACTTGACCAAGTGAGTTGGCTTCATGCAACTAAGAATTTTCAGTGATAGGTTTCAAGCTACTGTCAACTTGCCAGTGAAATCAGTTGGTTCAGCAGGGTGTGGACATATCTGAGCCAAATCCAAACAAATGGCTTGGCTGGAGCCCCGTTTTTCCTGTCTCAAAATGCAAAATAGCCAGCAGGAGTTGCAAAGAGGTAGGGGATTTACCATTGCCTTAGTGCCATGATCTGTAATAGCGTTGTATTTAACTCCTGACAGGGTAACTTGACTTTAGCTTGGATTTTATCTCCTACCTAAGTTTCTACTTTATCTCTCACACCTCGTAACTATTTAGGTTATCCTAAAACCTGAACTACCTCACATACAATTTAATGGCTCCCACGTATAAAATCCTAACCTATTCTGTTAATTCTTTAACTTATTTTTCAGTCTTGTAAATTGAAAAAGGACTGCTTTGATATGGCTTAGCCAGCCACCTCCTTTTGGAGCTTCACCTCCAGACCACCTTACAGTCGGCTTGCTGTGTTGTGGACATGACTAGAAGCAAGACCTTTTTCTGAATGCAAGGGTGTCTCCCAGTACAGAGCCTGAATGAGACTTTAATATCAGAGTAGACAAGATGCTGATTCTTCTATGTGTCAGGTATACTCTATAGCTAGGGATCATTAGGCATATTCATGTAAAATACAGATTTAGATGTTCAAAGAGTAGTTAGAAGAAAAAGTAACCAGTCAGACAAAACACAGAGCAAGATATACTTGCAAACAACTTGTTCTAAATTTTCATCTAAGCCTCATCTAAGGAACTTCCTTTTTTGGAAGTTAACTGCATGTTTTCAGACAATGTTTCTCTCTAGAAGTGATAACGTGGGGCATCGGTATGCAGAAAGGCCATTGCTTACATATATTCCTGTGGAGAAATGTCATCCTCAAGTTGGTGGAATGCCGTGAAAAGTGAGAAAAAGGGTTGCACCTACATGGAGGATTGGACAGGACAGGTGATCTAAAACTGACCAACGGAGTGTTCCATTCCATATATGTCATACTTAGTATAAAACTGAGGGATCATGAGATTAAAGCTACTGTCTTTGATGGCTGATGTTTAATATGGACTTCATCTGTCTGTTTGCCCTAATCCCAGATGCTATGCGATGCTATGCTGTGCTATGCTATGCTATGCTATGCTATTGATTAATTAAAGCTGTTTTAGTTTCTGGCCCATAAGTCTCTTTCTCTCATTTCCCCGTTCGCTGAGGAGTGTCGGGGAGTGGGAATTGCAATCACACACAATTGCTCATGTTTACCTGCCAGCCAAGCTGGGCCAAGGCTAAAACTTGACACAGGTCTAGACAGTTACTTTCTGAAAAGTAGGAATCTAAGTTCAAGTTATATACAAGCCTTTAATAATTCTATTGAAGAGGAATAGTTTTTGTCATCTATTAACAAAAAGTCCATTTGCAAAATCAGAAGACCCAGTTTGCAGTTCCCCACACATACACCTTCCTTTCCAAAGCAAAACCACATTAAATATTTCACAATGTTCTCAACAATTTTCTCAGACTACTGTAATTGTGTAGGAAATATAGTATATGCTATGAATAGTAGAAGTACTTCCTAATACAAAAGAGTCCGTTCAGTCTCCATTAAGCTCTACCAATCCTACCTGGACAAGTGTAATCAATCCAGAAGGCACTCTTTTTTTAATGGAGCCTTTGTGGTTTTAAAATTGTTTTTCTTAATATTTGACTGAAAACATTTTCCTCTCTGTATGTAAAAAAACATAGCCAAGAAAAACAAGTTCTCCTCTCTCTACTTTTTTTCACACTTTGCAGCTCTTATTTTGTTCTTTTCCTGTTAGAGTCTGACAGTTCTACACAGAGTGGAAATTATGTGTAATCTGAATAATAATCCATGTAGGTTTACTGCCATTTCTTGTACAATTTTTTACAGCAGTGATTCACAATTTTTATTTTATTTATTTATTTATTTTTTACGAAGGCTTCCTCTGGTATGTAGCTAAACTTCCCAGTGCCTTTGTGTTCTCCAACTCTGTTCTCTTTGCTTGTCCCTCTGGTGCTACCTAACTCTTCTTACCCGCCTCCAGACCTCTTTCCTTTTCATCTAGTTCTGATACCCCTCTTTCATAGAATCATAGAATGGCCTGGATTGGAAGGGACCTTAAAGATCATCCAGTTCTAACCCCCTGCCATGGGCAGGGACACCTTTCACTAGATTAGGTTGCTCGAAGCTTCATCCAATCTGGTGTTGAACACCTTCAGGGATGGGACATCCACAGCTTCCCTGGGTGACCTGTTCCAGTGCCTCACCACCCTCACAGGAAAAAATGTCTTCCTAATATCTAATCTAAATCTCCCCTCTTTCAGCTTAAAACCGTTACCCCTCATTCTATCACTGCACTCCTTTCTTTCATTCCTTTTGTAATCAGCCTTCCCTCTTACCCTCAGAATCATTTATTATTCTCTTCCCAGCCATCTCAGAATAACTTTTCCTCTTCTAAGAGCTTCCCTTAAGAAGGAAACGAGGGTATGGCAACAGTACAGGATTTTTGCTGCTTCCATGACTGGCCTTCTGCTTTTCTGGCACAGCCACATATTCTCCCTTTCCCTTCCTAGCAAAATTAGATTTCCTGCTGTCTGAAACAGAGCTGATTCAGGAGGTAGGTGCTGTCACAGTAGTGTCCCGGTGTCCTGCAGTTACCCTTGGGGAGCAGCAAGTATTTTATGTCACCTTTGAATGCATCTCTGTCTCTTTTTCTGCAAGTATTTGACATTTAACATTTGGATGTATAAAATATTTCAGCATCAGACTGCTGTGGACTGTTGCTGTTACTGTCATCCTTTGTTCCTGGTGCAGTCTCTTTAGAAATGTTACAGTATCATTCACGGTGAATAGATATTTATCTATTTGAATCTAATGATGGTTTAATTCAGTGGACCTAATCCTAAAATGTTTAGTTTCTCCATTTCCAGACAAAATTTGCTCTAAAGTTAATGGCTTGAGATTTTTGTTACTGTTACAGTGTCATTGCAAAAGAGAAAAAGCCTGTCAGAAGCATTCATTTTTAGATAGCAATGTATCTCTTTCTTAGATGAAGACAATCAACCAGAAAACAAATATAACTGAGAAGATCTTTAGGCATTACACAGTGAATAGAAATGCTTTTATATAAGGGTTTGATATGACAGGTTAGAAATCATTTTCATTTCTTTTAAATTAGCATCTCACATCCCCAGAGGCTTTGTCTTGGGTTTAAAGAGCATAAAGAAGAATACTGTCCCCTGAAAAAGCTATCCTGTGTAATTTCTTTCTTCTTTGCTTGCAATCAATCATTCTTTCAGTGAGGCTGATCTTACGTGCTGCTTCTTGGTTGCAGGATAATTCTTGCAGTATGATACCCATGGCTGTAGCTTGCCATAATATAATCATCCAATTTGCTAGGCTTAATCATCTGTGGCTAGGTTCTTGAACATGGTATTTTGATTTGGTTTAATGTGAAGAAGTGTATTCTTCTTTCCTTCATTGTTAAACACTTTACAAGAAGTTTTCAAGAAGTGTTGTGCTTTGTCTCTGGCTTTCACAGTGTATGACAATGTGTAAGGAATGGAATTGCACAGCAGTACTTCACAGAGCTCCCTTGAATTGCTCCTCCTGTAAGCAGACTAGTTAGGAAGACGTGCAAAGCTCTCATCTGGGGAACACCGAGCAATAATTTTTCTGTTTATTTTAGCTATCTTTTCCAGATTCATAGTTACTGACATTTTTGGTCTCACATTTGGAACAACAGACAACTGACACTCCAACACTGATTTTCAATAGCTAATGTTAGTAATTTTAAGTTGATGTTTTTAGTAAGAAGTTTGCTATTATTGAGATTTTTTTATGTTAAAGAAGAAGAATTTCTCTTGTTCTGGCCAAAACAAGAGAAAATTAGCACAAGATAATTGTGTAGGTCAATGACAAGGATATTAATCTGGTGGTGAAGAAATGTCAGATCACCAGAAATGGTGAATTCGTGACTGCTTGTGAATATCTTCTGCCCCATGGTATTTCTTGCTCTATAGACTTGTTGATGACAGTGTCAAGGTTAAGAAAACTGCCTGTAATCCATCGGTTTGAGCGTTCATCTGACATATTGGAAAACCAACTGTATGTTCCAGCAGCACGGGCATAAAGCTTTCTGTTAGAAAGGCAGGAGTGAATTATGGATGACTCAAACACAGTACAGAAAATTACATTAGCATATGTAACACAGAGAGGATTAAGTATAATTACAGTAGCTGTACACAGTAAAGTATAGATGGCTGGAAACAGTGGGACAAATGCTGTTCCTGCTGAGTAACCTTGGTGTGCTTGGAGAAACAGATTACAGGCTTTCTTTGGTTTGTATAATCTGAATATTTGCCTGGCACAGTTTTTGGCCAAAGCGCAGTATGTAGCACAGATGTGGAGTTAATGATCAATTCATGTTAAGCCTTGGATGAACTCTAGGATTAGACAATTCAAATCTGATATGCTCCGAAATGCTCAGAGACTGAATAAAAGCCCTTTGCTTCCTTCACATGGTAATTTTTCAATTTCTCATCTCTCAGTTGTTGCAGCTTGGAATTTTAGGGATGATCAACCAGGTCACCACAACCAGATCTCTGGGGGGAGCAGAAAATGGCTAGGTAATTTTTGGCTAGCTTGAAACCACAGCAGACAGATCTCAATCCAGTTCTTAGTCTAGAAGAGGTATAGCTGATGTCCATCCAGCAGACACTTCATTTGTAATTGAAACACCTCAGACTTTTTGAGGCATTTTTTACAGACATATTTGAAGTTCTTTCAAAAAATCTTGAGCTTTTAATTCAAGGTTCAATGAAGCTGATTTAAACCATCTCTGAGTGCGTTTTGTCCCTCCACTACCCGTTGTTTCTGGGTGTTGCAGGAATATTCACCACCCCTTCCTTTGGAGAGTGAAAGCCATTTTGACAGCAGCAATACAACTTCCGACTACTGACTAAATCTAAAATGAGGGACTTACAGCTTATGGTGATTAGCAAACAATGCTGGTGATGTAATCAGGAAAACCTGATGCACGCTGCATTTTCTAAAAGTTCTTATCAACATATTAGAGGAAGTTGGTAACTTTGTGCATAGTTCTATAAATGCTCTAGTGTCTGGGTGAATTCATTAAACTTATGATCTTTCCTGTCTACGCTTTCCTAGACTCTCTCTGTTTTTCTCATAACCACTCAGAAAAAATAGTTCCCGTCTTGTCACTGCTTAACCTTGTGTTTTGTTACATGTTAGCTAGGCTTGTCTTTTGTATTCTAATAACAAGAATAGCTCTTCAACTGCATGACTGCATGACTAATTCACCCTGTGTTTGCATTTGCCAGAGCATTTCTATTGTTTCAGCATCCTGCTTATACAGAAATCTTTCATGGTTTCTTTATATTTATGCTGGAAGAATTATTTAATGAGGTTTAAAAAGATAGAAATCTTCCTCTCCCATCTTTCCTTCTCTCCCCACCTCACAGTCACTGTAACGCATTAATGAAACAATTCTGTGAGTATCAAGCATAGAAGTTATAGGGTTTAGCCCTAGTACTTCCTTCCTGGAGTAATCCAGGTCTACATAGTAATCTTGCTGAAATGTATTGCTTACTCGGGAGCGAGAGCTGCGTACACTGTAGGGCTCCAGGTTCTATCACAGCCCTAGTCAGACTCCTTTGTGTATGCAGTTCATATAGTTACCATTCATTCTATAAATTAATCTGCTATATTCTTTTAACAATGGAAACTAAATGCATCACGCTAAAATCAAATCAGTGTCATCTCTATCAGTCACCAGCGGTCTCTTGATCTCTTTCTAGCAAGGATTTTGTTATGCAGACATTCCCCACAAGCTGTCAAATGGTCCAACTCAATAACGACTAATAAAGCAAGCACCCCTTAAAAATTTCCCCAGGGAATCTTTTTAAATTGAACAGGGAGTAATAAATCTTGTAGTGTCAATAATGGTGAAAATGTTAATTTGGTTGACTCTACTAGATGCCTCCTCAAGTGAAATTTCAAATGCTGTTCTGGGAAGATGGCTGCTACTCGAATTCACTCGATTGCTTTCTGCCCGCAGCACCAGTTTCAAATCTGTGGCAAGGACTATTTGAGTTGGGCTGTGTAACAAAAGAGCATTCTGGTGATCTGGTTGCTTTCTCAACCTTTTAAATCTCATCTACTGATTTTAGTGATGCCCTTAATGAAAGTTAGATGAAAGGGAGGAATGTGCTGATAAGACTGGATAACTGGTATAGTCCTTAGCATGTAGCAGAAATGCGTCCATCTGCTAAGCATAGCATGAGTCTGATTCACTATACCACACAAAAGCTATTTAACACTTGTATCGATAACATAATTTTCTTTATTATACAAACTGAGTAGAGAAGGGGGTTTATGGTGTAAATTTAGTCTATTAAGGGCATTTCTGTGAATAAATTGTACTAGATGTTCTTTTCATTCTTTTTAGCACAGATTTTTTTCACAGATGTCATTTTTGGGCATTAGACAATTTTTTTTTCTCCTGCTGTTGTGAAAGGAGAACTGCAAGTACTGACATTAAACATTTTGGGAAATTTATTCTGTTCTTTTTATAATAGGTGAAAGCAGTCCTGCCAGAACTCAAATCTTCCAAATTTCTATTTTATCATGTTATTTCTTAGGTGCTTGATGTCGTCCTAAGGAAACTAATTAAGGGATTATTTCCAAAGTTGCATAACTACTCCATATAGTCATGCTTTTATTTTTTCATTTTTTAAAAAAAAATATGTCTGCAGTGGAAAAAAATGGCAGCTTTAAGTATGACTACTAAAATATGTTTTTTCAATACAAATTTGTGCCACGAGATAACAAGTGCTAAAAATTTCCGATTACGAGTTTTTAATTTCTGGGCTTTGGTTGGGCACCACAGCAGCCTGGAGATGGCGCAGTTAAGCACCTATGTGGCTGCTGTAAGATTCTTGTTCATATTTTTAAAATCTTCTTTCCATCCTGCTAAATTTAGGAATTTTTCCTTTACTTAGCTCCTTAATCCATGTGAGGATTTGTTTAAGCTTTTTGTGGATGGTGTAGGAAAATGTTTATTTTGCATACTAGGCAGACAAGGAGACCAAGTATTCTGTATCCATCACCTTTAATAATCAAGAACCAGCCCTGCACTCACTGCAACGCAGATCTTCCCTCCATGCTGCATGGGGGCCCAGCTCCTCTGTCATGTCCAGATCAGTGCAATCCCTTTCCTTTCCCTTTATAAATGCAGAAAAGGGAAACCTGAGAGTTGGGACGAATGTTGAGGCCTCAGAAAACACAAGGCAAACTTGCCAGGGCTTGGAGGGCACCACCATATCTGCCTGCCCACAGCCCTCCCACCGAGATGAGCTTGGGTG
The DNA here is from genome assembly GCA_033558235.1 of Neomorphus geoffroyi. NCBI lineage: Eukaryota > Metazoa > Chordata > Aves > Cuculiformes > Neomorphidae > Neomorphus > Neomorphus geoffroyi. The sequence continues at coordinate 15,573,029 of JAUMJM010000033.1, read as the reverse complement.
ATATCCCAACCTGGCCTCTGCCCATCCCCATTGGAGGTGCCCATGGCTGGCATGGTGTTCAAGCATTGGAACAGGCTACCCAGGGAAGTGATGGATTCACCATTCTTGGAGGTGTTTAAAAGATGGGTGGATGAGTTTTTTACAGACGTGGTTTGGTAGGGAGACAGGCACGGTTGGATTCGATGATCTCAGAGGTCTCTTCCAAACTTACAAATGATTGCATCTGACATTTACCTAATCACTATGGTTTAAATGAACGGCGAATCTAGTTTAATGTTTTCTTCACCTCAAAGGAAAACTGCAGCCATCTTAATCAGCAAAACATTATATTTACCCCAGGCTTATTTTGAATAGATGATATGTCAATGTACTGTACCAACCAAGCAATAAAATCAAATGTGATGCTGTTAAAAAAAAAAAAAGCAGAGCACACAACTAGTATTTTCAAGTAAACCCATTCAAGTCTATACAGAGAAATCAGAAGTCTCAGTTTACCTGTATAGTTGCAATTAGTACAGTCATGACAGATGTATAAAACTGAATTGTGGCTCTGAATTACCATAAGCTTAGGGAAAAAATGGCATGTTAAATAGAAGCAACATAGGCAGTGAAAATTTGGAAAATAAGGAAGTTGCATGTGGATATAAAGGAGAGCTTAGGGAACCATGTCTTATAACAAGTTAAAGTATAGCTAATCTTAGCAAAGAAACAGAAGGTTACTGAGAAATTGGAGTTGCTCCCTTCCAGTATATTTAAATTAGGGTAAGAATGATAAGTAGCAGAGACAACCTCCCCAACTTTTTATTAATAAAATAATCTGATGAAATAGGGGGGTGAATTAGAGAGTAGCCTTGTGTTAACATTAGGAGAAGTTGTCTAAAGGTACAAAATGAGCAAAATAGGGTTAAGATGAATTATGCTGAATGGATCTGAAATGAATTTGATCTCCTCTGTGGTTTGTTGAGGTGAACAGAATACTACTCATGCAAAAAGCAGTTTGGATGAAATGTATGATAAAAATATAGATCAGATAGGCAGAAATTTTGTCAGTTGAAAATCTGTAGTGCTAACTTACTCAAAGAGATGAGTTCCCTATAAACTCTTTTTGGCAAGTTTTCAATATTTTTCAGCTAGGTAGTTCCAGTCAAAATTATAATTACTATTCTTTGAGCTTCATTCAGGTTGTTATAAGCTGAAAGTTCTGGATTTAAATGTATTTCTGTTTCAGTAATCTCTGAAAACATCAAAATGGCTAAGTCTGTAATCACAATATTTCACGTGAAACACTTCCAGAGTCTGCAATTCCTAATAGAAATTGTCATATTGTATTTGTTGTGTATAATTTTTTTTTTTAAAAAAATGAGTTTGCCTTGTGATATAGTTCTTAATATGGAGAAGCAGAAAAAGCATAAGCGTTTACTCTGGTTTTTCAGTCTCATATTTGAGTTTTGGACTTCAATAATATCCCTTTCGATAATAGAATACTGTCTGAAAAAAGTGTTTGCCTTTGTCTATATTAATTATTATTTAAATTATAGCATCACATTTTATATTATTCAGTGTAGGGACACATGAAAAAAGTACCACTTTGTCTTGAGAGCGTGTATATTGGGATTTATTTCTAGGTTCAGTAAATGCTATTACATTATCAACTTGGTGCACAGCATTCCTCATGAGAAAATACATAATACCTTTTATTGCTGTGAGACACTCGGAGTGCTCCAAAGCATGATGCATTGTGCCAATGTGTAGTATTTTTATTACTTAAAGTGTAGGAAATCTTATATCAAAAGAGAATCTGAACTGTTTCTTTGTTACCTTATACCAATATTCAAAAATAGTCCAGTAAAAGATCTTTTTACGTGAAACAGAATGGAAATTAAACCAAGTGACAACAAGGCTTGGAAACAATCAGCAATGAGAACACTTGATGTATTTATTTTTTTTTTTTGAATTGTATTCTCAGTTTAATGTCTTTGTGTTCAGATATTAACAACATATCAAACTGAGGAAAATGCAGAACAAGGCCAAGAGAGTTCTGTATACCCAGGGAAGTGGTGGAGTCACCATTCTTGGAGGTGTTAAAAAACGCGTAGATATGGTGCTTCAGGACCTGGTTTAGTAGGCGTGGTGGTGGTGTGTTGATAGTGGGACATGATGATCTTAGAGGTTTTTCCAACACTAACGGTTCTATAATTCTGTAAAGCAGGCATTACTTAAAATACTCTCCTGGCAGGCAGGATGCTCAAGCAAGAAAACACCCTGCATGTGTGCGATCATGAGCAGAGCTGGATGCTGACTGGGATCTCGCTGCCCGGTGCCGGGCAGGCCGGTTCGGTGAGTGACTCTGAAATCACAGAGCGTGCAAAAGCATATGCTGAAATACGCATATTTCAAAATGCACATAGAAAAAGTTAAAACTGTTTTACGGCAGGTAAAGATTAAGGGAGAGTGACTCCGGTTTTTGTTCCGGTTGGGTGTTCCCGCCGCGGGGCCGGCAGGGGGCGCTCTCAGCCCGCGGCCTGAGCGGCGCCGCCTCCCTGTGCGGGCGGGTTGGGGTCGGCACTGGCCTCACCCCTCACCTGGCAAGCGGCGGGGTGGAGGGCGCCTTTAGGGTTCGTTGTTTGCAGAGTGCACCTCAGGCTGACGCTTGGCAGCGTCAAACTAAACACTGGTTTCGTATTGGGACCAGTGCTGTTTGATATTTTCATTAATGATATTGACGGCAGGATCAAGTGCACCCTCAGCAAGTTTGCAGCTGGCACCAAGCTGAGTTGGGCAGTGGTCATGCCAGAAGGATGGGATGTCATCCAGACGGACCTGGTCAAGCTGGAGAAGTGGGCCAGTTGAGGCCCACGTCATGAGGTTCAACAAGGCCAAGTGCAAGGTCCTACACCTGGGTTGGGGCAACCCATACGGGATGGAGGATGATGTAATTGAGAGCAGCCATGCGGAGAAGCTCTTGGGGATTCTGGTGGGTGAGAAGCTCAGCATGAGCTGACTGTGCACACGCAGCCCAGAAGGCCACCCATGTCCTGGGCTGCATCGAAAGAAGCACGGCCAGCAGGGAGAGGGAGGTGATGCTGGGAGAGTGAGGTGATGCTCTGCCTGTACTCTGCTCTTGTGAGACCCCGCCTTGAGTACTGTGGCTAGTTCTGGAATCCTCAGCGTAAGAAGGATATAGAACTGTTGGAATGGGTCCAGAGGAGGGCTACAAAAATTGATCAGAGGACTGAAGCATCTCTGCTATGAGGACAGGCTGAGAGAGTTGGGGTTGTTCAGCCTGGAGAAGAGAAGGCTCCAGGGAGACCTTATAGCGGCCTTCCAGTACCTGAAGGGCTACAGGAAAGCTGGGGAGGGACTTTTTAAAAGGGCAAGTAGTGATAGGACAAGGGGGAATGGCTTTAAATTGGAAGGAGGAGGATTTAGATTAGACATTAGGAAGAAATTCTTCACAATGAGGGTGGTGAAGCATTGGCATATGTTGCCCAAGGAAGCTGTGGATGTCCCTTCCCTGGAAGTGTTCAAGGCCAGGTTGGATGGGGCTTGGATCAACCTGATCCAGTGGAAGGTGTCCCTGCCCATGGCAGGGGGGTTGAAACTGGATGATCTTTAAGGTCCCTTCCAACCCAAAGCATTCTATGATTCTATGATACTGTGATTCGATGGTTTACTTTTAAAATATTTTAAAGGTCTGAGGTGGCTTAAGGTTCCAGTAGAAACCCCTCTAATCTTGCCACATTTCTTAAACTGAGAAGGGAAATGTTTAGAAAGAGTGAATGCTGACCATCATATAAAGAGTGGTTTCTGTTTCCAGAAGAGGCCATGAAAAATGTCGAAGCTGTGTGCTGTGCTGTTTGGTGGGCTTGTTTATTTATATGTGCACCAGAGAATCGCAGAGCCTCAGTTGTGAAGTGGGACTGCCTTCTGCTCAGTGTGGAATAATAAAAACACACAGAAGAACAAGGCGGTCTCTGCTGCAAAGCGCTCACAATTATTTTCAGCAGAGGAAGAACACAGATCTGTTGGAGCAAGTCCAGGGGACTGCCACAAAGATGGTCAGAGGGCTGGAGCACCTCCTATACAAGGACAGGTTGAGAGAGTTGGTCTTGTTCAGCCTAGGGGAGACCTTATAGCAACCTTCCAGTATTTAAAAGGGTCTACAGGAAAGATGGGGGGAGGCTCTATCAGGGAGAGCAGTAATAGGACGAGGAGTAATGGTTTTACGCTCAAAGAGAAGAGATTTTGATCAGATATTAGGAAGATATTTTTACTGTAAGGGTGGTGAGGCACTGATACAGGTTGTCCAGAGAAGTCGTGGAGCACCGTCTCTGGGGGTGTTCAAGACCAGGTTGGATGAGGCTGTGAGCAAACTGGTCGTCTAATGGCACGTGTTCCTGCCCATGTCAGAAGTGTTGGAACTGGATGATTTTGAGGTCACTTCCAACCCAAATCATTCTATGATTCTATGAATCTATGATCTGTTTGCCAAGCAGGCTCTGTCCCCGGGTAGTGACCAGCTGTTTGAGAGGAGGGTATCGCAGGTACTGTCCTGAGTGCTTTGTAATTCAGTTATTCTGTTTGACCTAGTTTGGCACTGACAGTGTATTGCCTCTGCACAATGTTACTCTGAGGTGCTAAGTTCTAATTTGCCTAATAGTGATATGCATCATTCAGGATGTACAAGTTCTTTTCCCTGTTTTATTGAAGTTTTTCTTGATTGAGACCACATGGCTTGAAATTTTAAAATATTTAAAATATTTTTCTGTTTAAGTAAATATAAAAATACTTAAAACATATTAAGGCTTCCTTTTATAATGCTTTCTGACCATCTGTAGGAATGCAGCACTGGAAGAAAAGTCTCTACGTCATTGGTTCGATCTGTCTGCTATTGCAGGCAGGTTTGTTTCATCATCTATTTTACAAAGCAGTACTGATTGCTCCATACTGGCAGTCATCTTCTTTTAGAGGTGTAGCAAAAGAAAAAAAGAGGGAAACAAGTTTTCTGGAGTACCATTTTTGGCAAGAAAGTTCCATATATAGCAAAGAAGAGTGTTGGGTTTCTGCTCAATTTTTTACTATGTTGTTGTCTTTAAATGAAATCAACATTGGTTGAGATTGCTTTTTATGACAGGCTTTGTAGTGCAGTGCTCCATCTTTTGCACACAGGGTACTCACAGAAATGTCACCAATAATAAAATATCAGCAAAACCTTGTGAGAAAGAATGTCCTAATTTTCTGGTAGCATGATGGTACAGAAGACTTCCTATTTGTCTTCTTAGCATGAAATCATCAGCTTGAGATCATTATCGATTTCTGTTTCCCCCAACCTCCAGCCCCCCAGTCTTTCATCTGATAAAAATTATGCTGTATACTTTCACCAAATGATTTTCTTCAATTGAAATAATTTAAAGTGACCTCTGCATCGCCTAGTGAAGACCACAGCAAAGAATCAGGTTTAGTTGTCCTTCTGCCATTGTAGAAGTTGGATGCACATGAAGGGGAGAAACCAATAAAGCACAAGGGTTTACTTTCAGCTGGGGAAATCGTACATCTGTGCATGGACTCTTGTCCATACTTGATTATTTTTTAGTCAATAGTTTGCCCTCCATTTTAATCCTATCTGAGAATTTCCCAGATGTCAAAATGTCTTTACGCTTGTAATGCACATAGTTTTCTCTTGCTTTTCATTCTGCAGCAGAATTTTCTCAAAGTTTTGTTGGTTCATTTTTGAGAAACCCTGCTGTGCATTTCGAAGAGGTAGTTTCAGTCTTCCTCAGGCTGTTTCATCTACAGCTTGAAATACAGCAACAGCAAAGATTACAGGCTCTGATCAGACAAAGCAAGCATGGCATGCACAAACATCTCTAAATTCCAATACTACAGCAGCTCATTGATTTTAAATATACTATTTATAACCATTTTTTCCACACTTGCTCACAGGAGTATCCTTCAATAACATTTATTTACAAGTTTAAGATCCCTTACTGTGTATTTTTATGACTGAGTACCTTAGAGCTTTGAGTGATCCTGTTGAGCTTGCAAACATTGTGTCCTAGGTATCTATCTTCCAAATTCAGGTATGAATACTGGTATGAGTTTGTCATGATGTATGTGTTAGATGAAATGGGAAAAGGTTATCATCAACAGGTTACATGAATGAAGTTATTTTAGACGAGATATCTGATACTGTCTGGAAACAAAATGTGAATTCACAGAACCAGCTTGGTTTCTGTGAGTCGATGTATTTATGTCATTGTCTCAAGTAAATCCTTAGTGATCTGCTAGATCCTTAAATATTTTTCTACTTTAGGGTTGGGTTTTTCTTTTCAGAATAATAGCTTGTTAGCGACTTGACACAGATGGAAATGCCAAAGTCTCTGAAATGACCCTTTCAAGTTACAGACTTTAGAGGCAAAGGATCATTAATATAATCAGGCCCCTATTGTGCAAAGCACTGTACAAAAATGAAGAAAAAGCCTGTGCTCAAATAAGTAATCATCTGCTTCAAAACTCAGCAGATTGCTGAATGTTAGAAAATGTCTGGGGATTTTTTTTTTTTAAATATTTAGCTGATGGAAAATCTTGAGAAATAAAGGCACTGAAGATATTTCTGGATGCAAGGAGAAAGCAAAATTGAAAGGCATGTCCCCAACAGGCAATTCCCTGTTGAGACTGAGAAAGCAGTGAGCTGGACCATTTATCACATAGCACAGCAAGGGAAGGAAATATGGATTTGGGTGCACTGCTTCCCTTGCAGCCCCCTTACCTGACAGAAGGGGAATGGGGCTTTTATGCAAAGATTCTGGCAAACTACCTAGAATGGGTCTGTAGAAAGAAACTAAAATTGCCTTTCTTTTTCCCAGCTACCATGAGGTGCAAACACATGTATTGCCACCTTCTTTCTTTCTTTGGAAATCTCTTCTTGTGGGGAAAAAACCCGTATTTAAAATATTTGCCCCTTTCTAAATATAAACATTTTTATAATAAGCATTTGTATATTCTGGTTTTATTTTGGTGCTCTTTGAGAAGCCTACTACAAACTTCCCACAGCAGTGGAATTGATCTCGCTCAAGTAGCAAGACAGAAAAAAATTACCTTTAACCAACTCCAAGATAAAATAATTTCAGATTTGGACATAAAATAGACTCTGTAGAAAGTATACGTATTCTCTTTGTTTGCTTCAATATCAGTAGAAAAATAGTTGCCATTTGTAATAATTCTGTTCCTTAAAAGATAAAAAGCTTAATTCACATTGGTTATGTGCATGACAATTGGGGAATTATGGTATTGAGTCACTTATATTTTTAGAAGAGTTAAGCTTGTCAGTGACTGCCTCATTTTCAAAAAGGGAATTTAAGTTCCTAAGTCATCAATGTGCTTATTAAATTTTTACTCTAAATGGCTTTTCCAACTGCTCAGTGACGTTGGAGTGCAAGCATCTCTACATTACGTCCATAATTCTCAAAATCCTAGAAAAATGTAATATGTCATGTAACTGGACCACATGCCTATCCTTCCTCCAGGAAGTTCAGATTAATTGTTTTTTAATTAAAGTAGATTTGATTTTAGCCTTTAAAAAATTTACAGCATAATCTACTAAGTTTTGCTTGGAAGTGTTTTGTACAATCAAAACTTAGCTGCTTGCCATGTATTTTCTAATGTAGATTTATGGCTGTCCTGGAATATAATCTAGAAATATTCTGAATAAATATGTCATTTGTACATCTAAAAAAAGTATGCCCTATTAATAAGACAAAGGCTTTTCTGTCCTTTCAAAGTCAGAAAAAGGAGAAAGTGAGTCACGATTTTAGATGTGGGATCAGTTTGTCATTACTGTTCCCCATTATACTGAACTGGGAGAAATATTTGGTTATGACAACCTGCAATTAGAGATTACAATTTGCTTTTTGTCTCAGGCGGAGGTGATTTACATGAAAAAAAAATATTATTTTCATTATGTTTTGTTCTGTAGAATAACCTGACCCATGTCCTTCTTCAGGCAACACAGTACTGAGACACTGAGGGCAGATTCTCAAAGGGATTCCTGTTGCTGCAATACTAACTGACATAATTCCTGATTTTTCATACCCAGAGGGCTAGACGAGTTCACAACCCAGAGATAAGTTTGTAAATTCTGTCAGCCAATACTCAGAGCTAATATGTACTTTAAAAAACCCCAGAGTTATAAAAACATCAATGTGCAGTGTGCAGCAACGGCAAAGAACTAGGTGATGGGGAAAGGCTACAAGAGGGGACAGCCCACGTGCCAGTGCCTTTGGGGAGCTCCCTGTCTTTCATGTCCACCCTCAGCTTCTCTCTACTTTTAAGAAACACTAATTTCCTCGAGCACTTCAATTAATTTTCCTTTATCCCATATGAATTCCAGGCATCTATCTCAAACTGATGACAAATATTTTTAATTTTTCTATGCAAAGAAGAAGAGCTTCACAAAGAAAGACTGAGAACCAATGGGATACTCTGGTACTGATAGGCCCAAGTTTTATAATATGATGAAGATTTTTAATCTGGATTTTCTAGTACTCGAATAAATATTCTAATGACTATATGAAGAGTTCTCCTCTCTTTCATTGGGTTGAACATGTTCAGAACATATCATTTGGGTCCTATCAGTAAGAAAGGAAGAGGCATGTCTGTGTTATGAATCACAGTGTTTTTTAAGCGTGAAGTACCACAGACTTATACTGGAATATGGAAGCAGGAAAACATGAAGGAATTCTGACCTCATAGTGGTCAGAAAAACCCTTATCATTCATTTATGAAGTCTAAATGAAATCAGTCCTTCAGACATCACATATTTTTCTGCTTGGATATTACAGTGAAAGAAGATGAAATAAAATATCAAGGCCGTAAAATCTTCAATTATTTCAGACACCAGGAGAATAAAAAATATATTTTTTCCAGAAGCATCTTGCTAACTGCTGTTAAAGCCTTGCTTCTGTTAAAGTTGCTGAAACCTGATATTTTATTTAGTCAGTGAAATGACATAGTCAAGTAATTTGTTCCTTCAGACGGTGATTGGTTTTACTCACTGATAATTCGTATTGTTAATTTGATGTTATTTAAATCTGAACTATATCTGAGGTAGACCAGTTAAGGATTTAGCTCAGAAACTTGTATGGAATTTACACATCTTAATCCATTAAGTATAACTTCATTTCCATATAATTAACATAAGGGGGAGAAATCACACTCCATGCCTGAAAACATTTCTTCCTTCCTTATATACTTAGTATCAGATTTCCATGTAATTTTTGTAGACAAAATGGGAAATCCAGATCAGATTGGTACCCTGCCTCCATTTTCTAGGGCTCTGAGATCCAGAATCAAATCAAGTGCTGAACTTTTTGAATAACACCCTCTCTAATTTTGCATTAAATTTGTTGAAGAGAAAGGACTATCCCTTGGATATTGCTGTGTATTGCTACAGTGAATGTTTTCTGTGCTGTCTGTAGTGATTCCTGTGAAATGCTATTAACAGCAAGAGATTACTCTGTAAAGTTTATGATGGTAGTCTTGCTGATACAAGCAGATACTTTCTATTACATTAATGTTCCATTTAAATAACAGATTGCCAGCCACAAACTTTATATATCTTATTCCCCATAAGGGCAATATATGGATCTCTGAGTATGGTTTTGTAGATTCATTTAGCACCTAATGCACTTTTAATGAAAGATTTTTTTTAGCATCTCTTTGTAAGGCTTATGATGCAATGACTTTTCATAGTGCTTCATACAAGAAGTATTTATAATTTTCAAAACAGTTATGAAAGTCAGATATTAGGCTTACTGGAGCATACTGCACTAGGGGGGAAAGAAAAGAAGGAAAAATTAAAGCGAATTAATTCAGGAAAATTCGCATATAAGCCAGTACAGCCTTGTGACATTTCATCCTGCTCTTTCTCCTGAAATAGATGAGCAAAGCTGGTGAGCTCTTGCTACTGAAGAGTGCAGAACTAGTTAAACATCCTTCCAGGCACACATCTCATCAAAACCTAGTTGATAAAATACCTAATCAAGGCCACTGATTTTTCACAGTTCCAGAAGAATGGAAGTGAAATCAATCCTCCTGCATTCTAATACTGAACAGGATGTGAGAAACATTTGTATGACTACCTGTGTTGGGCTAACGAGTATGAAGACATACTGCTTATGTTACAAATCCATGCTTCATTTTTGGTTTAGGAAACATAACAACGGTGGTCATCTTGGGGAAATTTATCTAAGCAGAGCAGTCAAGAGGAAGGGAGGCAACATGAGGGATTTGCATCTGACTTTGGGAATCTAAACCAAAACAGCCAGCTTGCTGTTAAAGAGAGAGCAAATAGCTTGCTCTTCAAATGCAGAGTGTAGTTAGAGTGGTTTGGAATATTGGGCCAGAACATGAGCCAAAATAATTTTAACTGGAAAAATATGGTGGCAATTGATCTCTAACTCTTTATTGATCTCTTTATGTGTGAGGTCACTTTTTTTTGTGGTAAATGGAAAGCAGCCTGGTTTTCAATTGGTTAAATTCATGTGCTAGTGAGCTAGGAAAATGCAGTCCAAGAGTGAAATACTCTTTACAAATATATGAGTTGGAATGGTCTCAATATAGTCAAACTACCAGAACTAAAATTGGGGCGAACTGAGAAATATTACTGGGATACAATATTTAAATTATTATATATAATTATGTTTCAGGGCATATTCATCCTGAGCTAAAGCCAGAGTTTTCTTTATTGAGCCTGCTATTCAGAATTTTTAGTTAGAATCTCTTGTACCTCTTTCATCCTCTTCAGTGTGAGGTAGCTCATATTGACCACCACCAAGGACAGGGCATAAAACTACATGACCTGTTAGTTTGGTTCGGTAAATAATATATTTTTCCTCTCCAGCAGGAAATGTTTCCAGAGTGTATGGAATGAAATTGCAAAAAAGACAAGTGGAAAAATATTCAGCCAAAAATCTGTAGCAAGTAGCAAGCTCTTCCTTTTCTATAAATTTATCATGGAAAATTCTTAAGTCTGTTTCTGTAGATCATGAGACAGCAGGTAGTTATTATTGAGATGAAATGCTTAATACCATCTTCCTCTATTAAGATTCTTCATAACCATCTACAGTAGGTGACAATGCCTAATGACCATTGTTCCCAGTGGAATTTTGAACCAAGAATTTACTTAATGTGTTAACTAATGAACCTGCACTTCAGGTTATACTTGCTTTGCTGGACCACACTTACTTAATAAGAACCCAAAAAGTTGTACTGCTCATGACATTTTTATTCTATATTTTCCCTTTTTCAGTTCTCTCTTTTTTTTTTTTTTTTTTTCTAGCTTTAATATGCCACGAACTTGTGCTTTTCCATCTGTGTGTCAGTATCTGGAAGGTGGCCCTTTGTTGTTGGCTTTCAGAGAATAGCTGCAACTGATTCTACTTCAGTAAGTTTCTTCTGCCAATTTACTCAGCCATGTCAATATACCAAGCTCAAGTAACAATGAATTCATAAGTTGGGTTACAATGAGCTTCGCATTCAAGATGCAGTAATTAGATAATCCTGTGATTAAATCACAAAAGGGATTCCACCTGGTTAACTGCCTTATGAACTGGAAAGATTGGACAAAATGCAGTAGGAGATGTCATTTTCCTTTTGAAGCAAGATAGCCTCACATTACTGCTTCCCTTATATGTAGTGTCCTGTAATTGTGAAATTAGGTTCACCTTTCTTTCCTGTCTTTACAGAGTTGAGAACCACATGCCATATTTTCTTGCCTAGTTTAGGTGTCTGTGGTTAATGGGGTACATGCATGGGCAGTGCTCTTCAGCCATCCTGCTGAATCTGTATTGTATAGAAATGAACTCAAAATTCTCTGGGCCAGTAGGATAATAGGAGTACCAACATAGCTTCATGGGTAGGGCACTACATGATAGATGGATAGGTTGAGTTCTGCTCCAAGGATTCATATTTTATTCAATGCTGTTTCATCATCTCCCCTTTCAACTGTGTTTTAAAAGGAAAAGAATAGTCCCTGCTTAGCTATTTCAAAGACAGGTCACAGACCTTTTCTTTCAGGAAAGGGCTAAAAGCTATGGTTCTGCAGTAGATAAAAGCATTTTACTGCAGAATGTGAAGCCTAGAGTAGGTCAGGGTCACATTTCAAACACATCCGTGTGCTTAGTGTTTCCTAAAACAGCTGCTTTCAAAAAGTGCCTCCTCCCCTGTCTTCCTCCGTGGCACAGAATAAATTATTGAAATACATTTCTGAGGAGCATGTGAAGTCCCAAGGAAAGATCATTGACTCTACCTTACCCTTTTCCTCTGCCGTTCTTCCTGGTAACCATGTGGAGAGCGTACACGTGTTACTGTGAGCTAATCATGCTGGAGGAAGAAGGCATGAGAAGGACCCGAGGCTCCAATCCGCCCTATCCTTGTGGCAGCAGCTAGGTAAGGATGGTCAGTCTCTCCTGCCTGCCTGGCTGTGCACTGGCTGCACCACCACTGCTGGCAGTTACCTGTTGAGGTAAGATAGAAATTAAGCTGGACAGTGAGAAAACCATTTACACAAGAAAAAGGCAATTTTCCAAGAAATCTCTAATTGAATGAGGACAGAAGGCCTGTGATGAATGATGGAAGGTCATATGAGTCCTCTTTAGTGCAAGTTTGGCAGGAATTTATGTCTCTTGATGTCAAGGTAGGCACTAAGTGTCCCAGATGAGAGCTGATGTGCAAGAGCTGTTTTACTGGAACTTGGACGCACAGAATCTTTATGCAGGATAGAAGCAGACAGTTTGGATGGTTATGATAAAGAGAGCTGGTGAAATGGAAGATGAGGTGAATAGCTAGAGCAAGCCTTAGAAGGGAAGTGTGCTCATTTGTGAAAGAGTTGACACAGAAAACAAGAAGCTGGAGACAAGGACTTAATCACCTTGAGAACAACCATAACACTAGTGGATAGCTTTAGTACCACATGTGCACTTTAAGCTCATTTTGAGGTACCTCAGCCTCTCTGTGCACTGCCTGTGGAAGCAGTGGTACCTTAGGCACATATCTGGAGACCTTTCAGAGAGCCGAACCCTTGCAAGCACAAGTTTGACTATGGAGTTCCTGACTTGCAAGTGCTTGCTCTCATTGTTAGCATTGGTTTTGATACCATGGGAAAGATAAAAAAAGCTAAAGGTAAACCAGAAGAAAACAGCACTACTTGGGGAGCACACACTCTGGTTGTCTGTATGCCATCCAATGCTGGTTGCTGTTCAACTACTGGTTTCTTTCTTCAGCTTTTTGTTTTCCCTAAAACTCTTTAGGTGCTGGCCAGTGCTCATCCTCCAGCCTTATAAAACCCAGTCATGGTATGTTGTACTTGTGATTTTTGATGGAGAGCAATCTTTTTCTACTTTTTTCAAAACCAGCTCTCCCTGAATAGGTCTCCTGCCAGCTAGCAGAGAAGATAAGGCTAACACGTTGTCTTCAACCTGATAGCTGACCTACATCTTGTAAGTAAGCAAAAAATATCCATTTAATTGACTTTGTTGCTGTGTTAGGGGCTCTGGCTGCACTGCAAGGCGGTATGAACAGTGTCAGAAAATGAGTCATAATAGTTCAACTGACATTCATGTGTGATTGTGTAGGTCATCAGGATATTCAAATGAAAACCAAGTGACTTGAAGTGTGATAAATAAGAAAAGGTTATTTCATTGAGCAATTTCTATCTTCATTATGCTTTGATTTAGACTTTAAGTAGTTACTGTAGGAAAAAGTGCACAGTAACAGACAATGAAGGGCAAAACTGCAGATTTCTTCTCATTTACTTTGTGTCCCCAAATATTTGCATTGTCACATCAAACAATGCAAGGGGATGTGATCCCTTTGCAACATTGTTATAATACAACTGAGGATATTTCTCATAATTTTACTTCTTATATATGAAGGTACTCTGGCATAAATGTAAATATATAAATTCATATATTGATATAGATACAAGTGTACTGGTAATGAAAGTAGCTGCCAGGACTATATGGTTTTTGAAAGCTGTGGAAAGACATTTTAGTGATGACAGTTGAATCCTGTCTGTCTTTTTGCTGGAGAGCAGTCTGAAGTAATATGATTTATCTAGTTGTAGCCTTGCAGTACTTAAAGAGGGCCTACAGGAAAGCTGGGAAGGGGCTCTTTATCAGGGAGTACCATGGTAGGATGAGGGGTAGCAGTTTTAAGCTGAAAGAGGACAGATTTAGATGAAATATTAGGAAGAAATTTTTTACTGATGGTGGTGAGGCACTGGCACAGGTTACCCAGAAAAGCTGTGGATGCTCCATAGCTGGAGGTGTTCAAGACCAGTTTCAATGCGGCTTTGAGCGACCTGATCCAGTGGAAGGTGTCCCTGCCCTTAGCAGGGGGGCTGAAACTGGATGATCTTTGAGATACCTTCCAACCCAAACCGTTCGATGATCATTAGAGAAATGTGTTGTAGAAGGCTGCGTCTTGTTTGTGTGAGCTGTGCTTCTCTTTCAGTTTTGTTCCCTTGTAGGTTATTCCTCTTATATTGGAGGTCAGAAAAGAGGAAGGGCAGTAAAGATTTGACAAACATTGGAATTTCTTGTATCCCAGTTTCCTTTTCCATAATGTCTTTCAAACATGGCTTGATAAAGATAGCTTCATAGGTGTACATAAAAATACATGAAATAAAATCATGTAAAATACACAGTCCTATTACTTACAGAGTGTGCATAATGACCTGATGAGAGAACATCAGCTCTGAAATCTGCTGTGCCTTGTTCAGGGTTTTTTTTTGTGTCAGGCTTTTTAATTTTTGGTCCAGCTTTTCCATTTAAGTTGCTGTATTTCAAGTGTTCAGTAAAGTATTGTACAGATAATTTTGCATTTTTATTCACTTTCTTTCCTCCTATCTGTTTACAATTTCTTCTTTATCAGAAAAGCAAATGCTTGATGTCTTTTTTTACCCTAATTATTAACCATATTTGATACTAAAATTGTAAAAAGGGGAGATTTCATGAGTATTTGGACTGAAACTCAGATAACAATGGTAAGATCAAAATTCAGTTTAACATGTTCTCAGTATATTTTCAGCATGTCCTTGATTATGTCATCTGGTATCAGTTGTCTTCAAGGAGCAGAAGCATGTCACATCATGGTTTAAATAATATATTGCTGGATCCTCTGCTTCGGTCCTTTTCTGTAAAAGGACAAGGCCTCTGAACCACTTAATTCTAGTTTGGGCTTTCAAAGCCATTAGAGGACTTGTAGTATCACTGAACCTCAGGTAACACAATGTTATCTGACTCATGAAATTGGGAGAGGAAGAGATCCCTTAGGTCATCTGTTTTTTCTCCCAGTGAACACAGTACGGGAATACCTTGGAGATATTGCAGATTTGGTTCTAGACCACTGCAATAAAATGAGTATCACAATAAAGTGAGTCACACAAATTTTTTTATTTCCCAGTGCACATAAAAGTTGTTTACTGTAATCTATTAAGTGTGCAATAGCATTATGTCTAAAAAAACCCAATGTACATACCTTAATTAAAAAATACTTTATTGCTAAAAAGTGGCACAATAAAAAACGCAATAGCTGCAAAGTGCTATAAAATGAAGTGCAAAAAACCAAGGTATGCCTGTATTGTCTATTGATTTTGAAGACATTTTTTCTTTCAGTTATTACAATTAACAAACAAAAATGCCTCTAAGCCTTCCTTTCTGAGATTATTCTGTAAATTCATGCAATTTATAATCAGGATTTTTTCTCATAGTTGACCTAAATTGTTTCCTATTTCAACTGCATAGTTTTATTATGCCAAGGTTTACTTTTTCTTTTGAGTAAATATAAACCCACCCATATATTAACAATAAATACCCTCTTCACCCTTCCTTTACTCTTCCTGAATCTAATGAAATGACGGGGCATGAAATGACGACATTTTGGGGCATCATTTCCTGCACAAACCACTTTGGTCCGCCTCAGTCCAAATTTCATCCTGATAACTCCCTTGGCCACTCTTAAACTTGCTGCTCTGTTCAAGCCAGACAGACACTTGTTTTGCACAGTTGTATTTTATACTTTTGAAACTGAGTCCAGCCCAGGTCTTAATTAGCAGTGACATATTCCCTGAACTATTGGTTGGTAAGCAGAAGATAAACAACTCTTGGTTGGTAAGCAAAAGATAAACAGCAGTTGCAGCATTCTTGGCTAGGAATCGTGCCCTCCATGCCTATGCTTGATACGCAGACCTAGTCCCTAAGCTGCTTATGCTCATGTCCATCTGCTGAGATGGCAAAGTGCCTTCTCACAAGTTGTTTGGACTCCTGCCTTCAGGCCAGAGGTGCCAGGCAATGATCAGCAGCCTGCATGACAATGCAAGCGTCATTTCTTCTGAAAGAGCAGCTCCTTTAAGCAATTACTGTATTACAGGCTGCTACCATGGGCCTCTTAGAGCATGATTACACCTGTTGAAAATTATGTGCCAAGAAAAGAATACATGAACCATGCCGGAGAGCAGTCCAACCAGTGCAGCGTCATTTTTAGCTGCCAAGGAGACAGGTTGCATTGCCGCAGGGGTACAAAAACTCATCAGTAGTTCTCAGGGTGTCAAAAAAAGATCTCAGCAGGCCAAAACTGCCTGGAGGCATATCCGAAACAGACAGTACAATGGCCCCAAGTAGCAACTGAAGCAAAATAACAGTAATAGAACCTGTGTGAAAGCTTTCCTCACAGAATCAGTAATTAAGTCAAGAAAAACAGGTTTGTGTTACCCTCTCAAACAAAAATGGAAGACCCTGACCTTATTCTGCCTGCTGAGTAAATGTTTGTGATATGGGCTATAAAGGCAAAGATAGAATAGGAAAAGAAGGTAAAATTCAGGTTTTCGTAGGCATAATTGGATAACCCTACAGCGGAGTGGAACTCTATAGCAGTACTAAACTACATTGATAGCAGAAAAATTTGAAGGACAAGGAGGAAATTCTGAACATAGCTCTGTGCAGTGCAATAGGGGGGTAAGTGCTTAACAAACTTGATTGAATGCAAATTGGTTTTCAGTCTCTGTTTTGTCTCAGGAGTCCTGACTTGCCTCTCCATTTAGGGTACAGCAGCTGCATGACAGGAGGAACAATTCTTTAAGCTGAGGTTACTAAACACACTTCTTTTTTGTCTTGAGATATTTTTACATCACCACAAGCCACTTGGGAGAGTCCAGAAGCAGCTTGTGACCCATTCTTCTAGCTTCATGCTATCCACAGCTCATATGTTCAAAAAATTAGCTCAGATTTTTTTTGACCTAAACTATTTTGAGGAAAATAAAGTTTTAATAGCTTTTCTAAGCATTGTTCCAGTTAGCTTATGTCAAAAATGAAGTGTTATGGAAAATGTTGTAGTAGATCTTAAATGTGTAATTACTTTTTTGTTTAACTGAATGTTCAGATTTTTTTTATTTATTTATAAACTTCATTGTGAAGCATTTTAAATTGAACAGATTTTGGTCTGGCTAGTAATTTTTAGAATTTTAATTGTCTGGAAAGTTCATGAAATATTCATCTGAGAGAGTCTTGAAACATTTCATTTTTATTTTTCTTATACGGCCAAGAATGAAAAATCGGTTGTATCTGTATTGCACAGCATTAGCCTCGAGGTAATTTTAAATCTCCTTTGAGTTGCTGGAGTGGACAAAAGAACTTGTGAAAGTCTCTGTGTGTTTCCAAGGAAGTACAATGACCTGAAAGGCTGTTACCAGTCTGCTCTGGTTTATGTGCAGCTGTCACATTCTGTGTCAGGTCTCATTGCTATCAGTGGGAATTCAGACATTAACTTCATTAGGACCAAAATTTGCCCTAAGCCCCAGCTGATATTTTGTGTAAGCCACTGGAGTTATCCTGTGTTCTGCCTGTTTTGAGTGCCAGATTAAGAGATTTTGGCAAAGACTGGTGAACAAAGGCTTATGATTCCTTATTATGGAAAACTTTTTTTTTTTTTTTGGTTTTGAGACAGGTAATAATATGCCTTTGGATTTGTGCTGTTTGGCTGAGTTCAGAAGTTAGTCTCTTGTGTGCTGACTCATGATGAATGCCAGAGTGTTGGATCTTTGGATCTTTGACACCTGCAGTTAACACCATAAATGGTAAAAAAAGCCTGTGAACATATAGATAACGCAATTTAAACACAGATTGGACTTTGTGTGAACCTTTCCCTCTAACTGGAAAGAAATACAAAATTACCTCCATAACAAAAGAATATTGAACACCAAGTAAATAGCCCATTGCATTTCTTCTGTGTGCTGTCCAAATGACTCTGGATTGGTATTTCAACATCATGGAATAGTTTCATTGACTGCTGAAGTAGCTTATGTAGTCATCAAGAAGTGTCTTAGTCTGGAATTGTTCCAGCTGGAAAGTAGAATTTACTCTGCTCACTACACAGTTTTACAGTATGTTAATCTAAAATTATTTTGAGGAAAAAAAATGTGAATAATTACAGCTGTGGAGTGAAATGCTATCTAGCAGCTTTATTCTGCCCTTGGATCTGTATGTAGGAGTCTCACTGACAGTAATATGACTTCTGTATTTAGACCCGGGGATGTGGATTGGTTGATGATATTTTCTTCTTACACAAACTGTATATTCCTGCACATCTTTTTGTCTGCCCATGCCTTACAGTAGTACAGCTGACATAGAAGCTGTGTGCTAATCTCTATGCCAGCATCTCAGGAATGATGTTGGTACATGAGGAGCTGTTGCTCATATGACTAGCATCAGTAGGCTTCTGTTCCTCTTGGGTAGCTGAAAGCAGGAGAAGAGTATTGAACTCTGAAAAAACTGAATTTGATGCAAAACATAACCTTGGAGAAGGGTTTTTGGTTTTGCATTCTACAATTTTCTGTGTTAAAACCTAATGTAACTTTCATTGAAGACAACAAGGCCAATTGCACTGCATATCGTGGGAGGACATCAAGCTTTGGCCTTTCTACTGAGATCAACCAAAGGCATCATTTAAGGACGACTGTGGCCATGTGAGATAGTTATGATCTACTAAAATTTCAAAAAAGTATAAAAACCACAAGAGACATAGTACAAAAGTATAAAAATCACATTGTCAGATCCATCCAGTGCAGCATCTTATCTCTGGCAGCAGCCAACATTGGGTGTCCAGGGGAGAGTCTAAAGACAACAGGGCAGATGGTGATACTTCACAGGATTTTCTCTGATATTTAAGAAGCAGCTCAAACTCCAGTAACACAGAACACAGAGTCAAAAGAGTAACTATTTTCAGTCTCTCATCTCCTAATTCAAGTATGAAATAGCAGAACACATGACAGCTCCATATTCCATTACCACTTGCAGCTAGTTCAAAGCCTGAGCCAGGGTAAAATTATGTGCAGGGCATGCATCACACTCTACATTGTGTGAAAAGACTGCACTGAAATGCTTAAAGATTTAGAAGGAAATTGGATGCAGATTAAAAGGCGTTTTAAACCAACAAACAGAAACATTCCCTAGGTGCCTGAAATCCTTTTCAAATATGCCTGACAATGAATTCCTCCTAAGTTCGTATTTGTGTTTGTTTTACTCTACAAAATTCTTATTTCACATAGCAATGAAATGCTGAAGTCCAGCATTTTAGCCCACAGAAAAATATTTGCCATTAAAAAGAGTATTCATAAAACTTTTACTTCCTCATGTTTTTAAGGATCCCTTGCTATTTAATAAACTCCATTAGTAGAAGAGTTAGTTCTTTAAAAATTAAAGCTAATACCAAGACCTCTCTTGTTTACTCGCTTCCCTGTAATTTGCTTCTCACCATTAAGACACAGAATGAGACAGATTTAATAAGCCTTCTCTTGAGTCCCAGAGCCTTTTACCTGTAAAGAAAGCTGAAAGCTAAGAATGTGAGCAACCAATGGCTTCTTAGTGTAAGAAAAACAGATAGGAAGGAGGAATGTAAAGGATGATGTTTCAGCAGTGATGATACTAATCACTCAGTCCCTACCTCCCTGCTGAGTTGAGTGAGTTGCTGAATTAAGCAAGTGCAGATCACCCAAAAACATCACAAGGGAGAAGCCAACAATACCTCTTTTATTGTCTGTGGAACACAGATGGAATTTAGATGTCTGGGGCTACACAGTGCTTTCCAGTACCCTTAAAGCCCTAGAAACACCTACTTTCTGAAGTGTAGCATTCTTGAAGTTTTTTAACATAAATGCTAACATGTTTGCTGAAACTAAAGAGATCAGAGGTGAATGCCTGGAACGCTTGCCTTGCTCTGTCGTGGTCCAAATGCAAGGTGCAGAAGTTCCCTAATACTGTCAAAGACAACAAGATGGACATTGATCTTGAATCAAGCCTGCTACTTTGTCAGATGGGGAACCATGCCATTACCAGAATCTGAAGCTGGCTCACAGTATGGTTTCTGTTTTCTTTAGGCCACATATGAGCATTTTAAAATACATGACTAACTTTGGGAACAAATCCAAGTCTTTTGATTTCCTTCCTAGCTGACTGACCTGTCTTCTTGTCTACATTTGTTTTGGTTTTCTGAAGCTTGAATTTATGGCCTCACAGTAGTTCATCTTCTGCGGAAGGGATCAAATATTCTTTTTTTCCTTCTTACTGCATTAGACAGTGATTATGCACTCTATGTGGCAGTAAGATATTGACTGAAATCCCTCCTGTTTAAGTGGTAAGTGTATTCAGGTTTCTTGTCTCCTGGAGAAATGCTTTGTGTTATAATTCAATAACTGTGGTCCAGCATCCTTTAAATGTGTTTTTTTGATGAAGCTGACTGTATGAAAATTGAAACTTGAGAATTTGAATTATTTTGGATTCAGTGACTTAGATATGCCCACATGAACAACTTGACTCAGGAGTGTGTTTTTAAAGCAAATCCCCCAATAATCTCTCCTTTTACCATGCTGTGTTTTGTCATAGAGTAGTCTCTGAACACACAGAATGGTTCCCATTCCAATGAAATTAAGTAGTAGATGTATTCAAGAATTGCCCGTACTGTAGTAATGAATGGGTATTGAGGTTAGAGTTCCTCTGAAATAAAACTCTTGAAACTTGTATAGTGTGGATGTCTGTTCTGCAGTAAGAATTGTTTTTGAACTACTTGTAAATGCAGACATAGCCTTATGCTGAGCTTTGACCCCCTTCCCTCTTTCCATTAAATGGATTTTAAGTTCTGTAAAAGATGCATGCTTAATTAAAATATTTTCAGTCCGATTCAAAAGGACAAGTGGTTAAAGCTGGTAAAAAAGAATTTCAAATGCAGCATCCACAGATGTGATTAGGGAACAGGAAACATTCAGCTCTCAAGGATTCTGATTAATGAGAAAACCTGATTTCATTCTGGAATAGGAAGTATCCTCCTGGTGAACCTTATAAGCAATAGCTTGGAGTCAGCTGCAATTCCTGCAAAAGCAGGCTGTAGTTGCTACTGAGCTTAAGTAGGTAAGTAAGGAAATAAAGTACTCCCTGAAATGTACTCCACTGTACTGTAATTGTAGAACAAAAATATGGTAAATCAGCTGTATTTGGAAGTAATCAAAGATTTATGGTACTTTTGACTTTATTAAGGTAAATAAGAGAAGGCAGAATAATTTTTCAAGAATACCCCTATTAAATGTTATTAAAGAACTTTTTTTTCCACTATTCAGAAGAACTGAAAAAAGCGGTGGGACTCCTGTGAACAAAATCTGTGAGAGGTTTGTGCTGTTATTGTAGTGATGCTTCCAGAAATGGAGCTTTATGAGGCAATTACTGAGGAAACTGGGGAGGCAGGTAAGCAACTTGTGCTGCTTAAGGTAACAGCATTATAGAACACTTCTTTTTCTGGTAGATATCTTTACTCTACTGGCTCCAGAAAAGTTATGTGGAAAAATTCCATGATGCCGTTGTAGGCGCCAATCAAGTCAACAAACAGATAGCTGTAGTTAGTATCTGAAGTATGCTTTTTTGGCTGAAGCTCAAGGATCAATCTTCTGTCCTTTTTGGAGGGCTGTGTGATTTAGATGAGATGCTCTAAGTGTGGCCGGAATGTTTGGTTAGTCAATAAGGAAGGAAAATCAATCAATATTTTATACTATCTTCGTTTTCTTAAAGCAATCTCAAAAACGTTGGGGTTTTTTATTGGATAAAGAAATGTAGAGTTCTAGTAAAAATATTAGAGTAGGATATCTACCTATGTCTTTTCATCTTTGTCACCTTGTTATACTTGGCTTTATCATGTTTCTCTTATCCTGTGTGTCTGCCACACTTCCTCCCCAAACTTGCAGATGTAGCTCTGTGAGATAGTTGAATGCGATGCTTATGCTATCGGAAAAGGAAATTAATCCTATTTCTGAACAGACAACATTTTGCTAGCGTAAAGGAAGAAGAGTTGAAGATAATTAATATGTCCAAAGGAAGCACCTTATATTATCAAGGCGTATATAGCAACAAAAACCTACTGGGAGACACTATTTGATAAGCCTTGTTATCTTCTTGAAAAGTAAACACAGGTGAAAAACTGGATATACACAGTGTGGCTAAGCGTGTAAAAATGGAAAAAGTGATCAGAAAAAAATCAGTTGGAGTAACAGCTATCAACACACCATTTTCATAAGGCAAGCTAATGAAATAGTTAAATTTTAATAAAGATTGCATACCAGACCACAAAATATAATCCCAGTTTTCTAGTCTCTGAAAAGACAAAGAATGGTGATATTATTAAAGAACATCTGTCAGAGGCTTAACAAGTCTGGATCCTTTTTAGTTACTCATTAAAGGCCCATAAAATCTTAGAGTTTAAGAAAAAACCCCAAACTAGTCCTGTGCAAATTAAGGCAGGAAACGCTAGTATGATGAAATATATACCCTTTAATGCAGCAGTTACTGGTAGAACAACAAAAAGTCACCACTTTAGGTGGAGTAGTTCACCTTTAGGTAAAACTTGCTAAACAACTGTAGTAGAAAACTTGTTATGGGGGTTCTTCTGGATTACAGGTGTTTCTCACTCACTGTCAGACTTCACTAAGTTATTGAGCACAGCTGTGCCCACCCAAACTATGCACCAAGTCTTTACCTGCAGTTCACAATTCACAACTCTAATCAGAACTGAACCTGAATCATCCATGGTATTTAAACTGAGTGAAAATGCCACATTCTCTGACTTTTGAGAGGGACAGACACCATCCTGAATTGCAGAATCTTTTTACATAGAGGATGTTGTAGATGCCTGAAATGTAATTTTGTGTGAGAGCAGATTAACGCAGATAACAGGGTGATTTTTGCACTTCACTGATATTGGCCAAAAGGGAAGAGATGAAATGTGTTCTTTAGCTGTAAAAGTGTAGACTGCTACCCAGTGAATTAAAAATTCTGCTAGCATGAGCTGCAAAATGAATTGTCCTTGTAAGTAGTTCTGGATGAGAGACAATTGACAATAGTAATAGTTTTTTTTTTCTTTTGGCACACACAAATCTAAAGAGAAGTAATTTATTCTTAACAGAATTATTCAGGAAGGGAATTTTCTGAACCTTGACTTGTATTATACTTTGAGAGATCCACCGTTTTTCATCTCATTAAGAAATAATTATGAGTCAATAGTCTGGCTTCTGCATCTTCTATTAATTCAAAATAAGGTATTTTGGAGATCAATAAGTAATACCCAATTTTCATTTGCTTCAGGTGAATTTGAAAAATATTAGAGGGCAAAAATTTGAAAACCTCTTAGATTAGGCAGTTAGCAAGCATGAATGATGGAATTTTTTTTTGTTCTTTTTCTCTTTACCCTGCAATTCTCATCTTACATGCTTAAAGAGCAAGCAGACACTGTCAGAACCAGGATAGGACTTGGGCAGGCATGATGTGGGTAGGTGACAGCAAAGTAGAGCTGTGACCCTGCTGGACAGGATTTGATTCTGCAATATGACCTGAATGGCATCATCACCATGTGGTTTCAAATCTCCAATTCTAAATTGATTACTTTCTTACAATGAAATATCTGAGTCTAAAATCAAAGTGTAATTTGTAAGACAGTAGATGAAAAATAACACAGAATTCAGTCAAGTCACTGTAGCAGCCACACTAAGAAAGATAAAAAGATTCTACTGAACCAGTATGAGATATGAAATGCTTTTCCATTCTGTGCTCTTGTGTTGTCTGGAATGAAACGCTGCAGTTTTAGGAGCGCAAAGAGAAATGTGAAAAAGGAAAGGCAATCCCTTCCATTTCTCTTCAAAGAGAAGTATAGAGCTCCTCAATGGTGGTCTGTCCTACTGTCCTCTAGTCCTTATCTCTGCTGGGGAATTACTTCATGAAAGCACAACTTTGGATTATTGCCACAGACCTTACTATTTCATTTTTTTAAGGATCAGAGGTGGAGTATTCCAATATCTTACTATTACTTAGCAAACAAGCATTGTGGGATACTGTGTTTTCACACTTCCTGTTTCCATAGATAATTTCACAGGTAGTCTGTGACTGCTCATTTACTTGTTCTTTTCATTTGGGTGTCCTTTAACACAGACATATAAATCTAGAGGGTTTGCATACTGAGAGCATCTTCCCCAGCCTTGTATACAGTTGTAGTTTAGTGCTTAGCTGGCAGCTAAACAATACACAGCTGCCCTCTCACCTCTGACCACTACCACCACCCTGCCATGTGGGATGGGGAGGAGAATCAGAAAAGAAAATGAAAACTTATTGGTTGAGATAAAGACAGTTTTAATAGAACAATAATGAAAACAATATATTCTTTTACACATATTTTTTTTTAAAATTAAAACACTCAGCCTGTCCTGAGGAGAGCCTGCAGTTAACATGGTGATAGCAGTAAGTGGAAAACTGAATGTGGAATTCAGATTGCCTGCCTATACCTCAGCCAAATCCCCATTTTCATACTGAGCATAATGTTATGGTATGGAATATTCCGTTGGCCAGTTTGGGTTAGCTGTCCAGGCTCTGCCCCTGTACACTAGCAAAATGTGGGAAACTGGGAAATCTTTGATTTCTTAGCAACAACTAAACCATCAGTGTATTATCAACATTTTTTTTTTGCATACTAAATCCAAAACAGAGCAGCTACTGGGAAGAAAATTAAGTCTCTACCACTGAAACCAGCACTTACGTAGAGACTGCAACAGTAGTGGCTTCTTCTGAAAGCCTGTCATCTTTTTACGTGAGAAAAATCATACTGCTTCCTTATTCAGAGTAATGACAGCAGGAACTACCATTAGCTGGATAATTACTGTTAATAAGTGATGCTTTTCTTCTCTCTTAAGGTGTAAGTGGATCCTACCTACAGGTAAAAGACAATTTCCTCAGCTTGGGTTCCTAGTACTGTGATGCATGGTAACAATGCAGTTTGTATCTCTGTAGCATAAATGTCATCAATCATTCAACCATAAACAGAGTTGTGTCTTGTCTCAGCATGTGAAAAAGTATCTATTCAGTCTGAAAGCCTTCCAAGATGATATAATTTCCACTTGGCCCAGACCAAAAAAGAAACAAGTGGAAAGCGTTCTGCCAGCAACCCACTGTTTCTGACATGAAAGTTCCAGATTAAGCAGGTTTCTTAGGAAGTGGAAATTTTGCATAGAAGACGTACATCTCTATGACTGTAGGTCATACGAAGTTTATAGCAGTCACGTGGGCTTTGCAAGATGCCCAGGTTAACACATCGAGTTCTTCAGATTTGCCTATAAAAAGTTTAAAGGATAGCCCTACACTAGATATGTTCCAGAAAGCTAATTTTGTGAAAGTGATCAGAGTTGCATTTAAACAGAGAACTTGCAGTGCTGAAGAGAGATGCAGGCCATCAAATGATGAGGTTACTGCTATGTTACGATCATCAAAAAGCAGCTGGGAGTCATTATAACTTCTCTGCTGTGCATCATAAGAAAAAGTTTTATAGCTTTCTGCATTCAGAAAGCCTATTTCTACTTTTTGGTAGTATTAACTGCTGGTTAAACACCAAGTGGTCATTCTGGTGATGGCTGAAAATATCTTTTAATTCCTTAGTAAACTTAGGTCATGTAAGATTTGATTCTTTAATGAAATGATTTGACAGCACTGGCTTGAAGATGTTCCAGAAGAATAAATTTGATTGTAATCCTTATCATCCTCTGCCTCCCTTTTGATGGCTACATTTTAACATAATCTCTTGGAAATCTGAGGAAAATCTGTGTGTAGCAGCTTCACTCTTGATCTCCCTGCTCAGTGCTCTTGGTCCCATGTTGCAAAATGTGTATATTTATATGCACATATAAAAACCCCTCATTTTTTTTTCTCATTTTGCTTTCTGAGTCGTTGCCTCACATCAGCCTCAGTTGAGCTCTACGAATAATATATATTAGTCAATCATTGCAGTTGAATCAGCAGGGAGAGTATACTTAGCTTTGGAGGAGTGTTGGAATAGTGAATTTGTATTTCTTTGACCGAGTGACAAATTAAAAGATGTGGAGAAAATTAAATTTAGAATATACAGCAACATTGATGTAGGTTCAGTTTGAAAAACTAAGCTATCTGAATGTTCATTCAAATGCTATAATTACTAGTAGCTTACATTTATATAGCATACATGTGCTACATGCAGGAATTAAGCCATCTCTGAAACGAAGAGGAGGTTGAGGGCCTTTCTGGAGTACAGAGAAAAGGAGATATTTTCATTACATAATTTCAGCCCTAACAAAAAAAGCTGTGACATTTTTTTACTTAGAGAGTGCTTTTGAAAACCAGGTCCTTAAATGGTAAGATTTTAGTTAATGTTTATTTTCTTATTTTATATTTAGATAAGTCAGTAGAGGGGGGAAGTCTTATCCAAATATCGATGCACAATACAGACTTCATCATTCTACAGAGAACAAAGGGCTGGGTAAATATTGTAATAAACATTCAGGCTTAAGTTTCCATAAAAACTCAATTAGTATTTAGTCTACAAGGTCAGCAAAAATAGCTCCATGTTAACTGTCTAGATATCTTTCCGTGTGTTTTGGCTAACGAGACTGATAAACCTAACAGGAATAAGAGAGAAGGAGAAAATTTACTATGCCAAAAGTCAGATCATATCTTAAATACACAGAGCTGTGTTATTGCTGGAAAACTTTACTAGTACATAAGAATTAAGAGCCAACAGTTAAGGTCTGAGAGCCATAAGAACAGAGGATTAAAGGAGCTATGTTATGGAGTCTCGTCTCTACTAATAGACAGCACTGGATAAGATGCTTAGTCTAGAAAGCTCTAGTTTCTCCTCCAATCTTCCTTGTCTACAAGAGGAAACCATATACTTACCATCACCTTAAACTATTTAGATTTTCAGCAGGGAAGTGTAAGTCTGAAAATCAGGCACAGGAGGAAAGGAGAGGGAAAAATAAATTCTAGCTTTCTTGCCAGGGTTCAGCAATGGGAGATGAAATACTCAGATGACTTCTGACGGCACTAGCATGTGCTAGTTTTGATGAAGATCAGTTAGGCTCTGTTTACTTTTGGAACAGTTTCTGGCATTTGCCAAGAGGGCAAGGATGTTGTACAAAACCCTCAGTGAAACAGTAGTCTGCCAGCAGCATTACATAGCCCACCCCTTTCAGAAATAATCATAAACTAGGCTCCCAAAAAGATGCACGAGGAAGACTTATTTTGTGACTTTTCAGACCCTTTATATGTTCTCAGATAAACATTTGCACAAGGAACTAGGAGTGAAAAAGTCAGTTATATCAAAACAGTTGATAATCTCAAGAACTCGGAGCAGTATGAGTACACTGGTTGTTGATAGATGACAACGTAGTCTTGCAGATCTACTCTACCTCTTTTTTCTTACATGGAGCCAGGAGAAACAAGAAGCAACATGGTCTCTAGGAGGATGATGAAAGGGGAGAATAGCTTTTAATTTCATTGTGGCAAAAATCCATGCCTTGACTTTGTCATCGCTGAAGTTTTTGCCTGCTGTTCTTTCACCTTGACTTATGCCTTCTCTGGGGCTGATAATACAATGGGTGCACTTCCAGTTCTCTCTAACCTAATATAAAGAATTTTATCATAAAGTTTTGGCACCAGTTATCTGTTTTTCACATGTAAGCTTTGTGCTGATGGCTGTTGTACTTCTTCTGAGGTAATCTTTGGCAGCTTTCTTAAACGTAGCCGTCTTTTTTTTTAAAAAAAAAAATCTGAAAAACAAAATGAGTTTGTTCTTCAGGCATTTTTTATTCCTCTCTCTCCTGGGTGTTGGTTAATTACATTATTCATTTCAGTACAAGTTATAACACAAAATCTCTGATCTTTTAGGAGTAAACAACAACCAAGAGGCAAATGTCTTATGCATGCACAGATCAATGTATGTGTTAATCTGCAGCTACCTAGTTTGTCATTTGTGAGCTGAAATACCTGAAAGTATAGTCATAATGAAGATCAAGTGAGGAGAGTTTTCCCATGTCAGAGAAATCACAGCATATAGAAAATATACTAAGATTGATCCTTCAAATTGCCATAAATTCCATTACATTTCAGGGAAGATAATGACATCATGAAATTGCGTTAGATATAGCACTGGAAGAGATAGTGATCATATCACTGGAGCCTGAATGGTTTTATTTGAACCCATTTATCACTCTCATTAAAATCACTGTAATGAGAAAGAACCTCTGTTCTATTTATAATCTTTCTTGACAGTGTGTAACACACAGCGTGTTAGAAAGCAGCAAAGCACAATAGTGCATCTGTTTTCACTGTTGCTTTCTTACTGAAAGAAAGAAGGGAAGAGCGATGGGGTGCTTCAGTGAATGTGTGCAGCATGGTTCATCCATCCAGAGTGGGTGGCTTTAGCACGAGGGAGGTGAAATGGTAGGATGTGGATTAATAACTGACAAAATAAAAGGTTAAATATATGACTATATGAAGTTGCAATCTTTCTTCCCTCATTACTTTTTCTAAGAGCATCATGCTGGTGTGAAAAGTATGAAGTAGAGAGCAATGTAGGTTGAAGTCTCTCCTTGACAGAAGTAGAGTACAGATTCTGCAGAGGGAATGTAAAGTTTTAAATTGTGTTCACTTGAAGACAAGCCAATTATACAGCATGATCTAAGTAGCTTGCTTTACTATTTGATTAAGTCCAACTTCGACTTCAACATAACCAAATGCAATATTATGTATCAAGGAACAGTGAATGTAGGTTGAATTGCAATACTGAAGGACTGTGTTCAAGAGTATTGCCTCTGGAAAAGTCTTTCAGGTCACACTGGGGAATCAACCAACCAACCATGAATTTCCTGTGCAAAGCTCTGGCTATAAAAACATGCGTGTTGAGGGGGTTTATGAAGAAGGAACTTTCCTTTGAGAATTAGGAAATTATATTACCTGTGTGTACAACATCAGTGAATCAGTGAAATTGGGCTACTATTTACAGTTCAGTTATCCAGAAAGATGCAAAAGTTGCTTCAGTGAAATCTAAAAAACCATGATCTGTCTGTCAAAGAGAACTTTAAAAGATGACTGGATCACATCTGTGTATTACATGGAGAAAGACTGTCACTGATTACAAGTGAAAATCTAATATCATACAAAACTCAGGTAAAATTATGCTTACATTTATAAACTTAAAACCCTTATCAGAGCATCTTATTCAAAGAATGGTGATTTTCTAGTGACTTGGGATCTTCAGTGAATGAGCGATCTCTTTGAAAATATACGTTTCTTTCTTATCTGGAAGTCAGCATAAGACGCAGTTACATGTCATGTATTATGCAGGGACATAGGTTACTTGAGTGCTAGTAGATGGTCACTCTTGTCTTCAGAATGTCTGTCTTTAAGTTTACTATGTCTGCAAGGATCAATTGTAGGTGCAAGATGGTATAATATCATATAAAATCAATGCTTGTACTGACATTAAGGACTGGTATGAAATCTTTGTACATGAAATGGACACCTAGCTATTTAAAATGTGATGAAATGGTGTGTATAAGAACTCTTGAATATAAAGTTTTCTTGCCAAGTGCTCAGAGCACTTGGGGAAATTGGTACCAAATATCTTATGTGTAATAAAGACAACTAGACTGGAACACTAGATTATACTATTTTAGGCCACAGAGTAAAACCAGCAGCCCCAGGAACACGACTCCAGTCATCCCAGATAAAAACTTCGAGCCAGTTGCATATTTGCATATTTGTGGAGTACAACTTTGTCCAGATTAAGTTTCCTGTTGCTAAGAAATCAGTCTTTGCTGGAGAATAGCTCAGAAGTCAATATACTCCCTTCTACGTGCCTTGAGTTACCCAGTGTTTTTTTCAGGACGTGCATTTCAATGTCAATACAATGTTTGTTGCTTTGCTTTGAAAGTGATCTGCAAGAGATGATTACCTGTATGAATTCATCTAAATATAATGCAAATATCTATTTAAAATACTGTGAGGAAGTGTAATAGAAAATATTTTACCTTGCACATTTATAATTTTATTCTGTCAAGAAAGGTTCATGTGTGTGCATATAAGTGAGGGAGAAATTTTGCTGATACCATGGCAACAATCTCTCCTTATTTTATAGAGTGAAATGTTGTAGGTTTTTCATTGTAATAGAGTAATCTTGTCTCTTTTTTTTTTTTTTTCTTTTCGTGAGAACAGTAGATTCTTTAAGATGATTCTGCTCACCCCACTCTTTACCCACTTTCTCAGTGAACATCTCCGTTTCCTTCATGTACATCAGGTAAACCTGGACAGAGTTTGAAAGGTCTATTTAAATGATAGACTTAAATAAAAAGTATTCAAAACCAGAAGCACTGAATTTCATCTGCCTCATATATATGGATCTTGCTTTTTTGAATTTTCCCTTAATACATTAAATTATAAAGCACAAAAGCAGAGGAATGATAAAGGCTAAACTTAGCTCATGTTGCTGTAAGTCGAGGGTCTAGCACAAAGAAAATAAGCGGTTGTGAGTTGCTATTCCAGCTTTCTAAAAATTTTCCAGAATTCACCTTTGATAAAAAGTATATATCTGAATTTCACAATGCTAAGGAAATTTAGTAATGCCTGAAGTGGAAGTTTTCTAATAAGAATACACCTTTCCCTTCAGTTATAGACATATTACAGAAGGCCATTATAATTCTTTCTATTTATACAAAACTGCCTATTCCACAACTGGAGAAAGTGGGCTTCTAATTTAAAGTTATTCCTACTCTTGTTCATTGACAGTTTTACAGTCTAAATTTGAATCTGAAAGGCAAGAAATGACTGTTCCTTTTTGACAAGACTTCTAACATCTTGCTAATTCAGCTGCTGTATCTGTTATACACATGCTTATACCCTTTCTTGGATTGAACTTCTGAATACATTACTAGTTTTAATTTCCAATATAATTAGCTGCTCCACCACATTTGCGGCACTTAGTGAGTTGATGTTCCAGAGAGGGGATAGGTTGGCTGGAAAGGGATATTGAAGCTTCAGTAGGAGAGGCTTATACAGAATTCATTTAGACTGTGTAAATCAACAGCTAATCTGACTCAGTCAGAGTTGTTTAAAGCTTAAATTTCTTTAAATATCTCCTTATTCTTGTGAGTAGATTTGAAATGAGAGACAATAAGTGTAATATAAAAATCAGCCTAAAAAGCAAATGTGGGGAGGAAGCCATTAAGAATGGATGAAGTCCAGAAGACAGGTGCTGACAAATCAACAAGCCTCATAAACACTTCCACAGTTTGCAATGAATCCTTCCTGGTAGAAGAAAAAAAAATAAAATCAAAATAACATTTCCCTTGCAAACTGCAAACTACATACGTTTCTAAACTACATGCATTTCTTTGAGTAAGGACCTTTAAAATTTGCTATGGATTATAACCCAATCCGAGTGCGGATTGTGGCTGAAGGCAGGCATGTAAGTTTCAGAACCAGCTGTGGTCCTGGGCAGAGGAAAGGATGCACCACTGAGACACCAGGAAGGTTTCTACTTGGAGAGTAGCAAAAATGTTTTCTAATTAGAGCTGAAAACCCTGCTCCAAAAGGATCATTATTTATGGTGAAAGTCACCCATGTGTAAAGGGCTGATGCACCACTGAAGTCCCAGAGTGAAGCTTTAATGGGATTTAAATTCTTGTATAGGCCTTTTGAATTTTCTGGCAAACATATTGAGCATCCACTGCACAAATCCAATGTCGGAGAAGGAACCAAAATGATTGAACTGAATAAAATAATACATTCTCAGCTATTGTTCCTTATTTTCAAGTGCAGCCTTGTACAAATAAGATAACACCCAGATGTTGGCTTGAGGCCACTGCCAATAATGTCTTTGTCAAAGAGAGTATCTATACCACATTATGATGAAATATGATCATATTCATTTTCAAATATTAATTTCTTCCCATACATCACTGAATTTAGGAAACAATGTTGTAAGTCAACATGAAAATGTCGGTGCAAATGATAATCCAGTATTTCTTCATTTGTAAATTACTCTAGTTGCATTAAGACCTGTGCTTTCCAATTGCCTGTGACAAAACACTAATTAATGGATTGAATGTCTCCTGCTTAATAAAGTATTTAAAAATGTAATGATTACATATATTTAGTCAATTCTTCTACTGCATCATGCTTTAGCTTGATTAAAATTCATTTGAGGGAAGAAGCCGAATGGTTTTTAATTATCTTGAATTGTGGCTATTACCTAGAGTATATTCTATAACAGTAATTCACAAACAATGCCTAGAGTAAGGGCTGGGACCTTGACTTTGCTCCTTTCACTGTGACCTACCTATATTGTCTTATTATAGGAAACAGAACTAGTTTTGATTGCTTCTTCATTTATAGTGATAATTTTTCTCTGTTGATAAAGCCGTCAAAGAACAGATACTTTTTTTTTTTTTTTTTTTACTCAAAATTTGGCATTAACAATTAATTTTTGCTGAAAAAAAGTCTTGAAGTAAAAAAAGAGATGCTACCCAATGGTAGAGTTCTGTTCTAGGAATGATGATTGTACAGATCTATTTCAGCTCATCTGCAGACATTTAAGTCAAGTTATGCAAGACAAATTTTTTAAATGTCTTCTGTTGCTGGGTGCCTAACAAGAGACTTCTAGGGTTAGCAGATTTTCAGTAGCCGCTGGTTTACTATAGCTATGTCTATGTTAGCAAGTGATGCAGACTGCAGGCAGCAGCTTGGTGGAGTGGAGGTGCTAATTAATGTCCGTGCTATATGAATTTCAGGAGGTTTTACTTCACAGTAGTCCAATTCTGGGTCCCGTGGAGGGATTACATGTGGGTAGTTCAGTGCTGGTAGATGTGCTCCGGGACTACAACTTTGGATTTATTTCTAGCTGAAAAAGGATCAATTCATGCAATCTAAAACCACACTGCAGTGGGAATGAAAGAGCAGTAAATGGGATGTTTAAGAAATTGACATCTGATCCGCCCTCCTGATGTACAATAAAATGCTAATGCAAAGGAGCCCTATGTGTTATGTTTCTCACTAATGAAGAGGATACTAGTGCAGTACAGAATAACTGCAGGTGCTGAAAAAGCTGGTTTAGATTTATGGTAGAGGATTTTATTTTGGTGTTCAAGGCTTCTTTCTTTTAAGGTCTTTACCTTAGGCAACATAAGCTGATTTAGAATGGCAAAATGTTTAAAAACACATAGCATTTTCATCAGACTGTTAGAGTTAGAAAGCAGACACATTTTTTGGCATATAGTCCTTTACTGGGTCATGTTTGGAGATCTAAATATTCAACCCTAGGGACCTATTTTTTTGGTAAGTGCTGTACACTGGTAGTTTTCATTGTGTTAAAGTGGATCTGTTGGAGCCAATTATTGCTAAAAGGTAGTGAAAAAGCACTTCAGATGGCACCCAAAACATGTGGGAAGCATTTTGAAGATACGGGTCTAAACACCTTGAGACAGAACTGCTTCTTATGAAAAAGAGTTTAGTCAAGCTAAATACTGTAGTTCTGAGCAGTACCTTTCTGTCTTCAGAAAGAATATGAGCAGCCCAAAATATAAATATTCTGGTGTTGGTTGACAGCCGGCTGAACATGAGCCAGCAGTGGCCCAGGTGGCCAAGAGAGCCAATGGCATCTTGGCCTGTACCAGACACAGGGTGACCTGAAGGAGCAGGGAGGGGATTGTGCCCCTGTGCTCAGCATTGATGAGGCTGCACCTCAAGTGCTGGGTTCAGTTTTGGGCCCTTCACTACAAGAAGGACACTGAGGGGCTGGAGCGTGTCCAGAGAAGGGCAATGAGGCTGGTGAGGGGGCTGGAAAACAAGTCCTACAAGGAGAGACTGAGGGAACTGGGGTTGTTTAGCTTAGAGAAGAGGAGGCTGAGGAGAGACCTCATCACTGTCTACAACTGCCTGAAAGGAGGTTGTGACGGGGTGGGTGCTGGGCTCTTCTCACAAGTGACAGAGATAGGATGAGAGGAAATGGCCACAAGTGGGGCCAGGGGAGGTTCAGACTGGACATTAGGAAGAATTTCTTAACTGAAAGGGTGGTCAGGGATTGGCACAGCTGCCCAGGGAGGTGGTGGAGTCACCATCCCTGCAGGTGTTTAAAAGATGGGTGGATGAGTTTTTTAGGGACGTGGTTTAGTAGGGAGACAGGCATGGTTGGTCTCGATCTCAGAGGTCTCTTCCAACCTTACGATTCTATGTTTTTTATTATTGTTAATAACAAATGATTGCATCAGTCATTTACCTAATCACTATGGTTTAAATGAATGGCAAATCTAGTTTAATGTTTTCTTCACCTCAAAGGAAAACTGCAGCCATCTTAATCAGCAAAATATTATATTTACCCCAGGCTTATTTTGAATAGATGATATGTCAATGTACTGTACCAACCAAGCAATAAAATCAAATGTGATGCTGTTAAAAAAAAAAAAAGCAGAGCACACAACTAGTATTTTCAAGTAAACCCATTCAAGTCTATACAGAGAAATCAGAAGTCTCAGTTTACCTGTATAGTTGCAATTAGTACAGTCATGATAGATGTGTAAAACTGAATTGTGGCTCTGAATTACCATAAGCTTAGGGAAAAAAGGGCATGTTAAGTAGAAGCAACATAGGCAGTGAGAATTTGGAAAATAAGGAAGTTGCATGTGGATATAAAGGAGAGCTTAGGGAACCATGTCTTATAACAAGTTAAAGTATAGCTAATCTTAGCAAAGAAACAGAAGGTTACTGAGAAATTGGAGTTGCTCCCTTCCAGTATATTTAAATTAGGGTAAGAATGATAAGTAGCAGAGACAACCTCCCCAACTTTTTATTAATAAAATAATCTGATGAAATAGGGGGGGGTGAATTAGAGAGTAGCCTTGTGTTAACATTAGAAGAAGTTGTCTAAAGGTACAAAATGAGCAAAATAGGGTTAAGATGAATTATGCTGAATGGATAACTCTTTGACCTCCTCTGTGGTTTGTTGAGGTGAACAGAATACTACTCATAGAAAAAGCAGTTTGGATGAAATGTATGATAAAAATATAGATCAGATAGGCAGAAATTTTGTCAGTTGAAAATCTGTAGTGCTAACTTACTCAAAGAGATGAGTTCCCTATAAACTCTCTTTTTAGCAAGTTTTCAATATTTTTCTGCTAGGTAGTTCCAGTCAAAATTATAATTGCTATTCTTTGAGCTTCATTCAGGTTGTTATAAGCTGAAAGTTCTGGATTTAAATGTATTTCTGTTTCAGTAATCTCTGAAAACATCAAAATAGCTAAGTCTGTAATCACAATATTTCACGTGAAACACTTCCAGAGTCTGCAATTCCTAATGGAAATTGTCATATGGTATTTGTTGTGAGTTTGCCTTGTAATATAGTTCTTAATATGGAGAAGCAGAAAAAGCATAAGCGTTTACTCTGGGTTTTCAGTCTCATATTTGAGATTTGGACTTCAATAATATCCCTTTCAATAATAGAATACTGTCTGAAAAAAGTGTTTGCCTTTGTCTATATTAATTATTATATAAATTATAGCATCACATTTTATATTATTCAGTGTAGGGACACATGAAAAAAGTACCACTTTGTCTTGAGAGCGTGTATATTGGGATTTATTTCTAGGTTCAGTAAATGCTATTACATTATCAACTTGGTGCACAGCATTCCTCATGAGAAAATACATAATACCTTTTATTGCTGTGAGACACTCGGAGTGCTCCAAAGCATGATGCATTGTGCCAATGTGTAGTATTTTTATTACTTAAAGTGTAGGAAATCTTATATCAAAAGAGAATCTGAACTGTTTCTTTGTTACCTTATACCAATATTCAAAAATAGTCCAGTAAAAGATCTTTTTACGTGAAACAGAATGGAAATTAAACCAAGTGACAACAAGGCTTGGAAACAATCAGCAATGAGAACACTTGATTTTTTTTTTTTTTTTTTTAAATTGTATTCTCAGTTTAATGTCTTTGTGTTCAGATATTAACAACGTATCAAACTGAGGAAAATGCAGAACAAGGCCAAGAGAGTTCTGTATATCTTTAATGACCATAGCTCCCATTAAATTAAATAGGACCATTATATGGAGCTAGTGCTAGATAAAAATCTAATTACTTTTGGCAATGTGCTCATATCAGTGAAAAGAAATATGAACACAAAGATAAGATATAAAATACTGAAGCTGATAAAATGCTCTGATCCTTTTGGGAAGTTGTAACGTTACCTTTATTTATGGTGGCTCTCTGATACTTCATAGGGATAGCACCTTAGAAATAAAGTACCACCTTTGTCTGGTCCCATGGCAGCACTGCTGCCTTACCGATTATAAGAAATCCCTATTTCCTTTTCTTCCCTGCACCTCTGAGTAGCCAAAATAGTAACAGAACTTGAATATCTTAAACATCATGGCCCACATTACTGCCAAATAGTGATAAAAGAAGCAACAGAAGCCCATTTTCTCCTTCAAGCACGTGTTAACTTTTGACACTTTCAGCCATGTAGCTGCAACCATAGAGAAATTATATGAACAGAAATAGGCCAGATCAAATCAGAGGGAGACTGAGCTAGATGACAAATGTGACTCACAACATTTTAAAAACAATACTATATGGGAATGGAATTTTCTCAAGTGCTGGAGGAGAAAATTAAAGAAAGGATAAAGCTTGTTCTTCCCTAAACCTATTCCATCTTCAAATCTTGCAGAATTTATAGTGGGGAAGAGAAAAACTGTATGTGAAAAACCAGAAAAGACTGTTCCTACTCCCCTTTTTTTTAATTGCTTTCATTAAATATTATAGTGAGTAAGCCCATTGGTATCGATAATCATGGAAACAGTTTTGGAATTTCACAGAGCAGATCAAAAGCCTGCTCAAAGCACTCCCGTGAAGAAAAACTGATTCTAAAAATTATGTTCTGCTCAGAGAATGGAAGTCTATGCATAAGTTATGTGATCTGTGAATTAATGAATTGCACAGTCTAGGCCAAGAATTTCTCATGAAATGTTGATGAACCATGAATAAAATGGAGAAAATAACAATTTTCATATAGACACATGCCTGTAATTTCTGTAATGTTACAGACTCTCATGCGTCCTGAAATTTTGCCTATGTCTTATCGGCCTGCATTTAGTCAAAGTATGTCATATTGTACCAGAGAACTGTTCCTTGTGGGAGTTTCACCTTCTCATATCAGAGCTGAACTTGTTCCACAATCTGATATTTGATTTTGCATTCTTTTGATTTTCCTTTTAGCAAATCTCGGGCTCAGTGCCAAGAGTATTTAGTTTTACCCACCACCATGCTACAGTCTACTCCTGCTCAAACTTATGCAACATATGGTCTTTAAGAATGAATTTCCCATCTAGTCTTTTTCCTCACAGGCACATTACCTTCAACATCTCAGTGCTGAAATGCTTAGTGTGCCCATGCTTTAAGTCAATTTAGGCCATTCCAAATTTTATTGTCCTCCTGCTTTGTCAATACTATTCCTCTCCCTATTGGACTCCTTTTCAAATGCAGTTTCCCTCCATGCATACTCCTTCCTTCTGCTGGCTAACAGTTTCAGTTGTTAATGTTACGTACGAATGTAGTAGGCAGTTTTTGTCTTGGTAAATATTCATATTCTTCCTTAATCCTAATTCTCATTTAGTAATCTGTGGTTATTAGCCATTATTTCTTTGAGCATGATTATATAAATCTTTCTCAATTATACTATGCTATTTTGGAATATAACCTCTTTGCGATTCTATTCTGTTTGTCCTTAATGTATGCTAATACTTTCAATAGTTTTGCATGCACATTTACAGCCTCTGTAGTTAGCATTTGCTGTGTAAACTTGGAAGTCTGAAATGTCCTGTCTTAGCTAGGCAAGTGTTGTACCGACTGAAAGGAAAAGTTAATAGAGGCTCTATAACTATGGTGGTAAAAAGCTTAATATTTTACATTGAGAGGCCTGGCTAAGAGATTATCTTTACTGAAAGAACATTCCTTTCTGACTAAAAAGTCTGTGATTGTTTCTAACTCCCAACTTTTCAGCTACCATAACTTTGGGTGTGCCACTACTGCAGACTCCATCAAGAGCCATTGCTCCATATTGTCATGTTATTTGGTCTTTGAATACTTGACAGTTAGCAAGCTGTTAATTGAATCCATCCCTCCCAGGGACAGATACTTGGCTTTATTTTCCCTCACCTCTTTCTTTCTTTTCTGAGACAGGATATAAATTGGGTCTCTGTAAGCACTTGGGAGAGAACTGGGGAGCAGTGAGGGAGATGCTGTCTGAATGTTCTCTCACTGTGATCATAGTTCATAAAGCTGTCTAACCTGTCCTAATATTGTACTTGTGTTATTATACACTTGAGGTGTCCAGATTGTCCAACATAAGAAAAGGATGCTTTATGATTTACTATAGAAACTCCCTATAGTGCTAGCTGTATATTGGGGAAAGTCTTGTAAGATAT
Source organism: Neomorphus geoffroyi (assembly GCA_033558235.1). Classification (NCBI taxonomy): domain Eukaryota; kingdom Metazoa; phylum Chordata; class Aves; order Cuculiformes; family Neomorphidae; genus Neomorphus; species Neomorphus geoffroyi. Next base: position 15,534,175 of record JAUMJM010000033.1, on the reverse strand, counting down.
ATAGCTCACGTTACTTGAGTCCTTTCTGTATAGGTGGTAATACCTACCAGATCTGAATATCTGAATGAGTAGTAATTTCAGGGAATGGAAGTAGGTGAGATGCTGAAATACAAGGGAAAAGGAGCAGTTTAATTCTGAAATACAGACATTACCATAAGAATAATGCTCTATAAAAAAGTATTTGTTATGGATGTTATAGTATTGAAGCTTTTTAAGATTCTGAGTTAGCTGTCTACACTTATACATATTTTCAGCTATTGACATGGGTGAGAACTCTTTTCTGCTAATGTTAGCATTAGTCTTAAAGTTCTTCAAGGTTATGATGTATGTTCTGCACTGATCCTGATTTCTTAATAACTTTTTATTATTCTCTATACATACCTATCATCAATTATCTGTTGAATAAAATTCTTAAATACTTGAAAATACATTTGAATTTTATGGCTAGGTCAAGTATATGCTATTGAATTGCACTTCTTAATATGGTAAAACGCTCATTATTATCTACATTTATTCATTCAATCTTTATTTTCTTTATATTCATACTCTATCTTGATATTCTTACATTAGAGTATTTCAAGATCAGATTAAATTTGTCAGTTTCTTGTTATATTCCACATAGCTGTAGGACACTTAAGTGTATAAAGCTTGTGATTTGGAAGAAGCATTCTTTGGTTGCTATGACTTTAATGGATGGCAATGGCTATCACTTCAGTCCTTTGAACAGTTTGGTAAACTAAACTGAAAGCTGTCCTTTAAACTATGATATCTGTTGGTAGGGAAGAAGATGATAAAGTTGTGAGGTTGTGTTTTTTCCTCTGAATTGAATTACTCAGCTGTTAATAAAGTCCAGGAAACCTAGTACAGAAACTAAAAAGAGAGAGATTAGAAACACCGCTGACATCTTAATTTCTTGTGGAAACTTGTAATATGCTGTGTTTAACGAAGGGAGCCTTTGAGGGTTAAGCCTGATGGTCTACATCTATAAGGAATTATGGAGCACATGATTGCTCCAGGACTCCTTCATCAATTTATTATTATTTTGTTGACATTTGATCCTAAGAATGTGACACCTCTTCACTGAAGGCAGCACATTAGTTACCATGTGTGGTGTGGAAAAGTTCAAAATGTAGTATAGGTAAAGAAGATGACTTCTTGGTGTTTCATAATACCAACAATTTAACTTTATATCACAGGCAACAATGGGAGCCCCTTTTGTGTAGATTTAGGCTTAGCCTCTTTTCTCTTACCTATTTGTGTTTTGTTAGTCCTGCATATCTCACACTGTGCGTCGTGTTTACCTGTCATTGCTGAGTTGAAATAATTTGGATGAGTGCACCATACATCACAATAACTACATCATTCCTTTATTTCATTGTTTAAAAAATGCTCTATCTAACTGGAAGCTGCCACAACTCACAGTAATGGTATAGGCCAATATTGCCGAGATCAAGAAAATGATTTGCTTAGCATTTTTAAAAAATAACCATGATTATTGTATTGTATAGTATGTGTAATCTACATATGGATATCTGCCTGAGGAATGGAAACAAGCTAGGGAAGGAGAAATTATTATAAATGTTAAAGTACTTTCAAAACAGTCTTCCATAGATGGAAAGTCTCCAAAAGTTAGTAAAAATCAGCAGAATACAGATATTTCTTGAGCTCAGCAGAAACCCTGAAAGCTGGTAGGACTTTATTTTTCTCTAACCGCTTACCCTTGTGGAATGGACTTGAATTGACATTGGGGAAATGAAAGATAAATCAAAATGTGTTTTCTGTCTTTTCATCAAAGCAGTCCTTTGGCATATCAAGTGTAGGTCTTCCTTGACCCACTTGCAAGTTGCATCTTCAGGCAAAGAATTCATGCCAGTAAAATTTCAATGAATGCCAAGCTGAGAATAACTGTGATGTTCTGGAACACGATTAAGGACTTTCTTTGATTTCCCTTGTCTTTAACTTCACTGAAATACTGGAAAAGTACCAAACCGGAGAGCTGATACAGAACTGACAAAGTAATGAATCATGATTTTCATCTCTATCAAATTTTAAGAATTAGAAATGACTGCTTGAGTCCCTCTTCTTGAGAAAATACAGCATCAGAAGGATAGTAAGTCAAGATGGAAATTTGGAGAAGATATTTCTGTTTAAATAAATCTGTTCTGTAGGAGGGGGGACATGAGGACATGGGTAATTTGCTTTCTGTGTAACAGACTGAAAAATGTCATGATGCTTCATGTTAGCTAACAGATGAGACAGCCATCCTATCCTGTTTACCTGTTCTAGTACAAGAAATAACACAGCACATTTTAGTACATTTTATAGAATATGCCAAACTCTATTGACTTGATTTAAGAAGACTGGTAACAAATAGCTGCGGTTCTGACATCCATTCTGAATGGTAGAAGGTAAAAATAAATAAAACACTTAACTTGGACTTTCTTTAAAATTCTCTGCTTGGCAGTAGCAGCTTGGTTTTACTTGGTTTGTGTGTGTGAACTTTTGCGCTAACTAGGGTTTTATTTATGATGTATACTGGAGAGTTTCTTTAAATCTTATAAGTTGCTGTTTATTGATATACTACAGGTTCAAGTAATCATTGCAAATAACAGTACAAATTCCTGACTAATATATTTTTTTAATCCTTAAAGTCAGTCTTTTCTAGGAGTTATATACTCTGATCCCAAAACCCTTGTGTTGTGTGTTTAGCCCATCCAGAAGCAGAGAAAGCTCAGCTGATAAATCTGTGCTTTTAACTCCTCAATGATTTGGTAACATGTCTTAAAGATCAAATGCATATAATATAATTTAAAAAATAAGAAAGAACTAATCTGCAACATGGATTGCTGAGGTTTAGTTGGTATGATGTTGGGCCATTTGCAAGCAGTTTAATTCCAGCATGTGAAAAATGAAAATAGCCATTGGCTTGACTAACTTGTGCTTCAGCAAGGCATAAGCTCAGGACTTGAGTTCTTACTTTTTGCATCCTCAAAGAATTGACAGCAATTGCCAGGATTTCAGATCTAATGTTGGCCAGATTGGAAAGTGAAGGACTTAATTTTACAGATACATGAAAGACCTGAATTAGGTTTGTTTTCTTTAAATGCATAGATCAGCACGCATCATAATTTCCATAATAAGACTAAGAAATTTTAATCAAATTCAAAGATTATTTTTTTTTTCTCACAGTTATCCATATCAATTTTTGCATGTAAGTATAATTTGGGGAAGGACAGACTTGTCAATATTCCAAAATAACTTCAGAACAGGGGAACCTACAAGCAAGCAAACACTTACTAACCATGAAAATAAGTATGCCAGGAATTTCTAATTCTTTCCGAAGTGAATCACACTGAGACTGTGGGCTATGTAAAGGTTTGAAAAGCTCTCTGATTTATTTCAAAAGCTACATTTACCATTGGACCAGCAATGCAATACCTCAAAGCTGCCTTTGTGTAATTTCCCTGTAATTTAGGTGGTAGGCTTACTTGATACCTTGACCATGCTTCCAGAAGGCCCACCAGGGATACTTCTCAAGTTTTATGCTGATGTAGGATGTCATGATCGTATTTTTACTGTGAAGTAGCTCGAAGATAATTGTAAAATCAGGATTCCCGCTAGGTGGCAAAGAGAGACAGTGATTTGCAATGTATTTCTGCACTTGGGGAAAAAAAAAAAAAGGTGAAAAGCTGCCAGCTATAGAGCCAGGTTTAAAAAAAATATATTATGTTTTACTAGTCTAGCCTTTTGGAGTGAAGCTGAGTTTTAATAAGCGTGATTCTGAGAGATTGGAAGGAGCAGGTTGATTAAGGCAGTCTAGACTAGGAAAGAAAGCTATCTGCATGTAAGGAAGATGATCTAATTTCAACTTTTCCATTTTAGTAACCTACTTGAAAGGTGTTTACTTCTCCACCTAATTTCTTGTGAATTATAATATTCAGCGTATAGGACCATGATGATGTGGTCAGCTCAGCTGAATTGCTAAAGCAACAAGCTTAGCTTTTTAAAAAAGTAGTATTTTTAATGAGGAAATTTCACTAGACATGCTACAGAATATTGGAAATATGGGCTATCTCTGCTGCAGTTATTAGAGTTATCATAGAAATCCATTACTGCAGGTAAAGCCATATATAGTCTATAGCCATTTATAGCCCACACCTGCAAGGTACTTCCTTGACCTTGTAAGGTCATATCGCAAAAATGTGACGTGGAAGCTTTCATAATGAAAGCAATTCAAGATTTGATGGTTTGAGGTCTTTTTTTCTTTTTTAGTGTTTTTCTGTACCAATTCAAGCTTCAGCTAAGATTTCTGTGGATTTGGGTGTAAGGCTTTTGTGAAATAGTTCTAGCTGTGCAAAGCATTTGACATTGTCCCTCATGACATCCTTGTCTCTAACTTGGAGAGACATGGATTTGACAGATGGTCCACTTGGTGGATAAGGAATTGGCTGGAGGATCACAATCAAAGAGTTGTGCTCAACAGCTTGATGTCCAAGTGGAGACAAGTGACAAATGGTGTTCTTTGGGGATCAGCGTTGGAACTAGTGCTGTTTAACACCTTTGCTGGTGACATGGACAGTGAGTGAGATCAAGCACCCTCTGCGAGTTTGCTGGTGACACCAAGCTGTGTGGTGCAGTGGAAAGGATGTGTGCTTGGGGGAAAGGATGCCATCCAGAGGGACCTTTACAGGCTTGAGGGCTGGGCCCGTGCAAACCTAATGAGGTTCAACAAAGCCAAGTGCGAGGTCGTGCACATGGTTCAGGGCAATCCCAAGCATAAATACAGGCTGGATGGAGAATGCATTGAAAGCAGCCCTGAAGACATTGACTTGGGGTTGCTGATTGAGGAGAAGCTCAACATGAGCCGGCAATGTGTGCTTGCAGCCCAGAAAGCCAACTGTATCCTGGGCTGCATCAAAAGAAGTGTGGCCAGAAGGTTGAAGGAGATGATGCTGCCCCTCTACTCTGCTCTCGTGAGACCTAGCCTGGAGTACTGCATCCAGCTCTGGAGTCCCCAACATAAGAAGGATGTGGGCCTTTTGGAGTCGATCCAGAGGAGGGCTGCAAAACTCATTAGAGGGATGGAATGCTTCTTCTATGAAAACAGCCTGAGAGAGTTGGGGTTGTTCAGAAGAAAATACTGTGGGGAGAGTTTATAATAGCCTTATAATACCTAAAGGGACCTACAAGAAACCTGGAGAGGGACTTATTGCAAAGACATCTAGTGATAGGATGGGGGTTAATGGCTTTAAACTGAAAGAGGGTAGATTTTGATTAGATATAAGGAAGAAATTCTTCACCTTGAGGGTCACTAAAGTCACTAGGTATACATATGACTTTTTGGGTAAACATAACAAGTTTGATACTGATATGGGAAGTGTCTGAAAGCCTTGAAGACATTCAGGCAAGCCAAGGTGAAAGGATGATTTGATGGGAATGGAAGAACTGCAATTTGAAAAAAATAAGGAAAATAGATAACAAAGGCAAGAGGCTTAAGCACAAGAGGATAAAGCTAGATTGTAGAATGTGTGCATGGAAGAAGAGGACATAACTACTTTCAGAACTACTGAGGAAAAAAAATTAAATGTTTATTTGATAGAAACAATGCCTGTGTGGGATGTAAAATTCAAGGAAAAAATGTCACTGTGCCTGAAGAAGAAATTGCCTGTGGAAAAACTTGCCCATATTATGGAGAGTTAACACAATAGCGTTAATCCTGTTGTGACAAAGAAAATATAGTTTATAATAAAGAGGATTGTTTTGGAAAAGCAGTCTCAATTTGCTTGCTAGATAAGAGAGAAAACTTTCTCTTGGTTTCCCACTGCTGTCTGAGCATGCAACAAAATTGAACTAATTAAAGAGAAACCCTCAAATAACAAGAGTAAAGCTTGTGTAAAAAAAATCATTGTTCTGTATAAAATATAATGGGAGTTGTGGTTTTTTTGAGGAATAACTACAGGACGTTTAAAAATGTCTATCATCTAGGTGGATTTATCCATTAGATACAGTAGATTTTTTTTTTTTTTCCATAAAGGTACCTTGAAGAAATAGTCTCTTCCTAAATATGAAAGTATGAACTGCATAATTCAGTTACTCAATGTTTTCTCATTCCTGGTAAAATCATTTTTGTTCATTTAAAAGCAAATTCTTTGCTTTTCTTACAGGCATTTTGACCTGTTTTCACATGATTTGGTTATCTCATTGATGATCGCTTTGTTCAAATGTTAGCTAAGATCTGGAGTAAAACCGAGTTTCTCTATAATGTATTTCTTCAGTAGATAAATTTAAAATGCACTGCCCTTTCTTGGCAATCCTAAGCACAAATACAAGCAGAGTGGAGAATGGATCGAGAGCAGCCCTGAAGAGGACTTGGAGGGTGCTGGTGAATGAGAAGTTAGCAATTTGCACTTCCCGTCCAGAAAGCCAACTGTATCTTGGGCTGCATTAAAGAAGTGTGATCAGCATTTTGAAGGAGGTGATTCACCCCCTCTACTTCACTCTTGTGAGACCTCACCTGGAGCTCTATGTTCAGTTCTGACGTCCTCAGCACAGGAAGGACATGGATCTGTTAGAGCAAGTCCAGAGGAGTCCACGAAGATGATCCAAAGGCTGGAGCACTTCCCATACGAGGACAGGCAGAGAGAGTCAGATTGTTCAGCCTGGAGAAAAGAAGGCTCTGAGGGGACCTTATAACAGTCTTTCAGTACTTAAAAGGGGCCTACAGGAAAGATGGGGAGGGGCTCAGTGTCAGGGAATGAAGTGATAGGATAAGGGGTACCAGTTTTAAGTGGAAAGAGGGGAAAATTAGATTAGATATGTGGAAGAAATTGATTACTGTGAGGGTGGTGAGGTGCAGGAATGGATTGTCCAGAGAAGTCGTGAATGCCCCATCCTTAGAGGTGCTCAAGACCAGGTTGAATGAGGCTTTTAGCAACGTGATCCAGTGGAAGGTATCCCTGCCCATGGCAAGGGGGTTGGAACCGGATGGTGTTTGAAGTCCCTTCTCAACCCAAACCATTCCACAATGCTATGATTCTGTCCTCTACACTCCTCTAAAAAGGAAATAATTGGAAAGAAGTCCAGAAGGATACTTAGAAGCATGGTTCTGGACTTCTCAGATATACTTTGAATACTACTTTCTCCTCAGAGTACAGCAGCTCATTGGAGAAGTAAATATTCAGGCCAACACAGTCAGCATAACCGTAAGCTTTATGCACCTTCACAGAACACATCTAGAGGATAAGTAACATCCATATTTTTGGCTGGATATTTACAGAAGACCACTGAAATCGCCTTCTCATTTGATTTTACATTTCACTTAAACTAAGTTAATTGAACTATGTTTTAAAGTAGGTAGGCAAAGATAACTTTTTCCAGATTGCCCGCGGGTATTCAGGAAAGATAAGGATGCATGCGTTTGTAAGCCTGAGATAACAATTACCAGAAGACATCTGATGGTACTTTCTACCTCCAATTTAGTTTTATCATAAGACTAGAACTATAACTTACAGAGCCCCAGAGTCCAACATACAATATTACAGACGTGCTGATAAGTGTTAAAAAGTATTGAATAGGACATTTTGGAAAAACTATAAAATAATAAAGGATCCCCTGAAAGCGTCGTTTCTAGGTAATATCTATGTGTCATTTAAACATCTACAGTTCTCAGATTATAGTAGGTCTGTGGCTGTAAAAGTCTCATTGATATCCATGGTACAAATTCTAAAATACCATTACAGGTTATATATATATATGTGTATGTAATATTATAAATATACTGGTATATATTTATATAAATGTATTTGTATTTTAAAATGGTGATGACATGCTTTCCCTTACAAGACCAACTACATAAACTGAACAACTTAAACTTCATCAAATGATTTTTAAAACAGCCAGCAAAAGAGGTTTCTGGATTGTTAATATTGATTTTTTTTTAATATAAATATTGGAAAAACAAACATTTCAAGAATTAGAATCAAACTAGTGCCACAACAGTTTTATTTGTTTAAGGACAGCCATCTCACAATGCGATATCTGGCAAAATAATGGATGGATTTCTATGAAACTCTATTTGTAAATTTATAAAGACTTAAAGCACAGTAATAATTAAAGCAGAAAATCTGGTAAGAAAAGGCTTTTTAGTTAAGGAGAAAAGTCCAGAAAAAACAAAAGGCTAAAATCAAGAGAGAGACTTTTGAGGATGCTATTCTGTGTATATTTTAAATGGTAAAGATAATTAAAAATGGGAGCAGTTTACAAAGAGTTCTGATGTATATTTTTTATCACTGGGAAACAGTAAATTCAAGACTGGTTATATTTCTAAAAGAAAATGTTCAGTCTCAGCTGTTGGACTGTGAAGCTGGAATTATTACTTGAAAATCAGCGAGTGCTAAACAGGGTGTACATAGTTAAAATGGACTTTTCTAGACCTAAAAAGCTGCAAAGTATCTAACTGTGAACTCGGTGAACCAATCTCCCTTGTACTCTTAGAAATATATACATAATAAAACCAGTTCTGGCTTCAGCCTCACCTTAGTTTATTTTCATGACAATTCTTTTATGTTGGAGTGAGCTAAATGGTGAAAGTGTAGGTTCAAAGAGGAATGCTGAAAATGTGTGTATGTTAAAAACATAGTCTGGTCTTTGACTTTTTATGTTTAATTTGCAGAGGGAATCCAACTTTTTATTATAGACTAAACCAGTGATTCTGTAGAGAGATGAGCTGAATTTACCTCTGTCGAAAATTGCAGTTTCAGATATTGACTGCGTACTTGTTTGTAATGGTGCAAGAAATGCAGTGCTCACAGGCTGACTTTCAGATCTTGGGTATTCTGTATGCTAGAGATGACATTTAGAAACATCATTTGTTTTGCAAGCCTATTGGTTTTGATGTCGAGTCACTGGGGAGAACAAAACACAAGCCTCTGAAGTAATTTCTGACACAGTGCTTTTCCCACTTGAAACACTTTTTAAAGCTGAAACTTTACTTTGTGCTATTGAAGTGCCACTGCCATTCAAATGATGCAAAGCTGTTCACTGTCAGAGCAATAGTCAAAGGCAAAAAGATGCCAGTGTCCAGCGTGTGCTCAGGCGTTCTTCAGTCCTGGCAGTGCTGAGCAGCTCAGTGCTTTCCTCACCCCTTAGCCTTGCAGGGTTTCACCAGCCAGGCATTTCAGTGTGCATCTCAGCCATAGCAAACACTTGACAAAATCGGTGGGAAAAACTCTGCCAAAAGCATGCCTGGAAGGCATACGGGTAAGAATGTTCCCGCTACATGTGGGAGACCCAGTTTGATTCCCTTTTGCTGAAGTAAGTGGACTGTAGCCCATATCTCCAGTCACCCAAGAGAATACCCTCCCTCTTGCAGTATGGGATGTTCTGGTTTCTTGTCAGCCTCAAATGACTGTTCATACCTATTAGTGGTTCTTTTTTAATGGACAACCCGAGTCAATTGCCCGTCCTGGATTTAAGAAAAAGAAAGGAAGTTCACATGAGTATATGTCTAAAGCTGATTTATGCCCTACACAGCATTTGTAAACAGCACCTGCAGGGCTGCAGTTGTCATTTTTTAGACATCCTTCCACAACAGCTGAGGCATGTTGTGCCCTGTGTGTGCATTATCACACTTAGATCCAGCCCTTAATTTTGAAGTCCTTGCTGTTTCTGTGTGTGGTATAAGGAGAATCAAATACTCTTTGCTCTGGATTCCAGTTAGAGTGATGGCGATCCCAGCACACAAGCCCTGATGTGAAGCTGGCCCTCTAGCCTATGTGTGCCTTCATCTGATCAGCTGTTAAAAGTTGTGACTTGTATAAACGCACAGCAGACCATTTTGGAATAAACATCATAAGATACACATTATAGCCCAGCAGACCGTAACAGCTGCATATAAAACATTATCGTATATCATGAAAACATTTACAACTAATTAGTTTAAAGCAATAGACTACCATAATTATCATCTAATAAATAATTAGTATTAATTACTTAGTGGATTAATTAGTTTGCCTCTGAAGTACTTTAAAGATGTAAAGCAAAAAATAACTGCCATGTATCACGACCTGTGTTTCCTTACAAATGAATACAATATATATTCTAAAATATGTTATCTTGTTTATGCAAAACTCTATTTCTTTAGGCCAATATGTGACAGCATTATTGACTGGATCTAAAAGGATTGTGTTGCTATGAAACCCCTTCAGAAAAGTGTTCCTTTCTCTATTCTAAATAAGTGATTGCAGCTCTCCTGTGAGGAGATCTAAGACTTGGAGGAGAAATAAATTAAGATGCATCATGCATAGGGAGTGAGATACATCCCTGTGCATTGATCTGTAATGATGCATACTAGTATTAAGAATTTAATTACTATATACTGAGAGCAAAATGTACTCGTAGAAGAAATAACTATAACTAGTTCAAAGGCGCTATTCAAGAATCTTTGTAGCTCTTGGGCTTCATAAAAACCCTACAATAAAGTTCCTGATTTGCTAAAGTAGCAAATGCCAAGATCTCTTAATGATGTTAGTAGGAACAGTGTCTGCTTTTCAAAACCCCTGAATCCAGGACCCTTTGAGGCATGAAGAACATAGACAGCTTTGCATGGACTTTGTATTTGTCTGATATGAAACAGAAATTTGGGTATGTGAGATACCATTGGCTTGTCAGTGTTTCTTAGCAGGGACACAAGACTGTGCAGATCTAAAATAACTGCTTAGTTATGATTTTCTTTTGTATTCCATATATATGTGAAAGCATAATTATGGGCAATGCTGACTGTTAGACATCTGCAAATGTTTGTATGTTCATCTATAATTTAGAAGCAGTAGTTTTCTGAAAATTGAAAATGATCTGACTTGTCCCTTCTACAAATGGAAAAAAAATCTAGTAATTAAATTCCCATGATGGCAAATTTACTGCATTAATATTAAAGGATGATTAATGGAGTTATAAATCTCCAAAACCAAGAAATGATAAGGAAAATCCTGTCAGCAGCATTGGCAGACAGTGTCATATCTGGATATTGCAACAGTCTTGTTCAGTTTATTGTCAAGATACAGAGAAGAACTGCAGTGTATTCTTAGACATGAAGGGTCAGCAAGTGACCTTCCGCTCTTTTACATCTTCTTAGAGCAATTATGCTAATACTTGTTCTTATGCACCAAACCCTTCTGACAGTTTCATTTATCCTTTTCAAAATTATGTCAAAGTGCACCTTTTGTGTATTAACTACAGACAAGTGATGAGCTGTTCAGCAGGATCTCAAATCTCAGTGACGAAGAGGTTTAATCATCTGAATATGATGTTGGTATTATAATGCTTCTAAATCTTACAGTCCATATTTGCTTCAATTTTTTGGTGAAGGAGATTAAAAGCACAAAGGAAGGAGTACTGCACGTGGCAGGAAATACTAAGGCCCAGTGTTAACATAACGTGTTTCTAACTTCGCTGAGTTATATATTGGTTGCAACTGGGGGGGTGGAGGTGGTTTCCAAGTGAAAGCATACTGTGCATTCACTGGGGGTTCTGATTTTACTTATAGACTTTTTATAACTCTGAGGAATTAATAAAAAATGTTTGTAACCCTTTGAAGTTCCACATGTTCTACCTTACATAATTACTAAACTGTAAATCTGTTCACCTTTTCCTAGTTTCAAGTAAGGCTGGCTATTTTATGTGGAATATTATAAAGATCATGGACTTAGATGATGAATCACATAACATAGCTATTAAAAACTAAATGCTGTGTCTGACATAAGGAGTATGTGGCAGTCACAGTATGAACTATGTAGCTAAACCAGGTAGTATATATGTTTAAAGTAATTAATACATTACAGTCAGAATGGTGTGTGTTGAAAGGGACCACTAAAGGTCAACTAGTCCACCCACCCTGCAGTGAGCAGGGACATCCTCAACCAGACCAGGTTGCCCCAGAATAGTGGATATCTGGTTTGGTTTACAGGTTTCTCCTCAGTATAAACTTTTGCCATGCCTTTGTTTGAACCAGATGTTAAAAGCATAGCTGGTTGTGAAAAACTCACAACTTTCTCCCCAATTCTGCTGCCTGTTCTTCAGGATCAGCCCAGCCTGGTAAGAGATTCCCTCTGCTTCCACTTAAACAATCTTGGATCTGGAAGGTCTTGGCTACAGGTGAGGGGAAATAGGAAAAAATCCCTGAGAACAACTTGTTTTAACATCTGCATCTTTTTCCTCTCTCTCTGAAATCCTTCCACATCTAGGCTTGGGTAAATTCCCACTCTAACCCAGAGGATGTAGGAGTCTACTCTTCATTCTCCTTCCTGCTACCCGCCCACCTACTCTCATGCAAATCTGAAACCTGCCAGCTGATTTTTGAAGAGCGTTGGATCCCCACAGTAAATGTTAAAATTACCTTAAAAGGAAATGTCACAGCTGAAAGCCCTTACACATTCATTACAGGTTCTCACATGCCTGTTCTTGGAGCATTTGCACCATTTCGTTTCTAACGACAGACACTTGTCAAGTTTAGGCAAATTCTAAGGCCTCTGTTCCAATGGAAGCAGCATCTACAGAATTAGATTATCTCTAATTAATGCATTTGTTGGCAGTTTCTACAGTGAGATCCAGAACGGAATAGGGCTGAAGATGAATACATCCTACTCTTTTCACAATAGCTGTTTCTGGCCAAGACTGATTTCCTGTAGCGCAAAGGAAAACTGATCCAGGTTCTGCTTCTCGTGTGACAATTCTCTGAGTAAAATAAATAATCTGTCTTCAAGACCATCAGTCTGATGTCATCAATAAGCATTTAATTTGCTTTTATAACAGGTAATGAAGAAACTATTTTTAGTATTAGTGAATTCCCTGCTATCTGAACCATTACAGGTCTTTCAGTGAGAGTGGTAACAAAAAAAAACTGGTGGACAATGGTTTTCAGAGACTGCCTGCTGTTTCTGCTGAGGAGGCAAAGATATTGTACATCATATCTTTGAGTCACATAACTGCTGAATGTAAATCAGCATTACTACCCCATTCATCAGCATGATGTCTTTAATTGAGGAGCTGGAAGATTAATTTACAATGCCTGGAAAATGGCCCAATTTTAGGAGAAGCATTTGTATGAAATGATCAATGCAACAATGAAAAAGTGATTGTACATAACCTTTGAATCTTCTTTTGATCTGAGAGAAAAAAAGCAAAGTCTATAGCCATGAATAGCAAGTGTTTTCATTCCTGTGGGTTCCTGGATACATTGATTATCACAATATTTAAATGTTACTTCATTGTACCTGACATCAAGTTCATTAATGTTATTTTTTGTTGACTGAACAAATAAAAAGGGCAGTATATTAAATACTAAGCTATATTAAGAGCTGGATAACATTATTTTCTTTCTTACCTAAAGTCTTATGAACCTAAAAGCTTTGCTCACAGTTACTTAACTATTATTGAAATGTCTCTTTTCCTTTTGTGAATTCTCAGTAGGACATATTTTCTTGTGAAAATTAGTTCAAGTGACTTGGTCCTTCTGTTTGGTCCTGTCCATAACTACATCTCCAGAATGTATGTTTTACTGTGATTAAAGCATATAAAAGTAATAACGATGTTCACATATGACAGGAGAGAAGCATGGAAAAATATTTTCCCTACTTTTTCCTTACTTTTTCCCGTTTAGAAAGCAGAACAGATATTAAGATTCACCTGAAAGCCTCTTTCCTACCACTGGTGTTTCTTTAGTCATCCAAGCCTACATTGTTGTTCCTCTTCCATTGCAGCCTATGAGAGTGGAGAGAAACAAAACACAATTTCCACCACATAAAATGGAAGCAGAGGGAGGAAGGAAGAGTGAAGTTGTATGAGTAAAGACCCATGAAACTCATAATAATCAAAGATGACACAACATCTGTTGGCTGTGAAGTTTCTTATGATTTCTTTTTGTAAAATGAGATGTTTTTAACTTTCTACAAGTAGACTGGAAGTCTTTTCCTGTTAGCAAGACCATTAGTGACCATGGAGACCCAGGCTTAGTTTTTATGAGATAATAAAGGATAGATAAGAGGGTTGCCATGGACTTGCATTGCTCTAAACTCACAAGACGATCATATAAGAGCTGTACAGAGAACTGGTAGTGTCTTTACCTTATAAGTCTCCTTACAGGAGCACAGTTACGGAGCTACCAACGTCAGCAGCACTAGCCTCTCCTCACAAAAGAGAAGGTGTTTAAGTCAGACAATAGTCTTCACAATGTAACAGTTTGAACAGCAGAAGATTTTGCAGAGAAGTGCTTTCTACAAATCTAAGTAAGGAGAGCCCTTTTCTCCTCTTTCTTATGGAAATGTAGTTCTGCACAGAGTGACCGTGTCCTAAAAATTTACTACTGTTGGGGGAAAAAACCCAACTTAACAGACTAGACATATATCTACTGTCTTTTCAGAACTGGCTATAGTGGCTTTGTCCTGACAGATGATTCAGTAGAAAAGGAAACACAAGAGGTTTCATCTGAACATCAGGAAATACTTCGTACGATGAGGGTGACCAAGCTCTGATTGACTGGGGATTTTGTGGAGTTTCTGTCCTTAGAGATATTCAAAAGCCGTCTGGGCGTGATTCTGGCCAACTGACCTTACTTGAGTGAGCAGAGGGGACCAGATGAGCTCCAGAGGTCCTTTCCAACCTCAGACTTTCTGTGATTCTGATTGTGATGTCTCTATCTTTAAAGAAACTTTACACCTTACATGAATGTTTGAACAGCAGCAACAGCTTTTATTTATTTAATTTGAATTTGCTGTTGAGAAAAACAATGTATTGTTTGTACATGCTCCTTGCTCATCAAAGTAGTTAATTGTATTAAGCATATTGTTTCTGGAGCCATGGAGTATAAAGAAACAGCAGCACAAGAGCGGTAGCTGTTTATTAGACTATCCTTCCAATTATCTACTAGGTGTCTTTGTTAAATGGTAGTACAGTGTGCCATCTTTCCCTTGGCATATTGCTTAAGCAGTATTTCAGCATGCTTGCTTCACTTTTAAGCCTTCCACTGATAGGAAGGTTCCTGACAGCAGCTTGAGAGTTACTTCTTAGTGGTTTCAGAAATATTTTCGTCACATACTGAATCAATGGCACCAGGAAGATGCTGTCACCTTGTCCTTTCAAATGGATGGAGGATATTAATAGTGAGGATAACAGGATCCTAATGGGTAGTAGGAAGGACAACATCTGTTTGGAGTTTTTCCCCAGTACTTCCAAATGCTGTAAACAGAGGTTTTGATTTTTCGCTATGTCCCTGAAGCATATAGAAAAGGGAGTTCCAGCAAGGTTTAGGTTCCAGCTTAGGTAACTATTTTAATTGACTTGCTTTCTCGAGTTGACTTTACGTTTTTCCACATTTTCCACATTTTGAGTACCAGAAAAGGGGCTTTATAGGTATTTGCAAGGAATCCATAGTGGATATTAGACAGTGCTGAGTAATTTTTCAAAGCCTTTTAGCATTGGTTTTGGAATGGAAGTGTGCCATGCTCAGAAAAGCTGTTTTGAAACTTTACTGTGAGTATGTTTGGTTCTTAACATTAAACTAATAAGATAGGAAGAGAAAAGCACAAAGCTAATGGGGAAATCTGAATTACCTTGGTTTTAGTGTTGACATATTTCTTGATAATTCTTTGTTCTAGTCACTAAATACACATATAATTTTCCCAATATTATTTCTGTTTTACATTTAGCCCTTGAAGGCTGCTGGATCAGAGAAAGCTCAGGCTTTCTCATCATTCAAATTGCAGAACATGTGGAAAGTAAATCAGTTTGAATTGCTAGTGAACTAGCAGCGTGGGCTCAAGCCTGCGTTTCCGTTTCAGTATACATTAACCTGTATTTCCATCCCACTTACGCTGCTGGAGTCATATCAGACATACAAAATGGCATCATACTAAATGATTTGGAAAAAAAGAGTTAAAGAGACTTGTTCCCTGCTCTATGATGTTCATATAGACAAAAACAAAACAGTCTATAACACGTTCTGTCAGTCAACGTGCAACAGGGTCTTTTTCCCACAGAGAACACAGTATGTGTCAGACTATATATTGAAACTCATCAGTATTTTCTTGAGTACTTCTTTAGTTTTAGATTAACTGGTTTATATTTTAGTGTAATAGACCTCATTTTGAACTTTGTTTTTTCTTCAAATTTAAACTACTTTTTTTTCTTTACTAGTTCAGGTTTTTACAGATGGGTCATCTGCTGTAATCATTTCTTATCACATTTTCTCACATCTTTCAGTCATCACTTACACGTTTTGTACACTAATTCCTCTTAGTTCCCCTTTACAATTCAATCCTCTTAGCTGTATATATTAATGTTGCACTAATGTTTTCTAGTCAGTAGTGGTTTCATGTATTGAGACAAAACACTGGAATGTGGCAGAGTCTAAAAGAAATTGTTTCAAACTTGTTAAAAATGTTGTTATTAGGGTCAGTTGTGCATTCAGTGTCTGCAGTCTTCATCTCAAATTTATCCCATCTCTACACAGAGTCGTTAAGCCAGATACATTTACTATAATACATTTTCCAAATTCTGAAATCATATAGCACCTATTTAAAATTATTTTCTTTATTTCCCTGATATGGATTCTAGGCATCCTGAGTAACAGCTTACACTGGCTTTGTTGTATAAGCTTGTTGTGCATATTTGGCTTGCGGTGTGTCCCTGATAAGTGTTTTATTTTGTCTCATTTTCCTATGCACATTCTACCTGTCTTGTCTTTTTCAGACTGTCAATTTTTGTTTTGTTTGGCTTGCTGAATAAAAGCTTTTAGGGGATTTTTATTTTACCTGGAACATATAGGGATTAATAAGTGTTACAATGTAAAGCCGCTTTCTGTGTCTCCTCAAATACATTTTATTCTATCTGTAGTTGTCTGTTAACTATGTTCTTATGTCCAAGTAAAACACTAAAATTATGTTCTAGGTAGTACAAGTATTTGGGCTTAATTGTTACTTTTTTGCTGTAACTGTTTTCTGATAGGATTTAGGAGAATGAATCCTTCGCTATTTCTAACTCTAAAATAATATTAAAACAGTATAAATACTTTTTAGCATTGCCAAAAGCTTTCTAGAGAAAGTTCCAATATTTTTTTTAATATTTAGGGGGTTTCCTTCATCTAATGATGTGAATGAAGTCTCTGTGAGTCATCATCTAACTTGGGAGAAATTCAAGCTACTGACAGTCAAGCATCAAATTAAATAGTGAGGTCGTCCTCACACATATTCTTCCAGGAATGAGTCAGATGTATGGCCTTTCCTTCAGTTGCTTTTCCTATGATTTTATAGGGCAAAGTTAATGCATATAATGCAAGCCAAACAATTATCATTAGATAATTCCATTTCTACAAGACTCCACATTTTTGTTTGAAACTTCCATTAGAAACATGTAGACTTTTTCACAATTAACTATCTCCAAGTTAGTCTCTGTGTAGAGTAGATATAACTATTAAAAATACAGAACAAGACTTTACTACCTGAACATTAATAGAATGAGGCTCTTCGAAACAAAAGGAGCATTAGAGAAATGATGGCTATAATTTACAGCATGAGGGCTAACCTTTTAAAATTATTTGGCTATTCACTGCAATAAAATAAATTATGATAGCCTTTGACAATTAGAGAGGATATTCTGAGTTACTAAGAATTCTGCTATCATTTGACATTAAAAAACCCTCTTGTCCCACTTCAAGGTATGAATGCAATTTCCATTCCTATCACTAGGAATTACTGTGGGCTGCCGTGGCAGAATATGACCTGGTATGCCCACTTATGAGATTATATTTTACCTGTGCTGTAATAGATCTGTAAGGTCTGAAAGAGTGCCATAAACTCTGATAAACCGAAAGAACCCCACTATTCCTTTGAGAAAAATAGTTTACTAGATCCTAGATGTAAGGAAAAGCTGTCAAGTCTACCTGCTGCCTGAAATACAGTCTGTTTGAAACCAAATTTCCTTTTTCTCATTCTGACTGGTTATAGTGCGAGATTCAAATTGATACAGACTTAGAACAAACTGGACTGTAAGGTCTCATCCACACTGGGGCTAGGGAACTGCCCCAGATCATCCTTGCCGTTAAACCGTTCGTGTGTTTTGTAGCCGACGTGTCTTAGACAAAGCAGCAGTGTCACATGTGCTTACACTGATTTGGGAAGTAAGGCAGTTCAGCTGCAGGGACACAAACCATACTGTAATGGATTAACCCAGACCAAGAGGGTAATTCCTCACCTGTTTCTCTAAACTTGTGCAGACATAGCTTGTAAGTAGCCACTCGACTTCAGATGGCGAATACGTTGTTTTAAAAGAGTTAAGAAACGACGATGGACATTGTAAACTCTCTATCTTTGCACACTGTAAATAACTGTAGCTTAAATGCACTTTCTTGAGAGTTTGCAAACACTCTGGATTTGCATTTTTACCTCAATAAAATCTATCATTTAGACCTAGCAAATATTTGTTCTGCTTTGGATGCCTATAAACTGCATTGACTTATTATAAATATTCTCCACTGTAGCCAATAGAGGATGGAACTTGTCTTTACATCTGTCAACAACTGTAATATTTCCTATCTGATAGTCAGTACAATTATTTTATCCAGGGCTTCTCTAGATTTAGTTTTGTTATGCTCACAAATACAGGTACAGCCTCATGGAAGGTTTATTAGCTGTATGATGTACATGAATCTTTTCCCCAAGCCACTCAGAAAGGCACAGGTTTCTCTGTGTGATATTGTTTTGTGCTGCTTAGATAGTATGCTAAAAATAATGCTAAATAATTTTGACTTATATCACTAAAGCTGAAGTAATGCAATATGATTTCTATTGATTAGTTGATTTGTTTCTTAATTATTTAGTTCATGATTATTAGCATATGTCACCCAGAACTTTTTTTATTTCTGTGACATATCTCCACCATTTTCTTGTTTAATTTTTAAATTTCAGCCCCTGTGCTCCACATTCTTCTGGGTTTTTTTAAGTTCTACCAGGTTAAATCCAATCAATGAAAAATTAGACCACAGATAAGTTGTAAAACTCTGTAAAAAAATCTCGGTGTTTTGGGGGTTTTTTTTGTTTGTTTTTTTTTTAAAAAGTAATCTCTGTGTCGAGTTTGGCATCTTGGTGACAAAGACAGCTATAGGAAAAGAAAAAAACTGCAAGTTTTATTGAAGTTCTTTAGCTGTTGTGTGTGCTACTTAATGTTATAGGGCCTTTGATAGTAATGTTAAATGGAAATCATCCTTTAATCATTTGGATAGGTAGATCCAGATTCTCTGTATGCTCTGTCCATGAAGATGTACATGAAGCTGACAGGTTGTAAATCACTATGAAAACTCTATGAACATAGACTTTTATGATGTTTTATCTTGAGCGTTGCAAGAAAGTTATCGGAACACAGTGTTCTGCAGTTAAGGTTTCTATTTCTGCAATTGTCACAACCAGCAATAAAAAAAAAGTTAGCATAGTGTGCCATTGAACAGCAATACATAATATTGCAAGAGGTTTTCTAGAGCACCTGCTCAGAATGTAGAAACAATTCTTTTTAGCTTGACAGTTATGGATTTGTAACGGGAATGCCACCTTTTTATGGTTTATGCAAGTAAGTTTTATAAATTTCTATTGAAATAAGCAAAGGAATGTATTCTGTAGACAAACTACACTTCATCTTGTGGCTGTTGCCCTGGTTAAATATTTTCAGTAAATCAGTGTCTTTATGTTGTCCTTGGATCTTTGCAATCTCAGCTGCCACTGCTGTATAATGCACATTGATTTCTGTTTAGTATTCAGACAGAGAGAAAGCTGTTTAATCATTTGGTTTCCGTCTTGTTAATAAAAAATCTGTCTTCTTTAATAAGTTTATTTTAGGTAAAACTATAGTCTCTGCCACAATTTGACATACATTCTTATGTTTTTTAAAGAAACAAATGATACCGAGAATAAGACAATATCACTGTAATTTCTTCTTACCAAGTGAATGCCTTTGTGATTTGCAGTGCTGTTCAACATACAAAGAATGAAAGCTACTTAATCATTCTACGTATGAATTATAAATAAAGTTTTACAGTTGTCCCACATCGAGGGAAATGAAAGAAAAAAAAGGAGAGAGACCTTTGCTCATTATAAGGAAACCTTTTCTGATAGTGCAGAATGGCATGTCTATTCTGGAATGTGAACATCTTTTATATCACTAACAGTTTTCCGCCCCATCACATCTCATTGATATTCTGCTTCATTAAAGTCTCATGATAGAAAAGTTATTAATATGCAGAGGTAATTTTATATTGGATTGGGAAAAAACCCTGAAGTCTAATAATATAATTACTGATCTTATATGATGGGAAATCACTAATATGATTAGAAGTGCCTGACAGATTGTAGTAAGAGATTTGATAATGTCCACATGGGTTTGGAGGAGTCAATTGATCCAAGTCCCAGCTACTCTAGGGAACAGGGAATGGAGGAAGCAGCAGGATTGAACTCCAATTAGAAGAGCATAAATCACTGTTTTAATGGAACTACAGCTGGTTTGCACTCTGCAGCTTGGACTGTTCTCTGCATTACAGTTGATCCTCCAATTTAGTACTTTGTTCCTTAACGATGATTATGATTTTGTTCTGTAAGTATAGATAAGACTATGACAATAAGAAAATTAATTAAATTTTGAAGTATTCCTGGTTAGAGTTATCAGCAACATCTACTGTTTCACATTTCATTGATTATTGAAAGAAATTTAGTCCATAAAGCCAGATAAATCCCTTTGCACATCTACCAGTGTAAACTTGGGAGATCTACACTGAAATTGTAGGACAGCACCTGATCCAACTAAGTGGAGTTTCAGACAGAAGGTATTTAAAAGATTTGTTCAGTGCAAAGATGTTCAACGTGCATCAGCTCAATGGACCAGAATTCTTCAGGCATAAATACCAATAATTTTTAGACAAAGCAGCTCAGTGTATGAGCTAATAGCTTCCAGAGGTACCTTGTGCACAGCTTCTACATTGCAACGGCTTGACTGAAAATGCAGATTTTTCTAGATTTTGTGAAATCTTAAAAGGAGTGAATTTCTGCTGCTGTTGTCATATAGGTGACAAAATGGTTGCATAGAAATGTCTTAAAATATTTTATATTTATAACTTAAGAAAGATGCTATATGACAATCTATAAACATGTTTTGTCTTTCTTTGGTGGAAGTTTATAACACAATATTCTTGGCATCATGGAAGGTTTGTCAGATGTGAGTAATGAGGTTGAAATAAAAATCACAAAAAAATAAAGGAGAACCAGGTTTCAGAGTATCCCTTGAAAATAGATCAGGAGAGACATATCAGCAGGGAAAAGACAAAATTAAATATCAGAATAATATAGCAAGGGAAGAAATTAGATACTGTTCTCCAGAAAAGGCTGGAAAGCTGGATAGGAAGTTTCCACATTCATACTCATCTTGATTAGTTTCTTTGTATAACCCTAGCAGATTAAGAATAACTTTTCTGAAATTAAATCAACATGATTCAGTTTACGTCTTTGACCCGTTCAGTGAGAAGTTCACAGACCTGTCCTGATCATGTAGGCCACTATATTTATTAATTTTTTTTTTTCTTGAGAAAGATTAAGAAAATTATGTATGTTCCTTTTGTTATTGTGCCTTTATGCACTTAAGCTCATCAACTGATGATAAACAGATTTTGTGTATCTTAGTGATAAACCAAATAGTGTAAAGGCATGGTCTTCGACTGTTTCCCACAGTTGCTGAGTAATAAGCACAGTTCTAGGCATGGTCTTGTCTTGTGACAATGAGGAACCTCCCAGACAACTCCCAGACTCAGTCTGAGGATGAGCATGAGTTAGGGACTATCTACAGCAGGTATCTATGCTGCAGCCTTTCTGGTTTGGAAGGTAAGAAAAATTAACTATATAGACATGAGAGATGCTATGCCAGGTAGGTTCTTGTCCATTTTATTTGCTAGCGTAGATAAGGTAACACTAGCTGTGAGATTCTAAACAGGGGTAGAACAGCACAGCCTCTTGTAAGCATCCAAAGCTTGCATTGGGAAACCTCTGTCTTCTATGAAGATCAAAGATAAAACCAAAGACAACTGGGTTTTTTGAAAGCAAAATATTTTAAAAAGCAGCCTTTTGCTTTGTAATGGCCTCTGGCAATTTTTTTTCCCCAAGCTGTTTTTTCTTTCTGGTACTGCATTGATGCAAACTTGTAATTATGGACTTATATTAGTTGTGGACTAGCTACCAATTGTGACGTAATATGCATATAGCATACACAAAGAATAGTATTACACCAAAAAAACATCCACAGCAGTGTTTTGGACAACTGTTTAATAGATGCTTTGTCTTGGATAAAACCCTTTCCTCTGCAGAGTTCCACCTAAGCCTCCTTTGCCCTTCCTGTCTACAAAAAAGAGTGAATTTCAGACATTTGATTGAAGAACCCTCTTTTCTTTCAGAACTGTGAAATCTAAGAGATGTAAGGTCTGTTATGGTCCTTTATTTAAACATTTAGTTCACCCAGTTGGTCTGGTTGCAATTGTAGAAAGTTAGATTTGTTTTCCCCTGGTTTCTTCGTTTGCTCTCCTGTAACTGTTGTTAAATTCCATATAATGAAAAGTCTCTACTTGTGTTTTCCTTCTGCTGGTGCTGATTCCACTGTGACTTGATCCAAGATAAGTGGTTCTTTAGACTTGGTAGGCACGACCCTAGCTTAACAAACAAACTGAAAATAAGCCTACATTTTTCCAGCCAAACTCAAGGTCTGAGAGAGAGGGTCAGAGAGTCTCTGAGCTTTGAAATTATTTTGCTTTCATCTCAGGTGTTACAGTTTGCATTTTAACTCTCTCAGCTTCGTGGCTAACAAAGGAAATGCCCCCTCACAGTTGGAAAACAGTGTAACATGAGCCAGCAATGACCCAAACTTGAAAGTGTAAATAATAATTTACATGTTAATCCTGGAGACCTCAGAGTTTATTTCCTCCCAAAACAGAAATAGTGATAAGAAATGAGACTATTTAGATAAACCTCTGCTGTGGAAGTGTATTGATGAATGATTCCTAAAATATGTTTTTGCAAATATTATACAGAGGAAATATGACGTGACTGTGAGGAGCAATTATTTTGCTAAAATTGGTAGCTTATACCACCGTGAGATATATGTAATAACTGTGGATCTTATCTTTACCTAGAGGCACACTTTAAACATGGCAGATTAGGGAACAAGGAAGAAAAAAGGTATTTTCAAAATACTTAAAAAAAATTCTTAATCCTCGCTGCATCTTCAGCCTGTGGGAGTTGTGAGGAATCCTTTGAGTACAGCATTTTGAAATGCATGACAGATTGTAAAGCCATGCAAAGGTTTCCTACCCATTCAATGAAACCTGAGGATTAATTCCTTTCATATTTTCTGCATGTATTCTACAATTAGTATCATCAGAGGCAGATATCTCTTTCCTTTTGTCCTACTTCCATGCACCACTGTAAACAACCTGGCTCTGTCTTCTTGAAGACCTCTTCACAGCTGTCGCTCAGTCCTTCACTAGTTGGCTCTTCTTCAAGCTGAACAAGCCCTGTTCCTCAATCTCTCCTCACAGGGCCACTGTCCCAGCCCTGTGAATATCCTTATGTCCCTCTGCTGAATTTTATTCACTTTGTTGATGTCTTTGCTGAACTGTGAGGCCCAGAACAGGATAGAGTATTCTAGCTGCAGTCTAAAATATTCCAAGTGAAGGTGGATAATCACTTCCCTTAATCTACCAGTTGTGCTTCTGCTCATACAGCCCAGGATGCTGTTGGCTTTCTTTGCTGTAAGAGCACCCTGCTGACACATGCTCAGCTTGCTGTTTATGTGGAACCCCAGGTCCATTTCAGCAGAAATGCTCCCCAACCAGTCAGTACCCAGGCTATTTTTGCTGTTGCAATGTGTTATTTCTTCTCAGGTGCCGAACTTTGTGTTTATCCTCGTTGTATTTCACGATGCTCCTGTTGGCCCATTCCTCCAGCATGTCTAGATCTGAATGACAGCCCTGCCCACCCTACATTTGAGAGTATCAGCTGATCTCCCATTTATAAGTCATCTGCCAGGTGGTCTACCCCATCCAGGTAGAGAATGACAATTAACTGCTACCCTCTCCACCTGTCCATCCAGCCAGTGGTTTTACTGGTCTACTTGTTCACTGATTCAGACCAAAATTTCCTAACTGGGGTACAAGAGTACAGTAGGAGATGATGTCAAAAGTCTTGCTAAATTCAAGGCAAATGACATTTGCAGCTCTTCATTTGTCCACAAATCTTGACATTTATTCATAGAGGGAAATCAGGTTGGTGAGGCATTATTTACCCTCGGTAAACCCATGCTGATTGTTCCTGATCACTTTCTTCCCCTTGATGTACCTAAAAATGTGCTCCAAAGTACTTGTTCCGTGATATGCCATCTGTGTTCAACACTATCAATTCAGAATTTTTTTATTACCATCAAAAATGAGGCATATGCTTAAAAGATATAGTTGTCATTGGTTTTATAGTGTTTTATACCAAAATATATCTACTATCTCTCATTTTTTTGATGCTTCAAATGCAGGTGCTTCATATATGGTATTTTCTGGTCAACAATAATAAAAGCTAGGTAATTGAAGCAGATATAATATGACACTTGTCACCGTCAAAGCTTTATAATTTTGATGGGAATCTCATATGTGAGTTCTTATATCAAACAAGCAGATGCCTTCCTGCTAGAGACAGGGTCATAGTTTGCATTGAAATCCGAGGGGTGTACATGGGTGTCCTACTTAGTGCCAGCTGGCTTCTGAATGATATTTACTTAAGCTCTCTTTTTATTGATATTTTCCAGACAGCAAACATAACTGAAAGTTCTGTCCCTGTGATTCCAAAATATTATGGGTGATTGTCAGTGATGCAGAAATTCTCTGTGCCTCACTGCTTCACAGCTTTTGAAGTACAATACAAATTCTATGGTCTTGGGGGCATGTAATTTCAGTTGCCAGTTTTTGAATGAATTTCCACCATTGAATTTCCACCTTTTTCCCTAAAAGCCCAAATAATAATATTTAATAATCCTTCCCAGGAAAAGTCAATCAGAGAGTAAAACTATACAGTAATTTAACACCGTGGGGAATGTGCTAGAACAGTGAGCTCTAGCATGGATTTCCCAGTAGATTTCATTGTCAAAAGGACAAGCATCACAAGGCTCCATAAACAATCCAGCCTTTTTTGGCAGAGGTACAGTCTTCAGTATTTGCTTCAGCACAGATATTGATGGTGGATGAGTGGTCTAAAATATACTTCTGAAGCAAGGCAGACAGCTTTTTTTTTTTCCTAAATCACACATAAAGACATTTGTGGCATGTATCCATCCATATGCTGCCAGAAATGAGGTGAAGGATGATGCTGAACGAGGGTACTTTGGCAATTCTGTTTTGTGGAGATTTAGACTTAATAGAGCTGTGTCTGACACAATTGCCTTTTTTATGTATGTTAAAAATAAAACCTGCATTTCTCAGATTTACATACACCTGTTTTCTGTAGGACATAATCTGCTGGTATGCCCTGCCAGACTAAGATGCACCACTTTTGCCTTTTACAATGGACTAAATTCATGTCTACCATATCTCCCTTGCAAATATTAATTGGTGTTACTCCAGGGATGAATTTGGCTGCTCAGTACCAAAACAAGCCAGTTGTTCATCTGGATGGATATGCTTCTTGAACACTGGCCAATGCTTAATGTCTGAAAGGGAAATGAAACTTTTCCTCATTAAGCTGCTTAATGGTATCATAGGTTTTGGGGGGTAAATAATACATATTCCTATGCCCATTAGTGTTATTGATGACTTTTTCAGATGCAAAATAGAAGCATAAATTTTAAAAGAAAATACAAGGTAAAAGTAATTGTTCTGAGTTAAACCCTTAGAGACAGAAGCTAGGAGGAGTCGGAGGTAGCAGTGAGAGGCAGCCTCTTGGCCAGGTCCATATATATCACTTAGACTTGAGCTTAAAAGACTTTGGGAGCCTAAGCACAGCCCTCAGAGACCTCTAGGACTCGTTGTGCAGAGCATGGTCTGCATAGAAAGGTAGTTTCTCTATATATGTGCCAAACTCGAGAAGCTGCTGTTACACCCTTTCAAAATAAAATCACCCCCTGATCTGTGGACATACTGGAATCCAGCTAGAAAGAGCTGAAGTTCCGATCCTCGAACTCTAGCTCTAATCCCAGTCTTGATGCTAACCACAGCTGTAAGTTGTGAACAATCCCAAAATAAAATGCAAGACAGGGCACTAGCCTGTGTAGATATCATTCTTCTTCCTAACTATGTAAACACGTAGAAGTTTACCAAACTTTTGCTTTTAAGGTTTGTTCCATTTGCCAAAATTTAACCCTAACCAGAAACATAACTCAATGCAATTCTCCGAGCAAAAGTAACAAGTGAAGCATTACTTACCATCCCTAAAAGTTTCTATTTCCTCTAATTTATTATACCCCCGAGACAGCAAACAATAACATCAGGAACTGGTTACTGCTGACATTGCCCTCCTCAAAGCTTTGTGAACTATGCTGATTCCAGTCAGGTAGAGGACTTCTGACATTTTACTTTTTCAAATTCTAATTGTTATCCTGACCTTAGGTTTTGCCTTCATTCTTTAGATTAAAATAGAAAGTAAGATATTGGAGCCTTTTGACTCCTATAGTCTGTCTAAGCTGAATTTTTGGGATCCATCTATTATTTAGTATAACTTTTAGCTTCCTCTGTCCATGACTGTATTCATGATTTTAACTTCAGACAGGGAACCAATACTTAGATTAGAACCAATTGTTTAATACCTGGAGAAAAAGAAGAGAAAAAGAATTACAATGTATTAACACCAGGCCTTTTCCTAAATTCTTAACTGTATATAGGACAAAAGCTTTATCTTTTCCAAAAATATTCCTTCACCTCTATTCCATCTCCAAATTTAAATAGACCAAAATCAATTGTGAAATAGAAAATGAGGTAGTGAAATTATGCCTTCTTTCTTCCTATTGTTTCAGCCTATTGCATCTAATCATCATTTACACTGCTGAAGTCCCAAACTTTAATTTCTACCTTGATTTTAAATTTAAATGTAGATACAAGATCCGGACAGACGGAAGAATAAACCAAAAGATATTAGGAACTGTTGATAAGAGATCTCTTTTTAATTTTTCAGGGTTTGAAAATAAGCTATTAATATCGTCTTTTGTCTTTCATCTCCAAGACTTTACCTTCACCAAATCAAAATTCTAACCTTAAAATGGCTGGAGAAGTGCAGGGGGAAAAAAAGGCTTGAATCTTTGTTTTAGTGGACTAAGTATGAGTAGTTGCCATACTTCCCCAAGCATATATCTGTACTGACCCAAGCCTGAACTCAGGACCATACGCCAGCTGCCCTGCTCACGTTTAGATTTTCTTGTTCAGAGTTGGGATACAGTGAAAGTCACATCCTACATGCAGATATAAGCATCTGCCTTTCTATAATGTGGGTTAGTGGTGGTTTCTGAGCTGAAAATGACTAAAGAACATGCCTCTTCCCATACTGGTGAAAAAACATTAGATTTACAACAAAACAAGTGAAAAGCACCTGAGGAGCATGAGATCTCAGGTGGGAAGCTACTAACTACCAGAGCACCCAGCTGATTCTAATGCTGCCTTCTATTGAGTTATAGCTTCTGCTAACAACCTCCCCTTTCATTTCAGCAGAAAATCAAACAGGTGAGCTTAAATCACTGTGATGCAACCACTACTGGAACAGCAGCTTGCAGACTGCTATATATAGAAGCAAGTTTTAGGAGAGTTATCTTATTTCTGAGATATGTTTAGTTGTGGTTACTATGGGTTAGGACTGCAGAAATTAGGTAAATATGTCTATTTGAGTAATTTACCTGTTAAGCATTAAGCAGGAATGGAGTCCTGAATTGCATTGTGAAGATGCTATAACGTACTCAAGGAAAAATGAACAGCACTCTTATGCCTTAAGAACATGGAAGTATATGGAAGAGTGAATTTCTTCTAGCTCGGTGGTTTCCCAATATATTTCTGGTGGCAACCAGCTTGCAGGAAGGATCAGAAACAATTGTGATGTTTTCTGAAAGAAACCATAAAGAAAAGGTTTGTTGGTAGTTCTGTTGGTCTCTGTATATATTCCAGTTGATGTAATACCTTCTATTCTGTTTTATTTAACAGTAATTGGACAGGTAACCTCTGAAATTAGAAACAGGAGTTGTTGTAACTACTTTAGCTGAGGCTGTAGCACATTTCTACTGTCTTTAGTAGAGTGAGAAGTCAATAACGTGGGAGCTGGAAAGGATTTGTATTCCTAAAACGTTTGGGACTAGAAAGATACTCACAATTATGATCTGATAAGAGACATTGTCCTTTATGTCTATCAGTGTTGTCTTCTATGTGTTTATTATTTGCATTACAGTGTTACTTAGGTGTCCTAATTTTTAAGACCCACTCAGGCCATAAAACGCAACAGAAGGCAGTACTTGCCTTAAAGAGCCTAAAAACTATGTAATTTAATGTGTCAGAGGTGGGATGCGTTCTTTTGGAGAATACGATGTATTTTTCTAATTTTATGTCCTTATCTCAAATGAACAAGCACTGTTTTACAATACTGTAGCTTATTAGGTTCCTTTTTGTAGTTAATGATTTATGTAAATGCTAAGATGCAGTAAAAGAAAAAATTTTTTCAGTTCAATCCACAATTTGACTACTTCATTCTCTCTGCTGTGTAGATGCTATTATGAGATCCTTGATGAGACACAGAACAAATATGGAATGTACAACAGCCTTTCATCAGGGCAGACTACAAAGATCTTCTCTTTTGAAAGGCCCCTACCCAAGTTATGTTTAGAAAAAACATAACAGTTGAAAGACTGCTGTGAAAATAGCTTTGTTGCTGGTTTATTTCTGATGTAAAGAGTGATGACAAAGATGATCATACTGAAAAAGCAGTGGAATTTGATATTGTCCCTTTTGATGCATAAAATGCACACCAAATTGAGAAGTGCAAGTTGATTAGTAAAAGGAAATCCACGGTAATTGTAGCGAAATGGAAAAAGGAAACAAGACAAGAACATTGGAAAGAATGTGTTTAATTTCACGTAATTACTTGATGTATAGACTTCAATCAGGGAAAGAAAGGGAAAGGAGCATACTAAATAGTGTTGGCGTGGCAATTACTCCCAGACGATTTTTTTCAAATGACTGAACGTTGCGTGTTTGTTTTAAACTTAAAAAAATGCCCACACAGACGAAGTCCAAGTAAAACCCAGAAACTGATGTGACTTCTTTCTAGCTACATCTGAAAATGATCACAAGAACTTTGCTGTGATCAGTCAAAATGCTCTGCCATGTCCATCATGGTGTGCATTTCTATCTGTACACAAAATGAACTTTCTTTTCTGGTAATACTCTGTAAGCATGTTAGGTAGAATACACATTTAACAAAACTTTTAGGCATATCATCTTTGTTATCTTTGAACAAATTACAGTCTGGTTTGAAATAAAAATGCATCTATAGCAGAGGGAAAATTAGAAGCTAACTAGAGGTGAGGCAAGGTTCCTAGCACTAATTCAAATGCTTTTGTCTCTAAACAAGTAATCAGACTCTGCTAAATAATCAGTAAATTAAATATCGCAACCATCTATGATTTTAATCTATACTCTTCATGAGTAATAAAGTTCACGAATGGAATAACTTATTCCAATTTTTTTATCGTTTCTTATACTGGAGAAATTTATATGAACACCTTCTATGTTGGATTTAGAGGTATTGCAGGTGTGTGCTTCTACCAGTGACAAGGAAATACGTGGGCTTGGTGATCTCAAGGGTCTTTTCCAATGTAAATAATTCTACCATTCTATGATTGTGAGTGGGACAGAAATGTGTATTCTGAGTTATGGGAAGAGGGGGGGTGGCTTTCTTATACCATCTAATAAGCACATCGTGCCTTTTGAAGATGGTAAAGAAAGCATACAGTACTCCTATACAGTCATGGAGGAATTTAAATGTAAATGAGGGAGTGGTTGCCTGAGTATGGATCTCTGCTTGTGTGCAATCAGGAGACTTTGCTGGGGACCACAGTTAGTGATATCAGACACCTTGTGACTTCTAATTGTATTTAATCCAGAAGAAAAGCTCTCCTGAGACTCATATTGAAGTTGCTTTCTGAAGGATAACATTTTGGTCTGTGGGCATACAAAGCTTGACTCTGTCTGGCGCAGTTGGATAGCTGCTCCTATTTAGAGTTCAAAACACAGTTAAATTCTCTGTCTGCCTGGTGTGAGCCGTAGAGTGAGCAGCTACCCCTCCCTGAGCAGGGAGCAATGTAAAACCTCCTAGATTGCAGTAGTGCTGTTTACCACAACTTGAAGTAAATTCCAAATCCTGTTTTCCTTTTAAAATAGCCATCTGAATGCCATGTTACTAAACTGAAGCCTAGCTATGTGCAGATGTGAGATTTTGATGCTTTACATGGTTTATGAAGGTTAAAACTCTGAATGATCAAGTCTAATTCTGCTATGGTTCACCATCTCACTGCCCACCAAAGACATGTTTACTCATAAAGGTCCACCGTATGGAGTTGGGTTTTGTCAATGGACCAAACGTGGCTTACAGCAAAAGCTGAAGTAGGCTTATTGGGGGACTTAACGGGCAATATGTGCATTTTTTTCCCCTTTTCTGCAGCAAAAGAACATACTGAGCTTTTTAGAGGTTAGGAGAGTTTCTACTGGCTGTGGTAGAACCCTGGGGGAATACCAATTGATACCACCAGAAGGTGTTTTGCGATGCCTGTTTTTCCCTGCCTCCCTATCTGCTGGGCTTCTAATATACACTTACCAGATAAATCTAACCCAGTATTTTAGATAAATGTCCATCCATTGCTTAGAATTTATTTGGAGAAGAATGTTATGTAAACTTCTAGGAGTCTGCATGTTTGAGAGGGTGCGTGGTACTCCAATTTATTTTTCGTTGCCTTAGCTGACCTGGGAAATATTCCAATTAAAAAGAAAGGAAAATATTACAAAACTTTGTTTCACAGGCAATATATGGTGTTGATTCCCTTGCAATTGTTGTCTTATTCTCTAGGGAAACCTTCTCTCATCTGAACATGACACACCAGAAAATGTAAAGGGCCTACAGGGAGATCCAGTCGTCAAATCTGCACTTGTGAAGCACCTGCTGTGCAGGTAAGTTTTCAAAACGTACATCTTCATTTCTCCTAACCTATGAGGAGCAGCAGATCTGAGGAAAACTGAAAATAACAAAGGTGTTACAATGTCTTGAAGTATCTTTCTTGTCTTCTGAAAGGATAAACTATCTCAAAGTGATATCACTCAAAAGGAGTTGATGGGTTAGCTATGAATGGAAACCGTATGTCAATTCTCACATGTATGTTTGTGTGGTACCTATGTGATTATTCTTTTTTTCTGTAGCAGGGTGTTTAGCTCATGCATATTTCAGAGTGCCACTGTGACCTCCTTTCTGCTCTGGGTCACTAGTCTGGCTGTAGCTAAGTAGCTGAGAGTGGGTTGTAAGTGAGGGAACTGCAACAGCATCATGTAACCCCGTGGGAGAACAGTTGCTAATGGGATCCTGCACTGTCGGGCTACGTTCTTTCTGCTGCTCTACGGCAAGACAGGCTTCACGTGGAGCTTTGAAGGGTGGAATTTTACAGTGTAAAAATTCAGTGTAAAACCTATCCATCAGCCCTCAGCAATAAGTAGGAATTTGTAATGGACATCTGGTCAAGGTGATTTTTCACCCTCTAGTGTTGTAGTTTTCATGAAAATTGATCTGTTTGCATTGTTATGGACAAAGGGTGGGCTTCAGAAACTGAGCCACATTTCTCAAATCCTTCAGTGAAATTGCCTTTGCCCTGAGGTAACAGGCTCAAGTTCGAGGTTTTATTAAAATAATAAACAAGTAAGAGTTAAATGTCAATGATGCTAAATTACTGCAGCTTTGCAAGGCTGATTAAGAGCAGATCAAGTCAACTTCCTACCATGATGTTAAAAATTGTTACTGTGAAAAACACTATATGAAACTTGAAAAGAATACCTTATTTCAGAGTGAAAATTCAGTTCTTTCTTAACCTTGCATAAACGTGTGGAAGGAATAGTTACTTTCCTTTTAACCAGGACTCTTACTGATAATCTACCAAGGAGTGGGGCATCAGCCCTGCTGGTAAAACAAATGAATGAGTCATTACCAGGGATTAATGGTTAACTTATCTATTTAATGGTGTACAGGAAGAGCTAAATTACTTTTTTACAGTTTACCAGTTCGTACTTTCTCCTTAAATATCACTACTGTTTAGAAAGATATTGTTTACACTTATCTTTTAATGTGTAACAGTGTCAAGATTGCAAAGATTTAATAGATCACTGATTCCTGTATCATAAGAGCTTCTGATAATGCCTCACTTTCACTCTGGAGGCTACCAATAAGGGACAAATATGGAAATCTGGGACTACCCTTCTAGCAAATGCTGGTAATAATAACATGCTTCAACGAACTTAAGCTCACATGAGATTCATACAGGAGCGAAGCTGTTTTTCTAGTAAAACTTCAAACCATCATCTTTCTCCAGGACGGTTTAGCACATAGAGCTGTAGTTTCTATACCACTAGAAACAAACAATGGCGGTTTACTGAAACCTTGGGTTCCATGGGTGCCCCTTGGAAGCGATGCACTGGTCTGGTGTAAGGAACTGATCACACAGAAGTAATCAGTGAATGAAATACTGTACTTCTTGCTCTGCAATGTGTGTGATCATCATGGTAGCTTTCCAAGGACTATACTTACCTTGTCTGCAGTTGTGAACTTTAAGAAAATTTCACTTTCTTCTTGCGCTTTCAAAGATATCTTCCTCCTTTTAGCCCAAGGCACACATTCATACTTTCTTCGTTTAGCAAAAAGCTTGATTCTCCTGTGACCATCAGGTCGTTAGGTTCTGTATCTGTGAATGTCTGTGCTCTTGAGATATCTGCTGTTGTGATTGATCTTCAAATTGAAAATAAGAATGGGAAAAAGCTAGATAAGGACAGCGGAAACTGATACTATCCTTCTGAGGAAAGAACTGAGCTCATAAATGAACTTGGGACTGTTCCTCAGCATCTTTTAGAAACCTATCTAACGTGTCCATGACTCCTGTGCTCAGTAAGAGAATTAGGAGTAAATTCTAAATCACAAATATTGACGAAATGATCTGAGACTTTAACATATGAATACAGAATTACTTTGGTTTCTCTACCAGAAAAAGTTTCATTTAATACAACCCTATTAAAGTTTTCCCAGACCCCTTAGTGTAAGTTTATTTCAGTATGAAAAATTAGCTATGTTCTAGTCTTGGGTTTTTTTGAAGAATTTTGCTCCCCGTTATACCGATGTCAGAACAGGTTCATTGGTGCAATTTACTTCTGTGGATGAATTTTTTAGTTCAGGTCTTAATCTGGTGTATTTCTTCTTTCTTATAAGAGTTATCACAGATGGGCATGTAACTATTAGTATTTTCCTGTTCCAATACAAACAATATAATTATGTTTCTAAAAAAATGGAGAGTAATAAAAAAATAAAGCAAACTTAGGTCCTAAAAGAAAATTATCTTCTCTGCTGCATCTCTGTAGCCTTTTTTTTTTATTTCACTGTGAGCAAACACCATTCAACTAAGTGGGGAAATATTCTCTAGTTCAGAGTGTAATTGAGTAGAATGTGACTTATTTTGGGCTGCACACAAAAGTGAGTATAAATCAAGGAATTAACAAGACCAAGAGAAAGTTCTCAGAGTGTCTGTGCTGGAAAGTTTATTGTCCTGGAAATTCCAGCCAGAATTTACAGACTCAAGGGGTTTAGATATTTTGGATACATTTCAGATCAGCAAAGTCTGCTTGGCGTGCATCTGCTACTATGGCAGTATTTAGTTTTATGACAGTATTTTATACAAGAAACAAGATGGCCTATATCAGGAAACCTCAGCAGCTTTATTTCAGAAGTAGCATTCACAGCTGTAAGACCTGCCACTACTATTCCCTATATCATAAGTCAGTGTCCTCACTGAAAATGGTTTAGAAGAATGTACACTTTAAAGGCCTATTTTCCATAGGCTGTAGGTGCCAGCTCAGCTGCTGGCCATTTTTAATATGTTGTAGTGTTACAAACAGTTTGAGGTAGTGAACTAGACTTGATTACTTATCTCTTTTTTTCTCTCCTTATTGCTTTGAGATCAGCAGTTGAGCGATGGGAACATGCAGCTCACAGAGCCCTGGGGAAGGTATACTATTACTGGAAGTTCAGCAATTATACTTTGTGAGACCTGGAGTGGTTTCTTTGTGACGATTATCTTAGGAAGGTGCTCACGAGGGGTTTCACATGTTCTTACTTACAGCCTTCTGAGAATGACATTTGCTATCAGGGCCAAAAATCCCACGGATTCACTGCTTGTAGGCAGTGTAACCTACTATAATTTTGTTTCCTTTTGCCTATCATCAGCAGAATTAATCTGCCATGGTGGTTTTTTCCCAGTGTTTTTGGGTAGGTAGACCCACTCTAAGATCCCCCTTCTTTTCTTATCCTTGCTAGGATTCATCCAGCGTAGACTACTTAGGACTGCGTTGCAGTGAGAATGACTATTGTGAAAGATACTGTGAAACTTATGATCTCTTGCCTTCCTGCTCCCTCCCCTTTTTCCTAATTCACAAAAGTGTTTAGCCATGACAGTATTTCTGTTCAGTTCACGTCCTAAGAAGTATCATAAATATTAGTTGTGGGGTGGTAGTGCTGACGCTGTTGAGCATGTCGTTATTAGATGACCCCTGGCATTCCTCATCTAACTAAGAAGTTAGAGACCATGGATTTTGCCATACCTTATGAGCTAAAATGCAAAATCACTTTCAGAAATCACTGCAAATCCTTCCACAAAATTCTTTCCTTGAAGACAGAGATAAAAATGTAGGTAGTAGTGACTGACTTCCAGCTGAGATAATTTTGCAAGGCTACTGCTAGGGAAGAGGCAAGAGTTTGACCTCCTGACTGGATTGAAAGCAGCCTTGCTGTGAGCAGCAGCTGAACCTGGAGAGAAGATCTAGGGGCTTGTTGAGCTATTGAAAGGCGGGCCTGACAGCTGCTCCTCATGAGTATAAAAACATACTACACATGTAGTCTTTTGAGAGATGGTTAGTTGAGTGTTCATTAGTCCTTCCTAAATGACTTCTAGTGCTGAGGATGCTCAATATGAGAGGACAGTCGGGATGTAAATAGCAGGAGAAGATTAATTGCTTATTTTGGATGAGGGAAAAATATGGTGTTCAAAAATGGTTTCTGCTTGGCTGTTAGGATGCAGAGATGCTAATATTTCTACCTTGGTTGTATTTTGGGGTGGTGATGCCACATAAAAATGTTTTCTCGAGTCTAAAATCAGTACTGTGGTTATCTGTGGCTAATACTTTGAGTCCCCTTTGTCAGATTAGGTTTAATATAGATCCTAGACTATTTTCTATCCCTAATAGTTCTATTAAACAAATCAAAATCAATTTCATTATGATCTTCCCTTATTAATATTTTTCCTGATATATGGAGTTGATTTTTCATTTCTTTTAGTCCCTCAGTTGACATAAGAGGGAAAAGTATTTTAAATAAATAGATCTAGACTGAGTCTCTAATGCCTATCCTTTTTCTGCAGGACTCAATTCCTTTCACACTTATTTTTACTTTCTCATTTCATGGAAAGGCACTGATGGTGTAAAGCATGTCCCTTCTGAAGATTCTCATCAGTGAGGAATTATATCAAAGTAATGAGCCAGAAATTAGCTGGAATTCAAGAGTTATAAAAAGGGAAATTACCGAAAATGAGGAGGTTTTCTTTGAGCACAAGTACCTAAATACGGTGTTCATTTAATAGCAATAAAATACGATCCAGTGATGATAAATATGCAGAAGGAAATGATATTTGGATATATTTCACAATTCCTTACTTTGATAGAGGAAATTGCAAGAAATTCATCACAAAATGATCCTTTCTGTTTGTTATTGCTCTGCTTAGTATTATTAAAATTAAAATTGGTTTAATTAAAGCCTGCTATGAACTAGTCACAGCTCACTCAGCTCCAAAATAACACTATTGCATATCCTGAATCTTGAGAATGTGTGTGGGAAGGTGAGGGGGAAGGTGAAAGAGCGCAGTGAGAATATCTGCTTCATGTCTGTTCCATCTCCTTGTTTTCACATGGAAATAATACAAGACAGTGTTCCTTGCTCTTTCCTTTCCCCGGCAAAGTACTCAAATAATCACAGTGCTATCACTATGCATCAAGGCACAGGATATTCATAATGACTGGCTTCGTGGATATTTAAAATATGTGAGCTAGGTCTGTCTCTTCTTTACAGAAGTATCAGACAGGGAATGTTTATCCAACCATTCTCAGTCTTGTTCATATCCTACTGCAAAAAAATGAGCTTCCTGAATAGCTTAAAATTCAGCTACTAAAATCCCTACCTTGCAAAGTAAATGGTCATTCTACCTTCCCTGTTTTATCCAAAACAGACATTTGCCTTGCTGTGTATTAAAGGCACAAATGCTCATCAAAACAGATTAAAGCCTTCATTATTAATGTTTATTAGTATTACATTTTCTTATGAAAGTGTTTTCTGGAAGTAACTTCGGATCTTCCGTTAGTGAAACAAAAACATAACTGTGATTTATCTGCCAAATTGCATTGACCATCAGAAGAAGAGTGGTGTTTGTTAAAGCACCAAACCAAATTGGGAGATGTTAAAGTTGAAAGCAACTCGAAATTTTGTCTTTTTGGGGAAAATAAAAATGACATGTTTCTACGCCTATAACTGTAGGCATTGTGTGATTATAGCTCTGGTCCTCAGATGTGCGTCTGCCCATACCTACCCTGCAAGATGTGATTGAGACAGTCACTGTGCAATTTGGTTTGCCTTGATATTAGACATGGGCACTGGCACTCAGGGAGGAATAGAGACTCAATGTTGTACAAATATCTTGGTGTGGATGGTTAGAAGATGGTGCCTGGGTCTGCAGGGTACCTCATAAGTGAACCCACAGTATCATTTTTTGCAACTACAAGGCAATTTCTCTTTTATTCTTGCAAGTTAAGAATCAGACCAGAATCTCATTTGGGCCTCATTAAATTGCAGATCTATATACCAAATAAATAGATTTGATAATTTGAATATATGTGCAGATGGAGCGGTTCATAATTCTTGGGTTTTAATTGACTGAAGAGGTATTGTAATGAAAAATGAATAAGAGCAGTAGAAGAAGTTAAACTACTTATTTCTGATCCTGGATTTCCTGTAACATATGTGACTAAATTAGGGTATCTGAGTTAGGCAGTGCACTGAACACACATTTGTAGCTTTACAGTGCACTGCCCACCTAGTAAGTTTAACAAAAACTCTGCGCACCATTCTACAAAAGCTCATAATTTAGTCAAATCAAGGCCTTTTTTTTCTTTTCCATAATGCTATTCATGTTTCTTAGTAGAGACTATAATGGTGACAAATTGGAACTCTTTAAAATTTTCAGTTATTTAGGTTAAAAGGTTGCCCACAAAATCTCTGTTCTTTTTTTGTATTATTTTTATTCTCATCAGAGCAAAAATGAGTTAAGTATCTTACTTGAGCTATGAAACACAGGTAATGGTAAATTATTAAATAGAAATCATTCTTGGATAGAGATAGGAAACAGAAAATTTTGGACTAAGCAGTGACTATTTAGAGGAAAGAGTTTAGCAACCTTGGTTACAGTAACTCCTGCTACCCTATTGTAGAAAATTTATGGAAGATATATTTTCATGCTCACTTATAGTGCTACACCAAAGTAGGGCCACTGCTTAAACAGAATGACTTTTACGATAAAATTATAGATGTGCTTGGACAATGGCTATATTTCTGAATCTATTAAAATATTGTATATTTTATTTCGTACTTCCAAATTGTTTTGTTAAAATACGATATAACAGCATGAGTACCCGTGACACTTCCTTATCATTTTTGCTCATGTTTAACAGTTTCACATAAATATTCATGAGGGAAGTCTTTCACTCACACTGAATCCTACTCCATTACACAAGAATTTTATTTCCAGCACAATTGGGTGTCAAGTCCAGCGCAGTTCTCCACACAAATCATTGTGTCTATCTGTGAGAATGCAGCTGTTGTCTTGTGGGGTTTTCCTTTCAGAGAACTTGAAGTCCTAATGTACCTACATGTAATTGTGTGCACGTTCACCTGCACCCTCGTGGAGAAGAGGCGTACGTGTAAGTGAGTGTATGTACCTACAAAGATACAAAACATACATAAATATTTTAGAAATAACATTGCCATGTGGCATAGCTGTGCCCCACCACAGGGAGCGCATCTGAAAAGAGAAATACAGGGGTAAGAAGCAACCTTTCTATCCTGACGGGACAAGGAGGAGGAAGGAGGGCTTGAGCAGTGGCTCTTGGTGGCACCTGGCCGTGTTTAGCAGCCTCAGCAAGGGACATGGAGCTGGAAGATGCTCCCCTACATGAGACAGCCTCCTTGAGCATCGGAGGGGGGGTTGCAGGCATGAGTTAGCCTCAGAGCTGAGCTGAGCTGTTGAAGAATCTGATGTGAAGAACTAGGAATAATATATTGAGGGAAGATACTGTTTGGTACAGTCTTAACTATGCACTTTTTTATTACTTTTCCACTGTTAAAAACTTGTTTTAAGTAAATAAGCATTCTTTTATTCTTTAATCTTGCCTCTGACAAAATCTGATTTGTGATTAGTTAGAAATGGAGCACGTCCCTCGGTGAACTAATTCTTGTAGTTTCACGGTGGACCATTTTTTCAGACCTCACAATCCTAATGCTAATATGGTTAATTTCTGTGTAATGATGTTCGACTTACAGATTCATAACACAGTAAAATAACTATGTTCTAGTGATCAGCAGTGAATAGAAAATTCCCTTGGCAAGTAGCAAGATAGTGTGGAGAGCACTTAAAACTGAATCTGGGCCTGAAAAATCTTGTAGTAATAGTGGTATTTGTTCCTTTACAAATAACAGTGGTAGGTGAAGGACATAAGCAAGCAGTCTGTAGGTAGAAATAACACAATTTATTAAGATTTTATTTTATGTGAATAAGCATAATCACAAAATACATATGCCTATGTATATGTAGCTAGATTAATTTTAAGACTAGAATAATTTCTGAAAGCAAAAAGTAAAGTGGCACTTCTATTATACTGACTGACGTTTCATTATTTAAATGCCTAATGTGCATTTTGCTTTTGGATAATTAGTTGTCAGCTTGCAAAAGCAATTACATTTTAAATGTTACCAGAGTTTTTCCAAAGGGAAACCTAGACTTTTTATCTTGTGGCTGAATTGGTATTCAGATCTGAGTAAATTCTTGAACAAAATGCATTTTCCTTAGGGGGATCTGTACTGGCAAACAATGGTAACAAATGGGCAGCATTCGTGTCTCTCCGGAAACAGAAAAATAAGGATTTATAATCAATTTAGCTCTTCCTACAATGCCAACTACAAAGTGGTTCTTCATCTTATTAACTCCATACTACATGAACACGTTGTTTCTTATATACCCGCAGAACTTCCCTAAATGTTATATGAATGTAAATGGGTTTGTTTCAGTTCTTGTAAAGTGGTTTCTCCTATGTGGCTTGAAGGTCTCCTTGTCATTCTCCCCCCGCCGGTTACATATTTCCTTTAAGTATTCTACTCTTGTCCATTTTTGATTCCTAGGGAAGATTATTCTTTACCCTTCAGTACACATTTATACATAACAGTTCATCTAGAAGATATGAGCACAAATGAGGGAAGTTAAAACTATTGCAATAACATTTAGATAACTATAAGCATTTTTTCCTCTATAGGACACCTTGTAAATATAGTTACTATGTGGT
Source organism: Neomorphus geoffroyi (assembly GCA_033558235.1). Taxonomy (NCBI): domain Eukaryota; kingdom Metazoa; phylum Chordata; class Aves; order Cuculiformes; family Neomorphidae; genus Neomorphus; species Neomorphus geoffroyi. The sequence goes on along the minus strand of JAUMJM010000033.1, from coordinate 15,494,205 downwards.
TTGTGGGCCTAATCAAAACACAGAGCTGTGCATCCGATGTAGGGAAATTCCTGAGTTCACTCCTAATAGTCTTGGAAAGGCACAAAGTTAAGTAGCACCACAAGCTTTGCGTTTAAATGCTTTGCTGTTATGCAGAAGTAACAACATCTTGATTACCCCCCCAGGAGGACTTGGTGTGTTGGCAGTAAAGGAGTGCTTGGGGCTCAAATGCGCACAGCTACCAAGAATAGGGAAAATATGCAAAGTCAGAGCTGCAGTATATGCAAATACAACATTCAACCTAGAATCTTACAAAGCTGTATATAGGGAACTGTTTTTCCCATCTGGCATCTTTTCCTGAGATTTCAGAAGTGATTCTGTACCACTATGGGCTTTTCAAAGCTTTCTGAGATGGGGATGAGTACCTAGAGGTAAAGACAATCACCTATGGTGTCTGATTCCCAGCACAAAGTTACATTTAAGTTGGACTTGAATTTGGCTTTTTTGATACATTTATGCTTTTATCTGTTCTCTTGGAGCTTTTCCACTTACTGCAAATTGATATTCCTTGAGCCAGAAAGCCCATCTGAGATTGATAAAGGCACTTACAGGAGAGTTGCAATACGAACATTCAATTCCTGCGTTCTTCCAGGTATAGAAGATTTAAGAACTGTCCTAATAAACATAAAGATTTTATAGTATTTCAAAAAGGCATTGGTTAAATATGAAGGGTCTATGCTTCTCTTAAGGGAAAAAACGTATCACAGAAGTGGAGTTGAAGACAGTAGCTTTTAAACATCCTGCTGTGCCCCGGATCAGAGAATGGAAGTTTGCCAATTATGATTGTTTCAATTTTGATGAATAAGCTTTCTGATAGTGTTGAGGCAGGTTGATGCTGGCTATTCTATTACCAGGCAAAATGCAGTGACATTCTTACTGTTCGGTTTTGTTAGGGCTTTGTGTTTCTTTCTCATTGGACAAGTGATGGTATTAGCGCTGTGTCCACAATTGACATAGTGCTGAATGAGTAGCTGTATAGTTGCTCCTAGATTTTGCTTGGAAACATGTTCCCTAAGGACCTAGTTATACATTTGGATCTTTCTGGGCAGAGGTCTGAGTTTCCTTCAGAAGTGGATGCCTGACATCTAAAAATAAATTTCATTCTTAGATCTTGTCACAGGGTTTGGGGTCCTCTGCTTCTGTTTTCTTGTGACATCGTAAGGGAAGATTATAGGAGAACAGGTGAACATTTAAAACATTCTTAATTACTATTTATACTGCCTCTGTATTCCTATTTTATAAATGACATATGTAATTGGGTTAAATAGACTCACACACACCATTTGTTGGTCAATTACCTCTTAAATTATGTACATTTTCATAATTAGAAAATGCAATTTTTCTTCCACACATAAAGCTTTTTTCTAAATATGTACCTAACATATCTGAAATTATACTTGTATTTGTACACAGAAGCTAAATTGAAAAGAGTATTTCTATTAAGTGTGTTTGTTTCTATAATCAGCAAGACAACTTGATTTCTGTAAGTATGGAGTGTTTACCGAATTATGGACTGAGGAATGAATGGATGTACAATTCCTAGAGATGGAAATCGTGAAAACCAGGTGTGTTCAATCAGCAAAGAATTCTGCATATTTAGTAGAAGTGGAGAATGGCTGTTATAAAACTAATATTATCCTAAGCCTCAATTATTAGTGAGTTTACTACAATTCCAGTAAGGAGGATGAACTGTCTAGGAAAATGCATTCTTGCATGACACCTTTAAATATGCATAACACAAAATCTCATTTTACAAAAATAGTTGAACTCCACCATGAAAACATTAACTAAAGATGTTAATATTTTTACATTTGTGTCATAACGAAACAAGGTGAAAGCAAACCAACATGCACGATGTATATGACCACTATCTACTCCAGGAATCTTACCTTTGGAAACGTCCTTGAAAAATCTACAGAGTAAAGATATGCCTTCTTTGCTTGTTTAAGCTGATTTTCCTCCTTTAGCACTGCTGTGTTTGTACTGATTTGTACCCAATAATTTAGTATTGGATTCTTATTGTGAACAGCACTGAAATAAATGAAAAATTCATCCCTACTGTGAACAGCATTTAAACATGTGCTCAGTCTCACGCACATTTGAATGTTTTCTTCCAAATTCAGATTCAGGAATGAATCATAACAAACAGCAGTATGAATTGGCAAATATTTTTACTTCTTACACATTAATTTTTTTTTTCTGTTGTTTCCCTTTATAATTATACTTGAGTTGGAAACTTCAGTGTCCAAACCATTTGAGGAAAATATTATGTATTTTCTTTCTTTTCCATTTCAGTGTAATCTGTCAGTTTACCAGACTTACACAAGGATCACCAAGGGAAGGGAAGCTTGTAAATTGTGTTGTACAAGCAGTATTCTGAAAATAAAATCAAAATGCCATTTGTTATTGCAGGTTGACTTTTTGCCAAGAGCTAAGTACTATACTATGACACATGGTACATGTTCATAGTGCTGTGGTACATGGTATCATAAAAATATAATTATCAAATGTATAATTGTCTACTACATAAAATGCTAGAAAGGCTATAGGATGCAGTTGATGACAGATTGTGCCACCAGTATGGTAGATTATTTTGAGAGAGGTAGGGAGTTTTGTTGTCCAGTTTATACTCGAGTCTGCCAATGTGCTGTATCTAATGCCTGCTTTTGTTCAGGGTCGCTTAAAACTGTACTCCCCTCAGTCATTTAATCTCGATCCTCAACACATTTGATAAACATAGGATTTAACCATATTAGAGGCTGTGAACTGGAGAATACTGTCTTATAAGTTTGCCAGTTGTTTAAAACTCAGACTTATTAAAGTATTATGCAGTTTCATTATCTCCCTGTCCTTCCTCTATAGTATATTAAGTTTCTATGGAGAGAAAATTGCACTTAGGTGCAAATTAAAATTTATTTCATTGTGGTGCTGTAGGTAAATCTTGTGTCTCTAAATCATAATGTCCTGACAGTTATTTCAGTGAAAATAAAATCAGAGTAGCCTAAATTTCATTATGCTTACACATATGCTTAAGTTAAAAAGAGTTACCACCGTATTCTTATTTAATGTTGATCTGAAAAGCTACTATAAAGTGTAAAGTATTTGGATTTCTGTTCCCCCACCTTTGGATTTCCTACTGGTTCCCTCACTATCTTATTTTTTTTTCTCTCAAAATCAATGATCCTGGTCATTCCACCAAGACCACCATTTTCCCTCAGAGGACAGAAGATTGTGGTGCCAGAACTGCCCTTGAGTTTACTCCTACCCTGTTGACTGCCATACCTTGAAATTAGATTTCTATTTTCTTCCTCTTTAAGATTCTCTGTGTCCCTCCTACCCCTCTCTGCTGGAAGTCTGTGTCATGATCTGACTACACCAAAAAATTAAGTAACTTTTTAATTTCTTGTTGAATTTCATTATGAATGTTCTTCACCTATTTACTTTTGTACTGACAGAAAAATATTTAAGCAAGTAAAGGTATTACCCCTCAGCCTCTATTGGCTAATTGGATCAGTCTTTATGTTCTGCTCACAAATAGGCTTCCAATTACCCTCCAAATCTAAGCAGGCCCTTGTACTTGTTTCAGTGTAGTTATTTGTAAAACAGTATTCTAGGTGAAATCTCATCAGTGCTTGAGTTGTACTAATGTTTCCCGTTTTCTATAGTGTTTTATCTCTTCTGTAGAAGGTAACAGTGATATGAAAGTAATAAGTAGGACATGCTATTCTAAAAGGACAGTGCTTTCTGTTCAGTTTTTACAGCCACTTTGCATTTCTTGGCATTATTTTATTACTTAACAGTCATTCTCTTCCTTCATCATTTCAGATTAATGATTTCCCAGCTTATAAAAGCTTTGGGGGTTTGCCCAGAAATTTATCTTGCTTATTGTATGTTTGAACCAAATTTTTATTTGAGTTTTATAGCATGAGATATTAATTCTCTCAAGACTGGCAATACCTCTTACCTGCTTATGGTCTGCAATTTCTGTTAGGATGTTCCTACTTCTTGTTTCAGGACCAAGAATGAAAATTAGCAGTCTTACAAATCTAGTACTAATGTCTTCAATTTTAGGCAGATATTCCCCTTTCAGCTTTACCCAGTGTATTTCCTCATGCTTATTTTTAGTTCTGTTCCCAATCTGTATCATGTCCAACCTTATGTGGCCGTGTAAAATAGTGATCTGGACAATGATAGTGTCATTAGGCAGACCTCAACAGAATGCAAGAATTTAAGAGATTGTGAAGGAAGAGATAATGAAAGTAGTTATAGCCTTGTTATAATTGCTGTGGTTGAAGGATATGCACCAGACAAGTTGTAATTAAAGAAACAGAGATAAAGAAAAAAAGTTAGAAAATGAACCAAGGATTTGCCAAAGATAGATTGTGTCTGAATAATCAAAAGGCTTTAACTATGCTAACTGATTTTCTAAGAAATGCAGTAGATTAAATCTATCTGGACTTCAAAAGTTTTATGACTCCTTTGTCTGGAAAATCAATTGTCATTTTTAAGTCTGCTGCTGTGAAACCCATGAAGCAAGGAGGTTAGAGCCACGTTCTGCTTCTACCTTGGCTCAGGAGTGGTGAAAGAAGAAAATTACTCTGGTTTCTGGCCTCATTCACCTGGAGAGGAAGATGGTGTCGCTTATTACGGCCACTTTGGACATGTATAGGACCCAGAATCAGTGTTAGATACTTCTGCTTGTGAGTGCATTTTATCTGTTCTCGGGGGGACTACTGTGAACATTTTTGGGTAATTGATAGATCAGATACTCCAAAGAAGTAACTTAATAAATAATTTCTTGGTGCAAGACATTCAGTCACATTCATAACAGTAAGGACCCAATTTGAACTGGAAAAAAAAAAAGAAATTGCAATTCCTTTGCTTTTGTACTATTCTAATTTTTCTTATTTCTGTCTTAGTCCTTTCTCCTGTTCAAGGAAGCAGTTGCATAGCTGATGTCCCAAGCACACCTTCACTAACTAATCTCATTTTTAAGTTTCCTATTACTGATCACAACCAAAGAAAAAGTAATGGAAAAATGACTACAGGACGCTAGCTAGTCCTTATGTAGCTCTTCAGTGCTATTCATGACACTGTGTTTCTCTAGTATGTTTTTTTCAAAACACTCAGTGGTGGAACCTATCTCCCTTTCCAGTGAAATATTTAACCTTCATCTATGTTAATGGCTAGGAAGAGTTTATTTTAGCATGTAATCTGGGTGTCTGCGTGAATTTGTGCACATCATTTATTGGCCTTGCCCAGCTGAATACCAAGAGCAGTTTATTCCCTTCTTCTTTGTGGCAACCTTTTAATTGTTGTTGCTACAAGTGAAGGTTTCCCCAATTTTTCCTTGTGTATGTTCCATCTCTTCTAGAATTTTGATTATTTTTGGTGCTCTTTCATGTATTTTCTTAAATAGATTCCCACATCTTTGAAAGCAAGAGTTTGGTGTGTTGCCTCAGGAGTTCAGGCAAGGCTTTATCAGTATTGTGTAAAGTAGAAGCACTACTTTGGCTGTCTTTATTTATAAAGCTACTTTTGTGCCATGTCAAAAGAATTATACTTTCCTCAAGCACAATACTACTGCAAATAAGTAAATAAAATACATCTTGCTTACTGTGGGGCTTTCTCCCAAGCCTTCACAAAGATTTATGAATACCACACTAGCAAAAATGACTAACATGAGATTGCATAGCTCAGATCCTTCAGATTTACCAAGGACCCCAAACCCATTTGACAAATCCTACTTACACAGTCCCAGCAATTTATTACTGGTAATGAAACCATTGAAAGGCATAATATAGTGTCAGACCTCACTATACTAAAACAAGATTAGTTGGCTCAGAGTTGCCCTACCTGCCAAATCTTTGATCAGCATTGCTATGAGTAATTCTATTTCCTGGCATTAAAAGACAAAAAAATCCATGAGGTTTCATAACAATATAACATAACTTCCCACTAGTAAATACAATTAAATAATTTTATTACAAGAAAATAAAAAAGCAAATACAGAAGATGTTATGGGGAAGTGAAATACACTGTTTAACAGAAGATATTAACTAAATATTTCTAGTGTGTTCACTCCCTGTTTACCAACACATTTCCCTGTTGTGATGGCTACAGATATAGCAATAAGTAGAAATTGTCTTGATGGGTGGTTTATAAGCAGGAACAAAGGGAAAAATATCCACTTAAGAAAAGTTAGCACTTACTAGAGGAAGCGTATCAAAGGTTTTGAAAATTTTTCTGCTTTTATCCAGAGGTTAAAACCAGTGCTTTATCCAGGAGCAGCTGGAAACTTTCCTTGTACTCTCAGGTGCTGTACTGGCCTAAGAGGACAAGTTTTCCCAGTCCAAGTTAGATTTGTAAGAAACTCTGTACTAGCCACAGACTTCTTGCAACTTAGAATTTTTTCTTTTCTGTTTTATGCTTTCACAAACTCCCTTCTTTGGAGAATGAAAGTTCACCAACCTGTCAGGTGCATTACAGCTTATATGGCTCTCTGGTTCTTTTGTTGTCAACCCCTGTCTTTGCTCAGGGAAGCAGTATTCACTTTCCAGCAGAAGCCAGTGAAAGCGGTTAAGTCAAGGACTGTCAAGTGCAATGTGATGGACAGATGAGTTTCTGCTCAGGGGTTTGCCCCTGGGAGCTTGAATGGATAAAGTCTGAGGAAAAGAAAAGCAGACTGGAGGATCTGGGCCTGCAGGATGCCAACATATCCCTCTAGAACTCATTTATTAAGCTCTTGGGACTTATTAATTTTATTCTCCTCACAGACACAATGTTGTTCATGTAGAGGAACTTAACAGAGTTGCTAAGAAATGGTATCTAGAGGGTTCACCAAAATGTTTGAGTCATCCTTGTGACCTTCTCGAAGTCCCTCATCTGCAGATTTCCCGTTTAAGCAGCTAGAACCCTGGAAGAGAGGAATTTGCAGGGTCATTTAACTGTGGTGGCTCTCCCCCATCATTTCCCCCTGGAACCTCAAGTGGCTCTAGGTACAGAAGTGCTTTGCAGAGGAGGTATTCAATAGGTTTTAACCTCATCCTCTTAGGTAAACCGCAATGTACAGAGACTACCTGACTTTCACGGGCTCAGTGCATTGCATATGATGAGAGGATGATGTCAGCTGCTTCTTGGGCTACTGGAGGAATGAGACTGTAGTTTTCAAATAGCCTGGTACAGCAAACCACACTTAAAGTGCTGAAAACAGAACAAACTTTTTAAATAGTGATTCAGTATGAGCTGGTCTTGGATACATATATAACTTTACAAATATTAGTTACTAAAATATGATTGTCCCTTTGAAGCAGACATTAGGCTGTTTGCCAGTGTGTACATTTAACTGGGAGTTATTTATTCTTTATTAGTGATGTTCTTTGTAGACTGCTATGTTTTTGCTATTTTAAGAGCACTGATTTAATGCAGGAGTGTCAAACTCAGGGGCCGCAGGCCAAATCCAGTTCTCCACCTTGTTTTATCCAGCCCAGCACCTTGTTTCTACCTGGTGTCAGCATTGAGCTCCTTGTCCCTAGGCTTCTGCCAGCACACTGGTCACGTGTGCAGCGTGTGATGGGAGTTACTGCAGGACCAGGAGAACAATGGGAGCTGTGACTTTGACACCCCCGATTTAATGGGTCGTCCGTGCTAGCCATGCACCAAGGCTTTCAGAGAGAGGAATGTGCAATGAAAATCTAGTACTGTCTTCAGGAACACTGTGTGAGGAATATAATTTTTCTAGTAAAAACATTGCTCCCAGGGGTGCACAGAAGATGTGCCTATGCTAACCATGAGGCCCCTGGGTCACCTAGCCAAGCTAAATCCTTGGGCAATGCTTGTAGCAAGCAGGTACTGCACCACTGGATTTCATTTTGCAACTACATTTTTAATCCTTTTTGAACAAAGCAATGTATAATCTGTCTGTGAGTGATCCTACTAACTAAAGCCTGTTCTGAAATAAGGTTGTGCCAAAACCTGATAGGTTCAGCCTTACAAGGTGCTGAGCCTACATCTAGCATTGTTTATGACTTTCTGTTCCCAGTGTAATCAAAATTGAATATATTGATGTGTTCATCAACATTACACGGAAGAGCTGGGCTCCACTGAAATGCAGTTTCAGTTTCAACTCACTTTTGATGAATGGTTTATGTTTGTGGATAATTCTATTTATTATCCTAAGTCCTTAATAAACACTGCATCTTCATTCATAGCCTTTTAATCTTTCATGAGATTGTCTTTTGATGTGATTCTTCAGCCTTGTTCCTTATTATGTTTTATTGCACCTGCTGGATTGTGTTTGGACTGGAAATAAAACAAACTTGGTGAGCAAGTTTCAGATAATCCATTGCTATCCAGTCTACAATTTTGGACAGCAGCTTGAAATACACACAATCTTATTACACTCTTCAGTTCACTTCTCAGAGATGGGCTGAGGTAAACCTTAAAGTGTAAATAAAATGCAGAAACTTATTACCAGACAGATAGAACAATATAACCTCAGAAATTAGAATTTGTTTCAGAGTTCACTGTCTAGCAGTTACAAGAATTCCTCATATGGAAAAAGGCATGTATTCTATGTTAAACTTTAATAACTTACAAGACCCTCTGCAGGGAGTTCATATACTCACTTCATATTGGACTTCTCAAAACCTTGCTTTATAGTAGTATGCTCATATTCTCCCCTAAAACTAGATTAAATAAAATTTTAGATTAAATAAAATTTAAGACTCTCTTATGTGTTTATTCAGCAAAATAGTAATGCTGATAGTCTTGCTTGTTGTGTTTGTATTAATGCAAAGTGCCCTCACTGTGTAATGCTGATGAATAAATCAATAAATGAGTAATGACTTCTATTTATTCTGAATGGCAACATTTTAGTCCAGACAGGAAAGGACGGTTCTTGAGGTTTTTTTTTTCTTTCTTGCAGTCTGAAAATAAATTAACTGTATTGTGCCTTGCCAGTATAAAATACGTAAAATTATACGTCATGATAAAGTAGTGGTGCATTTTCTACTCTCAGTGTGAAGGCATTTAGCTTCTAGTTTGCAAGTAAATTGCTTTTCTTATTTGCCAAGATGGTAACAATTTTCTCAAAACAAGGCCTTTAATTACCGCACCTTTGCGATGATAGGTTATTAGTGTCCACAAAATTCTTGACAAATTACACGAGAAATTCAACAGAATAAAAAGTTTAATCATCCCTAAAATGTGAATGAAATGGATTCCAAATCTGATGGACCTGTCATAGGAAAAAAGTTATTAACTTGATTTTTATAGCTTTTGCTGGTCCTTATGTTCTTACTGTACCAGTGACAAATGTATCTGGTATAGTAACTACTATGCTACAGGAATATAAAGAGGAAAAGGAGGGCGTGTTTTACACTTTGAAGCCTATTTAATTTATAGCAGTGCAAGTGAACTCAGTGTGTCCAGAAGAAGTCACTGTCTTGCAACTCCGTACAAGTTTCTGTGAATATCTGTTTTACTTCCTTACAATGAAGCATCACCGTGTTTTGTTCTTAAAACATGAGCTAAATGGTACGTGGTGCCAAATAGAAAATGAATAGCAAAGTTAATTAATTTTGCTTTTTTTTCCTTTGCTTTTGAATTGGCCAGAAAGAGATAGAATTTCATTATATGTAATTATTGCTGACAATAATTGAATAATTCTTGATCTGTTTGAAAAAGATTTTATGAATATTTGATACTTGGTTCTTTTGGATGTGTTACAGGGTTATTTTCTGATTAGGCCTGTACCAGTGCTGGATTCTGTGAACAAAAAAGTTTACAAATTTTAATTTTCTGTGGTTAGTATCATCAGTTCTGTAATGCAGAAAAATATGCCCCAAAATTGCTGATCTTCTTAAGCAATTGGAAATACTGTTATTTCAGAAAGATCGCTCTGGTTTAATAACACCTGTAACAAAGCATAAGATACTTTGCTCTCTCCCCTCCCCATTTTAACTTGTCATTTAATTTTCATATAGAGTGAAAAGGCTGAAAAGGGAGAACAGTTGCAATTTATAGTAAGTAAATTGTTCATGATGAAATTTCAGTTTCTGCCAAGTAAATTAATTTATTCTTACCATGTATCTACTTTTTAACTTGCCATCAGTTCTAGTAAAAAATTTCAACTAAACGTTATATTACCTAGAGGAACCTTTTTAAGGGAAGCAGCAGGAAAATAATGACAGAACTGGCCATTACATTTTCGGAGTGTTTTACTGTACAAATATAAAGGAATATAAAATGAGTATACTTAGGTCTATTAAGTCAAGATGCTAAAAAAATACCAACCCTGTCTGAAAAGCCAGAATAAAAATATAACTTTCATTAAGCATGATATTTTTTGCCAGTGTTACCTGCCTTAATGTCTTTCTACCTGTGATATTCTGTGCGCGTATAGGGAGCATAAGTGGGTTATGATTATCCAAAATCTTATGCCATTTGTAAACTGGGAAAAACGCTGGGTGAACTTGTGCTTACACTGACCATTGAAGAACAGGGACTAGTTCATAATGATGGCTGACCGTGAGTGGGTGGTCTTGCTCATGGTTTTTCTTCTCTATTTTGAAGAACCAATTCTGCCTTTTTTTTTTCAGCCTGCATGTTCATCAGAACACAGAAAGTTGTCAAAAGTTCAAGTATGCTGAAATGCCGTGATGTTTCAGGCAAGGTTGGATATGCCAGTGATATATACAGAGGAAATTTTTAGAAACCTGAGGACAGAACAGGTTATTAGAGAGGAGAAGGGTCTAATGGGCTGCAGAAATGGACCTACCAGCTACTTTGATAGGCAGACTAGTTTTCCTGCTCCATGAAAAATTCACAAGTGTTGCCTTCCAGGATTACAGAAAAACTGGGAGAACTTTGATGGAATGCTGAACTAAGAAGGTGATTGATAATCACAGACTGCCAATAACCCTTCTTTTTGCAAAAGTAGCACAAGTTTCCCTTGAAAGGACAGAAGAGAGTGGTTAACAATTGAAGTTGATGTTTTACTGCCACTGACTTCCTTAATTTAAGTTCACAGTGATTTTTATTCCTGCCCAAAGGATTCAGCATGTTGGTAGAGCTCCTAGAACTGGTGTCTGAAGCGGTTAGAATGAAATCAAATTGATGAGTCCAGTAAAATGTGAACTCAGATAGTAGGGGTATAAATAAAAGCAAGTGCACTTGTGCAGTCCATTCACAAATTGCAGGTCATGCTTGTAAGGTGAATGATTCCATAATCACTGATAATGGTAAAGCTAATACTACGAAACCAACCACACTGGTTTTCTTCATTGCTCTTCACACTTTTAAGATGGTTTTGAACACCTGTCAGCTCGGAGAGTAGGCTTTAGCAGAGGAACTTTGCTAGGAAAAGGCATCAGGAATATATTATGTGCCTTTAACTGAAACTGAACCTTCTTGCAGGAATACAGTGATCTCTTTATCCATGAATGTGTTTCAAACAACCAGGAAATCCTCTTCTCTTCCACCCACAGCTTCGTAAGCAGCGGGAGGATGTGGGCAGTGCTTCCTGTGCTATGCTTGTCCTTACGAATTTTGGGGCCAGCCCAGGATTCCTCCTGGCACAGAGGCATCTCAGAGCATGTAGCAGAGCTGCTGGAGATGGACTGACTATTGTCTACTCTAAGGTTTCTTCTCAAGAGTATTTTCTCACTCTGTACCTAGGAAGGAATTGCATAAAAGAAGAGGGGGTTTGGAGTCATTTTCATCTTGGTAGTGTCAGGAGTGCCTTCCAATCATCTAAATTTCCATTGCTGAACAACTTTTTGGTGCTCTTCATTTTACTGTGCTGCTTCTGAAGTACGTGGTCTGCTCCTGGCATTGGAATTTGACATTCCGTATGGCTGATTATGCCAAAATAACTTTGTAACGGTATATGTTATTTCTTCTCCATTTACCATAGGGTCATTAATTCCATGTGTTTTAAGTCTCCCAGAAGTCTTTTCAACCATTTAGTAGCACACAAGACTCAAACCTGATGTTAGTAGTTTGCAGACAATATGGAGTAGGGAAATGATGAATAAAACACTAGTGAAACACAAGGTACCTGAGAGGTGTAGGGAATAAGGGGAAAAAATAAGTAAGTGGAAGTGCGTGGAGGGTAAATGATCTCTGGGAAGACTGTATTTCATTGGAATGATTCAGTATAACAAAATTTCACCTACTAGTCCTCTAAGAGTTTTAATATACCTACGAGAAAAACAACTCATCTTACTGAAAAGAGCACTGACTGATCTAATTTGGACTATTCACATAAGCAAGATTTACCCACCAATCTTCTTTCTTTGAATAGTAATATTGTACAGTATTAAGCCTGAGTAAATGTCAGCTGATGATACTTTTGTGGCTCCTATAGGTAAATATTTCATGATGTAGTCTAGGTTCTGTTCCTTTTCTTGGAGACTTCAGGTGGGTTTTTTTGTGGGTTTTTTTATTATTTTGCTTTGTTGCTCTATGCTACTGCTGTCTTCTTCTGGGTTTTCTTTTTTTTTTTTACATTACATCCAAAGAAAATACTAATTCATTTGAGAAAGCTACCTGTACAAGCAGACTTTGACAGCAATAGCTGTGAAAATAGTCACTTTCACTGGAAGAAGCACTTTGCAAATTACCAGACTATTTCAGTAAAGCTCACATAATATCTCAGTGAGTGAAATGGTAGAGGTTGGGGTTTTTTTTCCTGTATTTCCAGTGCTGAAGCAGGTAGACTACCTAATTTGAACCTTTAGATAATTAATAATAGCCTTGTAACTTTAATGATTTTGTGCAAGCGTAAGTTCTCCTTTCTCTTTTTAAACTAGTGCCCATCTTTAATACAGGTTCAGCAGAGAGAACTTTGCTGTCGTTTAACTAATCTACATAGAGCTGCAGAGCTAGGTAAATGACACCTTTGAGGTGACAGTTTATATTAGGGCACAGTAGCACCTGGTAACAATTGATGCCCTGGTTTTGAGCTCCAGTGTGTATATGATGAGGATCTGGGAGGCAGGATTGTTCTTCTCTTTAATAGGAGACCTTGGCTATTACTATTAAAACAAACACTTCTATTCTGTGAATTAGCAGCAAAAAGTGTAGCTCTTCAGTGATGGTAAACCAGTTGACTCAGAATCGTATTTGTTTGATTGGTAGCTTTAAATGTTAATTGGCAAGTCTGTGGTCAAGTTTCAGTATTTTACCTGTATCTCAGACACAAAGACAGTTCAAAGAAATCCATGGCAAAATAGGAGCACAAGTTTATTTGATAAATTTGTGGTCTGTATCTTTTACTTCACTTTGGCCAGGAGAAATGCTCAGGTAACTCTGGTAGTTTAGTCTTCCTCATAAAACTTTTCACTTTAAACTTCTCTCATCGTGACAAGTCTTTTGGTTTTTCTACCTCTTTCCCCTTGTTGAAGAAAAACAGAGAAATCCAGGCTTGTATTCTTTCCATTTTTCTCAAAGGTATTGCTGAAATTAAGTGGACTCAGCTCAGCTGAAACTGGTGGAATTACTGCCACAACTCTTCTTAATGGGTTATGCCTGTGCTGTGTACCTCATTCCACAGCCTCACCTTTTCTGAGCAATTCTATGCTATGCAATACATCACTGCTGTTTTACACTAGCAGTTTCTTATTAACATCCAATTTAAGAAAGATCCACACATGGAGGATTTATCCTTTCCTTTATGACATAATTATACATAAACCACTTAGTGCAGAAAAGAACTTTTTTTTTTCCCATCTGGAGCTGAGGTGCTGAGACTGTTAGGTTGTTGCTTGTGGGGCTTAATGCTTAAAAAGCAAATCCAAAGTAAACTGAAGCATTTTTCAAAATTTATTCTCCTTAAATTAAAAATAAGCGACTTGATGCTTCATTTCACATTATATTTTTGATGTAATTAATTGTTGTCTTTGACTGTGTCTTATAGATTTATGTTTCTAGTAATCATGACTAAGCCAAATTCTCTGTTAGCTGAACTCCAATGGCTTCAATTAATTTTATGCATTTGTGACTTTGCACAGTTGTATTTTAAGGCTAGACTACTTAAAGAAACATTAGGGAATTTCAAATTTGAGATCTTTGCTTTTGCTGTCTTTTAAAAAATCTATCGTGCTCTAAATGTTTTACTTCAGGCTTCTTACACATATGTTCTTGTTCTAAGTTACTAGCCAGAAGCAAATAAAACTGAAATTTATAATGTCATCTAGTTCCCGGAGCAATTGTTTCACCACAAAGGCACAAATGTTAATCTTCCACAATCTGAGTACTACATATTGCTAACCGTTAGCAATTGTTGTTGCTCACTGTCTTTCTTTCGAGGCATTTTAAGAGTGCTTTTTTTTTTCCTGGATATATTACATAACAGGGCCACATGCCTTTTTTTTGATCAAGAAAACCTCAAGATCCTTCCTGACCTCAGTTTCTACAGGAAAAACCTGTACTCTTGTTAGCTCTTGTGCTCTCTGTTAAGTATAGGGAGGGGGAAAAAGTTCAATGTAAAAGGCAAAAGAACACCACCCCTCACTGCAAGTCAGGTGCACTGCTCTCTGTCACCTTTATTGCTGACTTCTTGGCCTTTTAAATCTCTTGCAAAGGCCAGTTGTGTCCTCTCAGAGCAGTTCAGTGATTGATGGTCAGATGGGCTTTGATGCCAGAGGGCTCACTTACAACATCACCTGCTTCTTGCTGACTTGTAGCACGTGGCTTTGAAGCGAGCTCTGCAAACTCTGTTCTGCACTGTTAATTACACTTCTACAAACATCAACAAACACTGCCACGTGCAGCAGAAAACCAAATAAAACAAAATAGTTCATCATATAAAACTTGGGGCAAGTCTGTACTAATATATAGGGTTAAACATGAGGTCACCTTCAATCATTCCATGCTAGGTGAAGCACAAGAGTGCTAGGCGGACTTTCTCTTTGGGACAAAGCCAGCTGTACTGTGACAGTCCCGTAAGGCCAGCCCATGCAGAGCAGGAGTGCTCTGTGAATTGCTGCTTTCCCCTCTAGAGACTACGTAGGCTTGGAAGATGGAAGCAGGAGACTGGTATCATTCTGTACCGTTCCTGTGTATAGGGTGCACAACGCAAGCATGATTCAGAAAAGGATGGGTGAGCAAGGAATCTGTTTCGAAGCTTGATCTCCTGTCTGAAAATTAAATAGAGCTTTACAGCCTTGAGAGAGCAAGTACTTTAGGGTAAAACTTGGGGATTTATGGTATTACAGGAAGGCAGATAGGAGTTGAATAAGGTTTCATAATGAAGCTTAAGGTCAACATAGTCCAGTGCTGATCCTTCCTTGTAAGTGTCAAATCTCATGTAAACTTCTTTCCTTGCTGTATATTTGTGGCTCCATATCCAGACATATGAAAGTTATAGCTGGCAATGATTCGTATGGAACTGAGTAACATTAAAATACAAAGGTATAAAATCTTACATAAAAAAAAATCTTTTCTGATTATTGTGTTCGTCTAAATCACTTCAGTGAAAAATAAGGGTGCGCAAATTTCACAGAAAATATTCTAGTGCTTATAAGAATAATCAGTAAATATCAAGTAGAGTTTTGGCAGAGTTTTTTGTCTGTATAGTTTGAATGATCACACCCATGTTCATAAATGTAATAACTGTATGCTCATGACACGCAAGTTTCAATGGTTTTTAATTGCTGTAATTGTTCCTTAATTATTTGAGAATCTTAGATAGCAGACTTCCCTTCTGTTAAATTCTCTTTACTAATTTTGTCCTGGACTAATGTTGTAAGGTACTTAACTTGGTTAATTAAAGATACCATCCAAGTACGATGCCTAAAGATCATGCTGCCAATGACATTCTCTATTTTAAAGGACAAGATTAAGGTCTTTAACCAACTGCTCTCTAAATTCTGTGGCCAATTATTAGTTACTGACTTAAAACAGAGTAGAAGACATAGACCTTGTCTGCATATCTGGATAACAAGCCAGACTGAGAGTGAGCTTTCTTGTTAGAAGCAAAGCTATTGTCTAACTGGGGTAGGCTGTGTTTTTCCCTGTCTATTATTTCTTTGTAATCCTCTTGAAATACACGTCACTCAGCTCCTAAAATAATTTTCTTTATCTGTGTTGATACTTCTGCCTCCAAATTGCTTTGCTGGCTTCGTTTGGGTAAATCCTACTTGATAGTAGACTTATTGCCAGGTTCATATTCCTTATCCCTGTGTGAAGGCCCAGAGCAGGTTGATCAGTTTTCACCTTGAACACTTTTCATCCTTTATTCCTTTGCCATGTATGCCATGAAACTGAGTTGCTGTCTTACTGCACCAGTCTCTGACATTTGTCTCATTTAATCTCCTCAAGATTCAGTTCTGCCAACTGCCCCAAAGCAGACCCAGACGTAATCTCCTGTTCAGGTGATTGTCAGTAATGCTCTCTCATTTCATGTTTTTACAGCTCAAAGCACAATTAGCTTTCCATCTTCACTGGCACCTTTGGGCACCGCAGAACACATATAATGCACAATAAGTGAGAGGATGGAAATTTCTTCTTTTATTTTTTTAATACCTCTTGCACTTCCATCACAGCATGATTGTAAGCTAATGAGAAACATTAGATAACAAAATCCAAAATAGACTTTTTCTAACTGAAAAGGGATGCTTCCTTCATAAAAGCTCTACAAATGACCTTTAAATCCTAATGCTTTTAATTTATAAGATAGCTAGTACGTTGCCTATGCTTACACCACTATACAGTACAAAATATATATGACCTTATTACTCCATATGGCTAAAAATTAGGTTTGTATTACAGGATGTTTTTTGCGAATGAATTGAAGACACTATATTCTCACTGTAGCATATTCCAATGGTTTCTTTCCAGAGTCAGTTTTATGGCAAGCATGACTTAATGTGACTGCAAGATATAATAGATCTGCATGTAAAATTAGGAGCTCATCAGGCCATTTTCTCTGGTGTGTATTTGTTTTTTCAACTTAAACTTCTAAGGAATCATGGAGATGCACTTGGTTTCTCTCTCCAGCAGTCTATGTTCTAGCTTATTATTCTCCTTCAGCCTTTCTAAAGTTCTTATAATTTCTCATCTTTAATTGCTTTTAGTTTTTGTAAGTTCCGTAGCTTTACCATAAGTTTTCTGGGCTGACTGCTCTGCTTGCAAATATGGGCCATCTACTGTCTATGAACTGAAATATTTACAAGGGAGAATACTGAATCCTTATGCCATTTGAGTTCTATAATAAAACAAAAACTATGCGATAAAAGTAATTGCCATGCATCTTTCAATAGGTCAACTGTTCTCTATTCACTAATATATCTTTGATGACAACTTCTGAAACACTGCTAACCTCTAAGGCCCTTCAAACACCACAAATCAGCCTTCCAGTTCTTAATGTTTCATCCTTTCCCCACAAATAAGAACTACCCCCTAATATTTCTCTATTTTTTTTTTTTCTGAAATTGCATTTGCATGCAGGCTGTTGCGGGATTGTTTTCAGTACAAGGTAAAGTGAAGTTCATTCGTGAATCTTTACTAAGGAAATGGTACAATTTAAATCTCTTGGAAGAACTGCCTTTCAGAGAGGAAGTGCTTGAAAACAATATGCATGCATTACATATACATATATGTATACACATATATATGCACACTGACGTAAGTTATGAGCAGCTGCTCTGTAACGGTTATTGGGCTGCCAAAGCAAGATTTCATGATGCATAAAAGACAACCCTTCAAAGTCAGGTGTTCCCAGCATTTGAACCCCATACCTAGGAACACTATTGTATCTTGAGTACCTTGCAAGTAAAACAAAGCAAAAAAGTGGAGGAATGGGGTTTTTAGGTTGTTGTGGGTATTTTAGTTTTCTTTTGAGACTTTGGGGTTTTATTGGTTGGGTTTTGGGTTTGGGGGGTTTGTTTGGGGGGGGGGGCGGCGTTGGCAGGTATTTTGACATATAAGCAGTTAACAAACTGATATAATAAATTTTGATGTATCTTTCAAAATAATGATCTCACCTGATTGCTGCTTATCATAACCAAATGAAGAAATGGAAAATATTAGAAATAATTTGCCTCTTAAGGGCAAAAAAAAGGAAACTCTCATGAAATGCATCAGCACTCAGCAGTTTCACTTTATAGAGGTTCGGAATTATGTCCTTGTGGTGCAGAAGACACAGAAAGGATAGTACTGTTTTGAAGGGGATGTAAGGTAAGGGACAAAAAGCCGTGTTGGCTCTATCAACCAATGTGTGTTAATGGAGCATAGAGATGTTGTTTAAAGAAACTTTCTGGTTTGACTCTGATTTTTGGTGCCCGTTGGATGGATATCTGACGTTCTATTTTAACCATGCATCCTGTCCAAAAAATTAAGCCTGTCAAGGTATGAGACATTTTAAGTAGACTACTAGCATATTATCACAGTATCATAAGGTTGGAAAAGACCTTTGAGATCATCGAGTCCAACCTATGACCCAACCTACACCTACTCCTATTTGTCAACTACACCATGGCACTAAGTGCCTCATCCAATCTTTCCTTAAACACCTCCAGGGACGGTGACTCCACCACCTCCCCGGGCAGCGCATTCCAATGGCCAATCCCCCTCTGAGGAAAGAACTTCTTCCTAATGTCAAGCCTAAACCTCCCCTGGCGAAGCTTGAGACCGTGTCCTCTTGTTCTGTCGTCGGTCGCCTGAGAGAAGAGACCAACCCCTGCCTGACCACAACCTCCCTTTAGGTAGTTGTAGAGAGCAATAAGGTCTCCCCTGAGCCTCCTCTTCTCCAGGCTAAACAACCCCAGCTCCCTCAGTCGCTCCTCATAGGGCTTGTGCTCCAGCCCCTTCACCATCCTCGTCGCCCTCCTCTGGACACACTCCAGCATCTCGACATCTTTCTTAAACTGAGCGGCCCAGAACTGGACACAGCACTCAAGGTGCGGCCTGACCAGTGCCAAGTATAAGGGGATGATGCCCTCCCTAGTCCTGTTGGCCACACTGTTCCTGATGCAGGCCAAGACAGCATATTCCTGATGTCAAGGGGCAATTTAAACAACGGCATTATTACCTACACTAGTCAGACTATCCTAAAGGGTGTTGGGTTGAGGGTATGTGGTTTGGGGCGGCGGCCGGGGGGTGTGTGTGCTTTTGGGAGTTTTTTGTTCAGCTCTTCCAAAGCTTCTATTTATTTACGAAAATCTATTTTAGAGATATAGAGACAGAGCAGGATAATAGAGGTTTTATTCTATTACAATAAGAGCACAGTAATACATTTCTGTAGGATTTTGTGATTTGTGTATGTCAGGCATGCACTCTATTGCAAACTCTTTCTGGTATTAGCCACTATAGGATTCAAGTTCTGTTTATTTTGTCACGTAGACATATTCCTGCTATTAACTTTTGGATAATACCAGTGCCTCATCTAATGAAAAATAATGGCTTAAACAAAAACTCAGAATAGTTTGCTTCTGGAATAATCCAACTGTAGAAGACAAGCACATAACACTTTTGTTGATCAATATTTTCTACCTTGCTCTCTTTCATTGTGTTCAATTCCTCTTTTTTTATATTTATTTGTAAGGATGTATGAGAAAAAAAAATTGTATGAATACCATTTTTTTAATTCATGCAAGCTCTAAGGATCTGAGCATTTGATATGGTTGATTATAACATTCTATTGGATAAATCAGCCTCCCAGGGTTTGATGGTTCAGCTCTGAAATAGATCACTACATATGCAAATCTGTATGCTAAAGAGAACAGTCTTTCCAGGGATTTGTCCATTTATTTTCTTTTAAAATAGCAGAACTGGTGAAACTAATACATGTAATTTTGTCTAATGTTTCTTCATTTGTGCATTTTTAATCTTAATTCTGTGCTGTGTTATGCTTCTACTTGTTAATTGCATAAATGCCCGTGTGCTGGCAATTCTATGAAAAGAAAGGAGGGGAAAAGGAAACGCCCATTAAAAACTAGTCAAGGAATTCCCTGTTTATTTCTTCTATTCTAAAATCGCAGTTATTTTGGAAGAGAAACTGTTCATCATTCCTTAAAGCTGAAAGATCTGGAAACTGAAATTCTCTCTCCATGCAATCGGTAAGGTCAGCAGCCGCAGTGCATGTTGTTCTGCTAATACACCTTAATCTGTCCTTGGGGACCTGAGCTAATCGTGGCTTTTCTGTTGAGGCTGTCAGCCAGGATTTCAGTCGCTGCTTGTCCTCTCCTGCTTTCCTGATTTTGATACTTGTCTTGCTACAATAAAGTCATTAGAAGGACGACAGCCAATAAGTTTCTTCATAAATACTTACTATTCTAGATCTAGAGATCCCATTGCCAAGTAGCTAATCCAGGTCTTGATCTGCGTTGCAAGGTTCTTGTAGCAGGAGACACGTTGAGTTACTGGACTTCGTGGCTTTGGGTCTTCTCTAATTTATGCTAATTTCAAGCCTCAACATATTAAGAACTGACGGAACGTTTATTTCTCTGCCACTGGTTTACCCTTGTTATTGCGGTGAAGGTTTTCTATCTAAGAGCAGTTGGTCTAAGGATTGTCCGTATAATTTTATGTCAGATTAAAATGGAGCACCTTCCTATGTGGCGAAATGCCTGTCTATTCCACTGCTCTGCACCATTTGGATGGTACCAAGCACCTAGAAAGTGCAAGCAAGAATATTGTCTCACATAACTAAACAACTTCAGTAATGAATGCTGTAAGGGTGATTAAGTCTCGTATTTTGCCCTAACTTTAAAATAATCCTGACTTTTGAACATTTAACTTTGCTCTTCGTAGCAGACTTAAAACACCTACTTTCATGCAAATAAGACCTGCTGAATGGTTTTCCTGTGCATCTTATGTTAATACTTTTTCCACATTTTTTGAAGTGAGGAATTAGTAGGATTTAATTTATTTACATCAGGGCTCTTTAAATTGATGGCAATATCCCATCTGTGACCAATTTGGAAGCAGCACCCCTCTAGCTGAAGCAAATAACACTTTAAGATCATTCTGACTTATCTTAGGTAAGGATTAGACCCTTTTATTTTAGTGCTAGAAACTGACTCCTGAAATACATGTAACCTATGGACTCCAAGATTATAGGGTATATGACACTTCTGCTCTATTTTTTCTGCAAAAATATGATAGAACTCAAAAAGAATTAACTGCTTCATGATTCCCTGTATGATAAAGGTGGGGAGGGCATGGTTGTGCTCTGGAGTTACCATGTCAGTTCCCTTATTGATTGTTACAGGAAGGATATGCGAGGAAATGGAAAAACTGCTAGGTTGTTCTGAAATTTTAAGGGTTTATTTCTACTTGAATAGCTCCTAAAAACTGTTGACACAAGTCTGCTTCAAGCCCACTAATTCCAAGACAGGTAGCTAAAACCACCAGAAGACAGATTAAAGATGGTTTTGAATTCATCTGCAAATACCAATATGTAGTGTAAAATGATATCACCTTTGTATGATTTTTAAATTCTCAGATTTATAGAGGGTTTTGGACTTAGAAGAGAAAACCAGAAATGGTTCATAAATAATCTTCATTTGATCTTTTGGTAACCTTGAAAATATACTACACAGCTTACAAACAGTGAGGAAGATGTGATCTTTTTCAAAGAATGCCATCCTAATTAGGAATTCAGTCAGGGAATGTAATGTGGAAAAAAAAGAAATAAGAAAAAATCACGTGCTTGAATAGCAAGGTACTTAAAACTATTGAGGAAAAACTTGGAGTCTTCGTCTTGAGGAAAAGTGGTCTACAAGTGGATTTTTTGGAAGTATTTTCTATGGCAGCTTTAAACTACAAGCCCTGGCAAAATGGAATAAGAGAAACATGGAAGAAACCTAAGATAAAAGTGAAAGAGTAGAAACACCAGTTATTTGAGCGAAGTGATTAGCAGCAACTCAGACTTTCTATTTGTATTTGTATTGACAGACGTGAAATTTTACAGCCCTATTCCCATATCACTGCATAATTGATACAATCTTTATGCAAACTTCTGCTTCTTAGTATGTGATCATTTTAATAAATACATTACTTGGCAAGTCTAGTGTTCTAGTAGTTTTTAAGATTCACAGTAATTAGATTGAATTTGCCTTTCAAGATATCTCCCTCTCTCTCCCCAGCACCCTAAATAAAGCAACTGATACATAGCTTGTGCAGCAGATGAACTGACAGTAACACCTAGACAGCTGTATATATTTGGCACGCATGTGCCGATTGATTTTGCTGGGAAGCAAAACCTGGCTGATATCTTTGGTTCATGAGAATGTTTTTGTATTCTTTCTTTCCTCCACGAGAGCTTTCTCATCACATTCTGCAGCAACATACTTGATCCTCAGAGCTTTGTACCTTTTCAGATCTATGCGGTACTGTAAGGATGTTGGTGCGATTGTGCCTTGTACAGCTACTCAACTCCAGCAAACAGCAGCTCTAGAAATTCCTGAGCCCACCGTTAACTGGGCCTAACTGTCATGAATTTGTCTTATTGATTTTTTTTTTGAGCACATTTATAGCTTCTGGTTTTTATGATGGCTCATGGCAGTGCCCCAATTAATTTATGTGTTATTTAGTTTGTTTTAGTTCTGCTTCCTGATAATCAAGCGCTAGTGAATTATATACTGTGAGAAAAGGCAAATAAACATACCTCGGTCAGCTTTTTCCAATCATTCATAGAGCATCTCAGCAGTTTGAAAAATCAGTTTAATTATTCCTCAGAAAAGGGATTCCATACTTCTGAGCATTCGTGTTGGCCCTTTATATGTTTCAAAGAATGTATTACAATTAGAAAAATGTGAGTTACGCTCCATTCAGTGAAAAGGAAATATGTACATTTACTTATAATATTAGCAGTATATTCTGTATCGTTCTCTATTCCTTTCCTAAAAAATATCACCTTTACAATTTTGACTTCTTCTGACCATTCAGATTGCATATCCAGATGTTTGTGCGGAATATTTTCAAGAATTCTTTAACAAAAGAAAAAAATTATTTACAGCATTGTTCTTTATATGTAGCAACTCTCTGATATTTTTTCCCATACCCAAATTTGCAGATGAGCAATTTCCTATACCAGTTTATTATTAGCCATTCGAGTATCATGAGACCCTTCTGTGACTCTTCACACTCCGGTTTTGGATTTGATTATCTGCAGTAATTTTCTGTCATTAGTAAACTTTAACACTTCAATATTCACTCCTTTCAAAATTTTTTCAAGAGATGCTCCCCAAAACCTTGGGTTCTTGGTGATCTCCTTGTTTTATGAGAACCGTTCATTTATTCATTTGGGTTTTTTGGTTAATTTTGATCTTGGTGGCTGTTAATTAGGTATGAAAAAAGCCTTCTTTCTTATCTTGTGTTCGTTTAAACAGCACTTCATAACAAAACTTCTCAAAAAACGTTTGGTATTCAAAGTATTCTACTGCAGTCTCCTCAATAATAGGACTATTGACTTCTTTAAACTTCAAGAGATTTGTAGGAAATAACTTCGTTCTACAAAAGCTATATTCATTCTTTCCCATTATATCATATCTCTCCACATGTCTAAAATACAATTTTACTTATTATTTTCTATTTCTCTGAAAATGAAAATCATTTAAGTCATGACTTGCATACCACAGGTTGTTGCTTGGGAGTTTCATATTCAGCTTCCTAAGATAAAGAACATGTAGTAGTCCAGGGGATTTTTTTTTTTATTGTTTATTTTGTTGATTTGCTCTTAAACTGCTTCTACTGATGGTTCCTTTTTAGGACAGCACTTTTCCTAAAGTATCTTTGAAGTCTGTGATAGTGAAACCTCACTGATGCCTTTTGTGAGCGCTAGTGCACTAAATTAATTTAGCTTTTTTTGCTATTACATTATATTTGAGTGCTTCTTTTATGTGCTCATCTTCAAAAGGCCAAGCCTGGGAGACTTCCTTTTTCTGAAGTGTTGTGAGAGAAGATGGGTATAAAGTAAAGGGGATGCAGCTGCTTGTGCTTTGTGCCATTTTGTGCTTTGCTGTTTAACATCTTTTTTTCAGTCTGACGCATCTGGTTCCATTTTTAATAGACTTAATCTTTTCTTCTATTTTTCTCATTTTAGTATTACTTATTTTTAATGATTGAACTGCTGTTTAATTTTCCATTTTGAGTGTTTTATCCCATTTCTGGTCTTGCTCTACTTATTTCTGAATTTAGCTATACATCACTGTAAGCTGATGAAACCCCATAACGTATTTTATGCTGTTTAGAGGTATTTTACTCTTTTATCTGTTTATCCTCTGTCACAGTTTAGCCCCAGCCTGCGTTGATTGGCAGCCAAATGCGAGCAATTTTACATCCCGATTCCCTTTGTACCCCCACACCCTGAAAGAAAGGGAAATGAGTAAAGAGACTTGTGGGTTGGAAACTAAAACAACTTTAATGAAACAATAGAAAATAATTATATATATACAAATATATGAAATTGTGCCCCTCCCCACCCTAGATTGCTACATCACCACAGATGCTGAAGAGCAAGCATGGGGAAAAGGTCCCCGGCTGGAGCGAGACAGGAGAGAGCTGGACTCAGGAAATGGGTTCAGGAAAACACGGATCTGGGATCAGGGGCAAAACGACTGATGAGGTCTGTATTGGACACCGGCCATAGATAAAGAGAGCTTGACCCTCATAATCCCTCAGATTTATACTGTGTATGACATAAATGGAATGGAATGCTCTGTTGGTCAGTTTGGGGTCCCCTGTCCTGTTTGCGCCTCCCTGCAGGTGCGACCTTTTTCACCCCTTTCACTTACAGCACTCCACCAGCCCGAGGATGGCCTTGGTCTCTATAGGAATAAGCGTAAGCAATGGCCTTTCTGCACTCCAGTGCCCTGTGTTACCAGTTCTAGAGAGAAACACTGGCAGAAAACATGCAGTTAAATTTTAGAAAATGAAGTTACGTAGGTGAGACTTAGCTGAAGTTAGAACACTGATTCTACTTTAGCTCAAACCACAACAGATATACATCACCATAAGCTATTGAAACCCCATAAGCAACCCCATGCTATTTATAGGAATTTTACTATTTTACCTGGTTTTATTATAACTATCTCATTTTTACATAGTTTTCCTTTTTAAACCTAGCCCTTACTTTTCAAGGTAACTTATTTTTTTTCCCCTCCGAGATGGATTTTTTATCTCCTCATTACTGGAAAATACCTCATCACAACACATATGCTCCACCTTTTGGTCTTCCAGTCTCTCCCCTCTTCCATCTTTATGAAAAAGTAAAACCAAACACACCCTTCTCTCATAATCTTTTAAATGCTAGTGCTCTGATTTAATTTTGGCAGCCTACTCCTTTTGTTTGCTCTTTTTCTGTTGCATACTTTCATATATTTGATCTGTTAGTATTAGAGTGGGATGGTATCATATCTATTAAACCTAGTTGATAAAACTTAATCCCTGATATTTAAGGGTTCATAGGGGGATGTGGGGATTTCCATATACAGCATCAGCTGTAAATTAATTTCACTAGGAACAGGATAAATTTTTATATGCTAAGATATCAGCTTGTAACTTCATTGTAGTGCTGGGAATCGGAAAAGTGTATTCTTGAATATATTGCTTTATAGTCAGTCTGGGTCTTAATAATTCATCTTTTCAGACCTAGACCAGTATAATAGTAGCACCCTGGATAGCCAGGTTGTTGGGACAGTCTGTAACCTGATTAATTTTCATCCTCAGCTGGATGAAATATAGATTAACTTCAAACAGCAGAGAGGCACTGATTTACAGCAGGCAGAAGTGTAGCTATATATTTTAAATGTAGTTTGAATACTGAGTCTTTCATAACTGAATGCCTATATTTTTTCAGGCCTCTTTGATTGTGCAGAGTCTATAAAAATTCAAGATCATACAGGTTGCAGTATCAGAGAGAATTTTCCCAGCTGCCTATTCATTCATTTATTCAACTACAGTCATCCAAAACATACAAGGATGACCATATAGATGCAATAAGGATACTTACTTTTCAAGACTGTATCATGCCTGGTCTTTCACTAATGTTTTCTGACTGTTGCTTGCACTGTCCGTAAATTTAGAAACCAGTAGCTCATGGCTCCTGTTCTGAGCCTCTACGAGAGTGCATGTGTACCATTGCACCTGGAAGGACGGCCCTCTCTTTTTTACTTTAAGTCGTTATAAAGGATATCTCTTCATGGAATGATGTGAATACCTGAAAAAAGGAAGGAATATTGTATGGCGTAAATATGATTTGCCTCAACTCTGTGCTGCAATGAGCTAGCTGGCTGCGGAAATGAAACTATGAAAGACCAAAAGAAGGAAAAGGACGAAAGAAAAAAAAAAAAAAAAGGAATACAAATGAATACAAACAGAAACTAGGGCAGAAGTAAACCTGGAAAAAAAGGATTCTTTTGAGGAAAAGCAGAAAAAAGGAGAAAACATAGGTCAGAAAGAAGGGAAAAATGAGACTTGCACATCTGTCACTTTAGTAGCTGAATTTCCCATAAACTTCCATTGAGATCCTATTAGCTCTGCAGGGAGCAATCCAAGTGGGAAAGCATTAGATGTAACTGAATGTGTGATAAATCCTCATGCAGCCAAGTATTAGTCAGAAATATACTGATCTAATAACAAGTCATGATTACAGTTTAATCCTGACTGGTACTTTCAGAATTACAGATAAAATGGATCATTTAGTGTTGACTTTCACAATTCCCCAAGGTATCAGTATGGGGTTCTGGTTAACTAAAGGAATTATTCAATTTGAGGCTGAAGCCACATAACTGTATGCTTTTCGCAGGACTGGGATCATTAGTATTGTCACAGAGGTGTATGTGAATGACTTTTAAATCCAGTACTAGTCACATCCCATGTAGTAAACTCCTAAGCATCTTATTTAACATTTTTACAGCTGTGACATTACATTTTAAAACTTCAGATGGCTTTCTGATTTTCAGTTTGGGAAGAATCCTTCCCGCCCCACCTTTCCAGATGTGATAGCTATTGCTCAAATGCTTCGTCCCTCCAGTGCCTGAAAGTAGAGATGCAATCTTGTGTTCTTCATGATGTTGGGTGTGATGAATAGGAGAAAGTAATAATTTATATTTAGTGTTGCCTGTACGCCTTAAAAAAAAGTGACTGCTCATTAGGATTGCCTCTTTTTTTATGTCTTGTATGATTTTATATCTAGACTGTATCTGTCTGGATTCACTGTGGTTAGGATCTGTTGTTTTTCATGGCTTAGCAAAAGAGAACGTTAGGAAGCCCTTTTGCTTGAAAATGGAGATTTAATTGCTCAGTTGTCTCATGTAAAGTTTTTTTGAATCAAAATTCAGTTTTCTTATAAAACTCTTGAGTTTAATTTTTTTTTTTTTGCCAAAAATAAGCACTTTCTGGAAGTTATAAGATAAACCGGTTCTTCTTGAGTGACTTCACATAATTTTAAGCAGCTTTTAAGATATAACTGAGTTTATTTTGTGCTCTAAACAGACAATATTCTTGAACACTTCCCGTGCATCTATGTTTGACTTCTGCAAAGGTTGCGTGCAGTATATATTCTAAGATTCTAAAGGCATTTAGCATTAAACTTTTTAGTAGGAAGAACAACCTGACACTGATATTTGTCTGTTGGAATCACAGAAAACAGTGCTTGCTTAGCAACTTCTTAGGTGGTGATATATCTTAAGTGTTATATAACTAGGATCACTATAGGTACATATTTCTTTTCCCAAAGCTGAGTGCGTTCTCTTTGTCATCATGATAATTCTTAAGTCAGTGTCATAATTGCATGACCAAATACTATATCCCCAATGTGTATCTGTCAGAATATTTCCTCATGTGCAAAAGAAAAATTTTTCAAACCTGGTCTATAGTGGGATATGGAAAAAACCCACACATTGACAGTTTAAAGCAAAATACTGTTTTGCAGGGGTTTTTTGAGTTTCAGCTTTTTGAAGTTCTTTACATATAATAATTTTCAGATTGAAAGTATCCTGATATATTTCATCTCTCTTTTTTTTTTTTTTTTTTTTCTGTTCCCTAAAACGTCTTTTGGTTTTCCTGATATTTTTATCAGCATCTCAGAAAATACAGATTATAAGGTGGATGTCTGCCTTCATTTAAAAAATGGAATGATTTCTGGGGCAAAGAGGTGAAGAACTCTAGCTACAGTTAATAATTCTCATTAGTTTCAGAATAAAAAGCACCAATGTGGAAAAGTAGGGGAGTTAGGGGACCAACTGATGGATGGGAGTAGGTAGTTCTCTCTGCAGCTGTGTTTTGGATCAGAAAAGAAGCTGCTGCTTCTTTCAGGAAGGGAGACCAGAAGTGAGGAATCGAAGGTGTAAAAAGATGAGGGAGAAAGAGTAATCTGATCTAGTGTGGGCACAGAAATCGCAGCCAACAGAAGCCTTGAACAGTCTGTCAGTTTGAGTTCAACACTTGGTTAGGGTTATATAAATGCAATAAAAATATCTTCCTAGTTTATTCCTGTAAAAACTAAACATTGCATAAATCTGCTTAGTACTGTCAGTTTCTCTTTAAGATGTTAATGCAGAGCTTGGTGCGCGTTACTGGCCGGGTGGGACGTGAGAATGTCCAGCCACGGTGGTGCTGGAACCATCTGGTCCTTCCTGATCTGGAAGGAGAACTGGGGCCTGAGGTCACCCATCCGTGTCCCTCCTGCCAGAATGGGAGACCCTGGAGGATGACAACTAGGGGAGGCGTCTGGCCCATACAACCATGAAAGTGGAGAGGGCTAGACTCGACTGAAGAATCAGTTCTTTCTCTCCAGCCTCACCCCTGAGGGATGGCTGCTGAAGTCCTGCTCTGGGGGAAGGGAGAGCTTAGAGTCGGAATGTGCTGTGTCTCCGTGTCCCTAGCTGATACCGGATTTCCTTGCTCCCTCTTGGCACCTGGAAGCTAACTGACATGCATGCATTGAATCTCGGGCAGGTGCCTTGGAGGAAAAATGTGCCAACAGTACAAAGAGACCCAGACCGGTTGAGGGGTCAGCTGAACTCCTGTCTCATGTCAGTTTAATAGCAGAATTACACTGGCTTCAGTAAAGTGAATCCTAGTTTAAAACTGTAACTGCAAATTGAATCACATCCACTGCTGTGATGACTATAGGTGGGGTTTTTGCATACAGATATATGTGTTTATTTACTTATTCTAGTAAGTGTACAGAATACCACTTACGACAGAATTTTCTGTTTAATTTCCTAGTCTGGTGGCTTTCCTGCTGTCTCTTAAGGTAGTTTGTTTTCAACATAATAATGTTTGTTTAATAACAATGTTTTAAAATAAGAATTCATACAGACCATCATTCCAAATTCTGTGCTTTTCTGTGTTAAGCAGTTAATCATTTTTAAAGATGTATATGGTGACAATTGTATTGCTACAAATATATGGTGGATAGAAAGCATAAAACAATGTTTTAAGGTACATGTTTGTTTGAAAATCTTTGGTGAATTTCACAAAATAATAAAAACAAAGCAAAAAGACCTTGAGTTTCCCACATATTTAGGTGATTTATATGTTGCACACTTTGACACGTTTGTCACTGTCTGATGAAATGACCCCATGCACCAAATAAATTATTTATTTTTCCAATATTTTCTTTCATAGCCATAGTTCTGAAAGATGAAAAAACAGAGTGCTAAGAATTATAATGTATTAGCCCAGCTGTTGAGCAATATTAAATATTTTATCTAGTATGAAGCATCCATGATTCTGATTTTGTGAAGTGATTTATATTAAACTAATGTGACCTGTTGCAAAATTACTGTAATAAGAGTTGCAAATATATGTCAAGGAGAAGGGATGAACTAAAAATTAAAAGC
Source organism: Neomorphus geoffroyi (assembly GCA_033558235.1). Classification (NCBI taxonomy): domain Eukaryota; kingdom Metazoa; phylum Chordata; class Aves; order Cuculiformes; family Neomorphidae; genus Neomorphus; species Neomorphus geoffroyi. Next base: position 15,464,368 of record JAUMJM010000033.1, on the reverse strand, counting down.
CTGTTTAGGAAAATCCAATGCAGTGTTTAAAAATGCAGATCCTAGAGTGCAGGTAAGCTGCACTTGAACGTTCGGTCTGGAATGTTCCACCTACCTCAGGTACCCAATGAAATACCAAAAGGTTATACCACATCTCTGCAGAGCCAGCTGCTCTGCAAGGAAACCCATTTAAATGTGAAGGTATCATAAACGTTCTAGCAGTGGACTTCTGGTAATAAAATTTCTCCTTTAGTAACCAAGAGTAATCTTTCTTTTAAAGAAAAACTCTGTCAGACATTTATTTTACCAACCAAATAAATACTAATTATGAGTTTTTGTCTGAACTTCAACCTTCTGCTGTAGCAGTGTTTTATCACATAGCTTTTTAAAGACTTCTCCAGCAATATTTTAAGGAATGTTTCAGTAGGAAAAAAATTGTGATATTTTGTTAAAAACAATTATTTTAGTTAATCAAGAACATATATTTAATTGAAGAAACTAATAAATTAATTGTTCTAAGTACAGAAATGTTCCTGTTAATTTTCTAGGCATGTCCAGAAACCACTTATCATAGGGTAGATTTGAGTTGTCTCCTGGGCTATGTTGCCTTTATATATATATATATAGAGAGAGAGAGAGAGAGAGAGTAAAGGATTAGTAATCATTTAGGTTAAGCATGTCACTTCTAGACAGCTAAAACTGAGCCTGTCTTTTAAGCATTGTTTTAAAAGAGTAGTTGCTATTGAGAGCCCTTGACTGTTTCACAATTGCACGTGGTAGAAATATATTTAAACCAACTGCTTCGTATTCTTGTTTCAGCAGCTGAAGAGCTGCTCTTCGTCAGTCCTTTTCACTAGCAGTGTCAGTATAAATTCTTTTATGCCTATATTGATGCCATCAGAGGAAGGTACTTGGCAAGCTCTGAACTAGGGATGCTGAAACTTCATATGGGATCATGAGGAAGCCAGAGAACTTCAGGGAAGAGAAACCCGCTGAGGGTTTCTGTGTATGTAGAGATGAATTCTTGATCTAGAAATAGTGACAGTACTTGGAATGCAATACCGTGTGGTTGCCTTGTTCTGAAATCCTTCCCTAGCATTCTTTGCACCTGGTAGAGGTGGACTACAGGAACATGTGTTCCCATGTGCTGTGATCATATGCACATTTTTAAAGAAATTTGACCTTGTGAACGTAAAAATTAACAGCTCTAGGCATGACCTTCAGTGACGGCCGGGGTTTTTCTTCTATGAGAACTGATTTCTATGGCATGTGGCAAGGCCAGTTTTTGCCAGATTCATATGGAAATAAATCGCATGGGAGGTGTCCATTACTTTTGGGTAGGCTGCAAGCAGCACTCAAGCCATCTGTTCACAAACTGCCCTCTGAGGAGGGATCTTCATAGTTCACCCTCCCGTGGCGTATATTATTTTGAAATGGTGGACATCGTTGTGCCTTTTGTGGAAAGCACAGATCAGTGTGTGGAAAAATACCTGGGCTGGCACTTTCTTTGCTTGGAACTGCAGACTTCTGTAATTGCCAGTGGTATGAATAATTTGTTAGCACAGAGTTCCATCTCATAAAATCTTGTTGGTGCTTTACAGTGTGTGTTTGCACATATAGATGCATGTGTATGCTTATATTCAGCACACAGGCATGCATTTTGTTCTTTCCTGTTGCTTTCCTTAAAGTGTTTTAAGGCTGAAATTATACACATTCTTTTCTTTCCTGTTTATAGAGATGTTAAACATTTAATGAAACTCTGTGCTTTGTAGGCTCTTTTTTAATACATTGTTAAAAACACAACCACTGCAGATTTTCCAAATGGCAGTTTCAAAAACTAGTTTTATTTTCTGCGTCTACAATTTGCAAGCATAAAGTATCAAATTTAACAAATGTGACTTTAATTTAGCTACAAACAGTAGGTTTTCTAGAAGTTCTTGATATCCAAATATAAATGGTTCCTAAATCCCTCGGTCTCCTTCAAAAATCCTTGATTTCATAGTACTTCTTGCTAAAAAGTAGTGACTACATCCCTGAAAACAGTGGTCTCCATCAGCCTAGGTTGAATAACACATTTATCTTAACAGATTTTTAAGCTAGAATTTAAAATATCCGTTTCTGTTGTTGCTTAGAGGTGATTAGAGCACTGTGTGTTATCTTCTGATTTTTGACTCTTCCGCCAGTTCAGCAGATGTGCTTTCTTTACCTCCACTAAGTGAGACTGTTCAGGTCGGGTGTTTTGGGTCATCTGGTTCAGTGTGTTGTATACAAGTTAAAAGTATATACAGGGTAGTAGAGAGAAGTCAACAACAGCGAAAAAGCAGAGAAAGTCATGAAAAGAATGTATGTTGCTCTCAACCTTCCACATCACCTCATATGAAATTGTTCCTATGAGGAACACCATTAGCAGGATTTCTGCAGGCAAAACTCTACTTAAAAGGATTCCTTAGGTCCCTTAAGGTAAAAATCTTAAGAAAAAAACACCTAACTGCACAGAGACCTATTAATGAATATCCAATACGCTGGAGAAAGCATGTTTTGTTTTAGGAAAACTGTTCAACTCTGACATACTCTTCAATCCATGGAAAGCACTCAGAACTATTTTTAGAATTGTTAGCTAAGATTCTGTAAGTGAAGCATCCAACAATAATGCTCACTGCAGATAAAACACTGCAATTTATGCTACTGATGTTTAAGGTCTTTTGTCAAGTTGTGTATTTGTGCAACAATTGTGCGTAAGTGACTCTTGGCTGTAGAGTTTGTATCATCATCTCATAATCGCTAAACAGGTAGCTGAATTCAATTGTGGGTTTTTTTCCAAAGGAAAAGGTAGTGACCACTGTTAATTGGTGCACACTATTCCAGTATTAAATATTTTTATGTTCCTGCCTTGTCCACAACAGAGAATATTCATTGTAAACCTCACTACTTTTCTAGCAGTCAGTTTCCCTGGTAACAAAGCTAAAGAAACAAATTTCTACTGCAAATTAGACCAGGGTAAATATGGAACCATCTTACTAACTTAATTTGAGCCTATATTCTGTTGCACCTGGAAACAGAACTGGTGTTAATAACATTACATAAGCTCTTATGTAAAGCTCTTTTTGCCTCAGGTAGGTAATCCACGACCAGCGAGGCAGATAAAAACCCAACTTACTCTGTGCTCCTTCTTTCTTCACACTTTTGGCTCTCTCCCCTGTTGAATAATTAAAATGCAAGACATGTCCAGTAATACAAAAAGATTTGTCTTTGTTCCTGAATCACTGCCATATTGGTCCCAGAATAAGGCCTGTTAGCACGTCTGAAAGAGGGCATGTGCCTGTTCTTCTGACTAGGATACATGAGGTGAGGATTTCTCTCAGAAGTATCCTAATTCCCTTCCACATTTCTTCTGGAGAGCCAATCCCCACATAATCCTATTAAAATTAGAGTTATAAGGTGTATCTACCAATGAGACTTAAAAAGATTTCAGTGAGGATCATAATACCAAAATTTGAAAGACTAGCAAAGTGTGTCCTCCTGCCTTGTTACGAGACTACCTGGAAGTTTACCCAGGCTTCAGGCATGCCTTGTCAGCTGACCTTGCTGTGTGTCAATTAAATGCCTTTATTTAATTCCCTGTCTCTTTCATGTGTGGCAGATAGTTCTTCATATCTTACCCTCCACACTCTGAGCTCTGATTTAGAGGAACATTGATTCAGGTCTGCATTTTATGATTCTTTACTTGCTTTTTCACATGCTTTTGTAAGCAGTGGAATACAATTTGGCTTCATGTCAGCAGCTGCTGAATTGAACTTGCTCTGTTCAATCCAGACCGCTCAAGAGAGAATAGCCAAATAATAAAGCAGCACATGATCTATGCTGAGCAATTGAATTTGCTCACTTCAGCTTGTAATATGTAGATGCCTTTGCATGATGCTGCTAATTCAAATATCGGCACTACTTGAGCTGCGTTTCATGGGGGTTTGATAGGCCAGCTATTTGGAGTTTATAGAATTGCTTAACTCAATTTTGTTTTACAAATATTCAAGTTATATCTTGACTCAACAGTACACTGAATAGAGGCCAGAATTAGCAATACTTGTAATTACAGTGCCATTGCAGTCATCTAAATCACTGCCCATGTGAATGAATACAGACTGAAGTGCGTGATGGGTATGTGGAGATACAGTTTCAGATTCTGTGCAAATCTGAGCATTTCTGCATATTTCTGTATCAGCTGCACTCATTTGATTGTTTAAAGTTTACTTCACCACACCATAACAGCTGGAGACTTGCTTTGCTCTAAAGATCACAGAATAACTGTGAAAAGTATCCAGGTCTGACACACATATGAAATGCTGCCATGCTCATAAGGCACCAAGCCAACACCGGAATTACTGCCACAGCATCTCATGCCCTGCCTCTTCCCCTGCTTGCCAAAGTTAGGCTTGCATGAGTGCCAACATCTGGTGCAAGCCAGACTGTAACTTGGATCTGTGCCTTGCCACCACCTGGAAGAAAGACTGTAGGTTAAAACCTGAACTGAAAGGCATTGGATTTGTGAGCTGTAGGGAACATAACATTTCTGTTTGTGTCTGCTGCTCTATGTATTTCACTTGAGAGGACTGCACATATCGAAATGCAAACTATGGCTATTTAATGATGAAAGTTCTTATAAATTAGTCAACAGTGGCTAGCAGTCAAGCTTAATGGCAGCAGATGGACTCTGTGGTGCCTATTCCAAACTCTGTTACTGTGCTACTCCCACCAAATTCCACTCTGATTGCAACCTCTTTGTTTTAAACGCAAGCACAATTGCTTAACCTAAAAGATTCTATTGCAAGGGATTGCAAAGATTTAGTCTGCTCCTGGACCATTATATCCTCTCTGGCTTCATTGTCCTTCCAGTATGTTGGCTTTTGAACAAGCATCCAGCTTCTCATCTATATTCTCAAATTTGATGAAGGATTTTCTCAGTGCTATGACTGTATTTCTTCTTTGGGAGGTTTCTCATTTGTCCTTTCTAGTTACATGTACATTGCTGTGTGCCCTGCAGTGCTAATGCCCTCATCATCCAGACCTTGCACTCTCCCTTACTATGAGTCAGGATCATTTACAAGAGTAGTTAGTAATAAAAAACAGACCTCAACATTCAATCGTTATTTAGCCTACCTGTATGTATGAGCTACGGAACTCCACAGCTTCTGTCATACCGCCTTCACTGTTTGGTACTTTTGCACTTGACCCACTTGGATGGTTACGGTTTTTGTATGCTTGCTTGTTGTGTTTCCGTCCATGTTTTACGTTGCCTGTCCGTTGGCAGCTTCCTAAGCACAAGGGTCATTCAGCTGTTGTCTCTGAACTGTTGTTCTGCACCTGCCTCTGGCCATACACTGTCTTGCTGTGCTTAGGACTCTTGTCTTTGGCAACTGCCTTGAGAATCGGTTTGACAGATAGGAGTACACGTGTCCATCTATGCCTAGCAGCCTGTGATATCTTCAGTAATGTGCTGTACCAGGCTACCTTGCAGTCTGCCTCTCCAGTCATTCTGCCCCACTGATGCGGCAGGTTTGGTCCACCTTGGAAGCTCGATTTTTATTAGGTTCATGCATAATGAAATTTGGTTGCTTATATTTGTTGGATAGTGTATTGAAGTCCCTCAGTGATGCCAGGTGGGAGCTTTTCCTGGCTGTCGGTCTTTGGATTGTCTTTAATACCAACCCTGCTCTACTGTTCATTTGTGGGTGGATAAGGGAGGATAGCCAGAAGAGTGATTCGCATTTGTATTTGCTATTTGAATTCTGCTGCTGCGAAGTGGCTCGTTGCCCAGTGTGGTGGGCCTCCTGTATCTTACAAAAGGGATTTAGAGTTTCTCTCTTACACTTATTGTCTAATCCAAATCCAGGTGGCCTGAATGCCTCCTTATCTCTGTGCCTGGTGACGTCTGTTGAAGAGACAGCATTATTAATAAAAACTCTGAACAATAGGGCTTTGCCCTTAAAGTCTCAGTGTTCCTCATGGATGAGTATACTGCAAATTGAATCATCAAACAGAAAGGCAAAGCATCTCAAGTCTATGCTATTTTTATTCTATGGGGAGGCTGGTCTCCTTCATAACAAGCTAATGAGGTGTTATCTCTCAAGTAGGTCACTTCAGTTAATGCCATACCATGGACAATTCCAAAGCAGATCAGATACTGAGAAACAGAGTTTTAATTTGCTTAGCAATTCACTTTGCAAGGCTCTGAAGTAAATAAGTATATTAAAACTGGTTTTATAAAAGAACAAAAAATACACAGTATTATCACAGAACTGATTTTGTTGAAATAAATCAAAGCATAAGAAAATTTAGATAGGATTAAGCATGAAAAAGTGCTATGCCATTTTAAAATTATTTGATACCACATAGAAAAAAAAAAATAACATTGAGATTATTTCTCTTGTTCTTGTAAAAAATAGATCCACTTCTGTGAGCATCAGACTTGAAACATTCCTAGTGTATGTGATGTAATCAAAGGGATGGGACTTGGTGTTTGCAAGTGGATGTTGTGCTCATTTGCAAAATCTTCTCAGATGTTGTACTTCAAAGCCTCTCTGGATACTTGATTCTGTGAATGGCTGCTGAACATTCAGATTGATTGCTTCTCCTACACATGCTGTTTAAGCGTTCATTTATGCCTCTGAAGTCTGGTATGGTTTATATCCAATTGCCGTCCTGCGCCTGTGTTCAAATGCAAACCCATTCTGCAGATTCAACATCCAACCATGCTGGTTGGACCTCTAAACCTGTGCTCAGCATCAGACCTTAGGAGACTTTGAGGGCCTAGGAGAAGAATACACTAAGAACCCCAAATGAAGGTCTTCAGAGCGTAGAGCAGCTGGCCAACTTGGCTTTGGTGGCCAAGTCCACCATCAAATATCTACTGCAGTTTGGCAGCAACATTTAGATGGTCTGTATCAGAGTAGTTAAGTTAGCCTCTGGGGTTCATCAGCATAGAATGCAAATGATAAAGCAGCCAAATGCAAGGCATCCTTTTGCCAACGAAGCGATGAGACAAAGCACAACTGAGGGTGTGTGCAGTCCTTTAGCACCTCAGCCTGTGCTCACACAGTCATTACCATGCGGCTTGCCTCCTTACTAGCAGTGGTTAAAGGCACTGCTGTGCCTCTGGACAATAGACAAAGTAGGATGGTAGGGGAAGTACGTATAGGGAATGTAGGTTCCTTAATGTCTCTATGAGAGCCAACATGCAACAAACATATGTTCTGATGGTTTCTTGCTGGGCTCATCTGCCCCAGGTCTTCATGTTGCATAGCCATCCAGTTGGCTCAATAATCTATAAACTGAAAAATAATTCTCAGTAGTCTTCCAAAATCTTCATGCGAGCATCAAGGTTTCTTTTAAAAGAAATAGTTCTGAAAAAAATAATATTTTCTGTTTATTTTTCTTTAGTTTTAAAGGCAATGATTCAACAAAAGGGCTGGCTGACAAGACACAATAAAGAACTATTTCTACCCCAGCTAGGTGGTGCTTGGTAGTAATATGCAATGCTGGGTTTGCTTTAATGTTAGAGCTGAACAGAAGCCTTGGTAAATTTCTTAGAGACCGGGTTGACTCTTAAATGTAGCTTCTGTCTCCAGAGTAGCCACGTAAAGGTGCCAGTCTAGCTATAAATCTACATGAACAACGAGGCAGCTAGCATAATAATATATCATTTACCTTTTCTTGTCACAAAGTCTCATCTTATATGAAGGAAAAAGCTAGATTTTCTGCCAAGAGGGGCTGAAATGCAGCAAGACCTCAGTATCAGCACTGCCTCTCAGAAAGGCTTTGCTCAGCTGTGCTGGCTGATGCTGGAAATCCCTCGTCCAGGGCTGATGAGCACAGCTTAGCCTTTGTACTGGTGCCTGCCTGACCAGAGAGCTGCCACCCCTTGGGGATTATTGCCTGCACACCAAGGAAACAGTCCATGAGGCTGGAGCTTCTGTAGAGGAGTATGTGAGGGTTACAGGAGTGCAGGTTCTAGAGGGCTGTAAAAAGTGGCTATATAAGTCAAAACAAAAACTGGGAATACCTCTGGAAAACTTATTTTGTCAGTCTAAATTTCTACAGTGATTAGTTTCAACAAATAAAAGAAGACTCAGAGACCCTATGTCCACACAATTTCACTCTGTAGTTATTTTTAAATTTTTTGTTATGAATAAGGAAATGTATTTGAAGCTTCAAAATTCCTATTCTTATTTTTTTCCCAATTTAGTGGTATCAAAACTAATGCCAGATTAATAGAATTAATTGGAGAGATATCTACCCTTCTCTCCAACACCTCCTAGCCAGTAATTTTTTCAGAAGTATTTTTTTCTTTTCCTCCAAGAAAAATAGAAAAAAAATCAAGATAAGGTGGCTAGAATAGTTTTCATTTAATCTTGAAAAAACATAGAGAACATAATTATTTTTAGCCAGAATATATTTTTTCTTAAATAATTGTGATAAAAAGCAAATATTTTTGTGGTTATTTTAATTGTTGTGGTGCTTTGGTGAATGGTTTGATGGGCTTTTAGACTCAGTCATCAGTATTGCTGCACTACTGAAATATTTCTGTCAACTAATACAAAACTCGACAGTTTTGAAGTCCTTCCTTCCCTTTTCCCATCTTCATATGAAAGATTTTTAAATCTTATAATTAGCTAAAACGTTTGCTGGCTAGATAATAATTTGGAAGTTAATTTTGCTATGCAAAATGTAATTGCAAATGTAAATCAATAAAATGCAATTGTGGTTGGCCATTTTATAGCTTTAAAAGCCAACTAATCAGTATCAAATAGAAGCAGCAAGTTTCAATGCATTCAGTATCATTGCAGAGGTTCTCAGGCAGGGTACGTTAGTTTTCACATTAGAGAAAGGCTGTTTGAGAAAATGTAACATTTTAGATGTAGCAGTGCTTTCTTTGCAGGAAGGAAGGAGGGAATGTTTAATATTTTTAATTAATACAGCTTTAGATTACTTTAAAAGTAATATTTTCTACCAATACACTTAAATACAGGAATTCTTACAGATAAAAGTCTTGGTCTCCTTATGGAATTTGGGAAGTTGGAACAAGCTCTTTTGTAGAGATTTCGGCAGCCTGGGATCCTGAAATTAATGGATTTCATTTAAATGCTGCAGCCTTCAACGGTGGAAGAGGAGCCTGCTTTTTCATTTTAGCAATGGAATGAAATGGATAATGTAAATGTCAGGGAGGACAACTGTAGTAGTTACCTTGCCAAGTGACTCCACACTAGTGTACTTTTTGGTGCACTTCCTCTGCCTAATTAATCTTTTCTGAAAGACCAGTCAGCTGATTTCTCTGTCTAGATTGGTCTTGCGTTACTTTGCTGATCCCAGGCACCTACGACTTTGAGGTTTAAAGTTACGCACTCTTATTCTGCAGATCTAGTCATCCATTGCTAAATAGGTGGGTAGTCTAGCAAGTTTTTCAGCATGTTTTTCAGATGTATCTTCTACAAAACATCCATCTTTTGCTGTGACCCTTCAATGCCTTTATTTAGCTGCTCATTTAAGTTCCTGATTCGGGGCACATTGCTGTGACTTATCTCTTTCCATAACTTTTTTTAAACTGCAGGCTATTCTACTGCGTCGTGTGATACTGGTAGCATCTTCAAATCCATTCATTCAATTGCTTCATTTTTTGACTGTCAGAACTACCAATATGTTCTGTGAGTGTAGGCATGTAGGAGCACAGAGTGAAATATTCATGAACATGCTTCCAAATCAATTCTTTTCTCTGCAATCAGCTACCCTCACTGACAGTTCTGTTTGAGGATTTTTAGTTATTACTTGTAGGCCAGTAGCGTGAAAATTGTATTGTTATTTTTAGTCCAGAAGTATCAATGGGTCTCGGAGCTCCATTGCATCAGATACTGAATAAACAGAGCCCCATTTTGCTCTCCCAAATAAAAGAAGCATAAAAGAAGTCTACACAAAGAATTTGGGCCAGCCTACATTTCCAGTAAGGTGACCTTAGGTACCTTTCAGTATGGTGATGGGTGCCTTTTCTGTCTGGAAAGCAGGGTGAAATGATCTCCTTACAGACATATTGACACTTGTTTAACATGCAGAACAGAGTTCAGAAACTGATGTTGATACTGCTCCACCATTCTGGAAACCAATATCCAGATAGTTGAGATATGAAAAAGGGATGGATCCTGTTTTTTTTCATTTCCAGTTCTGAAAACATCTAATCTTAATATCCCACTAGCCTTATAATAATCTCCAAAAATCTACTACTACCCTATAATTAACAAGAGAGCAAATTCTACTATTTTTCTCTTGTATAATTGCTTTTCCCAATGAAGCCTGAATAAAGCCTGAATTCAGAACAATGTTGATATATTGGCTCACTTAGAAAAGCATTGTTAGCAGCTGATTGCTTATATAATCTTCTTGGCCATTTTTTACATTTAGGTTGTCCTTATTTTGTTACAAGAAAAGAACATAGAGGTTTTTACTTCAATTTGGTCCATTAATTTTCGTAAGTCACTTGGACAGCAATGTATTTAACCAACCTTCTATGTAGTTTCAATAAGACGCTGTTTCTAAAGGACTTAAATTAAGTGCTTTTAGTCAAAGGCTTAAGGTTTTCATTAGGAACAGACCACATTATCTGTGGAAGATTAATGCCCAAATGAACAAGAAGGGCTAATATAATCAGGAATAGTAGTGTTATATCATCGTAAAACGTGGGACTAACCAAAAATCACAGAAAAAAAAGATTCGGTGTTTTTGAAGACAACCCGTGGCGGGTTCTTTTATCGTTAACAACAAATTAAAACTAATTACCTTCTAATCACCGAAGAACACAGTTGGATGTTCCAGTCATACTTTGTGGTGATTATAAAGGCAGGTGTGCGGCAAGGGGAATGCTCAACTAACACGCGTGAAAGACATGAATAGCTAGAATTAGTTCTGTAAGTTGTGCTGATTTTCTTTTGAGTTTTCCAATCTGTATGGAAGTAAGAGGATTTATTCTTTTCTTTTTTTCTAGAGATGTCCTGTTCAGAGACATACATTTAGTGATTTGTAGACAAACAGCTTTTCAGCCAAGCAATTTGAAGATGTATTCAAGCTGGATACATTTTCCTGAAATTCTTGGAACTGTAATGATAGAGAAGGTAAAGAGCAACTCCAAAATTCCTCAGGCCCATTCAGCTTCCTTTTGTTAAATTTTCTAATATTATGTTGGAGAATGAGGAAGCCTTTGAAACAGCCAAAGAAGCAAAAAATCCAAATCAAAACTTTGATTATAGTTTACTGCAAAGTCTTTTTCTAATCAGTGTGCTTTTGATTTTGCTCTACGTAGTATACAATATTTTGCTGAATATTAATTTTTTTCTTTTTTTCTGTATGAATGCTGAATATTTCCACTGTCATACATGGATATTGTAGAACCCAATTCTCACTCATTTTGGTTACTAATCATGTCAGTTTTGTTTTGATTTCTTTTCCTTTTCTAGTAAGACTGTTTATCCAAGAAAGGTCAAGCAACATCTTCACGACTCCCAAATACAAGTGGGAAAACCAGTTCCTAGGGAAAAAAAAAACCATATTACAAAGAATAGATTAATAAACCCCACTGTACTGAGCTGATAATTAAATATAACAAAATAATGTCAGTAGATCTTCTGTTAAAGAAAGATGTAAGAAAGATAATTTTATAAACTCAATGGAGTGGGAAAGTCCTAAAGCTGAATATTTTAAGAGGCTGAGGCTGTCCAAGTGGTGAGCTGCAAGGACAGCAGAATTTCATTGTACCTGCAGGTGGGAACCTCAGCGTGGACACGAGTTCAGTGTCTGAGAAACATTGCTCCAGGGTAGAGCTCATTTCTGATTTCATGATCATGAGTGTAAGGCATTTTAGTCCGACTACAGTAAATGGATGTAATAGTGGCTGTATTTATTTTTTTTCCTGGATGTTTCTAAGCAATTTAGTTTAACCTTTCTATTGGGTGGTTTCCTAAACCAGTTAGCTCTAAGTGTAAATAGTTCATTTTTCCTACAATCCTTTGCTTAGGCTTTCTTTGCATTTTGCATCCCCTGAGATCTCTTTTTGATTTAGTTTAAACTAATGTGTTTTAATCATAAATACATTATAAGTGTTTTACTAAATCCATAGAAATGATTTTTTTCTAGTGTTACTTCTGTATATTTCTAATTTATTTCTAGAATACTAACAATCTTTGGATTTCACATTTGCACAGCTTCTAGTGTAACAGAGCTGTGTTATGTGATTTCGATATCAAGATATTTCTCAAGATCTATGCTCCTTCTATAGAGAGATAGTCTTAACAGATCATCTGACATTTTATGTGAGTCAACCTCTCACTTTAGATCAAAGCATGTTTGTGCTATTCATGCAATGCCAAAGATTATAGCTGAAAAGAGGCTTGGATTCTGCCAGGAGATGTCTAAGGAAGGTGCCAGAAAGATGTTTTAGTGAAAGACCCTCTCTCATCTCAGTATAGAAGGTATTTTAGGAATGAGCTTAGTTGGCTAAAGTGTACAGAGTTCCATTGGTCCTCCAATGGACTCTCCACCTTGTCAACCTTTTCTTGTATAGTCTAAATTTATGGCCAGAGGTGCAAAGAGCAGCCCTGGTAATCCTGTATTTCCCAGAATTTAGTGGATCCCAAGTGCAAAATTATCTTGCTATTTTGTGTGTGTGCAGCCCCCATGCTGCATTGTTTATACATAGCAATATTTCAATGATTTTTATACCCTTATGGATTATCAAATAACTTAGGAAGGACCTCTGAAGGTGGTCTAGTCCAGCCTCTTGAGCAAAGCAATACTAACTTTGAAGTTAGATCAGGTTGCTCAGGCCATGTCCTGGTCAGATTTTAATTATCTCCAATGGTAGAGTGGGCAACCAGCTCTTCACCACTCTGAATGCAAAAAGAATTCGTCTTATTTCTAGTTGGATTCCCTACGCTATAGTTTGTGGATGTTGCCTCCGTTCCCTGTGTGTCTCTGAGAAGAGTCTGGCCCTTTCTTCTCTCTGTATTCCTCTTTCTGGTGGTGGAAGACTGTAATTAAATACCCTCTTAGACTTTTCCTCTTAAGGCCGAGGAAACCCAGCTCTCTTATTGTACCTCATGTGCTCCAGCCACCTAACCATCCTTCTGGCCATCTGTTGGATATGTTTTGCTTGTATTGGGACAACTGAATGATGTACAGTCCTAACTGGGCAATATTTTACTTGTACTTTTCCTTATAACATTCTGTCAGTCTGTTCTTCCAGTCAAGGTAAATCTCACCTGCAGTTCTCTTGCCTGCTCACAAAGCAAGTCGTTTCATTACAGAAGGCAATTGGATTGACCAGGATCAAGTTGCCTTTAGTAATTCCATACTGGCAGTCCCCAGTTACCTTCTTGTCTGACAGGCCTGTGGTGGTTCACTTGATCTTCCTTCTTGCCTTTTTTAAAGATTGGCATAACATTTCTCCTTTTTGCCCTTTTATTTTTCTTTATTTTCTGGGTCATCAGGAATCCTTCCAATCTTTAAACTGTGGAACTTGTGAAAAAGTGTTCCGTCTTTACTGAACAAAGTGTGATTTCAGAGTAACTGAGTGAATGTGTTATTAGTAACTGAAGCAATCCTCAAGGTGCAGGATATCTATGCCATGTGGACCACACAAACTGGAGCCCAGCACGAGATACTCTATGTACCAGCTGTGTGGAATTGAATGAAACGTGTAGTAGTGTTTGTCATGAAGCTTTCCATTGTTGCTTTCATGGTATTTGTACACCCACTTGCATTTCAAGTACTCAGACATGTTGTGAATCAGCTGCAAGAACCCATTGAAGTTACAGTGTCATGCTTTAGGATTTCATAACATTTGAAATATTGTGCAGAGCCACCAACTTTGGCAATGCTGACTTATGGAAAAAGGATGAAGAATGGTGAGGATTCTGTATCACAGCTAATATCCACAAAAGAGATACTTTTCTCTTTTCAGTTTAAATTTCATGCAGCCTTATGATTGTTTTGACCTTTTTTATTATAGCTGGGCACTGCTGTAAGTAACAAATTTAGCTAATACCATAAACTTTGTAAGTTATGATACTCTCAGCATGCCAAATCCCTGTTAAATCCATGTGTTTTGAGCTCTCTTGTAATTTTAAAATTCTCAATGAACAGCACAAAATGCAATTACCAATGGACCCAAGTTGGGGTTTTTTTTTAAAATAAACAATTATAATTGAATGTTCGTTTTGCAAGTGTTTGGTACTGATAAAAAACCCCACTGCACACTACAGAAAAAACCAAACCACAATCATGATTTGGATTATTTGTCAGACAATTGTGTATTTAGGTAATTAAAACTATCATCCATTACATTGAATGCTCTAAAAATTCTCGCATAATTGATGTCAATCATGTCCAGAGAGTAGGTTTTGTCTCCAATGAAAAAGAATATTCTTCCCAGATTTGAAAATTAAGTGCTCGGTTTTTACTCATCGTCTTCTTCCCTCAGCGCTGCTTCCTCACCCCTCAAGCAAGTACACAAATCCAAAGTGGCTTGAAAATAAATTCTGTGCTTTTAAACAAATGTGTCTTGAAATATAGAAAAGCATTTTCAGATCATGGTTCCCAGATCCCATCCCTGTGTAATACTATAAAGAGTACAACAGCATCATTGTCTGGAAAATGCTACCAGTGGTGAACAAGAATTTGCATAAACAAATGTAAGAATCTAGGTTGAATATCAGAATATAAATGCAATTTTTGACACAGAAATCAATTTCTTCTTTGTTTGTATTCATATGAAACATATCAAAAGTAGAAAGGTGCTCAAGAACCAGGTGCAAATAGAAAAACACTGATAGCAAATTGAGACTTATACGTGTAGCATTGAGCTGTGAGCCATTGAGATGACACTGTTCTGTTAATACTTTGGAAATGCTGTCTAAGTTTGGAACCTGCTTTCACATTGACTTTCCAGAGGACTTACACTCAAAAGGCTTTTGTTAATTGATTTTATTAATGTGCTGTCTCTCTGTATTTCTTGCCTAACTGGGGAGACTCACCTCGTCTGGCATTGTGCTGATTTAATTAAGACATATTTAAAACACGAAACACAAACTCAAGTGAGAACCAAAACCCCCAAAGAAGTGTAATTCTGCACAGGACATTGGAGTTCGTAGCAAAGTAACCTGGTATTCTACCCTCTTACTGGACCTCCAGGCAGATGCCATATTGTTTGCTCTACTAACTATGTGAGTGAAAATTTCATACCGATACGGTATTAGGAAGAAGCCTACCGGGACAGTCCTACCCATTCATAAGTGTAGCAATTTAAATAGGTATTAATAAGGTGATTACCTACCTTAGGTTGTTTGCTTTATTTTCTTTCTTTCAAAAATAAATAAAAATTTAGAAAATTAACAAACCCCTGCTAGTGAGAAAGTGGATGTTAAATATGTAAATAGAATTATAAATGTTACTTGCAGGTTTTGATTTCCATGAAGGACAAATAATAGTATACTGATATTTCTCCTACTCTGTATACTAAAGCTCAGTAGGAATTTTGATTTCCACATGGCTTCATTTGATGTTTTGTGAGATAGATATATCTGAATATTAAGATGGTGTATTGAAAGACAAGTGAAGCGTGCTACTGCTGTTCTACCATCAAGGGACCATCGTTATTGTTTAATCAGTTTTCAGTATGTTGTCTGTGAGTTAGTTTAACTTGGCTCTTCGTAACTTTATTTACATTAACATTAAGGGAATGGCCTCCCTTTTAAATAGTGTAGTATGCAGATAACTTGGAATTTCTGTTACTTCTCTTTAAAAAATCATTAGTGGCAAAATAATATTGCGACGGTGTCATAAACACATATCCCATTAGCAGCTATATATATTTATATATTTAAAACTGCTAATAGCTTACAGTGTGATCATTATGGCTAATGCTTGTGAACAGTATCCATCTGATCTTTCATTACCTTTTTCATAAACTCTAACAACCACTCAACCAAATATCACTCCCCGTACGCAGCAGTACATGAGGTAAATTAAAATTTACATTTGCTAGTATTTTCTTTCAAGGTGTTTGCTTTCCAGACTTATCTATCCTGCATTCATTAGAACTGCAGTGTAGTTTAAACAGTCTGTAAGCAGCCCTTATCTCCAAGGAGTCTGAATGGCTGAGTAATCTAACTGGACAGTTAAGGATTTCCTGTCTAAGATGACTAATGTTAATTTTAATAATCCTAGGCATTTTTCCCTTAATGTTTATGAGAGTCATTAGTGGAGTTCAGCCTTTTTTTTTCTGTTTCATTCAGACTAACCCTGTATACCTGCTGACCCTTAGGGTAAGGAGTTGTCTCGCTTGAAAAAATGTATGATAATGGTAGTGTAAATGTAGAGGGATGATTTCACACAAGGACTTTTGCTTTTGATGGGATATATTCCGTACTGTACTGTTTCTCAATTGATCAAAAGTGTTCTTCAAATTCCCTGAAGAAAACCAAACAAATTATACACTACAGTTTATATGCAAGAGGAATCTGAAAGCTTTTGTAGGCTCATCATTGCTGTGAGATATAAGACCCAGAACCAACACATTCTTATACAGGAATGAACTACATTCATTTAAAATAACTATAAATTTATATTTACCTGCCTGAAGAAAGGTGGTTTCCTTCAGCTTAAGTAACACACAAAAGTACTTCTGACAACATAGCTTATAAGATTGATATTCCTTGGGATCTTTTTTAGGATGAAATTAATTTCATTAGATTTCAGAAACTGGCTCAGATTTCATCCCAGTATTCATAGACTCTAGAATGATTCAGGTAAAAACTCACGCTTAGTTTCCAAGCAAACAACAGGATGCAGCTCCTTTAGGACAGCACAGACGCAAAGGTGTGCCTGCAGCCATTCATCCCACGTTTGTGGTGATAGGCTTCACAACAGTATTAGGTGCAAATTTGTCGCAGGCAATTGCTCATCTACCTTTTATTTTTTAAAAAACATAGGCCTATACCTGCAACCTGCAATTGAAAGAGAACATATACAAAAATGACATCTCCCTAACAGTATTACATTCAGAGTAATTTTCTGTTTCTGAACCATATTTGGCCTGTTCATTCAGTAATGACATTATGCTTTTTCTCATTGTACTGGTTACTATTGCATCAATTCATCCATTTTAGCCAGCCAATATCCAAACGCAGAAATATCTGATTTTGGAAGACGAAATTAGTTTGTAGATTGGCTCATGCATCAAAATTGATAGTTGAATTCAGATTGCAGAGTTGCCTGTGTTATTTATTCATGTTTTCAGAAAGTACCCAGCAGGACTCTATGCCCCTGAGTGTGTAAACTTATAAAATGAGTTAACTTGATTTAAGACATGAAGAGAAAATAAAATACAAATTGTTATATCCACACACAATATATTTTCTCCAAGTACAAACCTAAATATATATATAGGGGCCTGACTTGCCCATAAATATTCTCAGCTTTCACGCTACGATGTATTATCATTTAGGTCATGAGAATCAAAGAGTTTGCACATAACAATATGCATCCCTATGATGTTATTTTTTAACATCAGTTTTGCATTTCTCTCTGTTTGGCTCCAAGCCTTAAATTATCTTTTTATGGAGATAACCTTAGTAGCTATACAGAAGTCATGAACAAGAAGTGTACATGATCCACTTTTACAACTGTGGCCTTTAGTAGCACTAAGGATTATAAGTATTAGGAGCAAAAAGCTTTCTCTTCTATGTCTTAACTTTGGCATTCAGAGAATAAAATTGAGAATAATGTATCACATGATCTTCTTCAACCTTGTATCTTTCTCAAACCCAGAGCTGAAATTACACTTTTGTTCATCTCAATTCGTTCTACTACACATGGAGCTAATTTGATTGTAATTTTTATTTACCTTAGTAAAGGAGGTTTTACTTCTTAATCATATATAGTAAAACCTCATTAGCTAAGAATGAGTTTTTAGCCAAGGATGAATTGGCCAAGAATCTGCTTTTATTCTGTCATTGAGAAAGAACAGGATCTTGGTGTCTTTCACACCTGTAAATGTATTTTCTAACTCCTCATTTCTTCTCTAATTACATCTTGATTGTGGGGTAAATTCTCTAAGCTGCATTGGAAGGAAAATCATTGTCTTTTTATCCTCTCTGTAGGGAATTCATTCCACTTGTTTACTGATGTGTGTGGCAGACTGAATAAAATGATTCCTAATTAGCATATATGAAATAATCATTGGTCTATCTGGAGTCATAATTAATGCATTAGGAAGAATTTACTGAGTGTCAAGGAGAAAGACATTAGCATAAATGAGCTTATTTTAGCTGGGCTGCAATTGAGAGACTACTTTCTGGTAAGAATGTTTACCAAAATTAAGCAATAATAACATATCAATTTGCTAAGAACCATTAGCGTGTATGATCTGAACTATTAACTTCCGCAAAGAAGCTCCAGCCCTGCTTTGAACACCTTACTAGCCAGAAAATTTTGTTGGAGTCTTAATAAAGTCACAGCGGCACCGAAGGGTGTGGGAATGAGAAGCAGAGACAGTCTGTGGTTGCACAGAGAGGCTTTCCTACGCTCGTGGATGTTAAGAAAAGCAGGTGCTGCAGAAACTTATTATCGTCCTACCTGGTAACTCAGAGGTCTTATTGATTAAAGCATGTTCCTACTGGGAGTGTAACCTGTAGACTATAGCAAGATTACTATTATTCTTACACAGGCAAAGGTGTTTCAATAACTTTAATTTCTTTATTGATATTCTGTGAGTGGGGAAGTGACCAACTGCGATACAAATTTTAACTATTTTCGTTCCTTTTTTTTCCTAGTCAATGACCAGGCATCTGATAGGCTGAAAGCAGATTTTAAACTCGAGGACTCTGTACATTGAGGGATGAATGCTTTACCTAGGGAAGAGGCAAGATTCAAGAGATGTCAAGATAGGCTTAGTCTTGTAGGACTTAAGTTTATAGGACTTACATCTAATATCTTTTAGCATAGTCATCATTACACTTAATGTTGAAAAGACATGACTACAGATATAGCCTCCCAACTCCTTCACTGTCTGCAGCTTCTGTATCACTTTCCTTGTGTATTTCCAGTAAGACAAATCACAGTTATGTACTTCAAATCTTTTACTTCATTTTCTTTGCTACTGACTTTTAAGTGAAACACTACACGTCACCAATATATTGGCAAGGCTACTGATAGTAAGATACCCACAAAACATGCCTAACTCTCTGTAGAAAGCATAGCTTTTTTATAACTAATTAGAACAGATCAGTGTTTTGTCTGTCGTAATATTAATTGTACCTCATTAATCGGTATGCAAGATGACTGATAACATGGGAATGGGTTTGGTTGATGAGGTCTTTGTTGTTATAATCCGAACAGCCGGTACATTGATTCACCGTGGTACTGGCTTTCAAAAATTATTTGAAAGCACCGTTATTGAGGGGTCTCAAGAAAGGAAGAAGGCAGTCTTAATAAAGCACCATGGCTCAGATGAATGCAACTATTCAGATTATCAATACAAAGTCTAAGACAAAACAAAAGTCAGGGAAGTTGTCAGAGTCACAGTACTAGTAGAGAAAACCTATTTAGGCTTTCTTGCTGCTACCTTTATTGCCTTCGTAGACATAATGTATTTAGCAATAACAATCTTCCTTGACCTTTTTTCCAATCAAGTTGTGAGCCTTTATGCTGGGTAAAAGTGATTGTGATATTCCATTTTGTTTGTGTCCCTTCTGGAGGAGATATCGTATCTACCAACATGTCAGAAGTTCCATTTCCAGAATTACATACAAGGCGTTGTAACAAGTGCTGTTAAAAAACCACCATCTACAGTGCTGACATTTTGGTCCAGTGATAAATGTTGTAGCAAAATAAGACCCTTTCGTTCTGAAAGGTCAAAGCCAAGGGAATCAATTAACATAACACCTGCTTAAGGAGGAAAGTTGGTGTTGGAATAAAGAAGTGTCTTCATTTTTCTTTTGTCTTTCCATATGAGAAGATTATTATTTTGTGCTTCCATAAAGTAAACTAAGAAGGAAGAATGGGAAGAAATCCTTGGGCTTGATCCTGCCTGCTTTGTTCAGCCCTGGAAACTCCATGGGCTGTATTCTTCCATATCACTTGTTCTTAGTCTTGTTCCACAACAGGGCCAACATGTTTGTTCTTTTCTAACGTGTACCTTCATTAAAATCTCTTTAAGAGACCAGTGTATATAGAAGGAATAGAGAGAGTCTTAATTCCCAAAAGAAGTGTAATAGGCCTCAAAAAAATATTTATTTGTTCTTCCTCACCCATCTCCTCTTCCTCTCTTGGCCAAACAGCTCTCTTCTGCTATTGTCCTCACTTCTGAAGGATATCTTGGTATTATGACAGGGAGGAGCTCTTATGTCTCACTTTTGCCACTAAAAAATGAGGAATTCATCCTCTGTTTTTGCTCATCTTGAATCTTCATGATTCTCTGAATAACTGATAAGTCATTAATTTTCAGGCACAGTCTTCCCTATAGGTGGATACAGCCTCACTTCAGGTACCTGGCATGAGAATCAAAATGTACCATTGTACATTTCTGTTTCACGCTGGCTTTCTTTTTAATTGTGGTTTTCAGTCACGGCTATTGCTGCGTATTTTCTTAATATTATTTCCTTCTTTTAATGTGCTCTGATTTATTATTCTGGGAATCTTTGACTTTGCTGCTAGAAGCTAGGATGACAGGTGTGGAGAATTATCCTCGGAAACTGTAAGTCTTTTACAATAAAAAAACTTAAGCATTTTATTCAGAGTAGTGAAGATGTCACGCCTCACTTGTGGGAGACTGTTACAGATTCTTTGTGTAAGGTTTTCCTGTCCCAAGAGGAGCTTTAATAGATCTTGTCATTACTGCTGTTCTGCATTCAGAATGATACCCTTGTCCTCTCTCTGCACCACTTGTCTGGTGACTAGCATGGGAGCCCCCCTCCTTTCACTGGCAAGAACATTGCTTTCATAATTCTGCTCACTCCTCATCTCTCCTCTCTCCTTACTCCAGCTGATCAGAAGATGTCACGGAAAAGACAGCAAACTTTTTATTTCAGGAAAGAACTGGGACATGATTTTTTTTTTAGTCTATGTTTAAAAAAGATGGTAAATGAAGGATCCTTAGTGGTGTGGATAAGGAATGAGCCGTACAGGGAGTCACAAACCTTTGTCTATCAGATACAAAGCAAGTATATACCTTTTCAGACAGTGGCCAAATGTGCTGCTGGCATTATGTCAAATCCAAGGAGTTGAACCCGCTTGCAGCTTTTGGCCTTGGTGGTGGTATCTCTCTTGAAGATGTATGGATTTCTGCTAATCTGACTTCAACCCCCACCATTCTCATTTGATTTCACATTTACTGCATAATTGCAATATAAGAATGAAAATGCTTTTTATAATGTAATTCATAAAGCAGCTTATGGCCTTGCATAATTAAAATGGTTAAATGGAAACAGCTCGCTGCACTTTGAAATGCATACTAAGCTAACCAGAAATTTATCAGTGAGTGTAGTTTCTATGAGACTGTGGAAACTTTGGAAATATTTGATAACAGTGCAACCTCAATTACTCCAGGAGGTGCATAAAATTAGCAGTAATTATTACATGAGTTTTATCACTATATCATCATAAATGGCATAATATATCTGGCAAGAAAGCCTTCAGTTTATAAGCAGATTGAATTGGTTCCGCGTTTTGTTATCTGGCTAACAACTGCTTTTAGCTGGATGGATGGGATCCTGCGCTTCCAGGCTGTTACTTTAAAAGAAATTCAACAGTGGTTGGACTCAGATACTTTATTCTTAATGGAGGCCTAACCATACGTGAAAGCAATGTGCGAAAAATTGCATGACTGACCAGAGCTTCCTCCAGCCTATCTACTTCACTTCTCTGCTGCCCAGCTAGAAAGACAGAGAAGAGACAAAATCTTTGCTTCTGTGACTAATTAATTAGGATCCATGTAGAAGTCTGCAAGCTGCAACTTAGCAGCACACTTACCAGGAGCCATTTAGACTCTCATCTTGAAGTGTCAATCTTTGGAGATTATTTTCAATGTATAATGCAGCATTAATTAACACAATTAAATATGTAATTAATCACTTAAAGTAATGATTTTTCTCTACTCCCAGTATGAAACTGGAGAAGCTGGGTCATTGACTTAATCAGTACCCAGAAATCAGGACCTGCTGTTTCTCAGCCCAGTATTCCTGAAATGCTACATACCATGCTTTTCCTTCCCTTTCCCAACAGGATGTCACACAGCATCTCATGTAGCTTTATGCATCACTCTGAGGTTAAACAACACCAGGCAATGCAGTTCTCCATGGTCTGACACCATCTTGGGGCTCTTCCTGAGGTTAACCAGGCCGCTCAGAGGCGATCAACAGCAGATTCCTATCTGTGGGTCTCCACTCCAGTTTTTACAGGCAGCTGCATTAGAGTTTTTTGAGACATGAAGATTTACAAAGCAGCTGTATTATTAACCCTGAATAGTGTAATTCTGAACACACAAATTCTTTAAAAAAAAAAAATTAAGCTCATTTTCATTGAAATGGGAGGTTTTGTTCTTGGAAAACAAATAAATGGTGCATCCCCCCCTTTCACCTCCCTTAGTGTGCTGTCACAATTCATGAAAATTCTTCTTCTTCTGTCCCCCTCCCAGTTAATGGATTCTAATTATCATGCATATGAGGGATGTGAACTTCCAGCATAAATGGGTGGATACTGCCAATAAAAATCCTACACTGCTTTCAGTGAATGCTGTGCATGTGTCACCTCCCCCCATCATTAATTTTCAAGCACTGAGATTGCAGTAATTTCTGCTTGTAAGTGGCATGTTGATGTGTTTATTACTCTGCAGTTGAGTTCAGGGCTGTTTCTCATATCTTTTTGCAGTGCTCATCACTACCTCAGTAGCTATAGACAGACAAAGCTGAGGCCCTGTCTAAGACCCAAAGAAGCTGATGCCAGGGGAATTGCTGATACCAACCCACTGTTGAAATAAACTTTCTCTGTTCCTAATTCTTCAAGCAGCGATAGCCTTTCAGACCTTAATGTCAGGGCTGTATCATGGAATTTGAGCTTCGTATTAAGCATTTTTAAGGTTCATTCTGTTTCAAACTGAACCTTGATTATGGTTTAATTCCACATTCTCTGGAAAATACTGCAGTCATATCTGGCTGGCTGGCTGTAAGCTCCAAGTGTTCTCATAAATGTGATAGAGAAGATACTGATCGTAAAAAACAATGCAGTGAGGCACAAGGAAGAGGTATTATGCTCTCTCCCTTGTAACCCTCCCCTAGTTTCCCAACTATTTGATGCATCGTCTGTGTTCATTTCCGAGTAACCGTTAGCCACTTCTGAGCCAGCATGGGTTCTGTGCAGGCCTCAGGTGCACAAGGCTTTGTAATTGCTGCAATGCTACACTGCCTTCTGCTAGAGTCTTTCTGTTGCAGAGATCTCTCTGCTGGCATTAGCAGAAGAACCTGGCCTGGCTCCATTGCTACCATATGGCAACCGGTTGATACACAGATGTCTCTTGGTCCGTGCTGCAATAGGATGGCAAACTCCTCTGTCAATCCCTCGTGTTAGCATATATTGAAAATTTGCTTAAAAACTGTGACTCCGAAGGGTGCTTAACCTTGATTTGTGAGGACTGCTCTTAAGTCCAAAGTTCTGTCTGCAGAGCTGGGGACCCTGCAAAGCAAAGGTAATGTAACCCTCTGTGGGCAGCAGAGCAGGGACCGTGCACCCTGGCAGAAAAGGCAGCCACTTGCCTCTGCCGTCAGGGCAGGTCAAGTGCGGGCTGTTCCTGAGGCACCCATGCGGTTGGGCAGATCATGGGGCATGTTGCACCCGTGAATAGACCCTGATCTTTTGCTAGATGTAGCCATTGGTTTCCAAGGCAATGTATTAACCCTGCACTTCTTTGTTAAGGATCAAAACAAATAGAGCTAAGGTCTGCAACTGAGAATTCTGAAGGAAACCTAAGCAGCACGTTAGGTTTCAGAAGAAACTTCATGCTGTGGCTTTCACTGGGAGTGAAATTGGAATGAAATTGGAGTTTAACTTGCTAGCAAAAGAAGAATCAAACACTGCGAAGTGAAGTCAGGCACCAGAGCTGCAGCACAGTTGTCACAAATGAATTTTATTGCTAGATGTTCAAACAGGACTTATCTGAAAAGTACCAGATCGTCATCACCATTCACAGATTGTTGATAGAATCTTGGGGTTTGAGACTGATTCTGAACAACCCTTCCTGAGTAAATTGCATGGAACTTATTTTACTGCCTCAGAAGGCAGCTCTGCCAGGACTTTGACCAGAATTTTGCCAGGGCCCAGGTGACACAAGCCTCAGAGCTATGCTAATAAAGCCACAGTGGCTTTCTTCAGTACTGTACATCTCTTGCAAATAGCTCCAAGTCAAATGGTTTTGTGGGGACAAAGCAGTTTCAGTGGTAAGGGGTGGGATAGGAGCACTTCAAAAGCAGTATATCCCATCTCGATGCTTGTCTAAGTTGAAGATTTCCAGGTATAGAAGGTAATCTTAAAAGTTACCATTTTCACTTATAATTATTATTACACATTCCCATTCCAGGATTCTCTACACACACAAATGGAAAATGATTGCATTCTCAGTTTAAAAAGCTGAAAAAATATATGAAAGTTTTCAATCATTTTGTAAGCCAAATTAATAATTCACATACACAAACATATATCCACATTTGCAATACATAAAAGTCTTTGAAAAAACAGAATGATATGATGCTGGTATGACTGGCCTGTAGAAAGTAATTTTTGTGATTCTGGCAGCTCTGTACTCAGAATGGTAATCCAATACTATCTCACAACAACTGAAATTAACTTAGGAGTTTATAAAACATTTCAGCGAGCAATGACTGCCTTGAATATGAAGATGAGAGAAGATGGTTAACACTGCACATTTCTGATTTTACTTACTGTTGTGTACTAGTCATTTGCACTCAATTAATGATAGGTGATGCTCAGCATGTCTGAAAATCAGTCTTAAAATGTAATTTCTTTTCCAACTATAATTAACACATTTCTCAGATTTCTGGAAAAATATGATTTGAAAATGAGATGCAGCAAAGAACCAGTACAACAACCATTTTTGTTTACCTTCTCGTGACCCCAGAAACCACTAAACCTTTTTACCTGATTCTAGGGTTAAGTAATTAAGTTATTTTGCAATACTTTTATGATAGAAAACTTTAACCTTTGCTTATAAATAACAGGAGAATTATCGATGAGGTCTTGAGATGCTACAATAAATCACATTATTTTGCAGCTTTGGGGAATGAAGAATGGAAACGTGTTTGTCTTCTGTTCTCAACTTTCAGACTGCCTGTTTGCTTCCTCACCTCCTCCCTCATGCCCAGTGCTACAAGATTTAGGAAAAGGAAGGCTTGGGACTTTGTAAATACTCCTTGCATCATCCTAAACTCTATATTATTAGATATCTTACTGCGTACAAGAAGTATGCCCCCAGTTGTGCCTTCATATTCTAGGTCTACCACAATTAAAATGGTCTCCTTACATTTCATACAGTACTAGGAGACAAGATGGGAGCAAAAAGATTTAGTCTTACTTTCTCTCTGTCATCCCTCTCAAAGAATCAGAGAGTATAACAGGCTAATGAAAATGCTATGTGCAAGAAGAGAAAGGAGGATTAGTACTCAAATAAAAAAAAAAGATATGAAACGTGAGGTTTTTGGGTGGTGGAGTCTTCTGCGCAGAATTGTGAGGTTTGTGAGATAGGTGAAGAAAGGCATGAAAGAGCAGGTTTGCAAAGAAATTGCCTGCATGATCAGTGCAGGTATTAATGTTACTGAAACCAAATCCATATTTAGAAAATGGTTTTAATCATTATCTCCTCTACACAATTTGTATATTTCTTATTTTAGAATGAGGTATTGTTTTGCTGTCCTCTTTAGAACTTACTCGTATAAGTAGTCAAGATGAAAACCTTGCTGTCCTGTTCCTCTGTGGTTTGGAAAGAATGGAAATTATTCTTCCTTTTCTATCTTATTTGTTAAATTTGAGGAGTGAAAACAAGAGGATCTGAATACTGTCCTTGATTTTGTCGCTGATTTATTGTACTCCCCTGGAAACATTCTGTTCTGAGCCCCATTAAGAGAGGGTTCAGTGCTTCTGTACTTCACATCACAGATAGTGATAGTTTATTAATATTCACTATCACCTCATGCTTCTTAGGTAGAAGGCTGTATTCAAATATAAAATGTTACTTCTCTACAATTATTATTCCCATGTCAAAACTCTACAAATTAGCTTTGAGAAGCCAAATCGCAGTATTATTGGCCCAATTTTAGCTTAGTACTGTGTGTCACTGTAGAGAAAAAACTGCACTTCTTTTTCTTCTTCCAACAGAACTCCTGATAAATATTTCAAATGGCAGTGGTGTAATTATCTTTGATTAGTAACTGTGCTAACTTTAAAATTATAAAAAAGTAAAGTAGATGTTGATTACCAAGCACTAATGTAGTGCTTTCATGCACAGCTATAATTCTACTCATGAATATACATTAATCTTATGCATCAGTTGATATCTTTATCTACAATCAAAAGACACTAACCAAAGTAGCTTCATTCTGTGTTATGAAATGTAAAGGAAGCATAGCAAGGACCACAGTGCAGGATATTTCTGGATGATAAAAAAAAAAAAATCCTTAAATGTTGTTTGAGATTTGCTGTATGAAATAAAACCTGTATGTTTTTCCACAATCAAAACGTTTCAGAGCAAACTGTTGCAGAGAAGGTATCAACCAGAATAACATTGAGAGAGATGAGAGTGCAGGCAAATGTGAAGAGAGAGGCTAAGAGCAGCAGGGCTGGGAAATTTTGTGTGATGGGGGAACCAAGTAAACTGTTTCTGTATAGTACATTAATGCTTAGCAGAAAAGGAAAAAAGAAAAACATCTCCTAACACTAATCTGAGGAATAGGGGGAAGTGATGTACAGGTGAAAAGATGTGAAGATAAAGGGCTTAGGTTAGTATTTATATCCTGTAAGGCTGATATATCTATTATTTGAACATCTGAAATAATTGTCTAAATTTCTTTTCTAGTCAGAGGCTAAAAGCTACTTATGGGGCATGATTCATTTCTTCTTGGAGTGAATATGTAAATACAAGCAGATTATTTGTGCTCCAGAAATGCTCATTTCTCTCCACTGACTCTCATATGAATTTACTTGACTAGCAAAAACGCAGATGGTTACAGCAGAGGCATCTAATTCTTGTTCTCGGGCTCCAACACTATTACTGTGGTTGTTCTAAAGTTAAATAATAGCAATGAACATCTGCAATTAAAATCAGTGGGTTTCAAATAAAACCTTGAGTGACAACAAATTCTAGACAGCATCTACTCTGCTGCCATTTTTCAGTCTTTTATTGCATTCTAACCCGGCGCTGTGCAGTCTGAAATGCTGAGCTTGAAATTCTGTATGCTCCTCCTGCCAATTTCCAGATCAGATATAATTGTTGCATCCAGCATGGTGGGGGCTCCCAAGGGACATGAGTGCTGCGGGGCTCAAAAACCCAGAAGAGCTTGTTGCCATAGTAGCCTCCCATGGAGCATTTGCTCCTCTGGTTGCTTTTCTGATACATCTCAATCTCGTGCTGTTTCAAAGTTAGTTTTCATTCTGTACTAGGCTGTATCACATTTGATTCAACCTGACAGATCTCCCTAATCAATTTTTTAAATATCAGTTCTCTCATGCAATGTGTTAGGGCAATCTAAATGTTTGAATCTAATTGGAAAGGCTTTTTTTTTTTTTTTGCTTTTCCCTTCAAATACTCACAGAAGGTAAGAACAGGAGCTCAACGAAAACCAATCTGGGAAGAGTATAGTCAGCAGATTAAGGGGTCTGTTCTGAGTCTTCATTTTCCACTCTCATTATTCTGACTGATCTTTGGCAAGGCAAGGCAGGCATGTGGGCTGTATTTCCAACGCTATTTTTTTTGACAGCCGTGCAGAAGACTCTAAGATGGCAATTGATTGTAGCACCATACAACCTAAACGTGTCTGTGAACTGCAGTAGCTGTGCGACTCTTCCCCTGGGTTTTCTAAAACAGATCTCAGTTTCTTACATACATTCTGTGTTTTCCTGCAGAGCTGAATCTGACAAAATGCTCTCTTTGCAGTGACGATGCTTATACTGCTTCTCGTTGCAGTAGGGACAAAGGCACAGAGGTTCTCCGCTCCCTGAAAGGACAACGCAGAAATGTGTTTGCATTTCACAGTATGTTGCTTCACCAAACGGTTCAGACCCATCAAGTTGTTATTTACAAGAAATTATCATTTCTGTCACTCTAAAGGAGTAAAGTCAAATGCCTGATCATTTCATGTGGGTACTCCTTGTACCTTTCACACGCAAAATGTCGTGTTATTGCTTCCCAAAAAGATACCATAAGAAATTCTTATTGAAAGTAAGAGAGGGGAAAATACTGTTTCAAAGCAAGTCCTGCTACCTACCTGTTTTGTGACAATATAGATTAGAAGATGGTCAGAGGAAGAGCAGTGTGATTTCTGCTACTGGCATGATTTGGTTCCATTGGTTTAAGCGGACTTGCTGTTTCCAAAGGAAAAATAAAATTGTTTTGCACTTGTCTTTAAAAAGGGCTAGGCCAGGAAATAATGAGGTAGAACTGGGAAGCACAGTGGCTTAGGGTTACTGGCTGCAAATCTTTAATCTGTCAAGATAAGCCCAGAAAGTCCAGATTATTCTTTCGGTAATTTCACGTCTATTTGCTAACTCTGAATGCAGTAGCGTGACTCCTATTTTAAATGAATATGAGATGAGTTTCAGTTCTTATTCAAAATTCTGACTTCACAGCTCAGGCCTATCACTACTGAAAGATTGAAGAAATGTGCAAGAGTGATTCATTCCTAAATAAAAAAGCCTACAATGAAAACCCTAGCTAGCAGGTCTACATGATTGAGCCTCACCCAGCATACTAGGTTATCTTTGAATTCAGCAAAAATTGCCTTTTTTTCCTAGTGACATCCAGGACACAGCTTTTCAAAGTCAGAGAACTGTTAAAGCTCATACAGCCATTCTTGGTTTTTTTTTAAAAGCCAACATTTTGGGAGATGGGAGGAAGCAAAGGGAAGCTGTTGCCTTTGTGACATTCTCAGTTTTTTAAACTAGATTCACCATTGTATCTGGTCTCATTTTTTAGACTTCTTTATTCTTCCCTGGCTTCCAATTTAAGCCAGTGTCTGAAGACAGCAAAATACTGGTTATACAGCAATGACAAGAGAGCTGAGTTCAGCCAGTTTTTCATTGAAAATTGTCCTACGCCCCCAAACCGGATTTACATTAGGGCTGAATCCAGTCTGAATAAGACTCTTGACCTTCCTAAGATTATCATGGTGTGTGTGGGATGCACAGGTTTTCTTGAATTCATTGCGCTATACATGTAAAAAGAATAAGGTGCAGATG
The DNA here is from genome assembly GCA_033558235.1 of Neomorphus geoffroyi. Classification (NCBI taxonomy): domain Eukaryota; kingdom Metazoa; phylum Chordata; class Aves; order Cuculiformes; family Neomorphidae; genus Neomorphus; species Neomorphus geoffroyi. Next base: position 15,434,845 of record JAUMJM010000033.1, on the reverse strand, counting down.
CTTTGTTGGAGTTACTATTTATGGGTATGGACTTTTAAACCACTATTAATCCGATTTAATATTCATATTTCCTTTGCCTGCAAAAAAAAAAAAATTACAGCTTGATAGATTTGTAAATATCTTGTAAAACCAAGAAAATTTTGTTTCCCTTCTTCTCCTTAACTGAATTTGGTATCTAATTGTTGACATTTTCTACGTGGTGGCAACATGATGGTCTGTAGTGATGGGTTTATGACATTACCTCAGTTGGATTTGATGTAATGCTTTACAGTCAGTGGCTCTGAAATCAGGAACATAATGAAAATAACAAAGATTAAAATCAATTTAACTTCTTTTTTTCCCCAGATGTCATAATAAAACCTGATAGAAACATTGCAGGTGCTGACTTTTAACACTGCAAAGCCTGACCTCACTTCTGTAGGTGCAGAGGACTTTTGGACTCAAGGAAATAATGCATATTTTTGCTCCACTACGCAGAAAAGACTGTATTATTCCCTGGGGCTCTACAGAAAGACCCGCTTTTTTGTATGGCAAAACCAGAACAGAATTAATGTGTCCTATAGTATGTGGAATGTCAACTTTTCTCACATAACAATTAGTAGAAACAAAGGGATAAAAATATGAAAGCAAAGCCTGCAGGTTCATAAATCTATCTTCTAAAGTGTATCAGTTAATCATACATTCACTGCGAGTTATATATATCTATGAGTGAAATTTGACTTGTAACATTGAAAAAAGCCTGGTTATTTGTGAGCCAGGGAGGAAAACTCATAGCAAAATTGCACTTGCAAAACAAATGTGTTACTATTTGACTAACGTTCATTTAGAGCAACCCTTCCTCAATAAGGAAGTAGAATATTTATACATTCAAATCTCTGTGTCTAATTGTGTTTGTGCATGTAGTTACATATTGCAATTACTGTTCATTGATGCTATGCATGCATTTTTAAAATCTAACTTCATAAATTCATGTCTCTAATTTTATTGCTTCTCACAGCTGTTTCTGAGGCTTATGGACAAAGTGACTTCTAACTAGAGGTGGCACAGTCAGACCCATCAGTTAGGTACTGGTTTATCTTCGAGAAAGGGTTATTTGGAAAATGAATAAACCGAGAGAGAAGTCAATTTAAGGACTGACTCTTGCACAAGGAATTGACATGAATAATGTTCACATAAACAATGAGGAGGAGAGACTGAGCCTTAAAGTTTGGGATGGGTTTTGTCAATAGCTGTGATCTTTCCTTGGCTAATGGTAATTCTTTAAGCTCTGAGCTTCAGATGACCCTGAGTCTCGCTACAAATATATATGGTCAGACCTTTCACATGGGGCTAAAAAAACCAAGCCATTTTCCTCTGTAAACTTTAGGTGGTTTTTGACTCATCTAAAATGGAGTTACAGCTCATGGACTGTATGGAATGATCTTTTAGAGTACAGAATATAGAATATAAATTAAAATACTACCTGGTAAGATATAGTAAGGCAGAGCACTATTTAAAATGGCAGTAGTCGAGATAAGTTAAACTGTTGAAAATTTACTTGAATTCCAGTACCTTAAAAAGTAATCAAGTCTGTGAATTATAGATGAAGGAGGAGATAAGTGATTTGAAATCTGAAAGACTGCAAAGTCGCCAGCAATCAGAACAGGACATAGAAGTCTTAACTAAAAATGAGCTATTAAAATTTGGAAAGCACAGACTCTGGACAGACCAAAAGAATAAATTAGAAGTCTTTATGCAAAGTTGTAGTGCATGAAATTTATGTCACCCAAAATCTTCAAGCTTCTTTTTTTATTACTTTTCTCTTCTTAACATATATATGGTTGTAATAATATGTCTAAGTGTTCAAGGAATGCTAGTGTTTGGGAACTCATTTGAAAGTTATTGATCCTGATTCACATATCTATGAGCAAAAACCTGAATTTCTGATAACACCGGCTTTAGAGTAAGAGAAGAAAATTTTGAGGAGGAAAAAAAAAAAGAGTTAATTTCTTGTTACCTTCTGTCTTCCCCTTTTGTGACTGAAGATCTTTAATTCAGGCTTGGACATCTCTATTTGCTTATATGCTCCTGAAAATACCTAAATTTTTTATTTTTTTTATTTTTTTTTTTTTCTGGGTATGAGCGTGCCAGTGGGGCTATTTGCATCACAAAGTGAAAATTCCTTGATGTCTTTCCAAAATCAGCTTGCAAAGAATAGTCAAAAAGATAATCGGCAGAGCTAGTTAGGGGAAGAGGTTCTGTGATGTGCTTCATGGGACTAGGGTGAAACTAACCAGCATTAGAAAACTAATGAAAAACCATCACTAAGTAATCTCTTTGATCCCTTTCCATCAGGATACATGCAATCTAGACTACTACAACCACCTATATTCATTTTCCTAAACTATCTGTTACCACAATATTGGGATACACAGTATTTACCGAAACATATTATGATATATGGAATAAATTTCAGAAATGCACCTCACTAGACAGGGGTCCAAATTACTTTGCACAGTCATTTTAAATGAGGCTAGAAATACAGAGAAAGTCTCTGCCGCTGCATGGGGAACCACCTTATCAGTATTCAGCAACACACAGATCCCAATTACAAGAGAAACCCTTTACTCCTCTTGGTGTACACACATGAAGGAAACTGTAGTAAAGCAAAAAAGCTCTGCCTGCAATTATGGCTATTGCATTTTCTTGTCACCACAGAATGCACAAAGCTTGGCTTATTTTTTTAAATTGCTAAATACAAAATACGGTTTCTCTAAAACCTTATCAAAGTCTGACTAATTAAGCCTGCAGGGTCCACCCTTTTGGTCCACTAACTAGGATACCTCAGTACGCGCCCACCTAGCCAATAACATAAGCCTTTTCTTTAGCGATCAGCATGGTTCTTAATCTCCAGCAGGATTCAGAAATGAAATTTTCCCTTCTCCATAACACCTGCAAAGACTGATCAAATGAATACTCTTAGAATAGAAAGCCAGGTGAGATTTCATACAGAAAACAGGGGAGAGGAAGAAGAAACACGCTGTGTATTTCCCTTCTTTTTTACCTACATCCTGGTGTTTATCGTTTCCACCTGGAGGATGAGAAACTGAGCTTCAAATCCTGCTATTGTTTGTTTAAAGCAGGAGTCTGCTTCTAGGAGCGTGCGCTTGCACATTCTGAGATAAAGTTCTTAAAATTACTGCTATCCAAGCCTTCCTGCAGCCCTTTCCTTCTTAGGAGGTGAAACTTAAGCCATTTCCTTAGGATTCCCTGTCGAGAGTTTAGATAATTGAGAGTGCCAGCTTCTCTGGATTAATACAATTTTAGCACTTGTATCGGGAAGATTATGGTGTGGACAATAGCAGGGCACTTAGGGTTAGGTGTGGTGAAGCTGTGCCTAGCTCTCTTATGCAGACTTAGTCCCCCATTGGTAAAGATTCAATTGGTGTCTCAAAGAATTTGACTTATGCAACAGTTTGTAGTAGGAAATACAGAAAAATTAGAGGTTGAAGAGGAGCAAACAAAACACAAAATGAAATTGCTTAGAACACAGTGGCAAACACATCAATTCATATATAAATTCTGTATCTTGCCGATTGTGAGACTTGGGATGTCTTCAGCATGTGATCTCCTCTAAAAAGATGAAGCTGTCACTGTTGCTTGTGACTTGAATCTCTTCTGTTTATGGTGGAGGAGGCAGTCAGCTCCTGCACGGACCACTTCTCCTTAGCTCTGGGTTTGAAATGACCTCAGAGAATAGCAGGACCATAAAGATGCATCCAGATTGTGTGCTTATTCACTTTCTCAGCTAGAAAAAAAACGTATACCTTTAAAGGGAATCTGTAATTAAGCATAAGACAGTAATCAAAAGATACATGTATATATATGGAAAGTGAAAAGTATTAGCCCATTCTTTAGTGTATCCAATAAAGCAAATATATTCCTTGTATAAAAGTCAATTGTACTTAAAACTTATGCTACAGGTGTTTCATGGTATTACGATGCTCATGGTATCACGTTTCATGGTACTCTATAGGAGAGTATATTTGGCTTCCAAGCATTGCTAGGAATGAGAACCAAGTCCTACCTGGTTGTCATATTAAGTTTTTGATTAAGACTGAAATGAAATATTTGAATGAGCCTTGATTCTAGCAAAGTTGTTTGTTACAAAGGCTCCCTTCTTCCTCTGTCTTTGTAAGAGGTCCTGGGAGTTTTGTGAGTAAAAGCCAAATTTCAGTCCATGGGGTCCATGAGCATCTGTAGTTCTGCTGACCGGAGGGACATCAGATAGTGTTCACGTAAGTTTAATTTGGCTCATACAGGAAATTTTTGTACTGTTCGTAGTAGAAAAGCAATTGTCAGCCAGATAGTCTGTTTATAACTGTAACAAAATGTGATCATAACCTCCTTTTCATCCACATCCACCTACAAGTATGTTCAAGATACTATAAAATGCCTTAAATAATTCATACTTCCTTTAACTTTAGAGCCAATAGTGAACTCTTCGCATTTTATTTTGTGAATGCACTTTTTATTGGTTTTAAAACTTATGAGGGGAGATGGTACCTGTTTTGTTAAGGGCAAGGCATGTTGTTCAGTTTTTAAGAACTGGCCTCGACTTTTAAAATAACTTTCCAGCTTTTGTCTGACCAGTGTGCAGAAATTCTGTCATTCTATCAATATCTTGCAGCTCCTAAACCTCTTCAGTGGCTTTGTGTACCTGGTTGCTCTGGAAATCAAACCGTGGCAACCCCATTAGCAACTAATTAACAGTTGAATATTGACAGTGCAGTAAGTGTAACTGTTGTGTGATCCATACTTACCATTTTGCAAGGCTGCCTTTTACAAGCAGAATGAGCTAGAGGTTAATGCTATATATTGGAAATGAAAACAAAAAAAAAGAGACAAATAGGAAAATCCTTTGGGCTTCCTTATAACAGTTCATTTTGAATTTTTTAAAAGGGCCTGAAAGAAGAGATCCTTTAGAGAAGTGTGTGAATTTGAACAGATGCTTATTCTGCTGTGCAACAGCTTCCTTGCTATGAAAGGACTGATATTTACTTGGACTAGTGCTTTGAAGCTAATTCTTTAAACCACTGTAACCCCATAAAGTGAATGAATGTTATTTTGATTCTCAGCATGGTCAGTTATTTTTAATTTTCTGGGTTTTTTTAAAGAAAAAATTATAATGTTAGAAAAGGCAAGGAGAATATATCACAGTATCCCCTTTGAGGCTTTTCGCATTACAGATGTTTTCCTCACTAGCAGATTTTATGACCTATCAGGCACATAAGTAGAGTCTGGAATACAGGGAAGAATAGGAAAATGGAGTGGTGCTCTCAAGCATCATTTATATACTTTATACTTTCCCTGGTGCCCACCACAAGCATCACATTATAGTGTAAAAACTACTATGGTCTTCCCATAGAATCTGTAGTATCAGAAGAGGAACATTTTCCCAGTTTGGGTCTAAATTCCCAGCCAGAAAACAGACGTATGGCTTCCACTATGCACAGAAAGGAAGGCAACCCAACTGAAACTATGAACAATGTTTGCTTGCATTTATAATTGTAAGGTGGAACAGATGGTCACAACTTATTTGAATGTGAACAATCCACTGAAATAACCTAAATTGTCAAGCTAGTCTTCTATAGAAAGCAGTCTATGCACCATTCGAACAAATTGAAAGTAGCCTTCATGTTATTGAATCAGTTGGAATTGCCTTACATCATGAGTTATGCTGGGCTTACAGGTTCTGCAGAGTATAAGCTGTTTCATTTTCGTAGCTGTGAATGCTCCAAAGCCAGGGAGGAAGTCTTGCAAGTTAACAAAAAATCCATAACCATTCTACTCTCTGACTCATTTTGCTGTAGAAAAAACTTCTGGGCAGATATCTAATGAGATTAACAGCGTTAACAAAAATGTCATGTCTTCAGTTTTAAGCCCCAGGACAGATTGGTCTTATCAATAGGCTGCAGATCTGTAAGGCAAGGCAGTAGCCCAGATCAAAACAAGCTCCATCAAAAATATTGTTTCCTACTTTTGTTCATGTAATGTGTTTACATTCAGCATTTTAAAAGCAGGTGACCAGACATCTTTGTGTAGGCATGGCATGCAGAATGAAAATAGGCTGTTTGATTTTTGTGTGACAGATGAAACTTTCAGGGTATCCAGGCACTATTTCAGAAGCAGGTGAGACACTGACGGCTGCTCATGAGGCCCTGCTCTCTATAAGGGACCCAGGCACTGCTATGTAAAGCAAGAAGAAAACTGTGCTTGCAGGACCAGTGTGCATAATAAACAACTCAGCTGCACTGAGCAGAGAGATGGCTGAGATAGTCTCTAAAGATCTTAAGGAGAGGCTGAAGGCTTTGAGATATAAGGAGTTACTGGGAGGTAAGTTGCTGCTGATGTACTAAGGCAGCTGGTTTTGTGATAAATTTCCATGTGCATGCTCTTTTCCTGTGATAAATTTAGTGAATGCAAGGTAGTTTATTTCTTTTTCATGCCTTTATGCCTCTCTCTGATCAAGGATAGGAAGAATTAATTTGCCTGTTATTCTACAGTAGCTGTTTCTGTGCGTGTTCCATTTTACTGTCTTCCATTCCGCTTCTACGTGCAGCTGGGGCTCCAAGTGGCTCCCATCCCTCCTCAAAAATGAGAGAGAAGCCAGCATTACCACTCTACCCACACGCCACAAGACTCATCTGATAATTTGATATCCCTTTCCTACACGGTCAGGAGTAGACGTTTGAACCAAGTGATCCAATACTAAAAGTGAATTTCCCAACCATGACAGCACACATGATTTTGAGCAGAGGTCCTTTTGAATATCTCCTTCAGAAATTACTCTGAGAAGTTTTTAACTAAATAGCCATTGGAGGCTTTCTGCAACATCCAGGGCCAGTGAAGCAACTTGTAATTTCACCTGCAAATTGCTCGTGAACAGAGGAAAATTCTCAAATATTTATTTCTTCTCTAACTAGGAATCGTGCATCTATTCTTATATGTAGTACTGACAATTTACAAGATGAAAAAGGGGGGGATAAGGTGGAGATAGAAACCAGTTTCTTCAGACTTAATCCATTTATATTTTAGAGCTTTTTCTTTCCTTTATTTCTATGGAAGTGATGAATACTTGCAAAAATACGCTACAGTTTCAAAATTAAGGTGGAAAACTCGTCCTAAATTACTGATCAAAAAGGGTGAACAAGTGTGTTGGCATATTCATCTATTTTCTAGTCCCAGATAATTAATCCTTAATTCTGAATGAAGAATTAGCAAAGGTCTAATGTCACTATTCTTTAAATAATTGGCAACATATTCTTAAAGAACTGGAAGGACACATATACATTTTGCATGCAGCATTCATTTAACCTATTAATTGCGTTTGGCAGTGGTCAGCAGCTGAGGTATATAACATTTTGCATATATTTTTAGATAATGTAATGAATCTAATATTCTTCCTCTTGACCCTTCTGCCTTTGAGTTAAATGGAAGCAGGAGCAAGCCCCAGAGAAGCAGTCATTTGTTTAGTACTGGGTGCTTAAAAAAGGGTGAAATTTCTTCCACTGTTGGCATTCATAGTTGGTCTATGCGTGCCATGAAGACTACCTGTTAACAACCCTTGTCTGAGCCTAAACAGATATACAAGATATATACGTGCGTGTGTGTTTGTATGTGTAAATAAAATTATCTTCAGGCACTTTCTTTTATCTTGAATGTGAAAATGACTGTGTTTCTTGACCGATAAGGTAAAATGCTCTTTTAAAATTCACATGCAGAGGTTTTGATAAGGATATCTCAAGAATAAACATACATCTTTGGCCGTTGGTTTTAATAAAAATAGGGAAAACATCAGCTTGTGAGCCTGTAGCACATTCTGAGTCGGCATAAAGAAAAGGATGCTTAACTTATCGTCGTAATTGCAGTTCCTTGACTTTAAAAAAAATACTGTGAGATGTAACACAAGAACTTGTTATAAGGACTTTCTTCTTTAGAAAGAAAGGAAACCCTACTGACTAGTATGATTTGTTGTAAATGTCTTTTTGTCATTTGAAGAGCTCTTCTATAGATATTTTAGACATAGGTCCCCCTGAAAACCTACCAAGTTGTGTTTTTTATAGAAAAGTAAGCACTGGAAACAAGAGATTATTTCGGGCACCTTTTTGTTTTGGTGTTCTTACACACACAGCTGTGTGTGTAACAATAGGGGACAAATGTTAACATGAATGAGAACAGGGAACAGAAATGCAATAAAAATGGAAATTAAATAAAACCAAGATTAGATCTGTTTAATAAATGCAAAGCCCGGGTCCCTTCAATCCCGGGAGCCAAAATGAGGATAGAGAAAGGCAAGTCCTTCAATTATTAATGGATACACATCAGCAGCAAGCAATTATTGACTTTGGTTATAAGGATTCCGTTCGTATTGAGCACTTAAACTAGATGTCTTTTTCAGGAAGAATCTATGTGACTTTGACAAGACATTAGCACCTATCCCCAGTTATCTTCTTATTGGATCCAAGCTGTCATCCAGGAGAACATTTGTATTATCATTGTGATCAAAATAAAATGTAGTGACTTATAGTTGTGTTTATTTGGAATAGCAAGATATATATATATATATATATATATACATCCCCTTTGCTATTGTTTAATGATAATTTTCTTCCAACAAGATTCAACAAGAAATCATTTTAGGAGAAAACTCCATTTGTCGCTCCCTACTATGGAGGTCTGATTCAATTTTCTTCTCTCTTATAAACTGGATAATTGTAAAGAGGCCAATGATTCACATTTCTCAGAAGACCATATAAGTATCTTTAAATTGCCGCAAAGAGCATTCCATAAATACATGAAGGGAGAGAAAAACAAAATACATCTCTGCTTATTGAAAGTGATAACGAAATTAGCTTCAGTTAGTCATTTAAATTCTCCAGTATATTTTTCTTTCCAATGTACTTGCAGGAGATTTGCATTTCTTCCTATCTCGGAGTAGCTTATCTTTCTTACTAAGCTTTTGTTTTTACCCTCTGTTTTCTTTATATCCAATTTTAGTGTGCTTTGACACTCCTTTTCAAATAAAAATGTAAAACATTGGATTAATGAATTAGATGAAATGTTCATCTTACTATTGCTCCTGTCTGTTGTGAATTTAAAACTTTATTGTGAATATAAAATTAATTAGAGATCTTAATGAAGTTTGTACAGAATCACCCTTCCTTCTTCTAGAAGCTGCTCTGAAGTCTAGCAGGGAAAGTCTACTGCATGATGTGAGCAAGGAGCTTCCAAAGGCAGGTGGCATTTAAAGCTGTGGTGATGACAGATACACACTTTCCTCTGTCTTAAATTCCCAAACCTTGCAGACAAACATGGAAATGCAAGCTTTCTAGACTATTGTGACCTGGGGCCACACAAAGCATAACAAAACAACCCTGTCTGTGAGACTTGCAGCATGAAGCTTCGCCTAATACAAACTCTTATGGCTACAGTGACAGTCACTGGTCCTTCTAGGTGAAGAAGGTTCCTCTGTGGAAGACGTGAAGGAGCTTATATTGTGTTGATTATGTTTTATTGCCTCTGGAGACAAATTTCACTCAATTTGTCTTTATTTACTTTGCCGTTTCCAAGTCATAGCACTTCCACAGGACAGAAAAGTACATTTTAATATATTCTAGCCTGGTACATGACGACCCAAATACAGTTGCCACTATTATCTCTTCTCTTCCTTCAATGCTAATGAAATAATAAAAGCATAGGATTCTGAGAGCATAGGTAAAGCTATTGCTTTGTAGAACAGAAGAATAAACCTCTCTCAAAAAGATTGCATATTTTCAGCCAAGTAAGGTTTACCTCCCTCATCTAAAATCATAAGGTTATAGACAAGTGCTAAGGATTGCACTTATGAAACTGTTGGAAAATCAATCCTGGCTTGATAGATAGAACGTTTGATATACGTGATTTTTCTTTTAATCTTTCTTAGGACCACAAGGAACCCAATATCAGCAAGCCAAAGCAGATATCTGAGCGCCTTCAGATGGTTTGTGTCATGCTGAATGAAATGGAAAATTGCTACTTCTAAACTAGAGGTCTATAATTCTGTCTAGAGTTTTAAGCCAAGAATACAGAGTTTTTAGATTGATTAATGGAAACGGTGACAGGTCACAAATAGTTTGTAATGTTAGCTAAATGACACCTAAAATAGGCTAGGTGTGTCAGAAGGATATTATTCTTAGTTCTCATGTAACCCTTCTGGACTTTTAAATGGAACTTTTAATTAATACTCCTGGTAAACACAGGGCCTGGCAAAGGTCATTTGAAATATTTACTTTTCTTAGCAACTCCATTGCAAAGGATGCCTGTTCAATATATTCTGCCTGAACCATTCCAGAAAAATGTCATTTGGGCTTTGGGGATAGACTGCTGCCTCATTAAGGTTAGCGAAAAGGGAAGGCTTGGTTCTCCAGAAGACAATATAATGCCTTTTTGCCCCTCCATTCCAAAATAACAGGTATTTAAACCATACGAAATTTGAACCTACTGTATTAACAAGCATACTCCTGGAATTTGATTAGTAAACTATTATTAAAAAAAGCAAACCCAACCAAAACCAAGCAATAAATTAAGACTAACTCAATAAACAATATGGATTACTTGTTATTTACTCTAACTAATAAAAATCTATAAATTTAATGGAGAAAACTGTTGGGTTGGAAAGCTGGTAGCTCAGCAATAAACACGTAAGGATCCCAGTGCTTTCGTGGCTGTGACACCTTAGTGACTCAGAGCAGTGCGAATTAGCGAAACACACAGGTTATAATCTGGCTCCCTGAGGAAAAGGTATAGTTAATGGGTCTGGAGTCCCACTTCTTAGAGAATGTAAATCTACTGGATTAGCAAATTCAAATGAAGGGATGCAATCGTATTGTACCTGCTCCAGAAGTCTACACACCCAGATAACCAAGTAGTCAAACACACCTTATGTTATCCCTTCTGCCTCAAGCCGTTATTTGTTACCTTGGAGAGAATCAGCAAAAAGATTGGTTCCTCCTTGCAAAGTTCCTAAGCACATCCTCTCTGCAGCTTGTTTCTACTTCTGTGCTCTTGCACAGCAAAGGTGAAAGCTCTTTTTTTTTCTTTTCTTTTTTTCTTTTAGAGCATAGCTTTTCAAACAATAACTGAGCATCCAAGAAAGCAACACTTTGCGTTTGAAATATAAATCTGAAGGGGAGAAAAAAAGGCAACAAATTAAATCCTCCTCTTCTCTAGCAAAGAATGCTGCTTTTGTCTTAGTGAACATCCTTTATCATTCAGATATGCTGCTGCAGCATTCAGCCATGCCAAGCATCTATTCAAAGGGAATTCCTTTTGATTTTCCTTTTATTCCATACTTCATACAATTTTCCAAGACAGCAATCATTATCTAAACGATTATTCAGCAGGACAGTCCCACCATTATCTTAATTGCTCGCCCAGCCTTGCTGCAATCCTTGCAACCACCACTGCTTATTTCAAAACTCCATTTTCAGTTACTGAAAGTAAATTAAAAGCTTTAACTTTGGGGTAGAAAAGGTGAAAGAAAAATAACTTATATTAAACATCTAAAGAATATTTAAAACAGTGGAGAGAAGAGGGAAGGCCAAATGATGTGGTTATTAGTAATCATCTTCAATCAATTATAACACTGAATGAACGTGTACTGCAAGATACTGATGCACATGCATATTCTCAAGCAAAAGGTTTGGCATCTTTTATCTGTGCTCTTCCCTAACTTTTGTAGAAACGGTATTTGCTCTCTCTATATATTATATATGTTTGGTCATGGGTATTGCTGATGATTTTAAATGTGTCTTTTATGAAAGAATCATCTATTAAAAGGAGTACAATGCTCCTGACAACTTCAGTTGTGAACTAACAGAATATGTTGATGAATAATTTTTTTGTAAGCACATCTGCACCAATTTATAGAAAATACAACATAGAGCAAAGTAAAATCTAAGACTGGGCAACCTGTAGAAAATTGGAACCAGGGAGATTAGCTGATTAAAAAATATTACTGCTGCTACTGTACCTTATGAGGAGATTAGGTGTGTTGCTGCTCATCGCTCATAATACGCCAGCGCTACTACATTCTTCTACATGTTGCCCTTTATGTTCCCCCAGTTTATAGATTGCCTTTGTGAAGGGGCACAAGGGAGGTGACAGCAGGATGGAGGTTTTTTCCTTCTCTGAAATACTTCATAACAGCTTCAGCAAAACAGCAGCTGGTAGAGTTTGCTCACTTCATTCCGCTGAAGTCAGAGCCTCTGCTATCTTGCCCTGCATGGACATGCATGCTACTCTTAGCAGGACTGCAAAAATGAAAATGCAGTTAGTGTACCTTTCCCAGGGGAGTGTAAGGGGGTAGGTACAGGACAGAACTACAGTCCAGGCCACATCTTTCTTACTGGAGAACGGTACCCAGAAACAGAGGTGTCTGGTGCACTTTCCCACCAAGTTGAACAACCCCTTACGAAGCAGGCAAAGAACAGGGAATCTCCGAGGCTGTTTTCTCTTGCAGCAATGATTTACTCCTAAGTAAGGAAAGCTTGTGAGAGAGAATGAATTCAGCTTTACCTCCCACTCAGATCACAGGCTGGATGAAGCTGAGCCAGGCGTGAGAGCTATGCCAAATCACTCTGTTGTCAGGTGGGACTAGAGCCAAGCCACCTTGATTATAATGCTCACACAAGTTTGGTATTGAAATTGGTGTGAACTGTTTGTAAAATGGTTGCAGAGCACAAAACAATATTTTGTTTCCATGATTCTGTTTCTCTTACCCCATTTGTTTGAAGGATTTAGCTGTCTGAAAGACTGAGAAGTGATAAGCAAAACAGTGGTGATGACAGAGTGAATGAAATCCACAGATCGCAGTAACCAGTTCAGAGATGCCACACAGACGAGGTCCGGCACAAACAAAACAAGTCTGTGTCTGTAACCCTTCTTATTTAACAAATGAAGAAAATCAACTATAATCACCTTAAAAATAGTTCCCTTTTGAATTGACACAACTGCATAAGATGCTGCCGACATTCAAAGCAATTGTGCAGATCATTTTCTGAAAGGCTGCTGAGGATCTCCATTGGTTTTGCTTTGACATTGTCTACCAACAAAAAACGGATTCCTTTGAGCACCGACTCGGTCTTTGGGGTCTCTTCACCATAATTCTCAGTCAACAATTGAAAAGTTTCCATCACAGATTTCTTCTGTTTCACAAGGCACTTGATGTTGTGTCGTTGTTCAGTCCTGGGCACTGCCATTTTCTGACTAAGGGTGAGAAGACATCTGTATTTGAGCACACATCCACTCATACTGAGTGAGGCAATCAAGCTGAGCCTTGTCTCACTGTGGTAGGTCAGGACATGTTTTATAACCATCTCTTTCTCTCTCCTCTCCCACTCTTGGTTCCTGAACTACACGGTTAGTCTCAGGGTTTTTCTGTCAGGTCTCATATTGTCCCAGACGTAGACTCTTACTTTCTCAGAAATTTGTCTGGGAGAAAAATGAAAAAAAAAAAAACCAACAGAAAATATTGAGTTAGTGATGTAGCCATTTCTTCGGAATGTTAAACAACTTTCTTCTTGAGACAGTAGTTTCCAATGTGTGTGTTATGCCCTGGTGATGTGCATGCGCGGGGCTCGGGCACATTGCAGTACCTGCCTATATTGCATCTGTCCAGGTTCTCACAGATGGAAAAACAGAACTGTGCAGACATCACACACCCCAGCACCACAGGAAACCAGTAATCCAGAGACAATTTACTCTTCATTAAAGGAAGATTGGTTCTGCAATGCTGCGGCCTCATTTCTTCACCCTCTTTCCCAGCTCACACCTTCATTTCTGAACAACTCCAGAGAAAACGATGACTTACAAGAGGGCGGCATCTATGCATGACATTTTGTCATTTTCTCTAATTTTCTGTTTTTACTTTTCTAATCACTGCCAATGCTGTCTTCAAGTCTCAATTGCTCTGTTTTTTATCTTAGCCTACACAAGCTATTTCTATGGTAGTCTTCTCTTCATTTTCACATTATTTCTTAGCTAAAACTTTCCAATTATTTTGTCTTTAGTTGAAAGACTTTGCTGCTTCAAATTCACCCTGGGCAACTTCATTATTTTCTTTTCCAACTATCTGTCCTATGTCAATTACGGGACCATTTTTTGCTATTTTACCAATGATACCCCAGTCCTGTTTTCTAATACAGTGATAATGCTGTTTGACTCACATTTTTTTTTTAATTGCTTTTGAATGTCAACCTAATTTGAGAAATTAATTTGTATTTTAAATGTGATGAAATGGAAATGTGATGATCTTTTAAATGAGCGGAGGACATGAATACAGGCATCAGTGTCACCCTGTCAACTTTGACCTCACTTTGCATGCTGACAGAGCTTTCTACTGTAAAAAGGGCTCAATACAAATGGCTGGGTTTTATCGATAAATGTGCCTAGTTAACAGCATTGCTAAGGCACTTGACACCAATGAATCAGAGCTGACTTTGATATAAGAATATTTTCCTTCATTACAGTGAGAGGAATACTGAGGATAAACACCTATTTTATAGGAGCTTGTTTCTCATGCGACTCTGTAATCTTTTACATTTACAATGTGTAAGTTTTTATTAGAAACGTGCTTTAGCCAAAATAAGGATTCCGGTTATTTTGGAGATACTTAGGTTTACAGCTGAAAATAATATTTGCATGGAATAATCGCCTTAGTGATTAATTAAACAGAAAGTTCTGGCTTAATTTCCTTGAAATGTAGAGAATTAATTTCGTGTGGAGCCAAAGATTGTTGCTATTCAGATTCCTCTTTTGTTTTTCATTGAGGTGCTATACTGTAGTGGGGTGAATTATACTGATTCATATTCCTTGGTCTGTGCAATGCATTGTACTCAAATTTTCATTTTTTTCTGTAGGAGCCATTTATGACAGTAAACAAGGCTGAACAAAACCAGGAGGGAGACCTAACCTGTGTTTCCTCAGTTTCTGAAACCTTCCCTCAGTCATGGAGGATGCAGCTCCTATGAATAGATGTGATGCCCAACTGCCCGTACGTAGTCACGGTTTCTAAACTACTGGGGGGCTCAGAGAGTTTGAAGTCTGTATGAACTGAAAATATTTAAAACATGATTTTCTCTTATTTAGAAATTCAGAGAGTTCTTAAAAATGCTGTCAAAACCCAATGCAAGGGCTGTACATTTTTTTTTTTTTTGTATAAACTATACTTCTTTTGCAACCTTTAGAAGGATATATCACCTGTACTATAAACACTATGCTACGATAGCATGAAGTTGCCATGGGTGACTGGCCTCTTTCAGTTTGCTTGAGAGATCCTTTTTAAAACAAATGGTGTTCAGAAGGGGGCCTTATCCCACAGTGAAAGGAAAAACAAATTAAAGGAAAAGAGCTGCATTTCAATCCTTGTGACCCTGTTGTGTTGACAAATGCCCGAAGCAGGAGAAGTATGGCCTTCAGCTTTCCTCAGTGGCTCCAGTAGGTTTGACAACGCCCATTCCTCTCTGTCAGAAATTTCATAGCCTGCTTTGAAAGTACAAGAACTGCCACAAATAAAGCCACAAAGGGGCCTTTATTTTCAAGCTGTTAGGAGATTGGATTTCTAATGAAAACACAAATAGTTGCATGTCCTTCGGTGGCGCATAAGGTTTACAGCTTGTACCACATGCCCTGTTGCTAACCAGTACGTGTCTGTTTTCAGATAATTAGAAAAGATCAACCAATCTGTTAATTAAATTCCAGTGGGGTATGAATCAGAAGACAGCTTAGCTGCCTCACACATTACCTTTTCCTCTGCAGCAGCTCTCTGTGAAGTCAGACATGCCAGGAGTCTGAAAAATTTCAGTGTTAAACTTCCAGAGCTGATTGGGAGATAGGATTTTTTTTTTTTTGCCCCTTCTTTTTCTTGCTGTTAGTAATTCAATGTGTCTTACAGGGTCTTTTGTAGCTTGATAAAATAAATGCTTCACTAACATGTTTCATAGTAACACATATGAATAAATTTTGTTCTTCCTACCAGCCACTGCTGTTGATTTACATCAGGAAATAATTTTGCTTCACAAATATAAGAGAAAATCATTGCTCAAAGTCACTGCATCCTGAGTAGCCATATTAAGAATTTTCTAATAGTAAGGTCTCTGGAGAATAAGGAATTTGTTTTAAGTATTATTATCCTTTTGATGCAAGTTACCAATGAAAGAATAAATTTTGATTTAAGTGTAGAAGCTGGTGGTGGAGTCACACATCCTTGATGAATTATGTTCAGTCACAAGAATGCACTGTTTCAAATGTGAGAGTGACACAAGGGGTAGTTCTCTGCTCATGGCTGCAACCTCCTTCTGCAGCCAGACAACCAGCCCTGAAGGTGATTCTTCATTCTCTTCTAATGTGTTTACGGATACACACATACATACATATATATAATATTTCCTTTCCAACAGTCTTTCTGTTACTGATTCCCTCCCTGAAGTACTGCTTTCTCTTCTTTTCACTTCAAACCCGTTTAGAAGAAGTTTTAGCTCAGAATCTACCAGGGTTGCTCTCCTATTATTTAAAATGGCCAACAGGAGATAACTAGCTCATACTAAAATAACTTCTCACTGAGAAACCTGGAATAATTTAGGAGAGAGCTGGAGACTGTGTTGTTACTCATATCTGGGGGAGTTTGTATTTGAATAATGCCAATTAAAAGTGCCCTTAGAAATAGCTGAAATAGGAATAACTTCTGAGATCTGTGTTGCTTTCTAATTATAGCTTGCTCAGAACTCATAGTCCCACGGCACCCAGTACAAACAGAAGTTAGAAATGGCATGCACTTCTTAGATGACTTTCACTGCATGTTTTTTGTCTTGCATGGAATTTCTAGTGGTTCCATAAGTTTGACTGCTCAGTCAATGAGCTGCCAACATTTTGTCTCAGAATCAGTTCTGTACACCTATACATTTTTTCTGTTAGAAACATTTTCTGCTCTGAAACCAATGCTTCACTGTTTTTTCATATCATTCAGTTGTTTCTAATATCCTCCCATTGAAGTTTGCATTTTCAGCTACTGATACCCCATTTAGACCTTACTTAGTCCCACTCATTTTGTTTAGCCCTTTATCATTTAATAACTCCTGACTCTCAACAAGTTTTGCTGCTCTTTGAATAAACACTAGAGGTTCAGTAGTAGCTTTATGGATGCAGAAGTGGCAGAGAAGGAGAACAACTAGCTGTTTTTCAACTGAGATGCCATGGTGTAACTGAATTTTCCACATATTAAAATACTCTTGAATAATCTAACAGGCACCCTACAAACATAAGAAAATTCTCCTGATCTCATATCAAGGCAGGAGAGAAGTGTTGTCTATGTTACTAGAGTCACCATCACCAGTCCACAACCTTTGGGATCTTTTAGCTGACAGCAGAGCCTAGGGCAGAATTTGGGGCGCTCTGAGACCACGTTGAGGCCACAGCAAGGAAGCAAACCAGCTGTATCAGCTCTCCTGAGTTTCTTTCTGATGCAGCAGCTGGTACTGGCTCAAAGGGAAAATATGCTTTGTTATTTAAAGACTGAAGGTACAGTTAAATAAGTGAGTTGCTTATCTTTTCACCAGGCTAAGTAGCTACATCTTCCCTACAAGTAACCCACTGAATTTACTTTTCAGTGTACTTTCCACCACTGCTTATTTTCAGGCTTCTCCATCAGCCATGCAACTTCCATAGGACCTAATTTTAGATCCCAACTCCTGCAAGCAGAGATATTGGCACAGGGTAAGCCCAGAGTCCTGAAGGAGCCGCTAGGATTACCAAAACATTAAATTTCAGTAAGATGAGAAATCTATAACCAGAGTATATAGGTCACATCATCTACTTGGCTTGATCTGTTGAATAAACACAAACAAGCAGGAAACATATTATGTTTAGGGTGATCTATTGTCCTCTCATTTCCAGCTTGCATAGGTGTCTGTCTGTACAGACATGGACACACAGCTAAGCTTCAGAAGACAAAGGATCATTTTGCTGTGTGTTAGTGAGCCAATGGGACAGTTCAGTCACATTTATTCTTGCATGCCTGTTATTCAAGCAACAAGTAGCTTATGCTGCTGGAAAACGTTCTGCAACTGCAGTATTTCAGGTATTCTCCCCCAGCACAAACTACACACAGATACACGCGCAGAGTTCATCTGGCTTGAGGCATCAGAGGGAAGGTAGAATAACTGCATGGGTTTTACAGCAATATGCCATGTTGAAAGGCAGGTTGCTGGGAGCTGAACATAACTTCTGATCTCCTGCTGACCAGATAGGTGTCTGGTTTCAGTTCCATCCCTTTTTTGGTTTCACAAGTACGTGTTTCTCCTGGATGTCTTATTATCAAATTCTAGGGGAAAAAAAAAAAAAGGAAAAAAATACATATAAATAAGATGCTAAGATGCTAGAGAAAAGCAGAACATTTATAATTTAAGGATAAACAGTAAAGTTACTGGAGGGTAAGAATACCATGAAAGTTATTAACTGCAGTGGTAATGTCTATTTAAAGCATTAATGAAAAGCAGTCTGCTCTGTAACTAAACTATTTAATAAAGGCCCAAACAACTTTTTCAATCAAACCAGTACCACTGGCATTACCTGAGGACCTGGTCTTTTGCTTTCCTACCTGTTCTGTTCTGAAGAAGCTTCTGGCAGACTCCTAGAGTTCAGGG
Organism: Neomorphus geoffroyi; assembly: GCA_033558235.1. Lineage (NCBI taxonomy): Eukaryota > Metazoa > Chordata > Aves > Cuculiformes > Neomorphidae > Neomorphus > Neomorphus geoffroyi. The sequence continues at coordinate 15,416,126 of JAUMJM010000033.1, read as the reverse complement.
ACACCTCCTGCTGCTCTGCTCTGACCGCTAGTTTTGTTGTTGTAACACCAGAATAATTTTTTGCAGACAGGATGAACAAGCCTATTAAACCCAGCGTGGGGACCAAACCTGAAACTGGAAGCTGATGGTGTTTTATGAAATGGTCACGTACCGGTTGCAGCCGTGTCAGTACGTATTCTGCCACTGATCTGAAGGGAGAAAGATCTGGGCTGCGGCACTTTTCCTTGCAGCCCATGTACTCTGCTGTTTCTGGGTCTGTTCATCCTTCACGAGGCATCCAAGAAGTGCTGCAACACTGTTGTCTTTAGTAAGGTTGTGCCTTCTTCGTGCTTGTGGATATGTGGGGTGGTGCCTTGCCCTGTGCTTCCCTGGCTCATGGGCCTTGCAAGGCGCTCCCTGAGGTTCATCCGATGCTTACAGTCTTTTTCTGCTTTTTCAACAGGTTAACATAAAATGGAAGTATCTTTATCCGTATATTTATACAGAAGTGAAAGCTTGGGCTTTTGGGGGAGTTCTGTTAACTCCGTGCTTAGAGTAACTTCAGCAGGATTTGGCTCAGAAAAAAAAAATTGTTGGCTTTTATTGGTGCTGTTCAAAGCCTTGACATTTGGAACCGAACATTTGGACTTTGCATTGTCTGATTATCTTCTTTGTATCGTCTCCCTCCTCCCCTTATGGCATAATTTGCATTGTAGTCTCTTTTTTTTCCTATCCAGTACCCTCACTGTCTTGGGTATTTTTAATTTTGGTTTTTGTTTGTTTGTTGTTTTTTTGGTTTTGTTTAGATTTTTTGGTGGGTTTTTTGGTTTTGGGTTTTTTTTTTAATGAAAATTTCTGCAATTTATCTTAAGATACTTGAAGCGAAGAGGAATCCAGCTTGAAAGAACTCACAGGGGTCTGCCACAAAGGCCCCAAGTGTTTGAGAAAGGCGGAGAGTCTCCAAGCCGACGTTGCTGCTCCTCCAACAATGTGCATGGGTATCAGGAAATTTATTGCCTATGTAGCTTCCTCCTAAAAGGCAACCACAAAGTAAGGTGCCATTAACTGATTTCAGCAGTCAAAACCAGAAAGCGAAGATCAGGGAGCTGAATGGACTCGAGCAATGGGTTACAAGAGGACAAGAGAAAAGAAGTGACTCGCTGCATGACACTGGACTCCTTCAGGGATCAAGACTGCAAAAGCTTTACTGACTCTGTATGATATGAAGAGATGGCACAGATGGAAGATACTTTCTATCAACGTTGTAACATTTTTCTTAGCAAAACAAGCTGCCTCTTATCCTTTTCTCCTGAAATAAAGGAAGGCTCATGCCTGTTTTCCATTTTTGATGTTGCTCTTTTAATAAACTGTGCTGTCTTTCAGGGAAGGTAGAGGGGAGGGTCCATGGGAGTCACCCTTCTTTCTCTTTGTGGGTTCCTCTCAAAAAGTCTTGCCTGAAAGCTGAATTCAGGGAGACTACGAAATCTAAATCTGAAACTGGTTTCATCCTAGTCCACCTCTTTTTGACTGATAGGGGGAAACATCTGAGCGCAGCTACGGTGTTACACTTTATGAGGAATTGACCTTGGATTACCCAAAGGGACATAACTGGTACCTTGGTGACCTCAAATGAGATAATTGAGTGATGCCACATGATCATAGGGTCTAATTCTTGAGCCCCAGGGAAGCCCAGAAGTCATTTGGGGTACCAAGATAACCTCAGTGGATGTCCCGAAGCACTTTTGATCCCCAAGGACTTCAGGGAACCCTGTGCGCTCAATTGAACATCTCAAGGGAGCTCTCTGAGCAACAGATGGAGGAAGGAATTGGCATGAGCTGACCTATATAGGTACATTTGGTACCTGGGTGACTGGAGATGATCCCTGTGACCCCAAAAGTCACACACACGGCATAACAATGTTGGAGGGCAGCAGAGGACAACAAAGAGAACATTAGGTCATCAGTGAACATATGGGTTTACTTGCAGTAAACATTACCCAAAAGGTCTACCCGGGGGGTCATCCGAGGTCACCAATTAACACAAGAGGTCACTTGAGGTCACTAATTTGCATATGGGGTTACTAGAGGTCAACTTTACCCCAAACTGTCTACTTGGGGGGTCATCCGAGGTCACCAATTAACACAAGAGGTTACTTGAGGTCACTAATTTGCATATGGGGTTACTAGAGGTCAACTTTACCCCAAACTGTCTACTTGGGGGGTCATCCGAGGTCGCCAATTAACACAAGAGGTCACTTGAGGTCACTAATTTGCATATGGGTTACTAGAGGTCAACTTTACCCCAAACTGTCTACTTGGGGGGTCATCCGAGGTCGCCAATTAACACAAGAGGTCACTTGAGGTCACTAATTTGCATATGGGGTTACTAGAGGTCAACTTTACCCTAAACTGTCTACTTGGGGGGTCATCCGAGGTCACCAATTAACACAAGAGGTCACTTGAGGTCACTAATTTGCATATGGGGTTACTAGAGGTCAACTTTACCCCAAACTGTCTACTTGGGGGATCATCTGAGGTCGCCAATTAACACAAGAGGTTACTTGAGGTCACTAATTTGTATATGGGGTTACTAGAGGTCAACTTTACCCCAAAGTGTCTACCCGGGGGGTCATCCGAGGTCGCCAATTAACACAAGAGGTTACTTGAGGCCACTAATTTGCATATGGGGTTACTAGAGGTTACTTTTACCCCAAAGTGCCTACTTGGGGGTCATCCGAGGTCGCCAATTAACACAAGAGGTTACTAGAGGTCACTAATTTGCATATGGGGTTACTAGAGGTCAACTTTACCCCAAACTGTCTACTTGGGGGGTCATCCGAGGTCGCCAATTAACACAAGAGGTCACTTGAGGTCACTAATTTGCATATGGGGTTACTAGAGATCAACTTTACCCTAAACTGTCTACTTGGGGGGTCATCCGAGGTCACCAATTAACACAAGAGGTCACTTGAGGTCACTAATTTGCATATGGGGTTACTAGAGGTCAACTTTACCCCAAAGTGTCTACTTGGGGGGTCATCCGAGGTCGCCAATTAACACAAGAGGTTACTAGAGGTCACTAATTTGCATAAGGGGTTACTAGAGGTCAACTTTACCCCAAACTGTCTACTTGGGGGATCATCCGAGGTCGCCAATTAACACAAGAGGTTACTTGAGGTCACTAATTTGCATATGGGGTTACTAGAGGTCAACTTTACCCCAAGCTTTCTACGTAGGACCATTGGCATTTAGCAAATTTAGACCATGAGGTACTTTGTCATCATGTTTAGGCTGATGGGGCCTCCTTGGGGATGCTCCATAGTCACTCAGTGTGACCATCTGGATGCAACAATTGTCTTCACTGCTTCAGCACAAGTGATGCATGGCACCAGTTTGGTGCTGGGTGGGTTTCTGAGTTATGTCTTGGCCCAACATAAGGCACATCTGACCTCAGTCAGATGCTGAGGCCAACCGCTACATTTTTAGTGTATGAGTTGAAGAGTATGGTCCCCAGTTCCAGCCCCTCTCTGTACTCCCTTTCTGCCTCAGTCATGCTTTGAATCTTGCAGTGGTCAATGAGAGCTGCGTGTGGGTGCTTACAGCTACACAAGTACCTCCCTCCTTTCCTTTTTCTGCTGAGTTACATCTCTGTTCATACATCCTCTCTTGACTGTGCCTAGGGCTTTCCAAGGGGAAAATGTGCTGCAGTTGTGCCCAGGTGTATGCTTGGGTCTCGCTGCTCTAAGTCACCTAGGGAATGGCCTCACTGGCCTTCAGCTGTGCTCTACGTTTGGGCGCTTTTGTCTGTCCATACACGTCTTTGTCTTACAGCTCCTTCCCTTGATCTGCAGCTGGCTGTGGGGGTGGGCCACTGCCACTGTTTCATGCCTGGTTGTCCCTCAATGGGCTGCTCTGCTTTCTCCCCCCAGCACCTTCTCAACCAGCCACAGCCCTAAGCCTGCACCCTACACCCTGCTTTCACCCTTCCTTAGGAAGGGTCAGCCCCGAGGTTCTTCCTTTCATCGACAAGCGCCTCCCCAGTTCTCTTACATTTCAGGGTGCCTTTTATTCATCTTTTGGTTTTGTCCATTCATGTCATCATCCTGGTTTTGCCTTCAGTTCCCAACCATTATTTGGCTGATTGATTACTTAAAATTCATAGATATTGGTAACACCCAGTGAAAATAACCCAAACCAACCCTGCTCAGATGTGAACAGGCAGTCGGTGACCTGTAGAGAAGTGTGAGAGGAACTGATATACACAAAACAGGCACATTAATGAAACTAATAAACATCGCACTGGCAAAAGGAGAATGAAGACCCCTTAACAGCTGCAATAATCTCAGATGATGCTAAATAAAAAGATGTAATTAGTATTTCTCCTTATACGTCCATGTCATCTTCAGAAACACAAGGCACTAACCCCTTGATTAATTTATAAAAGCAAGAGTTGCTGCTGAGTTATAAAAAGAAAGACACAAAACAGACTTAGTACTGGGGACAGAGTCAAACACATAATTATAAAATCACAAATTTCTTTTACTTCCATATTATTTATCTCAAAAATCACAGACGTGCTCTTTATGCCCACAGCTGCTCTCATCAATCACTTTTATCGGGCCTTCCCTTCCTTCACCCACCACTATTTTAATGCTACGCGTGTACTTTCAATTGCTTTGTAGGGTGAAAGCAAATGCCCAATAGCTTCTTTAGATATTGAAAGTGAGGGTAGGAAAAGCAGATAGAAATCAGTCTTAATACTCTGAGGAAGGATGATTTTTCCCAGCCATCTCTCTCCTTAAACATGCTTTGTTAACAAACTATGGCTTTCTACACTTGGTGGTCTACTGTGCAAATAAAAATGCAAATGCTCATGCCGGTATCATAGATGGGTTTATTTTAAGCAGGGGAAAATAATGGCAAATAGTTGCAATCTGTGTAACACGACATACGTAGGCCCTGAAAAATTCAGCATACAATGCACTTTTGTCAGTGTCGGAAACTACGCAAAGCCAACAGAAAATCAAGAGTGTTACAGGTTATTGATAATTTTTTCCAAGTACAAATGTCCCCATATAAAACCAAGCTCATATGAAAATGCAATAGCAGCTGCCATTACAGCTCAAAGACACATATTTTATTGCTAGATCTTTTTGGTAGCACAGCGTTTAAAACACATTTTTCAACCATACAGAGAAACCCAAACCCGGCTGTGTTGGGCTCTCCTTGTCTTTAGCTAGGATTAGCTGATATGTTGGAGATTACTCGATTCCAGCGAAACTGTGTGACAGTGCAGGGACGCAGAGCAAAGAGAAGTCCTCTTTTATTGCCTCAAGGCAGTAAAGGCAGCAGCAATGAGAACAGGGGTCTTTCTGGAAGGATAAAATTGTTCAATCAGTTCAGAAACATTTTTCAGAAGCCTAAAATTCAGATACCAGGGAGAAAAATGAATTTATATGTTTTTTTATCAACCAAAATGTGCTGAGCCTAGCTTGGGTTTTTAAAGAAATAACTTGTCAATACTGAGTCAGCTTAATAGTGAGACCCAGATACTAAGTAGGAGGCTTCCCTCTTCAGTTAACCACAGCATGTTCCTTAGTGTCAGCTGAGACACAGCTGGGCCCTCAGCCTTCAATCTGTAAATCCCATGAGGAACCACTGCTTAAGTTAGTTTAGTGCTGAACTAATTAATTGTAGGCAGTAAATGACTAATGAAGTAATGCAATTATTTATATCACATTTCAAACCACAGCAATGCTAACACCTACGGTCATACTGGTCAGATCAGAGCATACACTGACGCGGTGATTCTGGATTTGGCATCCATTGGCATTCACAGTCACCAGAAAAACTTGACTATTTAGACGATGGTACTCTACTTTCCCACCTACATCCCTTTATGTGAAACCCTACTGCAAAAAGGCAAAGTCTGACATCCAAATTAGAACCCAGCAGCTCACAGAAACAGGGTCTTACTGCTCATCCAAGAAATAAATTCTGCCTTCTGCTTGCCCCCTATATCATTCACAGCTCCTCTTCTTGAAACCCAAGCTCTTCAACCTTCCCTTCCACCTTGGGCCAACACATTTCCCGCAGTGGGAACAGGACCATGTACTGAGACCGCACGAGAGCACGCTGGCCCTGCAGCCCCCTGGACGAGAAGAAAACAGCCCCCCAAATGAGGGAGCCATCCTTTAGCACTGGGATAATGAAGGGCTGTGGCTGATATCATTGTAATGCTTAAATAAAGGCAGAAAAGGTACCCAACCATGTGCCCAAGGGAACAGAGTTTCTTTATAGAACTAAAGGGAGGGAGGAGATGAATAGGTGAGAGCCTCTCATTACCAGACATGACTTCACCTATAGGCCTTCCTCTTGCCTCACAGCAATGACACTGGCTTTCTTTCACAGCAATTCATGCATTTCAAAGGGCCAACAGCATAAAAGGAATCTAAAAATAGGTTAAAGCCTGAAAGCAAAGAGCAGCTGTTTCATTAGCAACAAGAGAAGCAGAAAGGATTGTAGGACAGAGCTCCCTAAGTGTGCCAAATATATTTTATGTACTTTATGCTATTTTGCAGAAATTCTTCTAGTCCCAGGACACATTTCAGATGGGCAGTACCTGGTACAGCTAGGATCTGCCATGCATGTGCTCTTCTCTTCTTATACTGAGGAAGATTCCTGGGAATGAGGGTCCTGAGACACTGACACATCAGCACTTCATGTTATCAGACAGCCTACAGGATATTCTTGCACTGGAACAGGAAGCTTGTAGAAGCTCAGGCTGTGGCAGGACGTAACTTGCTAGGGAATGATCCCCGTGGAAGAGAGACAGAGCCTGCTGCCTGTTGGGAGCTACGTCATTGCTGCGCTCTGACAACTGCTGAATGCACACTCTGAACTCAGGTTTGTAAAGCATCAGTGGCCTAAAGTGGATTCTCTGCATCCTACACATCCTTGGACTTCTGCTCTTCTCCTGTAGAGAAGAAATCCTTTCCATGCAGATCAATGTTCAGCCTTTATCCAAAGACTCTGGAATTCATCAAAATGCTGATCCCAACCTTGAAAGAGCATGCACAGGCCAAGTTCTTCAACCGTCTTGGAATGATGGCCTGAAAACAGAATGCAAATGGTGAGCAGAACAAAGCAGGGATTCGGTGTACCCAGTCCAGCCAAAATTCACTGTGTTAGCTGGGAACAGAGCAAGTGGAAACCCATTCTGTGTGTGAGAGTAGACAGATATTCCAATTTAGAGCAGATATTGGATTCAATAAGACTGAGTTTAGGGATGACAGCTCTCAAAGCTCATGATTATACCATCATTAGACAGCTGGTATGGACACACAGGCCAGGAATGAGATTAAAAAAAAATATATCAAGCAGAGTTTTAGGCCACTGACAACCGTACGGAAGGGATAAAGCAAGTTGAAGTTAATTCTTCACATTACAGAGCAAGAGAAGGAAAATATGCACGAACATTCAGGCTACAAGCAAGGCTTAGAACTAGGGTTGAACTTCTCATTTCCATTGGGCAGCTAAATTTACCAAGAATTCCTCATTCCTCAGTCTCCATGTAACCCATCTCTAGGGCCAGCTTGCCCTGAGACTATTCTAACAGAGACCACCATCGGGAGAGCCTGCACTGTTCACCCAGCTGAGCATTTCAGTGATTCGCGAGGCTGAGTACGGGCAGCCAACAGCCACCCATGGCTCCTGGACTGTGTTGTCATCAAGGAGCTTGTGCAGTTCCTCACGGAGCCAGAGGCTCAGAGATGTGTTATGCATGAATTCTGCCCGCATAGAGAACATCATGGTCAGCTTTAGAAAACGGATAGAGGATGCCCTTATTTGTATCAAAAGGCAGAGGGCACATGCTATGAGAAGTATGAGAAGAAGATGGTGAGTAAGCTATGTCAGCCTTTCATAATCTTTGTGCTCCATTCCTAGAGACATGCTTTGCTGCCTGCCCTTAGTCCCAGGCTGCACATGGACCACCACTGGGAATTCTGGTGGTTTTCATCAGCTCAGGAACGCTCAGCATGATCTGGCCTTTCCTCCTGCTGCTGCTTCCAGCTCACAGCGTGCTCCTCTTACGGTGCAGGAGGCAGAAAGTGATGCGGGGTACGTGTGCGGCATGTTGTAGGTTTCTCAGTGGCTGCTCTATTGAGATGTAGATGATATTCTTGCCTGTGTGTCAGGGAGCCCTTTGCTTAGTTTCAGCCAAAGGTAGGGAAGATCAGCAGCCTCAGTGGAGACTCAGAGAACAAGAAGGTTTGGCTGCACCAGGAGGGCTCAAGACAGGCAGCCCTAAAGAAAACTAGGGTGGAGACAGGGAAGAGCAAGGGAGGGATTTGTCAATAGAAAAGCAGATGTTTGAGAGGGAGTGCAATGAAAAATCCTTTTGTTTTTCTCCCCGGATGGAGGCCATACAGATGGAGACTGCATTGCTCCTAGACTAGGACTAGCAGTATTTTTGACAGTACAAAATGACCACAGCCAACTCAAGTATTTGGCTGCCAAAGTTACACCTGAAGAAATGCTGCCATTAGGGAAAAGCAAAGCAAAATACAGCTTTATGTCTGTCTCTCTCTCACCATTTGCCTCAGCTTTAGCCTTGGAAGTTACCAGATGCTCCAAAGCACTTGGCAGACAGGGGTAGAATTGATCCAAATAAATCAATTAAGGGGTCCTCACCTGAGCTACTTGGATTAGACTCTCTTCAAATTAATGGACATCGTGCAATTCATCATGCATTAAAACAGAGAGATAAAATAGAACAGGTGCGTCATGCCCCAAAATACCTAATCACCTCCATGAACTAATAAGGGAAGCCTAGACTACCCAGTTCAGCTACAGATGTACGTACATCACCGATTTCTGACGTGTTCAGATCCAAAACCCACTCCAAGTTCCCATCAGTCACTCTCAGTAACAGGATCAGTTCCTTCTTTTCCAACAGTGTTTGCAGATCAGCTGGGATAAATACTTGAGTGCTGCTTTGCTGCCTTTCTTGCTGCTTCCCCCTTCCCCCATCAGATATTGGAGTGCAAAACCCAGGAAGGTGTCAGTCAAGGCTGAGATCCACAGCACAGTTCTTTTCTTCTTTAAGGTGTGTTGGGAATACGTGCCACTCCTGGAGATCAGATGTACTGCAAACCAGCAGTCCTGGCTCTGCATCTACAACACTGTAGAAGAGCTGATTGCCGTGTGTCAGATGAGTGGGATAAATCCCTTCCTGAGCTCAGCACACACAGTGCCTACTGTGCCTGCCGGTCCCCTCCTGCCGTTAATCAAGGCTCAGCCCTGCAGTCAGCTCCTGGGACTAACGCTTTCGTGTGATCCAGTGAAGTGGGGCAGACGAGTGGCAGCGAGAGAGATGGTTGCTTTCTTTGATTATCTTCGAGGTAGGTCAGGAAGAAGAGAGAGGGTCATGGTGTGTCAGGCCAGGAGAGTTTAAAGACAAAAACTGCATGGTCATGGCCTGTAGGGATAGTTATTGGCAGGAAAATCACCTTTGGGGCTGAGAATCACATAGTGCTCTTGGAAAGAAAAGCTGTTATAACTGAGAAGAAAAGGCTTTCGCTCACAGGGCCTGAAGATATCAGTGGAAAGACCTGCATGCGTTTGAAAGCTTCATTTATCCACATTGTTAGCATCACCTCCAGAGAGGCTGCAGTGGGGTACAGAATTTGTTACGCGTGGCTGAGCTGCCACGAAAGCATGGGAAAAATGGTTTGGGCAGCACAACCCAACCCAGAAACCTCACCTGACTTCTGTGTCAACTCCAAAAGTAACACATTCTTTTCCTTCAGATTTTTTTCCCACATCCCTCCAACTTCACTGCTTATTTCTGGCAATCAGTTCTCCTCCATGACTGCACTAGTACCTAAGACCTGCTTTTGCTGTGGGAGACCATGACCTACCAGATCAGGATACACTGACTGCCACAGGAAAAGACCTCAGTCCATGCTCTGGGTTTTCCAGCCCAAAGCATTTTCCTTCAGGCACAAGATGCATGATATTCTTGCTGTGTTTTAAGATTTTTATCCTGGATTACTTGGAGCATTTAGCTTTCCTTCTCAGCACTCCTAGACAATTGGCTGTCATGATACATATATAGCTCTTGACGTTTTCCTTCTTGCCACCCATATTTCCCTGTTTCCAGCATCTGGACCATTCTTATCACCTGGGATAACCCTTTGAAGAACATCTCCCAGCACCGTGCTGAACTCGCTGTGATAAATCCTGATGCTGCCCAGCAGTCCCCTGCTAGCATGCAGGAATGAAGGAACAATACTCACTGTGTATGCTTCCAAGAAAACTGTGGGCACAATCACAGAATTATCTACTTTTAATTACCCATTTGTACATATCTTTAATATAAAGAATTTAGTCAAAGTTACTTTGTCATTATCAGTAACTTACTATTGCAAAAATGGGTGCTTCTTGGGTGACCATCCCAATGACAGCTATGCAGATTCTTGGTAATTCACTCTACAAATACCATCTTTAAGCTTTAAACTAGGTGCGACTGAGTGCTAATAATAGCACCAGCCAGTTTTTTACACTAAATGTCTCTGTAAAGATATTCACAACTGGGCACAACTGGGACCTTGCCTAATTAAATTTGATTTCACTTTCTTACACCTCCAAGCATAACTGGAGATTTCTAATTAGTTACAATTATTCTTTTCAGAAATGCATTCTATTTAGTGTAATCTTGTATTCATCTAGCCAAATACCATATGTATTTATTGTTATAATCTCCTACTGATAGCTTTTAAACGGAGACATTTTGACCGAGATAAATAACTACATGCCTCCCAACCACAACTCTTTGTGTGCATCTGCTTTGGGTGGTAAAATAATTCACTAAATGAAAAATAACACTTTATGGAGATAAGATAATTTTCCATTCTACTATTTTAAGTAGAGATAAAAATGCAGGCTGATTATCTTCTAAATCTAACATTTCCACACCCCACACCCCCCAAAGCTGCTAATAAAGTGGCCTCAAGAGAACTTCTGTTCTCATTAATGAAACTTCCTCACCTAATTCTGTTTTCCTTCTTCTAGAAGACAGCAGACAAGCAGGCCACATCTTTCTCTCCACGGCTACAATGCCATGAGCACTTCTCATGCCACTCAGCAGGAGATGCCAAGGCCACTAACTTCCATGCCCAAGAAGCCCACCAGCAGAAGAGATATATTGGTCTGTGTCAGTGCGATGCTCGGCAAGGTGCCCCTAAACACAACCCACACCTCTGTGCTACCTATACTCCTGAAGCCGTGTGGTGCCAATTACAAGAGCAACTAGGCAAAAAATATCTCTATTTCCTCCACAATTATGCCCCAAGCTGAAAAAAACAGATGTGTTCTCTCACAGAGTTCGCTCAAGCAAGAGGCAGGGGCTGAATTACCAGCTAAAATGGAAACAGATCAAAGGCGATACATTCAGAAACAAAACAGCAGAACTTATTTACTTCCTGAGAAATTAATGAACCTCCCGAGCTCATAGGTTGCAAAGCAAATTAAATAAACGTCTTTCCCTTTTAAATTCTGGGGAATTACAGCAAATGGAATTGACTTTACGCTTGTCTTCCCTCTAATTCACTGCAGGTACCAATCTGGCGAAACATAGAAGGGAAATGGCAAGACAAACCTGTACCAAAATGAAATCAACATTAAGCAAAGGAGTTGGAGCAAGGCAGGGAGTCGTGCATAACTTTACATATTATGTAAGTTATTTTGTCATGGTGATGCTTACCCTCTTTTAGTGCTTTATACTCACAAATGTAGGACACAGTATGCCTTTGGAGGTGATTCTATCACATACGAAGCTTCGAAAAGATCCACCAGGAAGCTAAAATTATCTGAATTTAGCAAAGCATTTGTACTTACCAAATATACTGCAGGGTCTCAATGCTTTCTAGGTCAATGCTGTATCTGACTTATGCGGTTTTCTCAATATCAAGGATTAAGAAATCCTAAATATAATACCAACACGATGTTACTTAATAACTAATGAACCAATTTTATTTACTTCCAGATTTTTATGCATACAAGTTGCACATGCTCCATCCTTTCCACATTTTTTTTTCTGGATAGGAGCGTTAGAAATTTCCTTAGGGGCAAGTCATACAAGCAAGCTAAAATGTCAGGTTAACGACTTCAGCTGAGACATGAAGAAGCATACCAAGCCCATCCCCCAGACTTTTTAGGTTAATGATAACGTTACTGCACTTGACAATAATTTGAAAATTACCAATTAAATCGGGTTTCGTAGGCTCAGTCTCAGATTCAGTCTCTTTTGTCAAGAAATATACTAGACAAAATTGGTTAAAAAATTTGAAAAGGTAAAATACTGAAATTTAGTGCCTACCATGATACTTCTGGATGAACACACTTGAAAGACAAATCCCCTGAATGTATGAACATTTTTTTGGCACCAAAAATTACTGGTTTAGGGAATATAGCAGAATCCAGCCCATGATTTTTGATATGCCAATGTCAAATATGATAGATCAAACAAAAGGCTTTGCGCTCAGTATATAAAGTGCCGTGTTCTAGGTCATTGACAGTAACCGTCCATTGTAAAGCAGTAGGGAGCTTTATAGTTTCATTAAAATATTACTTCTCCTTTTGTGTATTAAGGATGATTTCTTCTCCTATTCTCTTTATCTGTTTGTATTTGGCGCAGCTATTTCATTATTGATGTAAAGAGGCGATTCAAAATTTAATGATTAATTTTCATGTAAATCTTTCTTTCTTTAAATAATTGATGGGAAATATGAGCATAGGCATTTGGAGTCAGCGGTTGTTATTTCTTCTGCATTTTTTTTATCTTTGTAGTAGTATGCTCTGTCAAGCTCCCTGGAGAACACACCTTTAGGGAGAGATAGCTTGCATTCCCCAGCCTTGTATCATTCCAGATGGGGAATTATCTGAATACAAATCTCTGATGTGTCCTCCAAATTCTATACATTCATCCTGCCTCCCATATGGCTAAGTGCCTGCTTTTGCATGAAGTCCTCAATCTTCTGTATCATGAGTAGCCTGGAAAGCCACAGACAGCTGATCCTGCAGCTGGCCTGTTTGTCCAAATGCCTATCCGAAACCGCTCAAATTTAGTAAACTAGGCAAAAGGCCAGGCAGAAAATGCTATTGCCCCACAGCATAATCTGCGCTCGACAGTCAGGATTCAATTCTGCTCTGCTCCTTTGAAAGGATCTTCCTCTGCTGAGTTCATGGACGCTGTTTCTGGAGATCCCAAACTATTACCACAGCACTGAAAACTACTCTGTCTTTGTCCAGACTCTTCCACTCCGGCTTCTCATTAGTCAGTCATGCATATTTATGTTTGTGGCCCAAGCCTGTCAGTAAATCTCTGATGGTGCCTTAAGCCCTAGGGGAGGAGCTATCTGACTCTACCAAGGCATTTCCCGGGAGGGAAACAAAGTCTGTTCCATGGTTTTGATGCAGCTTGAATTATATGATTTTCACAGCAATTAATATATTTAATAAACTCATAGAGTGACCTCCTTTCATAATGTTTAAGTTTTAAAATTCATTACAATCTGAAGAAAATACTCTGAACTAGAAAACAGGTTATTTTGAGGAAGATAAGTTAGTGGCTTCCTCCTACTCTGCCCTGCTAACATTTTAATATGTATTTTCTTTAAAAGTTAAATAGAATTATAAGTTGTAACAGGGAATAAATGTTATAAAGATAGAAATCTCTATTGCCATTTACATGATAAGTTAAAAAAAGTAACCATCTTTCCATGCTTGGGGGTGTTTTCCCTCAGAAGTCACTTTTTAATCTGATTTAAATCCAATTAAGTCTGAACATCTAAAATGAAGAATAAGTCTTTGAATTTATGTATAACTGATTTAACTAATCACTGCCTTATTGCAGAGCTACTACGCAAACAAAGTATGAAAAATAAATGTGAAATTAGATCCAAATCACAGACAGCCTTGATTTTGTTATATAAATAAATAAATAATCATTCTGCACAAAGCATGTGCCTCTGTTTGCTATCAGCAAGTCAAAGCTCCAGTTATTAGATTTAAAAAATAATTGCAAAAAAGGATTTTCACAGTTCAAAAGAGACACTGCTGGGTTTTTGTTGCTTCACATATGGGACAAAAAGCACTTAAGTTCTCTGCCAAACTCTCCTCCAGACAGACTGGGGCCACTGCGGCAACGAGGGAAGCTCCACCCTTCAACTGCTCTACCTTGATTTCAGAGGCCACACACTTAGCTTCTTCCATTTCTCCCACTGTCTTTAACCAGGCGTGCTGAGACCTTGCTGGCCGGTTGCCTGGGAGGCATCCCACCATCCCTCACACTCTCCTCATCCCCCTCAAGGGAGGGGACAGGCATCGGAGCCCCCTGGACACATGGCTCTGACACGATGGGCATCCGTGCGCTTCACGGGCTCCCTGACTCCCACACCAGCATCACCCAACAGCAGGGCAACTCGTCTCATGCTTGAGCCGTCGCCTACACAGGCTGCAAGCACTGCAGAGGGGGTTCGTTAGGGAGGAGAGTTTGAAGGACAGGCAAGAAGCACTACCCTTTCATCTTTCGGTTGCACTGTTAGTTTCTGTTCTTCCTTGTTTGGCAGCGCTGACAACGAATGCTGATCAGATCAGGCCTTAGCCAGCCTCGGGCTGCCATTTCCAGGTGATTAGTCCAGGTAGCCCACAATTTCATCTGACTTCCTCATCTATCAAGCAACTTTGGTAATCCGTGGGTATTTCAGAAGCACGTCCGAGACGTGGAAATCTCAGTTCCTGCCAGATCTTATCTATAAGTCGAGGAAAGAGTGCGTTACTGTCATCACAACCGTAGTACGCTGCATATTATGAAATGTCATACTTGTAAACTACAGGATAATGAAATAACTTATAAAGCTCCCTATCATAAAATATCTCTCATTAAATTCACTTTCCGCTTCATATGTGAAGACTACTACCTCATCAGTGAGGTGACACTGGAATACTGTCAGACACTGTGTGGCTCCACACCCGGTAAAGCCACTTTCTCACTGCGGATCAGGAGCTCCATACCCACAGGCAGAGCTCCTCCCAAACCAGTTGGTACAAATTAACACGCGCATTTACCTTCCTCGAAGCAAGCTTGTTGACATCCATACTTCCCCTCTCACACACATTGGAACTGGAGGCTGAATCTGGAAAAGCACTATCCAGAAGCAGCTCGTTCCTGTCAGCTGCCTATCACAGCTCATATCCAGCTGCAAACGCTGCTTGCAACAGGGGCAGAGCCTGGCAGCCTGGGAACCTTGCAGCTATTTAGTGTGGGCAGCAAGAGCGAAGATGGCAAGCCCAAATAACAGCCCTTAACTCATTGCCTCGTTCCTTTCCATGAAATAATTTTTTTTCTCGTCCTCTTTTGAACCATGTACAAAGCTTTCAGAGGGCAGAAAGTGGGAAACCTCATATGTGCCTTGGAGAGGTGTCACAGCCGTGTATACAAAGAAACTTAGATGGTTTCTTAAATCTCAACACAATTCTGTGCATCCAGCGTGGTGCTGTGGCAATGGGCAATGGTCAACTTGTGGTGTGCCACTGATTTTTCTCAAGGTTTAAGGAAAAGGATTACCCAACTAAAAGTCATCTTAATTTTCTAATGATGCTTGTTTTGATAATCCAAAATTTACCACAGGTTAAAGAAAAATTCAAAAATTTTTAAGCCACTTGAAGATCCTCTCATTCAGTCCATAACACATAAATGTTCCAATTTCTCATCTTGTTTGCAATCCCTACCTAATAACCCTTCGGCACTAAAAAGGATTAAGCAACAGGATGATTTTTACAAATCATATCATACTTTCCCACCATTAAACGAATGCCATTAAAGGTCCAAGCACCTGAGCTGGAACTGCAGGTATTTATCTTCTTCCATAAACAGCACTGAGGAGCCCAGAGGCAGCAGCAGAAATGCAAGAGGCTGATAGATGAACAAACCCCAGGTTAGCTCCCAAAGGTTGTCAGAGGTGGTTTTAAGACCTGGACCTCTCCATCACAGGAATCAGCCAACCATATGAAATTGGATTCATAAATTGCCACAGCGCACTGTAAGCTTCTCCAGTATTCGGGTATTCCGGTCAGTGCAGGTGTCATGAGGGAGCACGTTTCTGTCCTTCTTTCCTTTAAGGTTGATATATGGGCAGACTTTTTTTTCTGGGTATTTTTTTCCCCTAAATATTGACAGCCAGGAAATTGGAAGGAAAACATATCATCAAGAGATCTGAACTATTTCATTTCTGCTCTGGACAAAGATGTGTTAGTCAAAAGGTAATAAAAAATGATGGATCTGTGAGAGAGCAAAATTAGCTACGATGTATTTTAAAGCACTTTTGATATATTTATTAAAAGTCAAGATGTGCTTCAAAAGAAATCCCAGTGCACTTTCAAAAAATTGCATGGCTTAAAAAAGATGCACTTTAAAAAAAAAGTGTCGATTCATTTCTTAAGAATTGCCTTGGGATTTATCAGTGTGGTGCCAGTAAGTAAAGGAGGTTTTGATGCAGCATTCTAATTAGCACAACCAGATCGTCTATAAACTTGAGCACTCCATATTTACAACAATAGGGACAGATGGGTTCATACACAAAGCATTTTTACAGTATTTATTATGGAATAGTTTTCCCCTCACCTCCATATACTGCAGTCACTGTAGGAAACACAAAGAAAGGAAAATAGGATGGACATTGCTGATGGCAATGCACCTTACTGATGAGGTGGAATTCATTATCTTCCCCTGCATAATTGGATTTAGGTATGGCACCATTTTAAATATAGCATAAGCAGTCAATTAAGTTCTATCTCCCACTTATAAGCCCATAAACAGAATAAAGGAAGCCAATGGTGGGGGGAGCAGGGCTGGGAGGAGTGAGGCAGGGAACGAGGAAGGCATAATTTAGGAATTGCTCGAGCCTGCAAATGATTAAGAAAAACAAGGTATACATACACACACAAACACGCTGCTGTTATTCAAGGCTCGGCAAATCTCCCAGAGGACAGTTTAATAGCTATTATCTACCTTGACCAGATGAAGTCCCTTTTTTTAAATCCCCGGTCCTCCTGAACTTTAATCCACTGCTATTTAAATTTGTCATAAAATCTTTTATTTGCCTTGCCATGTTACTACCCAATCAGTAGGTATATTATGTCTTAATAACTTGTATGCGTTCGCTTTGGCGTGTGAGCAGAGGGTAGGTCACCACGCCTCCCTCAGCTAGCTGTAAATAACAGCACGAGCTTTAAAAAACAGAGAAGAATCATACGGCGAGATCAAAAGACCTTGGTCCTCATCCTAGATTAGCATCATGAAAAGACGGATCCTTTCTTCTTTTGCAAAAACAATTTTTTTTTTTTCTTTTCTCCACATTATTTACTCAGTGCCACGTTAACCCTTTAAATGCCGGTACCAGGCAAAACAAGCCATTTACCTCTGGGACGTAGGAGCCACATCTGGAGATGCCAACCAGGGGGCAGAGGGGAAAGCTGGGCAGAGATATTGACAGACCCAGGTCTGTGGCTACTAAACCACCACCACCTACCAGACCGCGCTTCTCCCTGGACCGTACTGCAGCCCCCAAGAACATACATTGGGATAACATCACGCAACAAATCAGCTCACAGGCGCGCAGGTTTGAGAGAGTAACCTGCAAAAGAGGCAATGATCAAAAACTGAATTAAATTGATACTGAAAAATGTATTAGCGTTCCCATGCCTGCTGCAGCTTGGGTGCATAACTCACGGCAGGTGTATGTCGCTGACTTGCAAGAAGACTGTTTTCTTAGAAGAACAATAGCTTGAGCAAAAACAACCTTGTCAAGAGATAATGGTCTCCCTTCCCCCAGCCCGAACTAGACAGCTATTAAAAGCTACCAGAATACAAAAGGCAAAATATTTACAGAATGTTTATTTACACATGCTACACAGTCACCTTGACTTATAATACCACTATTCCTTCTTCTAGCTGCATTTTTAACCTTCTAGAATTTTCTTTTATTTTTTTCTTCAAACCAAGAGAATAACTTAGGCAGGGAAACAATACTGGACCTAATATTTCACTGTATGCACAGTGGCTGCTAAAAATCCTGTGAACTCTTGAGTTCTGCTAAAATAGAACATGTTCAGTATTTTGCTAAACTAAATGTATGTATGAAAGTAAATAGCAAAACAGCAGGGCTCTGACCATATGTGGTATTAGGAGAACTCTGAACTTTGGATTTGGAGTCTTTTTGACAGAGGCAAAAGTTATAAATATCAGCAAGTGTTCTGCAGTGTTTCACTGATGTTCCCCCTGTGCAATTTGTTTACTGCTTCAAGATATTAGAGAGCCATATATTTTACTTTCCCTGCTAGTAGACAATTTGCAAGAAAGCAAGTAATATAAAAATAGCTATTTACTCTGTAACAAGCAGTACAGTACATTATCACTCGACACTGATGTTGTTAGAGGGTAGCAAATCAATAATCAGTTCTTATTCAGTAACTTTGCAAACCATCTGCTTCTATCATTGCAAAGCATGCTCTGCTGCAGCAAAGCCTCTACTGCCATAGTAACAAACAATTTCCTTTATAAAGTTTAAGACAATGTAATAACAAAAGCTTTCTAGTTGCCTTACCATTTAAATAAGTGAAATGGTTGGGTTATACAGAAATTCTACAGAAAGAGATAAATTGTAACTCCCCCTGAAAGTTTACCTAGAAAGTATTTTGTATACTTCCAAACCCAGAGTTTGGGATGATATGATATATTACATTATTAGATATTACATGACAATTTTAGTATTACCATTTATCACCTGATCATAGCGGGCCCAAGATGTGCAGCAAAGAGCAGCGCATACCGACCCCACTCAAAAGAGTTCCCTCTCTGCACAGCTCTGTCCTGAGGCGACTGCTCAGATCACCGCTGTGCCTCAAATTAGACCCCCAGGATTCCTTGTAGAGGCCCTCCAAAGTATCTACCACTTTTCACTAACCACCTATGGACCTCAGCACTCATTTTAAGGTACTGTTTCATTAAATATCTGAGAATAACTTGGGAAGAACTGTGAAGTCACTGTAAGGTCTCAAGCACCCCACAAAATACTTCAGAAATTTTCTGCCAGGGATGAGTGTGGGGATGTGGAGAGCAGAATTGCAAGCAGAACTTAATTTGGAGGTTTACGAAGCTTCAAGCCTCCAGTAACCACTTAAGCTGCCAATAGAGTCATTGGTTTCCTCAGCGAGTTGACTGCTCATTAGAAAGAAATGAGCAATGTAGAGACTTGGAATCCCAGTCCTACTCTATTTTACTCACAGCCCTTTGCTTCAACAATAAATCTTGCCTTTACAACTCCAGCCAGGCAGCTAGGAAATGCCAAGCTGCTGGCTGTCTGCTCTGCTTTCCCATCCCCCAACCACAGCCCCAGCCCCACTCTCACCACACTCATCCCAGTCAACTAAACCTCAGACTTATCTTATAAATCTAATAGAACTTTTCCCCCTTATCTTCTGAAAATAATTCTACATCTAAACCACATCTAAAGTAAAACACAGTAATACATTGCTCCAGGCTTCTTCTGCCACCACACGTGGTGCAGCCATGGAGGAGCAGAGGGATCTGCAGGCCATGCCCAGCCCCAGCACATCTTCCCAAATATGGGGATACCACAGCTCCAGGACTCGTGGTTCTGTTGGAGCAGGGTCAGGCTCAGCAGCCACTTGCCACAACCCAGCCACCAGGGGATTTATTTTTAAATAAAACCACAGAATAGAAGACTGAAGCAGTTTCAAACCTCGAATCCCTACATCCTAAAGATGACCAAAAAAAAAAAATCTAATAATCTTTTAGTGTATTGACTGCTTTGGACTACTTTTTTTTCTTGCCTTGGCTTAGAAGTCTTTCCTATAAATCACTTCCGCATTTAGTGTCACCAGCTACATGAATTCATTTGTCTTTGCTAAAAGCATCATTGCCTGTGTTTATATTACCTTGCTCTACAATCCATGTGTTTCTCTTACACACTCCACTTGTAATTTAAACAACCCGACGACATCATATTTCCAACATTAAGTAATATTAGTTTGATTTGCTTGATTTTGGCTCCACTTTTCCCTTGTGCAGAAAGCCAAAAGAATGCTTGCAACTTAGAAACATTCAGTGATGTCTCATTACATATTTGATAATGGCTTTCCAGTTTTTGAACCTCTTCTTGGTGTCTGGTGCTAGTCTATGTTTAATAAACCAGTCATTTTTGCTACAGGCAGTACTCTCATGTCATTAAAAAAAATACAGAAATCTCATTCTGAAGCTACTGATGACTTTGGCATAATGCTTTGTTTTCCTTTCGGTTATCTCCCTTCCATTTTAAAGCTTTGACATAATGATATCCTTGATTACTGAACATCAACCCATATATAGAGAAAACTCCATTAACCACGATCTTCTTTTCTACACTAGTTTCCAATTCCTTTGTCCACCTCTGAAGAATCTTCATTCAAGCTTCCAACCCTGTTCTTATTTTTAAGTTATCACAAATCATTCAGCCTTTAAATGAAGGTGTAATGATCACACAAGCCAATCACACACAATTACTTTTAAAACTTCACATTTTTCTGATCAATTTACTTCACTGTGATTCCACTTGTTGAAAGATACTTTTCGGATAGGATGTATTTTCTGAACTGAAAGTGTTTCTGTATGTACGTTATGATCTGCCAAGGTGCACAATCAGACTACACCGTGACTTACTGGCTGGCACGGTGCTGGAAAACTAGTTTTTCTACGTTAAAGCTATTAGTATGAATTTGGCACTGCTACTGTGCTACAACATTCCCATTATGAACTAAAACTGCTAAATGTATACGCTTCTGTATTCGGCTGGTCAGTGACAAAGATTTACTGTGTTTCTCCATAGGGTCTCTCTTATTTTCTGAGGGTTTGGGTGGAAGGCTTTCCCTCATGGGATTCTTTTTTTCAGCTTAGACTTAGGCACAACAGTTGGTCATCTTTTGGCACAAATTCAGAGTAAAAGCACTGTGAAAGGAAAGTAGGTCAGCACAAGCACCGCGTTTCACTCCTTCGCAAACACAGACCGTTCTCCAGCTCCCGTAAAGGGAGTTGGGTGTCTCTAGCCCATTATTTGCAATGAAGGCTCAGATGCACAGTCAGTCGTGGCAATCTGAGCTTGGCCTATACCAGACGCATCAATCTTTTAGACCAGCAACCGGACCACGGCCCCTCCTGAAGCTGCCCAAACACTGCCTTCCTCAGAGGGCAGCCTGGGCTCACGGCCCCACCGGCTCCACCTGCCCCCAAAGCCTGGGGCTCTCTGCAGCCTACACTGCAGACACACAGGAAAAGGCTTACGTCTCGCATCAGGTGGTTCTCCTGGTCTATCCCCTCTCTCTGGATATTTTAGCTACCTGGGCATCTGCGTTTCTAGTGGCCTCTGGCTCAGAGCAGGCTGGAGTCTTACTGGCAGTAATAACACAGTCTCAGCACTGAAATCCCTGGATCACTGAAAAACATACATTTTCAAAACCACACATTTTTCTAAAGCTTTAACTCTTAATTTGGGCACAGCTGGGGTATAATTTTTGAACATGTGGGACTGACATTTCTCATTGCTACCCTTGTAGCAGATCAGCTCACCTGAAATAGATGGCATACATTTATTTTCTCTTGAAATAGTATTGCTCACACTAGACAAGCTTGCTCTGTTAATAATATCTCAAACATTGGCAAGTGACACGGAATGAGATGGCTACTCCGAGGTGAAAAGGTCATCGGGGATAATTTCTTTTTTCCCCACTAGTAGAGGATATATATGTGCACACCATAATCCCATATAGCTTAGAATAATGCTTTAATTCAGGAAGAGAAATAGCTTTGAACTTTCACGCTGAGCAATACTTAGACAATGAAAACCTTCAGCTTAATTCCTCTGAACTTTGCAGGCATACAGAACTGCAGCCAACGTTTGTGATTTATGCCACCCTCCTTGTCCTAAATACTTTCTGGTGATGCCTGAAGCTTTGTTAAGGACTGATGTGAGACTGCTATCAATTACAGGCTCACCTACCCTGCCTTTTGCGGGGCTATCCACTTGGTTTCAGATACGGACACGTTCTTGGTTTACCCTGTGCATTTTCAGACACTGCTGAGGCTGTTCTGAGAACTCCAGACAGAAAAGACACGGAATGAGCGATGTTCAGGGAGAGTCTGGAGTGATTCTTTCAAATAGTAGAGATATAATTCCATCCCTCCTTGAAAGAGCAAATACTTAATTGAGACATTATTAAAAAAAAAAAAAAAGAGTGCTATGCCTGTAAATTCTGTAATTGACTTAGTCTGACTTCCTTTAAGATTAAAAAGGTTTTAAGATTGTGGTCCACACTACATGTTAATTTTATCTATGACTAGTATAAAAAAAAAAGACATCTGAATGAAAAAAAAATCAGTTGTGTTTCCAAATTTCCTTTTACTATGTGCATGAAAGCAAATATTTCTTTTCCTTAGTTTTCACTTTATCTGCTCAGTTCCCATTCAAGTTGTATGACTGTAGTGTTGGGAAGGCCTGAGAGATCAGCAAAAGTATCAAGAAAAGCAAAGGATAAACTGTAAAAAAAGGAACAATCACTTTTTAGATTTTCTTTCAGTAGAATTAAAATACTTCCAAATTCAAAAACCAATTTAGTAATACATGTCGACAGCACTAATTAGCCCATTGTGGTAAGGATTGCTTTGTCATGCATTTAGTTACTTCTCTCCTTTCCATCCAGTCTAGATCATCCTTAACCATCCCACACACTAAGAAAAGCAGATTGTTCCTGGCATTTAAGGCATTTCCAAGGCACCAACTGAAGACACCTTTTTTCTGGGTTTGGTGGAGGATGGGAAGAGGGGGAGGAATCGAGCTTATGGCTCTGCTGTTTCACCCATTAAGAAGGAACAATATGAGACTGCTGCCATATGGCTCCCAACAGCTTTATGGGGGCCTCCTCCAGCACACCAAGCACCACGGCACGTCCCACCACAGCCACACTTAGCCCATCGCGCCCGCAGCACCTACCTCCTCCCACTGCCACACTTGTGGGCAGTGGGAGCTCACGCTTAAGACCAGAGCCAAAGCAGCAGTTAAGCATTTTGTCTCAGCAGCCCAAATGCTCTCCAAAGACTTGCTCTGCTGTGCCAGTAAAAAACAAAAGAAGAAAAATATGGCAAAATTGTATTGCCCAGCACCACAAAAAAGATATTTGCTTCTGAATTTGAGAAAGTGCTGTTGGTGTTAGTATTCTGTTTTCTAAAAATACTACTTTTGCATGCAAACCTCTTCACCAGGATGACTTCATGCAGCAGTTAGTTGGTTCTCAAAGCTGTCTTCTAACCTGAAAATCATAGAATAAATAAATGTGTGTCTAAAAAGTGAACTAATCAGTTAATGATATAATGCAAATGTGAGTGAATAGCCAAACTTGTGGTCAGGCTGAAAAATCACCTCTACAGCTGCAAATGTACTCTTAACAGAGATATTCAGTTTTTCTTAACCCTTATCTTAACAGGTAAGAGTTTACCCTTAAAGTCAGTGCTTACCTGAACATACTTCGGTGATTCTCTGCTTCTCACTTCATAGACATCGAGTAAAGAAAAGCCCACTTTGAGCCAAGGCATAACAGTAGCAAAGCCCACACATTCTAGTATCCAGACGAGAGTTTTGTATAATATTCAGGTAGGAAAAAAATCTGCATATTTAATAGTGAAGTGTGCAAAAGGGAATCTGTCAAAACTGGATAAAGAAGCACTGCTTTAAATCAAACACGTTTGCAGTTCTTGTGATGGAGAAAGTAGATTTAGAGTTAATCAAATAGCAATCAATCAACTACATTATTAGAAAACAGGATTTTTCAACTCTGGTTTAATTTCATGATAAGATCCTAGTCTCTGTTTTGTGACTGAGTGTTGGTGAGATCTGCTGCAGATCCTCGAAGCCTCTCTTCACTGGAATGCCTGGTGAACCTACGTTTGTACACATACAACCACACAGGCGGTCAATAATAAAGAGCTTTCGCATAGGTAAATAAATTACGTTGTTTGAAAGAAACAACAGAATAGAGATGGCAACCAAGAGACAAGTATAAAGGGTTTGTGTATCTATCGTTGCATCCATGGTAAATACTATCACAACCCTGTAAACCCACTGGCTTGAATTACAGTACCACCCAAACACAGGTGAGGTGGCTGGGTACCTTGAAGCCTTTCCCCAAACTGGTTTTGCACCATCAGGGTAGAAGCACATACAAGAAAGAAGTCAGAACTGCTCCAGATCCTGTTGTAGCTACTTCGATCTCAAAGAGAACATGGGAAGGCTTGCTTGCAAACTTTGCTCAATTCCAATCAAACCAGTTAGGTAAAACAATCTCACATACAGATTTAGCAAGAAAAAGAATCCAAGTGTGAGGCAAAGCAGAGCCAAAAGATTTGGCTTCCAACCAGAAAACCACTCATGAGAATTCAGTGCATCCCTTACACTGCACAGCTGAAGCAGCAACAAAGAATTTTTAAAGACACATCAATGGGGGTTTTTTTGACTGGGGAAGGCCACATCACATTCCCGTATGCTGTGAATCTCCTGGTGATGTTTTATTTAAAAGAAACAGGAATCTGACCCATTCTACCAGCTCGTTGACACACAGGTATATCTGCTTATTCATTCTCAGGTATACCTAAACCTGCACATGTGGGGCTGAACTAGTAGCAAGAGGACATCCTGTTGGCACCTGCAAGAAATAGTTGCAGATTACAAACAATACCAGCACTTCACCACTACCTCTCTGAGGTCGATGACCAGCTGAAATGGAATTATTGCTGATTTTCACTAGCAAGACAGAAGCGAATATGAAGCATTCAGGCACCCCAGGTTGGATTTTTTTTTTTAGCTTTATTTTTTAAATTTGTATCACCATGGGTTTTCCTTACACCAGTTTCAATTTGGATGAGTGCAAAGATCTGCCTTAAGAGGCACAGTAGCTTGTTGTCAGGTACATATTTCTGATGGTAGAATATGTTCCTCAATTATGTCTTATTGCAATACTCACTTAAAATTTGACATTAAATTGTACCATGGGGCCCTTTATAAAATCCCCTCATTAATGATGATTATGTAAGTATCATTAGATGCAAGACATTCCCATATTGCTCGTAGGAGTTCTGATTTAATTCTATTAGAATCTACTCCACTATTTGTGTAATCACTCCTGACACTTTACCTTTTGTTTTGTAAAACATTATTATCTGTCTCAGAAAAAAAACCCAGATGATATTTTGTTTGTCATTGCAATCTGATTGAAAAGATGTTATTAATTAAATGCTGTATGCAGTTATACCTGAAAACTCTCCGACAGCTCCTGGGAGAAGATATATTACTGGAAGAGCAGTGTTATTTAGGTCTCTGAGGCAACACAGAGACACTAATAAACCTCCCACACATTCCTGTGAATTAGGCAGACATTGTTCAGCATTTATGGGGAATCGTATGGATTTTCTTTGGCCTTTAATAGTGACTACTGTGGCTCAGCGCGGTCCATGACTGTAGGAGCCCTATAAAGGAGGCAAAGATATTTTTCCAGAGCTGGAATTTTCATTTTCTGTTTCTCACTCATTTATTTTCTGACGCCAGAACTGTTACATGCAGAGAAATACTCCTTTACAGGATAAATAAGTAGAAACAGCTACAAAATTCCAACTGCCAACAGTAAGAGTTTCAACCAAGTCCTTTAACTAGCAGCAAGTTTCCTTTTACAGAAAATATACCGGTAGTCCTTCTCCCATTAATACTATTGTTCTTCTGAGCAGAGAGAAGGTCCATCTCACAAACAAAGAGGAGATTTTTCAGAAATTTATTATAATAAACTTGGGGTTTTTTCCCAGTATTTTCACTGTAGTGCCCATAGGTTTATAAAGAATAGGAAATTTCATCAAGAGGTTCTGAAAGTTCTTACCTTGGTCACAGAGGAACATAGTGAATTAAGTTTTCCTCCTCAGTGTGCTGTTTGAGCTGGGGCTTCTGAGTACCCTGAAGGTAAATGTGATGTGACTAGGGATCAAATCACTTCATAAGGAAAAGTTCATCACAGTGAGGGTAACTGCTTAAAATGCAACATAAACAAACAGGTCTGTGTCAATATTTTGACTATGTGTAAACAATTCAAGCTGTATCGCTCTGGAGATAATGACACATAATGCTGTATAAAATGCTCTGAGAGGGTTTTACTGAATTAATCCACATTTGAGTGCTAGAAGAAAATTGGCCTGTGCAGTGGAAAAACGTGAACTTCTGTGCTCCTGTTGAATAGGATCCTAACAAGGTCTGGAGCTTCCCGAAAGCATTCTGGGAAAGGGCTTACACTACTACGAGGTAAATGGGAAAAGAATGATTTTTGGACCCTGCACTGTATTTAAAACCAATCACAAAACTTTAGAAATTGGTGGGTACGACGGACTGGAATATACGATTTTGTCCAAGTATAAATGAAATATTTCTTACAACTCCGATGCCACATCTCTGGGCAAACACTCTTTATCCTTCTAGCAACATCATGAGTTCAAGTCTGGAAAGGACAGTGATTAGTGTTTCAAACTCCGCTAATAAAGGTAAGGGAAAGCAATCTGTACATAGGAGTTTATTTAGATGCCCACAAGTTCCCCTTTATACCTCAGCCCGCTGGATATCTCATCCAACTGAATTACCATTGGGTTTTACAATGTGATATACAAAATGAGCTGACATTATGATTTACAAACATCCTTTGAGTATCATATAAAACACAACTGTTTCCCTTATTATACAATCATTAGGGCAATGCAAATATAGTCAATACATTAGTAGCTGAAAATGATGGGGCATTTTAAGAAAATAAATTTAACTTTACCACACAAACCTGTTAGATAAAATAAATCCCGTTTAAAAAAAATGGGAATAAAGTTGTCTGAATGATTGCAACTAATTTTTATATTGATTTGCCACTGTCCCCTTATAAGAAACAATAGTACTTAAATTAAGACGACTAACTTTTTCACTGTATAGTTACACTTCTTATTAATCAGTTTCACATTTTCTGCATGAATCTATGAAAAACTCACAAATGTAGACTTTCCAAACTGTAGCCACTATACTTATTTCTGCATTCTTTTCCATATACTCAGTGTGTTTAATTAAATAAACAAAAAGCAAAAAACACTACACAAATGAGCAGAACAAAACACACCAGCACGTTGAAAAGGTGATATTTAAGCTGTAGATGCCATCATCATAGAAATATATTTTTGTTCTAATGCCACAAATTTTCTAGCCTCATGAAAAGAAAATAGACACTAGCTGAGGAGAATCTATACCCTAAGTTTGAGATAGGGCTAAGAGTTTTAATTTGCATTTCTGCCTAAAATGAGGTACTAAACAACACTGTGTGCATGGTAAATTTACAACTAAATAGTTTTGAATGTCGTAAGTTATGAAAAAAAAGAAAATCTGATTCTGAGCTGTTAATTGGGTACTGAAAGTTACCAGGGGTTAAGGCCTCCTGTCCCACACGGTGCTGGTACAGGTGCTTCTGCACTTTGTCATTATGGTGGCGGTAACTGAGAATAGCAGACATCGTTATTACTGTAAATAGAAAAAAAGGAAAAATTCTGAACTCATAGATGATGTTACAACTGAAAGCAAATTCTAAGCTAGTCAATTTAAATTATACCATCTTAAGGCTCTCCCACTGTTTTATCACTGCACAACCCAGAGGGATTATACCCTTTCCAGCATTTGCAGTTTCTCTTGCAAAACAGCATGCTGACAATGACTGGTGACTCTTTCCTGAATATGAGGCAGTGGAATGTGGTTTTAGTTCCATTTCTCACGATAGAAATCTTGCTGCTGCTCCACATGTTTGGAGAAGAAAGTGCTTTTTTTGCCATTTCATTAAGATCATGGCATTTAATTTTATAAATTTTTAAGACAGAGTGACTCTGATTACTTTCATTCTGTCCAATCAAATAGACCTTTCAATGTTTTAAAATGTTGGACAGCTGTGAAATATAAGTACTATGCAATTTGACTGTACATACATACATATTTTCATAAATACATCTGACAGGGACCTTGGAACGAAGTATGTGATATCATGAGACAAAAATCACAACAGGCTGTCTTATTTGTAAAACCCAGATCCAAAGTAAGAAGAGCTGAATTCTATCATGTCGTCAATACACAAATTAAAACAAAAATACAGCATTAGTCTACCCATGAAATAATATAAACATATTTGCAAATGTCTTGACAGGAGAAGTGTGTAATTTACAACACTGAAAACTTTTAACAACCATTGACTTATATGCGCTGTACTGTAAGTCACCCAGACAAGGCTAGCAATGAGCATAGTGATAGGTCCCAAAGGCAACTCCCAAACATCTTCCTCGTGTGGAGACTTTGGTCATTGTCTGTTGTATAAAATGCCAATGCATCCAACTTCATTTCAGGTGTTAGCTTCATCAGTTTTCCTCCCTTGACACAGTCCAGTCTGACAAGGTCAGTTATTGTTGAGACACTCTAACTCCACCGAGCAGCAGACGTTCCCATTCTGCACAGACAAACAAGCAGATGTCAATCACCTCCACAGAACAAGTCACAAAGAGCAAAGGGCTTGGTGGCACACAGAGACAGATGCATCTCCGACACATCTACTGCATACAAATATCTGTTCAAGCCATCATCCCCAGGTGTCCTCATTGGTCCCAACTGTGGTAGCTTTTTGAGCAGGCTGATTTTGCCAAGTAGCACCGAACTAGCCTGGACTACAAATGAGCTAAAAACCTGGATGTGAAAGACTCAGTGGTCCCCATAATAAAATAGAGCACAGCAATGGCAATGATTGGATTTTTCTTCTGTGTAAGACAGTTAGTGGAGAGAATTTTGATGTGACCCATGCAAGGAAGCTTTCTGTTTGTCTGAAACAAGCAAATAGTTCAGATTCTTGATTCGTGACAGATATGTTTGGGAGAGGGGGAAATCACTTGGCTTTGGAGTTTAATCCATTGTTAAATATCTTTCTGCAACATCCAGTCATTTACAAAAATATCTTATGTGAGAAAGAACTAGAACCTCCAAAACTCCAAATGAGCAATTTTTTTCCTCTGTTCCAAATCCAATGCAAACCAATATGGAAAACTTGGAAGAATGGCAGAAAAGCTACCTTCAATAATCTAAAGCCCTGGAGCAACAGCTGGGTTTCCCACAGTGAACAGAAAAACATTTCATATAATCCAAACCAACATTTTCATAATTCTGGTATTAGCGCAATGGGGTCATCACTGCATGGAGCGAGGGAGAAAGACTGCACTTCTTCATTAGTGGCATTGGACTAAATAGATCAGGGAACAGAAACTGTGACATTCCCTTCCCACTTCTGTGGTGGGAGTGCCTTCATCTCTAGGCTGCAATATGTTTCTATTTGTGCACTTACTGGTGAAACTTTCATTAGCGTTTTTGCCTCTGCTTAACAGCTCTGTAAAACACATTTTCATGAACATCCACGTTAGGCAATTATTAAAACATTAGCCTAGATTCATACTGAGAATGCCTGAAGGGCTCTCCGACAGAACATCTGAAAGTTGCACAAGGATATTGCATATCTGCACTCAACATTGTCAACAAGCACAATACTGTTTTGTTTCCATCCTGCAAAACACAAAAGGCATGTGTTTTCCTAGGCTTCTGCTCTTGGGTCTCATTTATTTCCCCAAAATCTGATTGTGAGCTTCCAAGGGCAGAAAGTGACCCTGTTTTTGCGCAGTAACGTATATTTCCATTACCACTCTACCTTGCATTTGCAGGTTGTACAAGGAGATCCCACCATTGTCCATACAGCTCCGCTAAGTCTTGTGATCCCATAGCCATCTAGACAGGTTTTCCTGATGTCGTAGGTGATGTTGTCAGCCAGACAGGGGTCACTGACACAGTGGGGACAGCACTCTCCTTCTGAGATGGCTGTGTACTCGCAGTTTAGATTTGGGCACAGAAGAGGCCAACAGTCCACCTCTCCTTCCTGTAAAAATCAAAGCAAAGTTCATTGACTTTGTTGCCATTTATTAGCAACCAAGAAACTCTGTTAAATGGAAAAGTTTTATTTTGCCAAAATTGAAATAAACATAATGGATCAGCTCTCAGTTTGATTGATCATATGAACGCGTATTTGAATACTGAGCTTAAGTTTCCTAAACACAGCAGAACATAATTTGGTTGTTTCTTGACTAAACAACATGGTCATCATTGCTAGAGCAGAACTTGAGTTCTTTCTTTATTTTAAAGAAAGCATTAAATACTGTGTTCTAATATTTTTCATAAACTGTAATTTTGCAGTGATTGCCTTGCAGACTCTTGCCTTCTTCCGATGTCCGGTCACATAAACATGTCTGTGGGATCATAGCAACTGTTTAAACAGAAAATTAACACTGCAGATAGATGTAGGTTAGCATGTTCCAGAAGCACTGAACATCGATCTAACTAGCAAAAACCAAGATTGATTTTACTGTCAACTGCTAAAGGAATTGTTAGAGCAAAACCAGTTACGTTCCACTGAGTAATTTTATTTCATTATTTAGCTTTGTAAAAAAAGCAATTTCATAGATAGAAACATGGAGAAGAGAGAATCCACAGGTCATTTCTGTAGTGCCGAAGGATCCACCTGCCTAAACTTAACCTGCAAAGCACTCCAATAACTTGTATTATGCTGCTCTGTAAGCACTTCAGATGTTGATAACATCACACACTGCACAGAGCCTTACCTGCATTACTGATTTAGTGCATCACTATCTCTTAGCTCTGTATGTTTGTTAATCCTATCATAAAATTAGGTAAAGAAACTGTTGACCACAAACTCAGAATTCCCTCGTGTCACGTCCAATATTTGCCACTGCTGCTGGCTGCAAATATTTCTTGCTGTTCTTTTGTAAACATTTAAAAAAACTTAGGGGAATATAAAATACAATGCTCACTGCTGTACGTTATGGATAATTATCTCTTAATAGTAATTTAGCTTTGAATGTAATTTGTTTCCTGATGCTCAGACACCTCTTGATTAATATCATATATAAATACAATATTATACATACAGCTATAAATGGAAAACTGATAATTTTAATGAAGTTCATTGCTGCACTAATTAGTATATCTCTGCAAAAATTAAAGCTGTAGGGAAATAACTTACAGTGCATAATGAGAAATGTTCTTTATTTTTCATGTTTGTCTAGTGATTTCAGTTTTCTTTACCCTTTTTTTAGTTAATTTTTGATAATTCACCATGTGGCATGGGTATTCCATTTTTCTAGCATTTTCTGAATGAAGAAAAATGAATTGCCTTGTCCGTTTTGATAAGACAGGTACACCAGCTGATGTAATTATAAGCTGAAACTCCTCCAACCAAATGCACTACATGTGAAAAATATTTTAAGAAGTCATTTAAAGATCAGATGACCTTAAAAAAGTTCTCAAAATTAGACTAATACTAAAGTTAATATAATGTCAAGGTTTGAAGCTTTTGGCAGCCTTTTCTTTTTGTTCATTAGTGCTACTCATTCAGCAGTAGGAGTATAACCGATGGTATAGCTTTCAGTGCTCTGGCTCTCTGTGAGTGCTTTATCATCATTCCCAATCTGAAAAGCAGGTGAAGAGAGAGCCACGAGGCTGTTCCCAGGTATGCTTTGCTAAAAAACCACAGTCACTATTCTTGCACCCTTCTGAAATGCTTTACCCATACCAGGCAACGACACTGCTGACAGCTGTAGGTCCAGTTGTCCCCACTGCGGTAGAGCTTGTGCCCAGTTTGGTCGAGGCACTGGCTGGTGACACGGGTGTCGCACTCCGGGCAGCAGAAGAGATCGGCACTGGGGTTCTCGCAGTCACAGGCTGTCCTCCGGCAGAAAATCCTCCCATCCTGCAATGCCACATTGCCTTGATGTCAACTACAAACTGCCAGACAGCAACTCAGATAAGGTCACAGGATATATATAGATATATAGATATATATATATATCAAAGGGCATATCTGCCATATCAGGAAATATTAAGTTCTTAAGGTATTCAATGTTACCACCACCAAGATATCCTGCCAGTTTTAACACCTCAGATACCAGAAATTACCCCAATTTCTATCAGTGTATGGATCCAATACTGTCTGAATCGCGAATACTGTTCTCCTGTCTCCAGGAAACTGAATTTAAAATAAATCAGTATCTCAGAAGAAACATACTGAAGCAATTTCTTAACTATTTGGTTACATCAACGAAGTCTTCAAGCAGTTGCCACTCTAATACACATAATATTTGTTTAGCACTATTTTGACTGACAGTATAACTGTGAAGAAAATAACTCGAATGAACTGAAGTTATGAAGGTGGTCCCTTTAACTTCATAGAAGCACAATATAGCAAAATCACAGTAGCACCAATAGTTCTTCACTCTGAATTCACCACTGGTCCTATTCCCTATCTGGACTTACAGTAAACTAGCTTAAAGCTAAATGGACTTATCATCATCTACTATAATTCACTTCATGTATTAAAGAAGGCTGTATTCCACAGGGTCTCCAAAATATGATTTTGCTAAATATTTGCTTACAGTATTGGATGGCCCTTTTTGTTCAAGACCATTAAACAGAACTGTTTGAGACAAACAGAAGAATTGCTTCAGCACGCGAAGAGAAGAGGATATATTCTCTTTGCATCACAGGAAAACAAATTGATTCTATTTCTAGTTATGAAAATAACTAGACAAGTGACAGTGTTTGAAATTATATCCCTTACTGTAGGTGAGCCAACACACTGATATGCCACACGTAGATAACAATGAAGAGATTATTGAAAAGTTTTGACATGAACTTCTTTTGCATTCAGTGCTAGTTATTGGATTAGTCCTTATTCAAGCAAAGCATCCCCTGCAGCAAATTTGAAGGTAAAGCCGTGAAAAGATTGAAGTTATGTTCTGTTTTCAATCACAACTACACAATTCCTAAAACAACTCCACTCATTTCATTGCAGGTTTCCCATATTCTCATCAGGACTTTGTTCTGAGTCTATAAACCTGTATCTGATGTAAGAAGGAAAAGGTTTTTTTCATTGCCACCAAATGAAGAGATACCTATCAAAGCCAAGGAATGTATTCCTCTCAATCCTTTTAAAAAGCAATTACTAGAAAGAGTGACAGCAGCTCAGGATGTCTTTTCCACAGGCAGACAAAAAGCTATAACCGCTGTATGTAGCATAGGAAGTGGTTTTGTTTGTATTTTGATGTAGGAATCTGGTTGGCTCTTGTTTTTATGCAAAGCCAGTCTTGGCCAAAATACAACATGTACAAAATCAGCATCAGGGAAGCCATGTCAATCAGCGTCACTGACACATTTCCTCATGGGCTTGAATTTACTAGAATATCACTTTCTGTTGTGAGAATAACTAAAATGATTCTTACGCCTAACGAGAAAAGCTGAAGAGAACACAGAATTACGTAATGTAGAGCACGCATTAGGATTACATAGATCTGAACCGCTTTTGCCAACCACAGGGCAGAGGACTAGATTGCCCTACAGGTTTTATTCAGTTTTGTATCAAATTAAGATAACTAAGGAGTCTCTGCTTGTAACTAGTTTGCTGCTTTAGCTTGGGGAGAAGGACTAGGCAAGCTTTATTCTTTACTCAGCAGCTTCATAAGGCAGGGAAGACTGGCAGTGGCCCATTCCCTCAGTCACAGGTCCAGCCCAGCACAGAAGCAGTGCCAGGAATAAACACTTTCCAACAACAACAAAAAAAAGACATCCTCCCCCTTCAGCACATGGTGAAGGGAGAGCCAAAAGCTCTGACAGAGAGTCAGCCGAAAGCTGACATTGAGTTATAACTAAGTCTCCGTTCTTGCAGGTGAGAAAGCACAATCGTGTTCTTCTCCTTGCTGAGGACAGACATCAAGCAGCAGCTCAGCACAGAAACTCTGCCAGGCTGCCGAGCTCCATGCACGTGGGGTTGCACCAGGTGCCCAGGCAACTCAATGCCCTTGACAATGGCAGTCTCTCTCCTCTCCATAGCGGAGTGCTGATTAATAATGACTAACAACAACCTGTCTGCTTATTTCCAATTCAGTTTCCAAGCTTTCAAGATTAGTTTGCTCAAACTCTTCTTTCAGCTGCTAACAGCGCTGGTGGTTCTGGGCTTCTCTGAGCTTCCATGCTGTTACCTCTGGGAATCAGCTAACCTTTTACGTTCCCTTTACTCTCTATATTTCAGAACACTGGTTTTGCCAGAGACCTTTCGGTAGTCATAATACAATACTACTCTCTTTATTCTTTAAGCATCCGTGTTTTATCTACAACCTCATTGGTTATGTGCCTCTCAAAAAACATTTTTATTCCTATACTGGTAGTGACACAAAGCCTCTTCAGCTACACCACCTAATGTGCATCTTTGGAGCTCTACAGTACCATTGAGAAATACATAGGAAATCGAAAAATATATAGAATGCAACTTATTTTCTTTCAGTGAGTAATAACACAGAGCATCTTATTAGTACCTCTCCCTCCCTGCATTCCTCGCTGAACCAGTTCTACGTGCTTCAGTGGTACGAACACAGAATTGTTCTTACCAAAGGAAAAACTATCACACAAGGGAATCAGCCTAAAGGGTGACTCAAGTTTCCACAGAGCCCCAAAGTCAATTTGGACAGAAATCAGACCCTGCAGCAACCAAACCACTAAACCATTGTTACCGTCAGTAACATGTTTCACCTTGGCACATCTCCCTGTCATCACTGCTGTGCCTATCCCCCAGGCTTTTTTCCTACAAGGAGTGGAGGATTGTCTTAATTAGAGGACAAACTCAAAAGTCCAGATATAACCAGCCTGTACAGACAGTCTTCACAGGAGAAGAGAAACAGCTCATCTTCCCCCATCAAATTTCTACCAATCTTGGGTATTAAATCCACAAGATTTCAGGAAGATGTCAGTAGAAGACACATCAAATATACTCAAGGTACTGTATAAATTTATAATTTTGAGAATTTTGGTTTTTTAAAATTCATATTTACTTAGATCAATGAGGATGGTTGGAAGAGATTAGGGCTGATGAAACATTGAAATAAACTCCTGGGCTTCAGTAATGAAAATTTGCTTCAATACATAGTACAACTAAAGTAATATTTCTCATATTCCATAGTATCCTACTCCACAAATAACTCTGAAGTTTGTCAATTAAGGTCAAGTAAGGCATTTAATTTCCTTTACACCAGATTTCAAGTTAAAATATTTTCAAGATGGGATCTTTCAGCTACTGCACAAAACATATCCATCTGACCTTTCCTAAAATAACCATAACAGAAGAAAAGCCAAAAGAAAGCATACTATTTTGAATTATGGAATGCTGCTTTGTCTCCTAGATAAAATCAGTAGGATCATTTCAAAGTTCGAGTAAGGAGTAAAGGAATGATCTAGTTACACTGCTCTTTTTGCTCACTGTAAAGTGATCAGACTGCAAAAAGGTCAAGCAGGGTCAGCTCCCCAAGCAACTGCATGAAAAGGATAGAGTCCCTGCAGCAGGTTTGAAAAGTAGTCCAGTGTATCAGAAGTTATTACAAATTATAGAATATGTTTCAATAACATATTTCAATAAACAATGAGTGCAGACTTTATGTTCTGCCTGGGACAGGATAGAGAAAGAACCCTCCCTGTTTTCTGTGTTCTATAGACAAGAATATGGCTCTTGAAACAAGGTAAGGTCTGGAGTGAAACTAAATGCCAATGTTAACTCATAGAGGAAAAAAAAGGAAAGTGGGGAAGGTACAAAGAAGAGTCATAGCAACAAACGGTGCCAGGCTTAGTTTAAAGTATCTATCTACTAGTTAATAATTTTGTATATTTTCATATATTAATAAGAACGTTCAACACAAGAAATAAGTACAATGAGAAATGTCAAATAAAACAAATTACAAGCAATCCAAAATAGGAATACTAACAGTTATAATTCTGCAAAGGCAGACCAGATGTCTTCACATATATTAAGCTGTTTATTCTGTTGACTGACAATCCTTTCATAAGCTAGTCAGTTCCCCAAGATTACAATAAAAGCTTGATATACCGTCAGTGGAGTTGTACACTTCAGCTTCTGAAGGGAGGAGTTTTAGGGAGCTTGAGGCCACTTGAAGTGACAAATATAGCAAGGACATATTCCCTTTTGAGCTCAAAACAGTAGTGTACTTCTATTCACTCTGAAGTCTTGATTTTCCCTTCTGCTATACTATTGCAATACAGAAATGATGACGCCTTAAGCTTCTCGCAACTTCAAAACAACACTTCCGCCTTGTGTTTCCCAAACCCTTTAATGCTCCTCTGGCTCATCAACATTAAAACATGGGGACTGATAGGCCATTTCTTATTCTCTATGCTCAGCTTCTCACGGTGGCTGAAATCTCATTTTACTTAGACTTCTGCAAGGGTGAATAGTGTTCTGCTGTGCCTAAGGACAGCTTCAGCAGTTCTATGAATGCATCAGGTCAACGTGGCCATAAAGACCAACCAGTTCTCAGCTCAACGTGTTTCTAAAACTCTTTGAACTTCAATGACAGCACTCCTCTTTTAACTGGCGAAATGAAGGAAGCAGAGTCAAATGTTCTTCTAACTCGGTTACCCTTCTTCATTTGAGGAAATTAAGTACCTGCTGCTAGGTCCTCTAAACTTTGACTCGTGCTCAGGCTTTCCTTCTCACAGCTAATTCACATCCATTCCAAGTAACAGGAAATATCACCATCAGGAAGGTGGTTGACTACAGTGTAGTAGTATATTAATATGAAACAGAAATTGAAAACAGTTTTCAACATTTCCAGCAAGTGTGCTGATGGCCTGCAATTTCTGTTAAAGGGTAATGCCAGACCCTCAATCAAGGGATGCTACGGATGGCTCTGCCCCACGGGGTGAGGTGGTAGAAACTCAGCAGGACTAGCCATTATTCACTTGTGTCTGTGGTTGTGCAAAATAAAAAAAAGGGTGCCTTTCCAGAAGAATATCCCAACCACAGTTTCAGTAACAACAGCAGAGCTTACCTTTTGCCTCAGCACCTTGGACTTAGGCTAGTACTTGTGCTAACACCAGTGGCTCTACGACAGGGCTGTCAAACTCACAGGTCCCACCATTATCCTGCTCTTGCAGCACAACGTGCATCACACGCTGCACACGTGACCAGCGTGCTAGCAGGAACGCAGGGGCAAGGAGCTCAGTGCTGCCACCAGGTAGAAACAAGATGCCGGGTTGGATAAAACAAGGTAGAGAGCCAGATTCGGCCTGCAGCCCCCGAGTTTGACACTCCTGCTCCATGATATTGGGTTTCTGACATGAGCGTAGAGAATTAAAGGACTCCTGAAAGTCCAGTCAGCTGGATCTCACCTTGCAGGAACAAACAGAGCATCTGTCCTCCCTTAGGGTCCACACCTGCCCGTTCCGCTTGAAGCCACCTTCGTGGGGACAGTCTCCAGTGCAAGATGGTCCGGATGGACAAAGGCAATCAAACCCTCCTGCCAGGTTCACACAGGCCGAATCGTTCCAACAGGTGTGGGTCTTTAAGGCACACTCATCGATATCTGCAAAACAGCAGATTTACAATGCTTTTGATACTTTTTGCACAGGGCAACTTTTATTTCTATATTAAGTAATTATTGTTCATCTGCCTTGCTGATGGAATAAGGTGCCTTCTTTCTAATATCTTCTGTTTTTTTCTTACTAGACATTAAACACTGTTTTTTTTAATGTTATTCATCAGTGTTTGTTTTGATTCCACCAAGAATTCTTAAACTGTCTCCAGCAGGCTTCATTTTAAATGTTGAGATCGACATACTCAGTGGAACCATATATCAATGATGAACCTGAACCTTCAGACAAGGTGTGAATAGTGATTTCCCAGTAACTGAAAACTGGTGAACAACTGGAATTACTTTCTGTCAACTAGACCACTCTCTATTCTGGATTTTAACTCAAAAGGGAAGTGCACTGTTCTTCCTGAGTTCCTAGCATGATCAACATTTCCCATGCTAAAAGCAGTCAATTGTATCCTTTTCCTTTTGCTGGAAGGTGTAAGTGAATTGGAAAGGAAAAAAAAAAAAGAAAGAAAGAACGAAATCAGAGGCACCTTATACAAAATAAAGTCTTAGAACAAAGCTATGCAGGAAAAGTATGATTTAGGAATGACACAAAGACATGAGTAACAAAAGAAAATCATGACATGCTAGAGAAAAGTGAATTACAATATCCCATTAGAATTACTTTTGGAGGGCAAAATATAATTATGCAACGTGAATTTATATAAGGAGTTAATGCAGCATTCTTTTTCTTGCAGTGAAAGCCATGAGATTTTTCAGCACATTGTTAAAAACAGGTATTTCTTTCAGAAAATAACTTTGGACTGTTCTTAAACAATATATTGACAGATTGTCCAAACTGGTAGGTCTCTTTTGTTTGAACATGAACAATGAAGACTGTAAGCAACAGCGGGAAGAAGCTGAAGAAGAAAATACTTCATGAGTTTGTGATATTTTCTATCGTGAAAATTTCAGGATACTATTACATGGATTCAGAAATTACAACGAAGAACCGTCACACCTACCATTTAAATTGACCTTATTGTCAGTGTGACATTTATAACCGTTCAATATTACTCAAGTACTTTTAATTCCTCTCTAAAACAACAAATTTAAAAACAGAATAGAATTCACAAAGAAAAATTACACCTAATTTAGGTTGGATGTCATGGCCAGTTGCCCTGCTTTTTAGATGAGTGCCATGGGTTCATGAGTCATCTCCTCAGAAAGCCAGATCTTAAAAAGATGTTCAAAATTCTCTCAATCTGCTGAAAGAAATTCTCTATAACAGTCAAATCATTGATTTCCCCCTGACTTCATTAGTAAAATTCTTGATTTCAATTCATAAATAGTCCAGGAACAACAGGAAATGGGGAGGTGCCCTAGGCTTTGACCAAACATAAAATCCGCCTGCACAACCAAGTCAGGGGCCTGGGCCTTCAGAAAATGGCTGTTCCTTTCCTGCTTATAGACTTGGAAGCTGGAGGCAATTCCACTGCAGGAAGTCTTGACTTTCACGCTAACTCATGGACCAGTCCTTTGCCAGGTGTTCCCAGTAGACTGACAGTGCGACCCAATTGCTTGTCACTCAGACTTCCCTAACAGTGATGTATCTTGCTGCCCTGACAGTCTTAATTGCCAGAAAAGAACTCTAATGCCTAGCTTAGCACTACTGAATACTTGAAATGTTCACTATCAGTGGTGTAAAAGGCCAAGAGAAATTAAAACTTGCATTTAATTGTTTAGCAAGTGGCAAATTATCACAGAAGATAAAAACCATGAAGAGCGACATAAAGAAAGCTATCAATGAAGTGGTATGGCATGAATTATATCCAAACAGCTACTGTAAGACTTCAAATATTCTTTAAAACATCCCATTTTCCATTCAATAGACTTTGACTTGTATTTTGTGTTGAAGACAAAGGCATAAATGAAGCATTCACTTTGTCTTTGGCGATTTCACCAAGCACTGTCAATATTCTCTTCCCCACCATATTAAGTGCTCTATGAATAGCATATATATAAGATGTAGTGGGATCACAGTGCAGATTAGAAGGGTAGCTTTCAAAACTAAAAGGATTTCACAGATGAGTATAAAGCCATATTGCCTACAGAGTTCCATGTAATTGCTTTACTTGCGATACAGAAATCTAATTCTGTTTCCATGTAATTTAACAGATTTATGGAAAACCAGATGTTAGCAATTATAGAAACTAACATTATTCATATTCTCTGTAGTACAGACCTGTTCACACTGCACAAAGCCAAGTTAATCTGTTATACATATCCAAAAGGGAAGAACATCCTATTTACGTACTGCTACTACTGTTCTCCATTTAGCACACAGAAAAAGGATGCTTCCATTAAGAGCTGCCCAAACTGGCAAATGGGACATTCTTGACAAAGAAACCAATCAAGCAAAGCTGGGTAACATAGCGTGAACATAAATTCCTAATTGCTACTCAGTTTGCTCATTTTTTTCATTCTTTATGCAAATGAAGCTTTCTTATTATTTTACGGCATTTATTATTTAAAAGTTTTAGTCATTAATCAAATATAAAAGGCTTGGACGCTGCACTCATTTCCAGTCGAACTTTTAATAGAGCTAATTTTCTGAGAACATCCCTTTGGCAGTCTTTCCTTGTCACTGATTGCATTTCTAAGTTAGAACAAACAGTCAATGTTCCCAGTAACTTGCGGAAAAGAAGTTATAAGCGTAACAAGTTTTCGCGGCTTGCACTCTTTCAGCCTGAAACCAGATGGGGAGGGGCTGGGGAAGGAAAGAAAACCCAGACAAAACCTCCCATACTGTGAAGCTTAAGAAAATATTTCTGTTTAATAGAGACTGGGTGAACTTGCTCACATTGAGGTAAGATCAGCATGTAGATGCCTATGCAAAACATGGAAGAAAGTACTCATATTTAGTGTGAAATTTCTTGTAACAATTGGAATCAATGTGTCTACCCAGGTGTTGAAAAATTAGCCTAGTTTAAAATTCTGAACATGTCCAAAACAATCTTCTAATGAATATGAAAATTGTATAATAAGACTCTTGCATACAGATTATTTTTATATTATTCAAATCCTCGCTCAGCTCCAATTCCCCACACTCTCATCAGGTTTCATTTGCTTTTCCACATCTGCTCTCAGAAGATGTGGGCCCAAAACTGGAACATTTAATGATGGGCAAGGCAATACTGTACACATCTTGTTTCCCATGATAAGAACACTAGGTAGGAAAAAAGATTAAATATTCATTTATAAATCAAGCAACTTTGAAGAACAATGGACAAGTATATATGTGACGTAGCAAGGAGACTTTGTCGTCTTTCCCTGTATATAGCACAAGAACAAGGTGTCCGTCTTGACTTTTGGAAGGATTAGTTCTTTCATGAATCCTGTCAACCTGTGGAAACTATCTCACACGTGGAATAGGACTTTGCAATCTTATTCACTATATTGAGATAATCTGTGGCAAAACCTACTAATTAAGCCAAGTAAAAGTTGCAAAACTTTACTTTCCCCCTCCACACAATTCCTTTTCAGGGAAAAGTGAGGATATAGCAGAAATGACCATAACCAGAACCTCACTTGTAATGCTAGCCTTATGCTACTTTCTATCAACAACATACATCCAACAGCAAACTGATTGTTGTTGAGACGTGCTGCCAGAAACGTTGCTAAGGATTATCATAAAACTGATCAAGTTCTTCACTTCTCAAACACTCCCCATCTGTTCTTCTTTAAACAAATGTATGGCAACAAGTACCTGATCACGTGTATTTTAGCCACAATGGAAAAAGTCACATTTTGTGGACTGGAAAAGAAAGAGAACAAACCACCCAAGATGTGCTCATTTCCCAATATACTCTTCTCAGACTACATAAAGATAGCTTGGTAGTGGAGCAGACAAGAAATCAGAATCAAAATGGAATAGAGTCATCTCCTGAGATG
Organism: Neomorphus geoffroyi; assembly: GCA_033558235.1. Lineage (NCBI taxonomy): Eukaryota > Metazoa > Chordata > Aves > Cuculiformes > Neomorphidae > Neomorphus > Neomorphus geoffroyi. The sequence continues at coordinate 15,374,518 of JAUMJM010000033.1, read as the reverse complement.
CAATTTCCTTTTCCATCCTTTTTGGCTATAACGAGAAGTAATTTGCCTCAGATATTACGAGAGGTCCCATGGCCACTGTATTTGAATGGGGTAGAAGACAAGCATGACTGTACATATCAACATAAGTTCATTAACTTGGTTTCACTGTAATTTTAAACCAATCCCTAGCTACTTCATTTCTTAGTTTTCAAGGCTATTCAGGTTTTAATCGTATGACTTTTCTATAGCACCTTAATAAAATGTGTGCAAGCAAGTCATGCAGCGTGGTGCTCTGTAATATCATGATAAGCTGTTGCAGAAGAAAGAACCCTACTAATGTGCTAATTTTAACTGTTATGGTACATTAAACCATTACAGTATAATGTTAACGTGAAAAATGTATGCTGGGCTGCCAAACCAATGTGTGTACAAGTTAACTAAACACTGTTTTGACATATCATTTTTCACAGGGAACTTGTCACTTAGTATATTTGCCTTTTTTCTAAATCAAAGTGATTTGGAATTGTCTTTGTAAAAAAACCCAACCACTAAATAGATTCATTTTCAGTTGGAAAATATTTTATGATAGTGCTTTTATTCTATAGAGACATAATGGTCTATTAAAGAACATTGCATAGTAAATTAGATTCCGAGCATAGGATTTACTAATGCTTTCTAGAAATACAGAAATTATTAAACATAATTACCTCAAAGACATGAAATGCAACTTTCTCTTAGAAGAATCATAAGTTACTAAATGAAAAGCAAGCAAGATAAGAATTATCTTGCAGGATGAAGCCCACAGATACAGACTCTGATATTAGGAGCTTTAATTCTATGAGCAGAATGAAAAGAAGTCATAAACCAGCAGGTTCTAGAGTTGGTCTTGGATTCTCTGCACCATAGGTAAACCTTTCTGTCTACACACCACTTCACTAATGACAGACAGAAAAGCAATTCCCAGGTATATAGGAAGATTTTCAATGGATGGGTCTAGCTTTTTGTTTGACAGAGAAAGAGGGGAAAATAAACTAAGAACAAACTTCCTTTTCTCTTACTTTCTATCTAGGTAACAGACAACACTGCAGAATACTATGGAGTGTATGAAAGCTTCACAAATTGATTTAAAACCCATTCAGACCTGACCCTCAAGCACTGCTGCACCCAGCTTTTGTGGGAGCTTAACACATGTAGGAGTTTTCTCTTGCAAGCTGCTGACTCCTACTTTTTCCCAGCCTTCACTCCCCGCAGATACTCTAACCCTGCAGCTCTAGCTATGCAACCTTTCCAGAAGAAATATGTGGTGAATCCTGTGGTTTTTTTGGTAGAAGAAAGATCTGTCTTAAGTTTTCCTGAAAAACTGGCACTTTTTTAAGAAAATAGAATATAACCAGCAACTGACAGGGACTGCAGCTTTGGTTGTTTTTCCTTTTCTGCTTGCAAAGTCACAATGTAGAGGGACTCGGAAGCACAAAACATAATGGTAAAAAAATGGAATCAGGAATTCTGCACTCCAGAGTCTGAATAGCTCTCTACAGACCAGAAGCATCTCGTTTAGACAGATGGAGATTAAAAAGTATAATTCAATTTGCTTTGATTTTTCTGCTGTAGGTAGGAGCGAGCTTTGTGGGACATTGATAACTTCCCAGAACACAGCATTTCTTTCCCAGCTTTTCTCTTCTTTGATACTCTTAAAGGTTATCACCGAAAACTCAGTGGTGAGGATTTATTCAATGATTACCTCATGAGATAGCAGTACTCGGCACCAGGTACTTAGTGCAGGGAAAAAACCCATGTATGCCAGTCGCTTCAATATAGTATTAGCAGATAGTAGTTAATACTGGGATATGTATCATGGGACAACTCATTGTTCTCTATAAAGTACTTCGTTTCAAGCATAGCAAAGACCCTACTAAAACAACAAAAAAAATTAAAACAACCCAGCAACTACATCCTACATGTTTTAATTGCCAAGCAAACTTTGATAGCAACTTAGTATAGCAATTGCCTTTTGTCTGCAAGCAGTATTCTTAATAACATATTGTGAAAGGCCAGCGCCTCATAAAAATGCTTCTGCTGGAAATTAAATTACATTCTCTTAATTTGAGCCTGCTCACCATCACCTTATGAAGCTGACATCTTTTATAAAATAATATATTCCCTTTTCAAAGCTGCCTTTGGTTGCTTTTTTAAGTAATAAAAGAATTTTCCCAAGCTTGAAGTGGCCTGGCTAAGTCATATATCCTTTTTACCCAAGCTCTGGTACAATATTACGACCTTCGCCGCCACATCTATTGATTTACACATCTGTCCCTTGCCAGGTGACAAACTTCACTGTTTTTTTCCTAGTCAATGAGAATAAAGCTTTTAGAAGCCTTGAGGTATTACAACACTTCCCAAATAGGTGTTATTTTTTTTAAACGTTCTGCAAGCACTGCAGACACACTGCAAGCAATGACTCGGCTCCAAGACCACCTACACATAAAGGCAGGGGAAGGGGGTTAACTAATAGACACACAAATGCATCCAGCAAAAGCAACCGGCTGCCTAGGCTTTGGGCAAGCTGTCAGAGCTGAGTGCTCCCTCCCACTGCCTTATGATTTTCATATGTTATTATTGTTATTTTCTGGGGGAGGGTTTCACCTTTTTTCCCAATATTCTTAGCCTATTTATTCTTCTTCAAGTTTTGTCCTTCAATGAGGAAGAAGAAATATTTCAAAACATAGTGAAGGGCAACAGCCCAAATCCACCTCAGGTTCACACTGGGATTTCAGCATACAATCTGTAAATTATACTAGGGCAAAATGCTGTTGCTAAGCAGATGAATCCTCTTTTATGTGAAATAGAGTGAATGTCATTGGCCCTGACTCTAAATACTCCACCATGCAAAACAAGCTCTGTAGTGTTATGGGAGCCAGTGTTCAAGAAATCAAGATCTAGCTACAATCTGCGGTGCTATCTATCTGTCATTTTAACCAATTCTTAGTTGCATTTTAAAATAAAGATCATGGTTTGAAATTTGTCAACATGGGTTAGAAGAATCTTTCAATCATTTTTAATTGGTTAACCAGTATAATGAAATAAAACAAATTGGTTTATTCTCTTCCTCACTGGTACCCTGCAGCAGATGGTTCAGAAAGCTATTTCGTTAAAATAATCCTGCTAATTTCACATTCTGTTTACAACTTGCATATGGCAAGATGAGCACCTCACCTTACGAACTTCCAGCATGCTGCGCAGGTCAAAACAAGGGCAGTTTGTTGCCATGAAAACTCATTCCTTCAGTTTCCCCAGAATACAGAACATTTTGGGCTCCCTCTTGCTGTGAGGTAGCCAAGTGCCCTTCTCTTTAACAGCGGTGCAATGGAAACAATACTGACCTTTTCAGCAACTAAGCCTAGCTATGGGCCATTCAAAACCACAGTCTTGTCTGTGCCTGTATCTTTTCCTGAGATCAGCCTCAGACCTGTATCTTCTTCACCCTAACCGAGCAGCATAATGTCAGCCTGACGAGGAATGAGGTTCCCCATGCAAGCAGTACAGGTCGGCAACGGGAGTGCTACAAATGCCCGTTACCCTCAACTGCCTCATGACTTTGTGAAGGTTATGTCATGTTGCTTTCTTATAAAGCCAGTGGTTTCAACATTGCTCTGTCCATTGCTCCTTTTACACTATTTAAATAATCCAGAGGAGAACAATTAACGTTTGAGAATCCGTTTAAAAATATGATTTTCACGTGTTGTTTTATCTATCAAGTCACATAATGCTGCAAAATTTGCCAATTTTTACACACACCCCAGTGAAGTTCACTGCTGTGATTTTACTGAGCTCCCCATCAGGTTAGAAAAACATGTAAAAGGCTAATACAGCTGGACAACCGACAAAATATTTGGTTTCAAAGTAATTATTGTTCCTCTGCATTTTTAAATCACAATGCTATCATATTCCAGAAACTTCTAATAGCCAAAGTTTGTATGATAGGAATATTTGCTACAAGTTAATAGTAAATTTATGTAATTTTATTACAAATTATTTTAACTTTTACTTTAATTGTATACTTTAAATCTTAGAAAGAGCCATTTATAATTATGGACATGAGAAATCAAATTTACACTGTTAAAAAGAAAAGTCACAGAAAAAGCAGAAAAGCTTTTACAGAGAATGCATAGAACTGAGTAGAAATGTAGTAACTGAAATTCACAGAAAAGACATAGAACTATGAGAAGTTGATCTGTACTCCTGCAGAAGTTGAAATGGGATTATTTCTAAATAGTTTTAAACTCATCTGACAAAATATCATATAGGAACTATGTATAAGGCATCCAGACAAGGGCATCAAGGTGGCAAGAACCAGCACTAACTCCTCATGGAGCCTCAGTCTTTGCCCTCCCATACAAACAACTGACAAAATCCCCCCATACCCTTTAAAAAAAATTCTTCTCTGTTCATGCTGTTAGGGCCTTATTCTGCAAATATGGTGCATACAGTGATTGATGCTATTTGCATAATGCTAAAAATAAAAATATGAAGATGCCAAACAACGCAACCCAACCCAACCCAACCAAAGCAGCACAGACATACTCCCAATGCATTCTTACATTGCTCTGCTGAAATCTGAAAACAGAAACCCAAGTCTTCCCTTTTGTGGCCTGTTATGCTCCCCAGAAAGCCTACTTTCACTTCAGGTTTTACAGCAACTTATTATGATAAATGGCAAAGCGCAGTTCAGTCTCACTTTGGGTCTCTGCCTGCCTCCCTGCTATAATAACTCTTCAAAACTGTGATGCGTCTTGAACAAGCATCCACGCTGCTTGGCTGGGGATGCTGACAAACACAGACACGCTCACTTGCATTCTCGTTTTTGCCTTAAACACAAAAACTCTTGAGGACAGTGTCTCAATAGTCACTTTATAACACCATGCAGAAGGAGATAAAAAAAAGCGCTATGCTGATCATTGCTTACCAACACAGGACTCCCCGGAAAGAGAATAGCTTCCATTGTCATGGAAACCGCTTCTGCACTCACAGTGGTACCACCCTGGGAGGTTAACACAGCGTGAATGGTTGTGACACTCAATGATCCCCTCTGCACACTCATCAATATCTGCCTCAGAGAAAAACACAAGCCAGCCAGGAAATTAATTTCCTTTGACATCAATGCTTTAGGTTTATTTCCTTTTTTTTCCTTTTTTTTTTTTGATTTTTAAATTTTTTAAAAAATTTTTAAAAAGAAATCTTCCTTTAATAAATGGATCAAGGTTTATTACGATTCCAAACAACAGACACTTAAAACATGACTCACATAACAGCAATAAGAAAGAACAATAATACATCAGGGAATTTCATACACACAAGACAGTCATTTACATCATGATTTGTTCAAAATGCAAAGCAAACATGTACATATTTTTTTTCTTTGTCTTTTTTTAACTCTGAAGTTACATTTGTCTGTGTCATATAAAGCACCGTGGAGCAGGTTCTCCACTAAAAAGGCAGTTTCAGCAATATTTAGCTTTACAAACTGTGTGTCCCAGGACACCTTAGACAGAAAGAGCATTTTCTTCAGGATTTGCATTTCCAGTGTTGAGCTGTGGGATTTGCAGCTATCTGGAACTTAAGGTGCTCAGAGCGCTTTGCAAACAATAGTTAATCTCTTCTGTTTATATGAACAAAATAAATACCTAGTCCATGTATAACAGTGCGTGACAAACAGAAAAAGCACTCCACGTTTCAGCTGCAATAAAACATTTAGCCGTAAAGGAGTGAGGCAAATGACAGCAAGTCTGCAGCAACAGAAAGGTACAGGAAGATGAAAACCCTGCTGAGTTTCAATAAATGTGCTGTTTTTATAAAGGAGTTCTTAAAATTTCTGTAACAAGGTTAATAGAGACCTCATAATTGCTAGTAACCTTGGTTAATCACCACTGGCACCTGGCTGCTTCTCCCCTTTGAGCATTTTTCAGCACATTTTGTAGGGTTGTAATTAAAATTAGCAAATTAATTATGTGTTAACCTTGCGGTAATTTAAGAAGCTATCATATTTTCATCCCTTTGTTTAGCTCAAGCTATTTTCTTAAAAAATCTTGGACAGTTTTCAGCTGAGTATCTAATCAATTAAAATGAATCTCAAATTATTCACACATTTTAGCCATTTCACCCACAGAGAATTTTTTCTTGGCAATCAGCACATTCAAGTTACATATAAAAATGGTGTACAACAAACACAAGTTTTGGAAAAACAGGTTCTGAAACTGCATATGGTTCTGCAAGCGTCAAAGTACAAATGTCCCATGATCCGGATGCAAGACTGTGTTAAGGTTATTTAGTGGCCCCAGAATGTAGCTTTTACCTCAATTTACAAGGTACATATACCAATATGGTTTGATGGACTGCAGCGAAGTCATGTTGATGTAAGTCAAAATTAATTTGAATGAAGTATTCTTCAATACAATTCCATTTTCTTACATCTTACAAGCAACACCATAGAAAAGTTGGATTTTTCCTCATTCAAGTAACAATATATATTCTAGTTGAAGTATGGCTGGGAACCTAAACAAATCCCTTTTTCCAGTTTTGTGTGCACTCTCACTCAAGAATGAAGCAAGTTATCTACATAACAGGGTTATGACCACTATTTATTTCTAGCTTCCTTCAGCTTCCATCTAACAATAAAGTCAATTTTTTTATGCTTTAAAATCTGTCACTGCTGTCACATTTTCTGTACTTTTTATTTTATAGAAGCTAATTTTTGTGTTAAAATACTGCACAAATCTAGCTGTCCATCAACAATGAGTACTGCTTGCAAACTCAGACACTTTCAATTCATTACAGCAAATGGAATTTATAACCATGATCTTTTCACATGTCATGGCTGATGGAACAAGTTTAATCCTATTTGGAAAGTGAATGACTTTGCTATTGCAGGTCAATTGCGAATGAATTCTTCTTCTTGCTTTCTTCCCTTTCCCAGTGTCGAATCAGAAAATGTTCCTGCTTAAAGATTGCTTCCTCGGGTCACTCCTGTACTGGACCTCTATCCATTCAATTTTACATTTTTAATTTACAAAATCAATAGAGATTTCCTAAAGTTCATTTCTAAACTTGAGCCCTCTTGAAAGTGTATTTGATGTAGGCTCATGGTGTGGGATGCTAATCGACTGGTAGATTACTTTTCAGAAAGCCTATCTGCCAGGGTACCAAAACTAAGAAGCAGCAGCGTCCTTAATGGAAGGAGAGCAGCATCAGCGTGTGATTCTCTGCAGATTATATCAGAAAAGTAAAATAACACCTGGAACTATTTCAAGACTAGATAGCTTTCTTGTGGCAGTACCATACCTATCTATCAATGTTTAGGGAGACATGAACCAATTTCTTAAATGAACTGAGCTGGGGGAAAAAAAAAAAAAATCACTTTCTTGTATAGGTTCTTCCTTTATTTTCTTGATCTCCTGCAACCAGTGGAGTTACACCAGCACTGCTCTACCCGTGTCAGAGCAGAGGGCAAGGGAAAACAAGGTGCTGTGCTGGCTGCTTTGAGAAAATCTGCCCCAAAAGACACCACTGATGCAAAAGCAACTACAAAAAGAAATCCTTCAACCCACCCACCTACCTACCTTCCTACCTACCATCACCTCTCCTCTCCCAGAGCCATTCCCAGCTTACAGGTGTGCTGATCCCCTCCAGGTTAAACCTGGCACTCCTCCCTGCTCCCCAGCCCAGCCTGCTCTTACACGTGTGTGTGCGTGCGCGCGCGTGAGTGCTGGAGACAGGGTGGGATGACGGTGTGGGGAGGACAATGCTTCTGCAGCAAGTTAGGATTCCTTTGGCAACACGTCATTAAATACAGTACGCATGAAGAGCCATACAGGCAGGGAGAACCATTACCAGCTTCTCAGTTTATCTAACACATTGCAGTTTCTTATTCCCCTGCTTAAAAATTATGTCCATAAACAGCAAAAGAGGAGAAAATATTATTATAATTAGGTCTGTAAGCCTCTCCTGCGGTCTTGTGCATCATTTGTAGCGGACGTATAAACACATCTCTGCAGGTATAGGAAAATATTATGGATTTGTTTTAAAAACTCTGAATGATTTCAGGGGCTTGTAATACCAAGAAAGAATTGCAAATAACAGCTTTATAAAATGGTGTGACATATAGCATGACATTACTTAGTTCACCTAACAGATAATTTCCATCTGGACATAGTATGGCTTTTGAAAACACATTTTTGAGGACTTTTTATGCATAGGAAGGTGTTGCTATACATCATAGGCAGTTCAGGGAATTGGAATAATCTCAACCTTCTTAATCTTTGCTTCTCCATCTTTAGATCCTTGCACTATATTTTCATACTTGCCTCAGGATGAATATCTCCCTATTAAAGTCTGGTTTGGGTTTTGCTGTAGAATTTGAGCTATATGTGTACGATTTGTGTGTGTGCATGTTTTGTATGTGCAGATGCTTACCAGAATACACTATATATGTATTCTTTCTTCATAAAGTTATGTCAAGCTGAAATGAATGATTATACCTCTGAACTGAGAGTATAAACTGTACAAAAATTATAATAACGCTTCAAAGGATCACAGAAAAATCAGTTCAGTAATTCATAATGACACAGGCTAGAGGTAACAACAGGTGATCATTTTTTGGCTGTGTTCCCATGCTTTTGGTCTTGTCTGCCCTTGGTGCTCCTGACAGCAGAGTGAGCACATGAATTTCAGGGCTCTTGGCTCTGTCTTCTCACAGCATCCCGCTGTGGATGGAGGAGTCTGGGTCTTTACATGCACATCTTCCACACAGCTAAGCCATGCTCAAAAAAGTCGGTGAAAACACATTCATCAACTCACAAATTTGTATGGGTTTTCTGTATATCTGCATTAACAGTTAGAAAGTCTAAAACAGAGTACTTGTGAGAAATGGCCAATTTAACATTTCCTTGGAAATTGGAAACTCAGTCTTAATTTGTATCTGCAGTGTTTGGCTAAATATCTGCACTACCTTTGCATTAAGTATAATATTTTTCATTTCTAGCTGTAATTCAACATAAGGCATTGCTGCTCTTACCTCAGTGTAATAATTTTTGCACTTTTTTCATTCAAGCCGCCTTAGAATGCTCATGTAAAAGGAGATCCTGTACAGACCGTTCCACTGCCTGCTATTACCCCACTCGGTTATTTAACTGTCATTAGTACAGAATTGTTAATGGATCTGGCAACACTCCACTATAACGGCTTTGCAAAAGCTGAAAAATGGCAGATATTTGTATTGTAGAGTAAAGGCATCAGTTGGTTTTGAATAAGCTCTTGCAGGATGTTAATCCTGTCCTTTAAGGACAGGTCTGTAATTTTTACTTTTCCTGCATTATTCATAACGGTATTTATGCAGACAAGATAAATAGGATAATTTACCTCAAAATAAAACACAATGGCTTCAGAACCCAGTGAAAAAATAAAATTAAAATAATTCAATCTTTTCTAATGCCTCATCACATTTAAGTCACTGTGTGATATTACTGAAAGGAAAACTGTTCAGTGTCATGTAATAGCTAGCAATCTACAGTTTCAATGAGACAGAAGAGTTTTATAATAAAAGTGTCTGTTCATCAAACTCTTACTGTGCTCTTTTTCATGCTAAAAATATAAGATCCTTATCTTTAGTTCTCTGTCGATCAGGAGACCTATAAGCAGGAAAAGCATGTACTAAAAAGACGGGATCACACAGGTCTCAAGTTTCCTGAATTAAAATCATACCCTGACAGTTAACTCCGTTAAGTTTCAGAACATTATGGCTTTGTTTTCCACCTTAAAGCACTCCTCTTCCACATAAAAACACCGGAAAAATTCACCCAGCCAACCGATGCAAAATGTTCTCTGTAAAATACAACCTCTTCTCATCTGCTGCTCCCACACGAGCCTCGCTTCCATGAGACAGACATAGCAAGAAAGGGATGTCACTGACAGTGCTATGCAAACAGCTTCCCCACAGCAAAGGACTCATTCTACTACTTCAAATAAACCCTGAAAGCGACGACAACTACTTTGGATGAGCAGAGATGAAAATTTTTCTCTCTCTTTCTAAAAAAATCTCCCACCTGCCTACTTTTACACCAAATTCAATTGATGTAAGAAAAAAATACTTCTTGTGTTTTACATAAACTTAGATGAAAGGTAAATTTTATCCTTTATTATTAACCCTTATATTGGCTGTACTATTACATTTCTACCTTACCTTTGACAGTTCGCTACAATTAACAAGAAGTGCCTGCATTTATTTGAAAAATATGCAATACAAAGAAAAAAATACGTCAACAATGGCCACCCTTGAAGTCTGCTCGATTTTCCCACTGCAAAATAGAGGAGGCTACACCACTCCGACCTTGCCACAGGTTTACAACCCAGCATGCCTGGAATACCAACAATACATCAATAGTACAGCAATTTAGCTATTAAACAAATGGTAACTTAGAAGAACACAGGTAACTGTATAATAAACCTACATTTGAATAATGACTCATGGCAGTTGCCCAGCCTCACAGGGGCAGTTCATTCTTAAGACTACAGAGATACTGAAAACCAGGAAAGATAGGAAAGACATTTGTCTGAGCCCTATCGACAGTTTTAACCATCAGTTTGTTGTCTCATAGCTTTAAGTCTCCCAGGTGATACAAGTTCCTTCCTCCTCTCTCTGACTGAAGCCAGTAGCAGGCTTTGAAATAGCTGCTCAGGACACTTTCCCTTGACATTTAGCCTCTTTTTCAATTACTTTTATTTTAACTCATTAGGAGGTCTGGGGCAAACAATCTGCACTAAATAACATATTCCATCAGTTATGGCTGTTTTCACAAATTGATTTTAATCACATTGTATTTATATTGGCCTTTGCACTTCCTTCTTGAGTAGGAATAGTTTTGCCTAAACAAATGGTACAGGCTTTGGTCCATTTTTCTACTTTGAGGATACAGAGTAAACTATAAAATTTTAAATTTGTTGAGATAGCGAATGCAACTCAAATTCATGAATAATCAAACTCATGCAACAGCTTAATGGTACTAAGTGGTTTTCAGGGATGAAAGGTGTGCCGATCACTCATTATCATGAAATAACAGCTGTAATACACCTTATTATGTAATTCTGGATTGATGTTATCAAGATTTTTAATAATATGAAACACAGATGTGTAAATTTAGAATAACTAGTTTAACAAGAATAAATAGAATTAAATTGGTATCAGAATAACACAGGCTAGTTGTACCATCAATTTTTAAGATTAATTCTTTTAATATGTAACATCTAGTTTACTGATACTCATTTTTAATACACATTCCAAGATCACCTGTCTTTACCAGTTTAGTGCACGTCTGTCTCACACCCTCATATTTGTCTCTTTGTATGCTAAATATGCAGCACGCTTGGAGTATGCAACCTAAAGGTCCTGGATTGTCCGAATAAATGTCACTTCACAACACTGAAGCTGAAACAAGAGGGGTTTATTCTCATATTTAAAGATTGCTGGGTGATGTACGAAATAAGAATTGCAGCCAGACTGCTCAGTGGAAAACACAGCAGGAATATACTAGACAGGGTGAAGAATCATTTCATATTTATTATTACATTTGAGTTTCCGCTGCAAACAGGATTTTAATTATCACACCACAAGCCAGAAACAGACTGACTTTGCAATTAGTAGGTTCAGTTTCAAACTGAGGCAGAGACCTTCTTTCAAATACGAGGCCTGGAGTCAACATGTCTCAATATACTTCATCCTGAGAACAGCAGGGCTATTAGCCCATTGTTCATTGTATTCAGCCTCTTACCATGTCTTGGATGAACACTGAAACCATGCTTGAAGCAGCTGGCTTGGACGTAGGTGTGGAGAACACACAGTTCAAAAGACCCTGTTTGCCAAGTCCAACCATTGCTGGACTGGTGCCCCTCAACTTCAGGAAAAGAGTTTAGATCAATGCCTGTTAGCACCTTGTACCTGCTGGCAACATCCAGGTTCTCCAAGAATGCTTCTCATACTCTCACGACATCATCTTCCTAAACATACCAGAGCACTTTGTCAGGACCCTGAATTTATTGTTTTTCTACCTACTTCTCCATGCTAAGGTTACACTCGTAACTCCATCTGGTACAGAATTTCAGCTGCAGACCACTAGTTAAGTGGTATTTATTAAATTTGTTTATAACATTTCTACAGTAGAATAGAGCAATTTACAGGTGAGATAAGTAAGGCAGAGAGGTACAGTGAATCGTCTAAAGTCGCCCGAAGCAGATGTGTGAGAAGCTCCTCAACTTTGTAACTCCAGTTCACTGGTCTGTCATTTATGTCACCACCTCTCTACTCCCTATAAAGATGTTGTCAAACAGCTTTATAAAAAGAGAGGCAAGGCTAACATCCACTCCCCTCTTGACTCACAAACACAGGCTTTATTTTTGAAGAACATTCAGTTCTTCAAAATTATTCAATTAAATTGAATTCAATTAAATCTTCATACGGGAGTTGTATCTGCTTATATTATACAAAAGCAACTATGGAGAACATTTGATATGTATACTAAGATGAGAGAACATGATCAAGTCTATCATGTCAATAGTCTGTAATCAGTGAGGCCCTCAAGCACACAGAGGTGTACTTCTACACAGCTAGAACTGTGTAGATTTAAAATAAAAAGAAGTTCAAATCATTCTTAGCAGCACAGTGTTTTTACATAAAAAGCTGCTTTTAGCCAGTTCAAAGCTTAACTGCAATAAATTCAAACTCATTTAATTTACAACGACTAGTGGGATCATACTAAAAATGTATCGCATATTGCAGAATCACATTTCAGAAAATCTATGCGGCAAAATACATGAAATATCTAACAAAAACATTAATATATCAACCAGAATAAAAAATACTGTTGACAACTAATTTTGGCATGCTGCAATTAAAGAGTTGCACATTATCTGCCAACATCACAAAATTCAAGAAGAATTACTTTTGGGGGATATATGCTAAAATAAAATATTTGATGGGGGGCAACCAGTTGGAAAGCAGCTTGGTAGAAAAGGAGATGGGGGTCCTGGTGGACACCAAGTTGAACACAAGCCAGTAAGGTGACCCTGCTGCAAAGAAGGTGAATGGTACCCTCAGCTGCATTAGGCAAAGTAGTGCCAGCGGGTCAAGGGAAGGGATCCTTCCCCTCTACTCAGCACTGGTGAGGCCACCCCTGGAGTGCTGGGTCCAGTTCTGGCCTTCCCAGTACAAGAGAGACATAATCATACTGAAGAGAGATCAACGAAGGGTCATGAGGACGACTAAGGGTCTAGAGCATGCCATGTATGAGGAAAGGCCGATAGAGGCGGGACTGTTAGCCTGGAGAAGAGAAAGTTCCGGGGCATTCTTACCAATACCTATAAATACCTAAAGGGAGGATACAAACATGATGAAGCCAGGCTTTTCCAGTGGTTCCCAGTGACAGGACCAAAGACAACGGGCACAAACTGAAACACAGGAGGTGTAGAAAGACCATGGAGTGGCTGAGCACTGGCACAAGTTGCCCACAGAAGTTGTGGATCTCCATCTTTGAAGCTATTCAAAAGTTGTCTGGAGATGGTGTTGGGTAACAGGCTCTAGGTGGCCTTGGCTAAGCAGGGGAGTTGGACAAGATGACCCAGAGGTCCCTTCCTACCTCAACCGTTCTGTGATTCTGTCTCAGAAGAAATGCTCGCTCCAACAAAAACTGCTCGAGTAAACTGGATGCAGACTGCAAATTAGTTCATCATAGCTACGTACATACATCTTTTTTACAAAAGATGAATGTAACATTTTATAAAATAGGACACTGACAAATAGCATTCTCTACCCAACACACTAATTGTCTGCAATCCAGTGCATTGCACGAAAGGAATCATTCAGACAACACTGGCTCAATGTAGAAAAGCTTCTGTGATGAGCCTTAGCATTATTATCTAACGCCAGCAGACTACTTCATGCACAGTCTTTAGGTACAATGCGTAACCAATATATCACTCTACCTAGCACTTGAAATGCTAAAGTTCAACACCACAGAACCATGGAAATAGACTATTATCTTATCTAGCACATCCTGTGACAGAGAATAAATGTTCCCTACCATACATTCTTCGGTGATTTGCCTCAACCAATTTTAAAATGACTCACATGATGAGTCCTCCTCCATCTCGTTGGGAAAGTTGTATTGCAGCACAATAATCCACAATGTTAGGAAGTTATTTTGATTAGGTTGAGCCCTTCCATAATCAAATATGGTTCAGGAAAAAGAACACTCGGCCAAACAATTTCACTGCTAATACGATACAGTGGCTGATGAGAAAGTGATAAAAATGACATTTTCTTCACTGTGGCTGGGGTGGGAACGTATCAGCCTTTTTCCTTAAAATTCCTGTGTACACCACTGTGCCAAAGGGCACAAGAAGCAAAGTCAAATTGCAGGTTTAAACTATAATAACGTGCACGCCCTATAGCACCCCTGAGAGTGTAATAATAATGGGAAATATTCTCAATTAGAGTTTTTTTAAATCTTGAAATTATTAACAGCTTCAGAAAAGCATTTTCATTTATACTATAATAAAATCTCCCAAGGAAGCAAATCCCCAAACAAGCAGCGTAAAAAGAGCTCTCGAGATCTTAAATGGAATAATGTAAAGCTCTCTGCATCCTTAATTAGGGAAGAAAATGGTTCCGGAAGTGCCAATCGATAAAATACAAATGATAAAAATGCACCCTTTTGGAGAATGTGTGAACAGAGTTTCATAAAGAGGATGAAACTTGTGGTAGATTTCCATACAGTGCACTAGAGTGCAACAGCTCCCATTCAATGCAACATCACTACCCACCTTGGTACATATATATTTATTTCTGATAGTAAGAAGGGTAGAGAAAAAGACCCTACATAAAATATATCAAATAGGAAAAGACTGTAAGGGCTTGTTTAAGATAAATCAGTACTCTTGCATCACTTAGCTTGTCTCCTTTTGTTTCTAATGGTAAAAAACACTGTTTATTTTGGTCTGCTTGAACTTTCTCCAGTCCCACCACATTCCGGCTGTTGTTTGCTGCTGCGATTCCCCATGTGCGATCCAATAAGTCTAAGAAACATGAAAAAAACCCGCACTTTCCCAGTTAACTTCAACAGCACCATGCTTCACTGCACTAAATAATCGGAGACAAAATGCTGCAAAAAGCCTAGCAAAACTCGCTAAACAAGCACAACAGTCTGAACATCCCAATGACACAGTCAGAATGAAGGGCAGGGTTCATTCCACGTGGCTAGGAATACCCAACAACTGTCCTGTGCATCCTCAGTAGTCAATGGGCTGAGATACAGACTTTCTAAAGGTAATACTGACTGCTTAACAGTGTGTTGCTTTTTTTAATCAGCTTGAATCAGAATTCATTTTGATGTTAAAATGATTTGTTTTACATAACACATTTAAAAACTGTAAATGCTTATACGCACTTTCAATCAAGCTAAAAGAATCACCCCTGGAAGGCTGAAAATTCGTAGTTTCCATTACAAAAAACTCCTCCAAAATCCTGAAACTCATCTGAAAATGAACTTCCTATTTTACGCGCAGTTCTAAATACAACTAAAGAGATTAAAATATACTAGCAGGTATGAAAGCACAGTGCTGCATCCAGTAAAATCTTCCAAGTGAAAAACACAACAAATATTCAGGATTAAAAATTTCAGTCATTATGGTTACTTCACTTTTTAAATACTGCAATGAATATTTCCAAATAAATAACAAGTGACTGTTTCCTTAGCATAAAATGTGCACTTTGAAAGCATACACTTTCTTTCATTTTTTAATTACAGACTGAATTTTTAACTTCATTAAACCATTAGTTTCAGACTTTGATCAGACCTCAGTTTTCCCAGCCTGGGTGCTGCTTCAGACATCAATAATTCCAATTAAACCAGCTCTGAGATATGACTACATCATTTCACTAAGCAATTAAAAAATGTGCAACTGAAATAAGTAGAAAATCCTGAAAGAAAAGCCAGGGGACTCATCAAATGTTAATAATAATAAATACATTGTGTTTTACACTATCTTTCATCCTGTGATCTCAAAATACTTCTTAAGCATTATGTAATATTACAATACTTTGTAAAAAAGTTAAATAAAAAAAAAATGTGTTTATTTGATTATCTGAAAGAGGTTTGATTATTCCAGATGAAGATACAGTCACCACTGTTTATTGCATGCCTAAGACCTCCACTCATTAAAATAACGTTTATCCAAATTGGTTCTGTGCCCCCCATTTCATTGAATTAACTAAGTTTTATTATTCATAAGCTGAATGTAATTGCTTTTCAGCAGCATTCCCAAAATTAGGAGTTCCTCATAATAGTTGATTTTGTTATTTGAACACTACAATGTAATTTACTCTCTTAAAACGCACTAACCTGCACAACTGTTCTGAAAAAACATATCTGCAAAAGCTGGCACACTAGATTAGATTTTAGTATAATAAAAGGATCATTTTGAACTTTGTTGGATCCCCAGCAGCCATGTGATCTAAATTTCAGTGCTTGGGGGTTTTGGGGTGGTTCCCAAGACTCAGTGAACCTAGCTAGATTAGTAAACTGAGGATTAGAATCAACAGCTACCTGGGCTATTATTGCCCGTGTTCAATACTACAGAAATCTTTCATAGCTCTTCAATCTAAACTTCAAGTAGTCTGTAGATTTATGAATGAAATACAAGATGTTATCATTTTACAAAGAGTTTTTATGTATTTATAAATGTGTATCCAGAGTCTGTCTCATACCTTCATTATCAGTTAAATGAGTTCAATCTATGGCACACCGACACTAGAACATCAAGAATCCAAAAAGAGTGAGCGTATTTGAAAAAAAGCTGTCCTATGTGTATTTATGCATTTAGGGGGAAGAGTATTTGTGGAGGTGGAAACGACAAAAAGACAGCACTGAACAAACTGAATGCAAAGCGCTTGTACTGTCCCTTTAGAATTTTTTTCTCTCTAATTACATTGGCTATCACAGAATGGTGGCGGTTGGAAAAGACGTCTAGAGATCATCTAGTCCACCTTCCCTGCTAGAACAGGTTCACTTACAGCAGGTTGCACAGGAACATGTTCAGGCAGGTTTTGAATATCTCCAGAGAAGAAGAATCCACAACCTCCCCAGGCAGCCTGTTCCAGTGCTCCATCACTCACAATAAAGAAGTATCTCCTAATGTTCAGGAGGAACTTTATGTTCCTGTTTTCAGCCATTGCGCCTTGTCCTGTCACTAGGCACTGTTGAAAAGATATGTTCCTTCTTACACAAGGACCATATAATTTTTATATGAAGACTGCAGTCTTCATCATGCACACTAGATCCAGATCAAAGACTAGCTGAAGTGAGTAACTCCAGACAATATGACGACTGCAACTCAAGTCACGAACAATGACAACAGCAGTGATGGCATAGCCATGAACACCAGAGGATATGTGAAGAAAAGGTTTGTAGGGAAACCTTCCTGACAGTAGGAAATATAACCTAAGTCAACAAATGGTAACAGGCAGCGACGATTATTCTTAGGGCCACATGAAGACACCTAATATGTTGTAGCCTGTAAGATTTAAATCACTTGAGAGTCGGTATAAAGAAAACTTGTTGCCCAACAGTGACTTAGGCCAATGGGTGCTCTAAAATAGATGAACACTAAATACAAGTAACGCATGCGCCTGCGGTTATCAAGGAACTTGGGATCACCAAAACAGAACATAAAAGCATCTGACTTTCCAAAGCAAAGTTTTCACAGATATATTGATAGGGAAAAGGCAAATTGTAATATGCATTTCATTTGGTTCTTAACCAGGACCAACTTAGAAATCCTACAGTCTTCTAATTTATTAGATACAGTAAAAGATGCCTTATTTATCCTTCAGTTTTCTAACATATGACCCTAAAATTCACTAATATTTTAGATGCAAATATTATTTTCTTTAACTTGAAGTCAAAATACCTACTCTTTTTTTTTCTAAAGAAAAGGTAATTTATTCTGCTCCTAAGGAAATTTTCTTTGGAAACCTACCTCATTTTACAGTAACTAAAAATTCGGTCTCTGGTCTCATAGACTTTCAGTCATCAAAACAATTTCAGTTCAAACCACATCACAGCCTGTACCCAGCTTTTTCAGAAATGCATCCAAACTAGAATCCAATCCAATGCGGTCACTTCAACCACTGATAAAAAAGATACTGCCATTAAAATGTTATCTTCATTAGGTTTAAACCAGTAATGTACACACATATTTTAACAAGCAGGCCCTGCAGAATCATCCTGCTGGATTGATAAACACAGGAATACCACGAAAAGCAAAAGAGGGAAGCTACTAGCAGATAAGAAGGAACTGAAAAAATAAGAGTATATTTATAGTCCTCTTCCATTTATCCAGCTCTGTTTCTCTAAAGTGTAGTGAGGAAAGAACCAGCATTACTAAGCAAACATGTTTAAGTGTATTTCTGGGAAATTCCTTACTTCAGAAAAGACCACGTCTATTGCATTAATGTATCTCAGCTTTTACCTTACAGAACTGGAAACAAAACAGTTGAGGGTGAAGTCACCAGCTGCTGGTTCACAAAGACTGCAGCGTTACCTATGCCAAACAGAAAATATTTGTTGGGCAAAGAAACCAACAGGTGAGGGAGCCAGTGCAGGCGGGGGGGCACATTCAGAGTAAGGACAGGATTACATCGGTATCTGGAGTGGCACAAACATCTTTCTTGTGTTTCACAAGAATTCCAGAAGGAGCTCACAGGAGCCTGATTAACTAAATTCACGTTTTTTTCTTCTTCAGTTACTTTGATTTTCACCTTACAATGAAGCACTTGCATACATAGTCCACTGCTGCATACCTTTTAATGACATTTCCTTCCTATGGAAAGGTGAACATTAAACCAAGAGTGAGCTGATTTATTTCAGAGCCACTGGCCAGCAGTCAGATATAAAATGATATGCCTTGCCCTTTTTGCCTTTGAAAAAGAAAAATTAAAAAAGAAGACAAAAAAGAAAAGAAAAAAGAAAGAATAGCACAATGTCATTATCTTGCTGTCCTCTGTTTACAGCAGAAGAAAATACATTCCTGATGTTTTAAATAATTTCTCAAGTTCTGTTTCCAACATGTCCTGGTTCTGGCTGGGAAACAGATAATTTCCTGGTTTTTCATGGGCAGAGTTAATTTTCACAAGAAGCTGAGAAAGGACACAACTGGGGCAGCTATCCAAACTGGCCAATGACACTTTCCATGCCATCAATGTCATGTCCAGCACGTGTTAAGAGAGGTGGGCTGGTGGTGCAGCATAGGTCCCGATGGCGTGGCTGGGTTGCTGGGTTTGCATCACGTTTGGGTATTTTTTACATAGCACATGTGCACAACTTGAGATTCTGGATCAGGAGCCGTCAGGCACTGGTCTTGAATCAGTTTATCACCCATTTCATGTATTCTTTTACTGGTGTTATTGTATTTTCTCTCTCTTTGCTTCTTTATTAAACTGTTGTTATCTCAGCCCGTGAGTTTTACTCTTTCTTTTATTCCCCTCTACGCTTCCCCAGGAGTGGGGAGAGGCGAGCGTGCAGCCACACGGTTCTTTGTTCCTGCTGTGCTCCATGTGGTTCTTTGCACCCACTGTCAGGTTAAACCATGACACAACAGGTGACAATCACCTACCGTTCATCCTGTACAGCTTACGTAAACTGCAGAAAGCTAATTGCATTTCATAGTCCCACAACAATCTTGATTCCCACAAAAGATGTCAAAAACCCTTCAAGCAAAAATATTAAGAGTGAGATGTATCTCACCTGGCTTCAGATATCTACAATGTGTGTATCACAGATAATTATCTGGTTCCCATTTATCATCAGTGGAGAGATGGGAGCTTTTGGGCTACAATTCATCTAACACCAACTTCAGATGCCTCCTTAGGATAAGGTGTATCACACATTAGCAATCCCTGTTTCTCTCCACTGACTGTAACAAGCATAGCTGACTACCTCAAAGGCAGACAGCCATGATCTCTCCTATTAAAACAGAGTAAGGCAAATTCCATTTCACTTGGCAACGTATGCATCTACATGAAAATTGATCAGTGACAACTGTGCTGAAGGGGTTTATAAATTGAAAGTATGCATCAGAACCTCAGACTAATTCAGGCTGGATAGGGCATCAGGAGGTCTCTGGTCCAACTGGTCCAAGCTGCTGTGTCCAGCAGAGCCAAACATGAGGGTAAACCAGTTTGCTCAGAGCTGCATCTTAAAAACTTCCAAGGACAAAAGACTGCACAGCCTACCTTTTTTTTTTTTCCCCACCATGAGAAAAAAGTTGGAACCTGTCTTGTTTGAATTTGTCTATTGTCTTTCATCTCCCCTTCCAGCATCCCTTTAAAAAGCCCTGTTCCATCTTTTTAGTACCGTCCTGTACGTGCTGGGGAGTCGGTGTTAGATCCTCGTGAAGCTGTCTCTTCTGCAGCCTGAAGCCCCATTCCTCAGCCTCCCTTCACAGGTCAAGAGCGCCAGCACTGATCATCCTGATGGTCTTCTGCTCATCAAACTGCAAATTACTGATGTTTTTCTTGCTGGGGCAAAACAGGACGAGCTAATCCAGATTTGGTCTCATGACTCCCGAGGAAAGGGAGATCACTGCCCTCAGTCTCCTGACTGCGGTCCTTTTAATATAGCCCGGGCCTGAGAAATCCCTCCTTTTGCATCTGCTACAGTTGCCCACGGAGCAGGCTGTCTCCTGATTGATCTTCTCCAGGCAGTTGTTTCCTCCATGGCTACCGCAGGTATTTTAAAGGCCTGTTTCATGCTTCCTTCACTTTCCTCTCTGCTTGTTCTCTGTGGACACTGGCCTCTACTTAAATGTGCTCTTTTGAGACACCATGTGGTCAGCTGACACACTTTTGCACTAGCAGAAATAACAACTGCAACACACCCCACCAGCTGTGAGGAAGAGGTCTTTAGGACCACTGTGAGGTTATTTGCTCAGCAAGCTGCAGACGAATTAGAAGAGATCGTCTTCAGGGCAGTGCTGTTTGGCTGGCATGCAGGTACGTAAGCTACTGGGGTTGGTTTGCCCTCTTTAATGGTCCAGCGGGAGCCGCTGGATGGAGGAAATGGTTTGAAAGTTATGAAAACAGTGCTTCTAACAATGCTTTAAGGGAGATATATTTTACAGTAAGCCCTTGTCTGCTTTTTATTGTTCTTTTATCCATTTTCTTTTTCTTTCATTTTTTTCTAGTATAGAATAAAAAGTTCAGATGACAGCACAAAGAAAAGTTTAAAAGCTGCCAATCCTAGCACAAGGAAGTATTTGATACACAGAGCAACACAACAGCTTCCTTTTTGTTGGACACGCTTTGAGGTTTTGTCCTAGGTTGGGTGGGGTTTTGCTTGCTCCAACTGCTCCAGAACAGTATTTCTACCCTTTCAAAGCCAAACAGACCACACGTGCTCTGCTGGCAAACGCACGAACAAGCTCTGTGCCTTCCTGCAGAAGCCAGTGATCATTCATCCCATATATGAATTTTTTTTAAAGACCTATGCAACAGAGCGTTTCTGGCCTAAGAACTCATAGAACATTTCTCCATTTCTGAAGTCTACGGACTAGAATCTTCTGAATCGCTTTAATAGCTTTCATATTTTATAACCTCATCAAAGTTTAAATTTTTACCTTCACTGATATTGCTTTTAGTCAAAAGTGCCTCTTTTAAAGTTGTTAGAAGTATACCAGAGGCATGTGGTATTTGGTTTCCTGGGATGAACTGAATATTTATGTATTTATTTTTCAGGTTAACTGTGACTTTTAATTAAAAATATTTTTTTAAAAATATTAAATAGTAGACAGCATACAAATAAAGGCCTTTAGCAATCACTGCCAGCTCTGGAGCTATCTACAGCAGCTATTTCATGGCATACACTTACGCAGGCAAGGATAAAGAGAAAGTGTCCTTGACCACAGACATTAGATTTACTTTGCGAAGCATAATTTTCCAGACAGGAATTTTTCAAGTTCCCGACCCTGACTGTGTCAATACCAAAGAACACCCCGTGGTGAAAAGAAGTTCAGCTTCCCATCTCAAATCTGCTGTGCATAGCAACTGTAAAGGCATTGTGCCTCCTAATACAATTCCCATCCCGAGGTGGATATACAAAGCAATATTTGAGCTTCATGGACTGCAATTTCAGGAAGGAGATATGATCTCATAGACATAGCAATACCTTCCAAATATTTCATTTCTTAAACAATATTTATTTTAAAAAGCCAGGATGGAAGATTTAATTCTGAATGAAGCTTCCATTTTTATGGGGGTTTTGCTACGTCAGAGTGTGTCCTGTTTGTTGCAAAGGAGCAGGTCCGCATGCAGATCAAAGCATCTCCTGGCTGTCTTGTACCGAAACTGAAGTGTCAAACTGTTTCACTGCAACACTAATAAGAAATGCTTAAACGTACACGTGTGCGTGTGTGTGTAAGGCACTTTAGTCATTACTTAGCAGCTACCCATAATATTTTAGAGGCAGATTACTCAAACTGTAATTTCACATTATGATAAGTCACTGGAAGTAACCCATGCCATTACATTACTGTTACTGACAGGTCATTAAGCAAGATGGAAATGAGCACTACAGAAACCTTTTGAAATGGAGACATTTCCTGTGAAAGGGTATTTAGTGCATCCGTCAGAAAACGCTGTGCAAAGGAACATTGACAGGGCTAAAGAATATCACTCAGGTACCCCCTGATTAAATCAGAATCAAGGGACATGCGGATTCTGAGCCAAACATCAACAAAGACAAGAAAAAGCGCACAAAGATTTGGCCTTCAGCCTGTCCCCAGATACATCCATCAAAACAACTTCTACTCTTGGTCAATAGTGCCTCCACAGGTTAACACCAAATCACATGCCATCTCTTTCCAAAGAATGTACTTACAGGAGGTTGCTAAACCAATATGGGTCCCCAACTGCCTCACTGGATAGCAGAGACCTACCTGTTGGCAGAGCCTCTGCTCCGCAGAGCAGACAGCAGCTCCTGCATCTGCGAGGGAAGGGAGGGCATCCCTCTCAAAGCCATGTACCTCTTCCCAGCCTTTCCCAGCTCTGGGAGGCAATCAGCCTTCCCATCAAGCACTCAGGGTCAGTGCACATATTCAGCTCCCGTGGGTTGTAGAAAGGCAAATCAAAATATTCACCTCAACATGACTCAGCCTTACATCTCGGGGGACAACAATTACAAATATCTTTGCAATTTTTTTTATTATGTTTGCAACACATTAGAAAGTCAGTTTCAGGCAGCACATTAATAGTCTTGGAAAATCAATTAAAAATAAATCAAATGTTGTAATAATTCTTATTTTTCACTATTGCTTCATAGTTTAAATAAAACAACTACAAGCAAGGGAGAGTAAAGCGCATTATTGTTTTAGCTCTACAGAGGACCCCACTCTGAAAATGCTGAGAAACACAGATCGTGCTGTCAGTTGCTTCTTTAAGCTTGAAGCAAGCCTAAAGAAACAGATTTTGGCATTTCCAAGAAAACTGAAAAGGCTTTCTTGTGCAATTAAACCAGTTGGATTGCTCAGATTCGCATTAATTATCCTTCTCACTGTTCACCACCTTCTTATTTGTCCTCACTACTCTTTTTGGTATAAAATCAAAAGAAAAATATAAGGTGTTAAAAGTCCCCTTCAGTTCTACAGATCATAAAATTCTGCCTCTTGAACAGCATAATGTTATCATTTTGTCTTTTTCTGTACTGCTGCATAGCTTCTCTCTAAAGCCTGTGGTCTTCATTGATTTATAATTGCCTACCAATTACTATATTGATAATTAGGGATGATTTACTGATGTATATTAGCAAAAGGACATGAAACCAGTTGTCTATTTCAATATCTTATTGAAAAGACACCTGAAGAGTACCAGAAAACATGCTCCATATTCTGTAGCATTGATTTTCAAATGCTATTTTCTCTTATTAAAAACAAAATCCTTTAATAAATCACATATTCTATCATTATCTTTAGAAAAGACATTTGAAATTTTGTTTTATGAGGATTTTCAACTCCCATATTTGTCTTGTTTTATATTACTTCATAACAGTATGCAGTCCTAGTGCTGACATATTTTAATTTTATTAGTAGTATTTTAATTAATTTCACTTTTTTTTAAGAGAACTTAGGCAGTTGCTACTTGTTACTCTTTCTCCAACCTGTACCATACTTAAATAGCTTAACACTAATATATGCATTAGTATCACTGGCAAGCCATGAAAAGTCAACAAGAAAAGTGAGATATAATATATAAACAGAAATACCAAAAATGTAATTTTAGTATTCCCACTCCCAAAGAGTTTCCAAAAATGTTTTTAGATTCATAGAACAAGATACATGAAAACATATCAAGACTTAGTGTTTTACACATTAACATTTACTCTAAAAGCAAGTTCCAATTTCTTAGTTGCATCAATAACTGTAGTTAAGTCATTCACATGTTATAAGTACTTGTCATGATATATGTTCCATAGACAGTGAAAAATGAGCCTTGCGAAATGAGGGAAGCACCTCCAGTCACTTAAGTTAGTGGCCTAGTCAGGACTAAAATCTATAGTCTAGGAATTTATTGCCTGACAGTACACATTAAATTACAGCATGTAGCAACACTTCATAAACGTGACAGTTTGGATCCCTCTTAATATTTAATATAGAACTTTAAGCTGTATTAAGCAGCCTGAACAGCATTCGCAATCCAGGAAAGACTGGACGATTCTATATGTAGAAAACAGAGTCATTTCACTTCCTGCAATTTGGTACTAAATGAAGAGCTTTGTCTTATCTAGACATAAATAATTTCCTGTTTGCATTATAATTAAACTATGTGACACTGTCTGTGAATAATGGAAAATTTTAGGGTGCAGCACTTTGATCGTTTAATCTTTTGAGAAGCAAAGAAGTGGAAGCAAGGTGGTCAGAGAAAGGAAACAGATGATGAAAACAAATGGTGACATTACAGAAAGTATGTGTGAAAGGACGATAACAGTTCAGATCAGCCTCAAATATTCTATCATTATAAAGATATATTTCCATGTATTAGTACTTCTAATAAAGAAGAAACTTCTGCTCTGAAATAAGCCTGATCGTAAAAATTTGTTTGAAGACTGCTCCTTGCCTCACTTCTGCTGCGGAATAACTGTATCCTTAAAGTTCCTGGAAGTCTATTGATTTAAAAGAAAAAAAAGAGAGAACTGGAGAAATTCATTTCTTTAACAATTTGTCAACGCGCACATATTTGGTTGGTAAGACCGACACAACTTTGGAAAGCACTGCCAATGCCCGGGAATACTGGAAATTTCATTCTGAAAGAAAGGAAAGGCCAGAAGAATTTGCCTAATAGAATTGGTATGAAAAGTAATGATAATAAAGTGCCTTGAGATTCTGCTTGGGAGCCCAGTAACAAACATTTCTGCTAAAAGATGGGGAATTATCAGTGAGAAATGACTGGGGAGGTGAAAGACCCTATTAATCAATCAGAGTATCACAGGATAAGGAGGATTAGCTTTGTTGAAAAAAGCCAAAGCTATCTAGAATTTATCAACGGAAGCACTTGTAACAAACACAAAAGTATTAATGCCATAAAACAAGGCATAGTGACACTTATCTCAATACATTTTTTTTCAACTCTGCTCAAAACCAAAAAACCCCTTGAGCCTGTAGGACATGCAAGCAAATCCATAATCTATTTTATGAAATGTAGCGTTCGTCATTTATTTTGCCTAACACAAAGTCAAGAGGAGATATTATTATTCCTTTGTGTAAGCTCATTAGGAGCAAATAATGTAAATTGTTGTTGTTGTTGTTTAAGAGAAAGAATGATAAGCAGCAGAACACCAATGCAAGTGAGTATGAACCGTCAGAAATAAGTCTAGGTTGCAAATCAGTGCAAGGTTCTTAGTCACAGTACAAGCATCGTCTGGAATTTCTTTGCAGGCTAAGTAGCAAGATATTTACTTTATATATGTATATTATATATATAAAATAGTTAATTTTAGGACAGATCTGACAAATTCATAAAGAGGATTATGTGACACAGTCATCCATGGTATGCGGGAACTAAGACAATCTGAAAGTCCTTTATGTGTTATAAAATGGTAGAGACTATTCTTTCATCAATATTAATTGTTAATAGGTGATAAAATTCTAAAGAAGTCAGCACTGTTTATTCTTCATAATACCAGATACCACAGGGCAAACCCTGTGATCTGCTTTCCCTTCTCGATATAAACAGAACATGCCCAATTTCCATTATAATTTGTTTTTTTAGCTATCATGAATTAGCCATCACAGACTAAGAACACTTGTTTATTCCTAGACTAGCTAACAGCACTTTGAATACAAAACATGGATTTCTTGGAGACAGGAAAAGGCAAGGAGGACTGGGGCAAGGAAATCTGTCGATGTTTCAATATATACTTTCCAAAAATGTTTGTACATTTGCATCTTCTTCTACTATGTTTCTGGGAATTAGCCAGGTCTATCTATATATAAACCACATAGTTTACAAGTAACTATCTTCTCCTTCATGTAAGACCCAATAGATTGTAAGAGCTAATTTAAAAACATTACAATTTCTTGTTCAAATGTGCAATTAAGAAGAGAAATGAAGATCGAGATTAGCAATGGCAGAAGATCTCTAAACTTTATATTACACAATTAACATTTTAAGTAGAGCAGGTCAAAATAACTAGGCTTTTTACTTGCTTGCAACACTGGAAAGTGAAACAATCATGCTTCAGGTCAAATAATGCTTCATTTATTTTTTAACATTATTTTAATGTTTTCAAGGGTTTGTAAAAGCCTTTTCACATTTTAAACTAGAAACATTCACTGGGGTTTTCAGTGCTGCTCATGAGCTTACAGATAGAAAAGTACATTGGACCTTTACCACCTGGAATAGCCATACATGAAATCTTGGCATGTTGTTAATTATGCTCTACACGTGTGCAGAGAGAATAAATATAATTCTACTGGAAAATTTAAACCATTCATTTAATCATACATAGGTCCCTCTGACTACTGAAATAAATGGAAGTTAAAGATCCAGGGTTACAAATGCTCGTCTTGCAGTGCTCATTAAGAGTACTGCTAAGTAACAATGTCATGCAGAAATGTTCTGACTTACTTAGCAGAAAATGGATAAATAATGCGGGTCAGTTTTCTGGAAATTAATAGCGATGACACAGAGATGAGTAACTGCGCTCCGAGTGTTCTACCCTGAACACTGCTTCTGGCCCAACTCCTCTTCCCTGATCACAACCTGAACACGGTGCCATAGCAAAAAAGAAATTGAAGCCATCACCACCTTGGAAGGAACAGACAGAAGTACTGTGTATCCTTCCCTTCTGTTCATCACTCCTTACAGGGTCTTAGCTGCACGAGTATGTCCAACAAAGAGCGGTGATGAGCTTAATGGACCAACTGAAGATCCAGAGGAGAGTATAACAAGAATCAGGAGAAGTCTAGAAAACATGACTTCAAGGGAATATTGGGGGGGAAAGATGAAAGTAATACCCAGAAGCATATAAATTTGAGACATGAAAATAGGTCTTAATTCTGAAGAGGACTTAAGCAGTGCATTTAAATTATAACAAAATAGATTTAAGACATTAAGAAAATACTTCAGAAGTATTGTGAAGAAGCATTCTCTGAAGACAGAGAAGCACATGAACAGGCTATCTAGGGCAGCTGTGCAATCTTCATCCATGAAGATTTTTTTAACATGTTAAATAGGTGCGTGATTAAAAGGGGCAGCTCATCCTGCAACAGGTTGAAAAGACCTGTGTAAGGTCCAATTTGGGCTTACTTTCTATGAGCCTACTTCTGTCTTTCAACCAGTATACTTGCCTCTAAACCATTATTTTGCCTCAGGTTCTCCTTATTCAATTACTGACTTCAGCACTTCAGGGAGTGAGAAAATATGTATTCCTTATGCCTCTCTTGTTATTTCAGTGTTCTGCTAAATGCAGCTAAAAGGCAAGGAAGATTCCTGAATTCTGATCTCAGCATTGAGGCAAAGAAAGAGCCAATTTTCTCAGATAAGTGTTTAAAATTCTTTCTAGCTCATTAAGTGATTCATTTATATATTCTACTACGAACGGAAGCACCATTAGGTATTTGTAAAAGCCCTCCTAAACCTCTTCCTCCTGGCAAAAACTCAGTAGATTCCTTTCGTTACTAGCCCACCAGATCTAGTTTGGCAGGATTCTTTCCTATTTCAACTTTTCACTTTGGTCTTCCCATAGTATCTCACCGATCGCAAAGCGTCTAGGATTTTGCTGAAGAATGTTCCCATTAAAGAGTTTTACTTCAAAGAACTGGAGTTTGTCAGTTCCTTGGAACCAGAATCTAACAATCTCCTGAGCAGAGGATGACATTTCTGTTTAGCCAGGTTCACAGATGAAGCCTTACACATTGTGTCAAGGAGAAACACCCATAGAAGGACGAGAAAAAATGAAGTCACAGATATACCAAGAAAATAAGTTACAGCAGTATAAAACCAGTTTAGGTCAGAATAAAATCAAATTATTTCCCTCAAAGACAGCAACATATTTGATCATATTTTAAAGCAGATATCTGTATTCTTTATTTGGTAAATATCAATTTTAAGAGTGTTAGAAACCAAATGCCACAAACCATACATACATAAAATGGAATATATAAATTACATTACAAGATATTGAAGGATATCACCATGACATTTTCACTGAAGAAATGGACAGCTCTATTATTTTCTAGAATGGTGGCTGTTAAATCATAGATAGCATCTGATTCTTAATTAAAATAACACAAGCATATTCCACTTAGATTTTTATTACTTTCAAGAGTACTTTGGACTTCAGCTAGCAAGGCGATATTGTGGGTGGAAAGAAATACAACCTCTTTTACATGAGTAGCAGTGAGAGAGAAGAATCAGAAGTGAAAAGAGGAACATTTAACCACAAACCTAGCCAACACAGAGGCACAGTGTGGAAAAAGACAAAGAAAAAATCCACCTCCTAGACCACCACACACGTTTCTTGACGCTAGAAGGCAGCTTGTTTTTTAGAGTGGGGGTGGTACTATAAAGGTAAGCCTGAGTTTATGCCCTTTCTCATTTTATTTCCCAGTCAAAGCATTTAAGCCATATTGTACCTTGCCAAGCAGTGTTGGGCTGCCTGAAGATGATGGCTATTTCTGAGAGGTTTAGGAAATACTTCTTACTGCTTCTGTTCGCTATTATTTGCCTCTTCTGAGCTGTGTTGGGAGAAGAATTCAGAAGCCCCCCTTCCTCTCTCCCATCTCAGAGAGGCAGCAGATCCCTTGGCCGTGACACCCACTGCCCCTCAGCTGGGGCACCCTTGGGAGGACCAGCTCTGCAGCAGCAGACGGCAGCGCATCCCTGCACCAGCTGGATGCAAAGGGGCTCCAGGCTCTCCTCCTGGGAGGGGAGTGTTAGGAATGCTCCAACCTCCCTGGAGCAGAGCCGAGACCGCTGAACCCACAGCCTGACTCTGCACAGCAAGGAACTCAACTCTTTTGAGGTTCTGGTCTTACAACAACAGGCAGAGAAAAAATTCAGTGTAAAACTAGCCTGAAGCATAACCAGCCATTTGGGTCGCTTCTGTGAAAGAAGAAACGTCACTTTGTTCTAAACGTCAAAACTTCTGGTTAAAACTTAGCAGTGATTGGTATATGAGAAAGTGATGTCTCAAAACTCAATATATTTTCTTCTTTTATTACAGAGGTAAAATAGTAAAGTGTATCTTTTGAACTTTCTTATTAGAGAAAGAAAAAGGGCTCTCAGGCAGAGACCTTGAATGCCAAGTGATTTTTATGGCTTTGTAACGGACCCTGAAAAACAGAGGGTTTTAATAGAAGTGTCAGTCACAGTCTGTAACTACTTCCATGCAAAATTACGACATTGGTGCTCAGTGAGATTTTAAAGCAACATATGCAACAATCTGCAGATTACTAGGACCAAGAAAGTTCATTCAGGAACATATTGCCAGCATTCATGCCTCCTGCTGTTCATGAGGTCAACTGACTGTATTGCAAACTAGTCTCCTTTGGACTTATTTTAATTACTTCTAAATTGGATATGACTCTCTCTTCACCTTGTACTTGCAAAGTATTACCTAATCTCCTAAAAATCATGACAAATCACCTGTGAAGGTTAGTCCTTAAAGTTCCTTCAGAAATAAGACTAATAACTCATAACTTTCTCAAAATGAACATGCTGGGGGGGGCAGTACTTTCAATTGGAAAATAATAATTGCCTTTTAATTACAAGGCATTTTATAAGGAAATTTTTATATGAAAGAACAATGCTCATATATGAATTAATAGCTGGACTTCTATCACATCTCTCCATGTTCATTTTGTCAACTAACTATGGTTTTCTTCATACATAACCCTAAATGACAGTAAAAAACTCCTGATTTTCCCAGAGCTCTGGCAAGATCAATGGACTGTGAAGGTTAGATTCCTACTAGAGTTTTCAATAGTAAAATTGGATGCAGGGTACATTGTGGACATTAATTTTTAACAACAGTAATGGTACTACTGCGTTCTTCTGTACTGCAAAGGAGCAGCACTTCTGATCTTGCTCATCTTGACACCTAAAATGTATCAACACACTGTTCCCTCTAGTTTTGCAATACACACAAAATCAGAACTGACCCAAATTCTTGTAATTAAAGAAAGAAAAATATTACCCAATACCACCCTTTTTCCAAGCCTCAAGTCAGGTCAGGCCTGTGGAACCGCTAAGCTTTGTGACCTGTCCAGAAAGCAGCTCCGCCCTTTCCCACCACTCGCTCTGGGACTGAATTTCTGTCAAACTCATCCAGAGACTTCCGCACCATGAACAGCACTTTGAGGCAGAAAGAAATAGGGCAGTCATGGAAGCAAAACTTCAGTTAGTCAGTGGCTGCACATTCTGCACCGACTGACATTTCTGTAGAGTTTTCGAGTTAAAAATATGTACATAACAAACTAAACAGTGACAAAATGTACTTGCCAAGTCTCTGCTATTATTAGTATACTCAATAACCTTTCATCCAGCTAAACTTCCTGTGTTGACCGTGATTTTCTAAGGGAATATTTACGTCAGTTCTCTAGAATTGGAATAGATGAGGTTTGAAAACAAGCTATTACCTATTTGCCCACTCCACGTGACCCTCTGGATTACTTCCTCAGCAGCTTGTCCTTACTAAGCTGCTATCAGTTAGCTTTCCTTCCAATTTGAGGGTCAGATGGAGAGATGATACAGAATGTAAAACTTGCACACCGCATGTAAGGCAGAACATTTTATACCATTTCTTTAGAGCTCCTGGTGCTCAAGTGGTTTGTTTAGACTTTACTAGACTGAAAGATCTCCCACAAATAGAAAAGTACAGTGTTTCAGAGAAAAGGTTAAATCACTCTGTGTTCTGGGTAAGAAAAATATGCAAAAACCACTCCATCCATCCCTGCTATGAACAAGTACAACAGTAATAATTGAATAATAACATTTTAGTGCACAAAATATTCTAATTTGAAGCACCTGGAGAAATGATGTGATATTCAGGAGAGTACATATATCTCTTGATTAGCACAGACAGTACTCTTATTCTGAATTCCTGACTAGAAAGACCAAACCAGCATAGTCTTACAGAACACATACATAAGCTTGTGGGGTTTTACATATATAGATTCATATTTAAGCCTTCCATAAACCCAAGATTATTCTCCTTCCTAAATATATCACTGGCAGTGATACAGTAATTTGGCATGGCAAAAAGCAGCCTTCTTTTCTTTGGAAAAATGGAATCCATCTGGAATGTTAATCAACAAGGAGTAGAGTGGTTTCTGAACCTTAAGGCGTACAGATCTCCTTGATACGGCCATCCTTTTTTATTTTCTTATAGAAGGAATGCATTTGTTTCCCAATGTGCTTGAGCAGCAGGAGATCTACGAGCAACCAAAGTAATGTGTACCTCAAGCTCAAAAGACCCATAATTTATTTTAGTAACGGAGCACAAGAAGCTGTCTTCACAAAGCAGCCTCTTCCCACCCTTCCACAGACGGACCACTTGCTGCATTTTAAGAACAGACACAGAAAAACAGATGGAGGATTCTATCTAATTAGTATTTGTTGAAGTGCATATAGCATTCCCTGAGCATTATATGGATTTGAAACAATCTAAGCCTCTAGTTCAGCTATCAAAGTAAAAAATACTTAAGGTCTCCTTCTCCGTTTTCCTTTTCTCCTATGTTGATGCTGCAAAATAAGATGAATGTCAAAAAAAATTCCACTGTTTAGCTGCAGAGATTAACAACAGTCAAGGGCAAAGGAGGTGGGTAAGAGAATAAAAAAATAACTCAAATGCCCTGACTCACGAAGAATGAAGCACGCTAAAAATGAACCAGAAAGATCTGTAAATAAGAGTCATCATTGCAACATTCTTAATCCAGACCCAAGCAGGCTCCATTACAATTGAAAGCTGTCAATCACAGAATGCTTAAAGTTGATGAGGTTGCCTCCTTGTAGCAGTTACACATCAACGTATTCAATTCTCTGTTCTAAACCTGGAGAAAGCAACTCTCTTTGTACTCCGGGCAAATCACTCTTTCTGCAGTGAGACAACAGCCCATGTCTAACTCTACTAACAACCTCCTTTCAGTAAAAAGAACAATTTCAAACAAAAACAGCCACAAAATTTGCAGTTCTCAGTGGCACAAACAACACACAGAGAAGCAGTCTGCCATCAGATTTACGAGACGCTCTATTTCCATACATGCCCTGCAAAATCTAACTCAAAGTTTGCAGTAGGAAAAAACAAGGATAGGAGTTAAGATGCCTTCTTTGACAAAGCAAATTGCACAGCCTCTTTTCAATTATGGGACCATTTTTCATCTTATACTCACAGAGGAAAGAAGGAGGCAGCAAAGAAGAAAGAACAATTATAGCTTATAACTCATATCAAAAGGATTTGTATAATCCATGTTTCAACATTGTTTTTCTTTCAATCCACAAACAAAAAGGGAGGGGGAAATTAATAAAGCAGCTAAATGTATGAAGTTCAGTGAGTTTAATTGCAATTCAGAAAAAGAAACATCTCGTGTGGTACGACAGGTCTTCATTTTGCATGGCTTTTGTAGCAGACAAATGATGATTCAGAGAAGTACCTGCCACAGTACTCATGAAGGTGAACAATCTGGTTTCAACAAATTGAAACCATGAGAACATTTTCATACAGTTCTTGCTCAGATTTCCAGCAGTTAAACCACCGATGCATCTCCAGCACTTCCTCAAGGCGTCTTGTTGCAAGTTAAGAACTGACACTAATATCTGTCTTTCACACAATAAAACGGGAGTTAGAAAGCATTTTTGGAGAAAAATGTCCCACAATTTCAATTTCATGAAAACACTCTGGCACTCGCACCACTATTCTCTATGAGGAGGTTTCTCTGTTTTCATCTCCATTATATCTCGTTCACACACATAAAACCCAGACCAGATAATAACAGGCCTTAACGAACATGTCCAAATTTTACGGCCCTTACTGCAGTATTACCTATCTACCAGTTACATCAGAATTGTTAAACTAGTTGCCTACAGGAAAGCTGGGGAGGGGCTCTTTAGCAGGGAGTGCAGTGACAGGATGAGGGGGAATGGTTTTAAGCTGAAAGATGGGAGATTTAGGTCAGATACCAAGAAGAAATTTTTGCTGTGAGGGTGGTGAGGCACTCGAACTGGTTGCGCAGAGAAGTCGAAGATGCCCCATCCCTGGAGGTGTTCGAGTCCAGGTTGTATTTGGCCTTGAGCAGCCTGATCTAGCGGAAAGTGCCCCTCCCCATGGTAGAGAGGTTGGAACTGGATGGTCTTTGAGGCCGCTTCCAACCCAAACCATTCTATGACTCTATGAACAACCAATGAAGACACTTCCCTACCAGTATGGTGGAAACAAGAGGTCACAGGACAATCATAAGAGTTTTCTTTTGGAAAGAAATTAAAAACTGACAAACCGAAAGCTCTCTCCACCCTCTGTCTGTGGGCTGGCCATTTAAAATTCCTCTCCTTTTGAACAGGGACGTATATTCAAGACTTGGTTCAGACAACACACATCAAGTAATGTATAGGCAAGCCACAGACTGCTTTTGTCTCAAATGGACAAAACCAGCCAGTACAAAACGTGCCACAAACGAGGGTCAAGGAAGTCTGATGGCTCAAGTAACAAGAACCACATTCAGGATGTTTCCCTGACACTTGTGTGCATTCTATGGAGTCCTAACCATTTCTACTGGTACTATGCTGTCAGAAACTTTAGATCTACTCAGAATGGTAAAATAAAAGTCTCCAGAATACTGGCGACTAAAGGAAATAAATCTAGGCAACTGCCTGCATTCTCTGAAATAAGTGAAGTAAAACAAAGTGGTTTTCTCCCCTCATAAAAACTTTGGGTCACAAGACTACATTGTTTTCTGTGCAAAAATGAATGCTTTTCAGAAGTCTTGAAAGTTATACAATATAGTTTAATATTACAAACAATATATAGCACTTGAAAGCATCACTTAATACTAATATATGTCAAGAGCAAATTACTTTGAGAAACAAAGTCTGCCAAAACAGCTTGAAGTTAATGAAAAGGCTAATCAAAGGAAATACACATCTTTTAATTATCAAACCTCGAACACTCTTTGCAGTAACATCTTCAGCAAAATATTCCTCTCTTGGTTTTACTGCAAACACGTAATACAGGTAGTATAATACATGAGCCTAAAAAGTCACACAAAGATATACATGCATGAAATTAGCGGCTTTTGCTCTTAGATGACTTTCCATGATATTAAATTCTTGCCAGCTTCATTACTTATATACGTCTGATATAAGCAGGTTTCAGTAATAAAGACACCCAAAATGAAGGCAAGTTGCAGGCTACTGCTATGCATCTCTCAGAGTAAGGGACCTATGAGAATCATATTCAATAACATAAATTGCATTACAGTGTAAACAAAATTTAACCCAGGTGAAATGAATAAAGGAGAAAATGTCTGTATTAAATGAAGACAACAGGGTTGAAATGTTTTATATAAAGACATAGCTTTATAATACATTCATAGCCAGCGGCATTAGGAGAGTTCCACACCAGTAGACAATTTCTCACTTTTAAATCTCTTCTCTAAAACAAATAATTACATCTACTGATTGATTTTAGAGAAAAGATTCTCCTTTTAAATATTAATAAGCTGGGTTTTATACTGAATTCTAGATTACAATAAAAAGTAAAATATATGGGTTGGTTGGGGTTTTTTTAAAATCCAAAGTATTTTCAGAGTATTATTCACTTGATAATTCTTACACGTTTACAGTACGTTTACAGTTTAAAACCAAATTTACAGTACATCATTTAGAAATCCTCACATCTAAATGCTGTAATACTCTCAGTATCGCTGCTCACAGCAAATGAACAATGACATCAAAAGCTTGATCTAAGAAGCACCACAAGGATATAATTATCTGTGCTACATTATCTAGCCACATGACCACGTAATTCATCTAACCAAAGAGGCAAAGTAAAACAAAAAAAAAATCACAATTCAAGAGCACCTTAATACTTTTCACCACCTAGTTACTATTCTTCAAGCATTGCAGACACCCTCCTCAGCTCCAAAGAAAAGGAATTCATTTTTCTTTCTAATGTAAGCCTACTCAACATGCGTGTTTAGCCATTCATACAATCATCTAAAGGGATTTTAGAGTCTTCTTATCTTCATCTGGATAAAATAATAAATCATGGAGAGAAAGTTAAATAGATAAATAAGACCAGGTTGTTTTCTTGTGGAGGTGACTTTACAGCTACAGAGGTGCTATTAGAGAAAAAATATTTTGGGATAATGCCAGAGGTCTTGGAAAAATGAAGACACCCACGTTGCAACTAATGTTACTGCCTCTGAAATCATACAGAATGACCAGCTGAAAAATACCACAGGTTCTCTTTTCCTGATTTATTTTTACTTGATGATGCATCCTGTATGTTCTTTGTCAGCCATTCACTCTAACCTTCAGTACTATATGAGAATACCTCCCCATGAAGGCTTGCCAGGCTCACCTGTCTAATTCTACAGATGTAGCATACCTTGTTTCAGCACAGCTATAGATTATCAGGTTGCGGCATACAAGAAAGCTGGGAAGGGACTTTTTACAAGTGCATGGAGGACAAGGGGGAATGGTTTTAAATTGGAAGGGAAAGATTTAGATTAGACATTAGGAAGAAATTCTTCACGATGAGGGTGGTGAGATGCTGGCACAAGTTGCCCAGGGAAGCTGTGGATGCCCTCTCCTTGGAAGTGTTCAAGACCAGGATGGATGGGTCCTTAAGCAGCCTGGTCTGCTGGGAGGTGTCCCTACCCATGGCAGGGGGGGTGGAACTGGATGGGTTTTAAGGTCCCTTCCAACCATTCCATGATACTATGATTAGGAAACACAAGAAGTGGTTAACTATGTGGTATTTGGTTTGTATTGATCTCCATAGAGCAAACGTATAAAAAAAATCACAAATTATGGTTTAGAATTAGTAATGTACAACTTATACACAGAAATCCTTGTTTTCTGAAAACAAGCAATGACCTATACCCTACAGTACACATATAATCCTACGTTAGTCTTGAAAGCATATTTTAGCAGTATTCATATTTACACTGAATTTAGATTAGATTATCTCACTTTCAAATTAATTTCTGGGAGTAACAGAATGCTCAAAACAACACTTGGTATTTTTGAAAGGAAAGTAAAAAAAAAATAAATAAATGTCAATTCATGAATACTGTGATTTTCTGCCAACATTTACAAGCAATTTTTGCACTTCTTTCTCCAGAGTTCTTTAAAGACACATCACTTCAATCAAATACAAGCTGTACCATACATATATTACATATCCACAAAAGATATAAGTGCAACTAAAGGGAACCGTGTACAGCCAAGTCAACCCTTAATAGCAGAGTAATCAATTCTTCTCTCCAGTATAAACTTGTCTTTTAAGGAGGCTTTAATGTGGCTTTTAAAAACCCAAAGAAAAAGACAACTTTCTGTCTGGCTGTGTCCTTGAAGATGACTTTGCCAAATTCTCAGGATGTTTGCTCATGGAAGGGAACCCAAGACTTGTGATGACTTTATACCAGGTCTTTTTTCATCCCTTGCCTTGCAATGGGTGTGCCTGGTGTCTTCAGGGAACAGCTGCAATGAATTTCATAAAACAGTTGATTACTAACATCTATAAACAACTATGATCTCCGCCCTTTTTATGATATAGTCATTACGAGTTGTTTCCAAAGAGGAAATAATCTCTACGTCCAAAAATTGCCATGGGCCCTCATATCAGCGCCATTTTATATGGTATAACAGAAAAGATGCTCGTTTAAATTGATAACATGACAATCAAATTTTTGCTTTGCTATGGCTGACCTGCTTAAAATTGGAATCTACTGCTAAAATGCGCTTGAAATATAAAACTTGTCAATACAATTTTTCTTTTTTATAGTCCCTAAATAGGATTATAAACAGACTATAGTCGTATCTGATGCAATGGCCTTTATAAAATACATTCTACACTAACTCCTTAATCAACTTTCAGGAACATCAGGAAGCTTTTTTCCCCTTCTATCCTCCTTCTATGCTGTAAAAATAAACGAATATCACTCCAAATATATTTAAAGACAGTATGCTTTTCTACATAATCTAGAGTAAAGATGCTTTGTGCTAAGTAAGCTTCTGCTGCCTCACTTATGGCAGCATTCCCAAACAGTACAAATATTCACATAAGGTGCCAATATATATAACGTACACAAGACAAAGACTGGAATTAGACCGCCATTCTTAGATTTTGCTTCTGTGCTTGATTTTCTCAACAAACGTGTGCGCATGATCTGATATATCAGAACACCACCATTACAGGTCATTCTTTCTCTCTTTATAGCTCCACTTTAAAGATTTTACCATACTGTACATTAATACAAGCTGGTTTTTTTCTTATAAAGATTAAAAATGATCCAAAGTCTTCAGAGCCATGAAACAAAGGTACTCAAGTGCATCCTAGTTCCAGGCAATGTTTATTCATTCACTAGAACAACTTTAGTTTTGAGAATTAAAAAACTTCATCCTGAGTCCAGAAATTTGGAATTGTCTACTGAAGAAGCCAAGTATAATTCTTAGACTGTTGGTAAGAAAAAAAATACAGACAAACCACAACCTTACAAGAGACCTAAATATTTATAAAGCTTGATCTTTATAATGTCAGATAAGAGACTCGGATATTTGGAATAAAACGTGACTTTCAAAATGTTGCTATAAATACATATTACCACTTTATAGTCCTTCTCTCAGTTATGCTGTCTGGATTAATTTATCCTTGGCTAGCATTTTCAGCCACCTGTTCTAACACTGAGCTGCACTTTACATCATTTCTAGACAACTGAAATCAATATGACTACTCATCCTGCAAGACTACTCAGTGGGATAAAGACTGAGAAAGCCTTTTATGACTCTGTTAGATAAATTAAGTGTTTATAAAGTCCCTTTCACCAAATTTAATAGGTTAAGATTCTCAGCCTGTTTCAATACAAATGACAGTATAAACCAAAAGGTTATGGAACCAGAAAGCCCGTAATGCTTTATATCTTCACAAAGTATTTTGGGTTTTACATTACAATTCAGATATGGTCAGCTCTTCAGTGTAAGTATCACGTTTTATTTATAGTCAAAAGCGATATATTCCAATAGAGAAAAGAAAAAAAATTAAGAAGTTGCTTCCTGGTTTGGTTGGACCCTTTCTTTCACATACTGTTCTCATTCCTTCAACGGTAAACCGAAATTTGCTATTACTCATATAGGCAGTTTATGAAATTTGTCATTTTTAGCTTTGACTGACAGAAAATTCTTCCCTTGACTCATTCTTAATATCATTTCTCAATTTGGCTTAGAAAAAAATGTCTGGTGCTTAATATACAGTAGAGTGAAACAAAATCCAGAAACGTGAATATACTATATATGAGTTTCTTCAGTTAGGTTGATGTTAGGTTTCATTAAAAATATCATATTAAATGTAATAAAGTGAGGTGGTCTTCCACTTTTCCACAGGAGTCAATACAGCAGCAATGTCAAATGTATTTCATCCTCTCTTTTGAATGTTCCACCCTCCTGGAAGAATTTCCTCCAAGGGAGATACTACAATTTATTTTTATAGTGAGTGAGTTCACTGTTGAAACTATTCAGCAAACGAACTAATAAGCTGCCAATTTCATTTTGCTGGTTATCACAAGAATATATAATAATGGAAGGATACACCATCCCTGGAGGTTTTCCAGTTCAGGTTGTATGGGGCTTTGAACCCTGGTCTAGTTGAAGGCATCCCTACCCATGCCAGGGGAGTCTGGAACTGGATGATCTTTAAGGTCCCTTCCAACTCAAATCATTCTACGATTCTATGATTTAAACACACCAGTTAATTTATTTAACTATCACTAGTACTAGGACAACCTACAACTTTAACAAAGATGCAACTCCTTTTGTAGCGGCTGGATAAATGAATAGTGGACTACCTCCTTCTTGTGTAACTTTGTATTTAATGCTTTTTAAATTCGTAAACTATACATCATGGAGGGATCTGAAAAAATCCCCCACAGTCAAATCAGTCAGACAGGCATTATGTATCGGGAAATTGTGGTCACTATTGATTAGATTCTGTATCTTTAGTGATCTACCATCATCCATCTATACATGCAACTTTCTTTCATCTTATTCAGTAATGAATACACCTCATAAAGCCTGCTGAGAAAAGATGGTGGGAGGGGAGATAGGAAAAAAAATATAATCAAAGCTCTCTTCAAGAAGAATCATATGACTCAGTCATCTCAAAAGAGAGGCCTTAGGAATATCTAGGCATTAGCACACTGTATCTGACTCCCTAGCATATAAATGATTAATGGGAGCGCTGAAGGAGTTATTATTGCTATCAGCACACACATCTCACAAACTGCATCAGCTGTGAACTCCATAAAAAAAGTTGTAAGAGAAACAAGATTTCAGATGAGAAAATGGATGAAAACTTCTAAGGTATGAATTAAATCTCTATTTTCTCCATGCAGTTAAAGTGAAGAATTGAAAAATTCTGTGTTGGACATTCCAAGGATGAGAACAAAATAATTAAAACTGGGGGACAGAGAGGTAAGCTTTAGCAGGCAATAAAAGTCCCATCCAAAAAGCAGCTTCCAATAACTATAGGATGCACAATCTGCCTGGGCTGTAACAGACACAAACCAAAAATCCTTTGTGGTTTGCAGAGGGTATTTCACCCCCATTTTTAATTCATTTTGGACAGAGGGATAGGCTTTCCAGAGCTAGGGCTGTCACAAGAGGTTGGCAGGTCAGCTGTTGTAGAGAGTTTCTTTCTGTTGTGAAATAAACTGTCCTATCACACTACTAAACTTAATTTCTGCAGGGGCTGACACAGCTCATAGAACATTCTTTATTCAGTCTGTGTCAGAGAGGAAGCATTGAGTCTCTTTCTATGAAACATAATCATAAATAATTTCAAGAGAGAATTTTTTCCTTACATAAACCATTACCAATAACTAAACATCTCTCCCATACTGTAGTATCACCTGTGGTCCAAAGCATCAAATGGAAACCTAGGAGATCTTCATAAAGCATCTTTTCATTGGAATTCAGTCTCCACAAGTGGCCATGTAAGGAAGAAAAATACATATGCTGACCATACCTTCTGACTGATCACCAGCAGACCCATTTCAATGTTCTGGTATCATTCAAGAGAATAAGTAACCTTCTTACAGCTACAAATCCATTTCACTTCTGAGCCTTAAGACTTTCTAGGTCAGTGGTTCCACTAAAAAAGTAAGGACAGACCCATCCTGGCTACCTGTTAAAATATTATCTTAGAAATTAGAACAATCTATTTAATCTCTCTTAAATTGAGGACTACCTACAGCCCAAGATGGCAATAAACCAGTAGGATATTATAGAAAAATGCTGGGTGGATGCAGCTCATGTGAGGGTGGTGCATGAGATCCTAATCAGAGTTCGAGTGCCCCTCTGCTCTCCTCAACTCAAAAAGCCCCACTGCCTACCAGCTCACAACAAGAAGATGCAGTAGGTATATAAGGATCTATAACTGGACCTGGTGAACTGTGTCATCCGTGTTGGAGATACCACTATTTCCAAGAAATGCAATGAAAAGGACAGTGGATGAGCTGAGCTCACCCTCACGTGCCTACATACTTGTACTTAATCTAAGAGTCCTTGACATTGAAAAACATGTAACTGCCATCAAAAGCTCTAAGGACAAATCACAGAAATGCAGCTGTCTATGAAGTTAAGGCATGGGAGCCCCTCCATGCTAGCCAGACAGCTATTTCAAATGAGTAATTTCTCAGATTGACATTGCTAAAGAAGGCAGAATGTAATTACCTGAGCTGAAATGGGATACAGGTTCAACTGGATCCTTAATGACCAGAAGTGTTTAGGGCTTTTATTTCATGTCTTGTTCAAAAGATAAATGAGTACCATTCCAAAGATTAGATTGCCAGCATACAGAGAACACCTCTTCAGAAAAAAATCGAATAAGAAAGGGGATTTCACTCTTTCACATAAAAACTCCACCATTTATGTTTGTCTCTGAAATGACTGATCTACTTAGTAGATATTACTGTTGAAAGAAATAGTTCAGATGTTACATAGCTTAAATAGCAGAAAACTCCAGCTATTGAATTGTCTGACTTGCTAAATCAGATGTTCTCTTCTTTAAATGCAAAGAAAAAAAAAATTATTGATGTATTTAGGAAGAACTCCATTTCTGTAAATGTGAAGGACTGAACAGATTTTATCATAACATAATGAAAAGTTTGAAAATAACTTTGACACCTTGAGGTTGTCTATTACTGTTATTTTAAAGCTACTTCAATCATAAGAGAGCTAGCAAA
Source organism: Neomorphus geoffroyi (assembly GCA_033558235.1). Classification (NCBI taxonomy): domain Eukaryota; kingdom Metazoa; phylum Chordata; class Aves; order Cuculiformes; family Neomorphidae; genus Neomorphus; species Neomorphus geoffroyi. The sequence goes on along the minus strand of JAUMJM010000033.1, from coordinate 15,332,497 downwards.
CCAAACATTCAACCAGAACAACCCAAGTTGCCTTTATGCTTCCTACGCACCTTACATTAAGCACAGTATTATTTTAGCATCCTGCACGTTATTTCTCTGGGGACTATAGTCACAAACAAAAGTAATAGGAATCTCCCCAGTAAAGTAGTGAGCTCTGAATCTGGAATAGACTTTAATGCCACACTTTGTATGAGATGGATTAATAGAACTTTTTCGCATCCAACAGGTGTTAGTCTGCTGGGTTTTTTTGGCATTTCACCAGGCATGATATGCTGGAATATCCAGAAAAAAGTCCACTGTGAAGGGGAGTCTTCGGTTACACCAAGTACTTCCAGCAGCAGAACTGACACGGCACTATCAAACAGACTATGGACAATAAAAATGATTAACTTGAAACAGAAAAAAAGCCTTGGAAGGGGATAAGTCAGTCTGTAAGGTATCAGCAAAACTTCTTATTTCATCTATTCTTTGTATACACACAAGTAAAAATCCTAAAGAAAAATTTGTTTTCTTGAGTCCATATACTAATTTTACTTCAGTATATTTTGCAACAAGCCACTGTTATAGGCTTTTCTTCACTGTAGCATTGTAAAAACTATGGGTGTTACTCCTACAAAAACAGATACTCAAGAAGATTGAAATTCGACACAACTGTAGACGTTACAGAGGCTCCCTCAGTTAACAATTAAATACAACTCTCCCTTCGGCAAAGGTTTATCCCGAAGTTTTACCCTGACTCCAAAAGCAAAACTGGGTTAAGTTATGCACATGGTACATAAGCTGCAAGGTACATAAGTCACAGGAGAGAGCCATTGCTGCCATTTTATTTGTCTTCAAAGGATTATATGACTGGGGATACAGTCTCTTCCTCTGAATTTCAGTCCACTGGAAGTGGCTATTGCTATCGTGGTGAGGAATTCCTATCAACATGGGAAAAGATCTTGCTTGTTACACCTACTATTTTTTCTGTTGCACCACTTCAATCAGTTTAAAGTGTTATCACAGAATGCTTTGGGCTGGAGAAGACCTTTACAGATCATCTAGTTCAACCCCACGGCAGGAGCAGGGGCATCCCTAACCAGACTGGGTTGCTCAGAGCCCCGTGCAACGTGACCCTGAATGTTTCCAGGGATGGGGCGTCCACTACCTCCCTGGACAGCCTGCTCCAGTGTTTCACCACTCTCATAGTAGAAAATATCTTCTTATATCAAGCCTAAAACTAACCTCCCTTAGTTTAAAATCATTACTTCGTGTCCGGTCGCAAATAGACCTTGCTACAAATTCTGTCCCCATCTTCCCTACCTTTAAGTACTGGAAGCCACCTTCAAGTACTGGAAGTCTGCCATAAAGGTCTCCCTGCAGCCTTCTCTTCTCCAGGCTGAACAACCTCAATTCTCTCAGCCTGTCCTTGTAGAAGAGGTGCTCCAGCCCTCCTCTGGACCTGCTCCAACAGCTCCATGTCCTTCCTGTGTTCTTCTCACATCACAATTTTTCAGGCAAATAAAAATAATCTTAAATTAAAAAAGAAAAAATGCAGGACAACTGACTTTTTGTTAGAATTAAATACGTAATAACATCTAAAACATCAACATGTTGTTTTGCTCCATTCCTTTCACTTGTCACATTATTTCTCAAAAGAAATTGTTTTGTGACACTGGTTCTGATGACTGAGGCACATTTTCTCTCACTACACCTTGATTAACTTCAGTGAGATCACTAACGAAATATGTTAGCATTCACTGTATTAAATTTGGCAGAAATATCACTCCATACAGTAAAATTCTCAGAGCTGCAGAAATTTTCTAAAGAGACTGAATTCTCTACCCAGTTTGAATAGGATCTTACTCCTAGATTAGCTAGTTAGATTTGCACCATAGATCTATGAATTTAAGATGGCCTATTTATCATTGGCAACTGCAACTGACTAACACAGCCTGTTCTATATAAAAACCCCACTCTAAATGTACTTTTATTTCACTAGAGCCATTTATTTTTCATTTCACCTGATTCAACTGCATCAGATCCTAAGGCTTCCACTCAAGTGAAATTCCCACTGAAGCCAAGAGGATTTCTACCTCAAAAAATGTGACTACCTCTCTGCACCTGTTCTTAACTTCTTGAGTTATATTTCTAGGTTATCGGTAAATTTAAATAGCCATGGTTGATTTTCCAGTCTGGAGCAGGCTATTAACAAGAAAAATTAAGATGGCAAAGAGCTTATCAAATTCAGTAATGGCCCCTAAATACTGCCTGTAGTTGGACAGACTGAGGTAGTTTTTAATGTAAAATTTAGTTACTCTACCACCTATTTCTCCTTAGAAATATTCTGGTTTTCGCTGAGGTAGGCATCTGCCTAGAAGAACCACAAAAAGGGGTCAGAATGTCCTGACAAACTAGGTTATAAAATTAGCATTACTGCAATCGAAGCAGACTTGCTGGGGTTTTTTAATTAATCATAGTATAATGAGAGATGTGGTTTGTAGTTAATTCATCATGAAGTAGGTATTTTAAAGCAACTGTCTTTTCTGTATAGCTCATATCACAAGGAATGCTTCATATATGGAAACTTCCCAGTTGTCAAATGGTAAATTCATAAATACACGGATATATTTGTTTCCTCAACTATAAATACTTGCACACATTTTTCAGTGCTCAGTACTGCTCTGTTTTCTTTAATATATGTAAGTGGAGATTCTGCCACTTGAAGCATTTAAATTCCTTTGCCTGGGTCCTCAGAATCCAAGAGGAAATTGAAGCAGAAACAACTGCACAGATGTGGGAGATGTTCCTGGTGATAAACTGAATGAAGACTGAGCCAGGGACTGAGCACTTCACGAAAAGGTTGAAGTAACACAGATTCCAGAAAGGAATGAATTCCAATGCCTCAGTCTGAGCAGGGTTTTTGCACAAAATTTGACTATGTGAGCTGTAGTAAATTCAGAGGGAACATGAGGCTTTTATATTTAGATCTTAGGACTTCGTTACGGCTTAGTTTACCTGCCTCTTTCTAAACATGATGTTCCTCCTGTAATACATAATTAGAACTTATGGGTGAATAAACATCTAACACTCCCTGTGTAGCAGCAGCTGAAACAAACAAAGAAAACAGGAACAAACCAAACTCCCTTTCCCCTGGTGATTTCCAGGTGCTAAGTAGAGGGCAAAGAGATGCCCTTACATTTCTTACCCGTTTAGCTAGAACAACCTGTAGTGCTTTTCTCTAGCCTAGGAAAGGCAAGTACCTCCTTTCTGCCTGTGAATACTGCCTTCACCCCCCGCACTGTGCTCTGCGGTTTGCAGGCACATGGTGGAGACAAACAAATTTTACAAGCATCCCTCTATCTGCATTCCACCTGCGGAAACGCACGGTATCATTTTGACACACATCTCTCCAGCGCCAAAAGAGAAGTTCTCCTTCACAGAGGTTTGCTGCTGAGTGACAACACACAAGTAGTGTAAGGTGCAGTTCCCGGAGCGTCGTCTTTGCCAAGAGGCTCCCTAAGGAGCAGGCTGTGCGGCATGCCCAGCCCCAGGAAAACACACGGACTTTCGCTCTACAATCTCTCCACTCTCCTCTGGGAGTTACTCCAAGCCCAACAACAGTTGGGTGGCTCTACTGGTTGCCCCATGAACTACTGACATGGGAAAGGGGACATATGGGGGCTCACAGAACGCGTTCAGGGGAAGAATGCTCACAAAGATGCTCCAACTGGAATAGATCATGTAAGCACCCGTCTGAATGGTGCTCTCGCATTTCCTTAAGCTTCAGAGAGCTTATTAACCTTGCTTTGCGAAGGGCCTTTTGAAAGTTAACTCAACTGTGGCAGATGAGACTTCTTATGTAGAACTTGACTGAGTCAGCCATTAAATTCTGATGCATTAAAGGAGTCATTTTGATTTAAAATAGTTCTTTGATAGCTATGTTTATTAGTCCTCATCTCACCAAAAAAAAAAGTAAATTTTTAACATCATTTCAGTTCATCCTATACTGCTAACAGCTTTTCAAGAGATCGAACACAGGTACTACACGAACACTGGCAGAGTACCTAAGTGTAAAGGGGATGGTGTGATTTTTTTTTTGAGTTTCTCTTTCTGTTAATTGTTTCTTAATCTCCAAAGGTCTAGGTGAGCCATTAAGCTCCTTCTGAATTTCCCCACTCTTTTCCTTCCCTTCCAAAGCTTTTACTGTCATTTTCTTTTTTAGATTTTTCATTGCCTGCTTTTCAGCAAGAAAGACACACTTAAAGAGTCAAATCTATTTCTCCATTACAAAAAGAAGATGCAAAGCCATTGACTTCATGAAATCACCTTCATTCATTTCTTTAACCATCACATGTATTTTCATTTCACTACTAACGTAACTAAGGAATAATGAAACGTAGCAGCTATTTTTTTAAGCACTATAATAAGTTCTATAGTGGGTCTTCACAAGATATTAATCCAAGAACACTCAGAACTGGAACTGGGACAGAAAAAAAGATGGCACACTAAGGCACTATGGAAAGCTATTTTTCTTCATGTTTAAGACAAGAGAATAAAGATTTCAGAATCTAGGTTTGGATCTTATATGCACTATGAAGTTTGATCAACAGAAATTACCTCTTGATCACATTGTTTTGCATGAATCCAAACACAAATTAAATGACAACTAGCTAAATCTTGACTTTCTCTTGCATAAATAAAACTGCATCCTTCAGCAATATCTGACATGCCCAGCTGGCACATAGACATTGGCCAGGGTGAATAAAGTGGAATTTGAATGCAGAAATTCAAACTGAAGGAACCTAGAACAGCCAGCATAATCCCAGCCAGGATAAGCAATATAAGACTCCCCGATTTTCCAAGTGTAAGCTTTGAGGACCAAAGGGAAAAAACAACCCCAAACAATTTTCTGTGACATAGAAAAAAACCAAGCAACTATGTCCCTCACTAAGTCAGAAGACTATGAAAGAGGTATTTTATGACCACAAGTTATAGAAACTATAAAACTTTAGAATATTAGAACCATTTTTTAGCTGGAATGTCAAGATATCATCTCAGCTAACATAAAAGATGAATATAGCATATATTCCTTTCATTACAAACAAACAAAAGTATATAGATCCAGACCCCTTAATATAACAAATAAATTATACAGCAACATAAAAATAGCCCCATCACATACAAAAAAAACCCCCAAACCCAATGTCTGCTTAGTGCTTTTCCTCGCCTTAAAAACTAAACTTTTACAGTATACCAGGCAGCATAAGCACTACAAAAGAGAGTCCAGTCTCCTTGTGCTATGGTCAGCTGAGGGTGTGCCTGATATTCTTGCTCAGGGAGATTTCACTGCTTTGGCCTGGCACTGTGAGGCAGAACAACTTTCTTCCACTGAGATTTATTTGTTGATTTGCAGACAGATGTCCCCTTGATCCTTAGAGACGGGCTTAATCAGATTTTTCTAGTAGATATTCTTTGATCTATTCCCTGATATCTTTACAAATGACAGCTTTGTTTTTCCTTTTACATTAAGATATCACCCCTTGCCACTTTGTGATAAGCACCACTGGGGCAAATGCTGTAAGCAGCTTGGCAGCAAATGGAGCAGGGTAACCTCAGCCACCTGGAGCATCTGCCTTCTGTGGATCTCTCACACCCTCCGGAGTGTGATATCAACCACAATAAGCTAAGCATCATTCACTTCACCCCTCCTATCTTGCGCTACACTGGCTTTGGCTCACCTTGAAATGAGAGGCTTTAGAAACGATCTCATGCAAAGCCTTGTGCCCAGAGCTGCACAGCTGGTATTTTTTCCCAAAATAAACCTTGTTTATATTTTACAAAATATTTTAGATAGAGAAAGGTGGGGAGTTTTGACATTTAGCTTACCATACTCACTGAAAAATCTCTCTCTGTTTTGCTTTGAGTTTTATTTTGCTTTTTTTATTTAAACCAGGTTCCCCAACTGAAATGTCTTTGATAGCTTCACACCTAAAGATTGATCCAGCTCAGGAATCAAAGAAATAGCACACAGAAATAAAATTTTCACTTGGTCTTTTTTCTGTCTCCAGGGTCCAAACAAATACAGACCATAGGGATTTTTACCCAAAGGACTGCATAAGATAATATATTTCAGAAGAAACAATTTAAGTGGCGAATCCACCAAGAAGTACACGACTTCTTAGGGAACAATTCCAGTTACTGCCAACAAATAAAACAAATCAGGTCAAGGCCTACTCATTTTTATGGCATATGCATGAGAAATCCAACTTTAAGGTTTAAGCATAACAACGTTTCATTGCACACCTGTGAAATCTATGCCGCACAGAGGAATCCATATGTACTGCAAGTGTTGATTTTTTTTTCCCATTTGCAATATAATTATTGGGATTCAAAGCACATTTCTCAGCCGTGGCACACACTGAAAAATGACCTCTCACCCCAATATTAGATAATCTTTTGTACATAGTCCAAAATGACACAAAGAATAACACTAGTAATTAGCACATCCTGGTGCTTCGCTGCCACGTCTTACCCTTGTTTCTGATTGTTTACAATCAGTAGGTAATTCTTTAACAGTGTTCTGTCATTCTGTGAGAAAACTGTTCTCCAGTGCATTACAAAGATATAAATACAGATGTAGCTATCACAAAAATATTTACCTGAGCTCCAACCTACACAACATCCTTCTAATCTACCAGAATGTTCTCTGTTCGTTGTGTGCCAGCTCAGGCAGTAGCTTTCATGAGCCAGGGGAACAAAGATTTGGTTCCGTTGTTTTGAATCCCTTTTAGAGACAATGCCCCATCACTGCCAAAAGCCCTCCTGGAGCTTTTGGAACAATATTGCACTTTCCTTGACTCGCCCCTAGCTGGGAGCCCACTGCTTTGACCCCTGCTGCTGTTTCCTCTTCAAGGCCCAAATTATAATTTGTACAGCCATATAGTGTAACTTATTCCCTTAGCTGAATTCTCTGCCAGCACTGTTCACCATCCTAGCGCTGTACAGAAGGTGGTATGTATTTCTTAGACCTACGTGCAGGGCTCTACCGCATACAAGTAGGTGTTCAAGGAATGCCCACAACTTCTAGGCACTCAATCATGTTTACTCCTGCCTTTGATATCATAGATTGTCCTACCTATCTCATCCTCACCACTCATCAGTGGCAGGAGTGACTAACATTCCCCAAATACAGAATCATGGTGAACACTGCCTACAAAACCAACATCAACACTCTGCTGACCTATGGTTCATCCACACAGAGAAGCAGCTCAAGGACCGATGGGATTTTTCTTTTTAATATTGCAAAAACATGAGAAGGAGAAAACATCACTGGATGGAAAATTAGGGCATGTGAGGCCATGCTGCCAAGAACTCTCACAGATTACTCTCTGTATTCCTCTCTGCACACCAAAATGTCTCTCAGAAGCCTGTAACAGGGATCCCTGTCCAAGGATGCACCTGGGCTTAAGGCAACAGTGTTATACACAATTAGGGATGCACGTCTCTAACTCAGCCATCAGGCATGTACGAGCTAGAACCATACAGCGATGTCAGCAAAAATTCTAACAGAAAAACTTTCTAGCCTAGGTATCGCAACTGTGTTAAATACGATTACAAATGGTAATGATCACAGAGATAATTGATTTCAGCTCTGGCCAGCTAAACACAAAACAAACAAACAAAAAATTGATCAGAAGATAAAACCAGATCCTCAATAAAAATCGACAAAAATTCTGTAAGAAGCATCAAGCACATACTTACAGAAACAGCATTATACAGAATAGATAGAAGGAGGAATTATTTGACGCTATCTCTGGATATCAATATACAATTCACCTTCAAACAGAAAAGGCAGCCCCACAACTGTTAAGATGATTCCTCATTTCAGACAAAGCAACTAGCAAGAGGTAATTCTTAGCAGCTTTTTGAATTATATATTTGTACATAAGGCTTAGATGTGTATTTTAATTTCACCTGAGTAAATTACTAACATAAATTCTATCCTTCTCAAATATCTCTGAATTTTTAATTAACCTAATATCATTTCCACTAGGCAGTCAGAAACGATAAGTAACATATGATTCATATTCAGCAGTAAACGCACCTGCTTTTCAACAACATTTCTAATTACTGGTTCATTTTACCCTTTACATGATGTCAAAGCCAATTTGGGTCATACTGTTTTTAGCCAGTGACAAGTCCTTTCAGCTCACAAATAATGTATAAGGAATTGCTGTGTTGTCAGTTTGAAGGACATTTTTAAATGCACTGTGGTGAATAGAATACATTACCAAAACACCATTTCATTTCTGATATGCATCAGTTCACCACGATGTTCCATCAGACAAAATTTTACCAGGAACACTTAAGCTTTGATTTAAAGCCATGTCTCACCATTTCACCATCTTCGGTTTATATCATAATGACTGAGGGAGTGCTACCATATGTTAAATATAACAAAGTGCACATTTCTAACATTGCAGACAATAGGAAAAAATCCCAAACAAACATGGGGTTTTGAATACGTTAGATGTCCTCTAAAAACACTGTAGCAAACTGCAGGGAGACTATGAAGGAGGTTTTTACTGAACATCCTCCTCTTCCCGACAGCCCTGCATCTTCAAAGAGTAAGCAGGTAAGCAAAGGGAAGCCTGCTTCTAAGGCAATTCCTCACCACTCTACTCTGAACATTTAGTTTTTTCAGGACATGCACCTCCAGATGGCTGAAGCTGTTCTCACACAGATTTGATACGCACTTTACCACTGAAATATGCATATGACATAAGGTATATCTGCCAAAGTTTTCAAATGCTCTAACACAACTAAAACGTGACAAGTCCTCATATGCAAAGACCTAATCAGTCTCAAACCAGTTTGTACATCAGATTTTTCAAAGTTACCATCATTTTCTTGACTTGTAGCGTACTGGCAAACCCTATATATCTCCAAAGAAAAAAATAAACTTCCTTCTGGTCATATAGATTTTATACACAGAAGCTAGCACCTTCTGACATCTACCTCTAAATTTCTTGAAATAATGAGTACCAAGCCTGCTGTGTTGCCTTTACTTGGTGTGCTACCTCATATTTTAGATCAAAACAATACAAAAGACATGAAAAACATCTGAGTCAACAATGGTTATGTCATCCATTTTTCAATTTTAAACCATCACTTCAACAGTTTAAAGACTCTGTGTTCTGGTTATGAAAGTCCCTTTACAACGATAAGAAAAAAGATAGTTCTAAGATTCATGGGTGAAAGAAACACAGGCAGTCAAGCTGAAAACTGGCCTAAAGCCACTGACTGCCCAGGTAGACAGGGCACCTTTGGGCTATGCAGGTACCGGTTTTGAAGCACCATATTTTCCCATACATAAGACACATCTCTGATATCCTGCAAGCCTCTGAAAGCACAATTTCCTCTGAATAATAGATGTTTTGGAGAGGAATGAGTAAATTATACATGGAAGGGGGTAACTAGCAGGATTAGAAACTGGGGAGCTATGGTAGGTGGGGCTTTAAGACAGGTACTTCTTGTATTATTTCCCCATGTGTATTGCCGGTACTTCCTGCTGAATGTCAGGCGGCTTGAGAGCTTATTTCTGTTTAAAACAAATAGACCAAAGACTACAGGTAAAAAGGTAATTGTGATACACAAATTTATTCAAGATAATATGAAAATATTAATGTCCTAGTTAATTCCCAGATAATTAGAAACAATAGCAACAACTAGAAACTATGGGATTTTAGTATGCAGTGATTTAAGTACATCCATAAAGAGCTTTAGCAGATTTCAGAAGCTATTCAAAGCAAATTTGTTGACAACCGGGCTTAAATTACTTTGTATTATAGTCGAACAGGCATGTATTAAACAGATACGACTAGACACAGATTATGGAACAATCTCTGGGTAACAAGTGATTCCAGTGATTTAGCTTATCGTTTTAAGTTATTTCTTTGGTTTCTTTTTTTCCTTCTTTAAAGAAAAATCAGCAATTATAATCTCATCTACACTAGCATCATGCAACCTGCACTAACCATCCACTTTATTTCCACGAGTAAAGGCAAGTACAAAAAGGTTTATTAACAAACATACAATGCAAAAAAATCTATCACTGGGTGAAGCGAAATACAAGCTCAATAAATACCAAGCAAAATAAAATCCCAAATCTGCTGCATAAAGAATCAAATTAAAGGCATCTACAGGGAACTCTGCAAGATCCCTTACTTCTCATTTAAGATAGACAAGGAACCGGTTCTTTGTAAAACAAAAAGAAAGGTGAGCCTATGAGACTGTCACAAGCAAATCTTCAAAAGTAAATAAATCTGGGAAAAATCAGACTCAAATCGTCACTCATAAGGTATATTTTAATAGGCTATGATTCTACGAAAGGCATTGGCCTCAGTGACTTAAACAAATCAGATCTCAAGAATTCAATGACTTTAAGTGAGAAGCAACTATCCAAATTCTGGTCTAATTTGCACAACAGACTAAAAAAAAGCTTGCACCACAGGAGCAAATCTTTTTCATTTGCCATCCCCTAAAACCAGAAGTGTCCACCAGAAGCAAAAGCAGATAAATCTCTGATTGTTGAAAAATTTCCATGTGTAATTTATGGCAAGCTTTCAGTTAGGGAAAAAGGCAGCTATGGAACAGTTATATCTTCAATGAGGAGAAAATATCAAGCAGAATGACTGAATAGAAAGTAATTATTTCTTGACTCAGCATATCACATTTCTCATTACCAAAGAAGAAACTGTGTTTCAGTAAAGCTTTACCTTTCTCACAATGACTGCCTGTGAATCCAGAAGGGCAGACACATTTGTTAGGCGCTACACAAGTTCCACCGTATCTGCACCCTTCTTCACAGAATGCTGAAAAATAAAAATAATATGTGGGTACTTCATTTTTAAAAATTTATTACGTATTTGAAAGGTAATAAGAAAATCAACTAAATTTTAAACAAGTAACACAATTCAACTTATTGAAATTCAGTCCACCTGCAAACACAAAATGAAGTAATTCACTTAAACGACACGAGGAAAAAAAATCTCAGATTACACCATAGGCAAATCACCTCACCAATAAAAGATTAATAACCATCTGGAAAAAGAAGAGAGGGAAAAACATAATGTACGATTTTAATGGGGCTGATCGCCTTTTAATTATACCAAATATGAGTATTACAATGCTCAGGTCCAAACACTAGGATTTGAAACAAATGGTGAATGTCACAATCTTTTCTTGTGAGCACTGTGTGGTGGTCCTCTCACCTATAGCAGGTTTAGCAGGAAGCCTACTAATTGTGCCAGAAGAATGCTTGCACTTTAACATTCTTCTTTCTTTCTCTTTGTTGTGTGCGTGCAAGGAGGGTAAGCGAGGTAAGAAGAGGAAAGGAAACCACAAGCACCAGGACGTGACCTATTTTGTACTGTTAACTCCAGTTAAGGCCTTTGTTAAGACTCAGAGCAGGCCCTTCCCACAACACACTCCCCCACCCTTGCCCAGATATTTATTGAACCTCACAAGTTACTCAGTGGATTTGACTGCACTTATGAAGGAAATTACAATTAATATTTAAACAGCAGCTCTCCTCATCTAAGCTAATAACACAATTGCAAAGTGTTTCCTGCAAGCTAAAATCACAGATGGAGTGTTGGCAAAGAGATGTTACAAATGCTATGAAAAGACTTAAAGTGCTAGATAACAGAAGAAATGTTTTAGATTTATTTTCCAATGCTCTGAAAAGAAAAATAAAGTGAATAAAGTACTAAGCATTATAAAGAATCTTTTGTAATTATTAACCACTTAGAGGCAAAAAAAGCACATCATCAAATCTCTTGACTGAATCGATGGATAGATCTGCCTTACTCTAAATATATAATTCGTAACATGTCATACTGTTTTATGGAGGGTAACATGGGGAGAAAAACGCTCAAGGGGTTTAGAGAAGATGGTAGCAGAACATTATAAGCACTCCTGCGTCTGGCACAAGGCAGTGGTGTGGAGAAAGCACGGTTCTTGCCCAGTAACACTTCCTGCTCATCTATGCACGCACTCCATCAAAAGAATTAGAATTTGTGGCAGAACAGATATAAAGGGCAGAAAAAGAAAAATAATGGCATAAAAAGCTAATAGTTTGTCGACAGTATGTGCCACACTGCACTGGGAAAGAACTACACAGGAGCCTTAAAATAAAAGAAGTCATAAAAGGCATTACAAAAATAAAAATGTTTATTGTCTATACCAACGAAACATGTCCATTGAAAGTTGTTAGGGGCCTGATGGGGATAGGCTGGTAAGAGGGCTTCAGTTGAGGGCTCTCACACGCATTCTTTGCCACTGTAACCAATACTCCCACCTTACTAATGTGAAATGCGTGCTGCTTAAAATAAATTCTATTGCTACATTTGCACAGTAAGGTGGTGTAGTATTCTGTTGTCTTTTAAGATTACTAACAGAGAAAGGCTTGTGAGACAGAGCTGGTCATGTAAAAGATTTTCCCATTGGTGCAAAAGCTGTGTTACGCCAGTGGAGAAGCAACCAGGTCTTGACATCTACAGGCACAGCCAAGCATGCTATTCGCATCTGGAAGAGAAAGACTGGGGTGCCTGCCGTGTGTCAAAACTACCTTCTCTGCCCTTCTATTCCTTCCTACATACCCATAGGTATCTAAGTGTGCTAGCATTTACGTGTTGAGCATTTAAAATTACCCTATCCTTTAGGTGTCATGTCTTAGCAACCTAAAACCCTCAATACCTGTACAGGGACACCCTGAGGAATTGCTGTGCTACAAGTTCCTGTAAAAAGGGACCTCTCTACTTCCCAGTGCAGAAGGAGTTTTCCAGACAGTAGCTTGTTATATGGATGTTGGGGGAAATGGACTTAGGCAATAGGTGCAGAAGTTAAAAAACTGAGCACTCCTCAGTTTTCTCAGAAGCTGAAAAGTTCTCTGCCCTGCAGATTATCTGTGCTTCTCTTTGTTGCTCAGGCTATGCTGAATTCAGGGGACATTGTTCATTTTTATATTTTTATGCAAGAAAAGAAAACCTCAAGGAAGGTTGCTGGTATTATCCTGCTGTTTCCCAGGTGGTTCTTCTACAAACCCTCTAATCCCTGAATTGTAGGCTAGGAGGAAGTGGGAACATCAAAATCACAAATCTCAGAATGTAGTTACAAAATCAAAATGTTTGTCTAAAGGCTACTTTCCTTAACTGCTAGAAAAATCTCAAAGTATTACACACACTACTGATAGCATTACACTGAATCTTAAGAATGCTCAATACCTCTAATAATAGGAACTCAGTTTCAATTGCTAGCAATTTTCCCAAACTTCACTTATTTGAACTATTTTCTCTAACAGTTCTGCCTCTGGCTGAAACCTTTCAGAACATTTTATCAAAATTCATTCACTTCCAACAATAAGGTTTTGCCTTTACATCCTCAGCAGAACAGATTAATTAAGGAAAATCTTTAGGTTACTGCTGTACCTATGCCTTCCGGACAGAGGACCCAACACGGAGCAGCTCAGTGGCTGAATAGGAAATCAACCGGAGCGCCTATTGTCTCATGAAACTACCCATTTCAGTGCTTATGCTTTGTTAGACACCTCATAGGCTGCGGAATCCAAGACTTCTACTGTGGTTTAGACCCTTCGAAACCAAAACTCTACTCAGCAGGGGATGGTGACCCACCAGTACCACAGAACTATGAGTTACAAACCTTGATTGCAGGCTCCCTCCGACTCACAGAAAGGAAACACTAGAAAGCTAAATTGCAGCTGGATTGTATTTTGCTAATGCATTCCCATAAATAAACCTGTCTCTCAAATTATTTGCAAGCTGGCAACAGAGTTAAACAGGAGAATGGTTACTGAATTTGTAATAAAGGTTTTATCAAGCAAATTAAGTGAAGATGCCATTAAGTTGAAGTCTATGAGGGTAAACCTCCATCATTAAGAGTATTATTCAGTATTCTATACGCAAAAAAAAAGAGTATCTATTGATTTGAGGAAGCTTCTGCCAAAGTGAACAAATACCTTTAATGCTAACAGATTTCTTCCTCCAAAATAAAACCTTTATCCTATAAAGGCCTTTCCCTTTCCTGAATTGACATAATTGCTCTCCAGAGGAGGAGTTTAATTTTTGATGCATGCCTTCCTTGATGATAGATCTGTAGAGAACAGAAACAGCCAAAATGATAAATCTGCTGGATTTGCCGTTTTTGTGATCCTATTGGAGGGACATGGGAGTCTCATTGCAGAGCTCCATGAAGAGCAGCAAGAAAGTACCAACTAACTAGAAACCACGCTCCTGTACCTGTGCAAGCTGCAAACCCCCTGCCAGCATATTTATGGCGTACAGTTTCTTTTCCAGTTAATCTCCTCTCCCACTGAAGCTATTATGGACATCTCAGGAAGTAAAAGGAGGAGGTAGCAAAGCTAGAGTCTCTTTGAGTGGTAGGTGTGGAATCTGTCTCACACTTGGTTTGAGTTCCTTTTGTTCTTCCCTAGATCCAGTCAGTAATGTGCAAAAGAGCCTGTGTGAGGGTGGCATACCAACAGTAGCTTCAGATATTCTGTGCTGTATGTTACTGAAAATTCTAGTCTCTCTTTAGCCCATCTGCTTACAAAGACTCAGGGAAACCTGAACGGTTTGGGTTCCAGCCTCCTCTCTTACAGTTTGGAAGGAATCGCCTTGATTATTCTAATTTTTTGTATGGTAGCACAATACAATACTTCGCTGTGCTATAGGAAAGCAGCTTTTGCCATGTGGAACCCTCATGTTAAGCAAATACCTCTTACGTCCAAGCGTAATATGGTAATTATTATTTTATTTTATAAATATATAAAATATTTTACTAAAGCGAAATCACAAATAAAAATTGGTAATTATGCTACAAATTTAAAAGAAAGTCAGCTTCCTATATAAATCACATTCATATTAAATATTATTTCTTGATGTACAAAAAAATTACATTTTCTATAAAGCAATAATAAAACATCATACTAATATTACTGTTGCATTAGTATTTTATAAAATTTCCTATGTTGATATATATTTATTAAATGCACCTTTTAATACGTGCATTTCTGGATGTTGCCCTGGTACAGCATAGTCCATGCTTTCACAGCTAAATAAGTTACCCACCACAATATCACCACAGACATATAATATGACCTACTGTAATACAACTAAAGGTATAATATACTGTAATCCCTTATTTCCCTTCATTCCGTCTGCCCTCCCTATCTTCAAAAAAGGAAACTCAATTAAAATTTAGAGTTCATCTTCTCCCATTTGAGAAAGAGCAATTTCTCAGAATCTGAGATTTTCAACTCAGATGCAACTGACTAGAATTCTGTCAAGTGGATATCTGTTGCCTTTTAATTTTAACAAAACAAGTAAATAACAAACACCAGTGTTTTAAGAACATCTGTACAATTTATTTACTGATCATCTGATCTATTCAACTTTACAGCATAAGAAAATAGAAAGGGTTCAAAAGTGAGTGCCTTAGCAGTGAGTACTTTTATCCTCTTCCACTGTTTTTCATGTGATTTTCCCTGTTTCTCCTCTAGTCAAGGAAAAAAAGTTGAAAACAATCATTCCATTGGTACCAAAACAAACACCAGCACTGAAAAAGACAGAATGTGCCATACCTTGTATAAAAGGAAATATAGCAATACCAAAAATACAAACTCCTGTCCCCCGTATAACGGGGAATAGAAGCTCTTAATTAAAGAAAGACAACGGTAGTTTTCTTCAATAGGGTATATTGTGTGTGCTTATATGAGCCAAAACCTTACATACTCCTGTATCACAGTAGGTTTATCACAGATAAAGCCAACCACTAGCCTGTTTCTGTGAGCACAGTACACCACGGGTTGCCAGGATAATTGCATAGTGGCCATCAGCTTATTCTGCAGTGGCAATTGCAACACAGCTCAAGGTGAGACCACGTCTTCAGACAGCACACAGGCAGCAGGTTCTACTGTGCAGTTCTGATACAGTAACCTACAGCTTTTCTGCATTTTGGCCCAAATTACTCGGGGCTCACATTCATCCCAAACTAGCTGGTAGCTGGCCTTTCATGCGTGTGTCAGCTTTGGTGTGTGTTAAAAACCTATGGCAGAAAGCATAAATCGTACTTCATGATCAAACATAGCAGCAGGGGTACTGCCCATGCTGCCCTATAATTAAACGTATGACCGTTTTCTAGAAGACAGGAATTCAAAGGGACTTAACTTGACACCTTTATTTGATCAAAGATTATGTACCGGTACAGGGAGCGAAGAAGAAAAAGAGGGTGGATGAATCCATCCTTTACAGGTGCTCATCTCAGGCACTTTGTTCTGTGCTGTATTCCCTACCCAAAATGCAAACTCCAAGTCATTGTTTCAGCAAGCACCATCGTCTCTTGACACAATCTTTGTTCACCTTGTAAATCAGCAGGTGCCAGGGACTGCTACACATGGCAGCACAAGACAAAGTCATACTAGCTTCTCTTGCACTTTTGAAATGCCTTTTTACTGATTCATTTTCAACAGGGTGGTCAGTAAAATGACCATGAAGTTCACTGATATTTGGCCAGACTTAAAGAGTACATAGGCATCAAGTGAAAAAAGTGTCATTAAGAAAAGGCAAGGAAGGGGTCAGGCACAGACTTGCCTGGATAAACAAAAATATGCAGCTTTGGAAAAGAGATGGGCTAGCTGAACTATACAAGCAATTTGATAATCAATTGATGGAAAGACCACGATTTCATTAGCTGATTGAATTTACTCAGCCAAGTACGCACAAGGTCGCGGTTGATAACAATCCAACTATGCAAGCCAAATACCAGAATAATCAGATACCAGTTGCTGAGGCAGGTTTAGAGGACAGTTAAGAAAGTAAGGAGAAAGCACACAAACAAAATAAGGGAGCAGCAGAGGTTCTGCTCTTTTTCTCTGTACTCAAGTGTGACACTATCATCTATAAAAGTAGAAAACTCTTCCTGGTTCAGTGAACTGCATCCGTTGGATATAGGGCTCGACTTATTTAACACAAAGTCTGCCAAATGCCACTAGAGTCCTGTTACAGATGGCTGGAGTCAGAGAAGGACAAATCTGGCAGGAATGAACTTTGGGCAATGGCATTGTCTTGGAAAATTTTCATCCCACGTGTTAGAGCAGGAAGGGGAATGCAGGTCAGTCTGGCAGTGGGGATATGACCACTTCTGAGACTGGAAGATAAATCCTTAGTGGGGTAGTTCAGCACCTTTGTGAGTGGCTTCCAATCTAATTTATGCTTCAGGTTTTGTGTAATATGTATAAGGGTTACTTCAGTTCAGGAAGAGCCAAAATCTCAAGTCTTCTAATACCTGATTGTAAAGTTATCATTCCCAATTTATATTTCTAGAGATTTTGTATAAGAGGTACTTTATAAACAATTACCATTACAGTTGCCTAGTATAGTCAAAATTCCAAATCCTGCTAGTACCAAACTCCTACTAAGAGCTAAGTCTGAACAAAGATCAATGAATTTGCAATTAAAGTTTGGAGGTGAGGTTTTTTTTAAAAGTAATCAAAAAATCACGAAGGATTACTTTCAAATTTGGGAGAAAATGCACAGTGAGAGTAAAACAGGGGAAAAGGGCAAACCAGAAAAGTATCTGGAACCTTATAAAGCACAATGAATAGATCAGGAACTAAAAGATATCAGATACAGGCATACATATATACTGTGAATTTGTGTGTGTCTATATATTTGCATACTATATCATATTTATCAAGTGGTGAACTAATATTGTAAAGTTTGTCACTAGGCTATTTTAGCTGCTGTAGCCGTGAATCTTTACAAGTGCCCAGTGCTCTGTCATACAGCACTTGCAAAACTGACATTAAGGCGAATTTGGAAGGCTGAGCAGATCTCTCAGAAGGCGCTGAACTCATAGCAGTGGGCCCTTTCTGTGCTGTTATATAACGTTAAATTCTCTTGGTCACTGGTGTTTTGCTTGACTGATAAGCAATCGAGTTGTAGCCATTTGTACTCCAGAAGCAGGTCATTCATCTGGATGCTTTCAGGGTGAACTCAAGTGCTGTTTGGCTGGAGACGCTAAAATTTTTTGAAAAATAGAATATCAACGCCTTAAAACTAGTACAATGCATCACAGTGACAAATGCTAACAATCTCATTTGTAATGCCCCAGTAATGGAACTTCTGTTTGAATGTGGAAGTTATCCACCTTGGTTAATACATTTTGACCTAAATGAACAAACAAGTTATATTTTATTAAATTAATTCAGAAAGAATTCTGAACGGACAGAATCTGCCTATTCTGCTTTACTGGTAAAGAGACATGTGAAACTTTTATTGATGTCAAGTGTATTTTATGGCTCTGAGGACAAATATGCAGCAATTTTCTAAAATGTATATGAAAAAGATCAATAGAAGCAGTAAGAGACAAAAGTAATAAAATAAAATTTGTCCTGTGATATATTACACTTTTGAAAGCATCTCCACATCCCCAGATGATTCTGGGCTAAATAAATATTCTTGTTGCTATTTTACTGCCCTGCTTCCTCAAGGCTACATTCTTCAATATTTTAGTGCATCATTTTAAGTCAACTGCAGTTGTCTGTCTAGTAGCCTAATAGTAAGCACGACAAAATAGAGCGGAATACTTCTTCCACAAAGCAACTGAACATCATCTTTCAAAATTCAATTCAAGAGTTAAAACTGTAAAACCAGGCCAAAATTTACCTTGAGAAATGACATGATATATCATATCCTATTATTGGAGTTTTTCTTTGCACCACATCATTTTGCTGCTTATACTTCCATTTTATTTTTTTAAACATATGAATCATAGAATTGTTTGGATTGGAAGGGAGCTTAAACATCATCTTCCAACCTCCCTGCCATTGGCAAGGACACCTCCCACTAGACCAGGCTGCTCAAGGCACCATCCTACCTAGCCCTGCACACCTCCAGGGACAGAGCACCTACAACTTCTCAGGCAACCTGTTCCAGTGCCTCACCACCCTCATTGTGAAGAATTTCTTCCTCATGTCTAATTTACCTCTTCCCCCTTCCAATGTGAAGCCATCTACCCTCATCCTATCGCTACATACCCTTGTAAAAAATCCCTCCCCAGCTTTCCTGTAGCCCCCTTCAGGTACTGGAAGGCCACTGTAAGGTCTCTCTAGAGCCTTTTCTTCTCCAGGCTGATGGTATGAATATGAACGAATATAAAATAATTTATATTCACAAGCAAAACACATAAATTATAATTTTATATATCTTAAAGTTCAGTGGAGTTATCAAAACAGATCAGGCAGAACACTTTACTAAAAACTGCAAACATTACAAAGCAAGAAACAGGATGTGAAACTTCTGACTTGCTTCCACTTTGGCTGTGATACTGTGCCTCACAGTTTCTTTACAAATCAGTTATGCTTAATCAATCTTAATTTAAGGAGAAAGAAGCATGTTCCAGAAGTACAATAGAAGCATTTTCTCTTGCCCTGGTCCGTTATCACAACGTTAGAAAGACCTTGATTCAAATACCATTGAACTCAGAAAAAACCTCACAACTTAAAATAGACAGTGGATGCAATCTTAGGTCTGTTTGACTTTAGTACATTATATTGAATAGTCAGACAACATAAAAATAACTTTCTAGTTGCCTGTGTTTTACAGTTCTCTGAATGACCTTCCAATGCACGCAAATGCACTCCAGACATATTCAGGAAAAGAATAGGGATTCTACCCTAATGTAACAAGTACACAGTCTTGAAATTCACTCTTCTTGCTTTACCCTCTAGTAGAGATAGGCACCTTCACCAATAAAACACAAGTCTATTTACATGTAAGAAACGCTCTTAGTGTGAAGATTTACTCTGGAATGCTGAATAAGCTTTAAAAAAAAAAACGCCTAAAATGTTTTTAAAACCCCATTATTTTATGGTAATTCTCTATATGAAGAACACTATCTTTTGAAATTGTGAAGAAACTTTAAGAAAGCATTTTTAGTTGCTGCTAGAAGAGAGAGCATATTGAGTATAATCATATCCTCTACAGTGTTACATTCAGCAACAATTTGTTGAAGGTTGCTGGCACATTATTGCAAGCATAACAATTGAAACTGAAAACATATACTTGTTTTGATAGCTGCACAAAATAGTAAATCAAGGATAGCATTCAGCTATGTTAAGATGGTATTACTTGGAAGGAGAAGAAAAAAGCACAAAGTAAAATGACAATGTATTTTTATGGTCTGGATCAAGGATATGTAAAGACAAATAACTTGTAAAGACATTAAGAGACTTAAAGCAGCAAATCTTTAAACAAGCACACTAAAATTTACGTGTTATCTATCATTGTTTTAATATTATACTTCAGGTATGATGTAAGTAACTGCTGCAGTGGTATTTCTAAAAATATTTTCTAACGGGCTTTTGCTTCGCCTTCTAAATCTCACTCATTCTGCCACGACCATCCACCCAAAATAAAATGCCACTTTCAAAGCACGATTGCATTCTATTGACCAGCACCAGAAGGATGGATATTGTCAGTTCCAGAGATGAGAGTCGTCTAACTATGCAACAGGAAGGACTTAGCAAGCGAAGCTTTCAGAGCTCATCCGCAATACCCATCCAGCCTTCACTCTTTATCAAGAAAGATGTTGTGTTAGATACAGAGGTTCCCTCATTGAGGAACAGAATTAAGAGTTAATCTTAATTTACAGAACCTAGTTTACCTTGCAGTCACTGACAGACAAAGGTTGGAATTCACTAAAGACACTGCCAAGAAGGCAATCAAGAGATGAAAAGCCCTGTTGTCCCATCAGCAATGCCCCAGGGCACTCTGTGTTCAAACCGAATTCATATAAAAGAAAGAAAGAATAACAAAAAGAACAGCGAAGGGAGGGTTGGAGAGGTGGGGGAAGAGAGGTTAAAACAGACTGCTAAAGCATAACACATTAAATAATGGATTCTCTTGGGTCTGGATAACTTCTACACTTCTGCTGACCTTTGCATTTGTTGGATTAAAAAGAGAATGCAAATAACTATTAATAGGACACAATTAATCTCAGTGCTTATCTGCATTTTAAATCAGAAAGTTTTCCAGTAGCTAAAATACTACCACAAAAGCAGAGTTTTTCGGGGGAGAAAAAAGTAAATTTTTAACAATTATTTTACTTTTCCCACTGGCAAAAGACATCTTCATCTCAACATCTGGATTTACCTAAAATAATCTTACCAAACAAATTCTATTCTGGAGTTTAAGGCTAATCCAGAAAAGAGAACAAATATAAATATTTTTACTTATCCAAGAGAGCCACTGGATTTTTCAATAAGGAAAAAGAAGCACTGAAAAGCGATGTTGTTCACAACAGTACACAGAAATTTCCATCTAAAAGTGGAAACTGCTCAAGCTGGTGTGACAGCAGGTGTGATGTGCATCACCATCAGCCTTATAATCATCATAATACATTGCTTTTACATAAATCCTTTCATCTCAAGCTTTTACACATTATGAACAATTAAGCCTTACAACCCCCCAGTGAGAAAGACACATTAAGATCTCAAACCTGCTAGGCACTTTTTCAGAAGAGTTAACTACAGAAATATAATTTAATAAAGTACACATTTAACAAGTAAGAGCAGAAAAGCAAATATAATCTTTGTGTGTATAATCTTTGGCTGAGCCAAGAGCGTTTTAGAAACCCAAAGGGCCACGCTCTGCTAGTGTCAATTAGTAAATCTATATCAATTCTTAAGATACAAGACTCTAAGGAGCACATCTCTGTCACGTTTTGTAAGACCGTACTGATGACTTGTGTCCTTATATATGCACATAATCACACAAATATTTTAGCTAATATCTAGGAAGTATGCACAACATTAACTGAAGTTTTCTCCCTCTCTCTGCTATTTTATTATAGAGAACTCAGAGGGAGGTAATAGGTAGGGCAAAGGTAAAAGGAAAGGAAGGTGAACTATAGATCCTCAGTTGCTTCTTAGAGAGCAATGCCAGTGCGGTCACAAATTGAGGTGGGTGTTGGTCTCGTCTCCCAAATAACCAGCTAAAGGATGAGAGGAACTGGCATCAAGTTATGTCAGGGGAGGTTCAGATTAGATATCAGGGAAAATTTCTTTACTGAAACGGTTATCAGGCACTGGAATAGGTTCAGGCACCATCCTTAAAGGTATTTAAAAGACAAGTAGATGAGGTGCTCAGGGTTAGTAGTGGACACATATGGTTGGACTTGATCTCAGAGGTCTTTTCCAACCAAACTGTTACATGATTCTATGAAATCTACCTTCAACAACTGTGCGTCAGAGTGCACTATATTTTGTCACAAGGGCCCCACCACAATGTCATACGCTTCAAGAAATCAAAGTAATGAAGAATCTCTACAACTGCCTTGAGCGTTCCTTAAAGATGCTGGAAATTTTCAGAAGTGCAGCAGTTAAAGCTTGGTGTGTCTGGCCAAAATTTTCTTCCCCTGCACAAGCAAAACATTCCAGATAGTGTTTGTTTGCCTCACAACCTGTTAATAATGCTTCAGTAGCACCGCAGAGCAGATGTCGTAGAGATTTTTTATTAGTACTTTGGATTCGTTTAGAGCGATAAGGTTCAACATAAATGTGAAATATCCTTCTTATACTTTAGTCTGCTAACAAGACACGGTATATTCTTAATGTAGGAAAAAAAGCATCATAAATGGCAGCTGTAATCTTTCCACGAAGTACAATGTGTTTCTAATGCAATATGTTTTCACAACAGATTTCCAGTTCCACCTTCTTATGATATCATTTTACAACATTTAGTTTGCAAAAACTGACTATAGGAATACTCGCTATATTGCTTTGGCAAGGCAACATTTAATTTTATGGTGCATAGAACGCATTTCTCTTAACAGATGTATCACTTCCCTGATATCATGACTAAACTGCTTCATACTCATTAAATGCTGTGTGGGGAACTAGCAGAACTATGGTGTTTATTTTTGTTGTTGAAGCACACACTTCTACTTGCTCATAACATCATGCTTCCCTGAACAACAACAAAAACAGCTTTGCCTACTCTTAGCAGACTTGATCTCGTGCATACCATATATATTCTTACATGCATTTGGTGATTATGCACAAAGAAGTCCAAGCTTCATATCCCAAAGCACACAAAAATTACATGTGTTTTCTATTTAGAAATTATTAATGAATGAATAAATTTTAATATCAAAAAATGTTCCACAGAATCAAATTCAGTCTTTGGCTTGGGAGAGGTAAGCCTCCTTCCTAAAACTGGGTTAACTCCCTCATTTAGTCGCATCCCAATCAAAAAAAAAAAAAAAAAAATTGTTTGCTCTATGCTGCAAAATTTTAGAACAGAGAACATCATTTCATTGCAATATTTGCTGACTAAATACCATAGAATCCTGGAATGGTTTGGGTCTGAAAGGACCTTAAAGATCATCCACTTCCAAACCCCCTGCCATTGTCATGGACACCTCCCATTAGATCAGGTTGCTCAAAGCCTCACCCAGCCTGACCTTGAACACCTCCAGAGATCGTGCAACCACAACTTCTCTGGGAAACCTGTTCTACTGCCTCACCACTCTCACAGCAAAAAAAAATCTCCTCCTAATATCTAGTCTATATCTCCCCTCTTTCAGTTTAAAACTATTATCTTTCATCCCATCACTGCAGCCCCTGATAGAGAGCCCTTCCCCAGCACATTTCACAGTTCCTTGAGATGAATGGTTATGGGATCTACCACAGCCACATGGCAGTTATAGAATTGTGCAGTCCCTGCCACACCTCATACTAACAATAATGCTTAAGAAGTGATATGGAAGAAGATAAAGTCACAGTGATATGACTCAATTTGTGGAAATTCTTCCCTATGCAAGTCGTGACATGAAAGAAGGTTAGGTTTATTTAACCAATAGCTTTCCAGCTCCTTGCAGTGACTGGCTTCTATAAAGGACAGTGAGGCAGTTTTGAAAACAGTTATTCCTTCTGCACATGTATGTTTCTACTCTCAATATCCCTCGTACCAAAGGTTTCTGCTATCCAATAACAGTAGCTCTGGCAGATGATGAGTTCCCAAATTTATAAAACCAAGCAATCCTAAACCCCTCACATCATACCCTTCAATGCAGCTTAGTAGAACTTCAATAGGTTTCACCAAAATCTTTGTTCTAAAACCAGTTTCAGAAAAAATATTCTTTGAATCTAGAAGTATCATCTTAAAAGAACAAGCAAACCAGCTCCACAAAGCATGTGTTCTTTGAAACAAGTCACAAATAGTAGGAGTTATTTCTGTGAGAATTCACTCACTTAAAATACCAGGGTTCAAGCATCAACAGACACCCACAGAGGAAATATATGAAGATTAAAGAAAATTATTAGATTTGTGCATTGATGTAAAGGCATCTTAAAATATTCCAACACTGTGAGCAATCAGAATCTGGACTAGAAAGGAGACTACTTCAGGTTATGTTTATTTTATCTATCCAGTGCCAATGATGCTAAAGGAGAAAGAACTTTCTAATGAAATGGAGTGATAGTTTGGTACTCGCGTCCATATTAAAAAGTCACTCGTCAGCTAGGAGAAATATCACAATGCTACACCATGATTCATAAAATCATCATAAACATAATACACTGTAGCATAATCTCTCATGTATTACCTAGTCTTCACATAGTGATTTCCAGTGAGATGTATCCAAAGCATAATTCTAGACAACAGTTCACACAACAAGCAAAGCACGTTACTCCAGCCAAGAATGACAGAGATATGTAGCATGGAGAAGTACATCAAACACAACAGTTCTGTTTATTTTGAACATATTCATGTTTCCAATTACATATGTGCTAAGTTGAAAACATACGTAACAATGCCAGATAGAAACTCAAAGCAAAGCAGCAGCACCACAACTACTTAAATATTCTATTGCCTCACTAACTCCAGAGTAAAGGAAATTTTTGAAATAGCATCATCTCCATTCAAGCAAAAATAAAATAAAAGCCCTGAAACCTTAAACTCAAAATATTCTCACACAACTGGCTGTGTACAGAAGTAATTTCTGTTTAAACACACTATTTGAGTCAAATAAGGTTCAACCTTTGAAAAAAAACCAAACAAACAAACAAACTCTGGTTTCACTGAACAGCTACCAAGTGGTCACCTATAACCTACACTGACAAAACAAGTGTAATTGTGGGGAAAAGATGCTCTCTGAACAGCTCTGTGGCACTTCCTATTGTTATGTTGTTGCTATTAGCTTTTTTCCCTAAACTAATTCTCAGTAAAATCCATCAGCTGACACATCATTATGAAGCCACAGTTCTGGGAATTGTACAGGCACCAAACAAGCTCAAGGAAAGTAACGGATAGCGGCACCATCCCTTTACAGAGAGAAATCTGCTGCGAAGGGGGGTGCAGCCTGATGTGTTTGTGGTTTCTCTCTCCTGAAAGGCAACCCAGAGTTTGAAGTTACCTATCTATCCACAGAATATTTACTGCCAGCAACAGGGAAAGATTCCTCAGACTGCCATGCCCATAGCATGCTGCCACGGACTATTACACCTTTTAAACTGTGGTTCAAATGGTACATTAGCCAGCTCATTCTCAAGCTTTAGGGGGTTGGCAGAACATTAAAAACTATAGGGCAAGATAAAGACAGTGCATTTCTTGCAGTGGAGTAAAAGATACAAATAATACTGGGATTTTGCTATTTCTATTTAAAAGTTCTGCTTTTTGGGGATCCATAACCACATTTACTTAATTGGCCCGTATGAGGGCATTTAAATACACGTTGAAGACATTAAGAACCTAAACAAAGATACTTCAGGGTGAATTGATTTCTGTTGTTTCCAAAAGAAGCACAAAGGAACATGATACTTCCATATCAATCATGTACTTAAAAGAATTCAGCGTAGGCTGTTCACCTATTTCTCTGTATTTCATTATTGTGGAATAAATCAACAAATCAAGCATCACAATACAATTTTCACAGTGACTTATATCTACTTTTATCAGTATTGTGCCACTAAGGAGGTACTTCAGTGAAATGAGAATGTTTCTCAGAGCTGCATACAAAGTTTGGTGAAGCAAATGAGATTACAAGATTTGCCACGTGCAAACTTGTAAGTAATCGGCATCAAACTAAAAATGTTGTGACAGACCAGAAGCAAGACAAACAAACAAGGTATCTCATGGGAACAATAAATACTCCAAACATCCAGGGAAAATGTGACACTATTCACTCAAGAAAAAGCAAAAGATCACACAGTGCAATAACACAATATAACAAGGTCCAAAATAATTTTGCAGCAAATATAAACTGTAGTAGTTTCTCCAAGTTGAATCTTCTTAATGGTATTCTCTGGCAGATAGAATTCACCTACTGCATCTTGGTACTTAAGTAATGTATAATGTCCCAAATAAAATTGTAGCAAGCATTGCTTTACATTAATAACTACAATTCAATGCTGCTAATACTCTTGAGTAGAAGACAGGAACAGTTGGTATTAAGTCCTGGAACAACAGTAAATACACCCTCATTGTATTTGAAAAGTATTGTAATAAAATTCGTGCAAATTACATTTGCTTTTTATAGCAAGCAATTCTCTAAACCAAAAATGAAATATGAAAAATTTAGAACTTTGACCTCTTTCTGTGACATCCAGCAAGTCACAGAGATCCAGTGAAGCAGAAATCTAACATATTAGCATTTTGATTGCGCACTGAGTAAGATCACACAGCTCAGGTGTGGAGAGACTGTCTTCTCTACTGCACTAATCCCTGGGTTTTATAATCTCCAAGAAGAAAATGTAAAGATGCTTACTCACAAAACAAAAGCTGAATGTGAGCTCAACTGGTTTATAACAGCACTGCCATCACATCAGGAAGTCTTTCTAAATCCTTGCAGTTTTGAAGCAGTCTCTTGGGGTTTTTTTTATCTTTTATCTTTTCTGGGGTTCTACCTCTATCATTATGACCACCTGTGCCTTCCTCTGAAATACAGTCTTCATGAGAATACATGTACTGGGAGGCTGGGGGCGGGGGAGGGGTGGGCGGCATAAAATCTTGAAGCTAAGATGTCATTAGAAGAATTGATTTGAAAAGGCATTGGAGTGAGAAAATAGATTCACTGGACAGTTACCCAACGTGGAAGTTTTTGTTTCCACTTGGCCAGCCTCTGAGATTTGCCATTTGGACTAATCAGAGTCTTTGGAGGCACTCCAGATTCTTTAGTAGACTGAAAATCCATGCTGTTGTTTCTCTTGTTTTAAATAGGCAGAGGCAAATACTGCATTATCATCAAGTGCACTAATTGATCCAAACGCAGTGTAAAGTAAATTAATGGGGCTGGAAATGCTGGAAAAATTAAACACAGCATTCTTAATAAAGCTCAAAATAGCTTAATAAAGCTGAAAATAGGATCCAAGCATCCTAAGGCATGTTTATTTCTGTTTAAATAGACGTCTTCCTGTAGACTGTTATCAGCTCAGCAGGAGCCCTACAAGAGAGGCATTTTTCTCATTCTGTGCATTTTAAGTTAGGTTTCTACGAAGTTCAGCCTGCTCGTAAAAGCTGCTGCCAATCCATATAAAAACCATAACTGTGACAAAGTAATGATAATATCCTGAGAGCAAGTGAGCTGCAATTCTGAGCTGCAAATTCAATCTAAACCTTTATCTCAAAAATGGAAGTCTGCTGACCTATCTTCCAGATAGTGAATTACTGTGCACAAAGGGAAGAATGCACCAAAAGGAACAAGAAGGAATCAATCCTCATTAGAAAGATTTTCCTTCATACAAATGGATTGTGGAAGTCCTTGGCTGGCAGCAAGGCACTGATTCCACTTTTCTTCTCTGTTGCTGAAAAGGACTCATCAGCATCAGCAGGTGTCACAATGGATGGGGCTGTGGTAAGCACATGCTAAATGAGATGCGAGAGGACAAAGCACCACAGACTCAAGTGAAAAATGGCCAAGGGGTCTCTTTGAATAGCATTTTGAATACAATCTCTTGAGCTATTTCTAAAGGGAAGGAACGACAGCTGGGCTTCAAGAGGACTGAGAATGTCCAGGAAGAAACTCAGAGTTTTGCTCAAACTCTGTGCAAAAGAAGGGACAGACGCATTGTATTTCTCTTTTCCAAAAGGACGAGGAAGTAACATAAAGCAGAAAGGAGAAGAAGAAAGTAAATGAAACAGAAAAATCTGGAATGTGTGAAAGTGTGGAAGAAGTGTGAAACTGAAAATACACACAGAAAAAAGGAGCACCTCTAGATGCTTAAATCTGATGGACAACCAAGCTCCGGGTAAACTGAATACCGTTGGCTACTCGTGAGTTCTGGCCACATCTTTTATTGAAAGGCAGAAGAATCCCAAACAGGGAAGAACTAAGCTGCAACACCTAAAACTGTATAAAAATTAAAAGAAAACACATTTATCTTTGGAAATCACACTAAGGACAAAGTCATTATATGCATGATGCGCGTAAGAATAAAACATGTCTGATAGTTGATTCTGTATTATGACTGAAAGGTGACCAGAATAGACATAAAACAATGGTCCTGAGTCACTTTAGAATCATAATTCTAAACCATGCAGATTATGAAAGGATTTCACCTGTAAAATTAAAAGCAAATATACTGTCCCACTACTACTAGCACTTACAAGTCGACTGTTGACTCTAGTGATCATGGCTTTTCAAGACATTTTGCACTAAAGACATTACACATGAATTTCATAAACTGTCAGTGCAGCTGCCAGTACAAGTAACTGAAAAATAACATTCTGCTGGTCTGGTGAGAGTAAGGAATATCAGCTCCAATGACTAACACTCCAATGACTGCTGTCCCAAATAAGCATCTGAGCTGGCAAATCAGTCTAAGGCATAACGCTTTTAAGTCCAGAAGGCTACTGCATGCTGTTGTATTCCCCATTTATGCCACTGGCACATCCCCAATGCAGATACAGTACTGCTCAGTTACAGCTCGGCCTTTTGCACAGTTAATGATGGCCACAGATGTAAGGGGTGGCAATCTGAGTGGTACAGTCCCGTAATAAATCTAACATCATATATTTCTAATGCGCATCATAGCTTTTCTCCAAAGCCTACTGCAGCTTTGACAGAACACATACCAGTAACGGACAAAATTTAACCTCTAAATTAAGTTTCAAGTGAGACAGACACAACAAAATATTTAAGTTGAAATGGAGAAAGGCTAAGAATTATCTATAGGAATTTACACTCCAGCTTATTCTCCCAAGGATAGGTGAAGAGGGCACAGAGCATGACATCTTTGTTCAGAGGCTGTCTTCTTAGTGTCAAAACACATAAGCCTCAGAAGAATTAAACTGAGGAACTAAACAGAACCGAATTATGTTAGCAATGGATAAGATGAAATGCCCCCAAATACACTGAAAGAAATACACACACAAAAAAATTTACAAGATGAACTCCAAGGCAGAAGAACAAAGGGCTCGGTGAGAGTAAAGCAGAGTACAAACTAGTATAGAGCTAGGCTAGTATTCTGATATAACCTTTTCAAAGTAGGAAAGCATTCATAAATCTCAGCTCAACAAGTTCCAACTAGTCTGATCTGTACTCAGAATCTTTTTTGCTATCTCCATTCTGACCTTACTTCACTGGGCAAGTCTTTCTAACGGGCACTATACTCATTTAAAAAGCAGGATTTCCTTTCCTCCACAAGTCAATCACACACTGTCAGGAAAAGCACGAACTAAAAGCCTGGCTGCAGCAATGATTTCAAATGTGGAAGAAGTAGGAGCTGAAAAGATGCTGAAAGAGCATCTCTTGGACATTCATTAACTAAAGAAGTTTCAACAGATTTAGAGTACATGATTTTGCTTGTGTTTCCTTCAAGGTTACCAGTTGCTATGAAAATAACAGGAGAAACTTGGAAGTAGCCAGAGCACTGGTGAAATGCCTTAGTTCCTCTCTAAGACCAAAATATCCAGCAATACTTGTGGACAGGCGTAATGTCCCAGGAGAAGTTTTCAATCTTGGAATTGATCAAGATGATCAAAAAGCATATTAAAAGGGGGCTTCAAAAATGGAATAAATATTTCTTTCCGAGACTTCTACTCGTTTGTTGCTCTGATGTCTTTCTGGCAGCTATATTTTCTTTACCATAGTAGTATGGAAAGTACACAGAAGGCTTCAGAAATAGTCAGATGGACATAAAGCTTCATCTTACTGCCATAGAATGGAAGAAGAGATTAAAGGAGAGTATAATTACTGAGTCTCTAAATTTTTTGCAGGGTGTCCTTACTGAACAGGTGTCTGAAAAACTATATTTCACTTCTACAGCTTGTCTAGCCTTGACTATGTTTGACTCATTTGGAAAAATGACATCTTGAAAGATAAGAAACTAATAGCGTATAGGCAACTCCCAGATTTGTAGTTTCCCATATATAATCCTTCACGCAAAGGTACACTCACACCAAGATCTGCACTGTCTTATTCATTTGGCATCACAAGAACAGACATGAACATTTTGATCAGGAGAAAAAATGATAGGATACCATTGTAATACACTCACTAGAAAGTGCACTGCTGGATTTCTGCAGAATTTCAGTCCCTTTAACAGTGGAAGTACTTAAACTCTAACAAGGCAGTTCACAACAGATAAGCAGGATACAGCAACTTAGCTTTCACATCACATTTTGCTGCTCAGTTTACTGAAGCCAAATATTTATTTCACATCATAATTCACAACTTCTTAGTCGAGACCATAGGCTGAGACCAAGGTACTATTCCTCCTCAGCAGCTACGATAACAAATATTATGCTTGTAAAGGACTACCAAGCTACCACTGAAAAGGTAAAAAAAAAAGGAAGAAGCACCTCTCAATCACCATGCACAACGCAACGGGGTATTTGACAGCAGAAATAATTCTTCCTTTAAAATTGTTATCATTGATTAGGGGTAGACAGCTAAAGAAATAAGAGGCAGAAAATTGTTCTAATGCTGTACAATAAAGGTGCAAATTACAGGTCTTGGACAACTTCAGTGAGCCCATTGCCCAGACATAAAAGGAACACTGCAATGGACACTGAACACAGAAATTATTTCTATCATAAAATACTCCTAGTAATACTGCAAGAAAGATGCCTGTAATCTTCTGAAATCCAGCTCTGAGACTTAAATTAAGCTTTTCCTCATGGTCCAAGGAGAAACTGTAGGGAAGAAGTATGCCCATTTCAGTTCAAACTGATGACCTTTTTGAAGGGTTGCGCAAGGAGGAAGGAGAGGACTGGAGGAATTTCAGCAGTCTTTACAGGGACTGGTCAACTCCCTTTTGCTTCCTGGCTCAGCCCTGCCTTTTCTGCTGCTTGCCTGCCCATCTGCTTGAGAGCACCATGCGCTCAAGCGCTCGTATGCCTTCTGTCCACAGCCATGTTGGAGATAACATGACATTGTGTAAAGCAGAAAGGAAAACCTTTCTCCAAGATATATACTGCTTTAGCTTGCTTTTAGCTCTGGAAGAGAAATTGTGCATTTAGAATGTTGACTGGAATTAGACAAAATATAATAGATACGGCTCAGCCAGTCTCTTAATAGCAAAAATGCATTTTGCTGAAATATGCACTGCATTCCTTCCAAAGGGATGCTGGAATCCTGTTTGTTAAACCAACTGCAGCTGCAGAAAATGCTGTTGGCTTTTGGGATTTCTACGCGATAATTCTGAAATCTCTTTTCTTGTCACTCTGCCGCAGCAACATCCCATTTAGCAGATATTCACTTTTTAGTCTCTTTTGCAACTGACATCCATTTACATCTATTTTACATGAACTAAATTTGGCATTAACTGTAGTAGACCAGATGCTTAAATGATACAAGAGCTGACTGCAGTGCTCATCTTTATTTACTGCTCTGGCTTGAGCTGGTTTGATTTCTAAACATTTGCATATGTGCTGGTGAGATCTGAATTTTTTTCAGTAACTTATCCTGCGAATTTCATTTTTCCTCATTCAGGTCACGTCACTGACTTTAATTTCTGGTTTTAGTTTCTCATTACGTATTTCAGAATAAACGTAGACATGGACAAGCACCAATTTAATCTATACAGTCAGAGTTTCTTTCAGATAGAAACAGGAGGGTGCAAGGGGATGTTCTGTTTGGTTACCTTTTTAAACTCCATCTCAGTTAGACGGGCTACTTTTCCTCACTTCTTTCTTTAAACACTGTTGCATGTGATACTGCCTGTAACAGCTGCACTGTTGAGTGCTTTTTTCATTGAGAGTTTGTTTCAATGAAAGAACAGGGTAAGCGTTTTCTTTCATTTTTTTCACTTGTATTTTTCTCCTTTTTGATGTATCTACTTAGATACTGAGATACATGTACACAACACAGATACACAACCCATAATAGCCGCGTAAAACAGCAAGATAAACTAGCATCTTAAACCACAACTACAATCACATCTAAGTCAACACAGGAAACATTCTGAGGAGAGAGTCAGATTTCTGTTACATGCATAGCCTCATGCTACATTGTCCACATACAGTTATTTGTGCCACAAAACCAAACTTGTTCTCTAAACTTCTAGTTTCTAACTGAAATGAGATATAAATATTCTCATCTCTTCATTTATTTCTTTCCTCAAATAGTTTCATCCACATTTTTTACTCAATGCACTTAACTGTTAGGTTAGATTTCTTATTCAATAATCCAATTATGAAATGTATATAAAGACTTTCTTTTTAATCCCTTTCATTAAAATATAAACCATGTCTTTATTATGTTTTTCTAACACCTTAAAATAGCACCATTCACCTTAAAAGCACTTGCCTTCATGCACGTCATTATTAACAAAAGACCTTGACCTAGTAAACACATCATAACTCATCACTGTCAGAAACACGTTTCTTTCCCTGTGTTTCGGAATCATGTTCATGGTCTGATAGATACTCAGTATTGCTTTAGTTTGGCAGATCAATCACCTCATCACCTCATTTGTCATCAGGTAGAAAATATCAGGTACCAGTCATGGAGAACCTAAGTGTCCAGGGCTGGATCCAGTCACGGTGCTTATGAGCAGGAGCAGAGACTGTTTACCTGTCCTAACCACCCCAACTATTGCCTCCAGGCAAGAAAAGGACAAGCAGGACAGCACAACCACTGGTTTTGTTCCTCCTGTCATACCAGAGGATGTACTTGGGCCTGTGGGGCAGGAGAAGCTGCTTGGTATAAGAGGAGAGCAAATATCGTCCCTCACATCTGACTCCTCTTTCCAAGTGCACAAAGAAGCAGTAAACCACTAAGACCTTACCTGTAAACAGTTTTTGTAAACATCACTATGGAAACTTTTAATGACAATCACCCCCTCTCATTTATATACACAAGCACAGCATGTAAAGCTTTGCTCAGAAGTGCTTCTCCAGTTGCAACCGTGGCAGTCTATCATAAACTACCAAATCCTTGCAACCCATCTCTGCCCTTTTGCATCGCAAGGCTTTTTGCCTTTGGAATCTGTCCATGAAATAACTGTATATGGACTCCGTCATTAAGAAAATTCTGGTTATCTTTCCTTCTTGAATGGTCACAAACCACCTTCTAACTTCCAAGCTGAAACTCCTTTCAAATTTTGTATCATTTGCTCTCATAATGACAGTGTCCTTTAAAATATTCTTCTTCCTTAATGTTTATCTCTCAATAAATTTGTACATGGTACGAACAATTCTTCATAAGCTTCATTCTGCCACACTAAAAAAAGCAACTCCCTCTAATCCATTTTTATCAGATAAATTCTGCATTCCAGCAGCTATCGCTGAACACATTCCCAGTTTAAACAAATCTTTTTGGAACAGATGACAGACTTACAGACAATATCTCCAATGAAGTCTTACATGATTTCTTGTATGATATTAAAGTTTCTTTGCTTCTAGTAAAAATACCTCACCTTCTTCTCAGCTGCATCACAGCAGCAGCTCACACTTGCCTCCTGATCAACCCACAGACTGATGCCACCTTACTTTCGATGTTGCTTCAAAATGAAAAGCCCCAGTGGCACAGAAAAATTCCCTGTAATCAGCTTCTAAGAGTTCTTAGGCTATTATAGTATTAAAGTGGATGATTACAGTAATCCACAAGGTCATATAATTCTTCCCAGAGGAGAACTCGAGGTGAAAGTCTTCACAAAACCCCCACAAGTCATCATTAATATATTAAGATTAATGAGACATTTTTGGTATTTTGAATGGCGACCTACTATGCTATCTACTAGTTTTCACACCACGCTCCCAGTACTACCCTCTAATCAACCAACACCCTTCAACAGACCTAGACACATCCTCACTAATTCAGTGCAAAGGCTCCTCCTGAATTTCAAAGACTTAAACGAGGCCCACGGCAGCTGTGGCACAGTTAACACTGCTGAAAGGAGCACTCTGCATTTCGGTGTATAGCGACATCAACATTCCCAGGAGGCATTTTGCATTTAGAGACAACTTAGATCTGTAAGGATCACTAATTTCATAGACCTCAACAGACTTTGCTCAACAGTCATTCCAACAGCCACAATAAAGAATTTTATCCAAAGACAAATGTTCACAGGGTAACAACCATCAGAAATCACGATGCCTGTAAAACGTCCCAGGAACCAGGCTCCTAAAACATAAGCAGCAAACACTGAGCATACATATTTTTCCAGTGCCAATGTAAAGAGTTTTTATTCAGGGCAGCCATAAGCAAATCTCTGGAACAAGGCAACACACTTTTATGTTGCAAGTTCCTGCCTCAAAGTTCAGGAGCACTCAAGCTTTCATAACAAAGCTCTCTGTACTTGTTTATTTTATGCAGAAGTTGCAGTAATGAGGAAGCTTACTTTCTACAGCATCATATGTTGGCAGAGATTGCTTTTTAAGATTACTGGCATGCTGCCGATAGACAACAGAAGTCTACTATTCTTTTTCAATTCCATACGCAATCTACCACCAAGAAAAACAAATGTTGCAGTCTTTCAAAAATCAATCTTTCCAATTCACGTGTATCAGCATGCAGCGGCACCTAAGCAAATTTCAAGGCAAAAATCTGTTCATAGAGAAAAATCAATAAATATTCAATTCTTTGGATTTTATAATCCAAAACCAGCTACTAACATGTACAATCACCATAATGAATGGCTAAGCAAAACATGTATTGCAAAAACAGGAGCGAAAAGGCATAGTTCAACTTGAAAGTTCCAACAGGCTGAGTAGTACTTCTAATCAAGGGAAAAGAAAAAACACAAAACCACCAACCCAACAGTTATAATAAGGTACCATAAAACTGATGCATTCCTGCACTACAACTCTGGCTACTGAATATATGTTAATTATACTAATTAACTCACCAACAACATCTTCAGATAAGGTATTGTTTTCTCTGCACCTGATTTTCTGATAATAAGAAAGGATAGAGGGGAGATCTGTAAACACATCCAAGACAGAGATACTACAAATAGAAATCATTTCTCTGGTGATACAACACTATATCAAGAAAGTTGTGAACTATGGACATTACAGAGGACAAAGTTTTAACCTTCCTGTAACATATTTAAGTCACTGCAGGATACACCGATTGAGTTTTCAAAAAAACAAACACCTGTTGTACTACAGCTGGTGGTGCTGACACAACTATTTGTAAGATTTTTCTACCAGTTTTTGTGCTTGAGACACAATTTTCCTATGTAACACAAGCAATAATAATTTTTTTCCTGTTTACAATTGCTAGAAATCCACAACATGAAGACATTCTGCACTGGTAAAGATGACAAGAAGGAACTTAAAGTCCAGAGTCATGCAGATATTTTCAAAAACTGCAAGCTTATGGTTAAAAACCCTTCTCTAGCTCCAATTTCTGTGATTCCCATGACCTTCCTTGGTAGGTGAATGGTCCTAAAAGAGGATATAGAAATCATTGCACACTTTAAATACGTCACTGTTATAAATTCACATGGGTTTCAGTCCTTTCTCCCCACAAGTTTCTGGACTGCTATTACATATACTTTGTTCAACTGGGCAATTTAAACAAGGCAACACAGGAAGAAGTCAGGTCTTAAAGTTACAGTTCTGTTATCATCACTAAAAACGAGATCTTAAAAGTCTTGACTATACTTATTTTTCAAGTCATCTACAAAACATCTATATTTCCAAATAATAAGCATTTGTTTCCATATGTCTGCCCTGATGTATACAAGCAGACTGCCCGCGCCTACACCAAACCCAAAGAGAGATTCTGAACAGAACTAAACTACCAAGTCACTGCCACCCAGGAGGATCTTATTTTGTTCTTCTGCATTTATTCTCTTCCCCACATGTTCCTATGGGTAGGTAGGCTTTTAATCCAACATGTTTTATCAGCATATTGCCTCCATGGAGTATATTAAAACACTCCTAGATACTTGCAATTAAGAATGGCATTTCATGACCCTAAGGAGAGGAACATAATGAACATGACAGTGAAGAGATGTCATTAGCAGTGCAGAGGTCCTTGGAACACACCAGGGCATTAGTGCTTACCATTTTTTCCCAGCAGGGCATGGGTCTATTTCACCAGATTCTTGCAAATGTAGATAGCTCCTCAAACAACCCTACAAGCACATCAGTCTGCTTACAGGTTGTATTTGCTTGCTTTCTCCATGCTTCACAGTTTCCTGTTCAACTCCATAAAGTATATTAATGCACTTGAAATGCTTAAATATCACAGTATCATAAGGTTGGAAAAGACCTTTGAGATCATCGAGTCCAACCTATGACCCAACACCTACACCTACTCCTATTTGTCAATTACACCATGGCACTAAGTGCCTCATCCAATCTCTCCTTAAACACCTCCAGGGACGGTGACTCCATCACCTCCCCGGGCAGTGCATTCCAATGGCCAATCACCCTCTCAGTAAAGAACTTCTTCCTAATGTCAAGCCTAAACTTTCCCTGGCAAAGCTTGAGACCGTGTCCTCTTGTTCTGTCGCCGGTCACCTGAGAGAAGAGACCAACCCCTGCCTGACCACAACCTCCTTTTAGGTAGTTGTAGAGAGCAATAAGGTCTCATAAAGCCTCATGCCCCGTTTCTAGATCCTTTGGCAGAATGAAAGATGTACTGGCACCTACATTCAGCTTAACATTCTGACCTGTACTAAATATAGACTTTCCCTCACTTGGTGGTCAGAAACAGAAAAAAGAACAAGCTGAACGTAGTTTATGTGAAGTGTTACTATATTTGTCCCGTTCCCATCCAGGCTCCAAGGAGGAATAAACAGAGTCTCGCACAACACAAAACAAAAGCATCGCTTGAAAGAGAAAATCTGCTGAGATACAAAACAAACCCCAGGGAGATATATCCCAGAGGTCTAAGCGCCACAGATGAATGAGTAGAGCTGTCAGGACAGAGAGAATTGCTGAAATGGTCTGCATCTATCACCACAGTCAGCTATGCCTTACTGGTGGATCATTCCCTTTCAGGACAGATTAAAATGTAACTCAGAGGCCAATCACTGAAGTTCATATTGCAGCAGGTACTGGTTTTATTACTATATTTTGCTATTTGGAGTAATTAGAGCAACCTTAGTAATGCTTTCATCAGTGCTTTCAATTTTTAATTTGTGTACTTTAAACTGCGTGCTCTATTTCATGCAGCATCTTACTCCTAAACCTGAAACCATGCTGTAAAAATCTAGCAGAGGAATTGTTTCATCCACTGCTGAGATACAGATCTCGAGCTCGTAAAGGCTGAACAGCAAGTGAAATTTCCCCAGGGCACTTAGGGATCACATTTGTACGATTCCAAGTGCTCTCCATATTGGAACTTCGATGTTTATTTTTCACATCAAAGATGGGACAATCAACAGCATAATGTGACCCATGACAACACAGAATAGGATGAACTGCTACATATCGGATCACATACCTATGTACTCCATCGGCTGGAGTTCTGCCAAGAAGTTTGGCTTTATACACTATTACAATTAATTTCATTTTTTACAGGTCAGATATCTAAGTCCTCCTTTTTTTCCACCTTCATCAGCTTCTACCGCTATTTTTTTAATATGTAGACAATGTACTTTCTCCTTGCTCTTGGTCTACCCAGATGTAAGATTTAGAAGCTTCACTTCTTAAATTCATACATTTTAATTAAAAGAAAAAGTGTAAAATACTACACTTCCAGACATAATTAAACCTAAGACACTGTTCCAGATCAGAAACTCTAATTAAGTTTCAGTATCTCCTATCGCTAATAATCACCCAGTCAGCAAACACCACTGACTAATTCCACCCCCCTCTCGCCTTTCTGCCCCCAAGGCATTGCTGCCCCAATACTTAATTGGAAATTAAACATTTTCTCACTGTACAAGCTGGCCACACTTGTACTCCCTATTTAAAGTTCACAATTAGAGATGCTTCTAATGTTGGAAAAGAAATAATCAGCATGAGAAGTATCTTTCTTGAAAAGGGTAAAATTTACATTCTGCGACCAACTTTTCATGGCAAAGACCTCTGAAATGCAAGTTTCTAATCAGTGTTTACAAATTTCTTGCTTGGGAAGAGGAAACAGAAGGTGAAGAACCAAAGATGAAGATGCATGAGAAAGACAGAGGTTCATATAGGTAGGAAGATGAATATCCTAACGCTAAAACAGATTGCAAAATAAAGTAATCCTTTGAGTGGTGACTCAGTAACAAAGTCTAATAAAAATAACTGACCACAGTTTCCAAGTTTTCTGCTGGTCACTGAGGACTCAGCCTCATAGACTTTATAGCTTGTCCCTTGCCAAGGGAATGGCATTTTTCCTTCTTACTGTCACCGTTACACTATGTGTAAACTGAGTTGAGGACTTTTGCCTGTAGGACTGTTAATTCAGATTTCATTCACTCTAAATCAACTAGCAAAGAAAGAAATCATTTTAAAATAATTGTGTATCTGGTCTGTGGTAGCATGCTGAATTTAAAATGGTAAGTATTTGTTTCGAGAAATTCTAACCTAAAAGACACTAAAGGGGCATTTCTTCCCAAACAGTTTAGTATTTAACTACTCATTTAATTTCACAGCATGTATTTTTCAAAAATCAATAACCCAATACACAGAGGCATCCTTCTACACAATCAGCTAAAAAGCAAGGCTAACCCCCAGCATCACATGACAGCCAAAACAAATGCTGTCCTGGTTGTGAAGCTGCATTTTACGTTACTAACTGGGAGACTCAGGAGAAAAACTGACCTTAATATAACTCCTTTACTGGAACTAGGGGAAAAAAATGCACTGAAACAGTTAATATGCTTCTTTCTGTGGAAAAGTAAACCTAATGCCTTCTCTCTACCACCCTATTAGCTCATTGTTCTATGAACTAATACAACGACCATCCTCAGGACAGTCCACAGGTTCTGCCCTTTCAGCAGAGGCTCCTGCGCAACGATGGAAGCAATTTGGAAGTCAGAAAGAAATGAAAGAAAAAAAATAAAGACATTCCAAAATAACCCTAAGGGCTAGAGTCTGTCCACTGGCTGTATCATTATAATCAGAAAGGAAAACATGAGACAAGAAGGGAAACATACAATTGTGTTATGTCGCTTCCTTGGATTATCCTGTCTTTTGTTTCTCACCAACCCACAGAGGCAGTAACGGCCACAGGCAGTGACAGGCATTAGTAACAGACTTGTTTCTATACCCTTATTAACTGGTGTTCTGAGACACTGACAATAATGTGTACAAAATACAGTTTCCACTTGTTCTGTGTACAGAAGCATTGAACAATTAGATAAGTTGGGATTCCCGCAGGGGAGAGGAGACAATTTTGACCTGACCGATCTGATTGACTTGAGTTCTAAGCAGAGCATGGATGAGTTTTCCATATTTCTATCATGGAGCTACTGAACTTGCTCGATTCTCCCTCCCCCTATATATTTATCAAGTCAATATTGATCACATTATGGGAAAGCAAATAGGGACCAAGCAAATCAGCAGTACACCACAACAGCGCAGAACTCGCACAACCTGTGTTTGAAGGGACCACACGAAGAAGGCTGATGAAAGCAAAGACCATCCATGTAGCCTGTACTCGGCAAGCCAGGTTTAGTATCACGATCATCTGACCACCACCACCACTTCTGGTTGGACACAATGATCTCAATGATCCCGAACCCAAATTATTTTGTGATTCTCCAAACACCATGGATTTGTTGGAGCAAATCCAGAAGAGCGTCATGAAGATACTTAGAGGGCTGGAGAACCTCCCGTATGAGGACAGGCTGAGAGTTGGGCTTGTTCAGCCTAGAGAAGAGAAGGTTCCAGGGAGACTTTACAGCAGTCTTCCAGCACTTAAAGGGAGCCTACAGGAAAGATGGGGAGGGGCTCTTGATCAGGAAGTGCAGTGATAGGATGAGGAGTAATGGTTTTAATCTGAAAGGGGGAGATATAGATTGTTTTACTGTGGAGGTGGTGAGGCACTGCCAGAGGTTGCCCAAGAGAGGTCAGGGATGTCCCGTCTCTGAAGATGTTCAAGGCCAGGTTGGATGAGGCTTTGAGCAACCTGATCCAGTGGAAGGTGTCCCTACCTGTGACAAGGTGATTGGAACTGTGTGATCTTTAAGGACCCTTCCAACACAAACCATTCTACGATTCTATGAAAAGACGGTGTCAGTTTCAGAAAATTTGCTCTAACACAGGAATTCCACAGCATATATTATCGATATATCAAATCTATACAGCAGAGCAAATGCCTCAGTCAGAAAAGAAAACATTAATCATACTTTTCTCTTGTCCCAAAAACCAAGTAATTGCTGTCACAATCTCACACGACTCAGGGCAACAACACTGCGGAACTGGGCCTCACAGCCTTCCCAATAGATCATTTTGTGACTTATTCTTACA
Organism: Neomorphus geoffroyi; assembly: GCA_033558235.1. NCBI lineage: Eukaryota > Metazoa > Chordata > Aves > Cuculiformes > Neomorphidae > Neomorphus > Neomorphus geoffroyi. The sequence continues at coordinate 15,291,632 of JAUMJM010000033.1, read as the reverse complement.
CTGTAGACAAAGTGGAAGCTATTTGAGTGATACATGCCACAAAAGCTAGTCCTCATCTTAAGAGCTGATCGTGGTGTGTATTTAACTACACAATGAAAACAGTTTCATGCCAAAAGAAGCTAGAGACAACTCTCCTGGTTTTGTGGGTTATGTCGTTCTCATTTCTTTTAAAGCAATTGACCAGCTCAACAAATTATTACTTTTTTTTCACTGAAATTGACTTGAATTTCCTACATTTCATTTAACAATACAAATTCTGGCTTCTAACATACATTTTTGAAGAAGCAGACTCACAATAAAGTCATATTTTGGCAATGCAGCAGTCACGAGTCAAACATAACAAGAATATTGCAATTGCAGTGCACAAATGCTTCTTTCTGCAATGTTTCAAGTGTAACTACATAGCGAGATTAATAAATATGATCTGCAATTGCTGAGGATCAGAATTGAACTTTCCAAACGTCTGCACCGATTTTGGACTTGGAAAACAAAAACCATATTAAGCTTTGGGTTAGTTCAAACTTACAAGATCTATGTGTCTTCCCGTCATTTTATACCCAATACTCAATTCCCTGCATCCTTGAAATAACGCAATAAAAAAAAAAAAAAAAGAAATGTTATGTCAGCTAGTTGACATTGCAAGTGAAATGCAAATAACCCTGCTAGCAGAAGATATTTTTATATGATCTATCACCAATGGAATTATCATACATTCATGAGAAAGTCTGACCTGACTTACTGGAAGACATTTCAAGTTATTACAATTTAACAAGAAATACCTAATATGACTGAATAAGGTTAATTTTCTGGCTGGGGACTTTCATGAAAAGGTGGGTAGGCTGGGTTCAGCAATAACTCTGGTAACTATATTTGCATCTTAATTACATTAAAATAATAGTAGAAACATGACAAAATATTAAATCAACTTCAGGTTACTAAATACAAAGAAAACAATCTCGCACAGTGCTCCAGAGATACCTGAGGTAGGACCGAGCAAGCAACAAGGTCCCACCCCAGAGGCAGCCAAAGAGCTGCCGTATTTCACTCTGCAAGCACTGGTGGGCAGCTCGGCACAGCACACGACATGCAGGGATCAATGAGTCCCTGACTTTCTGCACGCAGTGCCATGTGTGTGCTCTGCTCATCATGGCACAGTCAGAGCTGCCCACAATACTGGAACACGCTCCCCTGCACAGCTAGGAGATGCTCTCAGTCTTCTCCCTTTGTCAAGCATGGGTGGAATTCAAATACCACTGCATGAAAGTTTCTACTTTCCTCCTTCCTAGTAAGATCGCTTGCTTTTCTGACATTTCCGTATCTACAGCCATTTATCACTGCACACTCTAAAAAGGCTGTGTTAAAGTCTCTGAATGTGTTCAACAGTCCTCATGAAGAAATGTCACCGTCCACATAAATGTGAATAACTGCCTGCATGGGCACCAGCTTCAGCATCTCCATCTACTGCACATCATATAAACTACTGTGTTACCAGCTGTGGGGTTAAAATAATTTCCCTTAAATTAGAGGTATTTTCATCCTGGTACAGCAGAGTCAGTCTGTGGATGAGAAAAGTGCTTAAGTGGCTCAGCTAAGTGGAGATAAATGTTGCTTTTGCAGTATATTGAAGTCACTAATATTAGACACATGAATGCAACCTATGACACTCCAGAGCAGTCAGTCCTGAGGAGCATTTCAGCCTTGCAGTACGCTACAAATAAACAGTGCCGAGTGTCAGAAGAGCACGTGTATCCTTTAGATGGCATGAACAAATTCTTAATGAAGGTGCTTTTTCTCACAATTTCACAAGAGGCAATAGCTTAAGCTCTTACAGCAGCCTAAATATTACCTGTTAAATGGGATTTTCAAGGCAAGATCAGACTATCTGTGTTCATATATAACCTCATTAACATATGCCTAGCATGCCTACCTAGAACAGATGGGAGTTTAACTGGAGCTGTATGATACGACCTTTTACAAGGTTTATCAGGGCCACAGTGTCAGAATGAACATTATGGTTTAAGTAACAATTAAATAACTACATTCAGATGCAAATAAACTATGCCAGGTTTGCTAACATTAAGCTCAGTCACATTCTATAGCACAGTTTATTTGCACTGAAGGCAAGCATATTTCTCAGTGACTGCTGGAACACAGCCGTATAAAAGATTTTAAGCCTATACAAAAATCACAGTTCAGAGCTTAGAAATATCATAAAAGTACCCAAAATTATATTTCAAGATATATATTATACTTCTGTTTCATAAGCAGTCTTCAGTTTTAAGTAGTCAGCACAAAGAAACATAACAAATTTCTAACATTTACCTGTATCAGTGACAGTTAATTACACTTGTTCTCATGCAACTGATTTGATGCATTAGGTATAGTTTACTGTATTGGTAGATATAACTCTCCCAGTAGACATCTAGACCAATAGGTACAGGAACGTAAGCATTACGTAAAGGAAAAACACACGGGGAAAGATTAAAAAGAGCACTCGCATACCTAATGCAATGCGTATAGAATTTAGGTAACTACCTCTAAAAACGCCGTTCAGCACACTTTGGCTTTTTGCCCCAGCCTACCCATCGAGGCCCATTAGAGATGCCAAGGACCTGTGCTTTGCACAGAAACCTTGAGACGGTGCATAAGCCTTTGGCACAGAATGTGATGCTGTAAGCTGGAAGAAGAAGAAAACCAGCTGCCTCAGTCTGTGTGGGACTCCCACTGTTCTCATGCCCAATTGCCGTAAGAGCTTGCCAGGGAGTCTCACAGACAGCACTGACTTCCACAAAGAGCCTCCAGCTTGAAGCCAGGCAGGTCCACGTGAATCAAGGCAAGGGGAGATGTCATCACCAATGCCCTGCATACCTCTTCTCTGCTGCTGAAGCTCTTGTCCAGGAGCTGGGAAAGCATGAGGGTTAAACTCCCCCTCACTTCAAAGGGAATGAAACCCCGAGCTCCATTTCTTTCTGAAAAAAAAAAAAATGTACTGTGGCAAGGGAAGCAAGAGAGGTTTCCTATCTTTATCTCTCTCATCCCACGACTGAACACATGGGAAACATGCGAGCAGAAAAGCAAAGAACAAGGATACGCGACTCCCTGTGTTCGCGGTTACAGCAAGCAGCCGTAAGGTGGGAAGCATATTGCCTGTCCTCTACTCCAGCTGCGTGCCAGTCCTTTTCTGTTTCTTTTTCTTTCACCTGATGAACATTTAATGCAATTGATACAAATAATCAGTGGATCAAAACATCTGAGCTGGTTTTTAATTCCCATGCTTTTACAGCAGTCAAAGAATAAATAAATGGACCACTCAAAATCACTTGGCAATAACCATCAACAACCACTTACAGATTCTCACTCATTTTTATTTTGGCTCTGACTGCTTCTTTGTGATGTCACTGAAAATCAGTTTCTAAATATTCTTAGCCCACTTTATTTGCCAACAATTCAAATATAAGCAGTAGGTGGATTGGGTTATTCAGTTACCCTTTCTTCAGATATGGTGAATTCAACCTCTCCTTGATATTCGCAGCAAAAGATGGATGCTTGCTGTCTGTGTTTATTCTAATCTGTGTGATATAAACACAGCAAAGCATATTGAGCATGAAACTAGAAAACTAATTATATAGGCAGTCTCATTGGAGTCAATCACTTACTTTTAGTTAGACACACACCTTACTCAGTCAGGTCTAAAATTACCACATTAAAAATTTTCTCACTTGCCTTTCTCCAAAGGCTAAGGGAATACTGCACTGTACATGCAGGACTGATTTGATTACCTCAATCTTTTATTGGGAAATAATGTATGTCATGGCAATGTCAGATGACTATTGTTTCCTTTGTTCTGTTCAAAGGGAGGTAATAATAGGTGTCAGGAAAGCAGTACAACCATGTGTCTCAGTAATAAAAGTGGCATATTAATGAGCATCCGTAAACCATTATAATTAATGCAGGGGAATTGATATTGCCTACTTAAACTCTGTAAGTGTTCTAGTAGTTCCACACCCAACTGCCATTTTACTCCTTCCCAGGGCTTTCTACTCACAGTAGCCCCTTTGCAAATCCATCAGACGCTGTGAAATCATATGCTCAAGGGAACGGGTGGACGTATTTTAATAGCACAAGTGACAGTTGAGAACAGTTATCCAGTCTGTTCATCAGTGGCAGAAAATGCATCCCATAATCTATGGGAGGCATACAGACATACCCTTGAGGCTACAACATAATTAACAGGCTACAGAGAAAGATGGGCAAAATGGAAGTGCACAAAGATACAGATGTGTATTACTTTTACTTTTTTAAACCACAGAAGTACATTTGCAAATTTTACATCATTCTAAAATTTCAAGCCCTCCTTGATGTGCCTGTGTAGCACGTAGCCTTCAAATAAATGGTCAGTTTTGAAGTTTAGCTTCAAAAATCTAGCCTGTCAATTTCCGTCTTCAGGCACATAACCAAAAGAGGAAAAAAAAAGGGGGGGGGAGAAAACTGCAAGCACCATCAAGGTGACACACTAAGATGCTTGAGTATTTATCGGCAAAATAACAACATAGGTCACACAGCTCTAGTCCTTCCGGAATACCTAAACAAAAACTCTTAGTTTTTATGACATACAAATTGTTCATTTTTACTCTTGGATGACTGAATTTTAAATCATGTTGAAAAGTGGGACCCCTGCAATTCCCACCTCTACTTGGTTTACTTTAACTTCTAATTCCCTCTGCACATAATGTGTTCTAAGCTATTTTAATTCACATTCTTCTTGTACTTCGTGTGCTGAATTCACCTAATAATTCATTTTGATTACACAATCTTCAAAGCACCATTTGGTTTTTTTAGTAGGTTCTGGAATACATTCTTTTTCACTGCAACATTTCTTTCAGGTACCATTCTCAGTATACTGTTTAAGCTTGCTGTTACTCTTGTACTTAGCATATGCTTGTTTAGCATAGCCACATTTATTATTTTTATTGTTGAACACTTTAGATAAGAACTCTATACACACACAGGGGGGCCTCGACTTTTGAGCACATTGCAGAGGCTAAAACACCAGCACCACTGTGAAACAGTTAAACTGGAGAATCTTTCTAGACAAAAATATGCTAATTGTTCCATTAAACATCCTGCGTGGCTTCCAGATTTGTCATTCCCAGTGCTCAACAAATAAATGCAACCTCCAAGATTAGTAACCCAAACAATGTAACTCATGCAAACAAAATCAGCGATACCTACACACGGGGTAATCTAGGCTTTCCTTACTATAAAATTTTCAATAATGTGGTCAAGTAAATGATTTGTAATTAAGATTTTCCTGTGCTGGATATCTAGCAGAAGCTGCATTGTGGCAAAACAAAATAAATCCATTTATTTCTAAAAATAAGTGGCAGGTAGAAATTTTTTAATCTTATTTTTCAGACCGTCCCTGGGCCCTCAACTTTGACACAGAGATTTGAAGAATATGCCTTTTGCCATGCCTCTCAGTCATCTCAGTTTCTAAATGTTTATTCATACTCTCTTAACAGTCTCCCAGCATTTATTGCGTTTCACGTCAGTGCACGAGCCAGACCAAGGCAGGAGAAGACAAAGTCACAGAGGAATAATGGGAAGACAATGAGGACTGCAAGAGCTGCATAGAGGAAAGTCAACCATAACACACTCTAACAAGCCTGAAACAAAGCGCCTTTTCCCACATCCTCCTCTATTGGCAAGACCACAAAGAGTAACATCATCCTCCTCAAGTCAGGAAAAAGCATAAGACAGAGTGCTACAGGCCCTTCCTGAAATCCTGGACAAACAATTGAACACTAAATCACCCACACTACACTAATACCAGAGGGTTAATCTGAAGGCAGCTAAGATACATTTTTACTCCATTACAATCGTTTGATAAGAACAATACAGACTGTTTTTTGAAGGAACTGGTAACACCCTAAATACAACACAGATACTAGTACAGTAGCTAATAGTAATAGGGTCACACAATGAATGACAAAAATAAGAAACATTGAATACCTACTTTGAGGACTTCATCTCTTCCAATGATTGATGCATCTATTCTGCGCATCCCTCCCACCCGACACCTGCAATTTTATCGTTAAGGACTGTATTTCAGTAATAGATGCAAGTGTCTGAAGATTTACTAGGTGACCTAAATTTTAAATATCTATCCCAAATTATTGATTTTGGAGTCTTAATGTTTCTTTTGATTTGATTCTGTACGCATTTTTAAAATACTTTCTATATTTTCTGTGGAAAAATCATAGCCCGATGGTTTAGGAACAGACCTGTCAGTCTGGGAACAGAGCATGAATCAGGCATTGACGGGTGAGTCATGTTTGACAGATCACTTAATGTTTATACCTTGGTTTACTGTAGTGTGGGGAATTCATAGGAACAGGAGGCTGAAAGAAGTTTTCTGTCTGGAGTCTATTCAACTGCTATGGTAAAGAACAGCCCTACACACCACCCTTGAAAATCTCAGTGATCCCTTTGTATAAATAAAAAATTCAAAAATAAATGACTAGTACTATCCTTATGCAAAAGGGATCGTTCCAATAGTAATCTCAGCCCGAAGAACATAGAAATAAATCAACTAGGTCATTCCAGAGGGTCTACTATCCCAGAACCTGACTACAACCGGTAATGAATGCCAAAGGAAAGAACATGGCAAGGATCTGGTGACGCTTCCTATGGATTCCCCATGACCTTCCTTAAACCAAATATTGTGCCACCACTGACTAGAATTTCCTTCTGACACGCAGCAGCTCTTTAAATGTCTAGCCTCCTCATCACCTTGGAACCAAAGGTTCTCCAGATTAATTGTGAGCTTTGGTTTGGCATCTTCTTGCCTTTTAATATGTCTGCTTCATAGATATTAATTCTCAAATGGTTGCACACCGTAACTGATTTCACAAGAGGGAACAACCTCTGTATTGCTACTGTTACTGTGCTCCTGTTGCAGCACAGAGTCAAGCTCATGCTGCAACAATGTTTGTGCAGTGAGATACTTCAAGATGCTCTTAATGAACTGATTTTTCCCACCCACCATGAAAAAATAAGTACTTTGTTCCAAATAATTGCATGGCAAGTTCCCAGGGCAGGCCAGGAGAGTCACAGATCTAAACAGACTGGGTTTCACGCATCAGAAGGATAATAAGTTCAAAGCAGACAGCACTGTGGACAAAATAACTGACCAGGATGCCTATTGCTCACTGTCAAAAAACCCTGTAGGGCATAGCAAATGAGTTCTTTGAATGAAAGGCATGTTTGAGGACTTAATAATTGACATTATATACAAATTTTAGATTTTAATATTACAGGAAGAAATGAAAAAAATAATAATTTGGGTAACATGAATGAACCATTCCAGCACATTAGAAAGCTGCTTCTTGTCTTCAGGAGACTCTCGATCGGGCTCCTCAAGGGGTTCTGCGACCAACCTGGGAGGTGATACACCTCTTGCCAACAGGAGGATTTACTGATTGAAATGGCCTCAAAGGGTAGAAAATAGATACAACATTTGGTGCAGATCTTAAATATAAAGTAAAACCTTCAGCTTTTTGTTTTTATTAACTACTGCTTTAAAAGAGAAAGTAATGAGCGTTACAATAGCCCTATGTTCCTATGCAACCCAGTCTTACTCCCCAGGAGATCGTGGGGAACGTTCCTGTTAACTTGTCATCATCTTGTAAACCTTTTGTACATGCCATATAGGACTGTGATCCTAGAGTGAACTGCTGATTCTAAATGAACCAATGCAAATCAAAGAAAAAGACAATAAGCCACTGAGTCAACAAGAGAATATCCAGTTCAGAATCTGAACCTAGGAACCCTCATAAACATTCATGAGAAGGTCTGCTAAGCCCTTTGGACCTGCCTATACAAGCAGAAAAATCTGTCAGACCAAGTTTTAAACATTTCACCAGCACATAACGACATTTCCTTCCTTTTATACAGACACAACAGCTACTCTGGACCAGACCACATTCTTAGCAAGAGCAATTCACTGCTACACACTTTTTAAACTAGCTATAAACCTAGAGCAGTGAGATGACCAGTGACAGCAAAGAGATCAGGATCTGGATTCTGACAAGTTACATTAATCATGGCTTTTAAATGATCTCTTTTCATAACTGATATGCATTCTAAATCATCTTGAACAATCTCATACACAGAAGAGGATCCAATCAGCAGGGAATATTGTGCCCTTGGAGAGGCTGTAAAATTGGACGGCATAATAGCAGTTATGCAAGCCTAGCTCTTAATGCAAAAATAATTATGCCTTAATTTCAGCATCGCACATGACTTAATCTAGGCGATAATGTTTTAAGCACAAGAAAAATTTTCATAGATTATCTTAATTTCATCAAAATTATTTAAAATTGTTACAGTCCAAAACCAAACAAGAAGATTAGAGCTGCAGGAACTCAAAAAGCATGTGACAAATTATTTACAAAGGGAGTTTATATAACTCAAAAAACAATACACAAACATAGCTATTATAATCAATGTACCACAATTGATAACTATCTAATCATGACCAAAAATATAGAGATTCTTACATGAAAACTTCAACTTCTCATTTTTATTAATACAGTGACTTTAGGACTATAGAAAATGTAGTGGCTTCTATCATATTGCCTTGATTCTGAGTGTAACCATGCTTCTTTCAGAATAAAAAAATCTATAAGATTTCTAATTGCACTGTTGTATATCTGTGTGTTGGTATTAAATTATTATATCAATTACATCAAGAATGCTTCACCTAAAAATTATGACTATAAAAAAAAAAAATCTTACACTTGCCATGGCATTTTCCATATGTGCCAAGCAACACCAAAATGCACATGAATGCACTTATCTGCTTTACAAGCAATTTATTCACTACATATTAAATATAAAAAACCTACTCAAAGCTAAATGTGAAGATGACTTGGATCAAAAATCCCATATTGTTTCATAAGACTTCTGAATACTACATCAAAAGAGCAATGAAAGTAACGATAAGGCATATCAACCATTCAAAGCCTTACAGCTACAAAAAGCGAAGGCTATAGGGAAAGATGTGTTTGTTCCTTTCCATTTCAGTGTTGGCTCACATATTATTCATAACGCTCTCCAATGCTCTATAAAAGCTTTCATCTCCACCTCCAACAGACATACATACATGCAAACCCCATAAACCTTACTGGCAGTCAGTCACCTTACAGTGGTCTGATATGCTTTAATATCAAGATATCAGCACATCTGACTGTCTCATGTTGTTGGCATTTAATCTAGGTCAGCATTCCTGATGTCAATGTAGAAGAGACACAAAAAAAAGCAGACAACACAGCACAGACAAAAAGTCAGGAAGACCGATTGTTTTCTTCTTCTTTAGCTCTTACCACAAATACTCTTGTGTATTTTTCATAGCAGCTGAAATTTCATTATCATATAAAAATTTCTTTGTCTTTTGTCATCTGTTTACTACACTATCACTATAGTGCCTACATATTGGAAGAGAGAGAATTCCTTTCATGGGCATGTCTTTCAGATTATTAAATATATTTCAGACAAAGTATTATTTTACTTTAAAAAATTCCTGCTTAGAAATAGAGATGAAAACTGCAATGAAAGAAAGCTCTCCAACTGCCATTTGCTAAAACAATACGTCCATCCAATCAAAATTTGTGATTAAGACTGTGTAAAATAGGCCAACTTACTGATTCACAGCAAACATAAGTAATTTTCAAGCTTGTGATGTACTCTGGTTGTTAGTAAACATTCTAAATGTATTATAAATAAAACCTCCATATGATTATTTCCATTATCTTATCAAAGATACAGAGCATCCATTCGCAATCTGTTTACTTTTCTTATCAGGTTCCAAATAAGTTATCCATGAAGTGACCAGAAAGTTCATCAGTAACAACCACACTCCCAAACACATCTTCCAAGGCAGATATATATGAAGAACCACAGGGCAATTAAGAAACCAATCTGGACTTCCAGATTACAACAGAAAAACTGAGCCACTTAAAAATTAAGACTTTCATCTTTAATACTCCAACATACACTGAGTTGTAATCCCTTAAGTGTCTCCTGTGAAATGCTGCAGAAGAATAACAGAGGGGGGAGAAAATAATGTTCTGTACTCTGGTAGAAATAAACCCTTCTACATCCTGAATACTAATTAGAATAAACATTGTTTTGATTTTTATTTCCACAATACTCGATGTTTCTCTGCCCAACCATAAGTCATATTGCACACATTTGCTTTAAGCTTTATGACTGTAACTAAATCCACTTCATTTAATCATTCTAATAAATCTGCAACTCAGTAGAAACCACTAAATGAGATATTAATAGCACACTAAATATACCTGTTAGACAGACTACACAAATAAAATATAGAAGTACAATGAAAAATATTTGTACTTGTTTAAGTGCTAGGCTTCTGTTCATTGCCCAATACAGAGATACACAAACCAAAGATTAACAAACACATCCTGTCCACGTTTCAGAAGAATTGACCCTGTTTATCATTCAAGTATATTCAAGGCCACTTTTAGTTTTCTGATTCTATGGGCAGAATTTAAAACAAACATATGAAACAAGATGTCAAGAGCCAGGACAAGGCTTGCACGCTACATCTAGGTCTACTTGTACAAAAGAAAACAACTGATAGGAACAAAACCTTGTCGGTGACTTGTATATTATTCATGCTGAAAAGCCAGTCTATAGCCCCTACAAAATCTGATGGGTGGGTTTTGTTTGTTTTAAGGCATTTAACCCCGAATGTCATCAATTACTGTAGGAAATCTGCTGATGTTTCTATATGCCTTAGCTCCTTTCTTTGACTTCAGTCAGCAGTACAAGGCACCAGCTCTATAATAAGCTTTTGCTGTACTGTAGGACTGTACACCCTACAGTAAATATTCTCCACTTTCCATCTCACCAAAATAAAGTAAGTGGTGGATCACAAAGTCCTTTATGGTTTAACAAATGCCACATCAAACTTCAACATGTCACTTCCATGGCATGCAGTGCAAGGCTGCCAAGTGAAACAGGAATTAGAACTTCAAGTGGCCAAGAAAGTCAACAGCATCCTGGCTTACACCAGAAACAGCGTGGCCAGCAGGACCAGGGAACTTGGTTAGGCCACAGCCACATTTTGAATAGTGTGTTCAATTTTAGGCCCTCACTACAAAAAGGACATTGAGGTCATTCAGCGTGTCCAGAGAAGGGCAGCGAAGCTGAGGAACAGTCTGGAGTGCAAGTCTTATGAGGAGTGGCTCAGGGACACGGAGCTGTTTGGAGAAGAGGAAGTTGAGTGGAGATATTATAGTCCTCTATGTTTTCCTGAAATGAGGTTGTAGTGAGGTGGGTGGTCGTTTCTCCCAAGCAACAAGTGATAGGATGAGTGGAAACAGCCTCAAGTTGCACCAGAAGAGGCTTAGACTTGATATTAGGAAAAATTTCTTCATTGAAAGAGCGGTGAAACACTGGAACAGGTTGCCCAGGGAAGTGGTGGAGCCTCTAGCCCTGGAGGTATTCAAAACATGCATAGATGTGGCACTTTGGGACACGGTTTAGTAGACCTGGTGTTGGCTGATGGTTAGACTGGATGATCTTAGAGGTCTTTTCCAACCTTAATGATTCTATGATTCTATAACTAATGAGGACAAAAAGCAGAGAAAGATTTTCCAGCCTCCTTCTATTCCTGCCAAGATTTCACACAGAAACACTGCAACAGTGCACAAACCAAGAGCCTCTACAGTCTAAATATGGTACTTATCTCTGTAATCAATATCCGTGGCTCTTCAGCTGGAGTCATGATGGTAGGTCTTACTCTATACATGACAGTTTTACTCTTGCACACACAAACCTGGCTACAGGTGATGGGTTGTTCATAAACCTGCTTTTCCCAGTTTGACCAGTTTCATCTAACTGTTGCCTCTAAACATTGATTTCCCAAATGGTCCATCCTGACAGACACACCGCCAAGTGCCATGCTGTAGCAGGTAGTCATTTGGCCACCACACCTAAACTAGTACCTTCACTCACTAAATAAATTTTCATCCCCTCTCCCTTCTATCCTAGGTTAAAAGCCATTAGACTGCACTAATAAAACCTATCCTGAAGTTTAGTGAAATAATTGCTACAATTGTCCTTATTTCACATCATCAGCTATGAACTCTATAATTCATTTACAGAATTCAAGTAAACGGCCACAGTATGAGTTCCCCTTCACCCACTGACAACTTATTGTATTTCCTGGGTGACTCTTAGTTCTTTTGAATTTATTCAGTTTCCTTCACAAGAAAGGGCAATCTAACAAAAACGCAGATTCAGAGTCTGTCTCTATTCAACAAGTTATACCTCTGCCCTCTGCCTTTAATGCTATAATTTCTTCCAGCAAAGACCTCCCTATTTGACTTCACATTTTCTGAAGAAATCCTAAGATATAATCTATCTGATCCTGGGTCCAGTACCCTGTCAAATTTGCTAATGGTGACAGCACAGCATCGTCCTCCCTTGTCATTTCAACTCACCTCAGCCTCATTCTGTTCTGATCTATTGCCAAAATTTCCATGTTAAAGCCCACTTCTTATAGTGAAACTGAGAGCATCCACAGAAAATATGACTTATTTGTCTCTATCCTATTTTACAGTCTTATGGTCTGTATACTACTAACTATGTATTTACGTCACTTCAGCTATAGCAGTATCTATTTTAATGCAGAAGTACATTTCGTCTCAATCTGTGTCCTTTGCCACCACCTTCCTTCGTGACAGTTTCCACGTCCAGTTTGACACCATCCAGTCTGTTATTACGCAGCCTAGTCTATCACATTTACAGAAAAGCAATTCCTTGTGCATGAAATTTATTTCTCTACTCGAGAAAGGCGTCAGCCTGATTACACAGATTTTTTTAAAAAATATTTGCTTTTCTCTTCAACGTTTGTTTTCTGTTTTTATTTCTAAATCCCCAGCAATGAAAACATTCCTATCCAGGTTATTTCTGAACCTTTTTATTTCTCTGTACTTTTCACCAAAAAAAAAAAAAATGCAAACATCACAGATTTCTGCCTGAATAATTTCATTATGTTTACTAGTAGTTCACCATGCAATTTAAATTTGACTACATATACTTTTTCTTTCCTAAAATACAAATAACAGTATTCTGTATTTTTAGTAACAATATTCCAGGGTTTTTATAAAGACTATCACAATATCATGCAGTAGAATCAAAGAGGAACATGACCCTGATTTTATTTTTTATAACAATGCTAAAATAGATTATTGAAATACTTCATAGAATTAGGCACAAAGCCAGTCCTTTTCTCTCATCATAAAATTATATTTTGTCTATTTATGGGTTTTTTGGACAATATTAATAAGATTTCTTATTGAACCTCGGAGATATGTTATTCCAGTAGTAGCTGGAACAACTGCTTTGTATATGTACATATCAACAATGTCAACATTTACAGGACACTTAAAAATTACTCAATGAGAAAAGAATGAGAAAAGAAATATTATATCTTCAGATGGTACTACATTAATTTTATCACCTTGCTTATATAATTTTTTTTCCAATCTACATCGCCTGAAGATAAAGCCCCAAAACTACTACAAGACAACGCAAGTAGTTTATGGTTGTACTGACATGCTCACACCTCTTTCCTTGTACCAACTCTACCATTTGCGCAACTGGTAACTTGCCTGTTGTCTATTCATTTTTAGTCACTTAGAATGGATCACTGTTAAACTTGGAAAAAAAAGAGGGGCAAAAGTGGCATTTCTGGTGCTACCATGGGTAGAATGGGAACATTTCTTAAATTAGCCATCCAAAATGGTAAAAATCAAGTGACTTCATTAATAAATAGACTGCAAACCACTTTCCTATAATCTCCAGTTTCCTTTTCAATTCATGCTTCCCACTCAGAATACAAGAAAATACTTTGTTTCCTCTGTTTCCATATACACCTCTCTCAAAAAGACAAACATAACTACATTCATATGTGCAATTAAAGGCATGCTAAAAAAAAATACGTGCAATATTTGTTTTATCCTCAACTCAGATCTCGTGAGAACTTTGAGGGAAAAAGCATTATTGAATTTCTCCAGCGAAATTTCATTACTTCGACATTACTAGATTAATACATATGTAGTAGGAGGTTCACTTTGAATTTTTGGCACATTAAACTAAATATCCAGGTGTGCAAACAAAGAAAATCAGTATGAAAACATGTTTTTTATGAACTAATCTAAACATTCCTGCTTGAAACAAATATGATTAAGGATTTCTTCTTGTATTACCCTCAGAAAACAAAAATATCACAGTCAAACAGACAGGTTGTTCAATCAGACTTCCCTGAAACGATAGCTGTCCATGCTGCAATTTACATTCACTGTAATCAAAGACTGAAAACATAGTTCAGAGTTTCTCCTCAGTATCACCTCTTCATCTTCCACACAGACAAATCAAGGTTTAACTTGCCCACTATTTTCATAACATTTTTGTATTCCTTCTTAAATCCTTACAAACTGTTTTGCACGCCCTTGTGCACATAGACAGTAGCCAAAGAAAGTCATATCAAAAAGTGATCAGATGGTAAATGCTAATTTAGTAGTCGATAGGCTAATCTTGGTGAAGAACTTGAGTTTGAAACAAGAATGACATCAATCTTCATTCTTCATTAAGGAATTGCTTGGCGAATTTACAACATTCTGGAAAATTAATACCCAGCCTCTTGTTGACACCAAACTGTACAGAATCTTTTACCCAGTACATTCCTCAATTCCAACAGTTCTCATTTAAAGAAAAACTAAAACTTAGTTTTTTAGGATTGCAATTCTGTTTAGAAAGACAGAAAGTACGCAATCCCAGACAAGAGAAAAAAAAATGTTTTCATGAGAAATATGTAATTCATGAACATGAGTTACCACCCAATAGTACATCATGACACAGACCTCGCTAAGCAACTTATTTAATATACTACTTCCTCTGTCTTTATATTAGATGTTTACTGCTCTTCCTCTACAGAAACAAAATTTTAAAAATACCCTAGATAAATCATAGAATGGTTTGGATTGGAAGCAACCTTAAAGATCATCCAGTTCCTACCCCTCTACCATGGGTAGGGACACCTTCCACTGGATCAGGTTGCTAAAAGCCTCATCCAACGCGGCCTTGAACACATCCATGACTGGGGCATTCACAACTTCTCTGAGTAACTTGGGTTTGTGCCTTACCACCCTCACAGTAGAAATTTTTTTCCTAATATCTAATCTAAAATTACCTATTACTTCAGAGAAGCTTGGCAGGTTATCAATACTTCTTGTCTACCTAAGTGAATAATCTTCAAAATACATATTTAAGAGTAAAGAATTTTTTAAAAAAATTCCTATTCTAATGTGAGTAGCCTAATAACAACCATACGATGTTAGCATTAAAGACAATTATCCTAATTTAAAAGGCATCTGATCACATTTTAAAAGCCAAAGGTGAAAACATATCAACCACAGTTTATAAAACAATGAAAATCGCTTAAAAGCTGAATGATACCAGCTCAAATGACAGCATTCAGTGACAGTAAATGAAAAGGGTTTTTCTAGCATTCGAGAAAATATTTCCTTCTTTCCGAGAAGTTATGCACAAATCAATTTCCATCATCTCTGTGCATACTCCATTTGCCAGATGATAAACCTTACAGTGAATCATTGACAGAATCCAGCCAGCCACCACAAGTTACCAGAACGTAGGCGACTGTCAGAAAATATTAATAGAGTCTGCCACTTCTCTGGTGTGTCTAGAGTAACAGACCTACCTCGGCAGATGGTCCCGTTGCCCACATATCCAGGTTTGCAGGTGCAGCTATGTCCCCTGACATTGTTAGTACAGATTGCATTCACATCACAGTTATGCTGCCCGCTGCCACACTCATCATGCTCTACGAAGAAAGAAACGGGGGAAGAAATTACAAGAGAGACAGTGATTTTTGCAGTGTGACAATGTGGCATATGAAAACCAATTGGAATAACAAGGCAGCCACAAAGGCTGGACACTGGGAGTTTGGTGTGGGAGTCAGTTATAGATTTGCCTCAGTTATGAAACTCAACAATAGTAGATTATTTAGGTTCAAAAACAGGAAAAAAAGGACTGGTGAGGAGGCAATGGGGCTACGACTAAAATCCATGAAGATGATTATCGCAGAAAAGTATCTGATGTGAAGACTAACCTTTACATCACTGTCCACCCCCAACAGTAATAAGCATAAATACAAAGAAAGTGAACACAAGAGGGGCTCTAACAGCACGCCCTTTAAATACACAGTTCATTTGTCATAGCCACTCACTCTAATGCATGCTGAGCTGACTCTCTAATACACTGTTAGAACATTTCACGTTTATAGAGTGCCATTCGTACCACCAAATCCCAAAGAGAATTCCAGACAAATGGGCCATACTTTGCTTTCATCCTGCAACTCTAACTGCTGCCACTGAGCCTAATTTGCTGCAGCTCCTGCACTTTACTCTCCTGCTACATTTTGTTCTAGTAAAGCATCTGTTAGAGGTGGCAAGCTACCTGACCCTGAAGTTTCTCGTTTCTTCCTGCAATTACTAGGAGGATCCCTCAATGCAGTAGGATTGCAAAAAAGAAAACCTGAGTGGTTTACACTTTTGCACTGATGGCTTTACAGTTTTGTTAAGTGGAATCAAGAGGATGCAATGAATTTTCTTAAAACCATATGAAGAACAACAGATAATCAAAAAGCAGAATCAGGAACTGTCTTCATTTATACAACTGTAATCATCAGGCCAGTAACCCATATATTCACAGATAAAAGGCATCCCTTCTGGAATCAAGAATTCACTTAAATATACTGGTGAATAAGGAGTGTTCAAAGGACTATAGACTAAATTTAGCCTTCTATAGACCACAGAGAAAGGTAGTGCCTCTAAAACACGAGCAAAATACAGGCACAATTAAACCCTTTGGAAGATCCTCTCCACTGAGATCAACAGGATCACAGCCTTTGCCACCTAAAGTTAATCTATGCAATGCCCTCACTTTACCATATTGTAGAATGACAGCCAAATGCCAAGATAACCCAAGACACACATAGATTTGAATGGTTAATTGCAATGACCCTCCAAATCAAATACTTCTGGAACACTGTTGATAACTATTTGCAGACCATACTTCTGATGCATGTTTTCTATTTTTCAAATACATTTGACAGCAAAACGATATGAATTGAAACCATTTTCTTTTAAACAGCATCAAAGCGATATATCACTCACTCACTTTTTGCTTTTAGCAAGAAACTCTCATACATACACACACTCAACCGTGCCTGGCTTTAGCTGATAAATGCAGGCTTACATTTATACTTGTCAGTTTACGCCAGTCCCTAGCTCTGCTTAGTAATTCACTTCAGCTCGTCTCCAATTTTCAGATACCTTACATATTCCGAGTGTTAGGCTTCTTCAAGGGCTGCTTGTTCTTTCCTTCATCTTTTAAGAAACTATACCTTAGCCCAATTCTTGCACTCCAGTCTCATAGTGTTCAGATTGCGGATCAGACACAAAAAGCATCGAGCTACCCTCCAAGGAAGTGCTTTGCAGGCAGTTAAGTTGAATGATGCTTTATTTTAAAAGAGACGCTCTCTCCATAATCTCTACTTCCTCTTACTACTTTTACTAGTTCCTGCCGTTATCTTTCACATGTTCAGATTCAAACTACAATGAGAACGCCTTCTTAAACAATCAGCAAAATTAGTTCATTACTTTCTCAGCATTTCAAGTATAAGCAAAAGATTTCCCAGTAGTATCCAATGTGTTTTGCCAAAACACACAAGAGATTATACTCTGCTATGTTGTTCTAGGACTTTAACAATGTAAATCATTTTATTTACCACTCCTGCAGATGTACAGATGCTGAAGATAATGAAAGATTTAACACTAACAAAGCTGCATTCCCACGGTTGTATTTAAAACAGAGATGAGTTTTTTCTAAAGAGATATAGTTTGAAGAATTAACTACTAATTCAGCCACAGGAACCTGCGCTTCATGAGACATCTTGATGCTGATAGCACAAGGACGACTGAGGGAACCTCATCTGCATGATGAATCCTGAGATTTCTTAACAGCAGCATGGCTACAATGATGGGAATTTTAAATGAAGTTTTCCCTGGTGTAGAGATGTCTATAGATGATGTTCCTACAGGCCTAATAAGAATGAGAAAACATTGATTTTCTGTCAAGCTACAAAAATCTTTTATTCTAGATGGGAAAATCCTTAAGATTCTGTCAGTAGTGAGTTATCTTAGGTTTCCTTCTCACTCACAAGAGATCACCTTTTAGAGCACTTGGTGTTCACACTGGGGAGTGAGCATGGAAGGTTGTCTCACATTTTGTTTAAACTCAAAGAAGATCATAACTAATTTGCAAAGAACATTGTTTTACACACATCACCTATCCAAAATCTCCCACTCAAGCACTGACCAGGTAGAACCTGCTTTTGTTTTAATGTTACAGTAACACGTCTCTGAATAGACAGCAATCTAAGACTGGAAGAGAAGGACGCTGAGAAACAAATTAATGAGTCACAAACTATCATTCCAGATCACCAAAGAGGGGAGAGCTGAGACAAAAACCTCCAAGCCATACCTTATTTTAACAATGCACCTTTCAGCTGAAAATAAGAAGCATAAGAAACAAGATTCTTTTTAAATCAAAATCAAAAGTACTTTGGTTGTGGGGGTTTTTTTAACACATCCAATCCCCCATATGTATGTAGCTATAAATAAATAGATTTGTTCGGGTTTTGCCTCTTACTGTCTATAAAGAGAGAATATTTCAAGATTCTATTTTCTTTTCAGCATTTATCATTCTCTTAAAATCCTCAAATACTAAGGAAATGACAGAAAATTGAAGAATATCAATCTTCTATTGCAAAAAAAAGAAGAATCAAACATCAGTCACTGGTTTACCTTCTACTTAACTTATTTCTCCTACTAGCAGAGACTAGATATGAAAGGACACAATCACTGAAGCTTCAGCTCACCTGTTGCCATTTCATAACCACCAACTTACAACTAAGGCCGGCAATCTACACATTTAAATCTAACATTTTCCTTCTGGATAAAAACCCTCTAGAATTTCCAACAGCCTTTATGAACTTTTCCAAAACCCTCAAAAGCATCGTATTTTCCAAATTCACACCTGAACCAGGCCAGCCTGCGAAGCAACTATTATGAAGTTCATTCTTTCCTCACCCTTTATCTGAGGATGGCTATCAGCCTCCAAAAGCACTTGAAAGATCACTGGCAAGAAATTAAACATCCTTTCACAAAAATATATCACTGCTGCTTGGGTTGTATGAGTCTGTGGCATCATGACATGTATCAACTGTGGGTGTTCTCTATGCATACATAAACCAAGACCTTTAAAACAAAATCTCTGTAGAAAACTTCTATTTGAAAAAGCTGTCACTGGAAAGTCAAGCCTGGTTGACTACTTGCCTCAGGCAACTGAAATTGCATCAATTTGAACAAGGTCCACTCTGATAGTACCATGGGTCTGGGGACACTGATATTTATACGTGGATAGTGTTACACAGTGGCGTGTGCACAGTAGTTGAAGGTAAGTATTACAGTTATCTCTGCTTTGTTCACAAGAAACCTAATAAAAATAAGTTTACCTTGATGATTAGAATACTCAGGAGCCGCCTGCTGAATTAATTTCAACATTACATGGCCTTACAGAGATAACAATCACACAAAAAGCGAAGTTAATTCACCAGAAAATAGTTTCAAATAGACAGTTAGTTGCACATCCTATTATAAGAAGCACCAATGCAACCTACTTATCACAGAAAATCACCTTACACCAAAATGCAGGCTGGTCTGTAAGCACAGTGATATTAAGGCATATACAATATCTTCTTTATCCTGAAAACCCAGAGAAGAAATTAGTTATAGTACAATGGAAAAATATCCATAAACTCTCAGTAACACGAAATGACTAAGAAACTGCTGAAATAAGCACAATTATCAGACCTCCACAGAGAGAGCTATGACCACTCTGCATGCCCCTGTACTGGTGTATACACTTGAGGCAGATGGATCCCAATCAGGCAAACAGCGCACCGCAGTGCATCACACCAACATCTGCAACATCACCAGCCAGTGTCTACCGTGTAAGTAAGAAACAGTTGAACAGTACCTGAGACAGAAAGAGACCAGAAACACAACTCAACTCTGTGTCTGCCAAAAGAACATTCACTATAAAGGTCAAGCCTCTACTAACAGCTGTATTAGCTACACCAGAATAATCAATCATGATGCATTCCAGCTGGGAAGCCACTTGCTTAAATTTTAAATAGACTTCTAGCTTTCTTCAAAACACAGGTACCTATTTAAGCTAATGAATTTAAAGCATCTGCTGGTTGTAGCAGCTACCGCACACCTCAAATGAGCAAGCATCCCAGCTGCTCCACCATTATGTAATCCTGCCGATAGTGACCATTTCAGTGTGAAGTATAAATAAGAATATTCAAACAAGGACAGAAAGTCAACTACCTTCAGGCACCCAGGTTTCTGTCAGATTCTCCATATTCCCATTTTTATAGCCTAATTCTATTGATCACATAACTGCTTTTGTGATACTTGAAAAATACCTTCTACTCTGGGTTAAACTGAACTGAAAGAACGCAGTAAGAAAAGCATTGAGGGTGGATGGGAGATACCATACAGAGATTTTTTTCCTGTCTGAGGTAATATGTTCTGCATTGAGCAGCCTACGCTACACTGCAAAACTGTTCTTAAGTACGAAACACCACACAAGAATAATTCCGATCACATGCAAAGTGAAAAGGATTTGTCATGTATTTATAAATACAGAGGCACAAATACCCAAACATATAAACAAACAGTTACAGACACATATAAATTTTCTTCATTCAAGTGTACATGAAATGTGTTTGTGAAAGGTTCTAGGCAGCTCTGACAATTGGCACCAGAAGAAATGTCAGTAATAAACAATGGCATATTTCAATACTCTTGTAGGTTTGGGGATTATAAATACCCACATTTTTACTAAGGAGATCTTTACAATAAAACCTGTTTCTGTTCATTATACAAGAGGAACATGGCCTCTGCTTTTATTTTTTGTGTTCATTTTTTTAAAATGTATTTTTCAGAGGTACTACAGAATTTCTAGAATGCCTCTTTTTTTCCTGTGCTGGTAAAAACCATTAGACTTATTGGATTTGTATGAACTCTAAAGGCAGGATCTACTTTGCTTTAGCTTTATCTTTTTTGTTTTCTTTTCTGTACATGCTTGGAATAACTCAAGCATTTGTATCATTGTACACTTCATCTAAATATTTAATGGAAAACTAGAACCATAGATTGAAAATCTATAGCAAAAAAACCATAGTAAAGCTAAGAACATTTTGGTGAAGAGGCATAACTACCTGTAACACCAGGATAACTTTCACTTGCACGCTTCAAATGCCCATAATGGATTTCAAACTTGTAATTTCTAAAAGGTACATTTGACACAGGATTTATTTTTCACCAAGAGTGCCAACCTTTTTATCTTTATTTTCTTTAAATAGGGATATTTTTTGAAAAAGGACATTGAAATGCAATTACTGGAGTCATACCGCATTGAATGGTTTTTCACCATAGCTGTTCTCACTTCTCATTACAAAAAAAGGCCCCAATTTAAACTTGCTTACAAGATGGAAACAATTTTCTTTTTGTAAGGATCTTCCTCCATTAGTTCCACAAAGCCTTCGTACTTTAATAATAAAACATTCACCTTTGGAAAACATTGTGCAAAGATTCTGACTATCTCTATTTATTCTTATTTTCATGACATTGAAAGGAAATCTTAGTTGTTCTCTGAATTGTTGAGATGACAGTCTGCTTCTGGGGTACTCAACCACAAACACAGCAAACATGTCTCTGCACCAAGAGACTTACAATAGAAAGACAACTCATTCACAGAATAGCAAGGTCATCAGATGTTACCATTGTTTATTAATACATAAGCCATTTTTATAGAATACATGGCCTAATGCAAAATTAATTAGCTATCTGGGAAGAGTTAAGCAATAGCTTTTGAAAACTCAGAAAGGAGAAAGCCATCTCTCCAAATACTTTTTAAAAGAAGTCACGCTTTGTTGCACAGCATTAGGATTTGAATGTCTGTGTAATAACTAAGGCTTTAAAAATGAGAGAGTAAAAAATTGAATTTAGGAACAATTGTGGTCTTAGTGGAATCAGGATTCCAGCTCACAAGAAGTTCTGATGAAACAAAAGTGATAGTTTTTAAATACACTGAATAAAAGGAAGCATTATTCCAAATAAACAGGAAGAATCTCCCTCAGAAAACCAGGGCAATTGAAATCAAGATGCATACATCAAACAAGATATTACATTGCAGGTAGTAAGGTAGTGAAAGGTAATAGCTAACTGTAAATCCAGACAACCACGGTAAAAAAAAAGGCCTGGTATTTTTTCCTACTCATGAGAATTAAAGAAACAAAGTAAAGTTTATCTGTGCCCATACAGAACTTTAGTCATCCAAGCTCACCCTGTCCTTTTCCACAAGGCAACAGACAGAAGAAACAAGGTACAGAACACAAAAGCCTGGCTGTTGCCTGGGGATATGCTGCAACTTTATCCTTATAAGCAGTTAAACATACAAATACTGGCAGCAATATCAAATTTGCAGTTCTTTTCATATGAAACTAAAATGCTATTGTAATTTACAGCACAATTAAGAGCTTCTGGTGTTAAACATGAAATAATTTAGACTGCATTCTAAAAGAGTAGACATATGCTACTCTTGGGTAATTAGAAAGAAATAGTGGGATTTAATTTGAATATAAAATTCCGAATGTGTATGGAGTTGCATCTGAGAATAAAACTACTTGAATATTTTCTTTTTAATTATAAACTAAAATTTTTTGGGGAGTATCTAGCATCTGGTTAGATTTTGGTCACATTCACAATCAAGTTATAAAATAAAATACTCAAGTCATGTTTCTTATATTTATTCTATTTTGTTCTAATTTACTCTAATAAACTAATCTGCTTAGAACTATCTAAAAACCATTGTAACAAAACAGTAAGATTCATGTTCCTAAACTGGTATTTGGAGAGAATCTCCGAGATTTGTCTCAGTGACTCAATTGCAACTTCTAGATGGTTTAGTTTAGATTTTCACACCACAACAAAATCGTCGTAGTAGTCATGTATTTTAAGATCATAAACAAAACCAATATACTCTTATCCATGCACTTAATACACATCATATCTAAAATTACTAGACCTGTCTAGGGAAAAATGGACTAAAACACTGACTCATTCTAAAGAGGCCAGTATGCAAACACAGTGAATAATGACACCTGTACTTCAGTTTCGATGATTTTAATATTTGTACAACTCATGCTTTCTGCACGGATGTGCTTAGACTTCCTTACTTCCATACAGCAAGAAGCAGAAAGCAGACATGAATGCAAAGGTCTATGTTCTCATCCAGTATATTGAGACTTCGTTATTTATTGCCAAAAATTTGATGTTACTAATGAGCTTTATTCCTATACATCCCAGGAGTTGCACTCTTATGCTATATATATATATAAGGACAGAAATAAGATCAACCATGGATGATGAAAAGATATACCACGAAAGAAGACAACATACACTTTCCCAGAAATATTTGTAGCACAAAAAGTGTTTCATAAGAAAATGTTTTTCATAAGGAGCTTTTGCTTTCCCTTTTATAATTGCTTTAATTTAACATATAGATACCTAAAGTGAATTGAGTTGAAACCATTTTGGAATAGTAAAGGAAGAAGCATTTGCTATTTAATTCGAGTGATCTACCCTTTTCAGTATTCTATTCAGGTTACACTTTTACTCTTTGCCTTCACATAGTTCTCTTTTGCTCCATTTGTCATATTGCACTCTTAATTATGTGAATAAACCCAATGCATAAAAGCAAAAGTCAGGTTCTGTTTGAAATTAATAAAATAGCAGAGACACTTTACATTTTCTTTAGCACCAACACAAGCCCTTTTGCCGGCAGCTTTTCACATCATAAGCACCCTAAAGAGCGTGTGTGCAAGTCCACATACGATGTATTCAGTTCTGCTGGATCTGAAGGAGTTCTGCTGTACCACATCCCCTTACAATGAAGGTCTTCATGTCACCTCCTCAATTTTTGAGACGGACGGACCAGAAGCACACACAGGATTCAAGACATCAGAGCACCATGGATTTATTCAACAGCATAACAATATTTTTCATTTTGTTCTCAATGCTTTTCCCAAAGGATCTCACTATTTTGCTTGTCTTTGACCATGGATGAGCAGTGAGAAGAGCATTTTCAGAGAACCATACACAATAATTCCACTATCTCTTCTCTGAATGGTAATAGCTAATTTAGAGCATTTGTATATATACATCTATCTTCATTTTCTTTTTTTAAAATCTTTTTAACCCAAGGAAAAGGTACTTTCAACTCTCATCCTCTGTTCTGCCTCAGTACATTATAAAAACAGCTACCAATAGCACTGATTTGAATTTCCATGAGATGAGTTTATTGAGCAGTGGTAGAAAATTCAGTATTGTTACAATAAAAATGATTATTTTTTGCTAAATCAAGATGAATAATAGGCAGCCTTGCTGATGGCAACACATTTGTTTTCTGCAAGAGGAAAAGATAAAAGAAGTGGTGGACCTCTCGCTAGCACAGTATAAAATATTTGCACACATAAAAAGTCTATATAACATTTGTTAGGAAGTCAGAAGACACACATTTGTTTTTATTGTTTTCTGAACACAATACTAAAAAAGAAAATAAGAAAGTAAAGGCAAAACAGAGAAATCTAAGAAACTCCCCAAGGTTAAAGAACAGCAGCATTGAACAAACTAGGTCAAACATTTGAAGATTCAAGAATTTTATTTCTGTAGTCTTCTAAAGTGTTTTTGAGTTGAGTAGACATGTAAAATTAATAAAGACTTTTAAAATTATTTTATTAATATAGAAGAACAGCTCCTAGATTATTAGTGAAAAGAATCAAAGTACAAAGGGGAAATTCATATCGGATTTTCCATTTCATAGATCCCACTAACAGTGTCGACATACACAGAAATTCCAGAACGTACCCTTGGCAAACAAGCAGGCTGATAATAAAATGACAATCCACCTGACATGCTCTCAGCTTACACTGGACACTTCACTGCAGTTTTGTGGACTACTTTTTGAAAGCCAGATCAGTCATATTTCAATGCAGGATTGTCTTGCTTTCTAATGCGGAAAAGTGATCTTAAGGAAAACATCAGTATGTAAACGCTACACACTAGGACAGCTTGCATGACTGCGGTAGAGGATTAATAACCCATTACAGTTTTCACATCTTCCATCTCAATATACTTCTCACATAACAAAAACATGTGAGGCATCTTCATTATTAGTGATACATAGTTATAATTCTCAAACTTGCCAACAAACTTTGAGTGAAATTGTGCAGATGGGCATAAATTCACTTCAGACCAGATCTAGACAAGAAATTCATTACAAGAGTTTGGAGAGGTCTGCATATTGCAAATTTAGATATGCAAATTAAAAAAATTCCAATAAGGAAGAAACCACACTCCATCAAAAAAGCTCTTTTGTTATCTTTATGCTTTGAAAAGCCAGCAAATCCATACCATCAAAAGGAATGAACTCTTTTACAAGTACAGTTTCTCACTGGGCAAATAGAAAACATATCCATACCACTCAGTCTTCAGGACTGAGACAGAATTCCATGAAGATCAGATGATCTTTCAGAACTCTAAGTAGTAAGGATTGCCCATTTTCAATCTTACAGACTCAGAGCAATTTCTAAATTTAACAGTAATAGAATGCACAGGAGCTCCCTTTTTGGTCCTATTGCTCAGAGTGAATTTTTCATTATGCAAACTTTTGCAGGGTGAAGGGAGCACACAGTATATTGCTAATGAAACACAGCTCAATGTAAGCCCATTTCTTAAGACTAAGGGATATCGATGATTAATTCAAATTCTCAGAGGAATAAGAAAAGGTTCACAAAGTTATCAAAAAAATGCATGGGAAACACATGTGATATTGAAGAGCAAATAGCTATATGCTCATCCACGAGAAACAAAACATCCTTATCGCATTTATAAACCAGAATGACCCGTTAACGCACTGCACATCTGGAGGTTTGCAGTAACCTGGTCTGTATACCAGCCTCTTATTTATTTATTCATTCATCCATTGAAGAAAGTCAGAAGAAACTACAGATCTTTTAAAGTATGGCCTTCAGGGGTGCAATGGTCCAAGCACAGGTCCATATGCTGGAAACTCATTCTGTTCTGAGCTCTGTCACACACACAGTACCTCACACAAGTCATATTATCATGCCTTAATTTTAAAGCATCCGAACAATTTTAATGGGAACATACTAAACAAAATGGTCATCTTGATTATTATTATGAGATATTAAACTTCTAATACAATCTCTATCTTTTCCACAAACCACTTAAGCATCATGGCACTGGACTTTTATGAGAAAACTTCTATGACCTTCAGGCTGATCCTAAATGGTCAATGTGATTTTTATGAATTACTTTAGCGGAATTGGGAGTTAGCCCCACAAAAACAAAATACCAGGCCCAGACTCACAAAAATTAATTTTATACATTGATTTCTGTATTTGCAAAGCACTAGCTATTCCAATCTTGTCTAAGTAATCATTGCTCTTCTTGACATAGTTACAAAGCACAGGACTCCATATAGAGAGTAATAAAGCCTTGAACTCCATGTGATGTACCATACTGAATAAGAGGAATTGCACAGTTCCAATTAGCCTGGAGTAGTGCCATTAATATTGATAGAGGAATGGTAAAAAAACAGTTTCATGAAGTTTTCAGCTTCACTAAATCAGAGGGCATTCACTTAGGAAAATAAAGAAATCGCACAATCTGAAAAACTGAGAGTTTGTATAGCAGATGTCATTGCTTAATTTACAGGACAGATGCCTGTAACCATTACATCTGAAGACGCAGTTTTATCTTGCCTCTATGTCGCTAAATACTGAATATGGTCCAAGTACCTGCAACTGTGTCAGAAAAGAAAGCCTAAAGCAATATGGTACTCATTTATTCATACAGCAATACAACTTAATCTAAAAGGACAGACTGCTTTTTATCCATAAAATTGTGAAAGCTGGATATTTTATGAAGCTGATATAAGAACCTCATCTTTCAGGTATTTTCAGTTCAACAGTAGCTGCAAGCTTTATTTTACAGAAATCTCAAAATCACTAATAAAGCATGACACAGATTTCTGGATGCAATTTGTAGCCAACATTTCATCGTGGTTTGATGAACTTATATTGGTGATACAAGTTCAAAAGAGTTTCTGATTTCAGCACTTCATGATGCTCTATCTTCCACATAAAAATATTACAAAAAGCAATACACACTCCATGTCAAATTTCCACACAAGTCTATTAGTGCTACTGCAAAACAGTAAGGTGGAATTGTTTCTAAATGAATCCTCATGTGTGACAAATGTGTCAATCTGCTGATATAAGAACACGTAAAATCTCAGCTAAAGTTTTGTAGCACAGTTCAAGTACAATGAGGACAGGACACGTATTACTTCTCTGCATCTATCAGAGATGTAATGAAAAGGTTTGCAGAGTGTTGGAGCGTGTATTATAGGTGACATGAAAGCCGCAAAGACTTACCATACTTTTCCCAATTTTCTGTTTACAAAATTAGACAGAGTCACGCCCTTAGGTTCCCCTGCAGACTTAGTACCATTATGTTTTATGTACAAGTTTGAAATTAAGCAAATGCTGCAAAAAAAACGGGCTCCAGTACACTTGAATCTTTTGACAGACTAGAGATGCACTGTTGCTTCTCACTAAAAGTAAACAGAATATTTGCCCAGTTGCAGCTCACCCAACAAAGCAAGTGAGCGCTGAGATTCTTGAAAACGGATTTCTGAAAACTGCCTTCTAAAATAGTATATAGATCTAAATCACTAAATGCCTTGCATTCTCAGTGCTGAAAAATCTAAATTTGTCTGCGTGTTTAACTGGGAAAAAGGGTTCTCAGGACATCATTATCATCATCACAATAATAATAAGGTAAGTCTAGTCCTTTATGTCACTCCTGTGTATTAGTCTTCATTTAACTCATTTGGCCTCACAAAAATAATATGGGATTTTTACATGGAAGGAAGTGATCAAATAATTTTACCCTTCAAAAAGTGCAACTTCAGCATTATATTTACTCTCAACACACAGAATCAATTTTTATTTGAAAGTAGAAATGGCAACGGGTGCATCATTTCCTAAGGCACCTGGGTTTTTCCCTGGAGATATTCTGCCGTAACAGTGATCACAATACACCATACTTGCCTTATGAGATCTGACAAGATCACAACCTGAGTTCCTTTGGCTGCAACTATACCTTCTTATATCAGCAAAACACCGCACAGTATGAAGAGCCCACTGCTGAGACACGACAGAGATCAAACAGAATTTAAATGCTGTGTATTGCCCAGGCTTTCACAACTAACTTATCATAGGATAATGACAGTACCAATTCATTTTGCGTTTGCATCACTTCAGAAAAAAACAATAAAAATTAATTAGATATGCAAACATATCATCCGTGACACTGAAAAACTGCATGGTTGGTTGATGTTCATTCAAACAGGGAATTCTTCTCTAACAGACTTCTGCTGCAACTGCATGAAAAAAAGTCAGACAGTAACAGAGAAGTGATAACAAATAGTATGCATTACTATGCAAGAAAAACAGGGATTTAAGTACAGGATTAGCTGAGAAAACTGGTGATGCAAGAAAGGTGTCTTTTCTCCAAAAATCTTAGAACAAGGGTGTCAAACTCACAGCCCGTAGGCCAAATCCAGCCCTCCACCTTGTTTTATCTGGCCCAGCACCTTGTTTCTATCCAGCAGCAGCGCCAAGCTCCTTGTCCATACGCTCCTGCCAGTGCACCGGTCACGTGTGCAGCGTGTGACGCGTTACGCTGCAGGAGCAGGAGAATGGCGGGAGCCATGAGTTTGACACCTCTGTCTTAGAACATAATTTCAAAGAGGATAGAGGCAGAAGCCTGAAGCACCAGAAATCAAACACCATGGAAAGCACTGGGGAGTCAGAGTAGGGCCCTCTCTGTCTGGGTACTAGGATACTGCATTCAGCCGTCAGCAAAGTATGAGCTAATTAAGATGGAAAGCAAAACACCAGGTGTTAGGAACGTATGCAAAATCAGTTTAGTGAAGAAGGCACAATTAAGTGCACAATTTAGAGAAGAAGGCACAATTAAGCTTGAGTACTTAATACTGGCAAGATTAATCCATATATATACATCCAAAGAGACAGAGAAAGTGGGGTTAAATGACCACGAGTTATGAAGGAAGTACGAAACTTCAGTAGGAGAATGAGGTTCAAGAAATGGTGAACTTGGAAAAAACAAGCTTCTTGTTCACAAGAAAGAACCTCCACATAACACATGTAGCTGTGCCTATCACAGGCTGTTGTGTTGCTTAATATTTTATTCCAGCATATATTCCCAGGAAGAAACGCAGGATTTTAAAGAGCACTCTAAATCAGAATAGGAAGCAATGACGGTTTTAGCTAAACTGAGTACAGGTCTCCCTGCGGAACACGCCCAAAGAAGAAAGCATGATCCAGGGGTTAGAACATCTGGCACAATCTGAATCTACACCCTGCTCTCTCTCTCTCGTTAATCAACTACACAACTTGGTGACTAAGATACTTCTGCTACTCTTTGAGCAAAGCAATGGTTAGAAAGGTGTTATATCAGTGCAAATTTCAACTAATATAATGAATATTTTATCAACAAACAAGAAGGAAAAAGAAACTGGATTTGGAATATTTGAACCAATTAAAACAAAAAGGTAAGAATCTAATCAAAACCTGACATCTGTCACCGTTAGGCAACAGGTAAACATTATGTCATGATGACATTTCAGGGGTAGCTCATGTGTACAATTAATAGCAAATAATCAAGAGACAATTAGAAAAACGTTGCTGATAACCACATAATGAGACAAGGAATGGTTGAAGCAAGTCTGATAAAAGCCCATTGGGAAAGTGACAGATGTAAACTTGTGACAGGCTAAGCATCAGACACAAAATCATCATAAAATTATTTGGAGGAAGATATCAGGTGGTACATACTCAGACATCAGCTCCTCAGAATTTCAAGAAATAAAAAGATAAAATGCTTTTATATTTAAATGAAGACATAGTTTACATATTAAATAATATTCCTGCTTTAGATACTATATCTAACCCCTGCAAAGGCATTTTGCATCTGCATTGACTGTTTCCTAGAAGGAGTCCTCTCTAAGGAGAGGAAAAGACAAGGTTCCTCATTCCCTTCCCTCCCACCTCCATCCCCCCCATATCCAGCAGGCAGGGGAAGGAAAGAAGCGTTATAAGTACCACTTGCCCACAGTTTCGGTAAAGAAAATAACCTCAGTCCTTTCACAATCTTCCATTTAAGGGGCTCAAACTCAATTGCAATCACTAACAATCAGTATCTCATGTGTCACTTACGTGACAATGTCTGCCAACAACAGAAAATACTGCCACAGAGAAGATGTACGTGCCACAGCAAAGGATCCCACATCTGCATTGCACAAGTGCTGATCTCGGCATTAAATTAGCATTAGAGCAATTAAGTAACTTTTTCCCACAGAAGACTATGGATCTTTATGATTTTAACTACTCCTCAGAAAACCTGACAAAGCAGACAGGGCCTGCAGCACCACAACAATAAATTCCCTGGAGGAATTCTGCTACCACAAGCTCCCATACATACAGATTGGATGTCAGGTAGAAGCCCTCCATCTGATCTCCTCCTTACAGCAACAGAAACAGGATCCTTATGCATAAGAGTCACAAGGACTCCAATGCCACAGAAAGGGATCAGTGAATTAAGATGTTAAAAAAAATAGTAATCTGAATAGTTAAATATTAATACTTTGATACGGAAGGAGAAAAAGAAGACTTTTGATATTAATTTGATCCTGCATCCTAGGTGTTCACACTATAAAGATGACAGGTGAAACAAATTAGTGTAACAAAACAACTGCCTGGAACCACAAACTGAATTTCAGTGGGAAACCTCATGCTGCTACAACCCAAGGCAGTCATCTTGTGGGGCACATCCTCTGGGTTCACAGGCGTTTTAGAAAATCAATAGGATAAAAATAAGTTTCAAATACTTAACAAGAATCAAGATAAGGCCAACCAGGAATAATCCTGTAGCTGAAAAATTCTACATAGACAGTATTAATTCTTTTAACTCTCCTGTAATGAGAAGAAAGTAATCTTTTTTCAACTAGAAAGAGCTTTTCTAACTTATATATTTTTGGCATCCTAGAACCTATTCACACTGGGAAAACTGGATACATCACTAGTCCTGTCACCGGTGACCCTGCCAGCACCAGCAAAACTGCCATATTTCCAAAGAGCTTAAATAAAATAGCCATGCAAAGTAAGAAGAGAGTTAAGTGTAGTTAACCCTACAAAAGAAAATAACAATGCATAATGCAGGCTAGTATTAGATTCTTACTTCTAAAAAGAGTTGTGTCTAGGCACGGAAATTCAGAAATACTCCAACAAAGGTCAGCGGGTCCCTGCTGGAGGAGTGACAATGAAGGAATATAAGGAGAAAATAGATATCAGGACATCCCTTCTTTCCTTTTCACCAAAAACTGTGAATAAATAACAATAAAGGGGAAATGTATCTTAAAACTGAGCATGTTGAATATGGACAAATGATGGCTCAAGGGAAGCCTGCAGCACCCTGTAGGGAATAATCAGCTACATAGGGCATTTTTTAATTTCAGTGTTTCTCTGAAATTTCATTAGCCCAAGCTACCCTAGGGAAGAGGCACATTTGGACAGAGACACGGTTAGTTGCAGACCCCAAATAATTTCCATCTTTTGTTTCTAATATGAAGAACAGTGACAATTTTTGGCTCATGAACTTATTTTCCATTCTTTTTCTGAACAACTCATGGGGAAGATTCATATTTTCAGCTTATTCTCTTTGAAATACTTACTTGGCATTATTACAGTCTGTGACTTTCTGTTGCAAGGTTTTCAAAAACCCTTTTAGAAAGATACATTTGTTATCCTGTGATGCTCACTGAGTGCCATTTCTTGCTTGAGAAGGCACAAAGTAAGTTGTATAATAATAATAGAGCTATCAAAAGAAGATCGTTAACTACAGCAGGATTACCATCTCATCTTGGGACAGGCTTTTCTCATTTTCTGTGAGGCTGGAAGGGATCACCACGTCTCTTATCAATGCTGGTATGATAACCACTGGTCGAACCATAGAAACATTACAGGATTAAAAGACGATAAAGAGCACTAAAGGAAAAAAAAAACCTGAAAATGGGGTGGTCCTGAACTTCGTGTACAAAGGAGGAAACCTCATAACTCAGATTTCTATCAGCTGTACACAGAAAGAGGAGGCAGGGTGGGAATAAGATACAAACTAGTTTCAGTTGCAGTAAGAAAAGATACAGGAATGCAAAGTCAAGGAACATAATATAATAGAATGCAAAGAGTTTTAGATTCTCCTAAGGAAAATTAGGTAATGATTAACAAATGCAACTCACTACTAAAAAAAAAAGGAAAAAGTAGCAATAATGATGCTCAGAAAAAATAAACTTGAATGAAAATTATTTGAGATTAACTAGAACAACTTCATAGGCTAACTGAAAGCATCAAAAAACAGAAGACTGTGTCTCTACAAGAAAAACTGTAATTCCTATAGAGTTTTGCATATTCTTTCAAGTCAGCATTTAAAAAGTAGAGGACTATCAGGAGCATCATTGTCTGCACCAATTCACAAATGCCAAGAAAGTACAGAAAAAAAATGTAGACATCATCATAATATGTCTGAAACCGATATTACAATAAGGCTACACTTTCCTGCTCTCCTACTGAAGTTATATGCAGTTTAAGGGTTACCATTTGAACAATCACAGACAGAAACTTACAAAAAAAGCATAATTTTACAGATATTTACAGGAGAAAAAAAATCTGCAATAGGATTTTGTATGTAATCTGTGTTTCACTGTAAAACTAGGGTAACTGATTCATGAAACCACTAAGATAACTCAGTGCATTATTGTTTTGAAGGATCTTGAAGGATTCAAATGGAAATGTCTTGGGACTACAATTATTACCATTGTTGTTTTAATTATTCCCTGGCTGTTATTCTCTGTTGACTGTTGCTTACAACAGACTGCTTTAAGTCACATCAAGTTCACCTAATCTAACTAGATTAGATCCTTCATAATAACCTGTCTGCCTTTCCAGACACAATTTTACTTTCATCATCTGTTAAGTAATCACATTTTTATATTAGAACTTAAAATACAAGGACACTGAAAATAATGTATTGTGGCCAATTAAATTATATCAACAAACAGTATTTGAAGGATTTAAAACAGCAGCAATTATCCTCCTCTTTCTGGAGCATGAAAGAGATAAAAATGATTAGTTTTCCAAGATCACTATAATACTCATGTATCTACTTAACTTTCTTCCTTGGAAGGTCCCATTTGTTTTCTTTAAAGAAACGAATAAAAAGATTTAAAAGATTATGATTACTCGGTACTTATGAAAAAATGAATAGGAGCTAACGATAAAGGTATGTAAAAATGACGAACAGAATGTAGAAAACTCTCTTACTCAATATTAATCAGAAAATGCTCTCTAGCTTGCATAAACAGGTTGGTTGGATGGGCATGCTCTTTGCTGGGTAAAAAATGGCTGGATGACCAGGCCCAGAGAGTTGTTGTGAATGGAGTTAAATCCAGTTGGCAGACAGTCACAAGTGGTGTTCCCTGGGGCTCAGTGTTGGGGCCAGTTCTATCTCTATAAATTACCTGGATTGAGTGCACCCTCAGTAACTTTGTGGATGACACAAAGTTGTGCAGGAGTGCTGACCTGCTTGACAGAAGGAAGGCTCCACAGAGGGATCTGGACAGGCTGGATTGATGGGCCGAGGCCAACTGTATGGGGTTCAACAAGGCCAAGTGTCAACTCCTGCACTTGGACCACAGCAACCTCCTACAATGTTACAGACAAATGGCTGGAAAGTTGTCTCGCAGAAAAGGACCTGGGGGTACTGGTTGACAGCCAGCTGAACATGAGCCCAGATGGCCAAGAAGGCAAATAGCATCCAGGCTTCTACCAGAAATACTGTGCTCAGCAGAACTAGGGAAGTGATCATCTCCCAGTACTGGTGACGCCACACACCTTTTCCTGTGTTCAGTTTGGGGTTCTTCACTACAAGAACGACACCGAGGTGCCAGAGCATTTGCAAAGAAGGGCAACGAAGCTGGTGAAGTGTCTGGAGCACAAGTCTTATGAGAAGCAGTTGAGGGAACTGGGGCTGTTTAATATGGAGAAGAGGAAGCTGACGGGAGACCTTATGGCTCTCTACAACTACCTGAAAGGAGGTTGTAGTGAGGTGGATGTTGGTCTCTTCTCCCGAGTAACAAGGGATAGGATGGGAGGAAGTGGCCTCAAGTGTCACCACTTAGATTGGGTATTAGGAAATACCACTTCATCAGAAGAGCTGTCAGGCATTGGAACAATTCCCTGCCAAGGGAAGCAGTTGAGTCACCATATCTGGAGGTATTTAAAAAATATATACACATGACAGTTAGGGACATAGTTTAGTGGTGGACTTAGCAGGTTTACAGTTGGACTTGATGATCTTAAAGGTCTTTTCCAACTGAAACAATTCTGTGATTCTGTGAAATTACAGGGCAAAAAGCTCAGGGTAGACAGACAGAAACAGTCCTTTTACAGAACAGGTCTAACTGATCAAAGACTTTAGACAGTATTGAGTTAAGTTCAATAACATTCAAAATAGTAGCCCCTTAATCTACATGAACAGTATGAGTAGTTTTGCTATCTGGGATGTAATTATGAAGCTATTGATTGTTATGGTTCAAGTCACAAAATAATCATTAGATGGAACCAAGGAAAGAGATTCCTTCTATGAGGTATTAGAATTACAGGAAGGTCTACATTTTCTCTGAAGCAACCAACTTTGCTGTCAGATAATAAATACTAGGTCAACTGCAGGTCAAGATGCCAGGTGATAATAAAAAGACAATTAATTTTATCTGAAAAAAAAAAAAAATCATAGATGTTAGACTGCTATCTGAAGTGATGTCAGGCAGGAGGGTACCCAGGGTCATTGTATATAACAGTAGGCCTTCCAGTTTACACCACTTCGACCACTTGTTCTTTGTGAGTTTAGCTGACAGAAGACGGTCTAGTTGTGGAGAAGGAGGAAGAGTGGGAAGATGGTCTTCTTGCCTTCATCTGAGGATAGCTGAGCCAGTTCACACAGCAGCAGAGAACTACTCAAATTCATTCAAGCAGGTATCACATGACAGGAGACTGAACGTACACTCCATACTCTTCCTCCTGCTGATTCTTAACTAACACAGAAAGGTCAAGCAGGGCAGTTACTTATGAATCATGCAGACAGACAGATCATTGAAGGTAAAAGGACAGCATGCACTTTGAGGATTAAATTTGCATTTTTCTTTACCGGGAGATACTGAGTAAAAGGAATTTTCAGATTGCTTTGCATTAGAAAAGACTAATATGTTCAGTCGCACTATATAAAGCTTTAACATACTTGAGCAATAATTATAATCTTTCATTTTAGGCAAAGCATGCAATTGGGCAGAAATTATTAAATGTTTCATAACAGTGGAGCAGACTATAAGTTTTACTCTCTGCAATGCTGGTCTTAAAGAGCTTATACAAGAGCTTTAAGAAGCGACGTAAGTTTGGCTGTGCGGGGCGCAGGACTAACTCAGTACTTTAATACCATTTTCAAGCTATCCTTTGCCATACCAAGTAGACAACAGTTCAGTATAGTTCCTCCTATGGTACTTATCATAACTTATTTTTACAATGTTTATTCATAAAAAGATAACACCAGATTGAATTGTGAATTATCAAAGGGAAGAAAAACTATCACAGTATCTTCAGACTAGCATTGCTTATATGGCAAATATGATTTCTGTAAAAATGCACCTCTAACACTAAGAATTAGAAGTGAACAGAAATACGTTACGAAACACCACCTGTGCAAATTTCATAGCTTAAAAAAGGGACTCTAGCTTTATGTCCCTATTATAAAAGAATTATTCTGAGATTATCTCTCAAAGTGCTATTTTTGGAAGATATTAGAAGAGGGTCAGAAGAACTTTTTCTGTACAGAATTATTGTGGTTATAGAACTGTCAACAAGGAGAAACACAAGCAGGATTCATTAAAGAAATCACTAGGAAAAAAACCTCCACTCCAGCAGTTTACTTTTTCTCTAAAAAACAACAATCTCTGCTCAGAAAGTAGCCTGCACCCTTAAGTTAAATTCATTTAGAGAAAAAATAAGTCTGAGATATTAAAAGACTAAAATAACAACAGCTTGAGGTCCAGCTGTTTACAGAGTTGATGCCCTCAATCACTACCTGCTTAATTTCCATTCCTGTGTAGCACATAGAAAAGAGAAAAAACTTCATCAAAGTCCAAAAAATATACAGTATAGAGTCACTATAGAGATTTGCTGACAGCCCTCTATCCAACTTAACTTTCACAATGGGAAGAAACTTAAAATCTTGCAGCATATGCTTAATATTTTGCAGGCTTAAACCTAGCTTCACAAGTTTTAATTGTGACTGGAAAGCCAACGTATGCCTGCAGCAGCATCTAGTAGCAACCAGCAGCTCAGCACCTTGCAAACCCATTCCAATAACTTAAGCGGTTCTTAAGTCTTATCTTGAGTTTCAGTAAGGTCAATTTACATATTGCCGTTATTTGTTTAGTTAACAAATTGTGAACTGTTAAGAGCTGGACCATACTAATAAAAGGGGAATAACAGGTTTTCATTTTGGTAGTAGTCTATCTGTAAACTATCTGTTGCTAGAAACCTTATATAACCGAGACAATTTACAGCACAGGATTCAAAACTGATCTGTTAATGGCCTTCATGAGTTGTCTGGTTGTACTCATATAGCAAGCGCAATAAGCAGTTAGCCTTAATGCAGCATTAGTTTCTATAGTTCTCTGTATTTTGCTAATCTGCTCTAAACACATCAGCTCACGTTACCTGTGATAAGAACATTTAGCTTTCCCTTGGAACAGACCCACTGAAAACAAGTAAGAAAATTATCTTTATGGGCTTCAGAAAAAACTATCAGGTAAAGGCATCGTATTTCAAAAGAAGCATGAATTCATTTTGTCAGTGAATTAATTAGCCTCTTTTCTGCAGTTCAAAAACAAAATTCACATAGGGTAATAATTGCGCTTGGTCACTGATCCAATTTATGGATCCTGACAGGCAGTCTAATGACACAGATGATTTTTAGTAAATCAACAATCCCAGAGCAACAAATCAAAAGCAGCAGCAATTTAATAGACTTCAGAACCCAGTTTGACAGTAGACCTAAATAACCATATATAGATTTCTACCAGTCATAAACCCAGCCTCTGGATTTTGTGGATTTGTAGGCAACCTCACTTCTAGCAACCTCAGTGCTGACTGATACCTGACTATTTAGCCACATAACTTCTTTATGTCAAGTCACATACAACTAAAAACTAACCCCCTCTCTGCTAATATTCACAACTGAGTTTGTTCCAAGTCAAAAACACTTCTATGACTGATAAAAGGAAAAGAAAATGAGGCCTGCATGTGTTATGTACCAGAATATTTAAGGGCTGTTAAATTATCCCATCCCATTATAGCTTTTCGTTTCCCAAATTCCTTTAAAAAAAGTAACATTTCAAATTCGATTAATGACTTGGATTAAGTCTCTCCAGCTGACATTTTATGTAACTTCTTCACTCTCTGTGCAATAAAGAAGCCTCTTGCTGTTTTTACAAGTACCATCAATAACATTCAGCTGTGGACACTCAATCACTCAAAACCAGTCGTAAGTTTTAGCAATCCAGATGGAGCAAGGCTGCTCTGTTGCCCTTAAAAACAGCCTTTCTGTTTCTTCTGGAAGCATCAACCAGGAAAGATAGCATGTGTGTTTATATGTTTCACGTGCCCTAAGCAAACAATTCTGTAAGATGTGCCATTTCTGCTACTGTCACACATTTCACATCAGCTAGGAATTTTATTTAACTTCTTTTAAAAAAACAATCTGTAATTTCTTTATTTTAATAACCCCAGTAAGTGGATCAATTCTAACAGCAAGACTAAGAAAAAATGCAAAGGTATCACATTGCCAGATACCATATATTATTCATCTTATTTGAGCTTGCAAGAGTTAGAGAGACCAGATCTGTGTAGGGAAGAGTCCCTTGGACGATGGACTTTGAATCTTCACTGATAAGTAGAATAAACCTAGTTTCCTAAGTGTGGAGTGAAGCAATCAAAAGATCATAGTAAGTAATTTTAGCGTGCCAGCAGACGAATAGGGAACTGAATATGATTTTAATACATTTAGCTACCCTTGTTCCTAGAGGGAAATGATTAAACCCCATGCCTACGACAAAACCCTAAGCTGGATGGGGCCATGACAGTAATAAAACACAATGAGCCTACTGACAGCTGCACCACACTGCCACATTCCTCAAAAGGCACGCTATTGTCCAAGCTCAGATCATAAATGTAATTTTCTCTGGGATTTCATCACAGTCTCAGAAATATGAAGTCCTCTGCTCTGTTGATGAAGATATGAAATATCCCATGAGCCTTCCAGCAGCCTGGGAGCAGGTAGGGCTCATGCAGGGGTGTCAGTCAACACCCAGCTACCTGCTCCAACAGAATCATAGAATCATAGAATGACCTGAGGTGGAAGGGACCCAAAAGCATCGAGTCCGACTCCTGTCCCTACATAGGACACTCCCAGCATTCCCACCATGTGAATGCTGGCAGACTTGGTGCCGCGACTGCTTCCCTGGGGAGCTGTTCTAGTGTCCACCACCCGCTGGGTGAAGAACCTCTTCCTAATATCCAATCTAAACCTCCCCTGGCACATCTTCCTGCCATTCCCTCAGGTCCTATCATAGGTCACAAGAGATCAGCACCTGTTCCACCTCCCTCGCTTGTGAGAAGGCAGGAAACAGCTATGAGGTCCCCTTTGAGTCTCCTGCTCTATAGGGTAGGCAGACCAAGTGACTTCAGCCATACCTCATACGACATCCCCTATAGACCCTTCACCAGCCTTCTGGCCTCCTCTGGACATCCCCCCATTAGTTTTATGTCCTTTTCATACAGTGGCACCCAAAACTGCACACAGTACGCAGGGAAGGGCCGCACCAGTGCAGAGCAGAGTGGGACAATCCCTTCCCTCGCCCGGCTGGCGATGCAACAGTACACAGAAAGCCTGCAAGACATTTCCATTCCAGTAGTCTGCATGTGCAAGCAATTTTTCCCAAAAGTGAGAATGCTGTTGATGCAGTGAGGGCAAGGAGTGAAGGGATCTACACAGAAGCAAAGGATGTACAACAGTAGAGCAAGATCAGATGGAGTGTACTACCTTCTTGCTTTTCCCTATTCTGTTTTAAAGTGCATCCAGACACGGCAAAGCCAGGCAAGATAAACATTTACCTTTCCTATTCATAAATCACTTTTAATTGATGTTTTTGCATAGTGCATCATAGGGTTTGAGGGACTCTCAAAAGCACGTAAAGAGTGAAGTAAAAGGCCAGAGCATTCATTTAGCTTTGCACTAAGCAGGTACACTACTAGCACATGCAAAAAAAAAGACAATAACATTTGATGTTGTGGTGAAATGTGATTACATTTGGAATGCCTTTCTTTTATAGCAAAGCCACATTTATGGCGTAAGTAAAACATAGGATGCAGTTCAGAATTGGATAGATACCAAAGAATCTATCTGAAAGCAAGGCTCCAAAGATCAGAGAGTTCCTTTGCCCCTTTGTGGACTGCATGTGTGCCTAAACATATGCCTTCTCAATTTACTGTTTGAAATAGAATTTGCTATGTCAGATATTCCGCAGAACACCACTTTCAACATTTGTGCAATTTTAAAAGCAAAAAAACAACAAACAAGCAAGCCAAAAATGAGCATAAAGGAAAAATGTTGGCATATAGTTCAGCATTAACAAAGCTTATATACATTAAATTTTGTGAAACAGAACCCAGCATTATGAGAAACACAAAGCAGACTAAAGTAAATCTCTAGGAACCCGAAAACATGGGAACATTTCACCATAAATAACTAGGAAAAAATATTTTACCCTTACAGGTCATTAAGCTGTCTCTCTGTGGACATCCTTATCCTGAGCTTGGCAGTCCTGTTTTCTGGCCCTTTCTGCTATCATCTGTCACAACAGGAAAGCCTTCCCCAAAACACCTGATTATCTCAGTCTAGCAGCATGAACTGTATTTTCTAAAAATTAAATTTATTTGTAAACTCTGAAAAGAAAAAAAAAAACCACCCTATGCACATAAAAATGACAGTAGACTATTCTAATGGGAACATGATTAGCAAGGCTGGGTCATTCATTTGCCTAGCTCTGTCCCACTTCTCTGGCTATGAAGAATAAGAGTTATTTCTGGGAAAGTCAGAAAAATCCCCAGTTTGAGCAATTATTACTTGCAATCATGTAACTAAATAGGAAGTTTCATACTAGGAGGCAAAATGCCTACAAGTAGAAAGCATGAAAATATTAACTACAAAGTGATAGATCAAAGCATCTCTCTTTCAACCCCTGTCGGCACTATTCCCAAAGGCTATATTTCTTAAGGACCAAGCAAGTC
Source organism: Neomorphus geoffroyi (assembly GCA_033558235.1). Lineage (NCBI taxonomy): Eukaryota > Metazoa > Chordata > Aves > Cuculiformes > Neomorphidae > Neomorphus > Neomorphus geoffroyi. Next base: position 15,250,750 of record JAUMJM010000033.1, on the reverse strand, counting down.
TGCTTGCCAGTGGCAGTTCCTCTACACCCTTTAAAATTATTTTGCAAACATTTCCAAGAAGCAACACTACCAGATTTATGGTTATTTACTGATGTTTACAAACCCAGAAATAAATTTAGGATAACTAGGTTATCCAACATACTAGCATTCACCTGCAAATATTACCCATGTCTTTATATTCTTGTTTATAGATAGAACATAAAGGTCCTCCAAAACCAAAATGAGATCACCCAAAAGAACAAACCACATTGCACACTTTCAGAACAACAAAAACTCTGCCCCATCCCCCAACCTTTAGTGCACAAATCTTTTTTTTGGGGGGGGGTTCCCTGAGAAACTGCAGAATCAGCAAAGCAAGAGTTGGACAATCTACTACACATGTCTAAACAGGGCTTACAAAAAACCCTAGTCACTTCAAACAAATAACAGATGCCCATCATTGAACCAGGATCCTAGGGTCTTTTCAATGTCCATGATTGCTCAGAAGGTCATTCTTTGCTCACTTGTATACAGTAATTGATAGTCAAGAATCAATAGTTGTTAATAAAATATTAACTTTCTCCCAATCAATATGGACACATCTATGAAATATTCAGCACAGGTATAAAAATGAGATCACAGCAAAGTAAGAAATATTAATATATTACTTCCTTGTGCATAAAATACAACTTCAGATTAAAAAAGGAAAAACTAAGACCTGTAAAGACTTCCTTCATATGTATTTCTTACTGTCAGAAAAGCCCATCAGATGTAAGCACCATGAAGTGTAAGAAATATTTTTTGTTGAGCTTAACAAGCTTTATATAATTCCTTTCTTTTGGAAATAAAGGTCTTATTCTAGAAATCTAAAACCCAAGCAGCAAGAGCAGCAAAGTGCTGCACATTTCACAGATAGACCAGTTGTTCCTTGGCAGACTCGTCTCATTCACCATGACACACCGCCTCTCAGGAGGAAATCCCTCAATTACACTCTTGTGAAATCCAAGTTAATATGCTGCAAGTTCCTGGCTTTTCCAGAAGTCCAGTGATTGCACCTCTGATAATTTCCACCATTCTTTAAAATGAAGTGGTAGGAATCTGGCACTCCCATGTTTCCAATGTGAATGGGCTCCTCTTCCTCTATATGGATTTTCTTTGGAAGAAATGCTTATGTTCACGCTGAGGGCAGTGAGACACTGGCACAGGTTGCTCAGGGAAGCTGTGGATGTCCCCCCTCCCTGGCAGTGTTCAAGGCCAGGCTGGATGGGCTCTTGAGCAGCCTGGTCTGGTGGGAGGTGTCCCTGCCCATGGCAGGGGGGTTGGAACTGAATGATCTTTAAGGTCCCTTCCAATCCAAATCATACTGTGATTCTATGTATGTGCCATATCCTGTACAGATTTTGGTCAGAGCAGACTGCAGATACTACACACTGCAAGACAGGCATGTGGATATTGGAGGAGAATTTGAGGCTTTTTTCCTGCTATTTTTCAACCATAATGTGCTTATTATTACTGAAATCAGAGAAGCCATATAACCCATTCAAGCACGCAAAGCAAACGGTACAGAGAATCTGTATCTGGCCATTAGTCATCCATCTGATATTTCGTCTGTGTCTAGCTGAACAATGTGTTTGGATAGAAAAAGAAGATATAGGAAGGCAAACAGAGAATTGCTGTCTGGTCAGCATCGTGTCTGGCTAACCAGCCTTTGGTGGCAGACACTAACACAACCCAAGGCTCTGAGAATCTATATGGAAGGGTTTAGGCCACATCCGTCTGTCCAACTTGCTGATCTCATGCTTACTGCGTCTCTTTCCTGAGAACATTCTTTAGAGCATCCTTCTTGACACACAACAACAATTCTGGAGCTCAAGGCAACAAAAACCTACTGAGAAAGACCAAAAGCTGGGGGGCACAGGGCCAGAATTTTCCAAAGGGACAACATGAAGTTATGAAGAAAACCCCCTTAGAATACTTTGTACTGTTTAGCCACATGCCTAAAAATAGGCTCTTCGGTTACAGATGAGAAGAATAAATGATATTCATGAAAAGTGATTTTAAATGTTAAAAAGGATTGCAAACAGAAAGGTCAAAGCACACTCCATGTTCCCTGAGAATATGACAAGAGGTGACGGGCTTAAATTGTGGCAAGGGAGATTTAAAAGTAACCATTAAGCTGAGTGACAGCTGAGAATGGAAAAGAAAAAAAAAAAAAAAGAAAAAAAGGGGGGGGGAATCAAGGAATTTCCCTCACTGAAGTTGATTGGGTTTTTTTAAGAACCGATAAAAAAAAGCATTTTTCAGGGTCCATGGATCCTGCCTTGAGGAGAAGTGGTGAACCAGATGCCCTTCTCTATGATTCAGTTACTCCCATGATTTACTAGGAGAGTTCAGTCCCGTGTCTGAACAAAGGCTTTGTAACAAATGGTTTCTAGAAACAGAATACAGCATGGGGGAATTTTTTGCTCGTTTGGACAAAGAGGATGACAAACCCTGGCTTTTAGAGCTCCAAAAAGATCAAAATTTGATTGAATAAACTCTTTCCCAAAAGCAAGTTACATTGCTGAAGGCATTAACACTTACTGTGGAAGCGGGATGACTAAAACATGAGAGCTTTATGCTTCCAACCACTGTCATCGATCCTGCAGCCACTGCATGTTCCCACTAAGAAATTAGTGTAGTGGTTATCATTCTATCTCTCCCCTCACAAACTGTTAGTAGTAATTGCTAGATTTAGCAAAGAGATCAGGAATTCATGGGCCACAGAAATTAGGATTTAGTCCTATCATATAAAGGAGAAATCCTGCCATAAGAGAGCTCAGGGCAAATGCTGACAACGTGACATGGAAAGGATTGCCCTTGCTTGTTCTTTAGATAGATTCATTCATGGGTCTTGTATGAGTATTAAATCAATACTATTATTTTTACGCATGAGCTTAATGCTGAAGTTTATGCATAAGCATGAATATGCATATGCAAAACAATTTGAAATACTAAATTTTTTGTGATAGCATATATGCCAGCACAAAAGGCTGCAGCTAAGAAATCTTGTAAAAATGCTAATTATACCTAAGTCAAGAAATACAACTATCAGCATGATTTGTGGTCAGCTGTTTAATTAATTTTAGTATTAATAAAGTTACAGAAAATCAATGCATCAAAAGGACTTGAAAGGATTACCAACTACTCTGGACAAATTAGTAACAATTCCATGCCTAGAGCACAGGAAAGCACAAAGATTTTTAATTAAACTATTTACCAGTGAGGGATTTAAATCACTATAAATATTACATTTTTAGTGCATTTTTTCCTCAGATTGAAAGCACTTAGGAGTAAATAATATGCAGTTTCCCGATGACTTTTTTTTAAAGGAAAGAACGTACAAAATGTTGTAGTTAAATGCAGTAAATGAAGGTGAAGTCAGGAATAAAGGAATGTAACATGGCATTTAAAATTAGAGGACTGAGAATAATTCAACTCCAAAGTAACAGAAGATATTACAAAACTGCATGGAAAGAGGCAGGACAAGAGTTATCAGATGAAGGTGATGTGTTACTCAGGGCCAATGGACTCTGTGTTTCAATAAACTGCTATTGTTTCTTGGGAAAATATCAGTTACAAATTATTATTAAAATTAAACCACACCGTTCTCTGAATCCTACTTGGTATAAGTCTGTGTTTTTCCCACATCAGTTTTTCTGACTCTCTTTACTAGACTCTCCAATGCTGCCACTGTCTCAACATGAATTTCGGCAAGATGTTCCACTTCTCTTTACCTCAGATTCCCCTTTTTGAAAACAACAATTAAATACTTATCAGCTTTCTGAAAAGCTTTTTTTTTTTCTGAAAAGCTACCTTATCCACGTTAGTGCAGCATTCTCTGACAATACAAAAGAATCATCTTCCTCTATGGCAATTGTACGCTAGTTATCTCTCCATGGGACTTATCAAAAGCCAAAATGAATGCGATTGAAAGCTTTCTATTGAGTTAATTGATTTTAAGTCAAGACCTGCATGACTATCAGTCATCTGAAGTTTAATCGCTCCATTTTTCTTTTGCTGGCTTGACTCTCTGCTCTTCTAGTCTTCTTTTGACTTGTCCTGCAGAGTAAAGAGGTGCGCTCTGATGCAGGCAAAATCCACTGGTGCTCACATTACCTGATGATGAACTTGGCCAACAGTCCACTGAGGGACTTGAAACAAATGTTTATGTATTTCAAAGAACCCAGGACTAAATAACATTTCCCTTCACAGTTCTGGGAACAGAGATACTGCTGACTATAGTTCAAACAAGAGTACTGCTAAACACAAGGAACTAAGTCCTGCCCTGCCTTTTAGCGAGTGACACTTTCTGGGAGACCTTATAGCAGCCTTTCAGTACTTAAAGGGGGCCTACAAGAAAGCCAGGGAGGGGCTCTTTATCAGGGAGTGACAGGTTGAGGGGTGATGGTTTTAAGCGAAAGAGGGGAGATTTAATTGAGGTATTAGGAAGAAATGTTTTACTGTGAGGGTGGGGAGGCCCTGGCACAGGCTGCCCAGAGAAATAGTGGATGCCCCATCCCTGGAGGTGTTCAAGGTCAGGTTGGATGAGGCTTTGAGAAAGCTGACCTAGTGGAAAGTGTCCCTGTCCATGGCAGGGGGGTTGGAAGTACAAAACCTTTAAGGTCCCTTCCAACTCAAACCATTCTATGATTCTATGACAGATAAGGATCTCGGGAGAGACCAGCATAGGAGTGTTTTGTTCCTGCAGCGTTAACACAAACATAGTGTCATCTATTCAGGTTGGCTTAAGACTTATTTTCAAATGCATCTGGAAATGCCCAAGTGTTGCACTGAAGATACAGTGCAGCAAGAAGACAAGCGCACAGATCAAGATGCAGCTTGTAGAAGGACGATGGGCTGTCCTCAATATGTAGAGGACAGAGTGGACTCTGAAGCAGGGAATGCTTCAGAGCACTATACATCAATACTCAGTGCCAAGTAAAATCGGGAGGGTCCAGATCAGCCTGAGGTCCTTATCCCCAGTCCTAACACAGCACTGAACAGCTGCTACATAATTTGTAAATGGTGACCCCAACCAAAGTAAAATTTTCCTATTTTTTAAAAGAAATATGTAGTGCTAGGCAAGATACTCTCTAAAAATATCCCTCAGAACAGCAAGATCTAAACAGGGTTCTTCCCCCAAAACGTACCTGAAAACAATTCCACCACAGACCTCCCTTCACTGCTTACTGACCCAGACTTGGGTTTTCAGCTAGCAGACACGTCTATCATAAACTCCAGGTCATCATGAGAACAGTGGTAACATTTATTTACTGACCTCTGCGAACACCCAAGAGCCTGCATAGTCCTCTGAAAGTTCAAGTACAGCACCAAAAATATTAAAATTTCTTTCTTGAATGCTAATCTAGTTCACCAAAAAGGAAAAGGGGCAAAAGAGAGTGAGTGGGCTAGATGGCAGACATAGCACTGTTTTTCAAAGAGTGACTGTATTATCAATTGGCTGCCTAAAAGTTTCTATTCAGGTCTTTTTCAAACACGTACAGTGGTTTTGAGGAGAGGCCAGTAGCCTGCCCTTTGAGATTGCCACTTGACCACTGTGAAACTTGCTGCATTATTAGTAGCACTATGGGGTTAACTACACCGCCTTGAGCCTAACAGGTAAATTCCAGCAGCAGAAATCTAAGGGCATCAATTTTAGTGATGGCAAACAACAGGAACAGCAATTGTTCTAAGCATAGCAGGAAATTTCTGCTGTTGAGTTGCCTTTCACAGATAGAAGAGAGGAAGAAGGGAAAAGCAGAAGGGGACTGCTGTTTTATTCCCTTGAAATTGAGATTTCTCAGAACTCTAAATTTTTCTATGCTCTAGGCATAACTTTTCCATTAACATGCTGTAGAAGCGCTTGTTCTGAACGTTGCATTAGATTCAAAACAGAATGTTACTCCAGAAACCACGCAGGATAGAACTGAAGGGGCTTATAGGATAACTTGTCAAAATCATTAGGTTTTCTTACTTCCTCGTCTACCTCTATTGCAACTCAAATTACAAGCTACAGACTAACATTTAAATTCTAAGACTTCTTCTAAACAATATAGTACTACATAACATCAAATTTTCAACCAAATTAAAATACTGAATGATGTATTTGGAAAAAAAATCCTGGTTTTGCAGTAAACAAATGCTCGCTTTTTGCAAGTAACACAAGCATTTTAGTGACTCATTGCTTAGAGAAGCCAAAAGTAAAAGTTCAGTGAACATTACCACACAAAAGGAGCAGTGAAAAAGGGGTTAAAAGCACAGTCCTGTATTCAAACATCATGCAGAATGGCACAACTCCACAGTAAATTCTGGAGGTGGATTTCCACCACGGGGGAAAAGCATCTGTCAGCATAGCTCGGTGCATAAAGCAGAGGATGTTTGCACACAGGTTGCACCATTGGTAGAATGTGCTGCTGACATACGTTGGGTGGCCAGAAAACTTTTCATACTAATTCCTGAATAGGTGTCCCCAGGGTAAAATAGGCAGTCATTCACATGAGGTGAAGTGCAAGGTCCTGCATCTGACTTAGACAACCCTCGGTATCGATATGGGCTGGGGGATGAAGATATTGAGAGCTGCCCTGAGGAGCAGGACCTGGGGGTCTTGGTGGATGAGAATCTGGACATGAGCCAGCAACGTGCACTTGCAGCCCAGAAGGCCAACCGTGTCCTGGCTTGCATCAAAAGAGGCATGGCCAGCAGGTCAAGGGAGGCAATTCTGCCCCTCGACTCTGCTCTAGCGAGACCACACCTGGAGTGCTGCGTCCAGCTCTGGAGCCATGAGCACAGGAAAGACATGGACCTGTTGGAGTGGGTCCAGAGGAGGGTCACTAAAATGATCAAAGGCCTGGAACACCTCCCCTATGAAGAGGGGCTAACAGAGTTGGGGTTGTTCAGCTTGGAGAAGAGAAGACTTTGAGGACACCTCATTGAGACCTTTCGATACTTAAAGGGAGCTTATAAGAAAGTGTTCAGCAGGGCCTGTAGCGACAGGACAAGGGGTAATGATTTTAAACTAAAAGAGGAGAAGTTTTGACTAGATATTAGGGAGACCTTATCTTCTGCTGAGGGTGATGGAACACTGGAACAGGTTGCCCAGAGAGGTAGTAGATGTCCCATCCCTGGAAACATTCAAGGTCAGGTTGGATGGAACTTTGAGTAACCTGATCTGGTTGAAGATGTCCCTGCTTACTGCAGGGGGGTTGGGTCGGATGACCTTCATAGTCTCTTTCAATCCAAGCCATTCTACGATTGTATGATTCTCAAGTCCAAAGGAAGTTTCTTCATTTTGCAAAAGGGCCATAAGTTAAACAAGCAAATAGAGGAATAAAAATCTCTTGGCACTCTCATTTGTAAAGATCTTTTTTAAGCTTTAGTACATAATTAGCGAAAATTTGTAGGAACCAGAAAACAAAATTAAAACCTCAAAACAGAGAATTCAAGCCCAGCAGTGATCACACAAAATGAGACAACTTATTCTTTGAATAACTGCAGGAATTTAGGAAGTTTCCAAGTGTCCCATGCAGCCCGAAAAAAACCCACTGCAAAATGAGAAATAATCTTTTTAAATGGTTATCATAAATATTGCTGGCCTTTAACATCTATCATGATCACCATGGTTGTCTTCATTGCCAGTACGACGCAAAGAGAATGAGACCCACTTAAATCATCATATCAGCACGATGTATCTAGTCATTACAGATAACTTACAGGCTAATAAGATGAAACATCATTTGTTTACTTGATTGAATGGCAGTGGGGCATAGAAAGTATTTATTGTATTTTCAAACCGCAGAAAATCTTATATATGCACTTTCAAAAACACACCAGAGAACAGATGTAGCCCATCAAAAATAAAATTATGAGATTTTTATTATGTAATTTATAATGCTTCAAAAAGCACGAAGTACAAAGCACTTTTGAAGTTAACTCCCAAATTGGTACATTAGAAGAAAGCAACCCAAGAGAACTTATTTTTCAACAAGCAAGCAGGGTAAAAATCTTTGGAAGTCAATAAAATGCTTTAAATCAGCAGATTCCAGTAAATGACAGCATCTGGAGCAGCAAATTTTGCCTCCGTTTTCACAATGGGCAAGACAGTGATTTACCTGAGAGTAGATAAACAATCTGTCAGAGTCACAGGAAGAGACTGAAAGAAGTTTCCTACTCAAGGGTAACTTTCCTTAATAAAACTAACTTTCACTCAAAAACTTCATTAATATTCAGAGCTCAAAGTATGAGGAATAGGTAAGAATTAAAAAAGTTAATGTAGCTTTCTTGGTGAAAGTAGGTTAACGTTACCACTCGGCTGACTGACCTGTCACAAAATACCAAGGGATGAACCTCAACACACTAGGTCTTTCGCCTATGTGAGACTGATTATTAAAATAGCCACTACTTAATTTTAAATAATAGCTAAAAATTTAATATAACTGTAGACAGAACACTATTTTAGTCACACTGTGTCTATGACTGCATATTCTATGCAATCAGCACAGCTTCCAACACAGTAGCTTTTACTGAGAGCCATGGGAAGTTCCTACTCCACAGTTCTCATGATCAGAAATGGGAAATATTAATCTAAAACTGTTTGGGGGGGGAAAGCTTCAGCAACACTAAACCAGAACAAATTAGTTTAATTTCAGAAAGTTGCAGGGTTATAAGAAACACACTGGAAGCTCCATATTTAAAATTCAGCAATATCCAAATGAATTTAATTCTGCTCATTTCAAATTGACCTAGCATTTCCATATTGCCTTCATTTCTTATAAAGATAAAACTCTTATTATCAAATTGAAATGTTTCATTCAGCTCAAAAAAAAAGAGTTCCTGACTTACAGCTTCCACATATCACTGCTTTGCACTTTTTGAAAGACACCAGAGCACAGAGGCCACTACCAAGACCACCAAAGCACAGGCTTGCCCAGCACCTCACAGAATCTGCTCAACAGCAGGTGACAACTTTGTACCTCAATGAATTAGACTCAGACTTCCCAAAGCATGATACCTCCTGCTCTATGGAATGCTTTTAGTTCACCAGGGCATAAAATACATGCAATGCTGTGCAAATTTCTTACGTGCTTAAATTTGAAACTTGTTAACCCTTATCTTGAACCTATTAGAGCCTGACCCCATATACACAAAATTCAGTTGTAATCAGAATGCCAACTTGTCTCAGGCTTTCAGATTTCTTCTCAAATGCATGGTTCAATAACAAGATAATTTCTCATTTATTTCCTTTGAATAAAGAGGAACACATTTAAAAACTGAGTAATAGCTACAGTCTATTATGCTTGTGCCTGCTATACATCGGTGCCAGCATGATGGGAACCTAGTTAAATATATGCTGCCCGACTTTTTTCTTATTATTACTGTTATTTCTTTTTTTTAAGATTGATGAGAAGAAAAGTCTGTATAAACATAATGCAAGATAGAAAACCAGGATTAGTGCCTCTACTGCACAATACTTATTTTAAATACATTTCTTATTATAACAAACTATTATTTCTAGATACAACAGACAAGGAACCAAGTTTCTCCTCATCTGTTACGTACTTATTGTGCTTTTAACTGTGATGTCAAAAAAAGTCATTTTAGCAAGATAATAAACCTGCAAGAAATAGTTATCTTACTCATTCTATTATTTCATTCTTATATCAGTTGTGGATTTCTTGTATGTATGTATTTTAATTGAATGTTCATCCATTATTTTCCAGAAAATTGTCTTACTACTTCACATTTTTTTTCTATGTACATCCCAAATACTCTGCTTTCTAAACCATTTGCATGTCTAATCATAATGCCTTGCTGGAATGAAAGTAACATTAGGAAATTAGTAGCATCTATATGGAAAGCAAGTGTCAGACTATCAAAACCACTTCCTCCATCACTGTGAAGGCCATTGCCTCACGTAGCACACACATTTAGAACAAAATTTAAAGGTATGAAACTTCATGGCAGATTGCAAAAAATCAAGAAAAACTAGAATTCACTCAAAAGACATAGATCATATAGAAATAATTATTCTCTGGGTAAAATAAAAATCCGTTTCCTGGCAGGTATTTAGTACCAGCCTTTCTCAAGAGGTGGGTAGGATTTTCCTATAGTTTTTATAAACTACATAATTCTAGCTACAAGATATGCTGTCATCATGAGTGTCAACATTTCCTATGATCTTCCCTAAGGGTAACATATGCATTACAACTTAATTATTCCAGGCTGGAAATCATTCTTATATTGAATGCTACTGTGCCATCTTTCCACTTGAGCAAATAGCTCACCCAATACAACTCTAAATACGGTATTGAGTCAAGCTGACTTATCTCCATTTCAGTACATCTACATGATATTTTCCTCCTTTGTCAGACAGGTGCAGCATCAAAGCAATCCTCAGATCAGCCTTTCTGGAGGGTTATGATTGAAAGACATTATCCAGGTAGGTGTACTTTGAACGAGCATTTCAGCACCTTCTCACATGTTTTCTGAGACTGCCAGGAAAGGTTCCTTAAAAACCTCTAGATGGAGATGAGACCTACCTACTTTTCACTAAGAATTTTTAGTGCTCATTTCGCTGACAGGTATTAAAAAAGAATCACTGGATTTATTGTCTAATGCTATCACACTTGTTCTCTTTTCTAAATAACGTGTCATAGTCCTGGAGACATTAATTCTTAGCATTAATAATAACAACTTCCAATCCATGTAATAATAAATGGTTTTGAGGACTTCATACATTTTCAGTCTTGCTTTTATATATTTGCCTCAGCTCTGCTCAGAAAGCTTCTCTGTCCTGGATAATTTCTAATATTTAAATCCACGGACCAGTTTCAAACCACAGGTAATAAAATATTTTTTTCTTCTCACTATGCATGTGATCTGATCTCAGCCTTTGCACCTCCTATGCAAGCCAACAATGAGACATAAAGGGACCGGGTCCTGGCTGATGACATCAATCAGTGTGTGCCCCACAGGGCTTCTCGATCCACCTTCCAAATTAATCCCAAAAGGCCCATACATAGGAAAGGTACCTCGTATCACATTTACCCATCTCACTTGTGCCTAAATGTTATGCCAGCAGAGGGCCAGGTAGGATGTGGCATTTGGTATGGCACAGGGACTAATTAGAAGCTAGGTAACACACACACCACATGGAGAATAACACAGCTATTGCTGTGTAACAGCTCACCTGTACAGGAGAAATCATCCACACGGACATATCCTGCGACGCAGTCACAACGATAGGATCCAGGCAAGTTAACACACACAGTATTGGCATGACAATAATGCATCTTGGCAGCGCACTCATCAATATCTGCAGGGAAGAACCACCAAGAAAAGTCACAGTCAGGCTTAGTGAAATGAATAACGTGACACTAAGAGAAAATAAATTCCGTTTAAAATACCAGAGACAATCTGGCTTAATTCTAGCATTAAAGAACAAGAAAAATTTAGTAGAAAAGTATTCCTTATCACAGAGCTAAAACTCCAGTATCTTAATAATGGGTTTCTTCCACTGTTCTTCATTAAATCCTAAATTTTTTTAACTCCGGAAAAGTAACACATACAGTTGGGGTCTCATTAGAAGACAAAAACTGACACAGAGTTTTCAAACATAAAAAAGCATCAAAAGTATGCAACATGGAAAATTCTAACTCTGTCTCATCAGAAAACTAAAGCATTAAAGCACAGGAACTCTGTATGGCATCTTATTAGTTGCAGTGGTGGACAGATATGACAGGGCAACGTTCGTCAGGACAATGTTCGTCAGGGCAATGCAGCAGATTCAACTGCTGAGCTGATCAGCCAGTATTCCAGCCCCCCAGATTCACCCAAGTGCTCTGACCATGCCCCGTCCCTGAAACATACTTCTGTAGGAGCTACTGAACAGTGCTCTGTGCCACTTCCACAACCTGCTCAAGCAGAAGATTGAGTCGGTCACCTCAGTTCATTTTAAGTCTACTTTGCATCTCGCCAATGAAAAAAAAGATGACTAAGGAGCAGTAGAGACTTGACTCCATATCTCTGTTTGCTTGAGCAATCTCTATTGCTGCTGCAAATCCAAAATTCAAAACTGTTTTCACAATGGTGAATCAAACCTATCATTTACTTGCCCGTTTAAATATCCCACAGCTCTGTGATCCTGTAAAGTTTAAAATCTTCCCACTTCTTTCCCCATAAATCTAGATAATATACTGAAGAATCCTCTTTATTTTTTTTCTCAGCAGGATGGATTTTCCGCTTAGTAGACTTTATGTAAAGTAATTTACAGTTTTCAAAAAATTAATTCTAGAGTTGCATATGTCCACACAAAGAAAGATGAATCAGACTCTTTCTTTTATTTCCCTCTGTTACTTTCTCTTTGTTACAGATTGCTCACACTCCAGAAAGGTATTAATTGACAACGCAACTGAAGAACTTCCTCAGACAGTGGGATACAGATGAGCTAGTCACCCCACAGCGTGGTCCCCTACCACATCCCTCTGCACAGAACCTTGTAGAGACCAAGCTACAGTCTCCCTTCTTGCTCAACATAGTGTTTATGGAGACACAATGGAAGTGCTACTAGATGTTAGCACCTTGACATCAGGATTAAAACTCAAAAGGGGTGGGGAGGGTGGCGATGCAATTATGCACATGCTGAGTTCTTGGTTGCCTAAATTCAGGTGTTCTGTTTCACCTTCCTAAACTGAAGTAGTTGCAGTTAAGATACACCCACATTTTCCACTCTCTGAAAATGAAACACATGCCAGCTATACTCATACTTTCTATCCTACAGACATCTGTCCAGCAGACGCAGCTAGCTAAATCACCCCATGCTGGCCACCAAACAGCTGTCAGTTGGCAGTGATTTCTGACTGCTGCCAATTTGGGCTGAATTAGAAACGATGGCCTGGAGGCAAAAGACTTTGTATACCACTGCAAACACCTCAGACTATCTCATTTCCGCATTTCTGTTCTATCTGTTGCAGTACTGCTTGATGAAATGAATTTTAAAAAGTCAGGAGCATCAACAAATGGAAGATAAAAGCCAAGAAAAATCCTCCCACATGTCTTGTTATCACACCACTGAGTGCTAGAGCCACTTGGGAAACACTCAGGTGTTGACGTGCATTCACACTCTTCTGCTTGCAGCCTCTTTTTAATAGGCTTTTGGAGCATAGCTTTAAGGAGTTTCATTCTTGCATATCTAATAATTTTCTGGCATAAAAGGGAAAGGAATGAAACGATGTCTGAAAAGAAAGCAAGAGTGACAAAACAGCAACCAATCCACCTGAAAGTTAATCTTATGAAAATATCGCTGTGTGGGCATTTCTCAAAAGGAGACTAAGGACTTCAAGTGATGACTTGAGTATAAATAAAGGAATTGAGAAGAAGTGACACTGGGTTGCTGCAGAAGTCCTTGAGTCCAGGAAGAAAAAGACTGGGCCTAACAAAGGAAACAGAAAGAACGAAAGATCCCTCTCTTCCAACTTTGCTCATTTAACACTCTTCCCAACCTTTTTAGGTACGTTTTCCATAAGCTCTTTCAGTATTTCACATATTCTTTTACCTTTGCAGTATTAGCCTTCTAATAATATACACATTTCCTTTACAGAGAATAATACTAAGAGGTCACAACTGGCAATAGTATTTTCTTATTGAAGCCTGCAGGGCAATGCTAAAACTATTGTTCTGGACCAGAATTCTACAAATTCTTGTAAAAGGTTAGGTATTCATCACAAAAAGCTTCGAGTTTTTACTTAATATTGTTAGAGTAAAATCCATAAAGCACACAGTGGTATATATCAGCTCAGTTGTAATGGAACTCAAATTGTGATTCATGGGTATAGATTGCTTGTCGCATTTGAAATATTGGAGCTCATCTTCTAGTGGTCTTTTAAGGTGATAAAAATACATGATTTATGTTTCTTTCTAGACTGGTGAAGCAGTTTGTTTTTCTTTTAAAAAGGTATACTTATGGTCTTTAAAATGAGACTTGACACAGCATAATGATTATTCACATATCACCAGCTTCCATCTACACACATGGCTCTCTGCAACAACAAAGACATTTGGGCTGCTGCTTTTCCGTAAGGACCATTACAGTACAGTGTGGGTTAGCTTGGTAAGCAAGTGCTATTCTACTGGGCTCAACTGTTCCATTAACAGTTTGTGAAATAGAGTTCATTGCCTATACAGAGCTTTCTTTAGCGCCATACTCACCCTATAGCTAATTGTTTACCACCATTACAGTTGCAAATGGTATTCGTGAACTTCTACAGGAAATGTACATGTATTGCCTTTTATTATCTGTGCCAGTGCACTCAGCAATACTATGAGTACACTGGCACAAAACACACGGGAAGTACAAAACACGAGAGAAGTGTCTCAGTGGAGCTACCTGCTTAGCACTTGACATGCTTTTTGCCACACAGCAAGAACTCATCATCTCATACTAAACAGGGTTTGCATGGATTTAAAAATAATCCATTTGGACATTAGCAGCATCATCACCTGTTGTTTGGGGCTTCATAGTTTACCTACTGGAAAACAAAAACATTCAATTCAAAATAAAATGAAACAAACTATGAAGTGTTCCAGAGCACCAACAGATGACTATTTGGAAATCTGCTAAGTATGAGAATCGATTACTCCATTTACAACAACCTCCCAATTACTAGCTTTCTCGTTGGGGAGCATATATTCCCAAACTTGATTCTAATTTTCAAGTACTCTGTAAGGAGGAAAACAGAGAATCAAAGATGGGGGCAAAAAAGGATAACTTTGCAGAAAGCTTTGATCTCTAACACGTGACACCCAACTAGAAAACATTATTAACGAGGGATAAACTCCCTTCCCCTCCCTTATTTTTATTCAAGTTAATACTATGCCTTGACTTGAACTGTAACCCCTGGTCTTAACTTAAACCCTGGTCTAAATGATCTGGATTTTTAAAAATGTAAACTCAACCTGTGTTGTTTCTTAAATAATATCAAATCCTAAAATACATTCACAAGCAGATGGAATCACATAAACAAAGCTTCCAAAACAGTGGAACACAACAATAGCGGAGAATAAGAAAGGTCCTAAAATTTCATTCACCCTACGCTTATGCTATTTTCATTCCACTGACTTAGCATCTTCTTGTTCATTATATTTACTTTCTATTCTCCAAATTCACCCTGAATCTGTCCTCTCCTGCTCTTATCTTCTTTCCAGTGCCAGACTCCTTTCACTTCAGCTCTGCTTGCCTTTTTTTCAGCCCTCCCACTGCCTGTTGTCTTTCTCATAAGTTTGACATACCCTATACCTTTAGCACAGAGTTGGTTTCTCGAACTGAGCAATACAACCCTCAGGGAGCCATAAAGCATTATAAAGAAGGAGTCAGCAGTTCCCTGTGAGCTGCCAGCAGCTCAGTTTCCTCCAGCTGCCTGAGTAAGACCAATTATTGGCTGCAAATGTTTAGGCTAGCCTTAATACTGTTTGCTGAGTTGGACTCCTTGATAGCAGTTCTTCTCCTCCAAGGAAGAGCAGTAGCACAAATACAAGTGACCCTTGCCATTCATCTGACTTTGAGGGGTGGAGCTGCAGGGAAAGGCAGGGAAACGACCCAAAAGAGAAGTAGACAGGCCAAAGGAAAATTCCCCTGTCAATAAGACTGAGAAATATTACCTTAATGTCGATAAGTAATGGCTTAACTAAAAACGCCTTCATAAATGAAGGCTGGTATAGCATCATCTGGAAATCCATTAGCAATAAAATAACTATCAATATAATAACATCAGGAAGTACTATCACTTTGACTTTTAGAGCATCATTAAAATGGCGCAGGCTTTTCCTCTGGGCACAGTGTAAAAGTGCTTTACATTGATATACCTTCTTTACGATCGGGACAAGAGTATCAATATTCCAAATCTGCTTTCTATCAATTTAACTACCTCCCTAGGGATGACAACCATGTAACTATCAGGTTAAACAAACAAAATAACTAAATAAATATTTAAAACCACACACCTACACACAAATCACATTTGAACAGCCATACTTTCCAGTCCTGAACTAACACAGCATTCCTGAGAAGGACAAAAATAAAAATTCATAGAATGGATTGGGTTGGAAGGGACCTTTAAGATCATCCAGTTCCAACCCCCCCTGCCATGGGCAGAGACATCTTCCACTGGATCAGGTTGCTCAAAGCCTCAAGTAAAGTTACCTTCTTCTTCTATATTTCAATACTTCTAAGCCTAAATTCTATTACCCACCACACTCAGGAAAGCAACTGGTCGTTCTCTAACAAAAACCACAACATTAGCACTCTTATGCTACCTGTTTCTCATCTATGTCAGCAAACTGTCCACCCAGCAGTCATAAAGGAAACTGGTCACTTCCTAAAATCCACTTGGGTGAAATTCACCCTTTGACATTAAAATCTGGTTTAGGCACCAGATGGCTCCATTTTTCAATCCATGTTAATGTTTAGAATAATACACAAATTAATCTTTTTACTTTTAGACTATGATTTTTGCCTTAAAAATTAAAATTAAAAATAGAGCCAATAGAGCCTGAGTCTCCAATGATCTGACCAACTCTTTGGAGACAGTATATTTCACCTACGGTCATTTCAGTCATCATTGCTCAAAATATCACAATCCTATCATGAAAAACAACACCACACTTCAAAGCTTGCTGTCCAGACTCTCTCGTGATCCTGTGATAAGAGTCTCCTTTTACTATTCTACTAAATTCCACTCCTTTCCAAGGGAAACTGGAGATTTGCAGTTCTGCTCTCCCATGTGTTTTCCATCATCACACTGGTAATTTACAATGTGTTATTAAATGTTTGTGTGGTTGGTTTGGGGAGATGGTCCTCAAGAGCCTTCAGATCTCCTAGGGGAAAAACAGTTTATTTAAATTGCACTTTTTGTAAAAGACTGTTTAAATCAGTTAGAAAGCTGCCACCGATGTGTTAGCATTAAAGAAAATACAAGTAATGTGTTGTTTTTAACAGAAAGGAGCTATTTTCTAAGTGAATTCCTATATCCATTTAATAAATACATTAATATAAAATGTTCACAGACTTATAATTTTTTTTTTTTTAACTATTTGCTGTTATAGCTCTTAGGGATGGTTGATAACTTATTCATAAGGTATTGCCAACAGTTGCAAATAAGTTATTTTACAAAATATGGAGCCAGAATTCAAGTGATGATGTAGTTTAGAGAGCACAGACTAAAAATAATCACAAAAAGCAGAATTAAGCATTTAGGGGAATAGGGTTTGGCTAACAACAGCAGCTCAGCTATGATTCTATGATTTTATGATTCAGTCCTTTGCTCAAACATGCCAAAGTAACTAGCAAAAAAAATCAAGATTCTTCTTGCGTAATAGCAGTTGGTGTGACGTTTAGAACTTAACTGAAGTTAAGAGATTGCTTTATCGAGGATTATTCAAGCCTTTTAATTTTTTCTTTCCAATTATTGTTTGAAAATATACTGATATTCATATTTAGAACATATGGAAGCAGTGTGCCTGAGTAGGTGTAAAAACTTTTTTTAAAAGATGCTGTTTAATTTGCTCTTTCACTAAGTGGCTTAAGAGAGGCTACATAACGAGCAAGCTACTATTCCATTTCAGAGTCTGTCCGGCCAGCAGGATTCAGAACTTTTAGCCAAGTCAGTGTCACTGTCCCTGTTCTCCAGCTGCTCTCTGGCTTCTTGGACTGAAAGTATATCAACGTCTTTGAGGACACTGCTATTAGGGATTCATGGATTCTGAGGAACATTCATCACATCCTCTCATGGACTTTATGGCAGAGAGGTTCTTCATCACCCCCAGGTATTTTAATGTACTCTGGAATACCGGCAACTATTTCAAGAAAGAATTCTGTATTTCAGGGAAATGATCTGGTGCCTATTAGAAAAAAAGACAAAGGAACACTTTCACGTCCTGTTGAGCTATATTTAGCCCTGTGGAGAGTGAAAAGATGTGACTGCTGTTAATTCTAGTAAGACCACTTCAAATAAAATTGAGTTAATCCCAAATAAGACATTACTGGCCATACAGGAGCTGCTGTTTCTTGAAATGTTGCAGGAGCAAGCCTACAGCAGTTGTCGTCCACTCTTTGGTTGACAGTACATAGGGAATGTAATGGGTTGCAGAACTACTACCGTATCCCTCAAGAACAGGACTACACAACGGACCATCAGGGATCTGTGCTATTTCTATGTACAGAGAGATATTCTTGACAATATTGCCATGGACAACTGCAATAGGTAAGAGTTAAATTCAGAGGAAGATAAAAAGATAAACTCAAAAAAAGAAGGCAATTAAAATAGGGTGCATCTTGAAATCATCTCTTATGAAAACTTGAAATTAGAAATAAGCCCATGTAGCTGTAAGTCTCATGATGGTATTAGTTTGTTCTTTCATTTAGTTTTGTCTTAAAAACAGCTCAAAAACTGTCAGCTGTTATTTTTTATTATCCTTTTAGAGGCGATGTGTTTAGTAATTTACATTAGAAATTCTTTCATACACCACCCATACTTATTCAAATTTACAAAATCATATTTTTACATGCTACTTGTCTTAGAATATGAATTTTCTTAAAGCTTCAGTCCACGAGTTGATTCTGGAATAAATAAAAATTCCTACAGATGTCTTAAGTAAAATGTTGGGGTACCCAAGGTTCATCCTGGTAAAAGTAAAGAAGTGTCTGCATTGGTATAGCGACGTGTATCCCAATAACAAATATATTGCTTAACTTCACCACAGTGATGATATTTAGCAGGTCATCAGAAATTAAACAGGACACAAAACATGAAAAGCCACCAGCTGTTTCTATCCTGCAGCAGGTAACAGGCCATATATAAAAACATATGCCGTTCTTCACTAGGCATCCTATCTATCTCTCCGTAAAGTAGGAGATTATTTGGGAGCCTCCTGCTGAGGAGAAAATGGTGAAAAAACAAGGAGCAAGCCTCATCACAAGTCATATGCGGGACAAATTCTTGCCACCAAAGATGACTTCATAAGCCAAAGCATAAACTGTGAGCTACCCTGTCACACTCTGTCAGCACAGCACATCTCCAGGAAACTGCAAGATTTAAAGTTTGGAATCAGTCATTTGACACACTTCTCCATTACTCCCTTGCTAAAACCCAGAATATGATGGCAAGGATCTAGTCTACACCTTTTTCCTCCAATGAATCTGTAAAGATCAACAAAAATGTCACTATCTGCCAAGTCCATTCCTTTACATAAACGGTGCTCATCAGTGTAATACAATTTGCCTATCAGGGACACAGAGGGAGTGAACCGCTTTCCCCTGGCTAGAACCCATGACGGAAACTACAACAAATTACTACGTGGACAGGAGTAGGAAGAGTTATACGTAATAAATCTAAGTGGACTACTCTCCCTCAGTATTTAGTACCACTCTTTCACCCATTTTTCTTCCTCAAAGGCTCTTAATGCATGAGAATTCATTCTAAATCTACCTACTTCCGGCTTGGCTGTAAGAGTTACCGTTACATAAGTCTACTACAAATAAAAGGTTATGCTACTACTGCTCCTAAATACATTACAGTCCATTGGAAAACAAACCAATATAATCACCTTATACTTACAAAAATAGCTGTTCCCCAGAAGGATTGCCTTTGGTTTACTGATTACCTAAACGTACTCCCAAAGCCCGGCTTGCTTTGGCTTTGATTTCACTTATGAAAGAAACTCCTTTTGGATCTCAGTAAGCACTGATGAAATAAATTCCACTATCGGAAAAGGAACATTAGATTTCTGTAATAGATTCACCTCCTTATATTTATCGTTACTTTTTAATCTTCATAAACATTCTTAGAGGTACCAGTAGACACTTATGCGCGAGGATGAGGGGAAGGAAAGAGGTGAGAAGAGCATTGTTTTCCTCTAGTCTTCCATTCACCTATATTAGCCAAGCAATACGATACATTGAAATAACTATACTCATTTTCATCCAGCTAGTAACTTACCTTTTCAGTCCCTTCTATCTGATTTTACTAATGGCTAAGAGTGAACAATGGATTACTGTATCAAAATGAACAATTCCTTCTTCATGCTGCTGTACTGAGAGCGATTGCATTAAATACCTGGTTCTATCAGCACTTGTCTTGTATCGTAGTCCACAAGTTTTGCTTCACTGTTCTATTTTTATTCCTAATAATCTTACCCAGTTTGTCTCCTTCTATCTGTGTCCTGCCATATTGACTGGCTTACTCTTTCAAATCCACACAGATGCTATCTTCGAATGATAAATTGTAGAAGGCTACTCGTATAATTGATCTGGAATCTCTGAGCCCACAGCAACCTTTTACTGTGGCATTTTGAAGGACATTGTAGCTCTCTGAAAAATTAAATGCTGATGAAAACTGTGTGGTGGGGTGGGTTTTTTTCGGGGGTGGGTCTGTCTTTACCATGTCTAAAAAAATCCTGTGATTCCTGGAAAACTACTGAACTTGCATTTTATAATGACTTTTAATATCTACTGTTACAATAAAGGATACGTTAATAACAAAAAAATCATATAAAACTAATACCCTGCCACCCACTAAAGTAATTTGTTCACTCAGTAACCATTTGTGCAGTGCAAAGCAGCACACAGGTAGTGGAAAAATATTCTCTCATGTTGGCAAATGCTCAATGTGCCCTACCTTCTCTATTTACGGCCTTCAGAACTCTATTTGCATTTTCCTAAATGTTCTCTTTTCAACCATTCATTTTTCATCTGTCTCCATCACATCTTGTTCCTGCACCCAACTCTGCTTAGAAATCCATTTCTTGGGTCCAAATTATTCCATTACTCAGATTCCACAGAGGGTTAGAGACAAATATCTTCTTCAGATAAGAAAATTCTAGAAAATTGTGAAACAGTTCCTTTCCTAGTATCCCTCTAAGCCATGCTAAACATCTTTCTTTGTTGTGCATCCTTGCTACACAATCTAATCTTATTGTTCGCACCTTTTTATATTCAATTTAATCTCAAATGTAAACATAAATAAATAAGCAAACATCAGCAGATGAAAAATGCCTAATTTTAGATATTATAAATATTTTTCCCTATAAACATAACCATAATTGACATAACTGAAAAGTGCAAGATGCATTTCTTATTCAAGCAAATATGGTAATCAGGTGTGATTTATAGCACTAGTTACTGAAAGAGGCACTTCTGGTTTGAAGATTGCAACAACACAGCATTCCTTAGGCATAACCTAAGGTGAACTAAGCAAGAGGAACAGTAAAAGTGGGCGGGGGGGAATCCAACAGATGATCATAAAAATATTCTTTACCTGCAACTCTAATTCCTGCCTCAACGCTTAGTATGAAATTTTATTTTAATTGCTTTGCTCTTGGCTATGACATTGAACTAGTGATTTAAAGCTTTCTCCTTCAATAACATAGCTAATGTTCAGCTGCAGTTAAGAAAAAAATAAATTGGAACACTGCAGTCCTTACTATTTCATTTCTAATAATTCTGCATCCAAACTACTGTATCCGCTATCATGATAGTGAGTCAATGATATTTTTCCCTATACTTCTTCTATCAGTATCAGCTACTGAGGAATTCATTCACACACTACCTGAAGTTCCACCAAGACCAGTGGTCAGAGCACAAAGAAAGGAGGAAGAAGAGATGCTGACCCAGTCCTCTCCAGCCATGAAAGCTAACTGCCAGCATATCTGTAGTACAGCTGATGTTGTAACTGAAGATTTGGAATAGGCACGTGCTCTCCTGCAACAGCCTTATTGCAAACAAGCTTTCTGAAACTCTTCCAGAAGCAAGGTACACAGCACCCTGACCTTTGGGAGTGAAGGTCAGAAACAGAGGCAGGATTAGGCTGTTATTCATGATACTAAATTACTGTTTTATTACCAGCACCATTATGTACATTTCAGAGCACGTTATCAGCAGTAAGTTCTAATTCTAGCACGACCATGACATTCTCCTACCAACTATAAACAGTGGTCTCAAAACCCAAAATTCTCTGTGAAATACAGGACTGTGCAGCAGGGCAGTGGCAGACACATACATCAGGTTAAAGTAATCCTTGTACAACTCAAGAGAAAGACATTATGAGTTCAATGAGCTTTGAACCAAACTCCTGAATAATGTGTGTATAGGTATGAGTGTGTATGTACGCGTACTGGCACACTGCAGAGGGAGACGAAACAAGAAAATTCTCACACTGAATGATGAGAAAAAGTAGGTGAGCTGAACCAGCACTACTGGTTTCAAATGCTGTGTCCCCAGAGAGAATGAATAGGAAAACAATGTCAGCTTCTACTATCAATATAATGATGGAGACTTCTATATAACTAAGTCTTCTATATATCTAAAATGCATTTTCAACATGTGTATTAAGCAGCAAAATTCCAGTCTGATTTCATTGGTCATTCTACATTAGTTGTAAATAAACTATGAAAAAAATAAAGTTAGTAGAGCTAGAAAAGCTGTGGATAGAAAGTCAACATAAAAAATCAGTGAAAAGAATCCTCATCTCCAATGGTTTCCAATACTTCCTCTTCCCTCCACATACATTTCAAGCTATTGGGGGTTTGGGGCTTTTCTGTTTGTTTGTTTGTTTTTATTAACAGCAGTGTAACCCAGTCCCTTTGTAACACACAGCATGAAGTCACCCACACAGCAAAGTAAGACAGGACACTATTTGCTTTATGAAACTATACCACCATCACTAGAGACTTCTAAAAACACAAAAGGTGACGACTGTCAAAATAAAGCCACCCTATATAGAATGCATGAGACTGTAAGGCCCTTCTTTGAAGTGTCTCTTCTGAGATTTGTTTTCCTAGCACAAGTTTCTGATTTTTGTTATTCAAAAAAACTCTGAGAATGCAAAGCCACTGTCAATGCAAATCAACTTGTCTATATCGGCATATAAAAGGGAATACCAATTTGTAGCTGCCGAGCATGGAGAAAAGAGCTAGCAGGCACTGGTGGGACTTTGTTCCCCAACAGGCCTGGTTGCTGCACATTACTACATGACCTAGACAAAAGGCATTAAAAAGAAAATTCACACCTCTTACCTTAGCAAGTTCCTGGATTAAAGTACACTGTTTTAGTCATCTATGCTTTGCTCAAGAATCCCTATCCTGGGTATCTTTTGCTTTCCTAAACTGCTGTCTTGTCTAGCTGCTATTGCTAGGATAATGATGGTCAAAAAAAGCCTCTTACCAGCTAGTCTACAGGAGAACATATACTTGTAAAGGAGCTTTCAGTAAAAGCTTGAATTGACACCTGGTTAGTTGACCAGCATCCAGCAAAACCTGAGCAGAATGGCAAGGCACAGGAGTAGAGGACACACCTTCTAAGAGACGTGCAGCCTTGCACAACAGCCTTGCAGATCAGCACTGGCCTCCATGAAGAAAAAGACTATGAAAGCTTCTTCACCCAAAAGAGAAATAGAAACCTTTTTAGGACCAATGTAAAGAGTAGTGAAGGGAGAAGCCACTGGCTGTATTTCCATCCATAATGCATACCCTTTGACTGAAAGCAGAGAAAGCATCTCAGAATAGGTTCAGACTAACAATGTTGACAGAAAAAGAGAGATTTATTTAATGTTTGGGGGGGGGGGGGGGGGGGGGGAGATGAAACTGAGCTGGAGAGGGAAGTCTATATGTTTGGATAACAAGTCCAAGGAGAACACATATGGAAAAAATTAGCGAGCAAAAGAGACGGGCTGTAAAAAAAAGACTCATTTGGCTGTATAACTGAAAGGAGACAAAAGCAAAACATTCCGTTTCCACAACAGTCAAAGTCCTTGTATCACAATCCAAGGGTGCTTTTCCTCCTCAAAACCATAATTAGAATGGCTCCTTCTGCTGAGAAGGTGTTGAAAGAGAACAATTTCAGAAGTCATGTCATGATTGCTTTGACCACATGACTCCCTGCAGAAAAGAAACTCCCTTATTATACTCTATTGGCTTTGCACGGTGAGATTTAGGTAGTAGTGATGCTGCAAGGGTGGCTTCTGTGAGAAGATGCCAGAACCTGCTCCCATGTCCATCAGAGCCAGTGCCAGCCGGCCGCAAGAAGGACTCTCTGCTGGCCAAGGCCAAGGCAATAGGTGACACGTTAGCACCTCTGTGATACCATTTTTAAGGGTAAAAAAGCTGTGCAACAGCAGCTGGAAGAGAGGAGTGTGAATATGAGATAAACAATGATACAGACACCAAAGTCAGTGATGGAGAGGGAAAAGGTGCTCTAGGCACCAGAGCAGAGATTCTTTGGCAGGCCATGCCGAAGACCATGGTGAGGGAGGCTGTGCATCTGCAGCCCACGGAGAACCCTATGCCGCAGTAGGTAGATATGCCCCTAAGGAAGCTGTGACCCCATGGACAGCCCACACTGAAGCAGTCTCCTGGCAGGAACTGCAGCACCATGGAAAGGAGCCTATGCTGGAGCAGATCTCGTGGCAGGCCTTGGGATGCCGGGGGGGACCCATCCTGGAACAGTCTGTTCTTGAAAGCCCCATGGAAAGGATCTATGCTGGAGCAGTTTGGGAAGAACTGCAGACCTTGGAAAGAACTCACATTGGAGAAGTTAGTGAAGGACTCCCATTCCACGTCCCTCTGCACTGCTCAGGGAGAGGAGGCTGAAGAACCATGAGTGAAGTTGAGCCTGGGAAGAAGAGAGGCGTGGAAGGAAGATGGTTTTTAGATTTATTCTTATTTCTCATTATCCTACTCTGATTTTATTTGCAATAAATTAAATTAATTTCCTCAAGTCAAGTCTGCTTTGCCTACGATGGTAATTGGCAAGTGATCTCTCTGCCCTTATCTTGACCCACAAGCTTTTCATTATATTCCTCCCTCCACCTTGTTGAGGAAGGGGCATGATAGAGATGCTTGGTGGGCACCTGGCACCTAGCACCTAGCCAAGGTTAACTCGCTTCATTTACTTATCCTAATTTAAGAATTTTAATTCCTTAAGTCAGTAATAAAGTAATCTAAGCAATTATATCACCATGTTTGGTATCTCTTAAGTACTAAAAAATGAAGGCTCAGAGAGCCAATAAGATGGAAAGGTAAAATCAAGTTTTTTCATTTCCATTGTACTTAAGTCCTGTAAGAATGATGCTAATAACTGTAATTTTATACAGCAGATAGATGCAATTTTAATTAGTCATTGTTTTTCATTAAGGTGAGTGATGTACTGAAACCCTATCGAGTCACCAAACTATCATTTAACACAACTGTCATCCTTTTTGAGGCAATTCACTTTATATTCTATTAAATCAAAGGAAAGGTGTGACTACTCAATCTAGACTGCATCTGTATTTCTGGGTGCAATAAATGCCAAAGAGAAATTAGTAATACACAAGAACTAGATTTGTACACAAAGCACATGATGCTTTCTCACAAAACATCGATATTCAAGGTAAAAAAAGACTTTAAGTCATCCACCTTCTTCCAATAAAGAACAGCTTTCACAAACCCAAGTATAAATAAGTGAAATAATCTGTCAACACAATAGACTGATCAATCCTATGGTCTAACAAAGCTGAATACCTATCTAACTTTCTCCTTAACAATCAGTTTATATTTATTTTCCAGTTTTTCAGTAACTTGAACAACACTGTTCCTTAGTTCTACATTCCCATGGCAGCTCTAAAATACTTCTTTTGTCTAGTATACAATCCTGAATTCACAAAAAGCTGTTCTCTGACTGCTCATGCACCTATTTGAAGACAGTTATGTTCATTTTATCCCTTCAGCCAAGCTATACATATCTAATTTCTGGTCTTGCCTCATAAATCAGTTCCTACAACTGCTTCATCATTTTTACAGCATTTTCTGAATAGCTTTCTATTTATTAATTTTAAATTATCTAACTGCATGTGCCATTTGCCTCAGCACGTCACATCCTCTGAACTCTACTCTGAATCTTCAAAGATTTTTGGAAGGGTAAAACCATATGCTGCTTTGACCTTGGAACATTATCCCAGCACCAGATTGTGATAAAACAATTTTAGAGAAAATATGATGGAAAAAAATTATATAGGAATTGTGAAATTGCCGTGGTTAAATTATTTTGAGGATTACATGGTGGCATAAAGAATTCCTAACCAAAGGAACTGACATGAATTTCTTGTAAATACAATTACATAGCTTATAATTTGCACTGATTCTAGATTATACAAATCTTCTTGCTGTTTTCCAACTAGGTACTCAATTCTTGTACTCTAATAAATCCCCCATAAAACTGCTATTATTTAAAACACAAGGAAGACACATCATCTCAAGGAGAGTGGGTAGAGGATGTTCTCTTTGGCTCAACAACAAGACACAGCTCATGAGGTCCATTAGAACATCTGCACGTAAAATCTTAAGCTGGTATAAAAAACAGACAGCTGACGTCCGTACTATTTAAAAAAATTAGTGTACACACACATATTCATATATATAATTATATGTGAATTAAATTAATCCTCAGTTCCCCTAGGCAGATACAGGAGAAGCTATGTTCCCTGTGCATGCTGTGCTCATCTTAAATAAAGGTATCCTTTCACACTTTAAAACCCTGAAGTCTCTATCTGGGCATCCTAAGCACAGGCATCTAATTAAAGGGACATCACATACTGTAATTTGTTCAGGAATCATTAACAAAAGATAAGCGCTAACACAAAGTAGACAAAAATTCAAAAGGGCCCATCTTCATTCAGTTACAGGGAGTTTTAGACTTGGCTAGTAAATACTATGAGCTCATCCAGGGTATTATTACCCATATGCTAAAATACGTATTTGGTTCTATGTCAGTAAATTAATTTGTTGCAGTATCACATATTAAAATATCTCATTAGCCATGTTGTTGTTATAATAATAAAATATTTGAATATATCTACTGACAGATGAAAAGCTTGTTTCCGAGGTGACCAAAGCAAGTCATATTTCTTAACAAATTTCCCTTAGGTATAGCCAACTTATTATTACCTTGAAAAAATAAATTCTTCCTCTATTCATGGCAACTCTCAATTGCTGCTCTTTTGGGGTTTTTTTGACTTCTCTTGCTGTTTTCTGTGATGGGAAAACATTTCCTATTTTGGAGTATAAATCTCACTGGTTCGTATTTTTGCAATGTTGCAATTCATCAGTCTTACTTTAATCCGCTGTTTTATCTAGTGTTCCATGTAAATAAATAGCAATAGTTGATGTCTTACAACCAACCCAAAAGGCCCACACATCCCGAAGTCAAAAAAGGAATCGGTTTGACGATAGCTATTGAGGTGAGCTGACGCACCACATGAAGAACCACGTGTTATGGCTTAAAACGTATCAGCCGTAAACCACAGAAAACACATTTCTGAACTCAAAAGCACTTTTGGACAGACATAATTCTATTAATTTCAGTGAAGATGATTGTAAGCAGTTTTGTCTGCGCAGGTAAAAAGAAGAGCAGGGAGCAAAGAAATCAATCCTGCCAAGGCAAGGCTACACGGACGGCTGCAGACCAAAGTCCTTCAGAAAGAGACAGGCTCTCCAGCCTGTCATCTTCCATGCAGTTGGACTAGACTATCCATCCAGCTATAGCTGGCAGCGGGACTGCACAAACCCTCAGTGTATTATAGAGAAAAAGGCAAGTCCTGATGTCCAGTTTGGGGTTTGATGTCTTAGTTAAACTATGAAATATAAAATCATCTCATCATTCTTAGAGAGAAAAAGAACACAATTCAAAGACTATTTGGTTCTCTGCTACAAGCCTACTGTTCGTCCCAAACAGCAAGGATTTACAGCAAAAAATAAGGGAACATAAGATCACAAATACACAGGAGTCAACAACGACGTTCCCACAATAAATAAGGGAGCTGTCAGTTTGCCGTTGCTTCCTAGGTTGGTCACGGCAGTGCAGAGACATGGGATCATATGCCACTTCAATACTTTTCAGACTTGCAAATTGTAACAAAAGGTGCAAAAGATGTCTGTAATTAACACTGTAGAGGCCCTCCTAGATACAGAATTGATGGGGTGCCTAGACTACCAGATGGGACAACAGGCTGATTCCAAGTTCATCAGTTTCACCAGTAGAAGCTGGCTGTGCTGTTCTGTTCAACTTGAAAGAGGAGGAACATGACCATATCTGCCCCTTCTTATTCCTCATCAGCTACATCATAGCTACATCAGTTTCCCTGATTTCTGATAACAGTCTACAATATCATCATGGCTTGTAAAAGCGGTTTTAAAATCAGTCTGTCATCACCCCTGTGTCTCAAACCTGAAGCTCAAAGAGCTACACTACCTAAGATCTCTCAGAGGAAGTGACAACTTTGAAAGCACATCGACAAAGGGTTTTACTCTGTGAAACTATTTCACATGCAATGAATAGTCTTTTGGTAAAGTATTTTCACCTCAGCATTTAGATGTCATTTTGCCCATAAGGCTCTGAAAGAAAAAAACCATCTCATTTTATAGAAAAAGAGGGAAGTCAAGACTGAAAAAAAATGAACATTGTCCAGTCCTTTAGACTTACTCACTGTCACTGTTGCTTTTTCTCAGTAGACAAAGGCAAATGGAGGTGGGGAGTCTTCACAGCTAGCAAGTTCTCGAATCTCTGATACGATAGCTGTTCATGTTTAAAATGTGGGTTTACTCTTGGATCTTAATCAGGGTGCAAAATTTTTAAATAAATGCCACTATTCACGTATTACAGTGGCACTTACTGCAAGGCAGTGGCAATATCTTCTAAGTTTCCATAAATTTTTCAGGGATTTTAAGGTTCACATTATAGCACAGTGTGTGTTATTATAGCTGTAGCAAGTAACAATAAAATGGCCATTCGATTAGACCTATTTCTCCTTACCACCTATTTACGACAAAAATACCCATTTAAAAGAAAATGTGTACAGACTAAATACAGGCACAATTAAAAGACATAGTATTTATTCCCTACCAACCTCATATCGACAGTTTGTACTGTTAGGAACAGAGAGACTGTCAGTCATTTTCACACTCCTAAATATTTTAGAGAGCTTTCCAAAGACCACAGACACAACCCGGAGTCTCTCCCTGAGGAATGGAAGCAGACAAATTTGGTACAAGAACTAGCAGGGGATAAATATGGGCTGCCTGTATGTGGATTGTATAATAGAATAGGCAGCCTTTCAGGAACACAGAGTTCACAGAACCTAAATTAATCTCTCACAAGTCACAAAAAGAGCAAATAAGTTCAGTATTAGAAATTGTTTATTGGGGGTGTTGGAAGGTATTGAGTAGACATGGACGACATTTTTATTTTTAGTAAATGTGTCACAGTTTCAGGTTACCAAAAAGCTTTCAAGAATTTAGAATAAATTAAGAAAGCAGAGCTCAGTAATACAAGAATATAATTTTTGGAGAGTGTGACATTTCTGAAATAACTTCTTTCAGCCTCACAGGGGAACAACTCATAGAGGAGGATGTGGAGAGGTTTGAACAAGGGTCTCTCCCACCAGGACACCATCCCTAATATAGTTTGGAGAAGTAGAAATAAGAGACAATATCAAGAGGTCTTCCTGACTGGGGTGGTGAGTTTACTTTCTTGGAATGTTCTGTTTGTTTGCTTTACAACACTCCCCAAAAATTTGCAATTCTCATCTCATGTCTATACCTTTTTTAACATCTTAATACTTGTTAATCACTCTATAAACAGCCAAAACACTTCCTACTGAATCTGTAGAATAACTTCAAAAGTAATATCCTCTACATTTTATGATACTTATTTCAGATGTTAATGGCTATTCAAATCTAAGGAGTCACAAATGGTTTTATGCAAGTAAGTAAAACTAACTCAAATACTCAAAAGAATTTATCACCATTACTAGAAGAACTGAGACTTCAGCCTTCTCATGACACCAAACTCTATTCTTTTAAACTCACACATTATTCAGGGCATCTTTTAGTTATTGTTTCTCTCCCAAGAGCGCACTTTTTTCCTCTCCAGCCCGCAGGCTCCCCCAGCTTTTCTATTCACTCTGATGCCTTCATTCTGGGCATTACAATGCTTCTACGTTAGTGTTTTTCACTAATTTGGACAATGATTTCTCTTAAACATTTATTAACTTTGAGCAGTTTCAGTCTTCCCTTCAACCCAAGTCTGTCTGCAAAGGTAATCTTGCCCTTAAAGTCTTCTCTTTCTATTCAAATCTATGGATATGAACACTGCTTAAAAATGTAAGACATTCTATAAATCTAATGCCTAAAACCTGAATGTTTAAATTCCCTTGAGTAGGCCAAATCTAGGACACTTGAGCAATTTCTGTGATCAAGTCTTTCTCTTAAACATTTCCTTATGTATTTCATTTAGAAATATGTTTTAAGATCTAGAGTTTGTCATAAACTCAGCCTTCAAAACACAGTTTAAGCAGAAAGGCAAATTTACATACAAATAGCCTTTGCACATATGCCTATGAAGCTGTTAGATTTCATAGTCTCAGGAAAGTGTGGGTCAGAATTTACATAGAAAACTTCCAAAATACTGAGTAGAATTCATCTTGAATGAAATAATATGTTGAGTCGCCAGTATGAAATGCCTGCCCCACATGAAAAAGAGCTGTTCTCATTCTAGGAACGAGCTCTCTTAGCCAGGCCATTAATTTTAAAATGTTAATGAGAACCATATTCCTATTACAGTGATTTACATCAAATTTTCAAACTGCAATTTCAGTGGGGTTTGGCATGTTCTACAATAGGAAATTAAAAGAACGATGCATGTTGAGGGAGGTGATTCTCCCCCTCTGCTCCGCTATCATATGACCCCACCCTGGAGTACTGTGTCCAGTTCCGGAATCCTCAACATAGGAAGGATATGGAACTGTTGGAATGAGTCCAGAGGAGGAGTATCAAGGACCAGAGAACCTCTGCTGTGAGGACAGGCTGACAGAGTTGGGGTTGTTCAGCCTGGAGAGGACTCTGGGAAACCTTCTAAGCAGCTTTCCAGTATCTGAAGGAGGGGGCTACAGGAAAGCTGGGGAGCAACTTTTTACAAGGGCAAGTAGTGATAGGACAAGGGGGAATGGCTTTAAACTGGAAGGGGGAAGATTTAGATTAGACATTAGGAAGAAATTCTCCACAATGAGGGTGGTGACGCCCCAGCACAGGTTGTCCAAGGAAGCTGTGGATGCCCCCTCCCTGGAAGTGTTCAAAGCCAGGTTGGATGGGGCGATGAGCAGTCTGGTCTGCTAGGAGGTGTCCCTGCCCATGGCAGGGGGGTTGGAACTGGATGATCTTTAATGTCCTCTTTCAAACCAAACCATTCTATGATTCTATGTTTTTATGAAGTGAAAGAACTACAGCAACAAGTGAAATAATTTGATTGCAACTACAATAGTTATACAGAAAGACCACATTAGAATTTTTTTCTACTTATAACAGTGCATAAAACATGTCTGCATATCACTTGTTCTCACTTCACTTGTATTTTGATTTCTAATTACGTGATTTCATACTAAAAGTATGCCCACTATCTAGATAATATTTTCCTTTAAATGTACAGGTGGGTCAAAGAGGTTCTTCTGAACACTCAAATTTTAAAAATTCATCAGCTCATTACTAAAAAGTATTTCAAAGTGAATTAGGGTGCAACAGAATTCGATTAACTATGGTTATAAATCTGAAACTAAAAGACAGTTCTAAATTAAATAAAATACCTTATTTTTAGATATAACTTCAGATATTTATCACTCGCCAGAAACTAAGTTGAAAACAGAAAACTAGACAACTTTTATATAATCCTGTCATCACATTCTATTGACTAAGCGTAGATCAAAAGACAAGAATAGACTGAAAACATGATCTTATTTCGTGACTGTTAGTGGCAGTTAGCAATTTTTCAACCCACAATGTAAAGTCTTCAGGCTTGTTCTTTACCTCTAATAACAGCTGAACCTCGCTTCGTACAACATCAGAGTGAAGAATTTAAAAGCAGCAATAATTCTATAAAAAAGATGGCTAAAGAAAGAAACTAATCAAATTAACGTGTACTGACTCATCTTTTGATGAGTTAACTGATACAAAAGAGTACATATAAAAAAAGTCTACAAAGAAAGTTTGGGATTTAACCGGGCCAACTCCGAGTGCCTAAGAAAGTTAGCACAACAGATTGGACTGCACTGAGCTCAGAAATAGAGGGATGTAACTCTAATAAAAGTTTGAAACTATTTGGAATGAAAGTGAGAAAACAACAGCAAGGAGAGAGATCAGGAGCAAGCAAAAAGCTTGCAAGGATGGGAAAAGACAAACTGTTTAACATGATAAGCCACGTCTCCTAAGTTAGCCACACAGTAATAATTCTCTTATTCTCATATAAATTCAAAGAAAAGCTAACTCTGTGTAGACCCAAACCCAGGCAAATGTTCTTTTTTCTCAGATGAATGACGACACACAGACAGGAGCATTTTCAGCATACTAAAATAAACAGAAGATGAAAATACAAATTCAGTGGCAAGATTTTTAACGAAACTTTTAAACTAATGGGAATTACAGTTTTCCCATTTATACCAGTTAATTTCATAAACTTTTGCTTGAAAACTCTGTTCTTTTTGCATCACCAGTCATCATTACTAAAGCAAAAATAACACTCGGAAATAGTAAACATAGGATCCGCTTTCCGGGAAAGGAGAAGTGCTAAACAAGTATTCATGTGTTTTTTACATTGAATACCACAGACTTTGGAAGAGGCAGTAATCGAGGGCAAGGAGGTAGACTTGAAATGGGATACAAATAAATATATTCTCATTGCTAGTAGATCACCTGAGAAAAATAATGGGTTTTTCTCACAAGATAGCTGACTACTTAAGACAAGGGCAATACAGGGTAACTAATACATCTAGATTTAAATTGAGTATCTGATAGTGTCCTATAAGAAATTATTATTTAAAAGGCAGACAATGAGGAATAAAATAAGAATACATCATAGTATAGACAGAAAACTGTCTACAGGAGGAACTGTAAGAGTCTATATTGAAAAAAAAGCAGTTCTCAAGATGGAGAAATGTTACTAATAGTAATTCTCAGCAATCACTCTTGGGACTGATCCTGTTTAATATATTCATTAGCAACCTTGGTTCAAGGACTAGATTATGAAATGCAAAGATGACACAGTTATCAGCATAGAAGAGGACATGATCATCACACACAAAGAATGAGATGACCTTGTGAGCTAGAAAACTGAATGGGATGAAATTTAAAAGCAAATAGTGCAACATCATGACAAGACAAAATAATGACAAGGATTGCTGTTTTAAACTGGAGGTTCATCAATTTTAAGAAATGGAGGAGAAGAAATCTGGTCGATAGAATAATTATGAGGTACTAATGTGTTGCAGCTGCAAAATGGTCTAATGAATTTCTGGTACGTGTCATATATTTTCACTCAACTCAGAGAAGGACGAGTCAGATCTCATACAAAATAGCATGGAGATTCCTGAACACCTGTTTCCAAGAAAATATGCATCCAGAAAAGGGTTTCTAAAGTTTTTATGAGGATGGGATAATAACCGTGATAACAAGCAAGGAAACCTTGGCCCCTAAATAAAGGCTGAGAGTATATATAATTATCTATATAATTATCATATACATATGCTTAATATACTGAGCTTTTTCTCATGGCTAGCTCTAAAAGTGGAAAGAATGCAAAAGTACTAAATAGCCATGTAGAAGGCAGAGAAGACCCTGGACAGGACCCAGCAGTGCCTGACAACCCTGTCACTGACTGCATACAGAGTGAAAACTAGACATTGACTCTTGAGCCTAAGTGTCAACCTGCCAATTACAGTGAAATCAAAAAGCACACACCTGGCTTCTGTGGGAGCAAAGCAGGAGAGAGCACAACTAAACAACTATTATTCACACACACGTATGGTAACAATAAGCATCTCACAGCAACTGAAGAATTACTGAGCCCAAAATGGGAATCCCTCACCTTTATACGATTTTTTTTAATGAATCAGCATTCCTGTAAGCAACAGCTTGGACTATATGATGCAACAAAACCCTTTCACACAGAAACATATATCCCCTCTATGGCTAATATGAGATTTGTGTTAGTGACCTGTTCACCCACCAAGCGGCAACTCTTTGGCTAATGGTTCAGATCAAAGGAAAGAACACACCTCATAATGTACATAACCAACTGTGTAATGCTGCTCAGTGGGGAAATATCCCTCTTGTTACACTGCAGTGATTACCTTATGCCTTGAAGCATGCGAGCTGATGATCTTTATCTTACCTTTCATAACTGCAAATGCTATTTTTGGTCATAAAATTATCCAAGCACTTCAAAAATTCAGCCACAATGTTTGATTTGATGACCCTCTGCACTAGGGACTAGGACAAGCTCACTAGGCATTCAATGTCTGGCAAGTCATTTGTTTTAAATTACACTTTTATTTTCATATTGCAGAACAGGACTAGAATAACCTTCTGAATAAGTTTTGCTACAGCCTGAATAGGTTTCTCTACAGCCTTCATAAAAAAAATTGCAAGTAGCTAAATCAAACCTTGCTGAAGGGCTTGACTGTGACTTCAACTTATGCTGTGTGTCATAATAAATCCACTTCTGCAGTTGATGCCAACACCTTCCCACCCAGAGCAGGTGGACTAGAAATGTGGAGAAAACACAGAGACAGCATCCAACTTCCCTAGCTTTCCACATATGAGGCAGCACAGCCTTCACAATTTGCTGTGGGTATGTCACTACTGCCCTGCTGCTTGCACAACCCTGCAACACAGCAAAAAGGTGTCAGGGAGGCAGAGGTTGCTGGGCCACAACACCTTCTGCGATAATCCTTAGCTATTCAGTTTAAGCAGCACTTCATGTTCACACAGATGTCAAAAGGTACAGTTTAGCCTTAAGTCCCTTCCTTTGAATTCCATTACCTTGGACGTTTAGGTGTGAAGAATAGCGATATCTTCATTTCCAGAAGAAATACGCACATCTTTTTCTTTGCTTATTAAGAAATAATAATAATCAAGACTCTTGCCTGAAGAAAAGAGGGTTTTTTAAAAATTAAAAAAAAACCCAAGACAAACAACTTTTTCAGGCAGCTCTGAAGATACAAAGAAAAAGAAAAAAAAAGCCAGAATCAGTTATTAAGCAGCAAGTAGCTCACTAATCCTCCCACCCAGACTTCACACACACACAAGCACACATGCGCGTGCGTGTGTGTGCACACAGGCTGTTCTTCTGCTTTACAACCCAGAACTTAGTAAGGGAAAAAAGACAGATTGCACACAGAATTAAAGCAGGTATTCTCAACAAGTAAATCACACGCCTGAAAATTCTTTTTCCAGGCGGATTATGTAAGTGAAGCCAGCTTGGCTTAATAACACTTACATACCAGTTATCAAAACAGCTTCTAAAAAGGAGAAAGACTGGGGGAGAGGGATAGGAGGGGTTTTATATATACATTAAAAAAAAAGGGAAGCTAACTCAGAAACTTATTCACTCAAAAGTAATGACCTTGCAGAAAAAAGCACATTTTATCCCAAACCCCAAACCATTCAGTGTAGAGTATTCTATAAAATCAGCATCTGCCAAAGTGATCAAAAAGACACTATTTCTTTGCCAGTAGTAACATATTTAAGAGGTTGCTTGCTAGCAAACTGCCATGGCAACCACAACAGCACCTAGGGTACAGTGTTCTCCTGAGAAACAAAATACCTTCCCTTTGAGAAACATAATAATTTGGCAAAGGTGCAACAGAGAAGTAATTTTTAAACAAACTAAGTCACTTCAGTGACTGCAGAGTCACTGAACTCCAGAATCAACCTCCATCAACTCTACTTCTTTATCCAGCAACATCCTTATTAAGCCCAGCTGTGATTATACAGCACAGCAGACTGCAGGCTTTAAACATACATGAATCATTCCCCACTTCACTATCTAATCTTATTTAGAATGGCACAACTGCTGGACAAACCCAATGCTTTCTGGAAAGAAGCCAGGGATACCAGACTGTTTCAGTTTCAAGAGCAGAGGAAAAATCGGCCACAATGAAATGGTCAAAAGCAGTTTCCAGCCATGACACTGAGACTAACACTCTTCCAAAAAGCAGCCAGGACGGGTCATGTGCTTCACTTCTGAGCTGCAAATGTACCTCACATTGGAAAAGGTAAGCTGGTACCAAGACTTCTTTCTGCAATTTAGAAATAGCCTAACTCAATCTAGTTATCAAGGGACAGAGGGATAAAAAGAAAAAGGAAAACATCAGCTATAGATCTCTGTGCATGGAAGAATATTTTTATGTGATGGAAAAAAATAAAAGTACTGGAAATAGAGGTTTTGATGTTGAACTGACCAGCAGAGCAGAAGTCTTAGCTCAGCTCTTTTCGACAGCAGATTGCATGTAGTGATTAAGTCAACTTTTGAGAAAAAGCAATTCAAAACCCATGTTATTCCGAAAACTAACTTTATATAATACATTTTTTTTAGAAGACTTCTATTATTATATTTTTATATACCACTACCGGCAGTGGAGGAGGGAAGAGGGTTGAAACACATCACTAAGAATGCTTCCCTTGCCTTGCTTTTCTGACTTTGCTCCTATTCTCCGTTCTCAAGGCTAGGGGAGAAAGAAGTTATACAGATCATCTCTAGCAACAAAATGAAAAATCCTGAAGATAAATAATACTGCTGACAATGGAAGACACCAATTACTTTCTTTTTCTGATACCATAGAAGCTTACAGTGCTTTCAAATCACAACTTATGAACGTCACTGAGTGATATGCAACTCCTGTGTTTCTAGCACACTCCCTTATTGTCATGCTAACATTTAATTAAGCTTCTTTTTCCCCACCCCACACACACCCACTTTCCCCCTTTTACCTTAAACTTTAAAAACTTTAACTTTAAAACCTCACCTAGAATCACTGTGCAGGCTTGTTCCATTAATAACAAAGACGAACTGGAACCCAAAAGATTAAATGTGTTTAGCGAGCCCCACCTTCTACTTTATATTATAGGAGGTTTTCATTTTGTTTTAAAAAGGTGAAAATATTAATTTGTTCTATTCATGCATTTAGGACTAATATTCACTTGTGACAGGTAAAATATTTCTTGATCTTTGTTCTTCCCTTGGTCTTCCAACTTTTACAACCAGTTTTACATACTGTTAGACACTTGCAATTAACAGGTAACATACATGAAAGATGATTAATACCTACAATTACTGTACTGACTGATTCTCTTCTTACTGTGTCAAACACCTACAATTACATAGAATGTTTTCTTTCAAAAATATTTCAGCATGCAATTCTTGAATCAAGCATTCATCAAAGCTTTGAATTTTTCATTTAATTTATAAATGGAAAAAGCTTAAGCCACATGAGATAGTGAACTCAGAACTGGTAGAAAAACACATCTAAATCAACTGCTTTTTAGGCATTCTGAACAATGATTATTTTTTTCACGTGTAGTCCAACGTCTGTTTAACTTGCAACTATGCTATCTGCCCCAAATTATAAAAGTGTGTGGCACCTACAATAAATAGACCTTCACAGTATCACAGTATCATAAGGTTGGAAAAGACCTTTGAGATCATCGAGTCCAACCTATGACCCAACACCTATACCTACTCCTACTTGTCAATTACACCATGGCACTAAGACCTTGCTTACATAGAAGACGTAATGGGTTTTTTTCTCTTTAACAATGCAGTGCACAGAAGCTCCAAATACAAATTAATTGCTGTAAGGACTTTGTCCGAGACTGACAGCCACAACTGACAGTCCAGTCCAGTCAGGCTCCATATGCAGAAGGATCTTTAACCATCTTCACTGGTATCTATAATCAATCTACTTTAATTCCTCTTAGACACAATGCTTTAAATTCCAAATTGGTCACAGGTATCAATTCGTTGAAGCTAAAAAGTCATAATACTGGTGACAAACACAATATTGGTCAACAATGAATGAAAGAGCACAAGGGAAGCAAATTAAGATAGACTTTCTTCATACTATGAATATGGCTTCAGTTTTCTTCGCACCATGACAAAAGGAGGTTTTATAGTAAGAGCTACACTAGTAGGACACTAGTAGGAGTTGCAAGCTATTTAGAATTTCAAGTACAAAAGAGTTTTCTAATGCTGAAGTTCAGAAAGTCATGATCCCACAAAGTCAAATAATTTTCAAGATAATGTCTTCATTCAACAGAAATATCTTCAAAGCGTTTGATAATCATAAAGTGCAAAGGCACAGACTGGCAAAGCACTCTGCCATGTTTCCAGCTTGAAGCACCTCAGTAGTTTCAGCTAACTCTATGAGACTAAAGATTAAAAGCTAAACTGAAGCTTAGCTGGCTGAACTGGGACACAGGAGTCAGACACTAAAGCAACGATTCAGTTACATTGGCTGAGCATCCATCTTCATAGCTCCCAAAGGATGCAAACATCACCTGGAGCATTTACACAGCAATGCTCACAGTCAATACAAAACATATTTTGAGGTGAGAATGAGCAGTACCTGGAAGCTCTAGCATAGTTGTTACTTTATTCATGATGGGATTTTACTCATTTTCCTCTTTCATTTGTCATTGAAGACCCCAGAGTTATTTCAAGACACTAACAGATCAGCTAAGACTCTGAGGATTTCTTGTGACATAAAATGTGTTCTAAAAGAATATCTGAACTGTATGTAAAGCTTGTATTTGTTTTATGATACTAATCACACTGAATACTATTAAGCTCTGTTTCCACAGGGCTTGTCGTGACTCTCATTCTGTGTTTTCACCTGGATGATTAAATAAAGAGCATACAGACAAAATTAGCCAACAATGATAACCTGGCAGAAATTACAAGAATGTTGGTGACATAAGAACTCAAAGCTATCTTGACAAACTGGAAAAACAGTTCTTTGAAAATAGAACACAATTCAAAAATGGTAAGGTTATACACCTACATAGAAATAATAAACTGATGGTGGATGGGAGTAACAAATGAGATTCATTGTTTTTTCCAGAAAAACAGCTAACAAATAAATAAACAAACCTACATCAAACACAAGGGTTAAAAGGGCTATTTCATCCTTTCTTGCAGCAGTCTTTTATGTATTTGAAGACTGTTACCATGTGTCCTCATCAATAGCCTAACACCACCAGCTCTTTCAACGACTATTATGTTAGCTTCACATCTGCCTATTCCTTGGGCTTTTTCCAGTAATTCAAAATCCAGCACATAATGTCCAGATCTGAAGGAAATGCTCTAAGTTATGTGCTGCAATGCTGACGGGATAAATCTTTGTTTTGTACTTCTTTCACAATGGAGCTTGCCTAATTTTGTAGCAATATGATACTGACTCATTGGGCCCTCATATATTACACTGACTCTCTAGACCCTCCCTTTTTATCTTTTTTGAACTATCCCATCAAATTAGGACTGAGCTTGCAGAATAGATTAGGTATTAGAAAACACCGTCTGATGGTTAAGACTACCAAAACACTGGAATAGATTTCCAAGTGGAAGGTGTAGAGTTGTCATCTCTAGAGGGTTTTTCAAGACAAAGTTAGGCAAGTATCTGTCAGGAACTGTTATACTTAAGATAATCCATAGCTGAGCAAGCAAAATGTACTATATTGTTCTCTCAGACATGTTTCCTATCTTTGGGCATTGGTTTTTCCTACAAAAGTGTAAGTGATGATACAGAGAAGGGAATCAGTGATATGGATTAATATTATTGTTCACTCTCACAGCTACACAGCTCTGCCAGTACATCTGAGCTTTGTCAGCCTAAACAGATGATCACACTCATAATCATAGAATGGTTTGGGTTGGAAGGGACCTTAAATATAATCCAGTTCCAACCCCCCTGCCGTGGGCATGGACATCTTCTACTGGATCAGCTTGCTCAAAGCCTCAACCAGCCTGGCCTTCAGCACCTCTAGGAATGGGACATCCATGACTTCTCTGGACAACCTGTTCCAGTGCCTCACTATCCTCACGGTAAAAAAAAAAAAAAATTCTATCTAATATCTATTCCACATCTCCCCTCTTTCAGCTCAAAATCATTCCCTCTCATCCTGTCACTGCACTTCCTGATAAAGAGCCCCTCTTCAGCTTTCTTACAGGCAAATAATCATCTCTTGAAATCTTGTACAACTTGTGGAGCTTTAACCTCAACATACTAAAGGACAAGCAAAAAAGGACCTGTAAAGACAGTGTATTTATATAACATAAAATACTGACAATCTTTTTTTTCCCCTTCCACACATAATTATCTCTTTAAATTCCCCTTGAAGAAGACTTGCAAATAGGCTGTTAAGGTAATAATTACAAGCATGCAGAAACTGAATACAGTTCCTCAGGACCTGATTTCAAAACCAGATCTTTGATGTGTGAGTGGCACATCTACTGGTATTTTCCTAACCTTGGATCTCATTATGGAGATGAGGCCAAACAAGTAGTGGAGTAGGTGCTAATTTGTGACAACAGGTACAAAATCTTAAGTGCTGGTACGGATACCACTTAGACATTGTTGGAATCAGTAAAATATGGTATAGACAAGAACTCCATGCTGTGAAATTGTCCCCAGTATTCGATTTCATACGATCCACAAAAAAATTGAAGGACTTCTAAAAGACCTCGGATCTCTGTAGGTGGTAAAGAACAGCACTTTTAAATCCAGCTCTTGAAACTTGGCATTCAGAAAAGAGTATTCTTTTCTCAAAGGGAATAAAAGAACTCAAAGAACCAAGCTTATAAACACTCTGAGCCAAACAATTTCCAATTTTACTTCTGGAATTATTTTCAAGTTAGGATATGAAGTTACTCAGCCTTTAATGAAGATAGTAAATGAAGCATGAGCCATAAAACAGATGAATATTATAGAAGTCTGATGAAGCTAAAATTCGTTCTTTCTAACATAACACCACATTCCAGTGTCTTCTATTTCAGCATGAAGTTTCTACCCCCTGTTGTTTGCTGCTTCTAATACCACCACTTGTCCACCTACACTACTAGCCATGCAGGTAATTCAAATACTGCCTTATCAGACAAGAAACTCCAGGGCACCCATTTATACAGATTTCTGTTTTTCTATCACTGGTTTAATTTTTTTTGTTTCTGGGGTGTGGCTTCACCAAATATTAGACCAAAATCTTCAAAAAATTATGTGGTAACTTATAGAATGTTGGGATCCTACACTGCACACCTAATTTAAGATCTTAAACTTGGACTATTCTCAAGCACATTCATCTCTCATATGGGGAAAATTACATCAGCTCATAATATAAGCACAAACATAGACCACATCTATTGAATTTATTTATTGATATGTATGTTAATAAAATCTTTCTGCTGTATTGAGTGATCTGTTCAGTAGACAACATATCTCAGAAAAGGCTCGACTCACTTCATTTTAGTTTCCTTATCTAAGGATATAGACACTTATTCACTTTCCTAAAGTAGCTCCCACATTTTGTTCTTCGTGCTGAGCTGGCCAAGAGGAGTGCTACACTGTGCTACATTTAAATAATTATTGCAAGTATTTACTCCTTAGGCTATGAATAAGGACAACTCTTCTCACATCATCTTTACAAATATTAAAATCATTTAGTGAAATTACACGGAGGTAGACAAAACAAATGCTTGGGTCTAAACTGCTATATTAGAGGTCACAACTCCCACATAACTATTACTAACACCCAAAGACGTACAGAGGCGTCTAATTCCTGAACCAAACTCTATAACCCTGAGTTCTATTCCCAGGATCCACGTATAAGAGCAGGGCGATTCATAGCATGGGATTGACATCAGAGCTGCCCGTGTTAGTTGACAAAAAATGTAACAGCAAGGGTTTAGCTCAACACCCATCTCTCCTCCAGGTTGAGACCTCACTCGGTTCAAAAGGGAGACACTTGCCTCCACCTCACATTTTCCCGAGAACATAGGCATAATGGGTCGAAGTGTGTGGGTTCCAAATTCCTACTTAATAACTTAAAACATCCATTAAAGTCATGAGAATTTAAGAATTTAAATTGAAGATTAAGAGCTGAAGTATCTCTAGGGATTGATTCTCTCTCTCTCAAGAGGTGACAATCTTGTTTTTTTCTATTTTGTTCCAATAGAAAGAGGAGAAAGCAACAGCTCCTTTCCTTTGTGCAACAACCCAACCATTAAACGCATTCAGAGACATTCAGTGTCCAGGTCATTCTTCCACTTTAGAGGATTCACACTGTCATTCCCCCGGCCATCAACCCAACAATCAGAGTAAACTTGTTTGCAGGTGAAGTCTGAACTGTTTTACGTTTTCTCATGAAAAGATTCATCAGCAGAGAGTGAAATTTCCCTTGTAAGGCCAACGGTCAAGGCACTTACCAAGGCAAGGGAAGAAGACTGGCAGCTGGTCTCTAACATGAGAATTGTACGTTTGCTTGTTTTCATCACACACTGTAAATTGTGCATTCTTTGTACACATAAAAAACTTGAACTATTTTCTCCTCATGTATCATATTCTTATTAACTATACCATGGCATTTACTGGATACAAAATTTTGATCCTAAAAAGCTGCGAGTCTTTAATCCCCTGAAGAAAGAAAACCAGATAGATTGCTTAGCTGAGTATCCTAAGAAAAATTTGTAGAACTTTTTTTTTTTTTAAATCTGGACCTACACCTTTCAAAACAGCAGAATAATGCTCTGATGACAGGCAAAAGAAACAAATAACAAAACTGAGAATTTACTTCACTCTACCTGCCACATCAGGCAGCTGTCAGCAGAGAAGCCTTGTTATGATTTTAATAATAGTTTCTTATTAAATATCACATTCTCACAAAACTCTCATTTGCTGACCTTAAAAGCTGTATCTCATGTGACTTTTAAGTTCAATCAATCAAACTAACATTCAATGACCCAGGCTGTCACCTGAGACATCCAGATTACTGTCGTTGGAAGTGTCCTTACAATTCTTAGATAACTTCATTCAAGTTTGCCCTACTGACTCAAAAGAGCCATTTTAACCATACCCAATAGCTCATGGAGGGTTTGCTTAATTTTTTGTCAGGAAAAAAATGTCTGCATTATTATACACATTATACACATAAGTGTAGTTTTCTTTTGTGAGAATATAACATTGCTTCTGCACTTTTTCCATCTGCAAACAGCAGAGATGGGATTTTTTCATCACTCGTTGGTTGCAAGCATTGCTTTAGCAATCAGCAAGTTGCTGTACCATTACTGCTTTGTGAAGTCGACATCAGGTACCCTGGGAGACGCGTTCTTGGGATCCAGCATGTAGGAAACTCCGGCAACACAACAATGCTGGGCCCCAGCAATCAGCTGCTGCTTTTGTGGGACCACACTGAGCTCTGGTTCGACTGCGAGTGGAATTTAAGGAGCTCATGGAGAGTCTAGGAAGTCTTTTCAGTAATTTTAAAAATAAGACATTAGAAAAATAATGTGAATGCACAGACAATGGAAAAGTAACAACAAAAGGCTTAGGAAAGTATTTGTATTCTCCTTAAACCACTTGTAAATAGCTCTTCAACTCTCATACCATGCCTGCCTACAGACAGCGAGGCAAGCAGAATGTTTAACTATTCACTTCTAGTTCTAGGGTCAGTGACCAGGGAGTAAAATTGATGGCCAAAGGTAAGAGAAAATATATAATCATCACAGGATACAGCAAAGTTCTCAGAAATCTCAGTTAAAATCAAGAAGCCTATCAAAAGAATAAAAAAATGACAGTCTACACAGCTAACCTATCCGAATGAATAAAAAACATCAATTACATAGTAAGAGTCTGGGGTTTGCATGAACTTTGATGAAACATTTAGAAAAAAACATGACTGGCGCCTTTTGAAAGGAAAAGATACCACTTGGAATAAATGAGAATTCAGTACAACATGCAATTAAAGCAGCTGGTGAGTAAGCAGGCTTTGCTCAAATGTGACAAATGCAGCCTTTTAGTACAACAAAATGTTGGAAAGGAACAAACAAGCAAACGCGAATGTGTCCTGTATCAGTACGTTCCACTCAGTTCAAGTGTACTCAGCGTCTCCTCAACACGTAGTTTTGTTAGTGCACAATTTTGATATCATTCCCATTGTATGCTTTTCATGCAAAAATTAATTACTTCTATCTGTCAGGCATCATAAGCCCTATTACACTAAAATGAGGTTTTGTTTGTTTGTTTCTCTGATGTTTAATTATTGCAACATGATTACAACAAATGAAACAAGAGCCTAAAGGTACAGATGTAGCTACCTTCTAAAATATACTAGTATATAAATATGTATGAGTACGTGTGTAGCTATGGACGATGCTTCTTTTCATAAGTGAGCAACTCAGATAATCAAAGAATACTTTCTAGTACTTTCACATTTAGTTTATTAACACCCTTCAAAAATTGTTCCTCATCACAACAAAGTGACTTTGAGGTAATGACTAAACATCACTCATTATTTTATAGAGGTAAAAAAGGTGATGGAGGGAAATGCATGAAAGTTGGTATGACATACTTGTAACAATTAAATGGAGATGGGCAACACAAACAGTGAAGGACATAATTTGATCATACACTAACATTTATCCTCATGCTTACCCATCACTATTCACATAACTATGAAGATTGTTTTGAATGATAAGTATTAAAAGAGCTGGCTTTTAAGTGCAGAGGAACATAGAACAGAACTGCACATTTAAGAAAAAAATAACCCAAACTTTTAATGCAATGTTCAGTTCAACACTCCACAGCTGAAACCCAAGCATAATCCCTGCCTTGCTGTTTATTGAGGACTCTGTTCTATGGTTCTCTTGCTCTACAGTGCTGGATACTCACAGGGAAAAGCTCTTAGACTTTTAATACATTGTACTTCATCCATGCATATATTCTCATGTCAGCACAAAATTATCACAAGTCATCTCACGAGTAACAAAGCTAACCA
This sequence comes from Neomorphus geoffroyi, assembly GCA_033558235.1. NCBI lineage: Eukaryota > Metazoa > Chordata > Aves > Cuculiformes > Neomorphidae > Neomorphus > Neomorphus geoffroyi. The sequence goes on along the minus strand of JAUMJM010000033.1, from coordinate 15,205,849 downwards.
GCTATAGACTACTGAGCTGAATACAAAAGCCCAAAAATGCTGTAGAAATCAAGAAGCTGGGTGCTGCAGAGAAGTCCTCACACATCTAACCAATGCTACTTCTTTTAGTAAAGTCAATAAGTGCCATAGGGAACAGCTTTCAGCTCTAGCTTCTTCCCCAGTGGCCAGCAGGGGAGAAATAATACATGGGAAGGACATTCCATACAACACTTAACAAACCTACTCTCAGCATTGTTTTTTTCAGTTCTATCATGTGAAGCTACACAAGCCTACGAGTGAGTCCAAGTTCACATGACTTAGATTCAATTAAAGATTTAATGACATCTCTCTGCTCTCCTCGACTGATTTGCCATGTTTTTCTTCATTTTCAAGGGCTATCATGTACTTTTCCTATGTCACCTATAATCATGTGGTGCCAGGAGGTTGACTCAAAACTAGAATCATATCTCAACAGTAACCTTTGACAATCCATTACTCTTCCTTTCTAAAAACCCAACAATAACAACAACAAAATACACAAACCCCAAAACCAAGCATAGTCACTCTTCTCCCACATTGTGCTTGAGATTAGTTCTGCATTAACAGCATCACCCCAGTCATATCATTCTCTTCAACATCGTCTTGGAATAATCCTTTTCCGTGTCTAAAAGCCCTGACGTGGTTCAGCTAAAGGTGTACTCCAACCAACACCACATTTTTGTGTTTTTCCAAGTGTCTGTGGTTTCATGTTCCCTCCTGGCAGTGTTTGGCACTGGACAGTATGCTGCACTGCACTTCTCCCTTGGTGGAAATGTGACACTGCAGCATTCAAGTGACTTCCACCCCTGTGGGGCAGGGCAGAGAGGAAACCCTTGCTGAGATCTGATCTGAAGCTGCACATAGTGGACTTTTTCACTTGGCGGCAAAGTCTTTTGGGGCTGACAGCTCTTGCTGAAGTAAGAGCTTACTACAACTTCCTACAGCCATGACCAATGCATGTCAAAAGAAGTATTCTAGGTTTACAGAAATTTTAAGTGGAAACTATTCACTTTAAAAAGCAGGATTTCATTTAAGCAAAAAGGAAACTGTTCTAGGATTGCAGCTTCAAACCACATTCCAACATTTTTTATTTCCTACATAAAACACGGTCTCTTGTCTTATACCCAGGTTATAATGCCTCCTGGAAAACAAACCCTCCTTTTATCGTACATCTGAATAACACCCTATCACACTGACAGCCTGTGTCCAAAAACATAAGTCTCAGACACTGTAGAAATAAAAGCAGTTATAAACATACACTCTGTCTTTACATCTTCTCATGCCATGTGATATTTACACACACTTACGTATGTCTAATTATGAGTAAGATAAAACCCCAAGACTAAAATGACATCCTACTGCTACCCTAAAACTCCAATAGCATCTCTTAAGGAAAAGTAACTATGAAACAACCAAAACCCACAACACTGGAACTTTAGTGGCACACCATAAAAGCAGTGATACAGTATAAGTTAATTATATACATATATATACTATTTGCTGTCTATGTGCCAACCATGACATCACATTATTCTTGCAATTCAGCTACACATTACAAAGCAGTTCAGTCCTGCCGTTGGTTAAACAACTGCAACAAAAATATATTGTCATTTTTTTCAAGAAGCAACACATTTGTTTCTTAATATAGCTAAGCAACCATCTAATATGCCCCACTACATAAAACCAACCTGTGGTAAAACATACAACTGCCCTATGTTCAAACCAAATTCCCCGAGGGTTTAAATGTACCCCTGATCAGGAATATCAAAGAACAGCGTCTGATGCTGCAGTTAAGACAGATCTAACTCAGCATACCCCCTGTAGCTCCAAACAGTTTAAGAGCTGATACAGTCTTTCTCTCTACAGGTCGAAATACCTCCTACTGCAATGTATATACTTCAAGGAATAATAATGCCAGTTTTCCCATTAGTTGTTTGATACTTATTTTTATGTCACAAAAAAAAAAAAAATTCAGTATCAACTGTTCATCTTAAGTAATATTCCTTTCCAAAACTTAAGTCAAAGAAATTGCACCAGCCAACCAGGTTATAGATTCAAATTTTTATTTTCCAACTAGTTCAATTTAAAAGGGCATAGACAGCTCATGGCCTCTGTATCCTTAAATCAGGAGGAGGATATAATACCCGGGTCCCAGCTCTCCAGTCCCAGAATAACTACCTCAGTCTCCTTTAAGTTTTTCTTTTGAAGGATAGGTAGTTATCAAGCATAACAGAAACACACGCAAGCTAAAATAAAGAATACGTTTTACTACAACAGGTGACTTTCCCCTCAAGATTTCAGATTTTCTTGTTGTTTCTAACTTTTGACACTTTCTGTCTGTCTCTGGTTTTCTCAGCATCACCAATTCTTGAGAATTCAATATGCCTACTAATTTCACAGGGGGTTAGACTACGGTGTGAAAAAAAATTAAGGGGAATTTATCTGTTTTAGGAACAACATTAAAGGAAGAGTTCTCAAGTCGGTCACTTTAGAATTAATTAAAATACAGGAGAAACTACCAGGGAATGATTTATATTCAAAGGGTATTATGGCTAATGCTAAAATGTTTACAAAAATCAATGGGAACCTAGCACAAAACCGATATAGCTCAGGGGAATTCACATTGATTAGATTCTTGTGTAGTCCAAGATACAGTTCTCTTTTCCATGTTCCTCATTAGTTCATTTCAAGATCTATGTGAATTGCAAAATAGATGTAACTGAGCTCCAGTTATTTATATTGCATTAACTAAGAAAAAAATAATTCTACTCACCTGAAATGGAAATTTTTTTGTTTAATGAGAGAGGCTGTTTCATTTTGTCTCCACATTCATCATCTGTTGCACATTAATGAATATCCAATAATGCCAATCCTTACCAAGAAACAGCTGACAGAATCTGTTAGCACTCAGACTGAGTTGCCACTTTCCCTGTGTACCCACAACACAAACCCAAGCGCTCCTGGCAACCGAAACAGCGTATAGCAAAAGCCACACGTCTTTATAACATCCAATGTTTTGTAGCCTTTTATCTAGGATAGCACTGACAGTAAAACCAGCAAGGTGCTAATTACTGAAAGGTATGTTGGTGCACTGCAGCTGCTGTGTTGTCAAGCATCAGCTGCCCTAGCAGCCACAGAGGCGTGTCATGTGTTAGCCAAATTCAATATTACTGTTTGTACAGAAAAATCATTAAATGAAAACCACACATAGTGGCAGTGCCAGGTTCCAAATTGATTCTTGTAGAAAAGAAAGACTGGAAACTGTGCCTCACATTCTATCACAAACTGAACACACTTCAGATTGCTGTTGACCTTTTCACAATAGCACTGATTCAGCTCGCTACAGTGAAAGCCAAGAAGCAAATGAAGTCACCTAAGGGGTAACAGGTCAAAGCAAGCTCCAGAACAGAGTAGAAGGCCAGACCTTCAAATGTCACTTATAACCAGATAGAGGAAACTTTTCATTACCAACATAGCGGTTCTAAAATAGACATTATAATTCCAGTGTAACAAAGTGTTTAACTGAAAAATTATTCACGGCCAGGAAGTTGTGTTAAAAGAGACTTAATCAGTCAAAATGTTAGGTGCGCAGATTCTAATATTTAGCAACAATCTTGATCTTCCCAATATGTTTGCCCAATTTTCCATTTCGTCATTTAAATTACTATATGGCAGGGGAGGTTTATATTCAATATGAGGAAAAACTTCTTCATTGAAAGTCGTGAAGCACTGGAAGAGGCTGCCCAGGGCAGCAGTGGAGTCACCATCCCTGGAGGTGTCCAGAAAGCATATAGACATGGCACTTTGGGACATGGTTCAGTAGACATGGTGGTGTTGTGCTGATGGTTGGAGTCGATCATCTTAGAGGTCTTTTCCCACCTCAATGATTTTATGATTCTATTACATAAGTACTGTAAAATTCTTCCCCTATTTTACCTAAAAACCTCACAATGGAAAACAATGCCTATATTCTAGTAGTACAGAAGAGCTTCATGGAGAGAAAAATCACCAGAATTGTTCCTACTCCTGGTAACAGGAGTGCACTAGCAAGAAATTCAGGCTGCCATGGGATCTCTATTGTCTAAATGTTGCACTGCAGCCTTTGAAAAAGCCCAAAGATGAAGAACAATAAGCTAACAGCATTGTCATGACATCATGAAGAACTGAATCAATTCTGCACAAAACTGAGTTTTACTGTCTTCTGGACTGGGAACTGGAAAGCAAGGGAATAAATCACAGAATGGATTGGGTTGGAAGCGACCTTAAAGATCATCTAGTTCCAATTACCCCTGCCATGGGCAGGGACAACTTCCACTAGCCCAGGTTGTTCAAAGTCTTATCCAGCCTAGCCTTGAACACCTCCAGGGAGGGAGCATCCACGACCTCTCTGGGCAACCCGTTCCAGCATCCGCGTGGTCTGCTACTGAGAGACCTAACAAAAGTGGGAAAGGCCTCAGCTATTTCTTAAACACCTACCATAATGATAGGCCCTACTTTATAATCTCTCTCCAGGTCAGCAGAAGGAAGAACACCACTAAGCTCTGCATCTTGCGCTCCAACACATGAGAAGTAGACTAAAAGCGAGGCCAGCCTTGCATGATGGAGGTCTGCTGCCCCAAGGAACTGCCTGCTTTGCCTATATCTAGAGCCAGCCCTGAGGTAACCAGTAATTTCTCCATGCAAACTCTTGGCAACGAGATCTTCTCTCCTTTGGCAAAACACAGCGTGTCTTTGCGCTAACACTACCTCACATTCATGTCTCAAGATGCTACTGTGCATTCATATAATTATCCCAGCAATAATAGCTATCAATATGTACAGGAGCATTCTCTGGTGAAAGCCTGAAGAGAACATGTGAGTCATAAGAATTAAGGAAACAAAATAATGAAAATGAAGATGAGAGGTAAACAATCCTCAGGAAGATGAGAGATAAAAAGGAGTTTGCATTTCACAGGAAAGGGTTAGGTTTGTTTGTTTTTACTGCATATTAAGTACAACAATAACATATTTAAAGAAACCAGATCAAGGGGAAAAACAGATTTGGAATTGAAAATATGTAAACCTAACACGTTTAACACTGCCAATTTCATCCTAATCATTTTTAAGCAAGTTTTTAAGACTGTAAGTAGAGAGAAATAATTTTCTTCTTCTAAAACACAGGGATCCCTACAGGGACAACCGGTATGACGCACATATAGCTTCAGTGAGGGAGTTCAGGACAAGATATAAACACAGCAACACCTTCATGCAGAACCAGGTTAATAAAATACAGTTAATCATAAACTACCAATAGTGAGAAGGAAAACTGAGATATTTAATCTAAAAGAGAAAGGAGGAAACTAAAAGATAAGAACAACCAATAGTGAAGAAGTTTACAGAACGCCCAAAGTGTATTTTGAATTTTACCCTTTAGATATGAACAGCTACAGTAATGGCAAGGTATCTTTTTGGGAAAAAAAATGCATACTGGAAACACTGTAAGAGTCAGCAAATCAATAAGAAACTAACATCAAAATAAGAATTATCTTTGTAGATTCTGTACATAGTTTTGTACTGGAATCAAAGACTCTCCATAACTTTTTTTAACTCTCTTCCCCACATTCCAAAAAATATTCAGGTACATGGAAGTAGATTATTAGATAGTGTTAGAGGTCACAGAAAAATGACCTTTTTGGAGAGATTTTTAAAAGGCAGAGAACTACTTAAATGACATTAATTTGTCTCTCAAAATTCTTACAGACTAAAGGATTATCTTTCTAGAAATGAAATATATACATTAATATTTTACAGAATGCCTTTCTTCAGCGGTCAATAACGTTTAGTAAATAAAATTTAAAAGAAAAAAAAAAAAAGGAAGAGAAAACTTACTTCTTACTATTTAAGCAGTTTGCTTACTTTTCTACACTTACTTCAGTCTATTTTCTGGTAATATCACACCATCCTTTATCAACTACCTTCATCCAATAAACCTCAATATCCCAGCAAGACAAGGACGGATTTTGTTAACACTGTTATCCGAGTTTCCAGACAGCAATCCAAAACAGAGAATCCCGAACAGAGATATACCTGAAAATGGACACATTCTACATCCATGAAGGATCCTTTCCTTACTAGGCCAGTGCAACTGGACAAAGCACTCATTTTTATTTTCAGTTCAAATATAACTCCACATGCAATACATAAGAAAATAATATATTGCTTTTTCTATTCATTAAATTTATAAATGTGTTTTCATAAACGAATAACACAGAGAAAACCGGGAATTATTATTTGAAAATAAAGATTAATACAAATATATAAAACAAGTATGTCTATTCCATTTGTGAATAGAAACAGTTATATTAAAAATTATTATACACCAGTGTAACCCTGCTACATCTGGATTACGTCAAAAGCTCTATGCTTCTTAAATTCAGAATGGTTTGCAACTTAATACAGACACACCCTGTACAATCAATATACAGCTCTATTTCAAATTAATCTGAACAAAAGCCATAAGAAGAAATGCCAGAAAAGGATGCAAAATTTGCATGCTGAAATCCTAAACAGAAAATAGTTAATCACGTAGCAAAACCCTAGGTTAGCAATGAAATCCTTTCCAATGATTTCTTAACTCTTGTGCTTTTATTTTTTTATATGCACACCAGCTTTGAACACCTGAAGTCATATCAGTAAGTCACTTACTAGATCTGGCACGGAAATATGTGTCAGGGATTTAGAGACTCTTGTACTTTATAAACAAATTTTGGGTTTCCAGCTAATGTAAACAAAGAAAAAGGCAATAGATAATATTTACTGAAACAGCCCCCAGTTATGCTATTACCACAAGCAAAACATATTTTCTATTAAAAATAAAAAATAATAAATATTTTTATGAGAAACCAGTTATTTTTTACATTTTTTGTTTTACTGTGGATAAAAAACTTAATTTCTGCCAGTAGTTTCCAAAAAAAAGAAATTAACAGTTGTAGAGAGAAGCGTGTTGTTGTTTCATTTGTTGTCCTTTTTTTGTTTTTCTTTTGCAACAAACTTTAGGCAGAGCCAAGCATAATCATGGCCTTGGCCAACACGAAACAGCTTAGAAGAGTCCTTCTCCAGATGAAGTAAAGCTGCTTGCAGTTGCAACCTATATCACAGACCTTGGGCACCACAACTTTTCTGGTTCTCCAAAGCCCTGGCCTTTGCCTTTCACCTTCCTGTCAGGAACACACCTCTGTGTTACTGTCTCCCCGGATGGGGCACTGTGGCTTCATGGTCACGGAAAGCTCCACTGTGTCCCGCAGGGTTCCTACCCACTTGTTGCTCAGCATCTGTTCAAAAAGCACCAGAGCTCCAGACCCACTTGTATAGAAGTAGCTAAAACTGCTTAAAAGGGTTAAAAAAAAAAATGTGTATATGTGTATATATATATATATATATTTCTTTGACACATCACAGCTATGAGAACCGTTCCTGACATCCTCCTTGAGAAGTTTAATGCTATTTCTCCCAAAGATCCTCCCTAACATCTCCATACAAACCTGAACACAATTATTTTTGACGTGTACTTCACTGCCTCTGTTACCTCAGGACTCAGCACTCCCTAGACTGAGATCAGAGTCCTCTTAAGTCTTTCACATAGGTCCTCTAGTGAATCAAGTTTTTCACTGTGTTCTTGAAATTGATGGGAGCTGGGAGGTGTTTATTTCAGTTTGTAACAGATCTCGCTGTAGGATAGGTGCAGACCCTCCCTTCTTCTGACAAGCTTAAAGCTTATGTAGCCAGCCCAGACCCTGAAGCAGCTATACGATACCAGTTACAACTTGCATTTTTCACATGGTGACGGTCAAGCCCATTCCAACACGGTATCTATAAACTGGCTGTGAGAGCTTCCATTTGGACAAGGGATTCCATGTCCCCAAAGTCATGCTTTAAAAACACCAGGGAGATGGCTTGAGCATCAAAACTGCACATCAAGTTTCTTTCAAGTGGCTGAAAAAAAAAGTTTGCAAGTACCAGAATTTAAAAGAGATTCTTTTTTTTTTTTCTGATTTTGAGACTTTCAACTATGCAAAATAGTTCCTCTCTCTGCATTCCCAAGCACTACAAAAGGTAACCATAGGGAGTCAAGAGCATCTAATGTTCCTCCAGTGCTCTCAATACAAAACACATTATACAGGATAAGAGATAATAGAATCACAAAAAAAAAAAAAAAAAGGTTAGACGCTACCTCTGAAGGTCTTCTGTTCCAATCCCCTTTGCAAAGCAGAGCTAACTTTGCAATTACATTTGGTTACACAGGGGCCATCCAACCCCAGCTACACAATTGTTCAGAACTGCAGCAACTGCCCAGCCATAGCCAGAATCCATTCCAGAAAGATTCCCTAAATCATGCTAGACAAGACTTGCTCAGCCATCCAAAGTAAATCTACTGCTCTACTACTGACATTTGGTTTTCAGTTAATACTTTTTGTTATTGAATTTTTCTTGTCAACTTAAATCATGAACATCCACTACCTTTTAAAAGAATTGACCTTCCAGGCAGTAAAAAATAATTAGTGATACACTCGAGAGTAATGATGTCCTTTACAAAACAGATATCATAATGAAAGAAAAAGACAGCCAAAGTAATCTTATCTTGTGTTGATTGACATTTCCATTTGTTAGAACTTTAAAAAAATGTTCTCTAAATGCATTGCTCTTGATGATTTGTGATATTGAAACCAGTTGGTCTTGGTTGTAGTACTTAATCCCATATCCTCACCCAAATATTGAGAGAGCATACAGCTCGGTAAAAGCAGCTGTACAAGGTATATTGAAGCTATCCTTTTTGAGCCTACTCTGTACATTTCTCACAGTAGAAGCTAGGGTTTATGATGATCCGGCACACAGGTAGAATTCAGAGTCAGCTTGTGTAACAGTATTCAATCCAAAAGATTTTATAATGAACTTTAATCGTTTATGCTCTTTGCAACCAGGAAGGAAAAATGGCCTCCAGAAAAGGCGATGTCTTACACTATTTGTAAAAACAACAGTACTTCTTTGGAGGAAGGACGGAACTTGATCTGAATCCCTCTCAGAAGTGGGCAGACCTCTGGCTGAAAGCAGCTGCCCGTGGAGCTATGCTAAGCATAGCACCTAAAAGCCTGTTACCTTGTCATAGCCCTTTCCCACATACATTCCTCGTAGGAATTCCATGAATAACATTCAGAGGTAAATACATCACTGAGGTCCATGACACAGAAAGTCAATGGAAGACAGCACCCTATGACCCAAATGAACATTTGTTAGTTCCACTAAAAGTGCCTAAAACATAATATGAGTGGAAGATCATCTTGTTCCAACTCCTCTGCCAAGGACAGGGACATCTTCCTCTAGGTCAGGTTGCTCAAAGCCTCATCCAGTCTGGTCTTGAACACCTCCAGGACTGGGGATCCATGGTCCTTCTGGGCAACCTGTGCCACTGCCTCATCACCCTCACAGTAAAACGTGTCTTCCTATTATCTAATCTGTCTTTCCCCTTTCAACTGAAAACATTACCCCTCATCCTGTCACTGCACTCCCTGATAAAAAGTCCTTCCCCATCTGTCCTGTAGGTCCCCTTTAAGTACTGGAAGGCTGCTATAAGGTCTCCCCAGAGCCTTCTTTTCTTTAGGCTGAACAACCCCAGCTCTCTCAGCCTATCTTCAGAGGGAAGGTGCTCCTTAGCTTAAGAGCTAAGTACACAATTTTTAGCAACTTGTATAAAAGCGTGAAGTGACTTACATTCAAGTTCAAGCAAATATTTCTCAGGATTTCACACTCCAGCTCAACCACAAGCAAACTTCTGACCATCATTACAAGAATAAGTCAGAATTTTTCCTTTGATGCAAACACTTACCTGGTCTAAACTGCCACAGTGTCACTAAAAACTCTTCAAAGTTTTTCCCTTTTTCACTGACATCACCAGAAGTTTGACAGTAACTATACTGTCATAATTTGAAGAAAGAATTTTGACAGTATCAGGATCAATACCAAGTTTTAATGGGTAGAGAGTAGCAAGAGCTCTTTCTGCTCACAAGGGTTAGTACATACATATCGTGTCACCATTTACAGCATGAATTTCTCCCTGTCTCAGTGCTGAAAGATGCAATGGGGATAATTTGCTATAGGGGACTTTTCAGTGTTAAGATAATAATGATGCTGACCCAGCAGGAACATACAAATCTTTTTTTTTTTTTTTCCCTCTCCTACTGGTCAGCTTTTAAGTCAGATTCTGCTACAGTTAGAGGCCAACAACACACCACTGGGCTTTTCTTTAACCCACCTAGAATTAGATAGGATTCTTTTTTTAAAAAAAATAAATAATTAGACATGAAGACTGTGAAAGTGAAGTTTATGAAGCATTTAAACTCTAAGCCACATCCTAAAGAGGTTACCCTTAAGAAAGGCAGTTCATTCCATCTCTACTTCTACCTGCCTCTCTTCACAAATTCACAAATTCAAAAATACACAAATGCACCCCTGCCCCCAAACCTGGAATGCAGGCACAGAAAGAGAACTTGACTGCAAAAGCTCCCTAAGTTACTGTATTGGACACTGAATGCAAATACAGATTGGAGAGACACTCAACTGCCTAAGGAGAGACAACAAACCTGACCAGTATTGTTTCATTACATGTTAGAAGTTATCATCCTGTTCTTGGCAAATAACAGAAGTTTCAAAGTGGGGCTTTATACATGAAATATCAAATTATGCCCAATACGATGCAGAAGAATGCAATCCTAACATGTAACAGCGTTTGTGGAAGGAGAGACAGCTTCCCCCATCACTCCATGTGAATAAAAAAAAGAAAATAAAAAATCTCAACAGCCTCAGAGCAGGATTTTCATTGCCATTCTGAATGGGCAAAGAGGTATCTTTCCTTTAACAGCAATAACTGTAATCTATCCAAATGCAAGATTCTAACATAAGATCTGACAGTTGCAAGGCTGCATTTCTTTGGAACCCTAATTATTTATGACACTTTATTACCAGAAATCCAAAACATATGGTTACCTTATTGGAAATTAAAATTTATTTTCATATAAATCTCAGCATGACATTACACTAGAAGAACCAGTTACTGTAGGGGATGGCAAATAATTTCACTTTCCAGGGTTCAGTAGTTGGAATATGAATTTAAACTAATTCAGTTGTAAATGTAAAAGTAGTATTGCTAACATGAATAATCCATCTAGAGCCATATAAGGCATAGACATCATTTTTCAACAAGTTGCTGAATCTTTTTGCTATAAACATTTTAACATTCTATTTGAAAACTTTCTGTCCACTTAGCAAGTAGATCATCCTGCCTTTGAACATATGCATGTATTGGCAGGAGGGAGGGTCTATTTTGCTTTTAAATCTGTCTCCTCCACTAGCAGCTCATAGCACAAGGAAACCGCTGTCTCATTTATTGAAGTCCATAAACCCACAAATGCAAGAGGCTGACTGGATAGTGCCTGCCTTTTGATCATGTTTTAAAAGATAAATTTGAGTTCATGGAATGGTTAAGATTATCATTTAAAAGTGTTTCCCTATGCAAATAGTAAGCAGGACATGTATTATTTGTAGTACATCACCATGAGAAGGGATTATCATGGATAAATAGGATTATGTACAGCAATGGAAGTTTAAAATTGACATGGTCAGGTAACTAAAGTCTTAAAAAGTAGGTTAACGAGTGCCTGTCGAAGACTTTGAACTTAAAACTTTTGGAGGGGGCAGGGATGGGTTGTGGATTTTTATTGTTCTAAGGGTTAAGGCTCCAAGCAAAGATTTGGTTTTACCTGGAATGCTACCATTGAGATGATCTTTGCAGTAGTGATTGCGATCTGTAACGTTTTTAGGTTCTACCCCTGCTCTCCTCTTTGCTGTTGTGTCAGTGTAGAGAGAAGTTCAGTGCATTTGCAACCATTTGCCACCAACATTTGTCCTACTTTCTAACCAATATCATGAAGTATCCAGTATACAGTTATGCATATATGTACACCTAATGCAGCACAGAACGTAAGTTTATTTATAGTGTACAGTGAACGACGACTGCAGGAAACACAAACACCTTGTGAAGCAAGTTTTTCAGAGGACAACGGAGGATCGTCATTAAACATTGACCCAGAAGCCAAATCAATCAACATCCAAAACCACAGTCATACATCACTGCCACACAGAGGTTCCCATGATACCACATAATGTTAATGTCATCTCCCGAGCCACAATGCAGTGAAATTAGAACAGCTGCAAGGAAAACACTACAGAGGAGGAGGGGAAAAGTCACCAAAATTCAACTTATTTTATAGAGCAAGAAAAACATCAGCTGTGGAAAGAGCAGACTTTTACTCTGAAGGCCATATGCAGGACTAGGTTTATTCTTTTTTCAGTTTAAACAGATCATGATAAGTTCTGCACACTAAACAGCTATTTACACAGAGGATGCGATAGGTCGAATGACTAAACATTAAAGGTACTCTTTATGAAGCTCTCTCATCTTCAGAACCGTAACAGAAACTGCATTGTATGATGAAATACTTTCTTGTTCCTCTGTGTTTTGCAACAGGAGTCATCTTTCATTTTTGTTTTCCATTAAAGCATGCTGATAGTGAGGTCTTTGCATTTGGAACTAAATCTTAAAAGGCTAATTTTTGCTTATTTCTGTGACAATGGGGAAAAAAAAATTTGTCCTCTGCATTTTGTATTTTTTTCTATATGACCTTCAGAAAACAAACATTTTCTGACAAAGCTTACGTTAATGTGAGTTTCTTCAGAATGGATTTTTTCAACATATTCATATATCTGTCTTTCTGTAAAGAATCTACTGACTACATCCAATATCATCAATTTCAAAGGAAACTAAACAGAACTACTGCATGTGTCTGGAAACAACACTTTCAAATTACAAAGAAATTAAATATGGTTTTATTTTTAAAATAATTAGCAGCAGAATTTCAAGGTTCCAAGCTTACTCTCTGTCAGGGTGACAGCTTGATAGTCTTATGTACGTAAGTTAACCAACACTCCTGCTTTGGGAAATGGTATTGTTCTACAAACATAAGATAAGTAAAAATTGGATCTCTTGGTTTTAAAGCTCAAATACTGAGATAACTAACTTGCAGAGCTCTAAATAAACACACACACAAAAAACTAAAAAGCCTCAACTCCTTACTCAGAAAAAAGGAAGAGGAATAAAAATGTTAGCCTTTGAATTTTCTTATTAAGTAAGAGAGATGCAAAGCTTTATCCAGTCTGTCATCAGAGATCTTGGCCCAAAAGCAGAGCTTCCAGTCTGTGCTGGAGATGTCTCTAACCTTAATCGCATCACCTACTGACAACTCTCCTGGTGCCATGTGCACTATCAGGCTGTGGCAGAAGGGAGACTGGATGCCTAGCAAGGGAGTAGAAGTTACAAGAGACTGCCACACCATGGTATGGCACATCATGCGGACAGTTTTCATGGTCTCTCCATGCCACATACGTGGGTCCATGCTCTGAGGCAAATGACCACTTAGTTTTCTGCCGAGGCTTTCATTCATCTCTGTGCCCTCTCCCCAAAATCTGCCAGCCTCCTAAAATCATCATAACTCTTCCTTACACTACAAAATGAACAGATTTTCTTGGAATGTACCCTTTGGCTAGTATTTCATAGCTGAGGTGACAATTTTTGGAATGAGCAATAATTTGTTAACAACAAATCAAGATAACACATTTGGAGCACAGAAGGGAAGGAATGACAAGTTCTTTCTGAATGAAAGTCATGAATGGTTCTAAAGCATTCTATCAGGACAAAAAAAATTGGGAAGAGTTTTCACAAATATTAAGGCATTCATTAACCTTTAAGCTGAGGTCATAGCACTAAGGTGACCTCGAGTGTTGGGTCATATAAGGAAATGAACTATGCTGCCTGAATTAATCTCACAGAAATACGTCCGTCTCCCATCACTATTAACCCATGCAACGTGACCAGTAAAGGAGAAAGAGAAGAAAAAAAAAAAATGCTAGGACCAGGCATCCTCAATGCTACATTTGGCCTCAGAAGTTTTGGCCTCTTCTTTAAGTGCAAAGCAGACTCATCTCAGATATCTTGTCCTGGCCAATGCCTAAGAGGCTGCTTCTGCCTGAGGTGTTTTGGGTCTTTTTTATATTCTTGTCAAAGAGCTTTATTTCTTCACATGTTCCTAAAAGAGCAACTCGAATTCACACAGCTTGTTTATAGTCATAGAATCATAGAATCATCTGTTGGAAAAGACTGAGATCCTCAAGTCTAACTGTACCTGTCCCCTTACTAAACCATGTCCCTAAAAAACTCATCTACCCATCTTTTAAACACCTCCAGGGACAGAGACTCTCCCACCTCCCTGGGCAGCTGTTCCAATCCCTGACCACCCTTTCAGTGAAGAAATCTTTCCTAATGCCTACTCTAAACCTCCCCTGGTGGAACTTGAGGCCATTTCCTCTTGTCCTATCATTGTCACTTGTGAGAAGAGCCCAGCACCCACCCCACCTCAACCTCCTTTCAGGCAGTTATAGACAGTGATGAGGTCTCCCCTCAGCCTCCTCTTCTTTGAGCTAAGCAACCCCAGTTCCCTCAGTCTCTCCTCACAGGACTTGTTCTTCATCCCCCTCACCAACCTCGTTGCCCTTCTCTGCACACGCTCCAGCACCTCAATGTCCTTCTTGTAGTGAGGGGCCCAAAACTGAACCCAGCACTCGAGGTGCGGCCTCACCAGCACAGGGGCACAATCACCTCCCTCGTCCTGCTGGCCATACCGTGTCTGATACAGGCCAAGATGCCATTGGCCCTCTTGGCCACCTGGGCCACTGCTGGTTCATGTTCAGCCGGCTGTCAACCAGCACCCCCAGGTCCTTCTCTGCCAGGCAGCTCTCCAGCCACTCTTCCCCCAGTCTGTATCGCTGCATGGGGTTGTTGTGACCCAAATGGAGGACTCTGCACTTGGCCTTGTTGAACCTCATCCCGTTGGTCTCAGCCCATCGACCCAGCCTGTCCAGATTCCTCTGCAGAGACTCCCTTCCTTCAAGGAGATCCACACTTCCGCACAGCTTGGTGTCATCCACAAACTGGCTAAGGGTGCACTTCATCCAGATCAGTTCTTACATCAACAGCTGGAAGACATCCTAGAGAACATCTCATACTGCTTCTCTCTATAGGGAAAACACGCTCTACTGTACAGTTATAGAATGAGAATACTAATCTTGTAGACCCACTTCAGTCAATGGATCCTTTCTTTTATTATATCTGTTATCACAGGAGCACTCTTTGGTGACACAAGTTAAGTACAAAGGGAAAAAAATGCTGCTGTTTAACATGACAAGACATCTTGCAGTATGTCACAGCATCACCTTTACTAGAAGTTTCATGTGGGCTTAAGTAGTTGTGCATGAAGGACACGAGGTTAACGCTAATTTTCTTGTTTGATGCACTTGTCAGCGAAGAGAGGCACGCATTTATCCTAACTGGGAGATTCATCCCACTTCATATTTAAACAGCTCTCCTCATCGAATCAGAGCTAAACAGCAATTAGGTAATAATCACTTTTGCTCAAACATAACTTTGCAGGCAGAAAAGGGCTGTTAATACTTCAACCTACAAAGGCAATAAAGAATGTAGAACTGAAATATGGCAGGATAAATTATTCTGCTTTGGCAGAATACATAGTAGAAAATCACCAAATCCTTTTTGGAAAAGATAGCTCTTTGCTTTTTAGCATACAGAAAGTGAGGATAACCATGTTAGCCACAAGCCTAACTTTCAGCTGATTTTGCTTCACTTTTTCTTATTTCATCTCCAAGCTCCAGATTGTTTGCTGACACTTTCCTGTCTCTTAGTTTGCATTACGCAGACTGTCCTGTTGGTATTTGTGAAGCAGTCACAGAGTGCAAAGTTTTGTGGCTTTGAAGTTCAGAGTATTTGCAGGTCTGCCATACACATCACGTAACGTGCCTGGAAGAATCAGCATGAGATGCTCAAATGAATTCTCCATTTTGGTCCTGGTTTTGCCACCAAAATGCTGTGCCCTCTGTAATGAACTCTCACATATGCAACATTCAGGCCTCCACAACAGGTACTCATATGTCATATGCTAAAAAGCCATACTGTTAGAAATTGAGTGCTTGCATCGTGCAGACATTGCACTCTACCTACTTGTGTGATTCCCAGAATTTATCCATGTATATCTGACAGAAATAAGTGGACACTGCTTCAACACTTGTGCCTGAGTATCCCCATCAGCAGTTAAACCTCAGTCAACATAATAGAAAGATCTCTATACGTCTCTCTGCAAAGGATGAATGCTTTAATTATGCCTCTTATACGCAAGACAGGTAAGCAGATGTCCAAAACATCCCTAAATTTTCTGATTTTAAGTGGAATATATTGCTTTTACAGAACACAGAGAATCTCCACTATTTCCTTCATTCATTAAAAGGTTCATTTACTTGTTTGTTTTCAGAAACCTGTCTTGCCTAAACACATCTGTTACTTCAAAAATGTCAAAATATAGTTGAGATACATGTATATTTTGACGTGAGGAGCTGCTAACTACTTAAAAAGTAGTTACTGAGAATCAACAGTAAAAGTCTCTCAGATTTTTGTTATTTACTTTACAAATTTGCTCATGCCAATCCTCTGATAAAAGTTAGGATCTTTTTAAATTTCTCCACCATACTGCAAATGCAAATATGGAATGCTAAAAAAAAAAAAAAAAAGGCACAAATAAATGTGAAAAAGCAAAGCAAACTAAAACACAATTCTTCAGAGATCTTGCAAGATCAAAATAAGACCATAAGGTCCAGTAAGATAAAAACCATGTGAATAAGAGCGAGCAGAAATAACAGTAACAACACGGGCAAGGTAAAATAATACCATGCATTAGAATTCGCATGTGTAAGTATTTTAAATACATTGCAAGAGACAAGAAATCCAGAAAGCTGCAAGTTAATGATGTGGCGTACTCTCAGCTAAGGTGCCATTTACTAGCACGTCACGGTACAAAATAGCTTATCCTCACCATATCAAAGGAAACAGTTAATCTTACATGCATTTTAAGTTTAAAGGCTTAATAATGAGAAAACAGAAATTCAGAACTACAGCTGAGAACATCTTCCTTGCTTCCACAGGTATTTTGTATGTTTGCTACTTGTTTGCGTATTTAATTCTTCCGTAGTATACACAAAAATCCAAAACTTCACGAAAAGTCCACCCCATCCTGTACCAACATCCTGTCAGATTCCACCGTTAGATGCATGCCTTTGAACTCATTTATTTAAATCACAGCTTCACCATGCATTTGAGAACATTACACAGCCAACTATGAAATTATTCTATTTAGCAGATTAAACACATAGATGAGAGAAATGAGGTTAGAGAGGCATATAAAGTAATTTTGCAGAAAGCTGTTCTGAGGAGTGAAAGGAAGCTCTTCGTCAGGCTGAAAGGAGTCACCTCTTGGCTAATGGATTTGTAGGTCTTTAGTTCCCCTTTATAAAAAGCTTTCTCTTCTCTACGTTACCTCCTAAGAACTACTCTCCATCCAGCACATTTATGATTTCATAACATCCAGAAAGTGCCTCTCTCATCTGACCCGTAGTCTCAGGCAGCAAAAGCAGCTGTGTTTGTTCTGTTGCCTCATGTTTCACTCACATGCACACAGTTAAGCATTTGATTTGTCCTTCCAGAACGTAACGCAACATCGACCAGATAGGTGGAAATTCCTGTTAATTTCTTCAAAAAGCTCTTTCTTTCCCCACCATTACCACTAATGCATTGCCTCCAAAACTAGTTGAGTCAAGATGTCTAAATTTTTCTATAGAGGTAAAAAGGAACAGTCTGCTACTAGGTAAATAAATCCACAAAGCACCAATTTTATTTAAAATAGCAAAAAAGAACAAATACTGGATTCTGTATCATAGCTGATAAAGAGTCTTGTTACTGTCTTCTGAATTCTGACTAGTCCTTGCAGCACATATGGAACAGCTCTTCTCATAGTTTTCTGCATAAAATGTTATTTTTTATACAGTATATCTGCTACCCACCTTTAAAAAGAAATGTGTAAACTGTTTCCCCAGTCAGTGAAAGTGCATATATAGGACTACCCAAATTTTTGTTTGTCGGGAACCAACTAAATACCGTAAAGTTTACAGTTGCAATTTACTGAACAGTTTCATAAACTGCTATTTAAATCAGTCTTGTTCTATACATAAACTAAAAAATCTTTTTATGAAAGCAGGCTTATTTAAGGCCAGCCTATACATGTCTCTCCAATTCTTTCATCCTGTCTTCCAATTCTTAGAGTACATTCTAACAGCTTGTCAAAATTGCCATCTCCCTTCCATCACCAGTATTACTAGAAAAAGAATCTAGGGAAATATTTTTTAGGAATTCGTTCAAAAGCTTATTATGATGGCCAAAAGATTAAATATTGCAGCCAGACATACAAGGGCATTAAAAAAAAAAAAAAAACACAATGGAAAGGCAGGAGTTGACTCATCAATTTAGTTTTTAGTAAGTACATCATAGCTGCGAATAACAGCAACCTCTAGAAAACACTGAGAGACAAAAAGGAGAATAATTGTTCCTGTGATGGAGTAATACATCAACAGAAGTACCTCAGCTATACTTCTAAGAAATAGGTCTCTTCTGTATCATAGGAAAACCATTTCAGCAAAGTACCTGGCCCACAGAAGTACTTCAGAAAGGACTGCAGCTCATCATTTCTATATTCAAGCCTCAGCACACATTAACACTTACCTTTCTCACAGATGTCAGAATTCCCACTTCCTAAATTAATGCATCTAATAAAGATGTTGTTCTCAAAAAAAAAAAAAAAAAAAAAAACATTTTAGAAGGTAGGTGCTGTTGTCTAAAAAACTGACAGCACGGCTACGGTGTGCCAAGGCACAACTGCAACAAGGCAGTATGCCCATAGACAGGCCATCTGAATAGTTTAGCACCACTTGTAATCTTCAATACATATTTCTGAATGCAAAAAGGGCCCTTGTGATATTCACCTTCATTAAAATCAACTTTGCAATTAAATTCATTCAGCACTCATTTATTTAATAACATGTTTCTGAGCAGGTTTTTAAGGGGACAGGTCTGAATACTTTGTTTACCTTCACAATACGCAGAGTCTCCTTGGACAGAGAGATAACCATTCTTGCATTCACAAGTAGCTTTTGTATTCCAGTTTTTGCACTCTGAATTTTCACCACATCTGTGTCCCTCTGCACAGAAGTTATGGCCTGAAATATAAGGAACAAGCAACCTGGTATTAAAACATTTACTTCAGATATTCAGGTTTAATATTTACAGACTGTATTACTCTGAAAAAACTTTGGCATGCTACACTCAATATCTCTATAAACCTACCTGGTGCACACAGGCTTTTTGGATTCTTCCATCAATTCATTCTCAGTAAAACTATTTTATTCAAAAATGTATTTGTATGACTTGTTTCAGTCAGGAGAAAAGACAACTTCAAAGCAGGAAGCCATGACAATACGTTAGTCTTCTACTGAACCCATGTAGGATAAAATGCCACCTCTTCTTTGATTGCTGAGAAATGTATTACTAACTTACACCAGAAATGTAAGATAAAAAAAAAAAAAAAATCCTTCACAGTTCTATTATGCACAATCAAGCACGCTTTTAGAACAGCAAAACCGCGATGTTGCATTAGAACACAGAACTATACTGGTAGTCAAAACAACCTTATGCATTGTCTTGTAACTCTGTCATCAAAAACTAGCTGGATTGTTTCTGCAGTTTATTGCTAATCCATGCATCATGTTTTGTAGAGGAGAATTTATATTAACCTCTCCTTTTTCTTTAACATAACTTCATTGCAAAAAATCTCTTTTATTCCATGCAGTCATTTCTACAATCATGATGAGCTTTCCCACTTTCTTCTGTAAAGGTACAACTGGATAAATGTCTTCCTGTTTCTTAATATTTCTCACAGACGTGTCAAAATCTCTCTCTGATGAAGTGTAAGGTGAAAGTAATGGCAACTTTATCTCTCTAAAGACACTCCACTGGAAATACTGCAAGACATAACTAAATACCTTACAGAATTTGACAACAGGAATCTCACCCCCCAATGTTGTACTTTTGATGGATTTTTCTCTATTAATATCCAAGAGTCAGTTTCTATTTGCCTGAGATATATAAACAGTCAAAGCAGTCATCTGGGTAATTCTTATTTTTTCTGGATTTTCTCTCCTGGAAGGAGAATATGAATACAAGTTTCTGCCAATTCTGCCTGACCATAAAGGAGCAAAGCAGTTCTAGTTCACTGATCCTAAATTTTCCTAACATGCCCTACAGTCAGCTAAGAAAAAGATGAGCTGGACTTTTAAGAGCTAAATACAAGATTCAGATCTTCTTTCATATCCCTTGCTTTGATATTCTTCAAGGAACTTCAGAAGACCTTAGCTTATAATAAACATAGTTTTCATCTACAGCAAGTAAATTTTCATAGGACTGTCCCGAAGCTGAGATTCATTGAAGGGGTTTTATCTGTTATTATACATACTATTAATTTAAAAATCAGGTTTCACCATTTTAGTGTACTCCAACATTATGAGTCTAATCATGTAATGTTAGATTGTGAGGTCATGTTTTTAAAAAGTGTTACAAAGAGGACATTTTCTCAGTGTCAACATCCAGTTCTACCCTTACACTTCATCTTAGTTTTATTAACAACCAATTCTTGTGCTCAGTTAGCTTGTTCTTTCATTGTAATCCAACTTGTGAAAAAGACCCAACTCTGTTAATGAAAACTGCAGATATCCCTTCTTTCACAGTCTGGTTAAAAATTACTTCAAGTATTTGAGATACAGCCTTGTCAAGCCCAAGTACATTTTATAATTGTAAAAAACGGTGCAGATGCACTGCCTTTCACTTTTTATGCAATCACAGTATATGACTTCTCATTTTTGTCGTTATAATTATAATCAAAACCAAACACTGGAACCCATCTCCCCAAATTCACTCATTCAGCACACAATTTATACTCCCCAAGCAGGATTATCATTCTGTTGCCATTCTAGATAATATCCAAGAGACAATGAGTTTTAGAACATTTTCTTTGCTACTTTTTCCCTAATACTATGACATCCTGGTCTAGTTCCTGATCCTTTAAAGTAATAATTCTCCTTTGAACTCACACACAGTATTAGTTTTATACTTTATAATTATTTGTAGATACTACTACTCGGAATCAATGTAATATATCAGTGTGCTAAGCTAGGCACTATGAAAATACCACATTCTCATTTAGTATGGATTGTTACCACTGTCTTAGGATATTTTAATTTTATTTATTTATTTCTATCTCCTTGTTATCCAAATCTGTAAAAATTACTTCATCTTTGTCAGCATGTTTTAGTTAAAATTGTACTTCTACAATTTTCTGCATCTAAAAAATCTTGGATTCTGGGCTCTTTTTATCTCAGTGAGTCAACAGTTTACCCTGTGATCAGTTCATGGCAAGCATAACAGTTAGGCGAAGGGATGACTTCTTGGGGTTAACTTCCATCACCAACTGTAAAGTCCCAGATCAAACACTCTTCTCTAACAGCACTTTCTCCCAAGCACAAGCCACTTCTTAGTTTTCAATATACATCATAGCCCTAAGAATCTTCGGTGTTTATTTGCCACCTCTGAAATTCATCAGTTGATAAGATGACTACCCTAAATGTCCATTTTGTACCACTAGAGCTGTTGTCTTTTCTTAAAAATTATCTGGAAAAAACTGTATTGCTTTTGTTCCCTTATTATGAACTCAGATATGAACTGTCTCCATTCAGAATCGGACTCTTCCTTATGTTTTTAAGCTTGAAGGCAGCTAAAAGATCATAGAAGGAAAAAAAAAGCCTAGCGCTCCAGTTCTGTAACTCATGTAATGAGATGCTTAGATGCTCTAAAGAACTTTTCATTGTTCTCCTCTCATTAGGAATACGAAATGATAGAACACCTGCTGTATCTCTGGATTGCCTTGACATTTATTATTATAATAAGACCTGTGAAACACTGTTTTCTCCCTTTTAAAAATAGTGACTAAAAGTGACACAACTTCAACTTCCCACAGCATTTCAGAAAAGAATACCTCTAAGTGGAAAATGGAAGCCGTTCCTTGTACTCCAACACTGTAAGTTACCAAGTTTTTACAAAGAAAATGCAATTTAAGATTAACCAACAAAAAAAAAAAAAAATAAGTGCTTGGTGGTATAGAAGAGTAAGGATTCACTGTGTCTCTATCAGAGCAGGACAACACTGACTGGATTAGAGGCTTTTCCAAGAACTTTTCTTTTGCACTGAAGACGCACATTCAGTACTTCTTAAGAGCCGAGTGGTGCATATCAAGGAAGCATGCTTCTTGCATTTCTTAAACCCTGGTCTGCGTTCTCCCCCACCTGGGGTTTTGGAGGAAAGAAAGGAATAAAATGCTATCTACTCTTATCTTAATTCATATGGAGCCTTAGTATTTTTCCTGCTCTTCTGGCAAATAAATGCCATTCCATATTTGGAGTCTTGCCTGAAGAAAAAAGCTAGCTGTGTTCTTCTCACATTTAACAGTCTCAGTTCAACACTTAATTTATCTAAATTTATCATTTAATTCATCTAAATTTATCATTCTTATTCAGCAAAACAGTCAGGAGTGCACCCAGGGCCACTGACTGAAACAACCATGCTCATATTCCTGACTAAACAGGGAGGGACCTAAGCACTAACTTAAACATCAACCTGTTCTCGGCCAGTCTGTTCATGGGAGAAATTACTTGTCCTTAAGCAAGCAAAATGGAAAAGAATGCAAACATCTGATATTTATTAATTCTTTGGTGTGAAATGGATTACAGGGATCCTTTAAAATGCCTACATAGATGGCAAAATCATCCCTTGATACTGCAGTGGGATCTCTGAATCTCAGCCGTGGGTGGCAGCTAGCAGAGGGCACACATTCCGATGTCCAGGTGAAAATAACTGAATTACTGAGACTTCAAAATATTCAGTAAAGTCTTATCTGAGTCAGTCAGCTCTTCTCTAAATGTAAGAAATGGCTTAAAATAGAATCACCACATCCAAGCAAGCAGGCAATTGGAGAGGATTTGACAGAAGCACAGAAAATCTTTAATAGTTCTGATAATCTAAACTAATTTCAGGCCAACACGGATGACAAGGGAAGTGAGCATGAATTAAAATTACAGATGAAAACATTCAGAACAGATGTCAGACACCACTTTCCCCACAAATATGCAGTCATAAATGTGTACAACAGCCCTTCAAAGTCAGTCAAGACATTCAAGATACAACTAGATACTACCAACACGGGAACTGAATATTGAAGGGTGTGTTCAAAGTTCTGATGGGCCTGATGACCTCTGTTCCTTCCCCAACCATTTCTGATAACATCGCACTCTTCCTTATCAAGGCTGCTGCAATGCTTGCTCCACTTTTTCTCAAAGAACATATTTGTATCTTTCTACTTATTTCTTCTGAATATAGAATGACAATTAATAAATGTACTAAGATAATTACGAAAAAGATCAGATTTCATGATAGCAGACTTACAACTATCACTTTCGCAGCATCAGGAACTGCACAACTGGCTAGGGCTTAGTGGTCCCAAGTCAGATTATCTAAGATTAAACATTTATTCCATTTTCAGACACCTGAATATTGATTTTGTTTTTCCAAGCTTCTCAATATCTTCAGGTTCCAGTTCCCAGAACTCACTTTTCCAGAGTAGTATGCTAAGCTGTTTTGTGCTGCCATCCAGTTTTTCAAGTATCTAACATAATTGATAATCTGTCTTACCTATTGATTTAAGAACACAATAACTCATTCAAGACTACAGCTGAAATCAATATAACCCATCCATGTCTATTCCTACTTTCTTTATGGGCAATGCTAATGTGCCTCCCATTTTTCTGAGTTTCCTTAACATCTGCAATACTTTCTGTACTTCTTACAGTATCCCTAGCTCTTCACTTCATAAACTGTAAAACCCCTGTTCTCTTGCTGTTCAAGAAGCTCCTCTTCAGCAATTCACATTTCACTGTTTCACATTTCAGTCACTTCTAAAAAGAACACTGCCAATCCTTCCATTAATAGCAGTAGCAACATTCAAAAGGTAATATCAACCCCAAAATCTTTACTATTGTTATGATTTAACCCCACAGTCACTACATAAATGCGTAAAGTAAATCTGGGGGTCAACTCATAGGAAGAGTCATAAAATTTGCACTAGCAATTATGCCCTTCCATGATCTGAATCAGTTTTTAATGAGTCACGGGCAATGAAGAACTTTGAAGAGCAGTTTTTATGCCTTCAGAGGTTGTGGTCCCAAGACTCAGTGGTCTGACATAAAACAGTAACTTCATAAATTCTTTCAAGCTGCTATATCAATGCAAACCTTATTACATACTGCTCATTTGTGTGCCCTAGAATAATGGTACTGCACAGCCTAACAAGCTTATATACTTTTTTCAGATATAAAGGTCTTCTAAATCCTAAGTAACATTATAATTATGTTTAGAAATAAAGTAATTCATATTTATTGACCTTCATTAAATCTTAATAAAACTAAAACCTCAAAATAACTCATACCTTAGAGCAACGAATGAGAAACATTTGACTTCTGAAAAAGCAAAACTGTTTCACAGCTAGACAAGATGAGATGAGAAACATACTAACTGAAGAGCCTTCTCATGCTCCAATTGAAAGCATAAAAACCTCCTTAAAACAAAACAAAGCAAGGGTGGCAGAAACCCCAGTTTTAGATTTAAATCCTGCTCCCTGGTGTAAAACGCACACTAGCTCACCAGTAGGATTCTCCTCTTCCTCCCAACCAGCATCAGCAGTCAACCTAAATCCATCAGCCAAACCACACTTGAGGATGGAAAAAAAAAATTAAAAAGAAACCCAAACAACAAAATCCTTTCTCCACAAACCAAACAGCTCTCCCTACTTCATTATTTCCTCACACTCTCTCTTTTAAGAAGAGCAAGATTGAAGCTGCTAGGGCTGGATTGAAGCTGTAAAGGCTATTCTTATATACTAAAATTGTGAGCATAACAACATAAAAATTCTCTCATGAAAGTTTATTTGAATCACTCATTCAAAAAAGGAAAAATCCACACTTTCAAAATTATACACTGTCTTTGGCAAGGAGAAAAACAGCTAAAGGGAACAATAAAACACTTTTATAACACTATTTTTTGGTATTAGAATTGTCCCTTGGCTATAAAAAAAAGTAGCAGGCATGCTGTAAGAAAAATGACTGATTCTCAAAAAAGCAGTAAAAAACATACTTTATTATACAATGATTCTTTGCAAAATTTTGAAATTAGCTAAAATTTCTGTAAGCCTAAAAAGAGAGCTTCATAAAACCACATTGTCCTTCTGAACAGTATAAAGTAGCCACATAGTTTAAGCAGTTGTTTATACAAGAGCAAAGAGATGAAGGGCAAAACGAGGCATACTCTACAAAAGGTTCAAGAATAGATCCTATCTACAGATCTGATGGGGCTCATTTTTGCATTCGGGTACATCAAATCACAAGAATAAGCTGTGATTTTGCAGTAGAGTTCTTCCACGTCACGCCTGCCTTGCTATACATCTTATACAAGCGTTACTCTAAAATTTAGAGATTGGCTTTTAGCAATATATTACCTTTTGCTCTACTACAAACCCATGTAGTAAACTTGAGGACAAAAAGGCATTATTTGTTGTCTTCAGTTTTCTAACCATCTACAAATGATGACTATCTAGGAAGCCCATCACTTGTGTACATTACAGTATTCAACTCCGTTCTTTGTTGACTCACAATTTCCAACACCATAAACATCACAGATTTTTTTTTCCTTGCATACCCTATTTTATTTTAGGCACTTTTTTATCATTGTATTAGATATTACAGCGATCCCTGAAGAGGAAACAATCTCATACCACAGCATTATGAAGCTTCTATATTTCTCTGGGTTTTTTTTCCTTCTGTTGATCTCTCACATTTATTTTTTCATTAAATGGAAATTCCTTTGCTGCAGCTAGAAAAGCACAAGCTGCAAACCTCCTACCCTTGCCTAATTCAGCAAAGGTATTTTAAAGTTCTACAGAACGCAAAATTCAGGGAAGTTTCTGTTTTAAAAACTACATACTAAAGCAAGCAGAAACGGGTACAAAACCAGAACCTACCAGTCATGAGTATGCACTGACATATTTTACATAGAATTATTGGTCTCATTTAACCTTACTAGGAAATGCTTACTAATCATCCTGTTGACTAAAGACCCGACTAAGCGCTAATGCAAAGAATTATCTGTATCTTCATACACGTAATGTAAAGTTTGCACATGATGTTTGCATGATCTGCATGACTGCTCACAAATGATCCGTGTGGGCTTTCAATAAACACTCTAATTACTCAAGACTATATTTACCACAATATTACTTCCTCACTACTTTTGCTTGGACAATAAAAGCTGAATATAGTCTCTGGAAGATATCATTACTCTAAAACAGTCTATCCTTTTCCAGTAAAGAACATATTGACATAGGGCGGGACCAGAAACTATGCCCTGATTGCCATATCAAAGGGCATCTTTTTGCATGATAAAACTGATAGTATATGCGGAATTCTTAATAAATATCCACCATCACTCTACATAGGATAAAATTATATACTACCACTTCAGTTTGCATGTAGTTGAAGCAAAAATGTCAAGCAGCTTATATTCTACCTCAAGATATAAAAACCAATTTAGTAGTGCTAACTTCAATTTATGTCTTTGTAAAGTTGTCAAAATTAATCATATCTTTAAGCATGATTTTCCGAAGAATTTTAAAAAGCAAAGATGAAACACAAAAGGAGGTGGTACTGTTTTAGCAGTCAGCTAAAGTAGAGCTGAAGTGGAAGTTTAATGTATCACTTTGAAAGCACCACGTATCAGAATTCATTGGAAGTGAAGTTACAACTCGTTCCTAAGCTTCTAGAGACCATCACATAACTATATATATTCATACTATTTTATAAATAATAAAAACAGTTTGGGGATGAATATCTAAAAAGAGTACCTATCATTAACAATAATATAGAACTGAATAATTACAGAACTTATCTTTCATCAACTTTGAAGCTTTCAGATTTAAATGCTTTTAAGTAATGAAGATAATTTTTTCAGTACTGCACTACATCAAACTGGGCCATCTGTTAAGAAGTATCATTAAGACATGGAGCCCTCTGAGGGACAAAGAAGCAATATTTACTGCTCACTGAAATAGTTACAGATGTTTCTAGAAACTGCTTAAAAAATTAATGAGTATATTCTTAGACCATGACACAGCAAGCAGTCTCCAACGTGCTGGCCCCTACAATCACGCGCATAAGTTCAAGGCCTTAGTAAATATTTAACTATGCACATTTATTAATTGATATTTACTAGCTAAGGGAGAGATTCAGAGCCACTTCATTGGCATCTACAATGACACCAGAGGAATTTACATACAGGC
Organism: Neomorphus geoffroyi; assembly: GCA_033558235.1. NCBI lineage: Eukaryota > Metazoa > Chordata > Aves > Cuculiformes > Neomorphidae > Neomorphus > Neomorphus geoffroyi. The sequence continues at coordinate 15,178,307 of JAUMJM010000033.1, read as the reverse complement.
AAGAAAAGTAGCCCAGCAGGCCTCAATAAACATCTAAGCCTGGACACGTCTAACACTCTTGCTTGGAATTTCTGAGGTGCATCACTGAAGGCTGATATGCAAGTCTTGCTCTGAGAGACACGGCTCCCCTTAAGCTCAGCACCAAGGGACAGGTGTGGGACAGAGAAACAACACAGACATACACAGGGAATGAATATTCTAACACCTTTCATCCAACAGCTCACTGATTACAACACGCAGTCTGATCCAACATGCAATAGAATTCAGCAGGCCTGAAAGGGAATAAACAAGAGGAACCTGCACCTCAGCACCCCATGGGAAGGAGGAAAAATGGGGCTCTGGGCTCCAGGGTTATTTTTTCGTCTTTATTCTATAACTATCCAGCTTAATTAATAAATGAATAATGAAAGCACTCAGATCTAGATCAACCTCAAAATATCCATCAAACTGGAATCTTATCATTATTATTGTATTTTAAAATAGAGAGCTTAAAAATCCATTTCCAAAACCCTGTACGTTCAGTGAAGTTGCAAAAACAAGCAATATAAAATATTTCTTTTCCAAACATAACTTCATCCTAATGGGAATTCTTAAGAAATGCTGGGCCTTTTTTCCCCCAAAACCCTTCCTTTTCTCTCTTCCCCATTCTAATTCATAGCAATTATAGCTCTGTATCCAGTAACTACTTTACCCGAAGGATTATTACAGACTGGTTTTACATGGAGGCTAAATATAGACTCAGGTTTCTAAAGGTACCTAATAACTCACTAAAAGGAATCGGTCCCTGCAGTGTAGCCCCACCATTGAATAATCAACTCGTATTCTTTCCAAACATGCATAGTCTCTGGCTTACCTCTACAAACACTGCAACATTGGTTCTCAGGAAGAACATGATCTTTTTCCGAGCAGTTTAATGGTGGACAAGTCTCTGTTACTTTTACTAAAACTCCATTCTGAAAATAAAAAACATATCAACAAATGACATCAATGAAAACGTGCAACAGCATGGATCACATAATTTTCAATCTATGACTCCGGTAATCTTTATTAACACCCCTGATAAACTAGCAGGCAGCAAGTTAAATTCATTTTTACACCGTAACACTGACTACAAAGTAATCTATGTGGACATTTCTATGCCCAGAGTTGAAAGAAAAGAGAAAAATAAAAGGCCTTTATGCTCAGAATTCTGTAGCTGCTTTTCCAAATACATTGTCTCCAAGTATAGCTGGTTTTCTTCTAAATATTTGAAGGAATCAATCAATTTCTCTCCAGGTTTTTGTTAAAGACAGTCTTCCTGCTCTATCAAAGTCCAAGTTTCACTCCTCTTATATATTCTATGTAACACAATGATAAGTTACTCAACTCAAACACAGGAGATAGAAGAGCACCATTTTCAAGTGTCGTGTTGTTCTTCTATGTTCAATTAAACAAGTCTGTTCTTTAGAATTACTGAACACTTAATTTCCAAAACCTAGGTCCTTCAAACCTATGGCAAAGCAGAAATCCAATCTTAGGGTATCCATATAGAAATCGCTGTATAAAACGTAAATCAAGGTCTAGATATTTCTATGGTTTTGATTTCTGCTACACTTAGAGTAAGACTGTGCATACAGGTCTAGTTGCTGGTAGACATATTGTAAAATGATAGAGACAGAACCTTTCTAGGGAGATTTTACACCAAATTTTACTTTATCTTCTTCCCATCCAGGATATCAGCTTCACCCTGTCTGCAAAACAACCAGCTGTCCTGCTCTTCAGTTATTTCTTAACAACTTTTCCCAAAAGAGCATTTTCTTTTCCCTTATGCCCCTCCGACCTTCCCGGTAAGATATTTCACTTAATAAGCACCTCTTCTGCAGCTATGCCATCACTGCAAACTGGTAAGTGGAGCAGACATTAAAAATCAGGATTTTTGCTCAGTAGGAGCCACAATAACTATCCCACAGGACTGTCCACATCTGAGTAATCCTATTTTCCAAAGGGCTGTGAAACTCCACTAAGAAAGTAGGTATCCTGCTATACTGCCTGTACATCTTTTTAACATTAATCTAGCCCTACTCCTCCCAAAATATTTTTCACGATGCCTTGGATAGCAGGACAAAAAGGTGGAATGAGAATTTCTGCTTTCTTAAAAAAAATAAATTATATTTATCGATCACCATGATTGCAGAGAAAAGTTTAAAAATATGATTCAAACACATTTAGGGCTAAGAAATCAGAGAAAGACTAATATAAAAAAAAAGACAAAATACGTTATTAAAGAAATATGTTATTAAAGCCCCCATTCTCATAATCTGAGGGGTCAGATACGTGACTTTGAACAGAGGATACTGACAATACCTACATGTCTACCTGTATGAAGAAACATCCCTATAGACACCCTTTCTGTCCAGAAGCTGGCTTTCATATCTACAAGGTATTGTGTCACACCACACCAAAAGGCTAGCTCTGCTGTCAGAACTAGCACAGATAAAACGTTTCAGTGGTAATGGCCATGCCACACCAATTCAGCTATGTTGCTTCAAGCTCCAGAATTAGTTCTCATAGTATTGAGCTGTCTCACACAATTACATATGCAGATACGTCTGCCGAGTCTACAAGGTGCAGATGATGCACAAGGTGCCCAGCAGGTAGCAGGACTTACAATTGAGAAGTACAGCAGACCTAGGGAATGCCAAACTGATCATTCAACAATCACTGCTAGTCACTATCCTCGAGGCTGCAATCTTAAGGGCTGTGTGCAGGGCTAAGCTGTATTTCTGGCTTTCCAAAAGTCTATGCTTGCAAGTTGCATCAGTTGCTGTCATAAAATATAAAATAAGAAAGCTCATAGGCATCAGGGTTTTCTGTTTGTTTGTTTGTTTTTAAAAAAGCAGCTCCCTATACTATCACAGACACTGAAGCAACTGCCCACACAAGAGCAGTGAAGTTAATGGAGGTATTAGGTCTCCTTCTGATCTCACCTCCATAAGTGAAAGGGAGGAATCCCCCACAGTTGCCTGTGCAGCAAAGGTGATAAAAGAACCAGACACGCTGAGCCGTCATTTACTATCATGTTATCAAACTACCAGTTGGAAAAGCTCTGGCTATAACTCATTGCCTGTTCAAGCTCAGACAAGACAATTGCAGCAGGGTACAGTACGTCAACATATGGATAAGAAGTGTTCACTGAAAATAAATCTGGTCAAAAAGATGGCAAGAAATCAAGAAATTGTCAAATCAGTGATCAGGATGAGTCAAAAATATAAATTCAGTTTGAGCTCACACCTTATTCAGTGAATCATAAGGAGATACAAAATGCACAAATTGAAATTCCATGAATTTAATGACAGTAAGAATTTATTTCCCCAGAGTTCTCCCTTTTCTGCAGAATTTCCATCTCAGGAAAACAAATCAAATATATTTGTAATTAAGTTTTTAAACAATTAAAAATGTTTCCATGTTGAGAATTCTTTGAATTTAAATCAATTTGTTATAAACTTGTACAGATCTAAGTATAAGAATTATCATCATTAGAGTTCAGATTTTATCTACTGAGATAAGTAATAATAGTTCACACTTCACAATTATTGCTTTAGGCAGCCTTAGAAAAATTCCTAATTTTTTATACTTAATTCACATACAGAGTCATTGAATCTGGACAGAAATTGATGTCACAAAGACATTTTTCTGGAATAAACAGGTCAATTTCCAACTGTGACATACAATCCACAAAGAAGGAGATCTGGAGTCAAACATTAAAAGATGATAATTAAATTTCTTGTACTTACAAAGGTAAGTTCATAAAGAAGAATTGGCTATAAGCCTCATCGGTGACATGCAGTAAAAAGCTGAACCATAAACAGCTCATCTCAGATTATCAGCTTTGGAAACTAACAGCAAGGTTTCAGATAAAGTTATTTGGGGCTTTTGTTGGGTTTTGGGGGGGGTTTTACCCTCTTGTTTTAGGTGTTACTGATCAGCCTTTCAGGACAAAGCTCTAAAAAGCATCGCCGGCTGCCACTGTAGGAACCACATTGTTCTTTATCTTTACAAAAACTTTTTAGTCAAGCTTCCCAGTAGTCAGTGAAGCCCTGTCCATCTTTCTAATATTTGTATGGCACTCTCCGACTGCCCACTCCTAGCACTAATGAAGAGTAATTTTTTCTTGTAACCTTTACTATCAAATATGTTGTCCAGTTATGAATGGGAATAGAAGGCCCGTTATGCAGATTGGACCCATTAGGGAAGTCTGCTGCCTCCCTGGAGCCCAGATTAAAGATGTAAAGAGAAAACTTGTTACCCTGCTATGGCCTTCAGGTTATTATCCATTATTGATTTTTCAGGTAGCCAGTGATGAAGTTGCAATTAGAAATCCAAGGGCAATCATAGAGATTTCATGGCCTTAGGGCGATTGGTTAAGGGATCAGGAATACAGGTAGCGTACTCCTGTCCTTTCAGTTGCAGGGAATGATGAGGGAAGAAACAGGATGAGCCATCAGAGTAATACACGGCTCCAAGCCCAGTGTTACTAACAGAATTTGTTGTCTATACAACACCAGGCCTACTGACAACAGATGGAGCACACCTGTCTCAAAGGGGGAAAAGCATCTTTGCACAGGAGGTAGCAGGGCTCACTGAAAGAGCTTTAAACTAGATTTGAAGGGGGAAAAGCATAAAAGTGGAAATAAGCCTGGGGGCAGCAGGCCGGTGTTTGAGGGACCACACGGCTGGTGAGGTCCTTTGGCACTGCGTGTTGGGGTCACCCTGCTAGAAAAGAAGCTTTGCAAAAAATGACCAAGTTGAAAGAGCCAGCCATGGACCCTTGCAGCAAAAAAGGCTAATGGTAACTTGGGCTACATTAGGAAGTAGTACCTGCAGGTCAAGGAAGAAGTTCCTTCTCCTCTACTCGGAGCCCGTGAGGCCACACCTGGAGTGCTAGTTTCAATTAAAACCGGAGAGAGACCAGCCAGACATCACCAGGATCAGTAAGGGACTGCCGCATGTCTCAGAGGAGAAAAGGCTGAATGGAAACTCCTCAGCGTGGAGAGAAGGCTCAGGGAAAAACTCACCAAGACATACAAATAGCTGAAGGGAGGGTGCAAAGAGGGTGGAGCCAGGCTTGTTCCAGTGGAATCCAGAGGCAAAGGGCACCCACTGAGGTTCTGTCTGAAGACCAGGAAACACTTCTTCAGTGCGAGGGAGACCAAGCACTGGCACAGGCTGCCCAGAGAGACTGTGGAATCTCCATCCTTGGAGATTTCAAAAGCCATCTGGACATAGACTTGGTCAACTAACTCCAGGTGGCCTTACCTAAGCAGGGAAGTTGGACAAGATGACCGCTGGAAGCCCCTAAAAACCTGAAGCATTCTGTGATTTTTAAAACCACCTGTGCACTAATTTTGTTATTTTCCCATTGCAGATTAATCTAGAGAATGTTTGTGGGCAGAATTCCAGCTAGAAATGGCTGTCCATCAGTAACATCTGTGCTTATGGTTAAGAGGATGTGGATCATAAATATATTTTTAGTCTGGGTTAGTTTTCAGAAATATAAAAAAAATCTGCTTAGAGCCTGATAAAAATCTTTGATCTATCTAGATCCATCAGTATTATTATTATTTTTGTCAGATGGAAAAAAATATAAAAGTTAAAAGCTTCTTAAAGCTTGGGTCACTATCTGTGCAAAGGAATCAAATAAACATCTTCAAATAAAAATTGCAACGTGAAATTTCTACTTTATCTTATTGACATTACCTCACCTACAAATACACCCTCATTTGCAGACACAAGAACTATCCCCAAAATTTTTAAGTCATCTTTATCAACACTAATAAATTGACAGCTGAAGTGTATCCTCTATTGTACTCTTTCATAGTTCAAATGTTTTTCAAACTTGATGTTTGTTTTCCAAGTCTGGAAAATTAAATCATACCAAATTTTTTATGTCCCTTCCTCTAGCACAAAGCCCATCCTTTACCCATACAACACCTTGTCCACTAGCAGGCCCGCATCAGATTGAAAATTACAACTATCGCCACAGTTTGATTCATCACCATTTATTCTTCATCAAGTAAGTATTCCTAACTGAGGCAGTAAAGCAGGTGATTTGCTTACAATTTTTAAGAGGTCATGCTGAACACACACTGATGTGTTGAAACACATCCTCTCACAGAGGCAGAGGAAAGCTACCACCTAAAAGCTCTTCCAAGTCAGAGTGGCAAGCTTTGCCAGTAAGGTTCAAGGTCTTCTGGGAACACAGCTGTGGACTCATTCTTTTTTTACGGTATTGCATTCACATACACTGTTTCAAATACTTATCAATACTGTCCATTAATAAGTAAATACTACAAACTGCAATTTTACTGCAATTAGCATTGCTATAGCAATTTCCCTTAAAAATAAGTACAAAAAATGGAAAAGCTCTTTTCATTATCATTTTCGTCTTTTCTAATATCACAGACATTTGATGGTCAGTATTTTCTTTTAATCTTCATAAAGGTATTATCATACTAGTAATGATTAATATAATGCTCTTATTTATAGCACAGAGAAGTTACACTGACATAATTCAGATTACTCTTTCTGGTTTCATTTTAATGGGGAAAATCCTACTGTTCTCATCTTTTTCCATACAGGCACTTCCCCTCCCAAATAAACATTCTATGTAATATTATAAATAACAGGCGTCTTTGTCTTCAAGGCAATGACCTTGCCCACGTATTTCTATATACAATGCTGAGCAGCCTTATACAGCTAAACACTAAGAACAGTAAATAATTCTGCATAACAAGCTGCTTTCACAACATCTGCAACCAGTTATTGTCCATTTCCATTAGTGAACATAAAATTGCTGCTCTGTACACTCAGCTACAAGCACAACAATAACCAGATCATTGTAATCTTTTCCAAATGTTTTTCACAGTTGTTCTAACATACTGATCTGTCAATAACATTTGTAAGCCTCTCATTTATCACCCTTCTCCCTCTACAAATTCAACAAGATGTAAAAACAAAAATACTTGAAAATTACATGTGAGAGCAAATGTGTTTAAAATAGCTGTGCCTTTCTGAAGTGGTAAATCATGTCTAAAGCACACCCATACTCACAGCAACTGTATGTTTCCATAGAGCAATGGACCTTTTTTTATAATCATTTACTTCTACTCTCTTGTTCTTCTAAGGGTAGTCTTGACAACAACTAGTTTTTGCCACACTTCCACATCATGTAGCACTCGGATTCACGAACACTCCCTGAATGTTCCTGTCTAACACAGACACCATTTACCTGTGTTCTTAAATACTGACTGTAGTTTGCTAAGGGTTATGAACTTGCCAAGAGAGACCCCAGTCCAGTCCAATACTTGGTAATTTACCTTAATTAGTAGCAGGGCTACATATAGCTTAAATATTCTTTAAATTTTAGCTGTTTGGCTGAAATTACAACTGGTTCAAGATGTTGCTGCCTTTTTTTTAGAGCTTATGAAAGTATTTAAAAAAGAAAATTTCCTTCCAAGTCATCTTGTCCTACTTTCTTTATTACTCTGCAGGGGTCATACAAAACCAAGGCAGGAGTATTTATGGCTTTCAGTGATTTCAAGGTCACATTCTCAAGACAACAGATGTCACATTTGCATGAAGGAAGCCTAAAGAAACACAGTAGCTTATCATTGTCACTGAACAACACATATTTAAAATGAGGAAATGTTTATACAACTGAAACTTACTCGACATTCCCTGCAGCTCTTGGTTAATACTCGTTGACCTTCTGCCAGCACTTTGCCTCCATAGATACACTTTGCTATAATTTGGGAAGAGAATGACGGGTGATTAAAAAAAAATTAAATTAGTATCTAAGTAGTAAACTAATTCAAGGTAAAACACGAAAGTAAGAACGATATTCCCATACACTGAAAAAATACGGGTACATTAAAAATATGATGCATTTTGCTTGCAGCAGAAGTCAATATTATATATAACCACAAACAAAGTAGCTAACAAAAAATTCATTTAAGAGCAAGTAGCACCTTTTCCCAAAATAAACAGGAAGAGTATAAGCATAACACAATATGTACTGGACCAAATTTATTACTTTTCAATAGAAAACATTTTCATTACTGACATTCCGTAGATTAGATACAGCATTCATGTTACTAGAGGTTTTCATGATTCACTTCAAGAACTAGAGACACTTATTAGTGTACTGTTCCCCAAAAGAATAATATAAGCACAGATTTCAATTAAACCTTCAGATTTTTTGTGGGCACAAAGCTGAATTCCACTTGCTGGAGCACTAGCTGCAACAAATGACTTTACTGAATCAACAAACTGTAAAAATCTATTTCAGAAAACTATTCTTAAAACACATGAATTACGCAAATTTCCCAGGAAAATGAAAGCTTCTACTAAAAAATTCCTTTCTGGGAGTTATAACCCTTTTTCTAGAGATAACTGTCCCCACAATCAAACCAGCAGACTAGAACACACGAGCACTCTTCATTCATTTCAAGGCAGAAAATACTAGCTTGGCTTAGGACTACTGCCACCATGAAGAAGGTAACCTCCAGTCAGGCCAAAGCAGCGTGCAGCTCACTCAGTTGTCATCATAACCATCACAATCCTATTGGAACTAGTTGTCTAAATTTCAGTTCCAGAGGAGGATAGTAAATTCACTAATTAAAGAGAACAGTTGCACTATTATTTTCTTTCACAAATCAAGTATCCATCATAAAGACACTCTACCTTACTAACAGGATCAATGCTAAACACTGATAAAACAACTTTTTGTTGTGGCATTTTAGAGCTCTCTGCATTTGACCACTTGTAGTCTGACCTATGACACTGAAAATAGTTACCAATTCTATGTGGCAATTTGTACAAAGTTTCATGAGTCAAGGCACACACACAGTGAAATTGTTCAAAATACTTAGTTCTTAAAAAAAAAAAAACAAAACAACTAGTCAGATTGTCTAGTGACTGTTTTACCTCAATTTCTCTCCTGAACACCAAGATAAGGGAACAAAGCACTTACAGGTGATACCAATAGGAGTATTCTAGAGCAGCAAACATAACAGGCAGTTTGGTTCCCAAATTTTAAACATAAAGGACTGCTAGATCAATCTTCATAAAATTTCAGATATAAATTTGCGTCTGAAGATTTCTAATTTAAACTTTCACTCTTGAAAATGCTCATTTAAAAACAAAGAGAAAAAAAAGACATAGAAGAGCAAGACTTTCAGAACAATTCAGTTTCCATCATCAATAATGTATTCAAAAATCAGGCTTCTTCCTTTTGGTATCCCAGTTTTCTTCATTTTTCTAAAGTTGCCCTAGTTGGCATGTCCAAGTTGTTGGAATCTCATTTATGAAGAAAACTTCAAATTGGGAAGCTTTGTTTAAATTAGGAACCCCAGTAACTATTTTTAGAAGAAGAAGAAATTAGAGAAATGTTGCTTTTCTTTCTGTCTGTTCTCCTGACATTCCTAACGTGACAGCTTTCAACAAAAGAACAGACATTACAGAATGCAAGTTAATGCATAACTCAGAAAAATAGTTATATTTTAAACAAAATTATAGTTCTCTGTCAAATATTAGTTGGAAGGCTAACACAAGATGGCAGGGATCAAAACAGAACCACATCGTTTTAAATACTTCTACCATATCAGACATTAGAGCTACTTTGTTCATTAACCCTCAGCTGAGACAGGAAACTGTTCAATAATCCAGCCATTCAATAATCTCTAGAGACAGCAAATTACAACTGATGATTCTATCAGAGCTAAATAGGAAAAGCACGAAGAAATTAACACCTGCAGTGTAGCTCTTTGGATAGCCTCAGCAATTACTGCTATCTACCCGAAAGTGACTGACTGTGGCCCTAGCTCATCATTCTGTCAAGGAGCTGGCATTTACAATCAATTTCAATCAACTTCCGTACATCTCTTCCCATTGACTGACATGCTGAGTTCTTGTCAGAATAACGAGTCAAGTTTGTGCCAATCACTGACAAAAGGCAAGTTTGATTGTTCATCTTTCCATTACAAATAACAGGAACACAGTTTACTCGTGGAGATTTACGTTGAATCTACAATTTTTGTGCCTTGCAATTCTTTTGTGTCAAGACTTTGACCACTGTGCATGCACGCATGTCAGCAAAGGCGTGTCATGAGAACCATTCAGTTTCATGAAAGAACTTTCTAGACTCTCAAAATATTTGTATTTGTAACATTGAGCCAAAAAAATACAGGCCAGCATAGCTACTTTACTACATGAGTACTTTGTTCATAAACATCTTTCAGTGAGCAGAATACTCAGGCCAACATATAGCTGGGAGAAATGAGACGGCATGAGTAAACAAGAGCAAGTGCAAGATCACAGCTAACGAACGTTTGTGCGTGGAACTAATGAATTCAGTGACTGAAGAAAGGTGATAGAATGCTAAAAAAAAGTGTTATTATTTTCCTAATAAATCTTAAAATAATTCAACACCCCTGCCTTATGAATTATTGAAAAAATCATGCATGGTTTACTAGTCTCCAAGAACAGGGGAGGGAGGGAGGAATATAATTTGTGCTTCTTAAGATAAGACTGGCATCAGTATTCATGTAAATCTTCCATATATAAATTGTCTTCGTCCCTTGTACTACCATTAAGGCAACAAACATTGAATAGTCTTTCCAGAAGAAAGAATTGAAAGCTGATAATAACGCTGATCACGAAATTTACTTTTCTTCTCATAAATACATTGTGAATTGAACTACAGCACACTATCACCCTACACAGTGATACTAATTCAAGGTCTGAAATTCTGTCACATTTATGTTAGAGAAAAACTTTTCAACCCAACAGAAAAGATGGGCAAAAAGATAAGAGCTCAGTTTATTACTCATCGCTACAGAAAGTTCAGACTATAGGCCTGATGTTCCTCAACATCAACAGGAGATACAAGCTGAGGCCAAGTAAGGCTTGCCAGCCCCAAACAAGTAGACAAATAATTTTACACCGACAATAAGTAAAAAGATAATCTTAGAAATTTGCAATGCTTTTTCCTTTGTCAGCAATCACTTATTTTTTTCTAAATCAAGTTTGCCACTGTGACTCATGTTACCGGAATTATCAAGACCTATGAAAGAAATTACATAATGCTCCTGCTTTCACTTTAACTCTCTAATTCAGTTTAATGCTTTAACTCTGCTTAAATAGAGGCTGAAACTAAAAGGTCTGTGTTACGTACTTACCCTTGCATACTTTGCAGCACTGGTTTTCCACATGCACTGGGAGAGCATCAGGAGGACAATCAAGAGGGGGACAGGACATCCTTCGGCACTCCACAACTCCACTCTAAGCAAAGGTGTTTAAGATAAAATTCAGCTATGACTGGTTTAGTGAGTTTTTATACAAACCACAGAAGACAGAAAACTATTTAAGCAAATGAAAATAGCATCGTGTATTGTAGACCAATCCTTCAGTAACAAGTTTAATCCTATCCAAGTACAAACTTGAATCAAAAGCATCTGAAGGTGAATTACCTCATTCCGATATCTATTACTGGTTTTACTCCACTTTCTCCAAGCAAAGCACATTAAGTGGAAAATCTAAGCCCATCTTTACAGGAACACTTTCTGTGGGCTGCACCAATCATCTCTGAGATCTTTAACAAGCAGTTTTCTATTTTCTTGAGCAAACAAAGACTCTCTTCAGATATTTATCAAATAATTCCAATAACACAAGATTTACATAGTAATTCTCTTCTGTTCCTCGATTTTGCAATGATAAACATGGAAAACAAAATCTGCATATTGTTACCATGCAAGACGCAACTAGGTACCCATGAATACTATTAAGATAATGCTGCCTTTTTCAAAAAACTACTGCAGTGAAAACAATTCCAAACTAAAACACATACAACACCATGCTTCCACCCCAAAACCATGAAGTCCTCAGAGATATAATTAGAACAAATAAGAGAGCATTGTCGAGGGAAAGCAGATTTTATGAAGCTTGCATATAAACTATATCAAATTTTTATTTATTTTACTGTTTTCCTCCCTATTGTTCATTCTGCCGCTAGATGCACACTATAAACATAATAATTGTCAGAGTTAACATTACGTATTCAAGGATCATTTTCACATTTTAATTTGGTCCTTCTCCTTAAACTGTTTAAAAATTCTTACTTTGCAAGTGCAATTCCTGCAGTGATCATCTTCAACCCACGAGTCTTTGTCTCTATAGATCAATCCATTTACTTGACAAGTCTTCTCACAATGACAGTCTTCCAATTGACTCAGCCTTGTTTCTGCATAATTTAACTATAAATGAAAGTAACTTTATGAGATTTCTGTAATTCAAGCACATGATTTAAAAAAGCAAATATGAGAAAGCAATATACTTATATTTAGCTGAACCAAGTTTGACTCTAGGCTTTGAAACACTGAACCAGGGTGTCAGCAGATATAAACTAATGCTGCGCCTTGGACTTTGATGGAGCTATCCATGCCAACTGACAACAACTTAGGATTCACGCAGCACTCTTGTACTGTAACTAAAGTCCCTTCAGGAAAAACCAACCACTACACAAACTACAACTATTTTTAAAAAAATTCTTACTTGCTCATCAACTGGATTGCAAGTCAAAAAGCTGGAAGACTGGCAGGCAGACTTTTCCTAATCATCTTCATCTCATCGTTGTTAATCATCAGCAAAGACTAATACTTTCTGACTTTTACAAAGGTCTCAATCTTATAACAGCAAGTGAGATTTAGGGGGGAAAGAAGGCATTTTAATTGTGTTGTACAAAATATTTTCAGACTATGATTATCAAATGAGCTGTGCTCCAGGGGTAAGCCTGGACTGCTGGTTAGCTCTTAATACTCTTTGCTGTTCCCACTACATCCTCAATTCCAACTACTAAAATGCATATCAAGCAGCTAAAATTGATGCAATTTTTCCAGGTATTACATTTGCACGCAAGCAACTGCTGTGTTTGCTGGTGTTTACGGTGTTTACTGTTTACTACTGTATTAATATACAATAATAAGTGGGGACAGTGCTCGTTCACGTAGTAGTAGAAAACGGGTTTCTGAACCACCCTCTCATAAGCCATCTCACAGACTTCCCCATCAAACAACAGTACCATCTTACTACCCTCCAGAGAGGAATAACCCCTATTTATTCATACCTTGTACCTAGTGCCATCATGTCTAATCCCTAAGTGCACTCTCAATGACTTTTGCATTTACTAATACTGTAAATAAATAAATAAATGCTTAATATTCAGAAGTAAACATGCATTCTTCAGGCCTGAGACTGCCATGGCTCTAAAAATTATTCTGGTGCCAGTTGGATAAGGGTTTCTCAAGTCTTGATTTGTTTCACATTCACGTTTGTCTTGCACAAATAAATCATCACACTGAAGCCGCTGCCAACAGCAAGGCTACCTGAATGTGGCACAAAACAAGACGATTGCATATTCAATTCTGTTATAAATATGATGTTATTATCCTACATTACAGGTTGATACATTTTAATACTAGCAAATTTTATTTAAAAAAGAATGCACAGTGCTATAGCGTTTTTTACATAATGGCATATGCCTGAATTTCAGATATTTCCATCCCTTAAAATTGCATTCACTTTAAATGAAAGTATTCTAATGTATCCTTTTTCATTCCTGCCAGTAAAAGAACAACATATTTAAGGGGAAGGAAAAAAAAAAGAAAGAATAGGCAAATTTCTGTGATTTTTTTTTTTTCTCTTCAGTCTTCATGAAAGAAAGCTCTGAATAAAAGCTCTTTATTTCTTAAGTTGTTATTCTGGGATAATAGGGATTGATACTCATCTCCCCCAGATTCAGCATGATCTTGTGACTTCAAAACTGCTTTTCACACTTTAGAGGCAAAATTATCTTCTTATTGAGCTGCTTGTTTTCAGCAGAAACCTTTTTCGGATCATTATATTTAGTAATTATATTAAAATATATAGAACATATTCAGTTTTGTTAAAAAAGTGTTAGGTTTGTTTTACATTTCCCCTGTTTTTAAATATCTTTCAGGTTTTGGAGAGAAAGGACTTTAGAAATACCTAGATTTGATAGCGGTACTTGATATTGTCCTTTGTCCTAGTAATTATTCCCTAGAAAAAGGATAAAACTCAAAAAGAATAAATATCTTTAAGTTACTAATTTTTTTTGACATTTACATTATCTTGATTTTTATTTACTTTATTTATCATCTTCTATTACGCTTAAATATCATTTACTTCCCGTTCTAAGAAATATCTTTAAAAATAGCAGGTCAATCAAGCAGATTAGCAAAAGGCGTGCAATAACAAACCCTCCTACACAGAGGTCAATCATAGCCCTTAGAAGCTCTTCAGAAACATTTAAACATTACCTGCTTTAGTAGAGTAACTGGAAACATTCCTTTTGTTTCTAAACACCAAGCTTTAATTTAAAAATTTCTATTGAACTCAATAAAACAATGAATTCCTTAAAATTAGCTGAAATACCCTTCCAAATGTTGCCAAATGCACACAATTAGATTTGTTGAACAAGTTAAATACCAGTAGAAAACACTCAAGCTTCAAACATTTTTTAGGTTATGAGAAACGAAGCAACACTATACCAAACATTTTCCGTACACAAACCAAATCCTAAGTTCTGAACATGTAGGAACATTTGGATAGCTATTATTCAACAAAACTTATTTAACACTTTAAGTGCTTCTCCTCTGCCCATACAAACAACTGAAAGATGACACATTTCTGTTAAAAATGCATTGTTTCTTGAAAAATTAATAATAAAAAAAAATTTAAAAGCCCAAAACCCCAAAGAGCTTATATGGAAAATTTTGTTAAACAAAAATATTCATGGCCATGTAAACCTGTGACATAAACAAACCAGGTTAACTAGTTCTTAAGTCAAGCACTTGAATTTTCTTGGTATTAATCCAACTCAAGTTTTAACCCTTCTTATCTCAACCAAGCAAAGACCAGTAGAAAGTTTTGTGCTGGAAGCCTTCATGCAGCAAGCACATCTGAATACAAAGTAGACTGTGGTGTGGGCCCACAATTTACAAAACAGAAATTATATTCCATTCAAGAAAATGCAGGAGAGGTATAGTGTGATTTCAGTAGATTGTTAACGCACGAATTATTGTAGCTATTATATTAATGGAGGAACTAATGGTATTCCAGCATGGCAGCTGAGAATGCTGAAATAGAACACAATCCTTTTCTCTCGCAGCAAAATTATCATTTTAGCCAGATTTATAACACTCTGACCCATGGTGTCCCTCTAAGGACACAAAATTAAATCAAATAAACATATACAATGGAAAAATGCAGAATTAATTCAAATGATGAGCAAAATAGGACAGGCTTCAAAAGTCAGCATTTATTCATCTTTAAAAGCTATGTCCTTACAAGACATAGGCTAGAAGAGGACACAATGGTGGTTAGCTTGTTACACGTCATGGTCAAATGCTCCTGTACACAGCACTCTATGACAATCTGCTATAGACAATGCTCGTCTGGGTCCTTATATAGCCCGCACGTCCCATCCTGCACCAGCACTAGCCTCGTGGATCCTGAGGTAAAGCCCAAGCAAGAGGGTACTCCCTCCTCCTGCCTGTGTACTGCAAAATTTGCACCACTATCAAAATTATTGGAGCCTGAAGCCATTAGTCTGTTTCCTTCCCAAACAAGACCTGGTCTGAGAATTCACTGTTTTACATTATATAAATCGCATGTACATATTTATCGCAAACAGCATTCACTGGTCTATTCGATATTCTTAATATAGCTGAAACCAAACAGACACTGAAGAAGAAACTGCAATCCTACATCTAGCAGTAGAGCCTAAAAGCAACAACCAGACATCAAACCACAGGTCTCACTTATCCAAAATGTCATGTTCATGCTCTGCATCTCTTAGTACAGAACCAGGTGATGGGGTTCATTACTAATGCACATTAGCAAGCCGTGCTCTGATCACCTGCCCTGACGAACAGGAGCTCTGCAGGCAGCTGCACAGCCCTTCTAAGCCTTGCTCTTTGCCGTGCCATACATCGTCCCCATACAACATACTTGTAGCTACACTAGTACCGCTTGTGGCTACTGTGGTGAGAACTGAAAAGGCAGATACAAACCATAATGCCTCCTTCAAGTCCCTCCATTTTTAACTTGCATTTGTCTATCAAATTAACTTCCTCTCCTGCTGCATGCATTTTTCCTGGACAACAGTATTTCTGTAACAACGGCAACAAAACAGTCAGTGCACCGCTATAATAGAAAAGGAACTTGCAATGAAGGATTATTCCAGCACTACTTAATGGAAGCACAGAGTCTTTGCAGTACAAATAGTGTGTTATTTGCTTCCCCTTGTAAAGTACTAGCAAGCAAAAATATAATTAACAGCACAGAAAGCAAGTTACTCAGTACAGTGCATAATTGGAACTTGCTCATACCACCAGCAGGGCTCAAAATAATTGCTTCTCTTTCACAGTAAAGCAGAAAACTGAACTAAAAGCTTCACATTTCGCATTCGGAGTCAGCCTGTCCAAAGCATGTCAGCTGAGTAAGTGGATTGTCAGTATAATGTGCACACTCTAAAAACAAAGTTTCTCCTTTCCTCTTAGGAAGGAAAAAGAAACACTCAAAAGGCAGTACAAGAAGTATCATGCATTTACACGAGTAGTACTACTGTGCAAATCTTATTTTTGAAATTCCTGTTCAGTAACTACACTGTCTATAGGTTGGTTTTAGTTGCACTTAAATCTGTAAGTAATTAGCTCATAAGCACTGTTTCAAATGAGACAATTAATTGCCTTTTACCACAGACCAGACAGTTCATTAACAGTAACCTCACAAAGTATGCATAGATTGCCCTTTAACACACAACAGTGGTTTAGTTACCTCTAAAACATAGCTTCCTACCCCACAACTTCATGAGAGCCTCGGCTAACACAGAGGCTGTGTAGTGTGAGTGGAGCCTAAAGAAAAATCTCCAAAATACTAAATAAAAAAACCACATTGCAGCTTACCATTTACACTACTCACAATCCAAACCTCCCCCCCTTCCAAAAAAAAGGGGAAAAAGGGGAGGGGGGTGGGAAACTACACCACCTGGAGCCGGGTTAACTTTTACACTGTAAAAACCACTGATCAAAGGTGATGTCAAGATCGGCACAGCCGGTAGCTTCACAAGCATTTCCATTTGGGGGCCTCATTTCAATTCCCAAGAAGGAGTGTACACCAGTCCTGAAGACTTCACAGGACTTCCCACAGGCAAACACACTCCCTCTGACAGCATCACAAGGTGAGGAAATGGTTGAGGGATTTCGCTCTTTTGTTTCTGCATTTATCCCTCAGCATGAAAAGCGAAATCATGCTAAGGCTTCTTGAAAAATATCAAACCCTGGGCATTTTGTCACTATCTTGCAAATAATAAGGCAGACAATGGAAGCTGTGTAAGGCTTAAGTGACATTCACGAAGCTAGATCGCCAAGTTCATTGCAGACAAAGCTACTGGCAGAAAAAGAAAAAAAAGGCTCTATCATGAAAATGCAGAATAACTGCAAAAGGGATAAACACTTTCATGTTGGTCCTAGCAAAGCACAGAAGGAAATGGGCAACTGAGAAAGAAGCTTAGGTACCTACTTTTGCAGTCATTTTTGCCAGGAGTTCTTGCAAATCCATGATTCCTTGCACCAGACTTAAGAAATCACTGCAGGTCGGGCATGCTCAATAAAGGAAATGTAAAAAGAAAAGGAAAGGAAGAGAAGGAAAGACACGGTAACCCATAAATAAATCAAGTCTGATATACTGCTGGCTAGCTGAACATAAATTGTAATCTGTTCACACACAATTTTTGCCTTCTAGAAGTCAGCACATGCAAAAATGGCAAGCCTGAAAATATTATTTTTAAAGCAAAGAAATAATTTGTATGAAATAATCTAAAACAGAGGGAATAATGAAATTGCTACTTACTGCGATTCAGGTTAGGACACTGTGTTATATATCCATTAGGTATGAAGATGATTTTCACATCCTGAATAACACCCTTTGTAAAAGAAGAGAAAACTGGTAATACAGATTCTAAGTATTCACTTATACTTGTACAAGGTCTTTCACAAGTTATTTAAGTGGGTACAAAAAATTTGATCGCCTCACTCTTCTAGCGAGGAGAATACTTTATTCAACAGAAGATGGACAAAAAATAACAACTCCTCCTCTCTATCTTCCTGTGTGTTTGAATATTAATTTTCATACAACACAGAAATAATACTGCTTTGTCTTTTGCAATCACCAAATATAAGCTGCTTAAAAATGTCTTAAAATGGGATGAGACTGGTGAAAAAGCAGTGAAATAATATCCATTATTCAAGCCTATGACACAGTTTGCCAAAAGACAAAAAGAAAACACAGAAATACTCTTTAGTGGTTTAGCCAAATAAGACTGTGAAATCAAACATTAAGAAAAGATAAATACACAATGTAAGAAGTAAGAGTCTACAATTCGGCTGTTTGGTTTAATTTAGCCCGCTAGCTTTCTATCGCAACAGGCAGTTCATGTAATCGTGCCATCAGTTAGAATTAAATCCTCTCTCTAACCCAGACAGATGGAAAGATTCCCTATGCAGGGCTGGCAGATATCAGGACTCCAAGGTCAGAGCCAGCTATTGCTAGAGGTTGTATGAAGCCCAGAAACTCAACTGGACAGAACAGGAGAAAAAAGGGACCCAAAGGTCCAATGCCGCCTGCGTCCTCTGTTGTCACTGACTGGCAAGGATATCCCTGACAGAAGCAGCAGACACAAAGGGCTGCCCGGTATCCCTGCAAGCCTGGCTCCTGAAGAGCCCTAAATCCTTCAAAGAGCCTAGAAAATGCTGTAGGTTTTGTTTGCTCTCTTAAGGTCAGTACAAAGCTCTTGTTCCATCTTTCACTGTGTAACAAGACTCCACAAGATCCAGTAGCTTTAATAATGTCATGGTCATGAAGGAGGAGGAGCAAGGGAAAACAAAAGACTTGTAGTGCTGCTATTTGCACTTCCCTGACTGTTAATCAGATGTAGTGACATATCTCTATCCCCTCCCAGATAAAGAATTTTTTTAGTTTGAAAGGAAATTTATCACTACAACAGTTACTGTCCAATTAAATCACTCATTTGTAAGACTATGTTTTAATTTTTAGTTAAATTGCAATAGATTGAATTTTGCAGACTGAGGACACAGTCACTAGCTCAAAACATGGAACTCCATCCTTAAATAAAACATAAGCCTCAGAAAGCCCTTGAAGCCTGGTGAATATAGTAAGTAACATTTAAAATTTACGTATTCATTTGCTAGAACAGCAGAAGGTAATCAGCAAGCATCGTTTCCTGCTTACTGTTTCATGATCAAATACTAACTGAAAATATTAATAGACATAATCAGATCACACTGTCTTTCCTGCAGAACTATATACATTTATTAACCTTTTCATCTATGAGAATAATGAAACCATCATAATAATGAGAAGTAATACTGTCACTGGAAAGGGAACATCCTGAAAGCCATTTTACACACCTTCTGCTAGAAGTCATCAGTGAGAAATTAGAAAGTGAGGCACAAAAATATATTTCAATGCTTAAGCCTCTCCAGTGAAGAGCTTAACAAAGAGTAAATGAGACTACAAAGTTTCACTAGACCCTATCACGCAGCTAACAAGACGTCACCCAGAGAGAACTGATGCTTTCTTCAGCCTCGTTTTTTTAAAGGACATACTGAACATCAAATACATTTGTTGCATCAGAGCCCCACTGCTCAATTGTCTTTTGGATAGATTTGCATTTAAATACAACCTGAAGGGGAAACACAACTATTTCTTGTGTCTTAATTTCTGGATACATGAAAGCATGTTACCATGGCAAAATGTATGAACTTCACCAATATAGATGCCTTGTAAGTCTATAAACTCTCTGAAACAGAATTAATACAATCAAATATAGAAGTGAACCTTCAAAGAGCAGAAATTTCACTGATGTATTTTTTTAATAGAAAGACTTCATTATAGGCAAACACTTATTACAGTCATAATTATTATAACACATATGAACCAACTTCAACTAGTCGTCCTTCAGCATTAAAACTAGGTTGCTGAGAGCCTTCTATGGCCACAAGCAGAAGAATTAGGTATGCACAGCTCCTCAGGGGACACCCAGGGCTCTGGTTCACCTTGGCACACGGTGGAGTTCTTCAGCCTGCATGGTCTGAAAGGACATCAGGATTTGGCCCTGACAAGGAGATGTCAGTGGTCAAAATCTTGTCTTTCCCAAGCAGACATCACCTTTATATTAACATTAAAGCATTTGGCTAATTAAAACCAAAGCTTCAGTTCCACATCAGGGCTCACTAACTTGAAGAGCCTTCATCTGTGCAGGCAGATTACCAGCTACAATATTAAATTCAGGCCTGCAGCACTAAATATCAAGCTCATCCCACGAGGATGTAATACCAAAGCCCTGTTTATTGTACTTCTCATGTCTCCATTAAAGAGAGGACTCCTCCCACACTCTGAAAAGGCTCAGACATTCCATGAGCTCTATATTTCTGTGTTTTCATTTCCTCAACTATCTTTCACCCTCTTTTAAATCTACTTCTTCCACAGAGCCAATGTGTGCCACACAGCTGTGCAAGCTGCATCAGCCAAGGCTGGTGAAAGGCTCTGCAGGGAGGCACCAGTAGATGTACCCCAAACCGTGTTCTTAAACAATGCTATGTCAACACCACTAGACCTCCACTAGATCAGCACCATGCTCCCCTACGCAGGGCAGCCGTGCCCCGTGCCAGGAGCTTGGACAGTTGCTGTCAGCACTGCAGTTACATCACCTTATTTTGTACAACTTTGAGACCAACTATAGACCTGATGCTGTGCAGTAAAAATACCAACACACTTGTCAAGCATTTACTACATGATCCCCAGACAGAGCAGCAGGATCAATAGAGCCTATGGCAGATATGAAAACTGATGTCTTTCAACATGAATCACCTAGTCAGCGATGCATTAATAAGTTCATTTCTGCAGCAACTCTTCAGAGGGAGCCTTAGGGGGATGTGTTCTCCCCAGCAAGAAAATGTATTTTGCAGACAATTCTGATCCTGATGGCAATCAGATCCATCCTAGATTGTGGGTTACCTGGATGTCTCATGCCACTCCCTTCCTCCCTTCAGTTGCATTTACTTTGGTTTCCTAATCTGATTATAGCATTCTTTAGCCCTGAAACAAATTTTGCTTTTGGGCCACGTAAAGAAACCTGAAGGGTCAGCAAGTATTTTTCAAAGGAAATTATTCACAATATTCCCTTCAAAGCAAACACACAAAGATATCTTGTCTGCTCCGTATTTACTTCCACCACTGCTGTGCTGAAACCATTCCATCTTGTCTGAACTCCAAATGCTCGGTCATAGCAGGAAAGGTACAACTAGTAAGAGACACTACTTATAAGAGGCAAGACTTCAAATTCCTTTTTCATGGCATAGAGCACTTCATTCCCCAGCAAAGGGCTAAGGGTGGAACAATCACTGCAAGGACGTGGGAAAAAAGCAGAAATAAGAAAAATGGCAACAACTGGCCACAATGACTTATGAATATCGTATCTTCTCCTTCCTCTTCTGATATACGGAAGAATTAAGATCTAAAAAAAGGCAAAATAATATTGCCTAAAATGTGCTTTAATGTTATCCAGTTAAGGAGAGACACCACAATTACTTAACTATTATTAAAGTAACAAAGTTTTTGGAATGGCAAAGATGATATCAAGAACAGTGTCGAGTACGTTTGTCACATACATTACCATGGCTCCAACATACAAAAATGCCGACTGATTTTTTAATGCTCATTTCCCTGTAGATCTCTGTTTACATTAAGGAAAATAGATATTTTTTTTTATATATCCTAAAACAGTGAAACAAATTGCTCTGAAAAAATAAGGGAGGTCCTGCTGAGCATGTAAATATATAGAAAGAGATGTGTACTCTTTACAAACTGGCAAAATTCCAAGTTTTTGCAATGATTAACATAAAAAAAACCCTAAGATTTCTGAAACTCTCAAGCAGAATTAAAAAAATGCAACCAATTATATTTCTGCCCTAAAGAAAGTTACTAAAATATTCAAGCATGCATAAAGCAAAGCAAGGCACTTGTCGGCTTTCATTATGATCAATAAAAACTGTCAGCTCATTAGCATATCATTAGCTACCCTGCTGTTTCCAAAGTGTTAACGCGTAGAAATATTAATTTACAAACATATAATATCCCAGAGTTCTGAGGCCCTGACTGCCTGCATAAAATAAGAATTTAAGATAGGCGAATCCAATATCACTTCTTTTTTTCCTATGTAGCTATAAACATATGTTTAACATCTGTGGAATTATGGGAAGCAGCTGAGGTAAAAAAACAACAGCTGTAGAATAAAATAATGCTATCAATTTCACTTCACAGTGACAGCTCAGCTGCTGGAGGATGAAACGTACTCTGGGTTCAGAGCAATTCTCGGACAGTCATTCAAGTCAACAATTAGATTTTATCTGTTTCACAATTAAAATCATCAGTTGCTATGCTTAAATAATTTTAGGATAAAATACTTGTCCTAGCTTGTTGAAATTTGGGGACTTCAAGGAGAGGTTCTCAGGGAAAAAGCAACTTGAAAAATTGTCTTACAAACAACTTGTCTTATGACAACTGAGTGGGTGGTAAATCACCTTGGCAATAAATCCATGCCAATATCAAGGATAGGTAGATTGGCTTGTCATTGACTAGAGACCCTTTCTGGGATAAACACATCACGGCTTGTTATCCAGAACTTGAAGAAATATCAGAAACTTCTCCGTAGCTTGCTTACAAAGCAAAAGAAATAATTTTAAGATAGAGAAGACAGGTTTCATTTGCCAGTGGATTTTGTTTGTTGCTCGGTTCAGCAATTCTGCCTCAACCAGAAAATCATATAGCCCCATCAAGGGCTGAAAGAATACATATAGGAGTGGAATTTTCAAGCTGTAGGCCATTTATCTGTCCTTTGCAGTTTTGGAGCATATTGCCGTTAGTTGAATCGGAAATATATTGCCAATTCTTGAATCCTCTTTTCCGTCTGATAAGTTCCTTGTGCCCATACTGACCTACTCAATGATGACATCTTGGGAACGTCATAAATGAAAAAAGACAGGCTTTCCAGCTAAAACGCAGGAGCTGCCTGATCCCTGCCACCTTGCCAACCTTTCATCCTGAGCTGTTTGGAAGCAGTGGAAGCTCCAAAGGACAACAGAAGCTCATGAACAAAACAGTGACCCACTGCTCACTCTGTTAAGAAACACAGTGAGATATTGTGTTGAGAAAAACAGAAAGAAAGGTACTCCAGGAATAGAAAAATCTACTGGTTTATGGCAAGGCAAATGCACTGAATGCAATAAGCAGTGTCTGCCAAAGCCAGAAGGAACACAGGTCAGAAGACCTTCATACTCTACAAGTCATGCTGTCACAGGTGAACAAGGAAGAGTCACTCAAGGCAATGAGCAGAAGGGTGAGGGTATTCAACATGTGAAATCAAGGAGGAATTGGTCTCCAAGAGCGATCAAGACCACCACTGTCTGGCCAGGAGACTAAGCTGTTTTCTTGAGAAGGCTTAAAATGAAAGCCAAGAATAAACTGACTCTGCCTGGATGGTCTCATTCTGTCCCTAAGTGTAAGGAAACCAAACAAAACCCCCAAATACTGGACATCACAGTCAGTGAGAAGTCCATAGTTTCTACTAAAATTCATACAAATTCAGTTTCAGGAGCGTAAGACAACTAATCAGAAATATCTTGTTGACTCTATTGAATAATTTCTTTCATGTGCTATTTCATATCTGCTTACCTTAAAGAAGCCATGTTTCCTGTTTCTCTGTCCAAGCCATAAATTGCTCTCGGGTGTCAAATTCGTTTCTGGGGGATCAATGACACGTTCATAAATCCTGTAGAGGAAATACATTGCTATTACTTGAATCCTCTTTTTCCTCTTAAAATTTCCCAGTCAAAATCAGTTAATGATAAAAGATGGAAAGTAGAACAACAGAAAATAAATCCATTAAACACTATTTACCATTGATAATTATGAAGGTGTATTACAATTTTCAGGAAAAAAAAAAAAAAAACGGCAAAAATTACTAAAATCACTAACATATGAAACCTGCATGAAAATATAAACTCCCCTTGTCCAACTACATAGCCCTAGGCTAAAGAACCACAATGTCAGAAACCACCACTGCAGGGAAAACAAAATGGGACCATCCTAGTCTAGGAGCATTCTTTAAACTCAACTACCCATTCTGGAGAAAAAGTGCAGACACACACAAGATCCAACCAGAGAAAGAAGCCTTTTGTATTTTCAGACTGGTTAGAATTTTGAACAGACTTCACAAGAAACTTTATTCCAGCTCTACTCCCACGGCCTTTTTGTCTCTATATTTGTGTTACTCATCCTTGCACCCGGACCTTTTGTTTAATCCACTTAATGAATGAAAAATTTCTGTAACACAGCATTTTTTAATTCACAAAAATAAGTATCTGGAGTTTTAAAAAGGTTTTGCTTTGGGTTTTTATTTGTTTATTTTTAGGAAATTTGTAATGACACTTCCACAATACCTTCAGGAACTCAGACCACTACAATGACATCACCATTTCGTAGTATTAGAATTTCAAGACCAAAGTTTCAAGTCCCTGGATTCTCACATTGCCATGCCACATCAGTGACAGCCATAAACTAACTGCTTCATAACAAAAACTGCATGTTTAATGAGGATTATTGAGGAGATTATGAAATATATTTCCATTACTTTCCAGCTCACAGGGAGTACATATTGCCGTGCAATCACATCAGCATGACAGCCAATAGAAAAGACTCTGAATTCATAAAGACCTGTAGCTTAAAGGGGTGAAATTATCAGTATATTTAAAAGGGGTGAAATGATTTTTTTTCTTTCTTTAAAGCTATGGCTTTAAAATCAACATGAAAAATGAACACACAAAAAAATACAAGTCAGTCAGCACAACTCATTACACAGTTACCTTCTCATCTACACGCCGAGTGTTTCTAGCACAGGTTCATCAAGTATAATTATTGATTTTCATGTTGTAAGTTGCCATGTGTATTGGGTTTGCGTGGCCAGGTTTTGGTGGCAGGGGGGAGCTACAGGGGTGGCTTCTGTGAGAATCCACTAGAAGCCTTTCCTATGTCCAAGAGAGTCAATGCAAGCCAGCACCGGCCAAAGCCAAGCCCATCAGCTACGGCAGTGGCACCTTTGTGATAACCTATATAAGAAGGAGGGAAACACTGCTGCACAACAGCAGCCACAAGAGAGACTTGAGAATATACAAGATAAACAATGATGCAGACACCAAAGTCAATGAAGAAGGTGTGAGGGGAGGTGCTCCAGACACCAGAGCAGAGATTCCCCTGCAGCCTGTGGTAAAGACCATGGTGATGCAGGTGAGCCCGCAGTCAGGGATGGACCCCATGCAGGAGCAGGTGGATGCCTGAAGGAGACTGGAGCAGCCTCCTGGCAGGACCTCTGACCCCATGGAGAGAGAAGTGCATGCTGGAGCAGGCTTCCTGGCAGGACATGTGACCCTATGAGGGACCTGTGCTGGAGCAGCCTGTTTCCTGGGACATCCCATGGAAGGGACTCATGCTGGAGTAGTTTGTGAAGGACTGTTACCCATGGTAAGGACTTATGTTGGAGAAGTTCACAGAAGACTGTCTCCCATGGGATGGACCCAACACGGGTGAAGGGAAAGAGTATGAGCAAGAAAGAGCACTGGAGACAACTTGTGATGAACTGACCATAATCCCCATTCCCCTGTGCTATCTAGGGGGAGGAAGTAGAGAACATTGGGAGTGATGTTCAGTCTGGGAGGAAGGGAGGGGTGGGAGAAAGTGTTCTAAGATTTGGGTTTATTTTTCATTATCCTACTCTGATTTGATTGGGAATAAATTAAATTCATTTCCCTAACTTGAGTCTGTCTTGCTTACAATGGTAATTGGTAAGTGATCTATCCCTGTCCTTATCTCAACTAATGAGCTTTTATTGGCATGTTATTGGAAAATTCATAGATTTGCAGTGGCCCAGAATAACCTCCCAGTATTAGAGAGCTTCAAGAAAGCTTTATAAAGCTTTTTATGTTCAGGTAGAGAGTCACATATTCTGCCCACTTTTGCTAATCCAGAAAAGGAGGAAACTATTTGTCAAAACCAAATGGAAGCAATCTAAAAAACTAGAGGCAAACTTACTATTTCCTTAAAAAGAAACAATATTGAAAATCTCAAACCTAAGAACAAAACAGTTGCACGAAATTTCCAGCTCAAGAATGTGAGTACAAGAGTCAGAAGTCTGGTAATACTCATGATTTTATTGCTCAAGTTTGTTATAATTATCATCAGCCCTAATTCATCGCATTTCACCAACATGACACATGCAAAGCTCTAAACTTTTTGCCTCCACTAGTTAATTACTTTTTACTATCTATAAAATTACCATGCTGAGCTGTTTTACCTGTTCAAAGACCAAAACAAGATTATATTCTTTTAAACTATATTTTGAGAATTATAGGCAATTCGTACGCACCATCTCTATCAATATTTTGAAGTGTAAGTAGACCATCTCTGCCGTACCTCATGGAAAACTGAAGTTCTACTCAAACAAAAAACTGCTACAAAATGATGAATGAGGAACAAAGTATTGGCATGCTCCTTGAGAAAACCAATCACTGAATTGCACTATCACATCAGGAATTTCTCTTTGGATATATAGCACATCTTTATTCATGACTTAGGTTAATAATGGCCTCACCAGAAAATTTCTAATCTCGCTGAAAGCCTAGTCAATATCCCATAAGAACTCCATTTCTGCTAAGAGATAAAATCCCGGTGCTGGCCAGGTTCAACAACACTACTTATTGAAGAATATTTGATTTTTATTCACCTGGCCTAGTCAAAGTTTTTAAAGGAAGTCTAGAATATCTATCTGCAATTACATATAAAAAGAGCCCCAAACCTAACTGACATTATTATATGACACTTCAAAACTAGCAAGTAAGGAAGACAAACCAGAGTCAGGCTTAAATGGTTTATCTTGTGCTTTCTGATGATTGAACAAAGACTTTCAACTTATGTGGAAAAGGCTGTAGCAACCTTCCTTAGAATCATGGAATGCTTTGGGCTGAAAGAGGTCTTTTCAGGCCATCTAGTTCAGCCCCCCTGCAGTGAGCAGGGACATCTTCAACTCTTCAACCTTTCATCATCCTCACTGTAAAACATTTCTTCCTTATATTCACTCTAAACCTACTCTGCCTTAGTTTAAAATCATTACTCCTTGTGCTGTCACAACAGGTCTTGATAAGAAGTCTGAGCCCATCTTTCCTATAGTCCCCCTTTAAGCACTGGAAGGCCACTATAAGGTCCCCCTGGAGCCTTCCCTTCTCCAAGCTAAACAACCCCAACTCTCTCAGCTTGTCAGAGTCTCTTCAGGAAGTGCTATTCATAAGACTCATGCTGAGGATTCCCCATATTCCTCTACTGTTCTACTCTAATTCCATTTTTGGAGAGGGTGTTTACCTTAAATTAAGGGATTCATTGAAGGGTAGGTTGTGCCTTATTCCATATATACCCAAGAGACTGGTTGGGTTTCTTCTCCACAGATCTGCCTGTGGAGTAACAGGCTTAGGATTCAAGAGACGGCACGAGATGTAAATCAGTCCTTGCTTATCTTCCTATGCAAAAAAATGTTTTGAGTGACACTGCTTGGTTTGTGAGCAATGTGAGCTTACTGCGTAATGTTAAACATCAGCAGAAAAGCCCCAGCAAGCATAAACACAGTTTATCGCTGCCCTTATAATCCCCTCTATACTCTTGGGAAATGAAAAGGTCAAAAAGCAGAAAGGAATCACAAGGAACATGGTGCACCATATATAACTTCCCTAATGAAAAACTAAAATTAAAAATAAAACACACACACACAAACAGAGGAGCCCTGCAACTCCTCACAAAAATGGAGTGTGATGTGAAAAAAAAAAAAAAAATCCAAGGGACTTTTCCAGCATGGATAATAGCTGCTACAAACCGGAAAATAACAACCAAATGGAAAAAGTTTTGTAATTAATAAGTAAAAAAAAACACGATACCATCACTTACTCTCAATCAGTGGGTTTAATATGTGGATGAAAACAAATGTTTTCAAATATCAGTGAACAGTTTCACCAGCTACTTGCATTGGCAGCTGATACCCAGCAAAGCTGACTGATGTGTAGCTGGAGTAAAGCCAGGAACTGGGCACGTCTCCTGGCTGTCGGCTTCATGTTTTAAATCACAAGAATAGTGTAAGTGATGGAGCATTCCTAGAGCAGGTTTTTGAGGGGAGAGACTAATTAGGTATTAAAGACATTGTGCCCATACAAAATGATTAAGGTGGCACTTATATAAGTAGTTGGGAGTAGAGTTTCACCCAGACATTAGGACTACTCATATATGTACACCACTTACAAATCCATCAAATATCATTACTGAGATGACTTTTCAGGAGTTTTCTACACTTAGACAAATCCATGAAGTACAAACATTTTATAAAGTGTAATGAGAAATTTTACTTCTTAAAGGTGAAATTCTCTTATAACTACAGAAGCATCAAAAAGACTTGCTCTGGCTCCCCTTCCTGTACTGGCTTTCTTTTGGAAGAAAAGAGGTGGTTTTCAGGCTGAAAAACTACTGTTGCCGAATAGACACAAAAGGATCCTCCTTTTTGTACAACTGCATTAAGCTTCCACATCTTTCTCATTCCCTTGTTTGATTTTCTGTGCTGAGGTGTGTCACCCTCTATGGCTTTATCCAAGCTTGACAAATACTATGTATTTGGCATATGAATAGCTAAATTATATCTACTACACTTCTATTTTATGAAGTACTGGTCTAGAGCTCCTTGGAGATCAGTTTCCAATACATCTGGCTTTGACACCCACACAGAGAAATGTGCAATACACTTCACAAGAACACGAATGCTTAGAAAGAGGACTCCAGGGAACTGTGGTCTCTAAAATTACTGCAGACTGAAGAGCCCCTCCAGCATGAGAAGACCCAGGTCTCTAGGTTAATGGAAGCTCTACTCCTTACTTCAGACTTTCAGATTTATGATTACTGCATTCACTTTTTTTCCAAGAGAAGGCTTGATTTGCCCTTACTTTATGCTGACATATTTCAAAGGAGCTAAACCATAAACCTGGAGTAATAGAACTGTGAACCAATTCTTCTTTCTTGAAATGTTCATGCTTAGAGTAAGTTCACTAACCACTGATCCATTTAGGTAAATGTAGTAAGAAAACCATCTGTTAATTGACAAGGACTCATGATGGATAAAAAGCACAAGGCTATACCTCTACTCAATCTGCACACTTTGGTTTATTAAGTATTCTTACGTTATCCTTACGTTATCCTTAGGAACACCTTTTTCAAGGACACATTCCAAGCAGGCATCTGTGACATAATGAATACAATAGATAGAAAACTTAAAATCTGTGAAACAGCCAGTGGATTCCTGAAGCGAAGCACATCTAAAATATTTGCATGTATATGCACATACACACACTTTTCTCTGCATAGAGGAAGACCTCTTGAAACTGACCTCTGTTGGACAAGGAGACAGTTTCCTTCTACACATTCAATCAAAAATTATTTTTATCATCTTTATAATATTCTAGTAAAATAGGGAAATATTGTCACTTTACGTGCATGCAAACTGAAACACAAAGACTAACTGGTTTACTAACATCACAAAAAGACTGAGTTGGGGAGGGACACTGCTCAAAGATCTAAGCCATTAGACTCGGCACGATTAAGGTGTAACTGCCTCACTCGCTGGGCTACATTCCCTCAGGAAAAAACATGACATGGAATTGTCTCTTGCAGTGAAGAAGATTTCTTACATGCAGCTTTATCAAGCAGATACTTGGAGAGTATTTTCACTTTTGTTGGAGAAGTAGCTCTACTTCATACATACAATATTTGCCAGGCCAGAAGCATTTGAAAATAGCTGAAATATTTAGCAGAACATGAAAATAAACTTTATGTCTGTTCACGTTAGAATGCATCAGCTGACATGGACTGATCAGGAGATGCAACTGCCTAAAACTGAACAATAAAATAGAGTACAACCTTCAACAGTTACTACAAGTAGCACAGTAAGTCATGAAATTTTCAGATTCTTTCAGGTCTAAAATATAAGTAGGTTAACAAAGCAGGAATGTGCCTTCTCATATCTCTGGACTAGATATGAATAAGATAGATTTTCTTAGTAGTACAATTAAGAAACAAATAGGTGCAATCTAAATATTCTTGTGGGGGAGGCAGAGCAGGAACCTCATTTCTTCATCCCTGGTCTTTATTAATCAGACAACAGGCTTCTTTGCTCCTGATATGGCTGTCACGCTCTCTTGAAACTATAAATTTACACGTAGCAACCAGGTGTTGAATTCATTGCACTCTATTTTAGATGTCTCAAATGTTTACACTTACAGTGGAGCTAGTCCTCTAGACTTACTTATTTAATGAAGAGGTATAAGGGTTTCTAGAGTGTGATTCATCATACAGTAAATGAATCACACTCTGAAGGCACCTCCAATGACTGATCAGGAGTTCGAGCTGACATCAGGGTGAATCATCAAAATAGATTTTTGCAATTCAAAACCTCATCCTCAAAACTGACATCCTCTTGCAACCATTCATTACCTTGTATATATCCTTTTGGATCCTCAGATCCTTTAAATTAACTGAAGGGTATGGAGAAGTCACTCAAAACAACACACTGCTCCTGGCAGTCTTTGAAATAGCGCTTTCAACTTCCGTAACAGAAAGTCGCAGGAGAGAGGGAGGGTCCCCCATGTTTTGACCCCACTGACTATTGTCACCACCTCCATCTGCAGCTGAGGCTGCAGAAACTCAGTACATCAGAAATAGCAAACGTCAGACCCCCTAACACAACCCATAGTACAAAAATAAACAGTTGCTTCAAAAAGTTTGTCCAACATATTTTCTGAATCCAAATTGTGTAAAGAAACTGATGATTATATCCGTCTCTAGCTTTCAGGTGCAATATTGGCATTTGTTTTTACATCTATTCTTCTGAAGGGATTAAGAACTGATTTTGAAAAGAAATACTAGGATATCTTTACATATTGCTTATTCAGCCCATTTCCTGTATGCTTCCCAAAGAAAATGTGTCAATACCAACGTGATTGGATTTTCTTGATAGTATTTACAGATAGGATGCATTATTTGACATGCATTCAGTTCTGGAGCAACTTTAACTGAATTATTCATTCAGTTTCCAGTGTTCTGTTTCAGAAAAATAATCTTCCTGAGGGAAATTTGATTTTTTTGTGCTATCTCCTCTGTCATAGTATAGGAGTTCACAATCACTTAACAGAGGAAAGCAATTTAGATTAAAATCTCAGGTTTTGAGGGAAATCTTGTGTTATTAAATTTTGAATATACAATAGTAACTGCCAACTATTTAATCAAAAGTTATTGTTTGGCTCTAAGAGGAAAAAAAATAGGTGGTGTCCAGTAATAGTATATGTCAGGTAAAAGACTCAAGAGTGCATGTTCAGCTTTTAAGTTCTCTTCAAACTCTGCCACCCAAACAATTTCATTTATTTTCTTGCATAACAATAGAGAGAAAGTGAATGTACTTTCCATCAGCTAATTATTCCAACTATAAATCTAAGTTAAAAAAATAAAAATGTATCTAAATAGAAATCCCTAAGTAAACTCTTTTTTCATTCAAGAGAAATGTAAATTAACTTTCAAGACTCTCTAAGAAACAGGAGAAAATGAAACAAATGCAAGTAAGGAAGACTAGAAGAGCACATTTCACTATTGGGTTTTGGAGCTTATTCTCCACACAAAAACTGAAGGAGGGCAAATTAACCCAGATACAATTTGCCTGCAGGGGGCTTTCTTTACAAAACACATTAGGCTTTTCAGTTTTCTGAAACTGATAACCAAGTCATCAATTGATTTTAGCAGTATTTCTTGGTCATTAAGCTAAAACCAAACATTGTCATTGATATGATAAAGTAGAAAACTGAACCCAACAAATGATATAATTCTGGCCACATGATGGGCAGAAATCAGTCTCTCTCAAAATACACCTCTACGGTATCTTTCATCTTGCAATCATGAGGTGAATTTAAACACCTTTACAAACAAGGTCAATATTATTAACTTTACTTTGCAAATGACAAAACAGATGCAATTAGTTTCTAATGATAACATTCTTAAGAGTGTCTAAGCCCTAGGCCTGTCTACATGGCTGCAGTGTTTACCCATCTTCACATAACAAAGATAGCACTCCTCAAAGTGCAAGAGATCCAGGAAACAGTTTGAGTCGGACTCTAGGCAGAAACAGAAATTTGGCCATTTGCTTTGGCTTTTCAAGAGTTGTGGAAAACACAATTATGACAAACTATGAAGTCAACTGTCCCTCACATGCAATGTACCCAGAGCACTTTGCACTTTACTGCACTTGCATTCTCCACAATTTTTTGGACAGATACGCAGAATTTTCAGTATCAATCCAGCTAGTCTGATATCCAAATAGTTATTGCACAATTCAGCTTTGGCAGCTGTGCTGCTTTTGGCTGGAATAGAGTTAATTTTCTTCAAAGCAGCTATTGTGGTGCCATGTTTTGGATTTTGACCAAAGTAGCTTTGATAACACACCCATGTTTTAGCTGAGAAATGCTTGCACAGATTCAATGCCTTTTCTGTTTCTCAGACTGTCCCGCCAGCAAGCAGGCTGGGGTTGCACAAGAAGCTGGGAGGGGACACAGCCAGGACAGCTGACCCCAGCTGACCAAAGCAATATCCCTTGCCATGTGACTTTGTGCTCAGCAATACAAGCTGGAGGAAAGGAGAAAGAGGGGCAAATATTTGGAGTAAAGTAACTGTTAAGTGAGATAAACCCCCAGTTTTCCTGGAAACAGCTAAATACCTGCCAGGCAATGGGAGGAAGTGAATTAATTCCTTATTTTGCTTTGCTTGTGCATTCAGCTTTTGCCTTACCTATTGAACTGCTCTTATCTCAACTCTCTGTTTCCTCCATCCTTTTCACCCTTTTGATTCTCTTCCCCATCCCACTGTGGGGGCAGCTGCTGTGTAGAACTTCAGTGCCTAACAGCATACAACAATAACATTTTTCTTTCAATAGTGTTTCTGCAAGTCAATTTTGATCTGGTAAACAGCATGTCATTCATGGTCCTGGCACTACCCATAAGACCTGCACATATTCTGCAGGTAGAAAAAGCTCAAGAGGAATGTAGTTCTCCCTGTTTCAGGTGAAGATGCCACCTTCAACCCATATTCAACCTACTTGGCTATAGCAGTGTTATGGTGGCATCTGAGTCAAAAGAATGCCTCAGTGTAAGTGCTGAGGGTCAGGTCATCTACATACACAGACTTTTCTTATAAAAATCAGTGTCCAGAACTTTTCTAAATTAATGTGAATTTAGGCACTTATCTTTAAATATTTCAATATGGAGTTAAGAGCCATATAGCTCAAATACCACTTTAGAAATAAATATCTGACTCACCAAAGATATTCTGGCATTCTTTTTGCAACTCGTGAGCAACTACCACTATCTGAGTACCAGAGCACAAAACATGCAGCTGTAGGGGGTTTTTCATGATGCACATGAGTATCCACTGCAGCAGACAAAGAGCAAATCCAGTTATCCATGAAGACAACACCGAAACTCACAAGGTCACTAAAAGACACCTTTTAACCTCAGCAAGCTTTGAATCAGTTTCTAAACCAGACCACTGGATAAAGCAAACTGTTAACAAGAAAGCTAAAAGCACAGCACTCTCATTTGTCACCATACCAAACATCACACCAAAAGCCCATCTGAGATGGTGCAAATGTTCAGAGTACATACCAGATGCCAAATACCAGTAAACCAAGACTGAGCAATTAAAAACAGGTTCTAGAAATAAGAGTAAGAAATTCATTCAAGGAGTTCTTCCAAGATATAACAAGAAAAGCTCTTCTCCCACAAATTAAACAAACAGCTCTTAAAGTGAGATGGATATGAGATCAAAAAAACCTACATTAAAGTACCTATTAAACAAGTAGTAAACAATTAAGCCTATCTTATATTAGAAAGCAAGAGGGTAAAAACATGCATCACAATAATAGCACAAAGCAGCACTGATCTTGCAGCAAAATTAACCCCAAAATAAAATTCTACCAGATTGTAAAAGCATGGTTACATGGTTTATGTCATCTCCATTATGGGAGGCAGAGGGGGAAAGAACAACCTAAGATTACCGTTCTGTTTGCCACAAGACATTTGTTGAATGACAACTGGCAGTGCTGAAATTTGCTTCTATTGCGTCTACCTGAATTATACAGGGACAAGATGGTCCCTGGGCCAAGATCTGTAGCACACAGGTCTTTATAACTCAAAATTACAGCAGAACCTAAAGCACAATAAGCTTACAGCTTAGAAACAGCCCTTCTTTATAAAATGTATGCAGCCTTCCTCTTTTCTGTCTAATGCTATTCTCAACCCCAAAGTCACTTTACCTAGTATGGTAAGGCAGGTGCAACTGCAAGAAGAATCAGGTTTTTGATTCTAACTCCTTTCTGCACTGCTAAAAAAAAATAAACTTAAAAAGAAGCCAGCCACAAGCAACCTTTCTACTAAAAAGCTTCCTTCCCCCTTCAAAAATCATCTACTGAGAAGTTAATTGCCTTACAGTGTATCTTGTCACAGGATCGTCTCATCAAGGTGTTCATGTCTTCAATAAATAACTTGTGTATAATCACAAAATAATCTCATCCATATTCCAGAGCCTATTTCCTTTCATAACTGAAGGTAACTGCAGGCTGAGGACCACAGGCTTCACTTGCTACCACCCTGCCTTTGTTGTCACACTCCCGCCAGAACCTTCCCATTAGTGTTGTCTCAGCACTGTGCAATGGCATTCAGCTCTCCTCGGAGCTGCCACTCCTTCCCATTAGCCACTGTCACTATAATCCCACAGAGGGTCAATTCATTCTGTGTTCCTCAGTTCTTACTGCAGGTTCATCGGAAAAACCACATCTGCATTTTCCCATGGTATTTTTCAAGTGCCCGCTTTAGCCTTGGTGGTTTGAAAGATAACATTGCGCTCTCTCCATAATAACTAATTGGCCATGACTGAGGAGGTGTATGAAACATACAGTAAACATAGAACAAGCCATTATATTGGTTCCAAAATTCAGTTTTGATGGACACTGCGAGGCAGACAGACAGAAAAGCACTCTCCAGGGACAGCCTTCAGGTTTAGAGCTCATTTCTCACAACATCTGACATGCTCAGAAGGTGAAGGCATGGCTCCACTGAAGTCAATGAGAGTTTTCACTGCAAACTTCACTGGGGCCAGGATTTCACTCCAGAGATACTGCACAGCACACTTTTCAGTCAAGTTTAAGGTAAGGGGCTGGCATGACACAGAAATGTTCAGCTAGGGCTGAGGAAACCCTTCTCGTTGCACTAGTAGATATAGAGCTGGTCATTTGCTTTCACTTTTGACATGCTGAAGGGAATGCCACTAAAACTGCAGCTCAATTAAGCAATGCAGCTTCCACTGAGTCTTCTATTACTGACTGGTCTCAGGTATGAAAACCATTTATGGGACAGGAAACTGCATGTTAACGTACTCTTACGCTGACAATCAAACCATGATCTTTCACATTATTGCTCGTTCAGTGTATTTTTACATTGGTAATACAGATTACAACAACAGTTCTTCATATTATTAATATATTTAAACTAGAAGCAGTGGCCAATATCTGATGTTTTATTTTAAAAAAAAAAAAAAAAATCAAACCAAACGATCAGTTTGCTTATCTGTGTAGAGAGGAGTACTTTCTCAACTCCCAGAAATATCTCACTGTCTGAAGCATAAGACTGGACTGCCTCTGCCATTCTCTCAATTAGCACATTTGCCAAGCAGCTCTCGCCCCACAGCACAGAACCAGAAACTCTATTGTCCCAGCACTCACTACTGAGTCCATTTGAGCCCCTTACATGCTACAGGAGCATCCAAACATATTGCAGGCCTGGATGGAGTTCTATTGCACGCAGGTAAGTCTGCAAATATGCCAAATGGCTCTGCACATGAAGTGAGAGAGGACAGTACACTACCACGGCAGCAAGATCTGTGCCACTGCCTAACACCCCAAAGCCACAACAGCCACACTCACAGCACTTCCAAGCCTTGACACCTTACACTTCTGAGCATTCCACATGTCCACAGGTGCCCCCACCCAAGGAACAAACATGAGTGCTCCTGCACACCACTATCTACCACTAGGAGTGGTCTAAGTTTACTCTGTCACCGAGTGGTGCAAGGACAGGGACTGTCACATTTTAGGAAGTAATAAATCCAGTCAAGCAGCCTCCACTTCTCTGCAGTTAACCTGAGGATTTTAAAAGACTGGATTTCTAAAAATAGTTATCTTTTGGGAATTAACGTTGCTCTAAATTGCCAAAGAAAAACTACCCAAATACTAAACTACTTCTTAAAACTCTGGGCTGGCTTCACTGACTTCAGCAGTCTCAGTCCTGTTTGCTCCATTGCCCTCTCACACACCACAGCACTCAGGAGATTTCAGATCATTTGAATAGACTCTACTATTTGCTATATGGAGACTGAGATCTCAAGTCAGCTTCTAAATAGTTCAGAAGGGTTCTCATCTGCTTTTTGGCAAAAGTCCAATGCTTTAATACAAGTATTTAACTAAAATTATACTACCATTTTTCAATTCAGCTCCAGTGTCACCCTATGTGACTTCCAATTCTAAACTCCAGAGTTTAGCTAACCACTTCAAATGGAAGAGTTCATTTATGGTTTGGATCTCAGTTCATCTGCCTGACTGAAGCAAGGTAGTTGTTTTTATAATCCAAAAGTAAAAAACCCAAAACATTTGCTCTATCTGGTTGATTCTCAAATTACCGTGATCCTGTCTCTGTCCATATGACCCCCATCAGCACTCCAACAAATGAAAAGAAAATAGAACCAAGAAAGAGGAGATTACCCCTGCAAAAAATCCACAGAAACTAATATCCAGCTAGATTTCAAAATATGCAGGCTAAATTTTCAGAGCTCTTTTAAGCAAACCACCCCAATT
This sequence comes from Neomorphus geoffroyi, assembly GCA_033558235.1. Classification (NCBI taxonomy): domain Eukaryota; kingdom Metazoa; phylum Chordata; class Aves; order Cuculiformes; family Neomorphidae; genus Neomorphus; species Neomorphus geoffroyi. The sequence continues at coordinate 15,141,094 of JAUMJM010000033.1, read as the reverse complement.
TAAGGTTTTATTGCTTTGACATTAAAAACAAAAAGGAATTTCTATTGGACCAATGCAAAAAATATTTTAGAATGGGATAATACACTTATTCACAAACTTCAGGAAATTACTAAATCACATGAAGCTTGCCAGTCTTGATTTAAGATTATTTCCCCTACCACTATCCTTCCTCTCTGGCGCACTCATAGCATACAGATACAATGAATGCAAGATGCCAACAGTAAAGCATAACACATTTTTCCTGCTCTGTTGAAGCAACCAACCTGTCTATCAACATTTTCAATACACAGGAAAGCACCACAAGTTCCCAGTTCTAAATTACAAAAAAAGAAAAGAAAACTGTGAAGTCTATATTCAGCAGTAGTTGGGCTTTGCAACTACCAAACTCTGAATCCACAGGTCCCTAAAGCTCAGGAGGGTGCCACAAGCTCCACATTCAAGACCCGTGACTGAGCTCCCAGAGAGTGACTACTGCTCTTTAGTAACTGACATCAGCAGGACCTGGATCAGCTCCTAAAAAGCAGATGCCTGTTCTGCTCTGAGCAGGAGCTATATGAGGCTTCTCTGCCACAGCACAGTGCCCCAGGTACTTGTACTGACTATAAGCAGTTGCTGCCTTCTAAGGGGTGGTCAAAGGACAGCCAAAGACAGCCAGGCACAGGTATGGATTGCTATCATTTGCTTTCTATAGTACTTTTTCAGCACTTTCATAATCACTCATGACCATCTCCCAATTCCATCAAAGTAGTATGCAAAAAAAAAATTAATTTATTCATCCAGAATGAAAAAAATAAATTTTCATCATAGTTAGGTACTGGGTGAAGACACATCATCGTTCAGTTTTTGGTCCCACCCATACTGCCATTCTGCTGATGTGTTAGCCCTTTGACAAAAAAACCCTCTGGCTATTAAAAAACTTCTTTAAAAAAAACCAAAAACTTTTCTCAAATAACACTGAAAGTATCCAGAACATTTTTCTTGCAGCTTAACTACAATAACTGTAATGATACAGGCCTGACAGCAGCTGACGTGATGTGCCAGCTGGAGATCCCTCTTATGCTAAAAAGTTTACAGCCTTTCTGTCAAACAAAAGGGACAATCGGTAGGTGAAAATTAACTTCCAATCCACAATACCACACATCTAAAGCTGGGTGCACTTGTAATGCACAATTATAGCACTCTATTCAAGAAAACATTCATATGACAGCTCCTGCTACAACTTAAAGAACGGAGAAGCAATATGGGTCACAAAATCGTTTTCAAATGTTGAGAGTAAATTAGCTGCATAACACTGCCACCACGCCATCTTCTCTCCCAAGAGTATGTGTTCTACAGTGAGTAAAGCAGTGAATCCCTCTTTTAAATACATCCCTCAGCCTTCTTAAATGTATTAGATTTTAATTAAAGTCATAGGAGTTTGTTTAGATAAGTTGAAAATCTCAAGTTGGCAGCCAGAATATCTTATTTATAAGAACTCAGAGGTCTAGGACTCCCATATTTGGATTATGTTGCTTTAGCTTATTTATTTTTTCCAATTAAAAAGTTCTCACTGCTAATGTATGTTTTTAGTCCCTAATGCTCTGTTCTATCAGGAGAAACATAAAAGAAGCAGACAACGTGAGGTTTTTTCATTTGGAGTCTACTTCCTAGCCTGCTCCAGTTTTATAATCTTACCACCCCCCTCCAAACAGCTAAGATTATCCATCAAAAACACAGGCTGTATTCATAGTAAAAGGCAGTCCAGCACATATTTCCACCAAAAAGCATTCATTTTTGCAGGAAAGTGCCTTTCTGCCTTTTACATCTGCAGACTATGTTCAAATAAAAGAATACTGGCACTGTCTGAAGAGGTGAGTACCTTTGCAGCAACACCGTTGATGAAAAACAATTAAAATATAAAGCAAGTGGCCTTCAAGCTTAACTTCCCAGATTAAACACACTGAGAACAATCCAGAACTTCTATTTCTTAAATAAATTATCACTAAATACATTTTGATACATCTCTGAAATTGTAGGCTCTGCGCTGTTTCCTCATTCTTCTCTTAAGACTATTAAGAATAACATTTTCTGCATTGGTACTGTTGTAGGGGGCAAGAACTGCCGTGGACAGTCAGGTACTCCAGGCAACATTATGGACTCTACAGCTGAAACTAACTCCCAGCGAAGACAAACAACAGTTCTTGTAGGCCTACAATTGTCTCCTGGGGCTGCAGCTACCAAACTCTGGATCCTCAGGTCCCTAAAAGTCAGGAAGGTGCCACAAGCTCCCCACTTAAGACCTTGACGGAACTCCTAGAGGGTGACTACTACTCTTCAGTAATTGACATCAGCAAGGCCTGGATCAGCTCCTAAAGAGACCAAAGCAGTGTAGGTATGAAAAGCAGCAGCCTTTATCTCTGCTCCCTTAAGAATCCAAATCAAGAAAGGTGCATGGCAGAGTTAATTTCAATATATATTAACTCTTTAGTGCAATAAGTTATTTAAGGACCCTCTGATGACACAATTGCTCCAGCTTAATCTAAACACTCACCCGAAAGCCCTGTCGGTCCTCTCTTCCCTAGAGCACAGAAGGTACACACAGCCATTATTTTGAAATAAGATTTGTTCACCATAGTGGACTCGGCACTGGAGATGTGAGTAAATTTACTGCATCATATTTAATTCCCATGTTATTTTCACCACAGGTTTTTCTTGTGCATCAGTTGTACATTCACGATTGATACAGTCTTTTCATTTTTCTAACCCTTCATAATCTAAAGAACCTGTTAAAAACATTAGTTCGTAAGTACAGCCGCTGCTCATTATGCCAGCTGCCTGAGATGCGTCCATGGCCAGAGGTTGCTGCCGAGGCACAACACAAAAGTTCTCCCAGTCAGTGGAGAAGAAAGAGTCCAGTGACATTTAACAGGTTTTTAGTCTGGACTCTTAACATCTCTTCTTGTGTCAGCAGCTTCAAGCTCCATAAATACTCAGCGACAATTCTCATTCCTTGTTCTTGAAGGAGCACCAAAAGCAGCAAGTAAGATCCAGCAGGAGCCGATTTCAAAGGGACATGTACTTGGGCAAATGTACCTCCTTTGATACATATGCCTCCTCCATCATATTACATCTCATTAGAATAGAAGCAATTATACTGTTTTAAAGATGACTCTCAAAAGCACTAAAGGCTTTTATCAGTTTTCAAGTACTTTTCCCTAACCTATCCGGGTCTGAAAAACAAAGTCAACTTTGAATTGAATCCAAAAGACAATCAAGCACCAAATGTCAAAGCAATTCTACAAATCAAAGCAATGTGGGTGATAAGGCTGGGAAGAATAAAAGTAGATTCGACTATCTGTTTACAAATTAGAAGTCTCATCTCTAATGCTTTCTGATGCACTGAGGTTTTTGGAGGCCAGAGACTAGCTTTGGGCATCAATACAAATCCTGTAGCAAAATTAGGTTGTGTCTGGATATTTTTCCCAATGCAAATACTTTCAACGCGCTCTCAGGCACAGGTTAACTTTAATAACTCTGCATTTTCGAATCGCTCACTCAGAATATTTTGCCAAATGTATAATGAATGTTTACCATAGCCATAAACGAAAGGAGGAATGCATTTGTAGAAATTCATGCGTATCTGTAAGGAAGAAATGTTGCATCCCCCTTTAAGAAATCCAGTAGGAATCCAAGCGATTAATTTTGTGGGTCATTTTTTTTTTTCCTTTTTGCTTTGTCTTTTCTTTTTACAAGGAAGAGAGCAATAAGTAAAAAAACACAGAACTTCTTTAACTAGATAGGTACGCTTCAAGTTAAATTCTTGTTCTGATGCGTAATTTCTGCAGGAGGTGGGACAGGTCAATCTACTGATTGCAGTCACATTCTCTTTCCCCTTAACTCACTTGTTCAACTACACCTGCAGAATTATCACTTCTCATTATGCATCCTGAATTCTGCCGAGTGCCTGCAACAATGTGCTAGCCTAAAATGGTGGCATTTACATATAAAGTCTACAGCTTTCAACACTAACATGAGGAAGGTTTAGGCTTGTCACTAGTGCTCAGAAGTACCCTTCATTGGCTTGCTCTTCATATTCACAGCTTCCAACCTTTATTGTAGCATCAACAGGAAATGCTAGTGCAAAAATGAACGAGACATTGACTACTATTCTGAGCACAGTTAAGATATACCAATATTCACAAAATTCTATAATTAACTGAACAGAGATGCTATAGCTGAGTGAGGAAATTGAGACTTACTTCTTTTTTTCATTTAAGTTTCTACTATGAACTGCCCTCAAGCCAAGCTTTCAAAACTATTCCCACTACTTTTCCACAGGAGTTGTCATAAAATACCACAAATACACAGCCAAGTAAGACAGTTAGGTACGGATTTATACTGGGAGCAGCCTTGAGATACACCACCTTAAGGGACACTCTTAGATGGATCAACCCTGTTCAGGGCTACCTGACAGAGACTGCTATACACATTTATCATCTCATATGACAGCACAGCTCATTCTGTAATTGTATTTATCTATTGCAGCCTGTTGCTGTATAGAAAATCAGGTCACGGCCACGAGTCTGTGCAGCTCTTGTCCCTGGAAAGACTTCTGCACCAGGCAAGTATTCTGTTCTGTCTTTCCTTTCACTTTCTATGCAAGAAGGCAGACAGCAAAACAATCTGCTAAAAAGGGTCTTCCTAAAACACATTTGCTGGTTATGAAAGAAAAAAAAAAAAAAAAAAAAAAAAAGAGATCATAAGAGATAATGAAAACCTCTCCCTAAATCCAGTTTGTCAATAAACAAACAAAAAAGTACACGGTTGTAAGCAAAGAAATGTCAGAAGAGTGAAATGAAGACAATCTTTACAAATTGTAGATTTCACGCCTCAATGAAATTAAAATTGCTCTAAGCACTTAATTGCTTCTGGGGTCCAAATAAAAGGATTTAATCAGTAACCTTCTTTCAGATTAGATTTTTACTGTCAGTGTTAATGCAATTGCAGAAAATGGCTATAACTTTCTTCTCAAAACAGTATCTCATAATCACTGTGGTCAAATCAAAACTTTTTCAAATGTTCCAATAACGACATACTACCATAATACTCACGTAATTATATTTTACCCATCTGAAAAAAAATGAAGACTTAGAAAGAAATATCTGTTACCATCCTATTTATTTAAGTGCCACAATTCCACAATGTATATGCTGATCTCACTGAAGGCAAAGGACATTTTTATATTAATTTCAGTGCAAGAAGATACAAAAGTAATGGGTTTCCTCATTTCTAAAGACTATTTTGACAGTCCCAATTTCCAGTTTGCTGAGCTTCCTCATCAGCCACTAAGTTAGCAAAAGCCAAGGTCTTCAATACACTGTGAGATCAAATCCCAAGAGAAGAGAGCTTCTTGGGAAGAGAGATTCTGAGTTTGCTGCGTTTTATTCCTTGAAATCCTGACAATCTGCCACCTTGCAAACTTCACAACTTTTTAAAAAAATGTGCAATGATAGACAGAATACCCTTCAGAAAATAAAAAGCATCAGTTCTAAACACGCAAAAAGAAGTTTCCAGGTTTCTCAGAAGTTTCCAAGTAAGGAAGCAGGTAAAAAAAAAAAAAAAAAAAAGAAAATCAGTAAAAAGTGCACTGCTTGATTATGTAAAATAAAATTAAACTGCCTCTGACACATTTATGTATTCTTCAAGTTTTCAGGTATGCTGAGTGAAGCAGTTCACAACATAACAGACCGCACACTAATCTATCACACTTAAATGCAATCACAGTCAAACATAACACCAGCCAGTGCCTAAACTACGGAGATGCATTTAATACTCCCCAGTCAGCAATCAACCTTTTCCACATTTGTTCATAATCACAATGAATTGTTTCATTTTAATGCTTTGTTTTCCTTTTCTTTTCCCATGGCAGTTTACCTTCCTTTTAAAAAAAAAAAAAAAAAATCTCTTTTTCCAATTGCATTCCTGTGTGTAAGAAGACAGCATTTTTCCAAAGAAATATAAATTACAGAACATATTCTCTTACCTGTTGCAGTCCACATGCAGCAGGAGGTGGGATGCACTAAGTGACACAGCAATCTTATGCCACTGTCCATCTGCCAGACGGTACGGAAACACCTCTGTTCTTGACTTCCCATTAAACCTGTAGTGATATCTAATCTCATCCCGTAGGCCACTGCTCTCCAGTTCAAAATAGCTGCATTTAAAACACGAAGAAAAATAAGTTCATTTTTTGGTCTTTTCATTATTTCTGTCACAGTCTTCTTAATTCATAGACTTCTTAAGCAAACACCAGACGGAATTTAAAGAGGTTACTCAGCATGGATTAGGTATGTGTCAATTTTTAAAAGAGGAAGAGAGACAAGCCTATACATTGAGTGCGTTTCAAAAATAACAATACCACTTCCATGAAAACAGCTAACATTCAAAACACCATTTGATAGTCCTGGAAATTAAAGTCCTCTTTTTACCCATAGAACACATTAAACAGCAATTTTGCTTAGCTCCTTTTCTGACTTTTATTGTTACAGCTGTAATTGTTCAACTTTACAAGGCAACTAAACCTCCTGGCTGGATTAGATGCCTCAACACCTGGCATACAATCAAAACCTTCAGGCAATTGTCACCAGAGAACAGTCATAGGAGAGCTAACAAAGTACAGGCTATTAACTGGCTTCATGCTGGCAGGGTGAAGCCCTTTTCTAGGCTGAACTTAGCCCTTACAGGTGGTACAACACTGCAGTGTAAATCGTGAAACCTTTTCTTGAACCTCTGATCACACAAGAGTATTTACAGCCTATCAGATCAAGGCTGCCTTTTTCCTGCTAAAATGAAGTCCTGGATATAAAAAAAAAAGGAGATGCAGATCTCCTTTTTATATCAGAAAAAGCTCTACAACCAAGTGCAAAGGCTAGGTTCTCCAGCTAGTCCCTACCCACGTCTACCTCCACAGCATCATGTTCTTCCCTGCTGGACCATAGAAATTTGACAGGACAGTTGAAAGACAGGTGCTAGTTTGGGGTAATATATATCTATGTATTAAAAAAAAAAAAATACAGTAACAAAATCCACTTCCAAAAAACAAATGCAACATGAAAAATAAATATCCAGGTGCTGATTTTCATTTTCACACAAGCTTTTTAGGCTGCTTGGCTGTATATAGACCTTAAAAGCCAATGTGCACAAGTGTTATAAGAGGTGCGTGCACTTCACCAAGAATAGCTCTTACCAGTGAAGCAGAGCCTTTTTAGAACATAAAACCTGAAAAACAGAGTTCTTTGGGAGGAAGTTACTTATAAGATAGAACGCTGGAATCTGTGCAAAAGATCACAACAGACCAGGAAGGGGAACATGAAGTCAATAAATCTTGACCAAAAGAGAAACTCAAACCCTCCTCTATCCTGCCAATACCTTACCATTACATTTTTCATGCAATGTACGGACATCATCAGGTCATTCAAATCAAAGACTCAAGTGGCAAAGTAAAAACAGTCACAGGGAGATAAAGGCAAAACCAAATCAGAATGAGAACACAGCAGGCATGCATACAAATAAAATATGCAGTACAGAATGGAAAAAATAAGAAAGGGTAGTTTTGTAAAGGAACTGGGCTGCTTCATGCACATAAAGGCACAAGGAAGGCAAAGGAACAGGAGTTTTCTAAACAGGAGAGCAGAATGTTGATTAATGACTACCACTGCCAACACCCATTAAAATACCTAAATTGCATTCATAAATCTGGAGAGAATTTTTTGATTATTTTATTTTGATACTCAGTAAGAGCACAATCAATATATAGAATATAGTGTTGCTGGCATTTTCAAGCCAGGAAAGCACTAGGACAAGTACTGTCAGTGAAGTCCTACTTAACAAAGTTAAATGTTTCTTAATTGCCATCTGCTCTCAAAGTACAAAAGGCAGTCATTAAAGAGACTTACTTTTTCGTTCAGATAAACAGCAGCAAGGCAGAAAACTTCAAAAACTTGAGGGAGATCTATATAACATTCTAGTATCTCACACACACACGAAGTATTTTTATAAATATATATATATATATTTACAGTGTTAAGCATAGAAGCTTAAGAACCTGAGAGCAAGACAGAGTCCTGTTACAGGAAGCACATCGCTTCCAGTAGTCATTCTTCATAATCTCTTACAGCCACAGAGCTCATTGCTTACTACACAATGTTTTGTCTGTGAATAAAAAGGCAACAGTTCAACCCTGGAAAGGTCAGTCAGATACTGTACTTAATCGCATCTCTGCTCTATTATTTGAACAGCATAGGAAATTACAAAGCAACATTGTTTCTCATCCGACAAGCTTTAGTGTCAATACTTCAGGACTAAAAATATCTTGCTGCTTATGCACCGAGTTTGCTGTCAATCTCCTGATTTACATAATAGAGATGTGACTACTTAAAATTTACTGCAAAAGCCAGTACTAACATTTTTATACAGGTAGACCTACCACATTGCTCAGTGCCGCAGGAATGCATAGAACACCACATTTTACCTCTTCAGTGACAGAAAAGGAGGATAACAGCAGACAAATTCTACACCTATTTTTCACCATCCTCGAAAAAGTGCAAATTAGAAGTAGTTATGCCCAGAAAAACACCTGTAAACAACAGCCAACAAAACCCCAACAGCAGAAACTGGCTAGATTAGCCAAACATATCTATCACAAGTATTTAAAAAAAGCAAGGCGATGTAAACCAACATTCTTGCATTGATTTTGGTTTTTGAAGATGCACAAATTCACATTGAGATCTTGACTACAAACACACTTCACCGCTTTCACTGTTCAGAAGATGTAGCTGTCCTTTCTCTACCAGAATATCATTCATATGCAAATAGCTTTCTCAATAGCAAACATCATCTTTTCTTTCCTCCTCCTACCATACTCTAGAGGAAAGGCTCTTCAAAAACAATGACATAAAGGCCATTCACTCCTGGAAATAAACGCATCTGGTCTGTGTTCAAATTCCAGTCTTCAAATTGTGGAATGCAAGACAAATGAACGGAAAAACATGAGCTTAGGCAAGAAATCACCAACCTGTGAGAAAAGAGGAGGTAAAGTCAGAGGAAAATAAATGTTGTGGGTTTTTTTACATCTATCTCATTTTTTACTTGAAATGCTATTGCACAAGTTTTTATCTACTATAAAGGGGTAAACAAGGTGGTTAAATTAACAGAAGTTACCACACAAGAGTTAAGAAAATTAACTAATCCCTTATAGGTGTTTTGTAAGTACTTCCCAGTATTTTGCAAGGCAGAAGAAAACATAGGAATAGAAGGAGTCAGGGTTACTAAAAGGATTGCAGCATCTGGGACTGCTTGAAAAAATGTACCATCAGTAGGCAAGTGTCAACTTTCAATGTTGCCATGAGATCCATATCAAAACCCCTAGGGAAATCCCCAAGCATTACAACTAATTCTGCTTCTGCATCACATCTACTTGAAGCCTGTGTGTCAACTTGCTGCCATACTTAGACGCCTGCTAATCTTCTCAAGACCTTTTCTAAGCGAGACAGATGAGAGACTGGACAAATTGTTAGTACAGAGTGATGGTTTCTTGTTTTTTTAATGAGGAATTTTTATTTATTTTTTTTAAACAGATATTATCAAAAGTAACATGCATTTTCACAGATTAACTTCTCAGAACACAGGTATCAAGAAAGTTCATGCCTTATGGAACAGCAATACTATATGAACTTGGCTGAAATCTTCCCACTACTAAAATTTCCATATTTGCTAAGCATGTAAACTACTGCTGGCTTCTTTTACACCACTATAGAATTCAATTCCTTTTAATAGGTCTGTTTGCAGTTTCTCAAATCCTAATGTGTAAGAGAAATACATATTGCTAAATTCAGATTAAATTTATGTACGTCAAAAAAGCTGGGATATTTTAAGATCATGCAGCGTGCTTTACATAAGGACAATATTCCACAATAAACTCGAGATGCCTTAGAATTCTTTCTGACAACCTCTGCAGCCCCTATACACCTCACATACGAAGGCTGTTATGAGAGGAGAAAGCCTGACTCAATGATGTTTAATGCTTGCTTTTTTTCACTTAGTCACAACCATAGTGAATATTTAACTGTTCGTTTGACAGTTCATTTCACTTCCAGATCAGGAGAAAAAAAGGTGTCTAAAAATATACTGTAAGTTTGAAACAGCTGCGGTGGATGTAATGAGGAAAAAAAAAATGGAAAAGTCATTATCAACATTAAATAAAAGCATGTGTGACACCTGAAGCAGAAGCAGTGCAGTGTTTCTGTAAGGTGAGCTGGATTAACCCACCATCTGCATTAAAGAAATATATTCATCTCGTCATCAAATCTATCACAACAATGATCTTAACCTGTGACAAACACCACCGTGTTTCATTCAAAGATTTTACTGCTGTCAGTTTGTGTCAAGTGGCTAAAAGACAGAGGGCTCATAGACTACATATAAGACACAACCCCAAGAAGAGCTCTGGGATATGTGTCCTTCTGAAAATCCTTAGCGTACAGAGTACTTTTTGTTCTGATCTTTACAATGCTAATACCTATCTTGAGACACTAAAATACTCCACAATGAAGACAGGGCACCATCTGGTAAGAACAATACTGATTAAACGCTCTGATAAGAGCCCTTAGAACTAAAGCAAAACTACTTTTGCATTCGATTCTGGAAATTTTCTCCTTTATCACGTTCAAATATAAATAGAGTTATCATTCTGACTTTACAACTTCCATCATCCCTGATCAAGTGCCAAATGAAGCCCCACAGCCTCTTTGGAGGAGCAGCACCAGTGTTTATAGCAGATGCTCTTAGAGCTACTGAACAGATGTCCCAGGGCAAGGCAGTAGGCACAGATGGCGTCCCTGCGAATATGTACAAACTTGGGGTTGCCATCTAGTCAAAACACTTGTGCATCTGCTTAACATTGTGTGGGAGAAGGTCACAAAACCACAGGAGTTCAAGGATGGAAGTACTGTTCACCTTGCACACACTGCAGAAACACTACGATGTCAGGTCTCAACTGCTGGGAAAAATTCACTGCCATAACAAGAATCAGGCTGTTACTGAACAGAAGCTTCTGGAAAGTTCTGTCAGTCTGGTCAAGGCACAATTTCTTGTGTTTTTTTAACAGCAAAGCAAATTCAAGGGAAGTTCAGAGACATCACCATGTGATGTCATCAGCTAGATGTCCGGGAAGCTTCTGCACAGATTTGCCTATTTGGACACGTTAGTGCGCATCATTTTTTCACTTTACAGCAGCATTGTACCAAGCAGAATATCAGAACGTTTAATCATGTTTGATGATAAAAACGGCTTCAGGCAAGGCTGTGCTTTAGCATCTTTGCAGAAACACTTCTCAATGTATTCAGAAACAAAGAGTCAATAAACCCACATTTATTATCAGGCAGATTTCAGGATTTTCAATACAAAGAGACTGTGTGGTGAATCACAGATCATTACACTTTCGGCCTTTCGCTGTTGCTTACCGCTGATAGAGCCTGTGTGCACAGTGGCACACAAAGCACTTTGTTATTCCGTTTGTGCTGCCAAATGGTTCAACCTGGACAGCAACAGAAAAGAAAGGGAGATCTTGTCCTATCGCTGCTCAGTGGAACGCAAGTGAGGCCAAGAGCATGCACTGGGTACACCATGGCGCAGATAAGCTGGCAGGCATACTCCCAAGACCATTGTCACTGTCAATGAAGCCATAGAGAGCAAAAGCAGTGCCTCTGAAACAAGAGGTGCATCTAACTTCAAACAAAAGTAAACACTCACCGCGCAGTTGTCACCGTGGTTCTGTATGGATGCAAAACTACAACAAGTTACAGCTGTCAAGGTAAATATTTCAGTCGCTTCCACAGGTACTGTTCTTGTACCCTAGTTATTATAAAGTGACAGAGTAAGATCCCAAGCTCTGAAGCATTACGCATTGTCAGACACTGGATTTTGAAGTAATGCTCTCACACGCTCAAGTGTGCAGATCTAGTCTTCTGCTACATATGCATACAAACCATACAAAGCCACTTGTTACAGCTAGTTTAAATACGGACAGATTGAGAGGCTACGTAGCCAAACCATACGTGGCAAATCTTCACTTACGTGGCATTAAAGATTTACTACTGTGGCTGAGATTATGTGCTGATATCATCAAAGCTTATGAGCAAAATCAGACTCACATCAGGCAGCACAAAAGGTGTTGTGAATAGAAGAAGGATCATCTGTGACAATGAAGGTATTCTGCTGAAAAATCAGATTAGCTTTCTACAAAAGAAAATGCAAAAGCTGAATCCCATAAGTTGCAAAATATTATCATCTACTGTACTCCATAAGTATTCCTCCTATACAAATAAATCCAAAATAAGCCAAAGCTTAATACTAAATTCTTTCAAACTTTTCAAGTAAAATCCTGAAATTTCAACTTCATTGTGCTGTTGGCTACCTAAATAGCATTGTTTCAAATATTTGTACCCTTTTTTCAAGCAAAAGGAGTTAAATCCAGTCAATTAAACAACTTCATTTTTCCTTTCAGACCACCCTGAGAACAACAAGAATCATGTTATATCAGCCTACTTTGAAAGTTTTAACAACAAAACTCCCTAAACTGACATTTTCTAGAATAAACATCTTGTCTTTTGTTCTACAGATCATCTACATGGCAGCTGGGCATGCAAGCTGCAAGGCATTAAGCATTTATCATGCTCAAAATACGCACTTGTGTACCTGCAACTAGGCAAAGGTCATCCAAATACAAATTTACTGTCTTATTTGATCATATAAGAAAAAAGTAACCCTAACTTCTGCCTGCCAGCTAAAAGACAGCTTGAGTCAGAGCTGGTACAAAGCAGCTACTCATTTTCATGGCACGTGTAGTAAGGACTGACCTTAAGCATTTTTTTCATGTTGTATGTCTAAAAATCTGATCTTTGCTGTGGCTGCTACCTGCCTACTCTCCAAAAATGACCTGTTCTCTCCCCTCTTCACGGTGAGCCAAGTAGGTAGCACCACAATGCACCTAAAAATAATATTGCATCTTAGCAGGCTTCAGAGCTAGCTTAGTCAGCAGGGCAGAAAAGAGCCTATCATTTGAAGTAAGGTGAAGCCATAACTCCTTAGATGCTACTTCTTTTTTTTTTTAAAAAAAAAAAAAAAAGAAAACCACCACACAGATACGTGTATGTCCTCACACACATATAGACACAAACACCTACAAGCAGCAAGACATCACTACTAAAGGTAGGTACCTGCAAGAAGCAGCCAAGTAATGGGAGAAATTTGATTTTATTCCCTTATAAAGCAGAGGTTGGTTTCACAGTCAGGAATGCGGTCTAGTGTAACCACTCCTGAAAGAGAGGGCCTCACTTTCCCAGCCCATCTTTTGCATCACATTTAGCTGTTCAGTTGCAATGAGACATGTCAAGCCAATGAACTAATCTACAGAACTAACCTGACAAAAGATAAGAATCACATCTTTATGTATCACCACTCCAAAACGAAGCCAATTTGCTCACATTATCACTGTAGCTCTAGCAAGGAATGCAATCCACAGTTACACTTTGAAGTAGTCCTCGAAGGGCTCATCATCCACAACTCCTAATCAAATGTTCATTTCCCCAGTGGATCATGTGAAGTTCACAAACATTTATATGAGGACTTTCCGAGTGGAGGCTGTCAGTTTTTTAAGGCTAACATGGGACTCCAAGCTGGCATTACCCCAGGGATCATCGTGAGTACACAGAAGTCTGGAGCTGCCAGTACGAACAGATTGCCCCCAGCAGAGCTGTAACCAAAGCAGAGCATAGCCCCAATTCCTCTGTCCCTCATGCTCATCACTGCAGCAAGAACTCAGCTCAGGGGATCCCCAAATCCATAATCTCTAAATACCAGGTTTTAATAAAAATGAAGAGGATAACATAGCCTTTTAAACTAATGAGATCTGCCACCTGCATCAAACTACAATGCCTGAAAACAAATTACCCTCATTGCTGTGTCCTTACAAGAAGGTTCTTGTCTCTGATCCTGCTCTCAAATTCAGCAGATTTCTTATGTTATGACAAATTTCACTAGATTCCCAGCAAACACATCTTTCCCTTCCACTTTCCCAAAGCCCAGTCACACATCTGTTCCTTGCTGCTCTCTGGGTGCCCCCAGTCTCCACCTGCCCTGCAGCCCTTCTTCTTCCCTCCCCACTGCCACCTGAGCACTAGCAGGTTTCCACAGCCGCAGTCAGTAGGGCAGGCACTGTGATCCTCCTCCTCTCTGGGAGAAAGCAGCACACAGGGCAAGGAAAGCACACAAGCACCATTACTAAACTGCAAGCAAAAAATGAAAACCAGACACATTTCCCAGCCTACTGCCCAACCAAGCAAACGACCATCTATGAACAAAGTGTTGAGACCATCTAACTATCGTATTAACTAGGAGAGCCGCATTCTTAATTTAACTGGCATGAGTAATAGTGGGAGTACAAGCCCAAATTCAGCAGACACAGTTTTCAGAAAGTTGCCTTCAGTGTAAGTTTGAGACATATTGGTGCTTTGCCTGTATCAAAGGGTCATAAAACAAGCAAAGAGAATAACTCAGCATGTTGGAGAAGACTCCTAGGGGACCCACAGATCTTGCTCCTGGCTGACCACAACATTTCTACACTGTCCAAATCCAGTTTTAAAGAGTTTCAAACTGTCAGCCATTCTGCTCCAATTGTCAACAAGGTCCAATCAATGTGTTCCAACAGCTGGTTATCATCAGCATGTTAATGCTTCAGAGAGATAACAATTGTCAGTCTAGTGTACATAAAACACCTGCTCGCAGCAGAGAGCCACAAGATGGAAGGTAGCTCCTCAAGCAGTAACTCCTGTTTCACAACACTTAAATCAGTGGAAGATGTATAGAAAATATCAATTCTGCTTCACTTCTCTCTTTTGCACACTTTAACCCCAAGCACAGAAGCAGGTGGGCCCGATGCTATAAGCATTTGCATCCCTATAGATCTTTTGGTAAGAAAAACTAAAAAAAAAAGAAAAAAATTAAGAAATAAAGTTCACCTGCTTGTTCCACTACACAGGAAAGAAAAAAAAAAAAAAGTGTCTAGTTACCTCACATATTTCACATCACCTCATTCAAAGGGACAGAAGTAAGGCTGGATCTTTATATTCTCTCTACATCTTTCCAGTTTAGCAACTCTAAATTTAAATATTAATGAAGCTGTGACCTTTACCCTAAAAGAAAAAGGTTAATGGATACATTTGCAGAGTTCTGCCTTCCCTTTTCGAATATTGGGCATCTCAGAATCCAATACGCTTATACACATCTTGTAGAGAATAATCTAAAACATAGCGTGGACTAAATCCAACCTTTCAGGTTTACAACTAGGGTCAGAAGTCACTTCCAAAGATTTCTTTTCATTAATTTAGTTTCAGTGTTTGATTTAACTAGCTTGTTACCCTTTTGTGGATTTAATCAAACATATTATGGCCTGGTAGCCTTCCAACTGTTATTTGTGAACCTATGGCTTTCTATTTACTCCTCAACAGTTTCAGAAGATTTTTGTGACACTGGAGGGGAAGTACACAACAATGCACTAAAGTCCCAAGCCTGTTTCCCCTCCCCATCCAAAAATGACTTGCTAGGAATAGAATCTTTCACTATGAATCCAACACATTTATCAGAATCCCCCTAAATATTTATATCTACACAGCTTGTTGCTACACAGTGAAGGGCCAGATTCTCCACCCAACAAATTCATTTCACCAGTCCAGTACAATTAGCTTGCAAATTTCCAAATATTTGGCATGGCATAAATGATCCTAGACATGGGTTATAAGCACCAAAACCAAAGAAAAATAATCAGAAAATTCAGAAAAAAAATAAAGTTTTTAGTGCTCTGTGTAAGAAAATGGCTCCTCTGCTTACTAGTTTGGTTTTGCACATCCTGCATTACAACACCCAATTTCTCTGCTTTCCACATAAATAAACCAATGATTAAGAAGAAAATCTCTCTTTGGAGGGCAGCCTGTTACCATGCAAGTAAATACCCAACAAGTTACTTTCAAAAAGTCAAAGGGAATTTTTCCTAATGAAAGATTAAGAACCTGATCCAGAGTTATTACCTTCCACATCATGGCCAGATGACAGCTTGGTGGCCAGATGCTGTTAAGTGCAACATACTGTAAAGACTGTATTTCCTCTTACTACCTTTCAGGTAGATTCCAGAATTCCAGACGGTGTGTACTTGCGCTACTTAGCTGATTTGAGGAGGATCAGATTTATACCTTAGCAGAAAAATCATTCTGGACTCAATACTTCATTATACCTTATGCCTACTTTGCTTAGATATGAGTAGTTGGTCAATGGTGGCTACCAAAATGCCATTATTGAAAGTCTGGAGAGTAAATTATTTTAAATATTATAAACTCATCAGCAGAGTGACCGCTTTCAGAAGAACGCCTGCCATTCTTTTCCAGGTGCCTTACCCATTGTTTCCAAGCACCAAAACCCTCAGAATGCGTTCAAAGTATATATGTTTTCCTTTCCCACTTACTGTAATTCATTATTTTTAGAGACAAAGTACAGGAAGAGTTTATGGCCAAATTTTTGGTGGCAGGGAGGGGCAAAATTTTCACATCAACAAGAAAATAAAATATTACAGCAGGCAGTTGCTTTTAAACTGTGCCTTAGACTATTCAGGAAATCATAGTTAGCTCCTTTGCTGAAAGCCAGTATTTCAAAGAACACCAGCCTGGGTATGTGAACATCCTTGACAGATTTCTCCAGGTACTGACCATGGCCAGCAGTGGGAAGGAACCATCAATGTATCCCAAATCCCACAAGTAAACAGCACAAAGGCAATGATGACTCCATCTAGTTTGTGTTCCTGGACTTTGGACCATGAAAGGCCAGAGCAGGTAACGACCAGGAAGAAAACTTTGGATGAAACTGTATTAAATCACTGTTGAAATAAGGATTGATTATGGGTGGGATTTCTGATAACTTGATGGCCTTTTCTATGTGTACTGGAGATCTGAAGACTCAAAGGCTGTGAGCAAAACAGCTCACAAAGATTGTCTACAAAGAACATAATTCTCCAACAAAGAAAACAGTTTCTACCTTCTGCATCCCCAAGTAACACATTTGTCCATCCTATACTATATTTTATCATCTATAATTTAGAAAAAAATTACATTCTTCAGATTTACCATTGTATTTCAGATAAATACATACAGTCTGCACATATTATCACTGTCCAATGAGACTTAATCTGTGTTAATTATGTTTTCCATTTTTCAAGCTGTATTCTAATACAGTCGTATCATGAAAACAAAGTATTTGTCATCATTAAGCTGATTCCACAAGAGAAAATATTAACAGACACATTTGTCATCTTTGTGATATAAATTCTGTCTGTTAAGTGATGATATAAATTAACAGCAAATCTCTAATTGTTGCAAAATATCCATTTAGTACAAGAAAACAGCATATACTAATTACTAACTTCAAGAAAAGTTGTATTAATCCTATTTTAATTCCTTTTATATTATATTTTTGTTTATTATTAATCAAGATTTAATATCCATTTACCTACTTATTCCTAAAACATCCTATATATCTTAGTTTCAGTGTTCCATGCTATTAATGAAAAATAAAATTCTGCTAAAACTTACTAGAGAAACTGAATATAAACCAAGTATTCTGTGCATTACTAACTCATAAATTTTCATCCAAAACCTCGTGGTGATCATCTTCATAACATGCAACTTGCAAAAATGCCTTCTGAACAAGCTATGCTGTTACGCTGGCATAAATAACTTACAATATACGTGTGTGTGTGTGTATGTGTGCATTATCACACGTCTTTGTTGCATGGAATAAAACCTCTTAGCTATTACTTGAACAACAAAAAGACGTCTCCTGCAAAGATATTAACTCTTGTACCAACAGCTAACACAGCTTCTTTCATTCAGGTGTTTTCGACCTCGTGCATTTTCTGAAGTCTAAAACTTTTAATTTTGCCACTTTTAGTATCCTGACAAGTTAAAAACCACTATGTCCTTAGTTGCAATATTTCCTATTTTATGCATAAGGGAAGAGTTCTTGCTTTTCCAATAATCAAAAACTGTATTGGTTAGATAATAAACGTACACTTGTTCTCATAGGTCTTAATCATGATGAAACATAATGATAATTACCATGATAATTACCTAAAGCTTAGTAGGAACAACAATTTTCAAAAGTCTTCCCAGTGTGTCAAGGGCCTGCACACATTTCAGTTCACATACAAAGCAAATGATCTGAGCAGTCAGAGCAATATCAAAAAAATATCAAGCTGAAAGTTGTGCTATTGCATTGATCATAATGTAACCAGGGTCCTCCTCAGCAGTGCTCCAAATCTGTGGCCTCTACTCCTCCTCAACGTTAAGAAGTATTTTCTCCACTGTTATCCACTTTATTAGTTTCTGTCATCACAGCTCTAGAGTTTGAAAGCACTATCTTTATTAAGGTTCAAGTAGCAACTTAAGAAACCAGAGACAGAAACAGTGGCTCTGTCTCAAGTGATACACAATGGGTCCAGAAAATAAGGATAATTGCAGTAATGCATCTAACATTCAGAATGCAGCAGCAGTCATTAGCAACACAGGACATGTCTGTTTCGACCCTTACATAGGACTACACTGCCTGAAGCTACCTCGGTTACAACTCTGAACTACAAAGGTTTAAGAGAGACAAGCACCCAATCCTTCAACTATAAATATATTTTTTACAGATGTCTTTTAACTTGGAATACTAGAGATAATCTCAGTGTCAAGAGCAGCCATCAGCAGCACATCTTGTTCAATCAAGATTACTCCTGCACATCATATCTCTCTGTGAGCCTCTGTTTCTGCCCATCAAGATAAAGAAGGCAAGTAGCTAAATTCAGAAAAGGCCACACCAAAAGATCTATGTGTTTTGCACTGTATAATCATCACTGCTTGTCTAATTTGACCTTGGATTTTGGCAAGTGCATGCTTGTGTCCCTACATGCAACAGTGTTCCTCTGCCAATGGCTCTCCTCAATGTCCTCCTCAAATGAAAAATAAAAATCCTTTAACATGACAAATTGATCCCATTAACCATGACTTCAGAGAACTACAATTGCCTGAAAAAGCTTGAAGGAATTAAAAAACAATGACAAAAGGAATGATAAAGCTAAAGAAGGAAATTGGGAACAGCTAGAGGGAGGGACCCTTGCGTGACATTAAACTATATTCTTGCATATTTATACAATAGCCCGGAAAATGAAAGAAAGAATGAAGTAAAAGAAAGAGACCAACAAGAATAGTGAAGTAGCAGAGTCCTCCCCTTAGCCATCCTTGTCCAGACATCTCTGCTGTTACACTGGCAAAAGCAAACAGTGACAATTTGGTTGTCATAAATCCACTGTGTTCTCCTTCATAAACCTCCTCAATAAAAGGTAAGAAACTGGGCTAAAAGTTGCGTATCATGTACACGATTAACAGAATTAAATACCAACAGAACTTTTCTTTCCTAAAAAAAATGCTGTAGAATGACTGGTATTAGATTTGAAATGGGAACAGCCAAAGAATGTCCTATTATTTGTATTACAGCAGAAAGTCACACTAGATACACAGGCCCTTCAAGTCGTAAAAAATTATGAAAAAAAGCATTCAAAAAGCTACAGGTAGGAGAATTTTTGACAAAACACACACTTTGAAACATCAAAACTGGAATTGTATTATGGGTCATAATCCAATTCTTTTCTACCACTATAATAGTTCATGAAAAAAAGTGGTTTTCCTCCTACAACAAAAAGAAATAAAAAAAGAGACACACACAAAATAATATACTGTATTTATGCCAGGAAGAAAACATACACATCACCATACAGTAGCACTTAATTGCTTAATAGCTGAATCTGCAAAAGAAAACATATTATTTTAAAATGTTATAAAATGTAGTGAAGCAGGAAACATGTAAGTTGAACTTTTATGAAAAGGCAGACTCCAAAGTGCATACGATAAATTGCATTACAAGGTTTGTAACTTCCAAAGTGCATTGGGTCTATACTACATTGGTTTTGATCTTTTCATTTAAGTTTAGTTTACAGACCAGGATACATACATATATACATAAAGCATTCCTCTTGTAACAAAAACCAACTAGCAAAAAGTAACAAATTGCAAACTGTGAAAAAAGGCTTCAAATTACATGTCAGATTTTACATTTACCATTTCAACACATCATTGTCAAAATGGACCACTAAGCACTCAGTATCTTTTATGTTGCCACTGCTACAAGAAAGACACAATTTCCTCTTACCTGTGCTCTAACTCTCGGATGGACAGTATAACTCCAGACGTCGATGCCTTCTGTTGCAGGGTGGCCAGAAACGTGAACTCACTTTTATTCCGAAAGAGCTGAATTAACTTCTCACTCACATGGGGCGCTGCATGAATTTCTCTTTCTATATCTAAGAATTTTATTTTAAAAAGAAAAAAAAAGAGAGAAACAATAGTCCAGTAAAAATTCCAAGTCAAGAAGCTTCAGATTACATTTTTCATTTTCTCATGAATATTTTTCATTTTTGAAAGCCATCTACCATTCTCCACCACTGCATTTGTCCAATGAAAAAATCCAAGTGCTATTTCTGTCAACGTGTCTACTTGTCACTTTGACAAGTTCACAACTGGTCAGCTACTGATTTTCTGACAGAATTTTTAACAGGATGCTGAGCCATTTGTGTCTGCAGTGAGCAGATTAAGTTGCTGTAAATAAGGTGTGCTGCAGTCAGATAAATAGGCTCCTAAATTCTGAGAAATCTCAGGCACTGCCTCTTCCAACACAATTCACCAAGCTCCAATTTCAGTTTTTACCGCTGACTCCGTTACCACCTCTCCATCGTACATCAGAGGAAGCCTTGCGCTATGTAAGGCAGAGATGTATTATTGCTAATAATGCTATACGGCTGTGCTTCTGCCCAAGAAATAAATACAAGACATGCTTGCAATCCACTATCATTTCAGGGATTTCTCAGCTTAAACAAGCAAAGCATGACAGCTCATACAATATTTATTAAACTACAGTCTGACCAGGCAGATCCAGAAATATTTCAGTCTCGCTAATCCTGCTGATGTCCAAGCAGCAGCATGCCTTCTTGTATTTGATCTTCTAGGATTTAAATGTGCCATCTCCCACCACATTCATTTTTATCTCATCCTCTTATTCGCAATATATCATCACTATGAAAGACGATTAACAACAAAAAAAAGAAATCGAGGCATTTCACCTTCCCGCCCCTTGCCACGTCTCTCATGCTGGGCCTTTGTCACACTTTTTCAAGACCTGTGCCACTTGCGGTTCCTAGATGTCATAACCAATTAGAAGCCTGATGCGATTCCTTTCAGAAGGTACAATTTGAAGCCAGAAATGCCGGCACAAATTCTCAGCTGGTAGAAAATCATATAATTCTACTGAGTCCTGAGAATCTGGCCCAGCGTGAATGCTATAACACAAAGAAGTGATGAGATTTACAATTCAGGATTTCACTGTAGGAAAAAAAAAAAATACCACGTTGTGTCATTAAATGAGGCTTTGCAGATACAAAGAGTGGAGACTAGCTTGAAAAACAACCTGAAACTCAGAAACGCAGCTACTGAGGGAATGCCATGGACTGAAACCAAACTCCAAGGAAAAAGTATTCAAGCATGTTTTGTAATTGGTGTCTCAGTTTTTCCTGTGCAGCTTAAAGCCCTCCAAATGAGCCTACACACTCAGAATGCCTAACACATTTGCACTGTGAAAAGTTCTGCAAATTAGACATCAAAAATCACTAGTCACCATTTTAAAATCTTTGCTAGATGCTCAAATTTATCTGCTAAATAAATATAATGCCTACTTCACAGCATCCAACTGTTTGTCTGTCTAATGCCACTTTTATCATAGCAGAGGATAAAGCTTCAGAGAACAGAAATCCTTTCCACTGCCATCAGAAAAGGAAATGGAGGAACAAACAATCATCCAGCACAGAAGACCAGATCTTGTCTTTATCTATAAAATTTCATTATCTGTATCATTATCTTCACTTAGCAGGTGTTATTGCTGGTCGTAAATACTATCAAGTTACTTTAAGAAAAACTAATGCAGCAAAACTCTATGTCCCATACACCAGTAAGTTCTCCCATACCCAGTTTTTTATCTGCACAGACACAGAATCCACTGGTACCAAGTTCCAAGACGCAAGTAAGACTCAAAGCGAAACTGTCCAAGAGCTGACAGCTGAAGATAATTACTCTTGTTTTGAAGGTCAAAAACCTTAGTAACTTAAAAAAATTTATATTTTTTTTCTTAAAAGTGTCACAATTTCCAGAATAAAATATGACATCAAAGCTTTCAAAAATCCTTTCATATGAAAGCAAAGGGAGTCCTGTCAATGAAACACATATGCTAAAACTTCAGCCAAGCCTTGCAAAGTCCAACATTTTCTCATTATAGGGGGATCTAGATATAAAGCCACATCCTGCCATCTAGCCACCAAATTTTATACAAATATGTAGGAATCCTTGGTCAGAATCATGAATGAATAAGCAATGCACTTACTACTTTAGTTAGGAATGTACTTCGAAATATTGTGCTATACTCTACCAACTCTTCATAGTCATGAATACACCAAAACCACATGCAACAGTTCATATTTATTCTCTGTGATTAAAATCAATAAGACTGAAAGTTCTGAAATTCCAGAATCTGGAGTTTAAACTACTAGATATCAAACAGTGTTTGCATACTGCTTTGCAACGCTATTCTAATGTAATTGGTATAAAGGAAGTCATACATCACAGAATCCTAGAATGGTTTGGATTGGAAAAGACCTTAAAGAGCATTCAGTTCCAAACCCCTGCCATGGACAGGGACATCTTCAACTGGATCAAATTGCTCAAAGCTATTTCCAGCCTGGTCTTGAACACCTCCGGGGATGAGGCATCCATGAACACTCTGGGCCACCTGTTCCAGTGCCTCACCACCCTCACATCAAAACATTTCCTCCTAATAGCTCACCTAAATCTCCCCTTTCAGCTTAAAACCATTAGCCCTTGTCCTATCACTACATTCCCTGATCAAGAGCCACTCCCCATCTGTAGACCTCCTTTAAGTACTGGAAAGCTGCTGTAAGGTCTCCCCAGAGCTTTCTCTTCTCTAAGCAAAACAAGTTCAACTCTCCCAGCCTGTCCTCATAGAGGAGGTGCTCCAGTCCTCTGATTATCTTTGCGGTCCTCCTCTGGACAAGCTCTAACAGATCCATGTTCTTCCTGTGCTGAGGACTCCAGAATTGAAGGCAGTACTCCAGGTGAAGTCTCACAAGAGTACAGTAGAAGGGGAGAATCACCTCCCTCGACCTGCTGGTCACACTTCTTTTGACAGGATATGATTGGCTTTCTGGGATGCTGCAAGCACACATTGCTGGCTCATGTTGAGCTTCTCATCCATCAGCATCCCCAAGTCCTCCTTCTTCAGGGCTGCTCTCAATCCATTCTCCACCCAGCCTATATTCTATGCGTGAGATTGCCCTGACATAGGTGCAGGACCTTGCATTTGGCCTTATTGAGCTTCATGAGGTTTGCACAGGTCCACCTCTCCAGCCTGTCAAGGTCCCTCTAGAAGGCATCCCTTCCCTTCAGCATGTCAACTGCACCACGCAGCTTTGTGGCACTGGCAACCTTGCTGCGGGTGCACTCAATCCTACTGTCCGTGTCTCCAACAAAGATATTAAACACCATCAGTCTCAACACTGACCCCTCCAGAATGCCACTCATCGCTGGTCTCCACTTGGACACTGACCTGTTAACCACAAGTCTTTGAATGTGACCATCCAGCCAATTCCTTATCCAGCTAGGCTTTTAAAAATTAACACCCTTCTAAGTACGGTGCTATTTGTTTGGATTATTACCAGTCCCTAGCAAAACCTCCCACCACTAGAAAAACGTACTTGCAGATGCAAAAATGTCTACAGAAATTCTGTTCTTCATAACTCAAAGTCAGTAATGACAAGGGGACTTTCCCAGCAGTTCTGTGTCAAGTTGACAAATGCAACCCGATAACCTTTCACTGGATTCCTAGGCTGAGGAGTCTACTGAGGCTTGTGATAATCCAGAGGAGACACAACCTGGCATTACAAGATGATAAACCTGTTGGGGTGTTGAGCACAGCCCTGGGCTCACAACCTGGGGCCTGAATTCTGGGAAGGAACCGCATGAGGCCTTGTTGAGGGTATGGCCCAACCAGCACTGTATCATCCCATCTCCCGTGTCCTGTGGGGCAGCCTCCGGCACCTCTCTGGCAGTGCCCCTCCCCACGCCACGTGATTGCTGGGTATGTCATCAGTTTGCGTTTCACTCAATTTCTGCAGAAAGTACCATACAAATGAACTGGGAGTACGATCCATTTAGAATAAGAGCTTTCTATTTTCAGGTTGATTTTCACATTTAAAAAAAAAAAATAAAAAGAAGTAAAATTGAGAACACATACACCCCCTCACCACAGGTGCCTGAAAGGGAAAATACTTTTTATGCTCTCCATAAAAATAACTGTCTGCTCATAATGAAATGTCGTATTTCCTACATAATATAGAACAATATAGGTTTATACAGTAATCTTCAGTGAAACATCACTTCATGCTTGAATGAAAATGCAATCTCAGCTAAATAAAAAAAATAAATAACAAATATACGTATGCCTTTCATATGCCCTTCTATGTAATTATATTTTCTTAATTTGAAATAGTGACTGTCTGGAGAGGGGTTTTTTAAATATACCAATGTTTCTAAAATATAAAAAGTAAAATAAAAGCAAGCATACACAGTTATTTGAAAGTAGAACAGGTACAAATCATCTAAGAGCATCAAGAAAAGGTAACTTTCTACCTTCAGCAAATCTGTGTCAAAAGAGAGGATATTTGTTGTTTGATTTTAATTCTTCTTTTTTAAGTTGCAGGCCCAGGAAGAAGCACCAAACACAAAGCAATGGTGCTGTTTGCCAGGACGGTCAAACCTACTGACAACCTCTTGTCCTACATTTCCCTATCTAGCATCATCTCCCCCACTGCCAGGGACACCACTTTGCCTTCTCCCGCATGAGCCCATCCAGCCCGCAGTCAGCACAGCGCTACCAAGCCAAAAGGAACTATGAGAGGAAGTAGCGCACAGGGCTACACTTAGGCAGGGTGCTCAGCAACCACAGCATGACTCTAGCAAGGACCTGCAGAGGAAGACCACAGTACCCTGCTTGGCTGCAGCAAGATCTTACATGCTCAGACATCTTGATAAATTTTACCCACAACTGTGATTACTCACATTACTCACTTTCACCACCTTCAAAATAAAACTCACGTTTTTGTTTTAGCATAGTTTTGTTCTCATTTCATCATAACACCAGTTCAGATGAATGGTAATGCTGCTCTGGGGCCAATGACGTCAAAGCAAGGTTCATTGGAGAGATATGAAATGTACAGGTATTTTGGTAGACACTTTCCCTACATGACAAACGGAATTAAGAAGGTACAATAACTCAGCATTAGGATCGGTCCTTACAAACCCGAATTAGGCCCTCAAGCCACATCTTTCTGTGTGGATCTACCGGTCTATGTATCACCAGCTCTGGCATCTAAAAATTACAACCTCAGACTTTTAGCACTCGTAGTCTAGAATAAAAGGAGAAGCTGGCTTCAGTTCCACTAGAAACAGTGTAAAAAAATTATCACCACACAGAAGCAGACAAAACAAGCCAGGGAAAGAAAATTAGTGCTAGGAAAGCAGGCAAAATTCTTGCCAAACTTACTTTGATGACAGTGTCAACAATCCTTCGTAGAATGAGATGTACATGACCGTTTGGGTTGGCATTTTAAGCAATTAAAAATGTGCACCTGTTCTTACAAGCTGAATCCCAGTCCTTTTTATTCTTTAATAAATGCTCCCATTGGAGAAAAATACCAACATTCAATTCTAAATCAACTCATGTTTTCTGAAGCAACAGATACATTTCACCATTGACTAACCTGCTTGAATACCTTTTCCTTTTACTTCCTTACTTTGGTAAGGAACATACTGCAGAGCACATTACTTTATTGGTATCTTTAATCATTTTAAAGCTATTTGTTTCAACACGTTTTCAGGACTACCTTTGCACAGGCACTGTAGAGAAGCAAGCAGAAATTAACCCTGTGACAACAAAGAAGAGAACCTGGATTTCAAGGATAGCAATAATAGGATCAAATATTGCAGTATATCGGCTTTTACCTTGCTATGGGCACAGACCAATTAAACTGAAATCACTATCAAAAAAAAAAAAAAAAAAAAAAAAAAAAAGAGCAGTGCCCTATTTTAAGTTATCAGCTTTCCAAAAATGGAACCAAGAGTAGGAGGAATCTGCAGTTTCAGTGCAGACAGTTTCTAAAAGTTGCACAGGATGAAAACACACAACAGCATAACAAAACCCTTCTGCTTACTGAAGGTTGGTGCTTCATCAAAGCCTCTGAGCCCAAGTGGGATCCAGTGCACAGACTCTTTTCTGCACATTGTTCCCCACAAATCATCTTTTGAAGCACTGGTCAAAAAAAAAAATAAAAATGAAACCAACCCCAAACACTCTGGTAGGTGATAGATGCACACTCCTTCTTGTTCCTCTAAAGCCATTCCTCAGTCAACACAAATCACAATCAGATCCAAAAGTTCACAGAAGGATGCTGACACAAGCAACAGGGATCTTCTCCAAAAAAGAAGACGTTTCACTGCCAAACAGGGAAACACTTCAGGTAGTTGTCCCTCCCTGTCTAGGGAAGGGCAAAATGCAGTTAATTATGTACAGCAATGATTTTTTATTTTAAGTTGTGGGGAGAAAATTCACACAAATTTCTCCTTATACGCAAACAAAAAGGCTTTGAAATATGCTCCTGTCAGAGGAAGAGGCACAGAGCCAAATATAATATCCCTCAGAGCACTTTAGGTGCTCAAGTCAGCTATTGTCATGCTGCAGAGACGCACCTGCCAAGGAGCGGCATACCTAGACATCACCTAAGAACAGACCTAGATTCATCTACCATGCCTGCCACTCGCCTGAACCGCTTCCAAGCCAAACTGAAGCAGTGGATTTTGGCAGCCTGTGGGGCACTGCCAAGGGAAATAAATGCAAGCTTACATTAACACGTTAAGCAGGCAAGGAATCACAGACATGTTAAGGTTCAAAAAGACCTTTAAGATGATGCTGCTGCCCTCCAAGCTCCTTAGTTCATAGAGAGGCATGAAAACAGCTCACCCTTCTCTTTAAAACTATGCTACAAGGGAGGACTAAAGAAGGCAACGATGGTTTCTCACGAGCACATCTCTTTTTCTAGGTATTCTTACCAGTACGAGAAGACATTGTAAATGCTTTTGGCTTGCTAGCTTCACTCAGAATCAGTAATAAACAGTAGGAAATCATGTTCAACAGCACAGCTTTCGAAATTATGATTATTCATTATAAATCACTTTTTACATGTTGCTTCAAACACTGTTTCTCAAGAATAAGATCCGTCTGCAGTGAAATGCTTGGTGATTTTAATATGCAAACCTCCTACAGAGATGATGTCTCATTTTAATTATTGTTTCGGTTTAATGGGTTTTCATTAAATTAGAGGATGGAGCAATTACCAGGGTGAATAGCTAATGTTACAAAGGTAAGTTCCCATGACTATACAGCAAAGGCAGTTCTGCTAAAGGAGGTGGAAATAGTATAATTTGATATAAACTCTTCTTTTGCATGATGCAAAACTGCCCTGGCAATAAGTGTTCCTATATTGCCGTAATTTTGATATACATATTTATAAACTAGTTTACAACTAGGTCTCACCTAACAAAATTAATCTAGCATTTAACTTTATATATATATATATATATATATATATTTAATTCCTTTCAGGAAGCTGTTGCAAACTAAGTCCTAAAACTTCGGATGCCAGGGATAGCAGAATTTTTAGTCATTTAAGATATCAAACAGACACTTCTTACCAAATCAGTTTCTCCCAAATCGATACCTTAGATGATTTAATAGCCTAATGTCAAACTCTTCACTTCTTGAAAACTGGTCCAACTTGAGCACTAGTTACAATGACCACACTCATGTTAATTAAGTCGTGGTCAGACAGTCCAAGTCCTTTGTTTGTTTTATCAGCATTTCAAGCTGAACCATGGAAGTGGAGTGCTCTGGAACAAACAGAGCAGCAGATATTGAACAATACTTTGAAACAAACGCAAAGAGAGAAAGTGACTACCTATGTTTCTCAAGTCTCCACCAGAAAAAGGTGCCACAGAAGACAGAGAAAGCTCTAGGTGGCACAAAGCCATAGCAAAGCCTACATTGAGAGATCATCCCTCTTCTGTTGCATATGGGTTTCATATCTCCAGGGCCCCAGTGCTTTCCACCCAATGGACAGAATGACCAAGGAAAGTGATGGAGTCAACTCTCCAGCAGCAGAAGGACAAGCAGCAGGCCTGGGCACACGTATAGCACAGCGACTGACACCGTCTCAAAACCATTTGGCAGTAAAATCGGAAAAGTGGCTTAAGCCAAATGGCTTTGCAACAAGCTTCCTGCCGAGAACAACAGTGGTCACCTTGCTGAGCACTACATGTCACCTGTTACTCAGGCATTCACTTTAACTTGTTTAAAATATTTGAGCAGCTACTGAGCTCAGACTTGCCTTCTCAAGTAGGCTCTGTTATTTCCTCAAGGGACTCGTTCTGAAATCAAGACTATTTACAAATGATTGATCCCTTAAATTAAATGCTCAGTAGAAATGCTCCAGAAGTTACACTACCACTAAAAGCACATAATCTGCTCTTAAATCATGAGAGTTAATCAAATTACATGCGTTGTTAGTTAATTAGTTCAGGAGTCACTGATTATAACATCTTTTCCACTGTTTATCTATATTAGATAAGGTATCGCATCATTGTGACTATAAAGTTAAAGACAGCTATTTGTGAATTTGGAAAAAAGTAATAACATTTTAAGAGAAAGAGCATGGACTACACGAGCAGTGCTGCTATGTGTAGACAGAGCCAGTGGCTTTGTATACAACACAGGGAAAAAGCAGCAATTGCTAAAAATCACTAACGATACGCTGTCTGTTTTGCAGGAGTAATGCCCACTCCAGGGATCTATTTTAGAGTATGTCAAACGTTAATGTCACACAGAATAATGAGCCACCCAAAAATACTGTTTCTCTTCTACCTTCATGCAAAAGCAAGCTAAGCAATGTTTTCCTACCCTACTACAAAATATTTTCAGGTATGCTCAAAGCCACAGAGACAAAAAAATAGAAATTCCTTTTAAAAAATTATAACATATACCAAACTTGACAAAACATGTTCTTCGGTCATATTTGGTTAAAAGAATCTTAAGATGGTACCAGAAAGTAAGGAGCATCTAGAACCAAAAATCAGATATAGAAGCCAAGTTTTGCAAATAACTACTAATTGTAGTTCAGACTTATTTCCTCCCACCTTAACCCTCAGTGTGTTCGTAATCTAGAAACAAAATATAAACTTCTTCAACAGAACATGCAGAGAGACTGAACCATTTGTATTTTTAAGATATTATGTAATAATTCTGATTTCTCCTTTAGCACTCTTCTTTCTTATGGGTAATAATAAATACTGTTCATACTTTATGGCAACAGTATTAAAAATAAACAGTAATATTAAGCACTTCTAAAGTACTTTAGAATTCCCAAGTTTAACATGATTATGACAGATGTAGTCAGCAAACAAACCATAACCTGGATTTTCAAATAAATTTTAAGTACCAGATCCCACTGAAGCAGGACAGAAGCTGAATGCCTAAACTATTTTGACTCTCTCGATAATCCCAGACTAATATCAGCAGAGTCACTCAGAAATCAGAATTTCCCTCCCTGGTGAAAGCTTGAATTCTTAAATGGGGAAATTAAAATACCAGTTTTAAGTGGCTCATTAACAGGGAAGTTTCAGCAAAACAGAAACCTCTGACTCAGTTTCTTCACTTGCAAAGAGAAGTTGCAGCGCCTCATGCTACTTATGGCAGCTAACAGACCTGGATATACCTAAACAAAGGTTTTGATTTCCAGTCCAGTAAAGCCTTTTACTGCATGAATAATCCAACAAGGCAATGAAATTATCCATAAAGTTCAAAGTAAGCATGTGCTGAAGTGCTCTCTTGGTTCAAAAACTCCCAATTATTTGAGACTCTAAATAGGTTTTTAATTACTTTTAAAGAATTTAGCTCATTTATTAGTACAATCTTACGGTTTTTCGTTATTCTCTATACAGAATTTGTACAAGCATTAAACAAATGTGTTTCATAAACTAATTCTTCCTTCTGTTTTCCTTCCCTCAGAAAAACAGCTTCCATGTTATTGCTAAAGCAAATTAAATCCTGGGTGTCTGTTTTATTTATTAACTGCATGATAATAACATGAGGCATAATACATTTGTCAAAGCCCTTCTGCACTGAAGTATAATTTCTGCTGTCAGCCTCTTTATGTTTATATTCAATATTCTAGTTGTCTTTGTTTCTTGGAATGCACATAAGCACACATTTATATATTCTCCCAAAATATGTATAAATTCTATTCGTGAAATGTTCCACACCCCAACAAAGAATCACAAGTACAGCAAACATACTTAGTCATTCTCCACAAGTTTTAGATGAATTATTTGAGAGATTTAAGAATTTTCAAAAATGTCACAATAATAACTGTTTTATCTTTTTACACCATAATTATGATTTGGAGCATTGCTTTTCTTATTTCACCCAAGCATACCACAACTCATGAATAAAATATGACAACTTTGATAGCATCCATTGCTGTGGGTTCATCCGTAACAGCAAACGTGCTTGGGGTACTAAGAGCTCTTTTTTGCTCCATAAGCCTTTGTTTCTGAAAATAAGCTTTTATTTAAATAGAACTGCCACATGTGTCCCCCTCTTTTGCATTTCTTGCTGTTAGCGATAACACCAGCAATAATGTTTATTTTTTTTTTAATGACTACATTTTGAAACAATTAGGATGGCATAAAGCTAGAAAGGCAGAATATCCCATCTGAAGGCTGGTACTTGCAAGACATCAAAAAACATTAAAAGCACTGCCAGCATCAGAGAACAAAAGGCTAACAGAGAACCATGACTTTTAGATATGTGGGCAATAGTGTTATTAAAACAAACTTCGCTTTGTTTTGGTTTCATAATTAATTACAACGAAGTAAACCTGAACAACTTCCACCATTACCCTAATAAAATTACTACCTAATACTGGACAGAGTCCTCCTACCACAACTTGTCAGTAGCTTCCCTTAAAGGGAAGACTCAAGATAAAGTGCAGTAGTCAAGGTTTCTAAATCATCGTCATTTACCAAATTATTCTACAAATATCATGTTTTAAGGCTATGCTGCTTCATTTTCCAGTATCATGATGAACATCCATAGAGACCTCTACAGACCAAGAAAAATCACGACGCACGCACACACAAACCCCACTCTCCTCCCACACATCTTGGCTTTGTCATTTTCCCCAGCCCCCAAGAATAGGCTTTAAAATTTCAACATTGTTATGCACAATGAGCCAAAGTGGAGAGAGAGAGAGAGGCAGAAGCTGATCTGTATGCCATCTGTAGATAGCCTTTCATCATAGAAGCAATGAGTATTTAACTTCCAAGATCCAGTTTTATACGTGTTGCACTCTCAGACTATCTTTGCTGTCTTTCCAGTTTACAAAAGATAAAAAAAAAAGAGAAGGAAAAAAAAAAGAAAAGAAGGAGGGATACAACACAGAACTCAGCTCTACAACTCAAACTTGTCTGCTGCAGGAGGTGTCTGTTCCCATTGATGCCAAATGCAAAACTCACTGCTTCGGAAGGAGGTGTCACCTGCACGTGCAAGGGGAGGACAGACGGTAAAATAGTCAGTGCAGCTGCAGTGATCCTGTACTGGGTTTTGCCTATTTATAGCACAGAGGACCAATAGGAAACTCAGCTGTAACTATGTGGGAAACATTATCACACAAGGAGAGAGGATGGGGGGCAGACTCTAATGAGAGATTTTTAGGATGCCAAAACACCAGTGCTCAGCTACAGCGCTTATTGCTCCAAAACAGTGATTCACAGTTCCCTGTTGACAGAATCACAGAACCAACTCTGCTCTTTTAGCAGGTATGCAACCTACATAGCTACTGATTCATATGAATTTTTTAGTGGACATCAGGTGCCAAAACCAATTTTTTTGTCTGTTCTATTAAAATTGAAAAAAAAATCATCTAATGTTCTGCATTTTGTATCATTGAATAGGTCACAAAAGGCAAGGAAATCACATGATATAATGCCATAAACCAGCACAGTATGACATGATTACTTCACACCATTTATGGGGCAAAAATGAAAAATAAGAGAAAAAATGTCCCCCTCACATCATTTATACACCCACACTGCAGGTGGCAAGATTAATCTAGAATTTGGCATAGAAGAAGTAGGTTGAGGACTCGAGTAGCATCTAATTTTTATTCTTGATAGGTAGTTCAAGACAGCAGGGTTTTTCACCACAGGAAATGGCCCATGCCTGGCTCTTGCATTACGTCTGATTATCTGCCTTTGTGCACTTTTTAAAGGTACAAAATCTTAAAAAAAAAAAAAAAAAAAAAAGGAAAAATAAATCATTGGATATGTCTAATGCATGTGACTGATTTGAAATAACACTATCTCTTTTTCGGCAAAAGACGTAACTCTGTTAAGAAGTAATTTAATCAAGTAAGACGAGTGCAATAATTCTTATCAAATGGATATTAACATATTTCTTCTAAAATTGTTTATAAAAATAAGAGATCCCTCTTGGGGTTAAAACCAGCCATAACGGGCCTTTTTGTTTCATTGCCTCCAGCGAGAACCGAATTCTTCAGTTTTGCTTCCCTCTCTTCTGCTTTTCAAGCAGTTTTCACTCAAGTGCCTAGCAATGCTCCAATCCTGCTCTTTGACCCCAGCATCCGTCCAGCAACCCAGACCTGCAGAAACTGGTGCAGGCACTTGCCCTAAACTTGGACTGGATTCTCCACCCAGGGATACTCAGTGCTGCGCAGGTACTCGCCTTGAGGTGGCACAACTCAGGTACCTGCTGTGCTTCATCTTAGCTTCCCAGGGCTCTGACTAGCACATGTCCCATTTGATAAGATATTGTAGAACAATATTCTTACTCCAGTTTAATATATGTTTACTAAACAAGTAGTTAATAAAACCTGATTACGTGCAGTCTGATATAACTAAAGATCATCAGTTTGCCAAAGTCTTTTGCAAGGAAAAGGCAATATTTGTTGTATTTCTCTTCTCTTGAAGATATAAAAAACTCAAAGTGTTAGTCTAACTTTTATCTAAATTGTAAGGACGTCGATGTTCACGTGGTATGGAAGCATGCAACGCTTACCAGCAGTATACCCCCTATCTGCCCACTAAAGAGCAGAGACCTTTTATTTTCCTTCTGCTTATCTTCATTACAGGACTTTGTCAACAGGTTGCCAGAAGCATTTGAGGCTTTTAGCATACTACGGAAATATTGAAGTGCTTATCCCACTTCCCCTGAGTACTTACCACGGTGGCAAAGAAGACAGACAAGGAGCACAATTATTGTCTCCCGGGAAAGCAAAAATAACTACCAAGGACAGAGGCAATGTGTGCTTAGAATTCTTTCGTAATCATTATAGACACGATGGGAAATCCAAAAAATGTCAAGTAACAGAAGACAGCATGACAACATTCAGAATGAAAAAAAAAGAAAAGTAGAAATTGGTCACTGTCATTTATTGTGACTAGGTTTCTATTTTAGTCTATACTTACCCAGTGGGGGCTCAGGGATGTTTGAAACAAAAGGATATCTAACAAGGAACTCTGGGAGTTATACCTTCATATCAATATGTTGGAAAAATTTTACTCCTAGACATAGTTCTAATGTAATTCAATATTAAACGAGAATAGAAACAGCCAACACTGGATGGGTATATGTGAGTATTTTAAAAACTACTACTGGGAACTGACAAAGTTAACAGTAGGTTAACTTCAGAGCCTCAAAGCATTGTTCCATAATTATGTCTCAAGTGATCTTTAATTTCCTCCACTGAAGATGATTCATCTCACTCATCTTCCCTCCCAGATTGTTGTATTCTAACTCCAGATCACTTCTCCATTCAGAAACTGGTCAGTTTTGCAAGGGGAAAAAAACACAGACTAATGATTTCACTGCCAAAAAAATTACATTGTGTATATAAAACATGCTAAAACATCAACTATATTTAAAAAAAGCATAAATGAGAAGTTAATCAGATGTTAGGGTTAAAGTCTCGCAGGTAAACCTTGCTTGGCCCTCTGGGGATGAGCATTCCAATACTACTCTTCATTACAAGATTCCACACACTTTCCAGAGGGCCCCTGTCTCAGACAGCACACAAAGTGAAGAACAAAGGGCAAAAGACCTTGAACATTAAATCTACCATATTCAAATCATTCTCTGAAGATAGAGTAGACCATGACCAAGTTCATTATTTCAGCACAGTGTCTGAGACCTCTACAAATATTCATTCTTTTCACACCACTCTTGTTACAGGAAAGAGCATTAGTACCTCAACTTCACAGGTGAACAAAGCACAGCAAAATTGAGGTTCTAGATCACTAATAAAAAAAACACATTATCCAAGTTGTATCTTCCAAAAACATTTGTTAAAAATTAGCACACATCACAGATACTTTACAGCACTACCAAATGTGAACTTTCAGGACTCTTGCCTATTATGTTGCCTCTACCATAAGCAAACCTTTTCCCAGTCCTACGCACCCAGTGTGAGACTGCAGTTCTCAGGTTTCCCACTCGGGCCCCGGTCCTTTGCCTCTCTCTCCAGGCTGCTTCTCCCAGCTGGTGTCCACAGCTCCCATTACTCTGCTTTTCATTCCTGCACCTCACTCTGTTCCAAGTCTTTGTATTGCTCCTGTCACTGCTTTTCTGCTCAGCCATCACCCACTCCTTCCTTGGCCTCCAGCTCCTCACCACAGCTGTTTCTCTTCTCTCCCCTCCACCTCCCTGTCTGAGGCCATTTCCTTGCTCTGCCAACCACAGTTAATCTCCTCTGACTGCTTCTCACCACCTACTGCTCAGCACCAGCCCTCTATCACTTCCCAGCTCTCAGGGGAGACTGTTCATCCCAACTATATTACTGTCACTTTACATGCTCAGTCCTTGCCTCTACATTTCCAGCTTCATTTCTGTCTCCTTTCCAACTTCCACAGATGATTGGGAAGGAAAGAGGGAAAGCAGAAGCACTCAAGATCTCAAAAGGAGATCAAGATCTTGCTCTCAGTCCTGCTGAGGGACGCAAGCCCAGAAACCATCCCCACCAGAGAAGTCACACGTTCCTCTATCCTCTTGGGTGCAGCCAGCCCAGTTCTTGGTATCTTATTCTAACTCTTATTTTAGCAGTGCTTTAAAGAACAGTTGTGACAAAGGGCTGAAAGCACTGAAGGAACTCTCTAGCAGCTCTCTAGAGAGGCCTAAGGGCCTGGCTGGAGCTCATAAGAGCAGAGGGACATCCCAAGGGATAAAGACACGTGAGGACCCTGGTCTCCCAAGGGACGGGCTGGGCCCCATTTCTCACCACACCACAAAACTCCATCATGGGGCAGCACACATGCTGGCCTGTTCCCCACCATCTCCAAGCAGTCACAGGTTGCAAACCACCAGCACAGCTGAGCAGAGGTGCCTGTTGTTGTCTTCAGAGCCAATGAGCCCTGAGCGCAGATTGTCTTTTAGTAAACCATCAGTTCTGCTGTCTTCCAGTGGGAGCACAAAATCAGAAGGAAGATCTCAGCAGAAAGAGAAGGGAAACTGTCACAATTTAGCACTGAGGAAGAAGTAATGCCTAAAATGTTACCATACAATCAAGGTGAGAGGCTGACCCATGCCTCATACATAGGTACTATTATTGCTTACATATACGAAGGTATTAACACCAGCTGCCTTTCCCTCCTGAGCTCCCAGGATCCTAGGATAGGCACCCCACAGGCAACAGAGGATAAAACCTCAAATTCATCCCACTTCTGTGGAAATCAGCACAGACCTATATGACAAGGCACATAATAGAGAAAAAACTCACTCATGCCTTTTAAAATCAAGAGAAATTTCACAAGTTTGAGGAGTTTGCAGAGTTTCCATGAAGGTAAACCTGTACCGGGTGGTGAGGTACCAGGTCCCTCTGAGGAGAGGCGAAGGGGGCCTGCCCCATGCTAGCCATGGCCAGTTTCAGCCACTCCACCTGAAGGCACAGTCTAGCCCCCCATCCTGGCTGGCAGCACCTCAGAGAAAAGAGATTTTATAAGGGCAAAATCTCATCCAGCTAGAGGGAAGCAGCAAGCAAGCAGCTATGCAGGCACACAAATGTGAGCCCGGGAGGGCACTGGTCTGGTAAAAAATATGTTCCCTTCCTTTCCAACAGTACAAGCATTGTCATCTCCTTTGCCAGCCATTCCCAAGCACATGGAGGAACAGGACACTAGCAGCCCAGGCAACTGTGCCCAGATGCTCTGCACTGCTGCCACCCCAAAACTCCTAGCATCCCAGCAATATGGGGTATTCGGATACCACCAGGCATGGAAAAGGCACTAGAGCTACCCGTTTTTAAGACAGCTGAAGACAGCACAAAGATTTTGAGCCTCCCATGTTGTGCCTTCCTAATTTTTCTGCATCTGTAAGATTTCTGCTTTGTAAAAATGATACTGCTTATACTTAATATTTGCTA
The DNA here is from genome assembly GCA_033558235.1 of Neomorphus geoffroyi. NCBI lineage: Eukaryota > Metazoa > Chordata > Aves > Cuculiformes > Neomorphidae > Neomorphus > Neomorphus geoffroyi. Next base: position 15,104,262 of record JAUMJM010000033.1, on the reverse strand, counting down.
TAAACACACCAGGAGAGATCACACAGAAAGCAATGACTTTCGTTGCACTATCTCATGTATAGATGAACCAATGCCGTGAACTTTAAAATTCAAGATTATCTCTCCTACCTACTGCAGTCTCCCTGCTGTCTGCCCTAGTAAGAGTAATAGCAAGTTTCCTACTCTAGCCATAATCTGCTTCCTCTCATTCAGCCCCTGGCTCTTTTCTGAGCTCTGCAGCTCACACACCTTGCACTTTACGCCAGCATAACTGCACTTTAATACCTGAAGCGTATTAAAACCTCAGCCATAACACACAGGTCACAATGACTGAAGTGAGAAGATGTTCACACACTGATGAACCTATGCACCAACCTACTCACCCAGCTTTCGAATTTACTGAGCACACCTCAGTGTTGAGCTACTGCCCCACACACGTAGCCAGGGAATAAGAAGTGTATCCTGAAAACTGTCCAAGCAGAAGCACAGCTAACATTCCTGCTATAAAGTGTATGTGTCCACTCCTGATGACAATATCAAACCCCTTAGACCTTGTACAGCAAAAGCTGACTTCTAGGACTTGGGATCCTAAAGCAGGATCTTGAAACACCTCTATCCTCTAAGCAAGGAATTAGCAAGTCAAGGAGGAAGGTGTCTGAAAAGAAAAATCAGGATCCATAACACATTGAGTGGAAACACCAACAGAGAGATGTACTGGAATCCAGATGCTCAAGCGAGTCTGCTGGGAGGCTCCTCTATCTCTTGGGACACCAGCTTTGCTCTCTCTGAAGCAGGACTGCCCTTTTGGTTCAGGAACTCAACAAGATTCGCTCCTTTCTTGAAAAAAAATTGTCTTTCTCTGTGCTTTAAGGTACTTAAGGTACCTTAAGGTACCTTTTCCTGTTGGAGCTGACTGTATTGAAAAGAATTTAGTAGTCACCAGTACCAAGTGGGAAGAAGGAATGTGGCCAGACCCTGTGCCACAGGAACTGCGGGCCAGGTGGTTCTCTTATAAATCCAGTGACTGTTTAATACAAGTAAAGAAACAGTCAAGAAAAAAAGGACTACAAGGACTTGTAACAGTACTTGGTGGTCTAAGTTACAGAGTGCTATATATAGTATACATAGTAAAAAGATCACTTCTAATTTAAAGACTAAGTTGAAAAATACTGCCGGATTGCTAGGAAAGGAAACAGCAAAGCCTTAATAAACTTCCTGGGGGAACTGTTTTCTAAGTAAAGGCTTTAAGCTTCTGTTAGTTCAATATAGATGCTGAGAGACAGAAGAATTAAAAAGAAATGGGCATAGCTGACAGGTTGTAAAAGGAATAAAATTTTACTTCCCCAATGAGAACTGAGGATAGAAGAAAAAAATTAGACTTGTTAACATAATCATGTAATGTAACAGCTAGGTTAAAAATTTGGTTCAGTCTCCCTAGAGACAGGATGATCAATTAAGCACCTCCTCTTGCCTTATTTATAATGAGAACCTTTCTCCACCACTAAACTCAAGATCCTGCTGACGTTTCCACCTACAGCATCAAAACAAGCCCTTCTTCCCTGCTATCTGAAACACAGAACAGGACTGAGCCCCACTAAGCGGGCCACAGCTCAGTGTTTCTTATTGTACTAAAATTTATGCTACAACCCTGTTGCAGGAATTTCAGTATTCATTTTGTAATGTTTGTAAGATACTATTTATAAACAACTTTCACTCAGTGTTTGTAAGATACTACTATAATGCATTAGGTGGACAATTAATATTTTCAATACATTTCTCTGAGGCAGATTTCCCACCCACCCCCAGAACTGATTCTTTGAATTCTTTGTACTGCTGGTTGAAGGTGAGGAGATGTAGGGTCAGACACCAGGATCTTGAGCGCCTTTTTCCCTAAGAGCCTCCATGCACTGTCTTTTGTCCCTTCATGCTGGAACAACCAATCTGGACACAAAGAACTATTTTTTTTTCCCACCCTGGTTCATAAAAAATAAATAAAAGATAAATAAATAAGACACCGTAATGTTAGATCAAGGGTTATATTGCTTGCGGAATTACAATCACAAGTTAGATCTACATTTCATCCAACTCACACTGTCAGCACTTGAACTGCTTTTCAGATTCCCATATCCCCATTTCACAGAGAATGGGACTGAAACATAGAAATAATGGAACTGATCAATCACAAATCCAGCTGAAATACTCTAATAATCAAAGTCCAAGCCCAACAGGACCATTCAGATGACTACACTTAATTATAGGTTTCTATGCTTTTCTGAATTAGGAACAGATTTGCTTGCCCAAAGGCAACCCACATCTCTCAATTGCCACTTTGGTTCTATCATGCTGTCACACAATTTGTTTCTTTGCCTGTAAAGATGCACATGGAAATCTGAGTTTCAGCTGCTACCACCAACATTACTATAAAATCAGAATATGTTACCAACTTCACTAAGGTTGTCCGAAATTGCTGACTCTCAAGGGAAAAACAGTCCTACATTTTCTCTAGCATATATCAAATCATGACATCACACCCTAGAAAATTCATAACAAACACTATGTCACTTACTGTAAGACAATTAATATTACTGGTCAAAAATCTAATTCAAAATAATAGTTTCTCTTTATTTGGTGTATGGCTTCCCATTACCCCCTTCTTCATTTCTTCCTTTTGCCTCTAAATGCAACTGAAAGAATGCCTAAAACTTATAAATCTTTCCATTTCAAAGACTTTAATTCAAAGAAAAATAATCTTGTTTAGGAAAGCAATCCGTATTGTCACTGCTGCAGTACACATAACTGTCTGGGTTGGGGAAGAATTACCATTTCTCTGCCTCAAAGATGTAGACTTCCAGGGACACACAAAGGAACACTCTCAGTCTGAACAGCTCTAATAAGCCATTTTAGGAAATACATCTTACAAGACAGAAAATGATCCACAGGGAACCTTTGTGTAAGCTCAGAGCCCTGTTACACTGCTGTAAGGACACTGGCAAAGGCAACGTGCAAAACCGCACACCGAGGAACCTACTCACAAACTCTTCTTCTCATTTCCTAAACTAGGAAATCCTCAGTGGTTAAAGTGCATGAGTGAAGAGATCTTCTAATGCAACTCTGTGTTCAATAATCAGCCTGCCAAGTGAGGTCCTCCCCTGCCCAGAGCCCCAGCAGCAGCACTGGAGCAGCGTGGCACAGTGAGGCACAGCATGCACTAGCTACTCACATATGGTAAGAACTAATCAAAGCAAAGCTTTGCTTGAAGGACCACATCTTAAAGACTAGAACAGCTGGTCCAAGAGGATACAGTAATTTTGAAACTAAGCACTGACTTTTAGTCTTTTCCCTGGGGGTGTCAGGTTGGCTAGTATTTTTGTGAATCTCTATGGGAAAAAGTATTACTTCTAACTTAGATATAGCCATTGCCCATACATTGCCCTGAGTCTTATATCAAGTTTACTGTATGGCAAGATAAAAATCAAAATTAAGTATCCCCTGGTTCCAGTAAAAGGATCTGGAAGACAGCCAAACTGTAGTTGTAAAGTAAGTCACCTCTGTTAGTAAAAGGAAATTCATACAGATGCTGACATACTGCTGACATTTAACAAATAACAGATATGAGCAAGAAGGGAAGCAGCCAACAGAGAGGCCTTGGACTTCCCTCCCTTCTGACAGCAGAAGCAAAAGACCTCTTGCAGCCCTCTCTCAGGATGAAGTGATAGACCAAAGGTCTTCAGTCTTCTCCCAGCCCAAGGGCTGATGAGCTTAACTGAAGAGAATAATTTTCCCAAGTCATCTTCCAAGCAATTTTATGCTACAGGCGATATCCAAGCACAAGGCTATTCCTGTGTGCATTAGCAAGAAGAATTTCTGCTGTGGGAATTGAGAAAGCTTTATTTACCTAACTGCAGACTTGGAATTGTTTATTCACTTCGTACAGTGAATTTTTTGTTCATTGCTTCACTTGAACATCTATCCTCCAATTTTTCTGCTCATGTGAATTTTACAAGCTCTACCTTTTTACATTTGTCTTCTCTAAGTTTGTAAACTACAGGTAGGGGCCTCCAAGGCAAAAAGAACTGAATATCTATAACATCTTCAACACTAGTCTTTCAAGGCTACTTTCAGTACCAATGGTTTCAATCGGCATCCTGAAAAACACATCTCAGTCTTCTTCCCTGCAGCTCTGGCCATCAGTCTGTGAAACTCACCATGACAGTACATGAGTGTGGCTGCTTTTAACTGCATGGAATAGCAATTGGAAATACTGAAGTATTTTAAGTCAGTTAGGCCACTGGAATGACTGTGCTTTAATGTTGGGTTTCTATAATACTCAACCTGGAGTCAGGTGCTATGCTACTCGTTGTATCATAAAAGATTGAAAACATGACTAACAATCCTGAGCAGATGCACAGAAGTCTCTGGGATTTGGCACCTAAACTGGCCAGATGAAGAATGAACTAAGATTATAGACCCGCTTCTGTTGTTACTTACAATGAAGTCAGTTAGTATTGTGGATCCAGAACTAAAGCTAAATGAGATGATAGTTGTTGACCTTTAACAACAGCTTCAAAGGACATGTATCAAACAGTAAGACACTAGCATGCACACAATAAAAGCACAGTAAAGAAAAAACAAACATACCGAGTCTTCACAATAAAAACGTTCCTATCTGTGCTTTAATGTGCATGTTAATCTCAGCTGATATAAATGTCTTTTTGGCCTAATAAGCATATTGTAGCAACTCAGTGCTTGCACCCCATGGGACACTCTCTGTTAATCTGGACCTTATTTAAGTCCACGGTAAAACTTCTTGATTCATCCAGAACATCACTCACTGAAACAACAATAATAATACAAAACACCCAAACCAACATTACTTTAAAACACTTTATAAGCATTATCTTAGGATATTGAATGAAAAAAGCTCTCACAATTCAAAGTGACTTATTCTCTATCCGCTACTCAGTTCGGACAGTTAAATGCAATACTGTTCAATTTTCTCGCTTTAATAGTTTTCACAAAGCTTATGAAAGATTTGCTACATGTTACTAAACAGTGTCAACATATTAAATGTTTTCTCCTAGCTACGTAGCTTCAGCTGTGTGTGTGTCTGCATGTGTACAGTCACAGAGAGAAAGTACACAAGAATACAACGGAGTCTATGCCTTGGAACAATTTTGACAGAGAAGTGATGAAAACCTACCCAAAAATACTTCCCTAAATATCTTTATCCTTAACTACCTGACAGCACCATAAAAAAAAAAAAAAAAAAGGTCATATGTACTTCAGGAAAGTAACAAAGGTTATTTCTATTCCAGAAAATGAAAATAACATCAAGCAACAGTTAAGTAAGACCACTATTACACTGTTACAGGGAGTCAATTAGGCATCAAAGCCTTTATGAGCCCACGCGGGTAGAAGTGAGATAAAAGAATTGAAAATGTTCGTCTTACCTTGGAATAAAAATGCTTTGCTGGCATTGTGTAGTCCTGACACTTGTGTTACCCCAAGGGTTGTATTCACAAGATCCAGTTCTGTGATGATGTCAATTTGTAAGTCAGGATCCATTCCAAATCCTACAGCTGTTGGATGCAGAGAGAAACACAGAGTTAGATCAATTTTTGTTTCAAATCAGGTAATGAAAAGAATGGAGAAGAATATCTAGTGCAGACATTTCTAGTATCCTCACATTCACATAAATACACTGTATACAGTAATTACCTATAAGACAGTAACTCTGCTGCAGGAAAAAGAAAGCATTATTTTCCAGTTCTTTCAATTAAACTATTTCACAGTATCACAAGGTTGGAAAAGACCTTTGAGATCATCGAGTCCAACCTATGACCCAACACCTACACCTACTCCTACTTGTCAACTACACCATGTCACTAAGTGCCTCATCCAAATTCTCTTTGAACACCTCCAGGGATGGTGACTCGACCACCTCCCTAGGCAGCGCATTCCAATGAGCAATTACCCTCTCAGTGAAGAATTTCTTCCTAATGTCAATCCTAAACCTCCCCTGTCGAAGCTTGAGACCGTGTCCTCTTGTTCTGTCACTGGTCGCCTGAGAGAAGAGTCCAACTCCTGCCTCACCACAACCTCCCTTTAGGTAGCTGTAGAGAGCAATAAGGTCTCCCCTGAGCCTCCTCTTCTCCAGGCTAAACAACCCCAGCTCCCTCAGTCGCTCCTCATAGGCCTTGTGCTCCAGTCCCTTCACCGTCCTCGTCACCATCCTCTGGACACACTCCAGCATCTCAACATCCTTCTTAAACTGAGGGCCCAGAACTGGACACAGTACTCAAGGCACAGTCTGACCAGTGCCGAGTATAAGGGAATGATGACCTCCCTAGTCCTGCTGGCCACACTGTTCCTGATGCAGGCCAAGATACCATTGGCCTTCTTGGCCACTTGTGCACACTGCTGGCTCACGTTGAGTTTCCTGTCCACCAGCACTCCCAAGTCCCTTTCCGCCTGAGTCCTTTCCATGGATTTTACTACCTACAAGTTAAAACATTTGAAAACAAATACATTAATCCGGCATCTTCATAAGGCTAAAAGGTAAGAAATAAATAAATGCATAACCACCTATGCAAAAAGATGAAAGAAATTTGCAGCATTCATCTATTGGCTACAGGATTTCCAGGGAGATGTGAGGACTGAAAATTCCTCTCACTTTTCCTACCTAGCTGCAACTAACAGATCAAGCCCCACAGCTCGGTCTAAACATAATCTATTTCCTAGCTGCACAAAATGACCTTGCAGGAGTTACGGGAGCAGGGCAAAGGATGCCACCCTGTAATCCAAGAGCCCTGGGTGACTCACAAAACCGTTTGGAAGCACACCTCCGTATTTCAGCACAGCCAGTGCCTGTGAAGCGTGTCAATTCTCCCCCTACACATAGCAGGCATTCATTCACCTGAACCAGCAGTAGCACCTTCTGGTCTGCAGGAGCACCTACTTGAGAAGCACAAATCTAAACCTAAAATTCAGAAATGGCTTATGGCCAGGAAAAGACCTGGGCACTCCTTGAACTTGTATGGGATTGACAGAAAAGACACACACTCAAGTGGTTTGAAGTTGCTATGTTCAAAAGTTTAGGGCAACTTGATGGTTATGGCACACCGAGTTCATTAAACATTACTCCTTTTTCCAGGGGTGGGAAGAGGTCAGCCTGATCACCGTGTCTGTCTCAACATAGTAATAAGTGTGGCATGAGATCTGTGCCTGAGACATAGGTCAAACATTTGTGTGGGATCCAAGCATTTCCCTAATGAAATTTTTCTCGAACAACATTAGTAACAGGCACAAGCTCCAAGAATGAAACCCTAACATAGCTGAAGTCAATGGTAAAAGTCCTACTGACTTCCATGTAGCAAGGACGTGACCTATAAAGCACATTCAGATTGATTTCTGCTGAGTGGACTTCACGTTCAGGTCTAAATTGATTCATTTGTTATTCCAGGAGTGTGCTTCTGGATCAGTTAGGCAGCAAATATCCTAGTTTGATTTGCCGAAAGGCTCTAAGAAATTACTGAGGTGTACAGAACGAACAAGAAGTTACGTATTCTACTCATAAATCATCCATACCACAGCACTTTCTCCTTTACTTAAGTATTAAAATTGATGCTGTGCACACTGACAGACCATCTGATCAACAGGAGAGAACTCATCTACCTATTGATTCCCAGCCTACAGCAATTCTTCTAGGGCAAGGGCTGCAACCTACAAACTCCAGACACAAACACATATATAAATAGAGGGAGCTGCCTTTCTGTACAAATAAAAAAAAAAAAGAAAACCACATTAAAGTAAAGATTGCTTTAGAGGAAAAACAGGAGGACTTATATTTCTTCCATGGTTTTCATCCAGAAGGAAAGCAGCACACTGTATATTGTGTGAACTTATCTATCAGGAAAGATAGTGTCTGCTGTCAGATTGAAGTATGTTGTTCCTCATTTGAAAGGGATTAAATCTATTCAGATCAGCAAAAAAACTACTAATCCAAAGGGAGGTTGAGTAGGGACTAAAACTTGCTCAACAGAAAGGACAAACTATATCCAGTAAGACAAATCTTGACCCCGTTAAAGTCAGTGAAAGCTCTGCCACAGATATCAACAGGGTGAGGACAGAAACCACATCTAGCAAGTATAGACACTCCCATAAATCACAGTAGCTCCACTGCTCTATTAAAGCTGTTTATTCCAGCCTGAATACCCGAGGCTCAACAAGTATAGATCACTGTAGCTCCACAGGCTTCGATTTATGCCAGTGAAGGATCATATGTGACAACTTCAGTGTGCCCCCTTCCAGCTTTTCAAATGCTTTCAAAACCAGAGACTATTCCTAATGTCACTGCAACTATTTAGCAAAAGCCTACACTGCTTTAAATACCTAGTCATTTTCTTGTGCCGGCTCTTCACACTGCAGCAGGCACTCAAAAGCCTAGTTAATAATTAATAAACAACAAATCAGCAGCTTCAGTATGATAACCAAGTCTCCTTTTCCCCTGTGGTCTTCCACAGTCTATCAGAAAGATACCACAGGCATATCAACTGCACTTGCATCTAGTATTTTAAGCCGCCTCTCTTCAGTGGAAGGAGAAGCTGGAAATACTGTTTCCTTCTGAAAGTAAAAATTAACCATCAACTCGCCTACTCTCACTGAAGAGCTGTGCAAAGCTGGGACTCGATCCTGACTGATGTTGCTTTCACGTCCTATTTAAAGTAATCGGGCCGCTTCGTTCCCCTTATATCAGTGGCTTACACAAGCAAAACTCCAAATGATTCAGGCAGGTGGGAGGGAATAGAAACCATCTCAGGACTTGGCGGATTTGGCCCAATGTGAACTGAAGGCACTACAGTAGATCAGAGGATTAAGCCATATAATTATGAATGATGTCACTAGGAAATCCCTAAGAGAAATTAATTCTGCCTTACAGCTCTGACAGCTTGTATTCAGCGCTCGCGCCTTTATCACCTACACCCAAGCAACAGCAATCATGCCATGCTCCAGCTACCTAATCTGCAGCCATGCAGTGCATGCAGCACATTTATAATTTCATCAACGTGTAATGTGCTACTTGGGGATGGAAAAACTTCCAAGTTAACGCACACTCAATGTAACCAAGTCATTTCCACGAAGCCATGTGCAGCCATTCAAACAATAAAGGGTAGGCTCTCAGAGAGGCTTTTTGCTCTTTCCTCTCACAGCTCCAGCAGCAATTGTTGCCCACAAAGAACTTTTCGATTGGCTTCGCAATTCCAAGGAGTGGAGTTTCGGGTCCTATTGACAATTTCAAACATCTGTGTGCACTACTGATGGTAACACCACTACAAAAAGGACAGGCAGTATATTCTTCCAACTACATTTTAATGTAGATTTTGATGAACTAATAATCACCGTAAGAACAATTACAATTTTAAAACATGGATTCCTCTGCACTTCTGATAATCGCACTGGGCAATAATTTCCTTCAAAACAGCTACAAGCATCATCGAGAAACTTCCCCCTCATGATCTCCAACCGAGGAGGAGCGGTACCCGAGGCAAGGGGAAAGAGAACAAAGCCTCCCTCCTCACGGAACGGCACTTGGGTCGCGCAACGCTGTAGCAACAATGTAGCGGGCAGGATTAAAGCGCTGGCAACCCACCTCCCGCCTGTAACGCGGCTTCCCCCAGCACCACGCATCGCCCCAGAGTAGCCACCCCGCTCCCATCCCTGCGGGGCACAGCGCGCACCCCACTCCTCCCGCAACCTGCTCCCATCCCTGAGGGGCGCACTCCGCTTCTCACGTTCTGCCCGCTCCCATGCTTGCTGGGCGCACCCCGCTCCTATCCCTGCGGGGCGCAGCGCACACCTCGCTCCTCCTGCTCCGCCTGCTCGCATCCCTGCCAGCGCTCACCCTGTTCCTCCTGCTCCCCGCTCCTCCCGCACCTTGCTCCTACCCCTGCGGGGCTCACCCTGCTCCTCCCGCACCCCGCTCCCTTCCCTGCGGGGAGCAGAGCGCACCCCATTCTTCCCGCACCCCGCTCCCATCTCTCTGGGTCGCAGCCCGTTCGTTCCCCCCGCACCCCGCTCCAATCCCTGCGGGTCACGGCGCTCACCCCGCTCTCAGAAAACTTTCCCTTCTCTCCCCCATGGCACCCTCTGCCCGCTGGGGACCCCGCGGAGACCCGCGCCCGCTCCACGAAGGACGCTCAGCCCCGCCGAGGCTGCTGCCGCTCCCCGCCCCGCAAAGTTTGCACCCGCTGTCAGCGGCCCCCGGGCAGCAGCCCCAGCCCTCGTCCCCCCGGAAAAGCAGGGGGGGCGGGTAGCAGCCCTGCCGCCCCGGTCCAGCCCCTCACCTGCCCCGGCGGCGGCCGCACACGCCCAGAGGAGCAGAAGGAGACCCATCGGCGCGGCGCGGGCGGCGGCGCCCGCCTCTCCGTGCCTCCCTCGCGGCGGCTGCTGCGGAGCCCAGCGGAGCGAGAGCAGCCTGCGACGCGCGGAGCGGCTCCGGCAGGCGGCGGCGGCGGCTCCGCCCGCTGCCCAGGCGCGGCCCCGACGCCCCCGCAGCGGGGGCTCCCCCCGCCGTGACGCGCGGCCCCCGCGGGCCTCGCCAGCGCCGCCGCCAGGACACGGCCCCGAGCAGCCCGCGGCCGACCCTGCGCCCAGCCCTCTCCTCCCCCGGAGATGAATTTCCGAGGGAGCAGAGATCCCGCAGCCTCGGGACAGCACGCACCGTCACCTCCTCCTCCCCACCCTCGCCTAAGGATAGTCAGAATCGGCCCTTATTAACTATTTAGTCTCAGGAATAATTTGTGCCTGGTATGAATAAACAAAAAGAAGTTCTGAGATGTAACACGGAAATCCGTCCTGTGCCTGTCCTTACTCCACTCACTTGACCGCTCTACCTCCATCTTTACACTTTAGAAGCAGGGAAAAGTGTTTCAAGGTACCCGTGAGTCATCTCAGGATCTACTCTGGTGGGTGTTTTACTACCCACTTTGAAATATTTATTCCCCTCAGCCTTTAATTTGGCTCTGTCCTTGGCAAGAAAAAGATGACCACATGCATTCATTACATGCAACAACTGTCCCCATAGAACACCTGATTTAAATTTGAGATTATAAACCCAAGATTATTCTCATCCCACTGAACAGAATCAGAGCAAGATTTCCAGCTGATCTAGATTTACTACAGTTCAAATCAAACCGTTTCAGCTGTGAAGCCCGAGGATCCTCCTCTCTGCTGCCTCCTCTCATCACATTGTGGTTTGGTTTGGCACACCGCAAATTCCAGCCATCTTAATTGTAAATTAATAAACTGTACACTTGGCTAAGGTTAGGATGACATAAAAAAAAAATCCCAAACCATGCCTGTCTTTGAGGGCAATTACATTCACACACCTTTACATTAGTAGGAGCAAAGAGTATAAATTGGTTGCCTAATTACTTCATTAGTAAGATCTCTGAAAACAGCTGTTCCTGACTGCAAATAAGGTTACACATTCCAAGAAATCACTGGGATGGCCATTTCACAATCATCTCATTAATTTACCTCCAGTGTACCAAAAGAGCTTTGATTCAAATACAACTTTGTATCTCCTTACTGCTGTTTGGGGTGTCATATTAGTAGCACCACCGTTGCCCATGGAGAGAAGTCTATAGATGGTACACAATTATATGGGTGTATATATAGGTATACGTTATATAACCATAGCAACAAGAAAAGGAGGCAATGGCACACCAGCAGGTGAAGACACACCCTTCTATTCCACCCTGATAAAATTATCTTTCTGCATACTATCTGGTCTGTGATTTAAGAGATTTCTTTCTGTGAAACAGGTCTGTACATACAATTCACATTATTTTAGCTGTGTTTGTGCTTATCTAGTGATAAAAGCAGGGTCGACTCGCGCACAAAATTGAATCTAATACAACTTAAGTTTTGCATTTTCCACTTGATGCACAGTCTTTAGTGAGCGTACAGTATAAACTGGTTATGGATTCTTAAACAGACCTATGATTAGGTTAGCCTGAATCTGGATTAATTGTTATTTTAAGAAATTACTGTGAGTACATACAGAAATTTATACCGAGTTATCAGCCTCAAAGCACAGCTTCAAACATATCCTGAACAATCTCACGGGTACAGACAGCCCTAATCATTCTTGCCTTGTTCTTCTGTTAATCAGAAACATCCAGAGAGCCCACAGGTACTGCAAAAGTAACAAAAGCAACTTGGTACAAAGTGCTCTGAACAGAGCTGGTCCTGCATATGTGGGTCCTCCTATATTCCAGCTCAAGGCGCAAATGATCTCACATTCAGAGAGCCTTAGTAATCTTACAAACGTTTTCAACTGCTCCTGTTAGACAAGAATAAGACAAATGGATGGACCAAAAAACCCCAAAACACAACACGTTCTCCCAGCCAACGCTATTCTTAGACCTCCTCTAATTGCAAAAAATCATCTTTCTTTATCATTGAAAAAATCTGATATTCCAATATGATCTTCTAGGAAGTATAAATAGCTGAAAGGCATGACATAAAAATTAAAATTACGTTCCTGAACATTCTTAACTACCAAAAAAAAATAAAATCTGATGCCACTTCCGTGTGAGTAAAGTGTTAGTCCTGGCAAGCTAGCTGGATTTCAGCTCTGATAGTATTCCTGTGAAAGATTGTTCTTGCACTCTCAGTTGGACATTGAATGCTTCATGACTTTGACCTAAATTATTGTGATGTTGCTAACTGTGTGCTGTTAAACTGTTAACGCTGTCAGGCACAAAGCTTGTGGCAGTTTGTAGTTTGATTAAGTATTTTTGACTTGGCCCAGTATTTCTCTTAGCAGTTGTAAAGTTCTTTGCATTCCTTGGATGAAAGGCAATTAAAAGTGCTAAGTATTACTTTAAGCGTAGCTGAATGTGTGTACTTCGTCTGCTGAATTACAAACACTGGAAAACAACGGTGCTTTCACCTGAAAAATAGCTCATGGGACAGAACATCTCCTCGCTAAGGAAATAAGGTTCACATCCCTGGAAAACCTGCCTCCAAAGGGATACTTGCAATCAATGTGGACAAAATTCCCTATTCAGCCAGTAGAGGGCAAGAGTTAGCAACATCACTTATACCTAAATATGGAAAAATAGGGAAGCTGCAAAGGGAGGAGGGAAATACTACATGTCATATCTGTCCTACCAACTGATATAGAGTTGTAAAGGACTATATAACATCAGTCCAATAGGCTAAAAGTATCCACGTAAAGGTTTATATTTATATAAATAAGTGATGCTCCAGAATGAGGCTTTACAAAGAAAAATCAGTTGTCTGCTTCTGTACTCAGTCATAGAGCAATACCTGCTGCTTTTTTTTCCACCCAAATGCATGGTAGAAGCTATGTGCTTTGGTCTACACCTTGGTCTACATAGGAATTTCAGTACCCGAAAGAGTAAAACTATTTCAAATTAAACACATTCGCTAGCACTGCAATAGAAGATGTGTCTGTTTTCTAGTCATTTAAGTAACATATATTGGTTTAAGGCATGGCCTGGGTGAATCCTTACAACTAAGTTAAAAGGACAGGGATTTATAATTGTTCCCATGAGTTTAAAGATTTAAAGCAGTAATGCTTAATGGTGACAGTAAAGGACTGTCTCTTACTCCAAAATCAATGTGTTGTATCATTGACTCATATTGGTTGACTCTGGAGATCTGACAAATTCCATGCACCTCAGTTTTTCTTCCTGAAAGGGGGACTAATAACACTTACCTGCCTTTCAGAACTCTTAAGTTGCTCACTGGCAACTTCAGAATTCTCCAAAATGAAACCTGCCTTATATGTGCAAAGCATTACTGTAGTCCTCCAGTCTTAGGTCCCACCATCTCTTCCATCTCTTCCATCTGCATGCACACACCTCAGAGAAATGCAAGGTTACAGACAAAACCGAGTACTTTTTTGAGGGGAGAACTGATTACCAGAAATACTGAAACAGTCCTCCATCATACCTATTGATCTGTCTTCAGGATTGTGCCTGGAATCACGGTCCCACTCTTGGCACCACACTAGTATCTCTTGCGTTACCACATTTAATGCCACATAGTGATCAGATATTACACTTCAGCTATTGAATTTGGGGAAAGCTTGTGAAAAGCTCTCATCTGCCAACAGTGCAACAAGTTGGATCAGTACTGTTTCCATAGCCAGTTGCTGGGAAGGGAAGAACCTCACATGGGTATTGTGGCACACTCCGTGCCTTGCACTGCCCTCACCGCACCACAGAAATTAAGCTTCAAACAAAGGATACAATAACATCAGGAAATGTGTCCTTCCACTTTCCTTCTTCACTGCCTCTTCCCTTATGTCCCATTTGCATCTCCAGCTGCTATGAACCTCTATTGTGTTTAACAGTTTGACTTGATAGGATAAGAAGGATTTAAACAAATCTAGTTGGTCCTCTGGTAAGCAATGGATTATTCCACAAGCTACAGAGCTCTCAAATAGTTAAGAATCCAACCATTTAATTGATACTCATTTCTGCAGCTGTGCAATACCTCCATTTCCCAAGAGGGCTGTTTCCAGTTGCTGCTCAAGGTTTCTAACAATCAAATAGATCAATTCTGCAGATACCTTAAGGCTGTGTGTTAAGTAAGAATGATGTTTGTGGTGTGTATTGGGTGTGGAAGGAGGCAGTAGAAAAAGAGACATTTCATTCACCAGAAAAATGTCAACGTTTTCTCTTTTAAACACTGGACGTTTATTTAGATTCTTTAGAGCCCATACATTATTGAATAATTTTAGTTTATCACATCCAAATATAATAGGCAAATATATAATACAATAAATTGCATTTGTACACATAAATACAAAATTTGAGGTAGGGCCTCAAGAATAATGATTTCTTAAATTAATAACATACAGCATTATAATATGTACTACATCAGATATATATGATGCATCCTTTGTAACATATATCTTCTCCACATATAGCTAATGAAAAAGTAATGATGACCTGGTTAGGGTACAAATCTTTATCCATAGGCAGCAGTACCCCATAGAATGCCTGTAAATATATATATATATTTATATATGACATTACGCAAGTAATTAAGATTTAACCCATCAGCGATGGGTCTGTAATAAAGTGCCATAGGACACAGGGCGCAAATTCTCAGCTGGTGTAAATTGTCACAGCTCTAAACAAAGCTGTGATAATTTATACCAGCTAAGCATCTACCTTACAAGGTAATACTGCCTAATATAAATGACAGATAACATGTTCTAGTCGATCAATAACTTTCTTAAAAATGGAAGATAGCTATAAGGCAAATGGTTACCTGAAGATGTATTTAAACTTTATGGGCAAATAATAATATTGCAAGCAATAAGGTCCAGCCCAGTTTTCACATTATGCTAAATCTATCAGGAAAACCTTCTCTCTTTGGCCATAGGCTGCCTGAGGTGACAATGGCAGAAACCCCAAACACCCAAACCCTCCCCCCTCGAGTCACCAACCTGAGCCCCTTAGAAATATCAAACTCTGACCATCTTACAGATATCTTCTGTGCACACGATTTAATTACAAAGAAACAAGTGTCTCATACAATAGTGTTACTTCAAAAATGGAGACACTTTCTGGGATGCCGCTCACTGAAGCTCTGCAGCCTGCAACCCACAATCCCTACATGTCTTTCTTTGATTGCAAGAAAAAGTGGAGCTGCAGAATAAGAAACAAATTGGGAAAAAATGTCTTTCGTAAATAAAAAAGCTGCTTTATCACAGGCAACAAGAAATCATATCTTCCATACAACTACACATATATTGAAAAATACCAAAGGTATTTAATATAAACCAGACGTTGGAACTTCATGGAAAGGGATAGTCACGCAGTGGATTGGAAGCAATTATCTTCAGTGCTGAGGCACAGCTAAAGTGGTCAGTGAAGCGAAACCAAATAAAAAGACTGCTTTGTCTCAATTGAAATATCATATAAAGACAATCCAAGTTTTGCTCAATTAAAGATCATTTTGTTAAACCCTTCTTTTGAAAACAAAGTGCTGCCACATCTAGCTGAAATGCAGGTTTTGAACATTGCATATTAAAAACACTAGGAAGGCCCCAAAGAATTTGAAGATGGCAACTGTTTGCATTATGCATAATCTTTAATGCATACAATAATGTGTCTCAGTTCATCTAGAAATTTAACTTCATTTCAAAGAAAAACTATGCAACATAATTAATTCCATCAAATTTGAACATTTTTTACTCACAAGATAGATCTGCAAGTACGTACATCACATTTTTACTAATATGGCTTTTTCCCCTCCTTTTTTTTTTTTTAAATGTCTTTACTGGTATTTAATTAGTTACTAAATTTATTTTTAGAAAATTATCAAAGTACATGCAAACTTTTCCTAGAACGTGGTAAATGAAGTGCATTCCAAAACTTCAAGGTTTCTTCTCATTTAAAGAAGACACTGCTGGTTAATTTAATCTCAGCACTCAGTTTTGGCCAGTAAAATACTTTTTAAAAAGTCTAAACTGGAAGAAAAATCTGCTTTTAACTTATAGTGAAAACTTCATATGTTCTATGATTTTTTGTTGTTGTTGTTCATTTCTCCCCCTCTCCTAATATTTTTGCAAGCCTAGTAATGGAGCTCAAAGCTGAAGACAAAAATCAGCTAGAACAAAATCACTATCATCTGTGTTCAGATTTTCAAAGTCAAGCTTAATCCTGTGCTAATGACTTAGCAGGCACAGGAACAACATCTAAATTAAAAGCAAGCCAATTAATTACATAAATCATGAAAAACAATTCAATTTTTCATATACTTTCTGGTTTGGTAATCCAAGCCGAAGGAAAGATATCATAACCTAGCAGTATTCCTTCAAATGATGTATCTTTTATACTTAAGGTAGACAGTAACTGACATCCTTACACCGAGGTAATTTTATTGCAATTAGTTCCAATGTGTGTCCTGAGACAAGTTAGTTAGTGAAAGGATTCAGAACCGTTAAGTGATTTGAGTGCATTTTCTTCTTTTTAAAACAGGAACCAACCTATGGATCCTTTTTTTTTTAATCACAATAGTGGTGAAAAGAAACTGGCCTGAACTCCAA
Source organism: Neomorphus geoffroyi (assembly GCA_033558235.1). Taxonomy (NCBI): domain Eukaryota; kingdom Metazoa; phylum Chordata; class Aves; order Cuculiformes; family Neomorphidae; genus Neomorphus; species Neomorphus geoffroyi. Next base: position 15,087,185 of record JAUMJM010000033.1, on the reverse strand, counting down.
AAATCAAATCAAGATGCTAGGTAATATTGGTAAAGAGAGGCCTAAAACTATTTACCCTGACAAAAATAGCTAATTCCCACTAAACGTATTGACTTAGGTTCTTTCCTTCACCTAGAGAAAGTCCCTCAGCCCCACGTAGACGTGGGGCCAATTTTCCAGCTCATCTTTATGGACCTTCATTACATCAGTGTGGCTTCTCAAACCTGCCTCTGCCAGGAAAACAAAAGCCAGAAGTAAGAATAACAAACCCCTTTTCAAAATAGCAAGCAAAGCTGAAAGAAGGGGGCGCAGATTTAAGGCAGAGAAGCTCAAGGAAGTGTCCCGTCTTCCTGCTGTGCGAGACAGGAACTGGCAGAGCCCGTGGAGTGGAGATTCAGGGGCCAGCACAAAATGTTGCAAAATCTGCCCTCGCTTCTCTCAGTGACAATCCCTGATGGCGCTTTGCTTGTCGAGCACGAGGATTAAAGGTCTCCAGCAGTGCCTAAATCTGGCAACACTAATTGCCCCATGAAAGAGGAAGTTCAGCAAAATGATTAATATATTTAATATACATATATATATACACACACAGAGAAAAATAAGTCAACCATTTGTGGAAGTGTTACATTATTGTTTAGGTTTTGTTTTTTTCTTTGATGAAGCAACACATCTACTGATCTACAGACACACATTAACTGAAGATTTACCTGAGACCCTGTAATATGAAGATAGACAGACTAAAGAGTAGGACAGAAACAGTCCCCTGAAAGGAAAGAACATTTACTGGCTACTACAGTAGTGGGGGGGGGGGGAGGGAAAAAAACGGCTAAACTACTCTAAGCTCACCATCTCTACACTGATTGATATTTATAGGGACATAAAACATCACTAGAACACACTACATGAACACTGATCACTGATAAAAAATATCATATATGTATGTATAGGATATAGCAAGTTAGTAAAGGTTACAGTTTTGCCAATTATTGAAGATATATTTTTCTCCCTCATTCTAGTGCATTTACAATAAATTGGGCTAATTCTCTATTCAGATAAATAAACGTACTCTTAAAAAGCTCTATTTTTACTCTGTTTGATAAGTAACAAAACTATTTAAGTCTAGCATTCATATCTCCACTTATATCTGATCTCTAAAATATAATGATTTATAATGTCCTATTGCTATGCAATGTTATAATGACCATCTACTGAATTGTCCTCTCCACCCAAACCTCACATTTTGTACATTTAATGTTGCATCCATGTGGTTAGTTGTTGTGGATTTGGGGGTTATTTATTTAATAAAATATTTTAAATGTAAAAAAAATAAAATAATAATCGAACACCCTGTGTACATTTCAGAGAGAATACTTCTTTGAAGAATTTACGTGCTATATATATAATATATAGACAAGTAGGGTTTTGCTATTTTCCCGTTGGTTGAAAGAGAAGAATACATCATCTAAATGTTATATAAAGATGTTTATAGGAGAATGAACAGGGAGTCACAAAGTTGAACATCACATCTAACTTCTAATAACTGTTGTCAGGTGGTAACTAGACTACACTTACCACTGTAAGAATACAAAGTTAGGCACAAATTATATGATGGCTTCTTGAGGAGATACTGTAAACAAAAGCAGAGAAACAAGGAAAACTATGTTCAGAGTGTCGAAATGAAGCGAGTAAAACCACAGTAGCACTTAGTGTGGTGCAAGTTTTCAGATACTTTGCATAACTGAGGCATTTTTAATTGAAATGACAGATATCAAATTATCAAAAGAAATAGATGACGGTACATTAAACAGTGATGCCCATACACATCAGCCTGGCACCGTTTCCAAACCGCTTCTAGATTCAAACACAGTTTAGTCCCAGTCTCAAATGACTAATTCTTTAAGTTTTGCTTTTATTTTTCTACTTGAAAAGATAAAATGGATTATTGTTTTTTTGTTCTGATCTCACATACTGCTTCTGGCGTGCTCTTTAAAGGGTCTCTCCTTGTTTCAATAGCAGCTCCTCAAAGTTAGTAAAAATCATAAAAGAACTGCGCAGACGCCATGGTTCAAGGTCTGCTGTCAGTGTAGAAAAAGTGACTCTACTTTCTGCAAGAGTCTTTTGCTGGATTTATATCAGGACTACAGGACAACTCCTCCTTTGCTCACTTCCACCCCATCTGAGAGCTAAACTTTCCTGTGATTACATTGGTAACAAAATCTTCGTCCCATCATAGCTACCCATCACAAGAATTCTTGTGTGAAACAGGTCAAGTTCTGCACATGATTTCCTTAAAAGATTTTCCATTGTGTTTTTTTTTACTCTTACATCACCTGAGAGAACCTGCGATGTCACCTGTTGCACAATAGGCTTTTTGTATTTTTCTATTTCACCAGGTGCAGAACACATCATGGGCATCACCTACACCTGGAAGTGGTCTAGTTAGGTCATCCCTACAGCATGCAACAGTAAGTCCTACTTTCCTAAGCAACCACTTTCAGGCACTGTGGAAAAGAAAAGAAGAGATGGTGAGGAAAGAAAATGGAAAAAAAAATATCAGAAAAGGCTGTCAGTGTTGTTGCTACCCATGTCATAATTATTAGCATTGGGTCCCCAGTTCTATATCCTTCACTGGCAACTTAAGTCCCAGGGAAGAGGTTCCCAGCGGATCAATCATATTCATGTAACGTTCACCGCGGTGCTTGGCCAAAAATGGACCCCAGTCAGGCTGTGGAGAGCACACCAACTTGAGTCGCTGCAGTGTTGGGGAGAAAAAAAGAGAGTCTCATTTGAAGTTACGGAGCAGAATTACAACACAGAAGAAATGAGGATAGGCTCATTTAAGATTATTGATGATGGCCCCGCAATGCTCCACTGCTCGGTATTTGTTTTGCAGAAAGTTTGCTGATTAATAGAGGATAAAGTGCCCAGATTTTAATTATACATTCTCCCCTACACCAGAGGAAGGGAGCTGAGAACCAGTGCTACAGATTGTGAGGCTCACTTACTGAAGGACATGTGCACAATTACTTAGCCCAATGGTCTAAGCAGTGGGTAACTGCATTAAAATAATTGGATTTCTGTTTAGCATATTTCCCAAAAGTATACAAATGACCAAAAAGTACATTGCCATGAATGAACAAAGATTTTAATTCTGAGACAACAAAATGTTTCGTTTCTATCTCAGGAAAAAGCAAAGAGGAAAAGGCTAACCTGGCAAACAACAAAAATCTCCTAATATTTCCACTGATTTCTTTATTGAATATATAATTTGATTGGCACATTTACAGATGAAAAGGAAAGAAAACATATTTCTGATGACTTAAGCGGGAACAATTATATGTTTATTACCTAATAAAGTGAATCAGACCTCTATATCAGTTATTTTAATCTCCGCTTAATTACCAGTTTGCAACTTTTACCTCCCAAATTAACCATAATAATTTTATGCAGCAGACTCTGTATTCAGGAAATTCCAGGATACAGATGAAATAGCTTCAGCAAAAGTTCCTTCAAAACAAATTCAACTTTTTTTGTGTTTCTTTGGGTGCACTACTAGAGGGACAGTAAGGAAAGCATCCTATTTTTGTGGCAATATATATGCCACTACTACACATATATGTTAGAAGGTTTGAAGCAGAGCAATTTGCCTCATTGAGAGAAACTTAGGAGACAATGAACAAATAAGTCCAATTTCACATTAGCTCATTTCCAGTTGGAGCAGCTGTCTCCTGACCTACACGCTCCAAAGTGCTCTACTCAAGGGCTGAATGGCCCTTTAGACAAGGGGCCTCGTTGCCAAGCACCAGCTGTGTACTTGGATGCACTCCCTAGGATGTCCCACCACTTAATACTAAATTCCTTCACTCTATGTGAAGCAGAAAAGCATGGTCTTTTCCCTTAGGCATGTGTGCCACAACATATTGAGTCCAAAAAGATTATTCTGGTTTAGTACATTTTCTCTTCTTTTCATTTTTGAGGCTTACAATGGCCCCAGTGGGTTTTGCAGGAGAGCTGAACGGCAAAAGCGACTATGAAGAGGGAAGGCGAGTGTCTGTTCTTTATCCCAAGGAGGGAGCAGCACAAGCAGCATGCACTGAGTAGAGGGCAGAACTGAGAAAGCCTGAAAGGCCAAAAATAAGAGCACTGAACTTCTTCAGAAGATAAAGTGAGGGCAATGAAGGATGAAACACTGACTTGAGAAAGGCATTGCTGTACCACACCCTGCAAGGAACTGAAGAGCTATGGGGATGGGAGCAGACAGACGGCGGCAGTGGTGTCAGCCAGGCTGGCAAGCAGGGCTAGGGCACAGACAGGGGGCAGAGGGGGACTGCCACATTTCTGGAGTGATGGGGTGAAGCACCAGGAATCTGATTTGCAAAATAAACAAAAGCAGCATAAAAATAAAGCACCACCTGGATTTCTTTTAGGTCCAGGTGTCAGAGGGGATCAGCTTATTCAAGAAAAATAAAGAGATGAAGAGGGGTGCAGAGGGGAGATTGCCAGTAGTTTGAGCTGAAGTGCGTAAGGTCTTTTCTTATGACTTATTCCTGTACTCCATCAAGTGACACAAACCTATGGAGTATGTCCTGGATGACTCAGGCACCCATCTATCTCACACTCTGCAAACAGGTGACTCCTGACTGACGCCTCCTACCACTGACTGCTGGGCTCACTCCAACAGGATACGCACGAGCAGCTGATGCTTCCTACACCTACACATCGCTTCCGCAAAAAGGCCAACAAAGCTAGAACAACTTTCTCTCAGTATCACCACACCAGCGCTTGCAACATTTGTAACTCCTTCTAGTTCTTCGAAAAGCAATCACTTAACAATTTAGAAGCACTTTCTTGAGGAACAAGGAATAGAAGGTCTGCATTTTAAATCAACTAAGCATCTTTTTGCAACACTATAACCAGCTTACCAGAAAGTAATCTTAGCACTATTAGGCATTCAATATCACAAAAATCAATGTAAAATAAAATAGACAGTCTCCTGTGACCATATTTTTAAGCAGAAAAAAAAAAAAAAAAAAAAAAAAAAAAAAAAACCACCAAAAAAACCAACAAAGACAGAAGAATTACCTCAATAAATTTTCCTGGAGCTAGATGCATTTTTATCACAAACATAACTGGGATCCAGATAACCGAGCAGGCTAGCATCAGCCATCCAAGCACCATGGACCAGCCTGGATAGTGGTAAGCTCCATAAGTCATTGGTTCCCATTGGTAAAAACTGAAGCAAAGAATGAACTGGAAACAAGGAAGGAAAACAAATATGTTTGAATAAGCAAAACAAGCCTACTATGCAACAAATGGTAGGTATCCACGCACGGAGTTGGTATATATGGAATACGGATAAAAGTAAATACACCTAAGGCAGGGCACTCCAACAAGCTGTAATAAACAGGTCAGAGCCTGAATCTAATGAGTTTCGTGGAAATCTTGCAAAATCCCACAAAAAAAAAGTCGCTGTATTTATGCCAGAAGAATTGAAATTAGAATCTTGCCCCTAGAGTAACATGCTTTATTACATGGTCTATTGGCAGTTTTACCTAATGTGATTATGCTAAGTTACTCCATTTTACTTACTGTATGAATAGCAATACATCTGCTTACATTTGTGCATAATTCAGTAACTTTGGGGAAATGCTTGTGCTTGCAATAATTGCACACAGAAGATTTATAGCAGTATAACTAGGTGAAGGCACATATAAAAATGATCAGTTTTATTTCCAGAGATATGGAGTAATTGAAAGTCTAATATTAGACTATCCAAATGTATCAAATATTAGCTTTACGGAGGCAATAATAGAAAAGAATGTATTGCTTGGTTTTGCTTTGTCTGTTACCGTTGCATAAAAATTGAATTACGACTGATCAGTGTCAATTTATTTCTCACCAGAAGTTCACTAAATATTACATTTGGAGGGAACAACAACGGAACATGCAAGCTGGAACTGACCTCATTTGCTTTCCAAATTTACTTTCCTAAAGAGACAACATAATTTCCCATTCCCTGGTTATGATTGCTGGCAGTAGCTAAGAAGGAAAGTCTGATCAGTAAGGGAACCGACCTACTTGCAGAAAAGCCTTACGATTCCCTTCAGAAGTGCAACAATGGGTCTAAGGCAGCATCTCGAAAATAGCCATTGGAAGAAAAAAAAAACAAGGCCCTCAAGAGAAAAATATGTTGCCCTTGATGTTATCCTAACACTATAGATTAAACTGGGCTATGTCTTCAAACTTTATTTACAAACAACACCTATATATTGTCACAATCAAACAACAGTTACCACTGGATACGTAAGAGAGATGTCCCCATTTCTTATGCACTGCAATAATACACTTCCATGAAGACAATCAGTAAAGAAAATCTGTGTGGGAAGGTAGAACATCTTCATTATATCCATTGGAGAAATTTTTCCCATTGTAGGAAATTTATTTTCCTCCCAACTCATCATTTTGTTGAGCTCACCAAAACTAACTAGTCTCTTCACACCTGCATTCCTGTTGGCAAAAACTAAACCTTCTCAGTTTTCAGGGGAAAAAAATACTTCCTTCCTGAATTAACAGTGCTGAAAAGAAGTTACTGACTTTGTATAGAGCCTTTTTTTCCCCCCCCAGAAATGCAATATTTACCAGCCTCTGGAAAAACTGGCTGTAAAGGGCTGCAGTGTCACCATTTTACTTCTTCGCTCCACCTAGCTGACACCATACTTACTTTTTGAAATGTGCATCTTATCAACAATTCCAGTAACTTTTCTTAATTTTTACAAAAAAAACCCTGAATACTTGCAGGAAGTATTTAGCACTGCTGTGAAATGATGAGTTTTTAAAACCCTGAGCAAATACTGAGAGTCTTGCTGCACCTGTGGTCCAGGCCTGAGGAATTTCAGGCTAAAGTATGTTCTCTCAAGCATAAGATACTGGTGAGAGAAGGCTCAGTTTTTTGATACTGACTTATCAAACCAAAGGCTTTTGAAACGACTAAAAGAATGATTTTATTCTTGTGCCAAAACATGATAGGCAATTAATGATTTCACCTGAATTTACGTTAAAACGTAAAAGAAAAATTGTGTTAGAGAACTATAGTAAGTGCAGATATAGTTATACTCTGACTCTTGGACTTGAAAAACCACGTGTAGAAATGTTACAGTTGAGACTGTGTCATCTTTTAAATTAAATGGTGACCTAAATTTGAAGTAAAGAATCATAGAACTGTAGAACGATTTGGGCTGAAAGAGACCTTAAAGCTCACCCAGTTCCAAACCCCCTGCTATGGGCAGGGACACCTCCCACCAGACCAGGCTGCTCCAGGCCCCATCCAGCCTGGTCTTGAACATTTCCAGGGACGGGGCATCCACATTTTCCCTGGGCAACCTGTGCCAGTGTCTCACCACCCTCAGCGTGAAAGATTTCTTCCTAATGTTGTCTAAATCTTCTCCCTTTCAGTTTAAACCGGGTAATCATTATAGGGTTTGGGGTGAAAATAAGGATAAAATACAATTTCAAAAACCGACAAAAATAAACAAATCACAATCTTCTTTTAAATCTAAAGACCTTTTTTTCCCGAATGATGCACACGCAGATAAATGCCACCTCCTGCTCCCCCCACCAATCCCCCGGCCGGGGCCGTACGGCGCCGCCAGCCGCTGTCACACAGCGCCACCTGCCGGTACCGATGGGAAGCGCCGCGCGCCTCCTGGCTGCTCGGCGTGTGCAGTTCATGCACTGCCTGAAGGGTTTGGAAACACAAGTATTATTTTTTGTTTTGCTTTAATTTTTAAAAAGAGAAACTGAGGGAATGTATATTTATTATCTAGAACGTAACTGGTTCTACCTTTGCAAAAATATCTCCATCTTTGCAGCTAGAACTGTCATTCCAATTTCATAGAATTGTTTCGTTGGAAAGGACCTTGGAGATCATCGAGTCTGACTGTACCTGTCCGCTACTAAACTATGTCCCTGAGCACCTCGTCTACCTGTGTTTTAAATACCTCCAGGGATGGTGACTCAACCACTTCCCTGGGCAGCCTCTGCAGGTGCCCGAGAAACCTTTCAGTAAAGAAATTTTTCCTGATATCTAATCTGAACCTCCCCTGGTGCACCATGAGGTCATTTCCTCTTGTCCTATCGTTAGTTACTTGAGAGAAGAGACCAACACCCACCACGCTGTAACTTCCTTTCAGGTGGCTGTAGACAGTGACCAGGTCTCCCCTCAGCCTCTTTTTCTCTAGGCTAAACAACCCCAGTTCCCTCAGCTGCCTCTCATAAGACTTGTGCTCCGGCCCCTTCACCAGCTTTGTTGCCCTTCTCTGGACACACAAGCCTTTCCAAAACATGTCTCTTAGATTGGTTCATGACTCTATAAAATGTTTTTACCCTTGCTCAACCTTAGAACAGACAGAGGATCATGTGATTTCCTCTCCCTCTTTGTGTGTGTGTGTACATACCTACATAACATCACTCGCACACATATGCATAGTACAATCAAAAAATGCTGGTATACAATGATATACCATACCAACATTTTGAACAGACAGAAAAAGGCTACCATAGCATCATGCAGAGATTCATCATCCCCCTTTCATGAAAATACCACTACTTATGCTCTGTTTTTTCTACTACACACATAAAAGAACACAGGCGCACACATTTAAATGCATGCATGTAGGTATCTGCATCCAATATCTAATTACTGCCATTCAGAAACATCATGAATGATAAAGAAACAACAACAAAACTCTTAGGAGAATACATTAAAAAAAATTTTTGCTTACTGTTAATATAGTTGGGGTCACAAATGCCCAACAGACTCTCCAGAATTTGCTTGGCTGGAATCCGATCATCATTTCTATATCTTCACAAAACCTTTGCAATCCTGTAAACAAGCAAAGGTAAATGCAATTAGGTGTGAAAGAAATCGCTGTAATTTGTAACACAGTCCTTGTGACCTCCCTTGTGTCTGATTAATTACAAAAACAAACTCTGTCTTGTTGGTTGAAAATTTCAATGGTGGATCTAACAACACAGTAAAAAAGTGAGATTGTTACAGTGGGAACTGATCTAATAAGATATTTACTTCCTAAGGATTAAAGGAAAATTGATCTTTTACATAGAGATTAAGCATTCGGTATGCGTTGGGTTAAAGCACTGACAGCATGTACTGCTCAGCTGCAATTATGTGTGTACTCACTATATTTCACTATGAAGGTGAACCTTATTAATATCTGTATACTTATTTAGGCACAGACATTATCTAAGCTTCTCTATATGATGTGATGGGGTAACAACTGTATCACTTAGCATCGAAACTGATAATGTCCTGTTATTTTTCGGCTGAGATGCAAGCAATACTTGGAATCATTAGAGAGCACCTGTGAATGTTTTAAATTGTATTCAATGTTGTTTGAATGAACAGATTGACTGACACGTTATTTCTTCTGGTTATTGTATTGATTGCGTCTATAAAATTACTTGAGTTAATAAAACACACAAGACTGGAAAACAGTATTTCAGCCATCTCTGCAGTGATCTGCCTGGCCATGGCATGCAACTTGAAAAAGTGTCATGGCCCAGCAGCTGCTGTTGCCCATCTGACAAAAATCAGCCTGCTTTGCAACCATGTTCTGCAAAGCTGTTTGAGTAAGTGGCCTCTACTCAGCACAGCTATTAGTAATTTATCCAAAAGTAACAAAAATAAAACTGTTATTTGTTCTAGCTTTTCTAATCATGATAAGAAGAGGGAGGCCTGAGGTCCAAGGCACACAAACATTTCAAGTTTGTGACAGTTTTATCTAATGAAGCAAGTGATCGTCTCTGATATTTAAATCTTAAAAAGCATTCTTTTACAGCCTTTAGTTTAACTTTTATGATGTGAGGACAGAGATGGAGCTTAAATATTGAAGAGAATCACTGAGTAAGGGAAGAAATACGTGGAACAAAAGTAGTAAACTGCTTGATGATCTTATTACCCTTACAGCCAGTCACTGCAGCTGCTGAATACAAGAACGGATAATCCTCCAGCTTGATCCACCTAATTTTGAAGCCTTGTTTATATCAAGGAGAAATAAGTCTATCTACCTGACTGTTCCAGGAATTAAGAAGCTAAAAAATAGCAATGGCTCATTATTCAGTGTCTTCTGATGCACCTCTAAGAGAGCAGTAAGGTCAAATGGTGCCTAAAGGCCCAACTCAGACTAAGCCAGTTCCGGCAGAGAGCATGTCAGATAAAAGCTATAATACCTGTGTTATAATACACATAGAGAAGAAAAAAATCAGAAATTAAACTAGACAGTCGTATTGCAAGAACATGGAATTGCAAGAACTATATTTAGGGGAGGCCAAAAGTACTATCTGCAGGATGTTAAGCTCAGAAAACTAACACAAAGTGATCCAGCTGTCATTTTTTTTTCTGTAACTGTAATTTCTCTCTCTTTTTCTCTTTCCCACTGACTACAGCAAATGCTCTTTTTCAGAAAGCCTCTTCTCTTCTCTGTAAAATACATGTAATTTTTATGACACATGGAATCACCACACTTCAGCATCCATCTGACTGATCATGTGCTTCTGCATTTTGTAATAAAGCTTTTGGACAAATCCTAACCCCTAGGGCAACTGTGCTACGGATCTCAAAGGAGATGTTTGCTGCAACCCAATTATTTGCCCCGTGTTTTATTTACCTGCTTATTACAGTTCACTGCATCATCTTCAAGCTGCTTAGGAGATGCTCACACAGTGGTAATCCCTGCAGCGCTCTTTGGTGGGAACAAAACTAGTTTTAAACTAAGCACAAGGTATGGACTGAAAGGCCTTTTTACAAAGTTTAAATCTCATCCAAGGGACTTTACTTCAGCCACGCTTACTGCTGCAAAGGAGGTCTACCTAACAGAATGGTTACCGGGGGGCTTCAGCTTCCAAATTTGTATAAGCTTCATGCAAATCTGCACAGATTTGTTTGAAAATCCAATGAAAATATTAGTTCCTTCTTGGAATTGTCAGTAGATGGTCATAGCTTCAGGCACTTAAATATTAGTAGTTCAGGAGTCAAATGCATGTAAACAGATACAGGGATTACACAGTACTCATCTCTTATCCAGTGAAAAACAGAAAATAGGTTTGTCAAACTCCACAGAATAATGCAAAGGATGCTTTAGTTAATGGAATGCCGATTAAATCTTAGTATATCTGGTTTCCCTTTCAGATCAGTCAGGCCTGCTGAATAACTTTGGGAAATAAACAATACATGATATTCTATATCTCAATTTCCACTCTCTAAAGTAGGATGATGTATTCATAAGTGCTACAGATATAAAATCCATTAAAAAGGAGAATGCAAACTGAGAGAGACAGCTACTTCAATATTCTGCTAGAGGTAGAATGTTCAGAATTATTAACACTTTCTAACACTGCAGCGGTTACCATTCGCTCTGATGATGAACCTTCCCAACAACAGACTGAGAAAAAACCACATCTAGAAACAGCATGAATAAAGTTAGTCATACATTTTCACTTTCCAACAGCGTTTCACTCAAGTACAAGGATATTGATATTTAACTTCATGTTACAATATGCAACAGTGGGAATTATGCTGATGATTAAATTAATACCCACAGCTCTAAGTTATTCTTTACCAATCATGCATCATAATCTAAACAACTAGAGAACAAATATCCATACCAGCATGTGAAATAAAAAATTTCATTTGACTGGATTATGTAGCACTGACTATTGAAAAATAAATGATTGCAAGGAAATAACCAAGTGTGCCTCTTTTTAATTTAAAAATCTCAACAAGCTCAGCAAGCAGAACATGTAAGAAGAACTAAAGACAGATTTATTTCACCATAAAAGCATCCGCATCAACCTGCTTGCTATGAAGAACATGTGTATACAAAGAAAGGTGGCAGCGAACTGTAAAACAGCAATTGTCAGAGCTTGAAAATGTATTATGTCAATTTTAAACAGTGCTTGAAGAACAAGAGCAGCGGCTTCACTTGTGTTTACAACATGCAAATCACAAACATACAAGCTATACTCCTATCAACAGTCCTTAGAAAAGGAGCATTAATGAAGTAAGAAGTAGTTGTAACACATTAGTCAAGCAGATTACAAAGTAAATCTTTCCTTTTTCGTGTAGGACTGAAGCTCTTTAGTCTACCAAAAGGTTGTTTCCAGGGAATAATCTTTGAAATAGTTTATAACAAAGACTTCACTAACATCTGTTGATTAACAATCAGTTGGTACAGAAAGCTTGGAAAAAATTATTTGCAATCGGCAGATCTTTTTCAAGTCTGATTAAAGTAAAAGGTAACTAGAAAAAGTTCTCCTCTATTGAAGTCCTTATTTTGTAGCACTATAACTATTCCTGTATTGGTTTATGTTTTCCTAAAAGTTAGTATTTTAAGGGATACTGACTTTGTTGGGCAAAGAAGACACTAGTCAGAGCAATTTGGCTTACAAGCTGCTTAAAATGTTGTTCCACACAGGCAGGTTTGTGGTGCTTCTGCCACGCAGTGTTCAGAGCCAGTATTTCCTCCCTATTTACATTCATCCTTATTTAAAAGCATACACAACAAAGAAATTCTACAGATTTAAGTAGGTTTGAGGTTATTTAAAAGTATTCAAAGCAAGGAATTTTTATCCCGCACCCTGATAGCAACAGCTTTAAAGAGGCAAACTTTTTGGCACAGGCTGGGTGGTGCTGTAGATACTGCTGGCCAGGAAGAGTGACAGCTTTAGCACAGCGTTGTGCAGGCATGGTCTCAGCAAACAGATGAGGAGAAAGAAGAGAAAAACAACACAAACAAACACTTGAGCATTCCCACTCACCAGCTCTTACAGCACTGATTTTCGAAAAGCTGGAAAATGGTTCAGTACCATAACCAGACAATAATGTCTCGGATACTGCGTACCCAGTGTTTTTTCCACAGGAACACTTCAGTGATGAAACTGCTGGTAACTGGGGGCGCGAATGGGCAAACCTTGCATGTCTTCATGGAAACTGAAGCACAGAGCAATGGCAAAACTTGCCAGCATTGATTGTTTCAGACATGGAGTTCTATTAAATAATCCCCAAAATTCACCTCTAGGCTTCACTTCAGGAGACATCTCAAAGGATTATACTCAGGTCCTTTGAGGAGACCAGTTGAGTGTAAAGCTGACAGCAGTTACTCATATAACTTCTCTCACGGAGATTACATTTCTAAACCAACTCTAATTCAAATACTTACCTTTCAGGGACACACACAAAAAAAATTATCAAAACATGATCTAAATCAACTCTTCTCTTCATCTTTTCCCTTTTACATTATATTCTGTAACATTTCCTTACTGTGTCACATCTGACTTAGCTTACAACCACCCAGGCTTGACCCTTTATTGGATGGCAAGGGAGATAGAATACGTTTCTGGATTACTATGAAATTAGAGAAAACAAGGAAGGACTCAATCCTTGTCCTGTCTAGAACATTCATTTCTCAAGCAAGAGCAACAAGTTCTGTGTGTTCTGAATTATGTATGATTTTTTAATGCATTTACACTACAAAGTGTACCCCAGAACATAGGCAGATCTAGGTATTCACTGCACAGGATTAGAGCCTGCATGCTATACATGCACCTTTGACAGAACACCTCAGAATTGCTTATGTCTAACTTATACAAAATATATAATTCATTCCTACCCACAGCAACAGTGGCAACAGCCTTGTTTTTGTCATCTTTAACACTAAGATTCAGACCTTCCTTTAGATTTGAAGGCAAGTCTTAGGTGTTACCATCACACTCCAGACATTAATTGTTCATCTGTTACGTAAGGAGACCTTTATGGTTCCTACCACAACTATCTGGGATCCAAGAAGCAGTCTCCTAAAAGCACTGGACACATTTGGGAGTAAATCACCAGCTGGTACCAAGTGATGTAGCTACAGTAGCATCAGGGTAATTACACTGCTTTATACTAGCTGTAGATCTTCCTTACGCTTTCACGTATGTCAGTGTGGATTGGTGTAACTGGTATTGTCGCTGCATTGTAATTATCAGTCTGAGTAGTTGCACAGTCTTAATTCTGTGTTATGGACAGACGGGCTACAAGCAGGGATGTCAGACTCACGGCTCCTGCTGGTCTCCTGGCTCCTGCAGCATAATGTGTGTCACACGCGCTGCACACATGGATAGAATGTGGGCAGGAACGTAGGAGCAAGGAGATCAGCACTACCGCTGGGTAGAAACAAGGTGCCAGCCCAGATAAAATAAGGTGGAGGGCTGGATGCAGCCCACAGACCATGCGTTTGATAACCTTGGGCTAGAGGGAAGGCTGGATGTGTCCGCAGAAAATAAATGCCTTTGATCTTAAAGCTATTGGAATGCAAAAGAACCCCTGGAGAAGTGTCACTGTATGCTTGGCCTATTCTTACACTCATCTACAAGCACTGGCTTGGGAAAGGACACAAGATTATATGAAAGTCTTTCAAATGCATATATTTAAAGGAATCCTATAGTAATGATGTCCCACTATGTTTCTATTAAAAATAAGGAAATTTTGAGGCTTTTTATTAAAAAAAAAAAAGTGGAATTTCACATTACCAGCTATTTTACCAAATACCAAAATGTTACTTTGACCTATGCTACCCAATAACAGTATTTTTCCTTACCATATATATAGGAAACTCCAACAAGCTCGAAGATGGCAATGATGACAAGAGAATAAGAAGCTGCGTAAGTATCCACAAGCTGTAACATATACATTCCACCCTAAAGCAAAAAAGAATAAAAGAGTCATTACTTGTGCTTAATACTACGTCCAAGTCAATTACAGAAACACTGTAACAGTGGGTCCAGTTCATCTCTTTGGAAAGTATATAAAGCTCTATCCCCAGAGCAGAGGTTAAGCAGCATAATTCAAGTGAAGGGAGGACTGAATCCATCCTAGGCTTTGAAACAGCTAAACTGAGCTAATAGATGGTGAGGTGAGAGGGAAGAAAGATTAATAAAACAGTAAGAAAGATTTTGTGCATCTCCTCTTGAAATTGTTGAGAGTTTATAATGTTGGAGGAAGTAGTGAACAGAAGACACTGAAGACTATCAGTGATAAATGATAATTTCATTATTAACTCCCGAGTTTGCTAATCTGGGAGAGAAGGCACCTAAAACCGGTGGGGATGTTTATATGACATGATTTTTTTTTTCTTAAGTTAATATCTAAATTACATTACTACTTTGGAGATGTTTGGCTACAGAAAGTTTTAAAAGTCTAATTCGCAAAAAGATTTGAACAGCAGAGTCTTTTAAATTCATCTCAGTCAGAGCATCCATTAAAAAAAGTCTTTCAGACTCACCCAGTGTCTGCCCATGCGGCAGAATTCAGCTTTATCTTTTGCAACTTGTGCAGGAGGAGAACGGCCACCAGAGGGGGACTGAGGACAGAAAGTGATGCTTAAAGACAATATTATTACCTGAGTGATCATAGGAAATCCCATGATGAAAAAGGAAATGCAGCACCCAAGAGTGAACAATCCCTTGTGCGTGCGTAAGTATTTGGGGAACTCATCAGAAACAGAGGTCACTATAGTCTCAATAGTGGCAAACTGAAAAATAAAAGGATTAATTTCAGTGCACACGAAGTACACGAAGTGGTTCAACTGGGTATATTGGGGTGTGAGAAAGAACATTTTGAAACATATGTGCTAAGTGCTCAGATGTCAACATCAGAGCTTCATCCAGATTATTTCAGCATTGATGTCCTTACTTCATTCCTGGTTTGGAAAATGGTTCATTGACCACATGGAAAATTGTGAATAATCTCATGGTTCTTCCAAAAAAAAATTTATAGGAAAAGCAAGAGAAAAAGAAAGGGAAACAAAAGCACTTTACCATAGTGTCCAATCCAAGTGTCAGAAGCATCAAAAAGAATATTATGGCCCAGAATGGAGAGAGCGGAAGCCTAGTTAAGGCTTCAGGGTAAACCACAAAAGCAATTCCAGGACCTAGAAATGAGAAAAATAGAGGCTGTTGATGCCGTGCAAGATACTATATTATTGACTGAATGTAAAAGAGGGAGATGTGAAGAGTTATGTTTCAAAGTATAATACAGCATTACTTTGCTTGACAGAAGTAAATACAATCAGATTCAGCCTCTCCTATTTAGAGAAATATTTAACTGTTGCAGAAATTACTCTCACGTGATTCATTTCTATTTTTTCTGTATGTCTCAAAGCACTTATATGCTCTTGCTTTCTAAGCTGCAGAATACATATTTAACCAGTTTACTAATATACTGATCCAAATATGAAAGAAAAACAAAAATCATGCCCTGCTGATACGTTTCTTTCCTGCTCCGTCTTCAAATTCCTACCACTATTCCTGCCAATTAGCCATCCAGCCTTAGATCAACCCAGTGATCATTTTTAGCTTGGTATTACAAGGATGAATAGAAAAGAAAATATTCAAACTCATTACACACAGTCAAGTAAGCAGGACAAAATGTTACAAATGCACAGAGTTGATACCAGACATAAGGTGGTAATTACCATGAACCTAAAATATCCACAAGAAATTCTGAAATAATGCGCAGCAAAAAAAATAAGGAGATGGGTTTTTTTAAAGCCTTAACCAGGAATTTTCGTTTCTCTGTTGGTTTGATATCTTGGGCTATAATTTTTATTTACTGTAAAAAAAAAAATATTTCTACCAGTATGTTTAGGTTTGCCTGGGACAAAAAGCTGCAGAGGAGTGGTGACAGCATTACAGTAGATGGCACTTCTCTATTTATCCCAGCTGAAGGAGTGCCCACTTCAAGCACTCTGAAGGATGTTTCCTGTCAGGCAAGATACAAATGAGCGCCAGATTGTTCCAATTCTATGACCCACACCACGATAAATGGTTCCAGACTCACTCTGTCCTGGCCACTTCTAAGCTGGATTATTGGATCCAATTTCCTACAGCTCCCCTCACTGTTTCTATTCAAGAGAGAATTGCTGCGGTCTCACATACTGAGATAAAATACAGTTTTAGCAGCACATGAAATAATCTCCACAGGAAATTTGTGAAATATTTGGAGTTCCTTCTGAATAAAAGACAAATACAAGTGTTAACACCATTGTAAAAATAAAAAAAAAATACTGTACGTGACTTGATAAGTGTTGCTGCCTTTAAAATGTGCTGCAGGAAACCTGCTTTTTGGCACAGGAAAGTGCACGCCCAGAGAGGTGGTAGATGCTTCATCCATGGAAATACTCAGGGTCAGATTGGATGAGGCTCTGAGAAACCTGCTCTAGCTGAAGAATCCCCTGCTCGTTACATGACCTTTAAGTGTCCCTTCCAACCCAAACCATTCTATGATTCTAAATAGAACTGCTATGTATTCATGAACACGTTTTTGTTTCTTGATTAAAGATTTCATCCTAAGTATTCGAGATAAGGGCTTTGTTTGCACGAGTTTCCTGCAGGTAGAAGTTTAATTAAGTCTTGGAATAATGAGCTCCCATTAATCATACTTTTAGGAAAAGTTTAATTATAGAATATGAAAGTGCACACCTGACCATCTTGGCATTTTGTAACTCTCCAAGATATCATGTGCCAGGGATCATCCAAGCACAGGTAAAGAGTCAGAGATAGGCTGACTCCCATCCTCTCTATCCTCAGAGATTCAGGGGTATATGAACTCTTTGTAAAGGACTATCAAAGCCAGGTAATCTCCGAAAGTTTTATGTCTTGAAACAAAACAAGTCAAATTACCTTGAACTTTTATTTTAAATTACTGAAATTTTTCAACTGCAGTATGTTCTTAATCAGAGATTACAATGAAAACATGTTGTCCTATCTTTCTCTCTGTGAAAAATGTTTTATTTCACTTCTAGTATATGAGTTTTTCCTGAAAGGAAGATTCTAAATGAAAAAAAAATTATGTATTTCAGATTCATATCGGGAGTGGGGGATGTCCCTTCCCATTTCCATTAACAATTTCATTCAAGGTTTTAAAAAACTTGAAGAGAGATCATCATCATTTGTGCATTTTTTTCCTTCACTGTAGAAAGAAATAAAACTTCAGAATTAAAAAGTTAGGCAGGGACAAGGGCTGGCTCTTCCCCCCCAGCTAAATGACCTTTTTACTTCTGTTAATTCAATGTGCTAACTCAGTCTGCAATTACCCCTAATCTTCACTCTCTTCCTACTGTACTATTATCTGTATGTGACAAAATTTTGTTTCCCTGTACCACAGAGAGCAGCAAAGCCTCACCCTCATGAAATATTTTAAAAGGTCTGAATGGGCTCTTACAAATGCACTGACAGCCCCACAACAAGCTTGTCTTGTGACAGCTTTTTTTCACATCCCCTTGAACAGCTGCTGAAACAGCTGCGAGCAGAAAGCTCCAGCCTGTGTCTAGTCACTCACTGAAAGACCACCAACAAGGACTCCACAGAAAAGTGATTGTCATCCACTGTGCTAAATGTTGTGCCATCTCCAGGGAGATGAACCAGCTAAACTGAGTCTTTCCTCCACCATCCCTAAGATCTATGTCTCTCCACCCCTTCACCATCAATCTCTTCAGAGCTTCCATTACGGTTTTACTTAAGCGCAGCTTCTTTGAGTCTTTGATTCTAACTCCCTACAAATAATTTTGGTGAGTGAAGTGTGGTTTAGATTTTGAGATCGAGGTTTTTGTTTTATTGTTTCAGGATGGAGTTAAGTCTAAAGTAAAAATATTAATAGAAAATCCTAAAACACCTGGCCTTTCACAGAGTTTTTCAAACACAATGATCTAATCAAGACAGAAAATGTGGATGAGAAAGATTTTTCTGTTCCCATTTAGCTAACTACAGACCAAAAAGAAGAGACGAGACACTGAAGACTGAGTTCATGTTACATTACCTTACGAGTGCAGAATCCCCTACTGCTTCATATCAAGAAACAGTTTGCCAGTTGACCATCCCATGCAATTCTCCTCTCAGACCCTCCAGTTGAATCTGGTGCCTGGTTAGAAACTCATCCCACTACAGGTCAACCAGTTCAAGCTCCAGACTAATGAACTCCCTGGGACTGAGCTGCAGCTCACGAGCTTCCCCTTACCAACATCTGGACAGCCATGTAGCAACCTACATGAGCTCCAGGTGTTGAATGTGATGCAGCACCTTTATTTGCATCTCTAAGGTC
Organism: Neomorphus geoffroyi; assembly: GCA_033558235.1. Taxonomy (NCBI): domain Eukaryota; kingdom Metazoa; phylum Chordata; class Aves; order Cuculiformes; family Neomorphidae; genus Neomorphus; species Neomorphus geoffroyi. Next base: position 15,068,056 of record JAUMJM010000033.1, on the reverse strand, counting down.
AAAAGTATTGCAAAAATCCATGTTTCAGTTTACAGAGAAGGAATAAACTAAAGGAAACCAAAAGACTTTTCTGTTCCTTAACTAGTAGCAAGACCTTGTTCCTCTCCTCCTTTCAACTGTAGTAGCTTCTTTCTAATAAATTATTAGAAATGTTAGAGTTCCAAAAAAAGATATTTTTCAAGAAAAGCTTAAGAACGCTTCATCTGCTTCACCAGCTCTTGTTCCTATAACCACAGGATTTTTGCATCACCAGTTCATATTGTCTTTTTTTCCTTTTAGCTCCCACAGCATTGTTAAATGCATATTGACCTTAACAGCTAATCTGTCCAGAATGACCTATGAACATTACTATACAGAAACTATGGAAGGTTGTCTTGAGTTCTGCCTGCTATTGTCAACTCACTGCTACAATTTCATGATGCTCAGTCAGTCGGGTAATCTCAGGCTATGTGTAGCACGTTGTAGAATTTAATTTATCTATACAACAAACCTGCCAGAAAAATGTTTATTGTCTTCACATTCATGCAGGCACCGAGACAGATCACGTATCAAAGCCATAAACACGACATTCACTTTTTGAGGTCTTCAGTCCCTCCATTAAGAGTCACTTCTTATTCCATGCTATTGTGGGTTGAGGGCTATAATACTGGCTAAAGCACCTCCAATATGATGATAGGCTGAAAGAGTTGGGCTTGTTTATCCTAGAGAAGAGAAGGCTCCAGGGAGACCTTAGAGCAGCCTTCCAATACGCAAAGGAGGCCTACAGGAAAGATGGGGAGGGGCTGTTTGTCAGGGAGTGCAGTGGTACGGCAAGGGGTACTGGTTTTGAGCTGAAAGAGGGGAAATTTAGAAGAGACAGTAGGAAGAAATTTTTTACTGCGAGTGTGGCGAGGCACTGGCACAGGTTGTCCAGAGAATTCATAGATGCCCCATCGCTGGAGGCATTCAAGACCAGGTTGGATGAGGCTTTGAGCAACCTGATCCAGTGGAAGGTGTCCCTGCCTGTGACAAGGTGATTGGAAATGGATGATCTTTAAGGTCCTTTTGACTCAAACCATTCTATGATTCTACGAACGATTCCCATGATTCACGGAAAAGCTGTTATTCGTTAGCCTGCAGTGCTTGGAAATGATTGTATCTGGGCTGAGAGCTAATATAATACACTTACCATGCTCATATTTCACAGAAACATCTGTGGTGGGGAATCACAAATACTTACACAAGTTACTAGAAATAGTCTTTATAACACAGTTTTAAATGATCTTAAATATCTGGGAGTTAGCTTAGGGCCAAAGTGCTACATATTGCCCAGGAAATGTAGGACTAGACTAAGGTAATATTTATGCCACTATAATCCTAGCAGATTTTTTCAGCCCTTTCAGCTTCTCGGAATATTACCCCAAAAGTCCTTCCCTACTTCTGCTACTTCATATCAATTCATACACAACAGCATTAATTCCTCCATCAGTCACATTCTTCTCACTCACAGTCAGCTCTACCAATTAAGACCTTTCAGATCTCCACTTGTAACCATCTCACTTCATTAACCAAGACCTTCTAATCAGTTCTTCAGAAATTTTTTACTTCCCCTGTGGAGGCAGCTCCTTGATCCCCACAGTTCAGGAGTTCAATTCACCTCTTGCACCACATCTCTCCCACCCTCCATATCACAAAGCCCATTATCCTCTCATCCAAGATTCTCACCATCAGGGACCACTTTTACCTTGAAGAGGATTTGACACAGCAGCAGAGACAGATCAGAAAGCCAGTAAAACCCTTAGACTAAGCGAAGGAGACTTCTCGCCTTACCCCTCATCAGTCATTTACATAAAGATTTGAAATGAGTCTCAGCTTGCTTCCTTCTCTTGCCAAAGAGGTGATAAAGAGGCTTCAAGTAATATCTTGACTTCCCAGCGTACATTTTTCCATACAGAAATGCTTACAAGTGGTTTACTAATCGCGTACAGTTTGGAGCCATTATTCCCATCTCCAATGTCAATGTCATCATTAATAACAGAGCTAAAGGTGCCATCAGGTGCCTCTCTAAGTGACGAAATGAGAGCATACCCTACCTTGGTCTGCCACAGCTTCGATATTCACTTTGAGCTCATTAGCCATGAAGCCGATAACTGAGAAGATGACAAAGCCTGCAAATATACTCGTGGCACTGTTGGTACATGTGACTATCAATGTGTCCCTGAAAAGAAAATACAAGAAGCCGTGTCACCTTGTTGCAACACGTGCAAGGGAGGGTTTCATACACGTTTCAGGAATCTGCCTCATGAGCACACACTTCCTGTGGAAGTGCTGATGAAGGTACACTTTTATACTTATCAGGTATATTTAATGCTGATCAGAGATGGCAGAAGTCTTCACATCACCACCAGCAATCAGCTGTGCAAGTTTCCATCACCCATGCGTCATACAGAAAGCCACAGGCAACACAGGAGGATATGCACTTCTGCTCTTGGCCTCTCCAAAGAGGTCGACAACGACATGTTTTGTAACAGTGTTTTTGTCTGATGTGAATAACTGCTCCCTCTATTACATAGGGACTAACGACCACTGCTCAGGTAAGACCTTTTTTGCCTTGTGTCTTTCCTGTATTTATACACAAAGTTTTCATGATTTAGCTTTCTGTACCTTGCAGCACTCACTTAAATGCCTGCCCATCAGTAGAAGATTCCTTCGTACAATTTTCTGTTGTTGTTATGGGAATCTAAAGAAATCCATACCTGAATGTCGTAGTATATTGGGTAAGTACATGTGATTTGAGAAGAAACCAGTCCTCATGATCTCCACGTGCATCCAGAAGACTTTCTAAAATTACTACGACTGAGGAGCAAACTAGTCACTCACTTTAATTTTTTTTTTTCCATTGGTTAAAACTGTATTTTCCTACTGCTATTCATTTGTTGAGAACAGAAAGGAATACAACCTGAAACACTGTCAAGAGCCTCACTGATCTGGCAAACTTCTGGAATCTGGAACAGAGTATCTCTTAACAGGAATGATTAGGTTAATTCATCAGGTCTACAGGAAAAAAATGACAATGTTCTGTTTGGAATCATGTTACGTTAATGTCCTTCCAAAACCCAGATAAGTTTTAAGTAAAGTATTTTAGGTATGCATTATGAAGTGAATTCATGTAAATTTACTACAACTATAGGTTATTTAATGAAGTTTAAAATGAAAAATATAATTCTGTCTGCAGTATTAGAATGTAATGAATATAACAATTGAAAGAGAAAATAGTCACGCTTCATTTCAGTATTCAAGGTGTGTTGTAAAATTAAAAATATTAGAAGTATTAAGCTTTACTAATTATTTTTGCTTCAGTCTCTCCTATCCCTTCTCTAACATAGGTAAAGCATGTATTTAGTATTAGACCTGTAAGATCTTTATTACCATGTATTTAATTCAAAGTTTTCATTAGCATTTTCCAGACAACACAAAATATTGCTAAATTAATGCAGAAAGATAGCATGATACTTCTCCCATTTTTTTTCCCTGATATTTTGAATGTACTCATTCGCCAACAAAAAGAAAAATGAAAGTCCAGGACAAGCATTTTCAAAAAGAGGACCCAAAGAACTGCTGGGTGGGAGTTATTGAATACGCAACATTGTTACTTATTCATCCTTATTTTAGGATAATTATATTAAACTACTTTTGAACACTAGTAGGAAATGGTTTTGAAATTCTTTTTTTAAATCCTGATTCACCTTTCTTTTTAAAAGTAAATGTTTAGTATATAGCACTTCAAAGTCATAGGATGTGGGAATTTAAAGGACATGCTCCTTGGTGTTTGAAGACTTGATTCAGGAAAGCTTTTAAGCACAACCTTGGGGCAGTCCCTGTACACAGTGTTGGCTGTCCTGAACCAGCAAGCATCTCTGTCACTGCTGGGATCAGTAAAGGTTTGTTTCAGGAGAAACAAGGTTGGGTTTAAAGACAATAAAATAGTAGTGAAACATTCTACTCATGCCACTTGCTTTTGTTTTCACCATGTGCATACAATTATCTGGCGTGCTTTTTGATGACAATCTATACTATGCCACCAGAACAAAGCCTTTTTTTCCTCATTAAAAGTAAACTTTCAGTGATTTCCAATAAAATTGATTTTAAATTTCACAACCTGAAATAACATTTTACATGTAAAATCACAATAAGTATAATTGGAAAAAAATTAGGGGAGACAGGAGTCACGTATATAGAAATCGAGTGTCAATTTCATGCACGTCTCACAAAGGCAAAATTCATCCCCTCCTACACAAGATTTTTTTCAGCAGAAGGTGCCAACTGGCAGGGTTTCATACCACTGCTCACAGCTGTGGACAGCATCCCAAATTGCCTTTCAATTTAAACCTGTCGATTCTGAAAATGAAGAGACAATAGGGACTATAATAAGTGTAAGGCTCGTCTGGAATCTAGTAGATTAGGACCTGGTGAAAAGATACAATACATAAAACAAAGGAAAATTTAAATAAAGCAAAACAAACAGGAAAGAAGATTCAAAAGAGGAGGGTCAGATTTCTGCAAGTTTGAAGATGACTGGTTTCTGGTTTAGGACAAGACCTGTTTAATAAAATCAATGGGTTTTACGCTCACATACCTGTAGCAATTATTATGGAATTTGTTGTAAGAAGAGAGAGTAATGAGACCTCCCCATGCTGCAGATAAGGAGAAGAAAATCTGAGTGGCAGCATCTTTCCAAACCTAAGTAAGACAGACATGAGAGCAAAGAGCATAGGCTTAAGAAAAGAGTATTAGAAAGATCAACACTGTTAAATGTTACTTTTAGGGTAATTAACATATAGTAGTTTAAATTAACTTTAGTGCAATGACCGGCAATAAACACCTAAAAGAAAATCCTGCTCTGAAATACATAGTGCCCATTTGTTGAGGAGTACTGTTCTTGTCGAGTCTGTATAAAGGAAAGTATAACCTTTGCCCTATACAGGAGGTGCAAATATTTAAACTACATTGCTTGGCACATATCGGTTCTATTACATTCAGTAAAGAAAATAGAAATCAAGAGAAAACATCTGCATGGGGTGCTGATGGTTTATCTAGCAATGATCCTAAATATCATCTTATATTCATGCTAAAATAACCTCAGTGCTGCTTGATGTGGTACTTATGAATTCGATTACATTAAAATGAGGGTAGATTTCTGTTGTTAGGTGTACACCAAACAGCATAATGTAAGTTACGGCTATTTAGACACCAGGGCCCAGTTTCCTTCCATCGGAAGAACAGACAACCAAGCCTCTCCAAAAAAAACCCAAACCCCAAAACAAAATAATTTGTTCTGTAACAAAGTCCTTCAAATCTTTAAATGCATTTAGATCAAACATTTCTAAATTGCCCAGAATTTCAAAGGAGCTGGTCTTACTTATCACTTGTAAAATGTTTGAAGCGTTGGTATTTCTATTTACAAGCTTTCCTGCAAAGTCTGATTTTCCATCGAAGTGCACAGTGCAGGTATAGAGATACACGTGCATGCACAGATATAGGTCAACCTATACACATTAACCAGTTCGAAGGTATTACTTAAATGCTACATTAAAATTTAACACCAGCAAGCAGCCAAACCTTCATCTAACTGAGCATAATATACATAATATTGTACTAAAACTCCAAATAAAATTAAAAGCAGAAGCTTCCCTGGATTTTATCAAACACTTATCCAGGGTTATACAGATACTTAGTGTATTCTGATAGCCCCGTTATGCAAAAGGCAACAGTTCTCACCTCCTTTATGGCACAACAAAGATGCTCATATTTAATGCAAAATTATTTTCTGTATTGTTTGCAAGGTTTAATACTCCCATCATCAAAGGATCAAAATACCCATTATTACAGAGATATCAAGCAAATTAAGGTCTGCATCAGGAAATAGCTTTCAGCTTTAATTATCAATCTACCAGTGTGATATCACATTGCTATTGGTAGAGAAGAAGGGGGAAAGAAAATCACTAGAGTTCCTGAGGTGTTGCTAAAAATCCCTTTTAATTTTCCAGAGAAAAGAATTGTAACTCTCAGCTCAGGCTTCAATGCTATCTCGAGATTCCTGCCTCAAGACTCCTGAGACCAACACACAGGCATTTTTGTGCCGTATCAGACATGGTCCTTGGGTGGATTTATAAGAATCCGTTTGTATTTATGAATGTGTTTTACTGCCTTCATATGCAACAAAGGGTGTTTAAGACATCAGTTGAAATCATGAGTGAGGCAGCAGAGCTGAAGCTCCAACTCCTACAATCAATGCTTACAGAGTAAAGCCAGGTACCAAGTCCCTTAACTCTGTCCTCACTTACACAGGAGGTAGCCTTTTTTCTTGCAGTGCAGGTAGGATAACCATCACAGCTATTCTGTGTTAGTCTATATGATATTGAGTAGTTAGATTACGATGTATAATTTGATTTTGTTGAATTTAATGTCTCAGATACATTATTCAGAACTGTCTTTGGTCAATGAGTAAAATATACCTATTCTGAGCATACCCATAGATTTATTACATTACCTGTTAAAAGGTTCATATACCTGTTCAAGCCAAAGCAGCATTCATGAGACACCAGCATATGAAAACCTATACTTCCCTTTTCTATCCCCTGTTTTCCAAATATATACACTCCCAGGGATTCAGGTGAAATATTAAATATTAATTAAATACTGTATTTATAATAACATAGATACAAACTTTACATGCACACAAATTACAAACATCCATTGCAACAACACTTCACGTAAGATGAAGAACAGGTTTCCATAGATGACAATACTGCCTCTGCACACAGAAAAGGCTTGCAACAGATATCAAGAAGCCGGTATGAATTAGTCACCCTAGCAGAGTTGTAAGTGCAATAATAAGCCCACCATAGCATCAATTAGCTTCTCCCACTTTGGTGTGATGAAGTACCAGATTCCAGCTCCAGCTCCAGGCAGAGTTACTCCTCTTATAAGAAGAATGATGAGAACTACGTAGGGGAACGTAGCTGTAAAGTACACCACCTGGACAGACCAAACAAAAGATTATTGAAAGGGCTTATTTGAGTGCATAAGAATGGGGGGAGGGAGAACAGAAATGCTATGCTATTGCCTGAAGAAAGCAATTATTGAGACTCATAGGCAACAGGCTTATTCCCCAGAAAATCTGAATTTTATCTCTCTTCTTGCTGTTGGAAACAGGAATAATATCAGTAATATCAATAGCAACAGTGGTAAGAGATGGGATTCTAGACAGAGAAAAGAAAGTAGAAAAGAAAGTGTGGAGAGGAACAATAGGAATTTATAGCTAAATCAAAATATCACTTTTGGTCTTTGCTCAGAGTAATCTAGTAGTTCAATGGAAATTAAATGAGCAATGTGATTCAACAAGGCAAATTTCTGGATTTCTTTTCTATATATTTATGTGTATTTAACTAAACCTAAAGATTTTTTATTACTGTTTGTGCCTTTTAATAACTACATACCAGCATGACAATGTTTATGGCCCCAAGGCAAAAAAAAGAAAGTCAGAGCAATGATCCAGATAGACCTAATCATCTGATGTCTAAACACACAACAGAGATTGTGTGTTTAATGTCTTAATAATTATCTAGTACAGAGCAGAGCTCTCTCTACGGTCAAATAAAATGGTTAGATTATGGCCAGTTAAGCTGTACACTCTACCCAAAAGCACTTCAAATCCTTTTCTCAGTAGCCTCTGAGTCTTATAGGGACCAAAATTCTTCAAGTCTAAGCGACTTTTGGAATTTATTTCCCAACTTTTACTTTGGTGTTTCAAGACTTCACCCAGTGAAGTTTTGTACACTGATTATCCTGAACTCATCTGTGCATCAATAAAGGTTTTCTATCCCTGACACCAAGGAGCCAGTATTTTTTTTCATTCCTAAGACTCACTTAAAGAAATATCTATTGCCACATCCAACCCCAAGTTATTCTCCTGTACATCATCTGTTTATTGGCTCTGGCCTTTCATGAAACATCATAAAAGTATCACTCTAAGATGGGGGAGGGGGAAATCTCAGCTTTCCCCTGGCACTCCAAGTCTCTGGATTTCGTGCTGATTCCCAAGCTACCTCCTAACAGACGTTTTCAGCTTTTGAATGCAAAGAGATAACTTGGAATCAGAAACCCTGTGCTCAGCTGTAGGAAATTCATAGCTCTCTCTGCAGATCAGTTATCTTTATCCCAGGAGATAACTGGCTATTTTGCTCTGGCTTTTTTATCTCTTCAGTGTACTTTTTGTAAATAAGCCAGATTTATGCTATGTTATCATCCTAACATTTTAACCTGCACGCTAATTGCTGTGGCATTGGTGGAGAAGTCTCAGATATGCAGGTTTTAAAAAAAAAAAAAAAAAAAATCAAACAGTGCTGCAACTGCAGAAAAATCTGCACTAGACAGCTATCTGGTTAATTTGTCTGGGACAAATAATTGGGAAAAGAGGATACCCACTGCTACTGCCCACACTCACCATAGAACAATTTGTGTTTATTTCTGATTTGAAATTATGTTACTTAACATCTTAATTTATACCATGATTTGTGATTGCAGTGACATACAAGGTGACTGCTGAATTGTAATGACCACCACACAGGACAGGGAAGGCTGCTGGAAGCATCTTCTTGCCATCCAACTGCTGAGCACAGCTCAAGGGCTCATTCTTAAATTACTGAAGATTAGGGAACAAATGCTGAACCAAAATAATATTTTTTTAGCGTTTTGGCCAGACAAGAAAACACCAACAGGAAAAGGGCATTTCATTAATACTTAGCCATGTACTGAAAACAGTTGTCAGTCATTCACTGCCTTAAACAAGAGCGAGATTCCCTGGAAGCAGTATGGTATTTTCTTGCAAGTGTACGATGACAAATATTTTTCTTACTTTTCCTGATGACTTGATTCCTTTAGCAAGGGAGGCATATACAATCACCCAAGCTAGGAAAAGAGACAGTGCTAAGGGCCATCTAATCTCACCAGGATATTCAATCCCTGCTGAAATCTTCAATACAAAGTACCTAAGAATAAAGAAAAATAATATTAAAAAAGGAAAAAAAATAATGAGAGTAACTACAGGCAGCAATTTAGTGCATATTCCTACAGTATTTTGTTTTGTTTCAGCGTTCTCAGTGGTTTCTCTAGAAGGTTCCAATGATTCTCACCATGTATTATTTTATTTATCTGCATTGCAGTAGTAGATAAAAATATCAGGCATGGGTTCACACTCCAGCTGTGCTAAGCACCGTAGGAACAAACTACAAACAATCCAGCATTTGAAATTTAGCTTCCAGCAGTCCTACCCATAAGAAATGGGTATCATTTGCTGTCCTTAGCTAATGTATTTCTAATCTTCCAGACAGTGATTTGTTGTCTGTTACACTAGATTTTAGAGAAAGATTAACATAATGTCTCTAAACAAAGGTAGATCTTACTTGAAGTATTCTTCACTTCCACTGACAAATGTTTTGTTTCTTTCACTGGTGAAGTTAACCATAGTCAAGTTTGGATAGGCACTCATACAGAATGTAGAGTTCTTGATTTGTATTTTGGGGTGGTCACTAATAATGCAGGAATCTAGGAACAAGAGGGGGGAAGAAAAGTGAGAGAAAAGATTTTTCTATTTTTTTTTCAAGTTGGGTGTAAAATTACAATAAAAAGCAATAGATCACACACATTACTCGAACTTGATTATGTGCTAGATTTCTAGAACACCTTTGCATACAGAAGCTATGAGGGTTTAAGAGAACTAGGTCTTAAAATATCCTGATTTCTCCCTTTATCCCAACTGTCTAAATGGCTCCTTTTTGTGCCATTTCATGTTTTGGGCTGTTTGCAAAAACATTTTTCGGGGGGGGGGGGTTCATTAAAAACAAGCCTTGCTGAGCCCAAGAGGTTGTCTTCAACAGAACCCAGAGGCTGCCAGCTCTGTGTGCTTTCTTCTCTACAGTGTTTTTACTCTGAAAAACAAAAGGGGGGGGAGGAGGCATTATAGTTGAAAATTCCAATTTAATGAGGAAAAATCTAAGTAAAAGGGGGGAGGGTATACGATGCAGTTCACTTCAAAGTGGCTTGGGAAGCCACAGTTCCTCAGTGCTGGGAACCTCACCCAGCCATAGGCATCCACAGTCTCTGCTGAGTCAGAGAAAGCTCTAGAAACCTACCACGGGTGGAAAAAATAAAATAAATAAATAAATAAATAATAAATAATAATAATAAATAATAATAATAATAATAATAATAATAATAATAATAATAATAATAATAATAAAAAAAAAATTGGCCCAACTTACCTAACAAAAGTTTGTTTTTATCTTTACAGTCTGGCGTGTTCCACGGATTGTTACAGGAAGCCCACGGTAGCACAGGTACAAAGGACGCAAAAAGGTAGAAAAGTGTGTAGCACAGGATAATATTGTAATATATGGCTATTAGAACCGAGATGATCAGCATCGCAATGCCACAGCCTGAGAAAAAAGGGAAGGAGAGAGGAGATCAACGGGATGGACCCCAGGCGGAGGAAGGGAGGCTCAGCAGGTCCCTCCGGCACAGGTACAGAGCGCATCCCCCACCAGAAGGGGCTCCCCCCGCAAGGGCCGCGCAAGTTGGGCTCTTGTCTCTGCTGAGGCACCGGCGGGGACCATGGGCGCAGCCCGGAGCATGCGGTTTGCACGGCTGCGAGGCTTAAGCCACGCAAGAGAAGGGGGTGTCCCCCAGAATCCGGGCCCGGCTCACCTTGCAAGGCAGGGATGGCTTTCCAGACGGACACGGGCCCCTGACTAGCAAACTGCCCCAGGGAGACTTCCAGGAAGAAAATGGGGATCCCAGCTAGAGCCAACATCATCAAATAGGGGATGAGAAATGCACCTTAGAGGGGGAGAAAAGACAGAACCACCTGAATCATCGCGCATCTCCCTCCGCAGGCCGGCGCGGAGAGCCCCGCTCAGCCTCCGCGGGGCAGCATTCCCACCCAGCACCCCCCCGGCGGCTGGGGATGGGCTCCCCTCGGGCTGAAACGGGTCTCCTTTTGCCCGTGGTACTGGGGACAATTTGGTCAAGACTTGCAGCTATTAAAAACGTTCTATTCCCGGTGACCCCAGTCCCAACGGGGTAGGGTGGGGGGAGGAGATTTCTGTATTTGCAGCACTTGCTCGAGGCAGCATTATTTTGAAGTGAGTATTTTAACACTTCGCACTTCAAGTTTATGTATAAAAAGGAGAAAAAAAAAAAATCTCAGTTTTTTGTAAAGTTATATTCTTGGTTTAAAATCGCTAGTTCTCTCACATAAAATAGCTCGTACAGTCCCTACATGACTGTTTTCAATGCTTACACACCAACAGCCCCTGCTGACAGTCCTGAGCAGAGGGAGGAGGCGTACAGCTGCGGCAGATTGCAGCAGTAATACCTACCGGTGTTTAAATTACAGTCTCTGCAAATAAACGTTTTCTTCCCCTTGTGAACTACTAACGTCACAACCCCGTTTCCAGCTTTTCTTATCCTCTGTTCTGCTATGCAACATTCACCCTATTTAGAACGATTATTTTTCGATCAGACCATTGAGAGATTTAAAAGAAATTCCCCAAACTCCACAGAACAGCATAATGTCTCGAGTAGCGTTCAAACGTCCTCGTGTGATTTTTCCCGACCCAAAAGTCCTTTGCATCGACCTCTCCCCCCTCCGCTTTCCCCGCCCCATCCTTTGCGGATTCAGACCTGATTGCGTTCAAATTAGGGGAAGGGGGGGCAAGGGGGGGCTGGAGCCCTCCCTGTGTGCCCGCGTGCGATCAGCTCGGCTCTTCATTTTCCTCCCTCTCCTGCCAGCAGCTGTGTTTAACGAAAGGGGTACCTTCTAACGAAATCTTGTCGGAGCTCTCCTACTTTCAGAGGCGGCCATCACAGAAACCCACCCAGGGTTCTCACTAAGGCCCTGGTGCTCTGGAAGTGCCCCCGGACGCCTGCTCAGCCCAGGACTTTGCTGCCTGGCTTTGCCAAGCAAAACGGGCACCGCCGGCCACCGCTTCCCTCGTGTTTTTCCCCGCTAAAAAGGCAGAGGCCGGCTCCGGCACGTACGGTACTGCAGGTAGAGAGACAGGAAAAAGCCATCATACCTCCCCCATTCTTAAAGGCCAGGTACGGGAACCTCCAGACATTGCCCAGCCCCACTGCATAACCCACCATGGAGAGGATGAAATCCAGCTTGCTAGACCAGTTCCCTCGGGCTTTATTTTCATCCCCTACATCGTCTTCCTAAAAGGGGGGAAAGGGGGAGGAAAAACAAAGAGAGATCGGAAAACAGCCACTTTTGCAAACAAGCATCGCGGTGCTGCGGCTTCTGGGTTCAGCAGAGGGGAAGGGGGAGTCGAGGAGGGATGGGACGGGGGACCTCTCCCTGCAGCCCCCTCCTGCCACTGCCTGGGGTCTCTTCTGCAAGAGAAAACGGGAGAGGAGCTTTTAAAACCTGGCCACGTTCTCAGGCTGCTCTCGAGGGAGCGGGTGCGGCGACTGCAGCCCGCGGGGGTGGGAAGGGGGGTGTCAGTCCCCGCTGTCCGGACATCCCCGCCCTGCCGGCTCCTCCGGGGGCGAAAAGGCTCCCTTCTTGGAGCCCCCGATCGCTGCAATGCGCATCTCCGGGCGATGCTGGCATCTCCACAGGGCCTCGGGGGGTCTCCTGGTTCCTAATTCCCATGCACGGGAGGCCCCATCTCCCTCCCTAGCGAACGGAACCCTCCGTGCCCTTGGATAGGTGAGGAGTGACTGCTGGTCCCCAGCAAAGCCCGCAGGGGCCCAGACTTTTCCTCCGGCACACGTAGACAAAGGGGGAGAACAGCAACCCCCTCAAAACAAAACCAAAAAAACTACCCCACCACTTCTACAGGAGGAACCCGCCCCCCTCTCCTCCTTTCAGGGTAAAGCCAGATACGCAGAAGGGTAGGGAGTGCCCTGGGGGGACGGCTGCCTCCCGGCCTTGCAACAACCAAGCATTCCCGGGGCGCAGGGCCCGGGTGTGGAAGGGTCCGAGGTCTGGTGGTGTTGGGTGGATTGACTGATTGATTGATTGATTGATCGATTTCGCGTTGGTTTTGGTTACAGGCCCTAAGGCACTCAGCCGCCCGGGGCTTGAGCAGCCGGCCGAGCCTGAGGAGGGGAGCCGGAGCCGACGAGGGGCAGAGCGGGGCATCCTTCTAACTGATGCTGGGGAAAGGGCTTGGCTTCTGGCGGGGAGGTGTAACCGGTGTGCCCACGCGTACAGAGACCAGGAATCGGGTTATACTGACAGGTACAGATCAGCCAGCCCATTGGAATTAGAAGGGAATTATTGATTGTGATTTATACCGATACCAGACGATTAGCACTCTCTAGCAGTACGGCACCTTATCAGAGACACACTCCCCCTTTTTGCCTTCCGCCCTCCCCGTGGCACAGCACCATGCCCGGCTGATTTAGACCTGACTTTAGCACTGATTTGGGGCTAAAGCTGTGAGTGGCAAAGAACTCTCGCTCCCATGAGCTGAAAGGGGTGGGGATGGGAAAGAAACCCTGTAAGCAATCTACTTACCCCCTCCACTCTGCCAGGAAGAACAGAAGTATTGCCATCTGTGCCCAGTACCACGGTACTCTGGCTCAAGGTCACCCAGCCGCCTTTGGCGTTGTTTTGCTCCAGTGTGCTCTTACCAAGGTTTAGATTAGCGTCCCCGTCTGTGCTTTGCAAAGCGGGAATTTTGCAGTTAGGAATAGCAGCTTGCCCGGCGGCCCCTGCGCCAGGGGTGTGCTTGCACGGAAAGGTTTCCACAGATTCCCTCCGGAGGGTGAAGTTGGCTTGCACTGGGGTGCTGCTGAGCTTGCAGATCCCGAGTTTGGTCCTCTCAAAATCATTTGGTTTAGCTTCTTCGGAGGGAAGTGTTTTGTTGTCATTAGAGAGCGATCGGGGAAGCCTGGCCATTGAGGCAGGGTCTTGCGATGGGGCATTCTGCGGCCCATTTTCAGGGCTGATTCTTACAACTCCGATACCTTCATTGGGTCCAGGAGAAATGGTTTCAGGATTGTGTACAACCTGCTTGCTCATATCCCTTTGACTGGCGTAATCCTAAAAATGACAACGTCGCATATTTTACGAAAAGAAAAAAAAAATGCTGGGACTGCAACGATTCTACAAATTTCTTTCCTTGTGCACAAAACGCGTACGCTAGAAAATCTGGATATAGAAGTGTTGCAGAATTTCGAGATGCCCCGGTTCGCCTGCTTTCTCTCTCATTTAACGTTAATATTCTGGGGGAGAGAACAGCAAGGAACACAAAAAACTGCAAACAAACAAACAAAACTTGGCCAGAGCCTAGAAACCCATAATTCGAGTTTAAGTAATTGTTTCTACAGCACTGCGCCTTCAGTCCTCGTTAGATTTCACATCACGACTGTAGGATGCTCTCTTCCCTATCGCCAGTGTAGAAAGGTTCTTTAATTTTACGCCCCATTTCCTTTCTGTCATTCAACAATGCACATCAGCTTTTTTTTTTTTTTTTTTTTTTTTTTTTAATATATGGGCAATAGACAAACTGCCCTGTAGGCAGCCGGAGATGTTACAAAACGAGCGAAATAGTATTTTTGAGCTGGCTGCCACCCTTCAAAACCCAACAGCAAGACAGTGAAGCACAAAAATAACCACACTACCGCAGCAGAATTAATACGATAACTGCTAGTTTTTCCTGTTCTTTTTCTTATATTTTCGACTCACACACCTCTAAAGACGTTTATAAGCATTCCCGTATTCATTTAATAGATTACTGATGACACTCTCAACCCTTTCCTTCCAGTTTAAAATTGTAATTTAAATATATAAAGATGTATTTTAAATAATCCGCAGACATCTCCTACCTTTTCCATCGGTTTAATGTTAGCTTTAAAAATACACGCTCTTTTTAGAGGAAGGTTTCACAAAACTACCAGTCGCTGTTTCCCTTGCACGTTGTCTCTTCATCTTAATTCCATCTCCCAGCGTCAGGGATAAGATCTCGGTCACTGTCCGACTGCACTTCAGAGCAACACCGTTTCTCCCGCGCCCCCTTCTATCCCGGTCCGGGGGAGGCTTCCCGCGCCGGCTCCGCGGGCAGCACCACGGACAGCTCCCCCTAAGGCACCGCTTGCCTCCTTTCAGCCCTTTTCAAAATCAAATGAAAGAAATCAAGCACTTACCATTTCTTAAATAGCCACAGATTATCTCAGTAGAGGTAAAAACAGCAGTACAGGCAATTCACAGACTGGATTTTGCCCAGTCGAGAGCAAAGCTTTCTATACTTCCTTGGGAAAGACTGGGTTTGCGTCAGTGTGTAGCAAGGTGCCCTTCGTTTGACATTTTCTTGATAATAAGAGGTTGATAAATCATTACCCTTGGTTTCAGATTTTAAAGGGACAACAAGAAGCCAGAGCGCCGGCTAGCTGTCACTCATGCGGCAGTGTGATTGCGTGTTCCGTGTGACTCATGGGGGCTGATTACTAAATCAAATTCTGCAAGAGCATGGAAGAACTTTCTTGCTGGTAATTAGAGGGAATATGTGAGAAACACGTACTACTGCACCCACAGCAAGAGAGAAATGAAGAGAAACGTTTCATTCCTACCCCTCTCACCCTCCCTATCACCGTAGCGTGTGATTCACCTCCCCTTTTTTCCCCTGCATTTCCGTATTTCACAGTTGGATCAGACGTCGTAATACCTTAGATATACATATAAAGCTATATATTTATATATATATCCACATACCTATACACAAAGAGAGAAGTTCACTGCGTATAAAGTATACAAACACATATTACTTCCATCTTCCTTGCTCTCATTGCACCAGACAGCATTATATTGTCTATTTTTACTGTGCCTCGTGGAGGGAAAACCTCAGCCGTAACTAAATTAAAACGATATACGCAATAAAGCAATCTTCTCTTTCATCAAAACTATCTCAAGAACAGTTAAGTGGCAGCAAAGATGACGACAACTGCAGTCAAGTGGTCGGTGTTTTTCTCCCACCCATCAAAACATTTATGTTTGAGAACTGAAAGTACTCGTCATTTAAAGTCAGATGTTAACCAAAAATTGTTTTTACAACATAGTATTTCATCCATAATCACCTCTCGTAAGTGTTATTTGCTATTTGAGGGGTCCTCTCAAAGATTTGCTTCGCGCAAGCTAACTTTGTTCACGCTGACAAAAATAAAAAGGGCATTGGCAAACCGGGATGCTCCCTAAGCCACCTTCCCAGTTGTTTCAGCGTCAGAGATGTTCTTCCTCCGCATACAGTCTTGCTGGCGTCAGCTTCACCGGAGAGTATTTGGGTATTGTACATTTTAGCGTAAGCAACGTGAAACGTGCGCCTACCTAGGGGTGGGGAGGGTAAGGAGGAGGAGAGGTGGAGGCTAAACTCGCCAGCACCACACGCATTTCTTGTACGTCCTTGATTTTACGGATTGCTAACGTTTGTTTCAGCGCTCAGAGTAAACAAACAAACAAAAAAAGCCCGAAACAAACAAACAAACCCCCCAACACCCCCACAATTGCATTAGCCCAGACAGTCCTGCAAAGCTTCTGTTTGCCCGATGCTGTCGGGAGGTTCGAGCTCCCATCAAGAGACCAAAGAAGCTTTGTTCCACTGCAGGCAGCTGCCCGCAGTGCCAGGCTGCGTGCAGGTGGAGCTGCAGAGGCTGCCCATCTCCCCTAGAATTCAGCCCAGCTCCTTTACATTACACCTGGTCATTGCAGATGTAAGCAGAAATTCACCCGCAAGAATTATTAAAAGCACCACGAAAACCAAGGAGATTGGAGCTAGCAAAGCAGAACATTGAAAATCGGTTTTTCAGAAAAGATCACCCCGTCTCCCAACTGAAGAATGCTTTTACCTTACAGCAGAGTTCCAGGGCATGTTTATAACACAGCTACCGTTAATTTATTATGCTATTGCTTAGAATATATTCAAGAACGTGGGCCTATCTATACTATAGGCATATAATTATAATATTCATATGTAGGTATTCTTACACACATGCTTTCATACACCTTGTGTGTAGATTGAAGAGAGGAATGTACAACAAATACACTCTTCTGACTATTCTACCATGTACTCTCCCGTCGCCTATTCAGAAAATCAAGGGCACACACAGAAGATATTTTTTAATGGGGAGGGGGGGAATCGAGGTTATTTTGCAGTGTTTCCTTCTCAACACACCCTCCAGCCGCAGAACAATCTGTTCGGAGCCTGGGAAGGGAGCAGGGTCGTTAGCTCAGTTATGCTGCCCTTCGGGTTACATTAATGCCTCTACAGGAACGAACCAAATTAAAAACGACAGGGCTGCAGTCCAAGAAGTATTTTGGTGACCAGGACTCCCAGATCTCTTCTAGATTCACAGGGCTGATTTATTTTGTTCTTCAGAAAAAATGACAAAATTAATTCTTCACGTTCCTTTCTAAGCGATATTTTTTGCCTTCTCCATCTGCACTGAAACGTGAAATCGAAATTTCACCCCTGGAAAAGAGGAATCGATCTCCTTTACGTTCAGCAAAAGCAAGAACCCCTCGCTTTGCCCTGCACCCCGGCCGCTCTCTGTGGGCCATGGTGGGAAGCTCCCCATGAGGACGAGAGCTAAAGACCCGTCCTTGGACAAGAGGGAAACCCACAGAGAAACACGCATAGGATTCAAACGTTTTTCCTAACACCCCCGCTGCCGACTGTCGAGACTGTAAAGCCGAGATTCTTCAGAGCCGTGCTGATCCTGCCCTCCTCACATACGGTTTCAGATGGAGACACCTGCCCTTGGTCGAAACTCCTAGTTTGGAGACGGTGGATTCCTTTCAAAAACAAAACAAATACCTCCAACCTGGGGTTTTAACGCCCCAGTAAGTTACCAGTAAGTCCATTAAAATGACTTTCCTGAGGTCTTTCTTGGTTTCTCGCAAGCGCCTGTCCCGGAGGCGAACCGCCCCTTTCACGGCCCCGAGCACGTACCCACCCAAGCGATTAGGGAAAAGGACCTGACTGCGGCTCACACCACACACATCAACCTCTCCCTTTATCGGAGGGGGTCTCTGCCTGCTTCCCAAAGCCGTGCCCACCGGCACAGCCCCCTCCGGGGCTGCCCACACCGCTGCTGGGAGGGAGGGTGGCTGCTCTGGCCAAGGTCTTCCCTTTTGGTTTTGTTTTTTTTTTTTTTTTTTTGGAAAGGCCACGAGTTGGAAGACCCCCTCCTTCCCTAAAACAGCCCCCTTGGGGTCCACCTGCTCTCGGTGATTCCCCCTATGGAGGAACATAAACCCTCGCCCTCCACTGCCTGCAGAGCGGCCGAATAAGTGCCTCTGTCTTAATTACTTTGTCAAAGATGAAAAATAGCAATTGATTTTCCCCCCTCCTTTGCTCGCCATCCTTCTTCCTCCCCTACCCCGTCTCTTTGCAGACAAGCAAATGCGCAAAGGGAGGGGTGGGGCGAGGGACAGGACAACCCCCGCGCTTACAGCCCCCGGACCCCGCTGGCTCGCGAGGGCGTCCCTTTGTAACCCCCTCTTTCATGTCACGCACTTTTCTGCCGCATTCGTGCCGCGTCTCAGGGGAAAAAACAAGTCACGACAAGAGCATGCGATGACACCTCTCCCCAAACACCACAGTCACGCCGGCAGACACCCACGCATCCCTGACCTAAAATCCCCCGGCTTGGCTACTTTATGACTTGGTTAGGCATTGCAGTTATTAATCTTAATCCTGTCTCATTCTCTTTCCTTCTCACTGGAAAGTTTGCCTAAAATTCATGGAGGTAATCACAGCAAGAAAGTGCACCCTCTCCTCTCCGCCCCGCTTTTTCTCCCAGGGCTTCCAGCCGCAGCTTTGCGCCCTCCGCAAGTGCCATGCTCTGAAGTCACAGCTTGTCCCGGGGTCCTCACTTAGAAGAGGAAATCAGCTTGTGTCAACCAATTCACACAGAACATCATTTCATGCGATTAGCAGCGAGTTTCCTTCTTCCCTCCTCTCCTTGGTTTCACTTTTCATTTTTAATTTTCTTTCCAACGGAGCTTTCTGGCAAATTCAGAGAAATTCGCTTTGCTGGGAATTCTCCGCAGAAAACGGCCATTTGAACTCTTCGCTGCCTTAAAACTGAAAAGCAATTACATTGTTAGGGATCAGGAAGGGTGTAAAGACCTGAGGGAACGCCTTTAAATGCGCGGTGAAGAGTGCAATTGAACCGCCTTTTTATTAAAGGTAATTAGATTAGGGAGATGTTACACGTTAGCTGTGAAATGCGCTGATTCAATCTATACGGCGCACTTGGTGGATTTGACTTGCAGTCAAATGTGGTTTCCCTCTCGTCCTCAGGCTTAAGAGTAGGTGACAATGAATTCAGGCAAGTCTGTAGCAAGAAGAGCTCTTTCTGCAGCTCAGGACAGTCTCAAGTGCAACTCGAGATATGAGCAGATCGCTATGGCTTCTCTGAGGATGCAGAGCTGCAAAGCAAACCTCGAGTTAGTGAATAGACCTGCCCTCTTCCAGGGCTTTGATATCTTGCAGAGAAATTGCAGTTTGGGGTAACGCAGAAATGTCAATCTATGTGTAAAAAAAAAAAAAAAAAAAAAAAAAAAAAAAAAAAAAAAGATTATGACTTCTTATAAACAACAATGGTTTTAAACTATGATAATGATTTAACAATAGCACTACATAATGCAAAGCCAAGAACAATATTGTATTCACTCAGCTGAATTAGAAATCAAAATCAGCAAAAGCAGATATCAATAAGTCAGAATTTGCAACGTGATACTTTACCTTCAATTCCTTGTATTACTCTTTTCATTCTATCTGTTTAAATGAATTTCATACACTTTATTCAACTGAACACTTTTCCCGTGCAGAGGAAGGACCCTTTCTTAAGGCAAAAATTCACCTTATAAGGCTGCACTGGTTTGCCTCTCTCAGTTAATTATGTCCAAATAATGAAGAGACTGTAAAACCTTGCAAGTGATAATTACCTGTTATTTTTCTTCTGTGAAATGCCTCAGGCTCATCCTGCTATTTATTAGCTCTACTGTACACTTTCTGATGAGCTTGCTTCCAATTGCCTTAATCCATTACACTCACTGCATGGCCCTTGGATTTTCAGGTAATTGTCGAAGTCCTTCGTCCTCACTGTGAAAAAGGAGTCAGTTGCCCGAGAGACTTAACTCCTTCAGTAGAGACCACTGTAATTACAGAGAATTAAAAGAAAGGGGGATCAGGTGGGGGGAAACCAGAAGCATCTGGAGGAAATTTCTGCACCACTGGCCAGGCATTTATGCTCCTGACAGCTATTTAACCCATGCATACGTGTTCTTTCATTTGTCCAGATATTTGCCTTAACCATGGGGTGTAATCTCAATACAGGGCATAACAAACACAGGTTTGAATCTCCACTATTCAATAGGACAGTTCTTAAAAAAAGCACACTTGTTTAATGGCAAATGGTAAGTAGGTGCTATTTAGAGCTCTAAATGTATTTCCATGATTTATCCATCTGCAATCAAGTCAAGAATACTTCTGCTGCCACAGGATGCTTCAAACTTAGCCTAGACCAGTCACTGAACTCAACACATCTCCCTACATCTCATGTAGGAATACACCTGTCCTTACACAGGAACCAAGATAAATACACTTTTTTTTTTTTTTTTTTACTAGTAGTGCTCAAAACTGAATTAAAAGCTGCAGTTTTTCCTAACTGTACAAACATATAATAAGTGAGGTCAGCACAGAGAACAGATGAACAAGACTCCTTAAATCCATGCTGGCTCTGTTCAGGGAGAGCTGCAGAAACAATACATAAAGGAGTGCTTTGTAGAACAATCCAAGTGCTTTTGGATGTCATCAACTCAGTCTCTGTTTCAGTCTTGGCACAAATCTGAGAGAAGTGATGGACAGTAGCTGTGTCAGCCCTGGGACAGAGGCTGGAACAGAAGCAGATCCTGGTTCTGAGAAGAGCATAGCAGTCTCCCTGATAACAGATACAGCAGACTGGGGAGATAGAAACAGGGAGGGACATTGAACCCCAGCATGTTCACACGGGAGGCTCACTTACAGAAAGTTACCTTAAACCGCCTGCAAAGTGATTTTGCTCAGCAAGTGGAGAAGTTTTGGAGCATGCAGACTCTTTCCTCAGCTGTGAACCTTCAACTTAGCTAAATCTTATTATCAAAGAAGACTAACACTCTAAATAACTGTATCTTAAAAGAGTAGTTCTCCAAACTGTGGTATCTTAGTCACTTGTTACCATGTCACCATACCACATTCTGGTCTGAACTTTTGATCAGAAATTTGGAAAGCAAAGATCACAAAATGACATAAAGCTGACTTTCTAGTCAGAAGCCTGGGGAGAACACTGGGGGCATCACACAGAAAATACATCAGATTCTAGCAGATAACCTGTCCATTTTAACACCTTTCACTAACTCCCTTGCTCACTTTTGACTGTTGAGACACAAATAGTAAAAATGAGAAATCACGTCATACACCTCTGTGAGGCTATGGGAGCTTTCCCAGAAGCCTGCAACAACATTGACTGCATTGTCCCATTTTAAGAAGAAAGCCATAATAAACATCATGAAGTAAGTACTTTGGTATTTCATAAGACAAGTCATGGTAGTAAATTGCATCCTTTGAATTCCTGATTGGAAAAAAAAATAAGAAAGCCTTAGTTTTTTTCCTGTGGTCTCTCATAGGAAGTTCTTGGTTTGTTTTAAAGAGTGCTGTTCCCTATTAATTTTTTCCCCTCATTCACTGTGAAGGGGGAAATCTCCTAATACACAGTGAATTGTGTAAGGCAGTTGTCATACAGAGATATCAAAACTGTTATCCCTCTGTCAGCATGAAACGTTCTCACGCTTCCTTTCTCTTGCAGAGTGTCAAATGAAGAAACCCACTTGTCCAAGGTTGGTAAGTCAATTCAGCGTAGGGACATAAGTCTAAATCAGTGAGTGGTTTGCAGGATATTCATAGGAGCACTGAATTTAAAGTCTTAGGTTAAATCTAACTTCATTTTGGCTGAAGAATAAATGCTAAGGGCAAATTTTCAACTACAGCTTCTCTCACTGGGACACCCATTTGAAAGACATTAGTAACCATCTCCTTTCCTGTACTGAACTGCTCTAAGTGTACTTGGAACAGCTTTGCAGGAATATACTGGTGAAAACGCTTCACCTAAACACATTCCCCTTAGCAGGCTTCCAGTGTAAGTCCAGACAGAGCCCCTGTTCTGCAGTCCAAGCCTTGGGTATGAGAGAGCTGGGTATGCCAATGCTGTGGCAACAGGGAACTACTCCATGGCTGAAGAACAGAAGATCGGGATATATTACATAGCCACTTTTCAGCTTCATTACGCTGTCAGATGGCTCGAAGGGGCTGGCATCACAGCGGAGAATCTGGTTTACAGCTTGTACACATGTGGCTGTTATTCAAAGCCTTCTCAGCTGTTTTTCAAAGCTACATAATCCCATAATGTCTGCGCTTCACTAAACACAGACCTATGCTCTATAATCCCACAGTGCTTTTTCTGTTCGTGCTGAACTAGACTTGAATCGTAGCACATCTTCAGCTTTCATTCTGAATATACAACTCAATATTTGTAATAAAAAATTACATTACAAGCACTATTTACTCCCTGAGACAATCTGTGCATTCTATTTAGGGTATTGTACTTAAAACAAAGACAGCAAATTTCTTTAAAACAGAAAAAAGCAAGAGCTTCTACCTGTTTAAATATTGAAATCAAGTTTAAACATTCCCTTCAGCATAAACCTTCAAGCAATTAGGATGACCCTCCTCTTCCAAGGTAAGAGATTCATTGTTTAAATGACCACTTTGTTAATTCCTATGGTTCACCTTCTGAAATTCTAGGCAGCTTCATCACTGAGCTCCAAATACACTTAAAGCCTTGGTTGTAGGAAGAGTTCAAGGTGCTCCACTAAGGCAATGGAATACTGAAGCTGGGATTCAATGTCAAGATCATTTTGCTGTTAAGCGTCCCCGCTTGCTCCAACACTTGTCAGTGAGATGATAAGAAATGCAAAAAAAAGATCACCAGAGGTATTTCAATAGCCAGCTTCTCCTGAGGGCTTTTTCATTCAATCTTTCCTAATAAAGCCACATTAGTCTAGGACATTCGGAGGATGTTTTCTCATTACATTGCAAAGAACTTAACAAAATACAGCTAACTGCCATCATTTCTTTTCTTCAGCTAAAGAAGCAGACAAACACGTGCAGCACAGACAGGCAGCAGATGAAACTGGAGAAGGGAAGAACCTACCAAGGATGGTGGGAGACTGGAGCTTAGTTTTGCCACAAGGCTCCCAGGTGACCTCAGCCAAATCACTTCAACCAAGAATTTGAATGAACATGGGCAATAACCTTCATTTTCTCTCACCTTGTTCAGCTATATAATCTTCTGAGATCAGGTCTAACTCCAGCGACTTCAACTAGTTTCATATTCCCCTGTGTGAGCTCTCAGTAGAAAGACCAATACCCTGGGACAGAAGTATTTAAGTAATTTTAAAAAGTCTTAGCCATCTTAATTTTAGGCAAATGCAGGAATATTAAGTGTTGTTATGCTGGCAGTCAGGATGAGGTCTATTCATTGTTTCCTTCACAGTCAGCTTTTCTAAGTCTCTGCTCACTTTTATTTATCCATACTTACTGTAATTGTTCCTTCTCTTTCTGAAGTACCATGTCCCAAGACACTTACACTTCTCTAGCTACAACCAAAATGAAATACAACTTCTAAAGCACTTAAAGAATTCCAAATGTGGTTAGAATTTAAACAGTACTCAGTGTTTTTCAGCTAGGTTAGATGCCCATCTTTCATAGAAATTTTAAAAATCTATCTCATTTCAAGACAAAGCTTTATATTGAAACTAAATCATATAAACAAGCTCCTCCTTTTATTCTTGTAGATTTTTACCTTTTAAAAATACGTGTAATAACAAATAAGTCAGAAAACAAGGTATATTTTCAGTTTGAACTCAGTAGATCTATAAGCAAACAGTTACTGGGGTTTGGAGCAATGGTAGCAATATGCATTGCAGCTACCAGTTCACATATTAGTTAAACATACTAAAATATAACTCAAATTGCATGCATTTGAAGCATAATTCTTGTATTTTAACAGTACGATTGACCTTGTTATTACACTCTTCATTTTCCTATAGTTATATCTTGTGTGGTTTACTTTTTCTGTAAGATTTTATTCATAGAATAAAATAGATAGGAAGAAGATTCTTGGCTTGGTGTGCAATATGGTGATTGATCGAGTCTTTCATGTACCTCTGTATGTGCTTTCCACTTCTGATGCTGGAAAAGCAAAAGCATCATTTTACCCGTGAATTACAATAATGCAAATTTCTTCTACATAGCACTTTTCAAAGTAGTTTTGATATTTCACTCCAAACTTTCAATTATTTTAATGAGGGGTGCTCCTAGTATTTGAATAAATGTCTCAACTACAATGCATAATTTAATATACTTCTCTTCCATGATAAGATATGATGAAGGGGTTACAATTCTTTTCAGCTCCTCCTTTGTACAGTTTCTAAGGAAACAAGATATCACATCAAATTCTTATTTGTTAGAGACTGCATATTTGGGACTTTGCTGAAACTTAGCAGCTAAGCATCTCCAGGTACCCTTATGGCAGGATTGCAGCTTTTTGGATTAAAGGCTTCAAGTATAGTGGTTCATTGAGTGACACTAAGAAACAATTTCCCTCCCCTTCTCTTTTTTTTTTCCTTTTTTTTTTTTCTTTTTTTCTTAAAGTGTTTTTCTCTCTTACTTTGAGGTTAACAACTCAGTTCTTTTCAAGTTAATTAAAAAAAAAAAATCAGAGGGCAATTCACACACCTGCATCTCCTGCATTCCTGAATTTTGACAATAATTTCTTTCTCACAATCATAAACACATCCCCCCTTAGTTGTAACTGGGCAAATAGACGTAAAAGACATTTAGTCATATGATATACTTGGTAGAGACAGTGGTAATAGCTGCTTCTCAGTTCTGCCGCCTCAGAATTGGTGTGGGATTTTATCAGGTAAGAGGATGGGGTGGGCTGCCTCACTCGCACTGTCACCATTCTGGTTCCTGAAGAGGTAACAACCACAGGGCCATTCAGACCAGTGTCTGGCATTGTACAGAGAGCTACATGGTCCAACACCAAAGATAGTTTATGCCTACGGTGATGTACGCAGTATATCCACCTGGACAAACCATTTAGTCCAGCGTCAGTATTCTTATCTCTCAAATCAGGTAGGAAATTTTTCAGAGTAGCAGCTGTTGCTTTATAGAAATTGTTACAAAACAGACAACACAGAGACATTTCTGGTCTAGAGGATGGCTCCTTCCTTTTTCTATCCAATTTGCTCATCTTCAAGCAACATATCTTTACTAAACTTTGAGCAATAATGTTTAGACAGACAAATGAAATTGATTTTGATGTCTGGAGAATTCAGTCTGCAGAACTTCACAGAACTTGGCCAGACATTCCTTTGTCCAACTCACCGTTGAGATTGACAATTATGAATGGATTCACTTTGGTCATAAATAAACCGAGTCTGCTTGATCTGTAGCAGACAAAGAAGCAAATTCCAGGTATCACGCAACCCTAATCCTGAGGAAAAGCAAAGAACCCCCAAAGAAAGTGAAGGAGCATACATACACACACTTCAACGCAATTTCAATTGAGACAAATACGATTTGGGAACATGTGTCAGTTAAAGGGGAAAAAAAAAAAAAAATCCACAGAACTAGACCCAAACCAGATTGGAAATGAAAGTACGTACAATGTAAGAAGGAATAGCAAAAAGGCCCACAAGACTGAAATCTTTCTTCTGCAGAGATGATTTCGCAAGTACCAGCAGCTAACATGCAGTGTTCAAACCGGGCTGACCCAGGATCTCTCTTCTTTAGCCCAGCAAGATCATCAAGAACTGTTGCAAAACTCGGATTTAGTTATAACGGGCAAGAGCACTGACCTGTGGCTTCCCCTTGGACAGTCCCAGGCAAGAGAAAGATGATACATGAGTGCTCAGCATTTACTTTTGGCATGATTAGCGCCAAACATATTGAGCCTAGAAAGCTTGTATGTGGAGCCAGAATACTACTAACACCTACAGCAAGGTTTTACATCCCTTTCTAATCCCACACACTCAGAGGGAAGCAAGCTAGTGCAAACTGCAGTCCAGAGACTGTACTACAAAAAGATAAAGTGTCATCGGCACAATCTACAGCTGGCCTTTCATCAGATCCATGCGTAACTCCCTGTAAAAAATCCTTCAGGTGACAGCTCATACTCTCCCTTCTGTTTCCATGCTACTGAGCATGAAAAATAGCTTTGCCACGTAAGTTGCAACGGGCTGGCAGGGAGTGAAGAGAAAACTAAGACTCACAGAGGCTTCTGTAAAGTACAGGGAAACATAACAGGATATGGTGATGTTTTCTTAAAGCACATGGAGTTCTACATTGAGATAATTGTCATATCAAATTTCAGATAAGCATTATATTGCCTTTTATTAACTTTCTCTACCATCTACACTCTTGTTACCAGCTAGACTTATGCATCCTTTTCCTTTATTCATCTTCAGTTCTAAAGAAAAGGCAAATTACACTGGGCTAACTCCATCTAAGATTTTATTCTTTATGGAAGGCAGGGAGGAGCAGGTACAGGTGAGGCACTCTGGAAAGAAACTGTGTATTCAAAATATTTTATGCAGAAAAAAGCACGTGATGGATGTACCTATTCCCCCACCCCCTCTGGCTCTCCACATCACCACCTTCTCAAACAAACAGGTTAAGTATTGCTTCATGCATATTAAATTGTCAACCAAAAACCTCACAATTTGACTCTGGACAACTTCCCCTCCTCTCCCAAATAATCAAAGCTGCACATATAAAATAGAGTGAATGCAGATGGGAAAAGCAATTTGAAAACATGTATTTGCCCTCTTCCAAAGGATTGGCACACCCCAGCGTTTTAAAAATTCAGCTGGCAGCAACAGAATTAGCTGAAAACCAGATTGAATAGCAATAACCTACTAAAACCACAGTTTACAGTACTGGTAATATATTAGCCAGGCATAACAACTAATGGGAATGGCTTCCATTTTGCTCACAGTGTTATAGCAAGATGTACCAACACATAAAGTCATCGAAAACATTCAAGTACAGAGTGGTCCCAGAGGAGCAACGGCAGAAATCAGGATAAACAACCACAGTCTGGCAGGCATAAGAGAGTGTACTGTTCTATCAAAAACCCATTAAACTCTCCTGTAAGTTTATTGAATGCCTTTTCCCAACTGTGTAGACTATCAAGACAATTTCTTGCTAGGAATAAATGTAGGTACACAGAGAAATGGTAAGCCTGTCGTAACAGCTCAACCATTGCTTGCTTATTCCGCTGACTGAAGCGAGGCTTTCAGTTGGCAGCTACAGAAGCTGACTGTAAGATCATCTTACCATGTTGATTTTGTTAAGGTTTTTCTGTTGACAGGTCTCTGAAGCACTTCCTTCAATAATGTCTCAATTACCACGAAAGTAATTAACTGTCATATGGATGAATAAGTCAGGCATGAGACACCAGATTAAAAAAAAAAAAAGTGTGCGTGAAAAACAGAATTTCATTAAAGGGTGGGCTGAACCACAACCCTAACTCCATGGTATATTCCTTAGCCAGATGTTGCACCTAGGTTTTAACTTGAGTTGACCAAAATCACAGATTAAAAGGCAGTCTGAAAAGTCATGAAAAACTGAGCTTTACTACTATCCTTATAGCACCTGCCATGCTGCCTATGAATCAGGAAAGTATGACACCTTTTAAATATTAAAACACAGATGAAGTTATTATGAAGAAATGATGTCCAGGAAGTCTGTTTTGGAGAAAACAATCTTAAGCAATCTTTCTCTTAAGACATTACAAAGGGGCCTTCATGCTTCATGTAGGCTTTTCAGAACTCTTATAAAAATAAATCTCAGCCTCAGTAGAGCAATAAAAAAATGTAAATTAAAGTCACTCATCACTTCAGAAAATTTTCCTGACAGTTGAATGGTTTGATAGTTAAAGAAAGGTCTTGTCATTTTTTCCTCAACATTCTTTATTTCTGACAGCATTAACCTTCCTTGGCACGTGCATATTTCCACAAAACCATTCTCCTTCCATTTTCCACAAATGGCAGTGTGTCCCCTGCTGCTCTTTGCCATTGTTTGCAAGAGATGTTGGTTTGTTCTAGGTGACAAGTGAAAAAAAATGGGGCCACCCATTTCCACGTAGGTTGTACAGTCCAGGGTCATTGTCATCTGGTACCATGAAGGTGGTCAAAACTACATGTAGATCAATTTCAAAAGCTTTTTTTTCTATCTCTAATACATGATATCTGACATTCTCTAAGCTAAATCTAATTTGGGATCTAGGCAGCTGTAACAACTGTGAATGTTCTAAACAGACAGTCCTTGCAAAATTAACACCAATGCATATATTAACACAAGGTGAGAGACTTGTGTTTCCAACTGCTTTCTCTTCTCTGTGCAAGGCTTTGTATTAATTCACAAGCAAGAAGCATAGCACAGCTATAACATCTGAGTTGCAGAGAAGTCGTTCTCCTCACATCCAATTTTCCAGTTGAGCAGACTTTGTTTCAAGAATGACCAGTGTTGTGACAGAAGTCAATAATATTAAAAAATTCCCTCTCTTCAGTGCTCTTCTCTTTGCATAACCCATCAGAAGGTTTAATCAAAGTTCAATTCTACTTAACAAATCCTACTTGTATTTCAGGCTTAATTACATAAACCATCATTTCCTGAATTGCATCAACACTCCTTTCAAGCAAGCTCTTTTTGTAGTATGTGCCACCCAGGACCTGGAGTTCTCCAGTGTGTCTGCCACCAGCTGACCATTCCCTGACAGATTATATTCTGGTAACAAGGCATTATGTCCACGCGATGGGTTTTCACCAGTGGAAAATTCCCAAATGTGGGTATTTTCCAAGTATTCAGTCATCGACATCCTTGTTACTCACTGCACTTGATGATTGTGCACAGATGAGCTCTCTCCTTATCCATGCAAGTCACTTCGGAAAAATCTCTCTCTTATTTTGTATAGACTATAAAATGCTTTAAGATGCTACAGTGGTAAGAAAAAAAAAAAAGAAAATTGGCATCCTCAGCTTTGCCTTGATCTCTTTGGAAGAAAAATAAATTCAAAAAGCCTCCCAACCACCAAGTAAATCAGGATTATTTTGGCTTCTGCCAACTGAATCCAAGAAGAATAATTTTATTTGGGTTGTAGCTCTCACTTGCCAAAGGCTAACTTCAGTTAATTTGTTTTCCATGGGACATATTTGCGTTTACTCTGTTTCCACTGGTGTTTTGAGTAGTACCCAAGTGGAAAATAGAATTAACATGTTGAGTAAGCTTTATTCCACTTTAATTTGTTATTGCTGTCATTAAGAGTCTTTTATTTTACTTTGGCTAATTGTTACAGGAACAGCAACAGAAACAGAAACATTATGAATCTAAGTCAACTGTTTCATGGTACAATTTTTTTATGGGATGAGTCTGTTACATTTATCATGAAGGAGTCCAGAGAGTATGGGAACCTAGAGGTATTAGGAAGTCAAGGAAACCGAGTAACACTCTTTGTTATTCAGAAAGGGATGTAAATGAAGTTTGTTTCTATTTTGGATACATGAGAATTAGCAAAATAGATAAAAAAGCAGAACCAGTTGGCAGACATTGGGGAACAGATTGTTACTTACAGATTCACGTACTGAGAAAGCAGAAGCTTTGGAAATACTCTATCAGGACAACTAATTTCTACACGCACAGTACCTCACTAGTAGTGAGCTTTCTCCTTGCCCCTTCTTTGTTGCTTAAAAATACCATTAAATATACTGCTTTTAACTGTGCAGTTAATTACTTACCTATAAATTTTATACAAGGTCAAATAATATATCAAACAGTATGTGTTTAAACTCTTAACTGAACTATTTTCAAGTTCCAATCCAACTACATAAATGTAACTCAAACTGACTGCTCTTTAAACCCATTTCATCACGTAAGCCCTTCTGCAAACTTACCTGCAGTGGTCATAAAATAAGTGCTAGATTTTTCCTATGTTTTCCCTTGCTTTTCCATGTAATACAATATTTGTCTATTAACTGGAAATCATTATTTCATCAGCATTAACATCTACCAATGCCTGTATAAACAGAATAGCACAAAATCTCTTTGGCATGTCTGTCATTAAAAACATGCCCTGGACATTATTTTATTTTTGGTTACCTTTGAATACACTTATATACCATTATTATACAGCTAATCAACATTGTAACAGCAGTAGCAAACTGTACCCCCCAAACTACTTTCTAAAAACAAAATCATCATCACTTTAGTCTTCATACAAGCCTTTAGTTTCAACTCTTGATCTTCCAATTTCCCTTCCAGTAAGGGTCTGGCCTCTTCCTACTTCTTCCAGGAAGTCTGTCATAGCCAGGCTGTAACATTCTAACCTTGGTAAATGCAGACCTCTGCCATTGTTTCTTCAAATAATTTAAACCAGAGACAGATAATGTTAAGAGTCATTACTACGGGAAACTTCAGGCACTATTAAACAGCCAACAGAGAAACACTGAAAACCTTAAAAACTTACTAGCAATCTACCTTTTTCAGTTATCAGCTGTATCACCCAAACCAGCTTTCCTAACTTTTCGCAGAGCTTTATCTTTTTGAAGTTGGGGCTTTGCTTTTATCTGGGTCACAGAAGCTGGATCTAACGCTTATAGAACACCCCACAGGACAGAATTTATAAGGTCAAACTAAGGTGCACATGGAAAAATCCTGTTAGAAACCCCAGCACGATGTGCACTGAAGAGACATTCAGTAATGAGGGATCAGGAGCTTCCAAGTTTGTCTCTCTTGCTTAGCTGCTCTCTGATGGGTAGAACCAGGATAGTTTTACAGCTTAGCTAGCTAAACATTTAGAAGCATTGCAGTAGACAAGGAAGACTAAATAAGCAACAGATCACAGAAAAAGGGGAAACCCCTGTAGTTCAGCATTTAAATAAAACGTGGAGCTGTGAGCATCCATATTTTTTTCTGGTGGGGTTATTTATCTTTGAATACATAGACTTTGGGCATAGCTTTGCAAGCAGGAGGAAGTAGGTTTTATCTGAATATTAAAAGAACTTCCATGACTCACTAGTCAATCTTAACACCTTTGACCTTGGATTAAGAATAACATAAATTACTTCAGCATGAAAAGTGATAATTGAGAATATTCCTTGAGAAAAAGTTTAGCTATTGGATTAAATCTTAAAAACTTCTGTACTTTCAGTGTTCTTCAGAACTCCTGGACTTCATTAAGCACAAACCAAACATACTTTCCCCCAAATAAAAAAGAATTTATAGCCAAACCAGCATTTTTTCTAAATTATTTCCCATTCAATAGAGTATGTGTAGAAATAATCATGGGACATTAAAGTTAATTCAATAGAATCATAATCATAGCACTCAATCTGCAAGTGTATTTTTATAGAATAAAATAATTAACTACAAAACATTCAGTGAATACAATATGCACTTACATAAGAAATGCATGTTGCAAACTGGAAAATTTCAGTATGCCTCCCAAATGGGTGAGCATACATGGTGACATATATAGGAGTATAAACAACGAGAGACAAACACTTCCACAATACTGCTATTAATAACCACGCAGGTTACTTCATTTTGCAAAAGACAAGTCTTTCCCATGATATATGAGGTCAAACACAAAAAACCCAAGACTGTGCCAGTAACTTTTTATTCAACAAATTAAGAAAATAAACTACAATCACCTTCAAAATAGTTCCCTTTTGAGTTGACACACAGCAGCCCGTGACGCTGCCAATGTCCAAAGCAATCCTGCAGATCATTTTCTGAAAGGCTGGTGAACATCTCCAGTTTTTGCTTTCACAGCTTCTACCGACAAAACATGGGTTCCTTCGAGCACTGACTTTATCTTTGGGAAGATGGAGCCAGGTCTGGCAAACAGGGTTGGTGCTGAAGAAGAGTGATGTTGTTATTAGATAAAAACTGCTTCACAGAGTATTGTGCGCTGGTGCACACCAACATTTTCTGACTGAGGGCAAGAAAATGTCTATATTTGAACCTGTGCCCACTCATACCGAGTGAAGTAATTGAGTTGAACCTTGTCACACTGTGACAGTTAGAACAAGTTCTATAACCATCTCTTTGTCTCTCCCCTCCTATTCTTGGTTCATTTGGTTTTTTTTGTGTCAGACCTTGTTTATTTGGGGCAGGCAAACTTTCATCCTCTTTGAAAACAGACATGATATTACCACCATACATTCATTTGCCCTTTACTGGGTGTGAGATTCACAAAATTAACTTACAAAGTGAATTAAGGGTCTTAAATATTGCTGATGCCATAGAAAAGTTGTGTTTTTTTCTTTATGCATGTTAAATTACCCTGCATGCACCTTAAGCAAGATATAATATTATTTTAGTTCATGTACCAGATCATTGATCTGAAACTACCGATATCTTCGTATTTTTTTGTTCTCCTAGATGTGCATCACAGCCCAAATCAGATATTTAGCGAGTTTTCACAGTCTTCCATTAAAAACAAGAACTAATTCATATGTTTTGAGGTCTGTAACAACCCTTTGTCTGTACCTGTTTTATTGCAGCTGCATCCTGTTTCTGCCATGCCTGCAAATCAAGCACGCT
Organism: Neomorphus geoffroyi; assembly: GCA_033558235.1. Taxonomy (NCBI): domain Eukaryota; kingdom Metazoa; phylum Chordata; class Aves; order Cuculiformes; family Neomorphidae; genus Neomorphus; species Neomorphus geoffroyi. The sequence goes on along the minus strand of JAUMJM010000033.1, from coordinate 15,035,300 downwards.
CTGGGCAGTGTCGATTGCTGAAGCAAAGCTTACACTTGTACAGAGTTTGTTGCATCTCTCAAGAATAATCTGCATATTGAACATTTGGAATGAAAGAAGGAACAGGCAGGAGAAGAGAAGTCTAGGATTTGAGACAGACTTCAGTGAAAGTCTTCAGGTAACAAGAAGCTCTGGTCATAAGAAACAAGGGAGCACTGTCAGAATCACTTCAAGCAAAACAAAACCCAACAAAAACCCAGAACAGGAAAAACTCCAAAAGACAAGGACAAGAGAGCCATGCTCTGTAATGGAGCCCACAGCACACAGCTCTGCATACCATGTCAGACAAGAAATACAAGGGGAAGAACGAGTGGTGTAAACAGGAGAGCTGCTAACCACCAGCACGGCTTGCTGTCTGCATGAAAAGCTGCATCTCTACATACCAGCACTCAGGAAGGAGAAGAAAGAGACAAGAGGAAACAGAGCAAAAGCAAGAGGAGCAGGTAAATATATGCCAAATTTGAATTTCAAAGCTAGTGAGATTTAACCCATAGGATATACAAACTTGATATTTCTTAGCTAGGGGAAAAAAAATTGTCTTGTAAAGAATTGCTACTAAGAAGACAAATACTGTGAGGTAGCTCAACTCAATTTACATCAACTGGTCTAACAGACAAGTACTGTCAGACGATAAGTGAGATTCAGGCTCTCTACAATTTACTTTTTTATTTCTTTTCTGAACATAAGATAACAGACTGAAGTAATAAATCTAGGGCAAAAACTATGGCTATCCTAGTTGTTAAAATATATTTTAAAAACTGATAAATGAATGACCCAACAAATGTCTGTCTCTACAACTGAACTGTATCATCATATTATAAAATGAATTTAGAGGACACGTAAGGAGCCAGTGTCCTTGGCAGTAGGGAAGCGGGTTAGGGTATTGTGACTCAAGGTCAAAGAATAACAGCAGTTGCAGACAGGTTAGCAGAAGGGCTGGAAATGCATAGGATGAGGTACAGCTCTGCCTGTGCATATCAACACAACCACACAGCACCTCTGCCCCTGTATGACCCACAGAGACTACAAACACCCAATAGAGATCTGCTTGATTCTGATCACTCTCTCTAGGAAATACCCTAGATAAGGATGATGCTGTTTGCTTTCCCACTGCAATGAGCTGTCGCTATTGCATCAGATGGATCAGATATCTGCAGAAGTCCTTGATGACACGACCTGGAATCTGCATGTACCACAGGTAGCTGGAAGACAAGTTGTTACCACCACCTGGAGAAAGCAATGCTCTCTTGAACTATGCAGAACGTGCAACTTGGCATTTCCTGTCATTGCCACAGTATTTTATTTGTTTTGGTTTTTTTAAAATTCAGTTACAGATTATTTGCACCTTTGGCCCACATTGACCACATGCCTTCAAATAAAGGATCACAGTCTGCGGGAAGTATTACTATCTCCCCCTGAATAAATTCAAGGGTGTTTCTCCTCAAAGCAGTTACTTTCCACTTTTCTGCCTCTAATTCAATCACTAGAACACCGTTAAAAGAGTATTTATCGATCACGTTTTCTACAGTATTTAATTCTCAGAATTACAATTAGGAAACGTAAATAACTGATTGTGCTGTCAGACGAATCCCATATTATCCAACTGTTGGGTTGAGAAGAGCCATTTATAATTGATGGGCTATTTCCACAGGACACTCCGCAACACTGGCTAGTAGATCAATTTCCACTCGTGTTCTTTGAAACTCCAATGCCTTTAATTAAATGACCCTTCTCAGACCTTACGTTAATTAAAGCTTTTTCAGGACATTTTGTTTCGGTAAAACAAAACCAAATCCTCTCTTCTTGATGCAGTTTGGTTTTTTGTTTTGTTTTTATATAATAGGTAGCATTTCCTTTTTTTTTTTTTTTTTTTTTTTTTTACGTATTTTCAACCATTTTTTAATTTGTAGTCCCTTGCTACTGAAGGCTACACGAAGTCTGCATAGCCCTTTGGGTTCTTTTTCTTCCTTTCTTGCCTTCTATGTAAACATTTATATAAACATATAGTCTGCATTCTCATAAAATCTGCACAAATATTGAAAAATTAGATTTGGAAAGGATCTCAACAATATCATCCACTCTAACACCAGTATCTCGAAATACTAGTCACACTAAAACCACGTGAAGCTCCCACAGGCAACCGTCTATCGGGTGACCAAAATCAGATGCAGATTCTTCCAACTTCTGGTTGCCATAGTACTGAGAACACCGCACAAGAAATTTGCTTCATTTGTAAATATCCTGTACTTCTACAGTGCATTTCAGCAAAGGACAAAATTAGCAGTTTTATCAGCCCTAGTCTGCATATTTACTGTCTAACACTGAGAACCGTCACAAACTCCTTTCATCAGTCCAATGCCAACTGCTGGCATTTCATCTGCAAGGTCAATTTTTATAGAGTTGAACAGTCTTTGGTTTCAGATAGCCATGCTCAAGCCTTTAACAATGAACGATAATCTATGTCCTTCCAAAAGGAATATAGATCACCAAGCAGATCAGATACTTGCACATCAACTATATCACTGTAGAGCATTCACGCTCGTCAGATACTACTGTGAAATAAATCTTGGCTATTTTTTTGTGTGCAATTGTCTCATTTAAGTTTTTATAGTTAAGCCTTTCCTGAACACAAAATTCTGAAGGTATGGAGAATTGGTAAATTGTGTGCAGTCTCACTTGCATAAAACTGATGATCTAAAAACCAATGCGAACAATGAATTTGTATCTATTACTTGACAAACATAACAGCCAGGCTGTCAATATGGGTGGTCCAGCCTACATTTAGACCATTAAAATGAGTTAACCAAACTAGGAGTTCAGCATCTGAACACTCCTATTAAGCTGCATCTGTTACTGAGCTCTTGAACATCCAAGATGTTTATGAGGACATTTAAGGGGTTAATGGCGATTCAGCAGTTTTCACACAGGAAAGAATCCCTACCTCCTAGCTCTCAAAGCCAAGGAAATTATTTGGATCCAAACTAGAAAGCCACATCTTTCCAAAAGAGAGGATAAAAGTAGCTAGAAATTCACAAGTTGAAAACACAGTAGTACTGTAGCAATTGTCACTTCCTATTCAATGGCTGCTTCACTGTATGAAATAAAGTGCTGCGCTGCAGCAAAACTTCAGCTTTTGGAATGCAAGTTTACATTTCTTTGCCACACTGGCATTACCATTAGTAATGCTCTTTAGTTACAGGCAAAACAGAAAGTATTTCATCCCATTATACAATTACCCAAGCTTTGTTGAGCAGATTCCAAGGGACTTTCCTTCTTGTCTTAGTCCTTTAGAAACATCCTGACATCATTATTTTAACAGCAGTTCAGAGATCAGGAGAAAACCAGCATCAGCTTCACTTCTTGAAGTGATTTTTGAAATCTCTTTCAAGACAAATTATACAATACAAGCATATAAACTGCATGGTGCTACACTTAGTTCCAACTCTATTGCAGTTTTAAGTGTTTAAACATCACGACACACACATCAGTCCTTGATTATTCACAGTCTGTTTTTGTAAGCAGCCAAACTAAATCCACTATTGCAGCGACTGCTGCTATTTGTTCACATAATTTTTCCTTAAGCTGCTAAAATATATGCTTCTATCCACCTATGCTCCAATAGACTAGTATAGAAAAAACTGTAGCCACAAATAAATGAGCCATCACTGGATAGATACAATTTCCAATTACACAGAAAAGGAGGACACCAGCAACTGCATTATGTAACATTCTCGATTCATTTATTTGGATAAATGTAACGGAAATGTGAAACAAATACTTAGCTACAGAAATATAATAAAAATAAAATCTTTGTTATTGCAATCCAACAGTTGGAATTCCAAACTTATTCCAACTGGGATTTTCCAGCTACTGTTGAGGTGGACTGGGACATGATTTAGCTCCTTCTTTCCTGAAAAAAAAAAAAAAAAAAAAAAAAAAAGAAGACACGGATTTTGCCAGTTGGAGAATAAAGCAATATTGAGAGATCATATTTATTGTTCCTCACAGCAAGATTTTAATCTGATTTTTCTCACTCAGTCTCATGTAACACAAAAATATCTTGCCTTTCCCTCACTGTGTGGAACACAGCAGAAACTGATTTTGTCATCAGTCTCTTTATCCCAGTGCCAAAGCATCCAAATAGTACTCTCTCAACTCCAGATGAATTCTCAATATTCTTATGTGGGCATATACATAAAAAAACCCACCAATTTGCTGGTTTTGGATATTTAGAAACAGTCACCAACAGTTAAAAATAACATTGAAATTTGACATTTCCCAAAGTCATATGCACAGATTTTTCACTGAAGGCTGTAAGTCTGCTGTGCACCCTTCACTGAAAGGGTTATGAAGAGGGACCGTGGATCCTTTCTGTTTTTGCGGACTGTTATCTTTCCTCCCAGGGCCTCTCCTGCAAAAAAAATAAGGGAATTACTATGCTTGCACTACTGAATCATGCACAATAACAGCAAAGATGCATCACACATCGCACAAGAAGTCATTTCCAATTAATCAGAATTAAACAAACCTACAAAGGCTCCATTTAAAGGAGTAAAAAGCCTACAAAGGCTCTAAGCAATGGTCTTACAACAAATGTTAAGTTAAACTGACTACAGTCCAACCTAGCAAGTTTCTGAGTTATGTCTGATGCTTTACTTCTCAGATGATCTGCCCAAAGAGCTGATATGCCAATTATTTTACTTGTGCTTGAGAAAAAACACTGTATTCCTTGGATACATTAACCTCTCTTGGTATCTGGTTGAGCTGAATACATACAAATTTACTGAGAAGGCAGTACAGGAGGACATTAAAAAACAATTTAGTTTTCTTATTAGCTTTCATCTGCTTCATCTGCTTCTTCCAGTCCCCATCCCACATCCCAACAATGTGCGCTTGCATACCTGACCAGTGTAAAAAAGAAAACCCTTAGATCTCTGCAGAGCAAAGGTATGGGGTAGAGTTTCATAGATTTCCCTAAATAATATGCAACTGACATTTGGGCTACATTGTTTCCCACTAAATACAGGAGAAAGGTTAATATATTTCAACATTAGTGTGGCTCTCAATCTAGTATTTGAAGAATTTAGTCTCAAATCTTTAGTTTCAAGGAAAGAGGGGAAAAAAATAAATCAAGAAGTAGAAACAACCTGCAAACTTATTTGCAAATGCACATTTCTTTGTTGACATGGTCATACATGACTGAATATATGTTACACATGTACAAAATAATTACTTTTTAAACATCTCTCTGCTCAAAATGTTTATATACATAGCAATTTTAAGTGTGCACATGTGAAGAATGGCTTCCCAATTTTGGTATCTAGTCTAAAGGCCTGAAGTCAGAAGGTATCAATATATCCCTTTAAGTATAAATGACTAGATAGGTATATTTTTTCAACTACATAAATACATAGTGCATCAGAGACTGCTTCAAACTCAGGAGCTATTTCAGATTTGTCACACAGAAAAATAGCTAAACCGTAATTTTGAAAAGAGATCAAGATACAACCCAGAGGCTGAATCTAAATACCTTCAGGTTAGTATTTTATATAAAGACATGGACTGCAAAGAGGCAGAATTTATACTTCATTTTTAAATCTGACAATGTGTGAAGCTTTATTAACACTGTATTTATAGTAGAAAAATAAAACAAAACTTCAAGCCAACAGCAATAACATTTTAAAGTAAGGTCTCTGAAATGAAATGCCCCAGCAAGAGACTAATTTTGAGGTCAGAGGACCTTCAGCTTATATAATGCATCAAAGGACTATAAGACTACCTTCTTTGGTGGCCTTCAGTCAGACACTCAAAAGGTCAGTTACAGCTCAAACTTATATACAACTTGCAGTCACTGCAAAACTCTGGAGTGACAAATTCTGTTCTGATAGCCTGGCTCTGGCTTGATGACCAACATACACATTGCATTCTTTTTGTCTTTAGAAAACTGCACACAGTGAATATTCAAGTATTTTAAGGAAAAAAATCCACAAATATAGATATTGCCTTATATTGCAAGGAAATATTACCTATACAGACTTTTTAGTCTTGTTTTTAATGAGCTTACCCAGAGGAGATATCTTAATTTCAATACGCTTCAGTGAAAATTGCTGCTTGCAGTTACTAGAAAAAACTAATCTCAATTTATTTTCAGTCCTTAATAAGGCCTGCAATTTAAGTTATATTTGTAAATATTTAGGAAGCCTAGCACTGAGCCACTTCATACCATCATTTTAAAACCACAAGAACTATATCTAAGCAGACAATTCTACTGAACACATTACAGGAGAGCATGATCTTGATCTACAGCAGTAATTTGTTATTCTTCCACTAGGCCTGCCTCGCCCCAGTCATCTTCATTCCTCACACCAGCCACATCTACTGTTACTACTTTTCTACCTCACTGCATCCAAAGTATTTTCCAGCTATTCATCACTTATTGTGATTTTAAAAGCCATTTTTTATGTTCTGTTAAACAGCAGAAATTTTCGATATACTTATTGCAAAAATGAAAGCAAATGGCAATTTGAAAACTAAGCCAGTTTCAAAGTCAGTACGAATTTTAGAATTCTCTATTTGGCACAATTCTCGGTTACATCCACAAACAGTAAACTCACAGAACATTTTGTCAAAAGTTGCGGTGTAAATATTAGAGAAAGCTTTTCAACAAGAATGACTGTTGTACCAATGCCGTGGAAAAGATAAAAAAAGTATTCTCTGATAATTTTGTATTTCTTGATAATTAAATAGTTATTGGAGAGTTCACTTCTGTTCCTGTGCACCTTTATTGTCAGGACACAAATGACTGATGTAATATAATGCTATTTGCGAAGCAATATTGCAAAAATAGTTTCACAGATTATTTAAACAAAGACACATTTGTAAGGTTCATGGACAAAGTAAAAGAAAAAAGGGTATTATAGCTTCTCTCAAGCTAGGAAGTTTAACCTAGTTTGAACATACAGATTTTCAGAACCGCACCATAATGGAATATTTGATATATTTTAACATCCTATAATAACCCTTTTTGAAACATTCAGTAAGGCTAAAGAGCCTTTAAGAGAACCACAATTCCATCATTTAATCCATACTGCACTCTCACTACTTAAAACATTAATACAAAGCAATACAATAACTGAAGATTAAATCAAAATATAATGTCATAAATTATAGCTGTCTTCATAAAACAGAACTCTGAGATTCTGTTTGTGGAGGCATTTAATGAAATAAAACATTCAATTTTTCTCATCTGTTTCTTATGCAGTGACCACATTAAATCTGCTTTTCTAAGCAGCCTTTTCTGGGGGCTGAAGCAAACAACAGCAGTGCAACCAAGTAACAGCAAGGCAGTTCTGAACAATTAATCAATGTCATGTAGATAGAAAATGACTGATGTTTTTTTCACCACTCTACTGTCCTATGAGCTGCCTGAAGGAAGCCGTCTCTGGGACTCAGCTGCATCACCTTGCTCTTATCATGCTCAGTTGAATACAAGTAAACCACACAGTGCCATTGCAGTTTGATTAGGACAAAACTGAATCCATTACGATCCCCATTCTGCATTTTTATTATCCCTTAGGGAGCCTTGAAATTTGTCCCCAAAAAGGAAAAAAGAAAGAGACTTCAGCAGAATTCAGCTTGCTGCACAAGCCTGCTAGCACAGGGAAAAATGTATGAGGCCATGGGCCATACTGACCCACTGCTAAATAATACACATGGGATTACACGCTGTACAGTGCACCCTTTACATGGGCTCTGAACAACCCAAATAGTTTATTTTGGTTCTGTCTTTCACCATCAGTGAAACTGTAAGCAGTTCTATCTTCCCTTTTATGTTTGTGTAATGCAGTCATACAACAGGCAAGCCTACAGTTTAAGAGCAAAAGTCTCCATCACTAAGAGTGTTTAAGCCCAACAAATTCTGGTTTTTTTTTTCAGTCTATAACTTGATTCATCTGAAATGATTTGACTGGACCCAAAAATTGCATCCAGTCTCCGGCGAACATATATCATCTGCTTAAAGCTCGAAATGACCCCTTGCAATGTGAAGAATCACCCTGCCTTTCAACACAACTTGATGTCCCCCCCTCCCCTCTTTGATTATGAAAAGGATGGAATGAGTTACTGAAGGGAACAAGCAATCACGACCACAGAATCACAGAACGCTTTGGGTTGGAAGGGACATTTGAAAGTCATCTAGTCCAACCCTGCTGCAAGAGCAGGAATATTTTAACCAAATGAGGTTGCTCAGAGCTCCATTCAACCTGACCCCAAATGTTTCCAGGGACGGCACATGCACCACCTACCTGGGTAACCTGCTCCATTCTCATTGTAAAAAATTTCTTCCTTATTGCCAGTCTAAATTTATCCTCCCTTCATTTAAACCCATTAGTTCTTGTTCTGTCACATCAAGCCTTGCCAAAAAGTCTGTGCCCATCTTTCTTACAGGCCTCCTTTAAGTGCTGGATCGCAACCTTTCAGGTTTACTATTTTAATTCCTGTGGAAGAGCTTTACGAAGCTAACAGTGAGACAAGTAAAAACGTGGTATTCTTTCATAATATTCTTTATTTTGAACCGCATTAAAATTAGAAAACATTACGAAAGATCTCACTGGAATTGTTTCAAAGAGAGCTGCAAGAAAACTGTAATGGATTTGGACACCACTCTTCACAATAAAGTTATCCTCACTTGAGGCTGACAAGCTAAACATCATCTAGTTTTTCACTCTATTTTAAATTTATGGAACCCACTATCCTATGCAACACTGAGGTCTAGCAAGCAACTGAAAAAAAAAAGCATTACTCTGGAAGAGCTGGCAAGAAAGCAGTTTCCATATACCATCTATCTTCTGAAAATGAGAAAGACCAATCACTTGTGGTGGGACCAAGAGTATTTCCCTTAAATTCAATAACTTCACCTTAATCCTCCACTCAACATCTTAAACTGCAGGCACCTGCAGCTGTATAGATGGCCACCTTCCTATTTGGCCACTTCTCTTATCAAATCCCCAACCCAATGAGATCCATTGAGCAGTTTCTGTACTGATTACAATTACTGCCTTTTGGCATTATCCATCTGACCTGTGACAACCTTCTTCACCAGCTGGCTACCTTTATAAACTACGCAGCTGTTTGCCAACTCTCTTCTGTTATATCACTGTTTGGCCTTTTCTGAAACTATGTTGAAGTTCTGTCTTTTCCTTTCATGCCCTGAGTAGATTATCTGAACAGTTTTTGTAACAAATTGGCATGCTTCAACTCTCCAACACCAACTATGGACTGCTGCAAAGAAGCCTACACAGCCAGCTGGGTAAGGTAAGACAGTCCTGTGCAGCTACCTAAGATAATGTGCCTACACTGCAAGTAATCAAGATTCCAAAGATAATTCAGGTACCACAAACAGTTGCCACACGAAACTGTGAAGGCCAGATTCATGGTCCTCCAAAATGTATAGCTGCAGTAGCTGAACTCTTGCACCGAGAGCTAGTCTTAATTCACTAATTTTGCAGTACGGATCCTAAACTGTTTAGCCTTGTACCAATCTTTCTCTCCCAGAAGTTATGACAAAATTCTAAGAGAATCAGACTGTTGTTGTCCTATGGCAGCCACAGAACTTGCAAAGGGGGGCAAACAGAACAGTACAGAAGTCCATCCAAGTTTTCCTGTCTAGATACAGAACTTCTATTATCTTTCAGTGAGATAAAATAGCCATGGAAAGAGATTCTCTCACTTTAGTGCCTGCAATACACACAAATATTGCCGAAAAGTCTGCAGGATGATTTTAAACAGCACATTTTAAAAAGATACAGCATAAGGTAGGCAAGATTTAGGATGACCTCAAAATTCAAGCTTTAACAACTGTTAGATTTTAAAAGTAAGTATCATTTTTGGAGGTATCACTTGTAAGTCTCTGTAGATACCATATTGCAGCTGTAGACGGGCAAAACAGACACTAAAATTAGGAACCAAATTATCCAACTGGGATACACATTATTGAAGTATTTCAGTATAAGATGAAAACATTCAGACAGATTAATTACGCCAGTGTTGTTTTCCTGCTTTTAACAAAGCTTTCTAATGTAGACAAATTAACATTTTTCAGTTTGTAAATTTACAAGCAGCTACCCAATTATGGAGACTGGGGAGTTAAAGATAAGGATTTTACAGGGGCTTAGTCATGTGCAAGCCCCTTTTAGCACCACAGAAAAACAAATCAAGGTTTTATTTCCACTGCAAGGCAATATCAAGAACACAAAATGCTGACAATACGCTGTTTTAATGCTAATAGAATTTGCTTGCCTAAAGATCTAGATTTTAACTTAATGCACTGATACCGAAAAGACTGTCGGTCCTTACATAAAATGCTTATAAAAATTATTTTAAAATAGTAAATGCCTGAAAACACCAAATGAGAATGAAATTCTATATCTACGTTTTTGTTTATGAAACTTAACAGGAATATTTCAACAAAAGGAAAAGACTCATCTTTTGACCATTAATAAGAAGATATGGCATCTCAATTTCAGTTTTCAAAATAGGGACATTTTCAGGCTATTAAAGGGGATGCTAAGTGAAGCCTTGTACTCTGCAGGGAGTCCACAATACGTGTCTTATCTGAGAAAACCTGTTTTTTTTCTGGCAATAAAATATCATCTGGATTCCTTCTCCAGTTTCTTTACTTTTACTGCATGCTAAGGAGTCAACGCATATCCAATATGCTGACACTATTTTGTTTTGCTTCATTGTGCATCAGCTCCAAGTCCCTCGTCACAGTCTATGAGGAAAACTAGTTTTTCAGAATACTTCAGTAAGAGACTATCCCCCACTTGCACATTAAATCTAAACCAAATCAACAGAAATTATCCATTAAATCTATATACAGAACTGTCTACCATCCTTAGGTATCAAGCTGTAACTCAGTGGCAAATCAGAAGTATTAATTAGGTGTAACTTTTATTGCCTCAACTCTCCTTATCTTTGGACCTAGGTTAAATCTCTCCCATTTCAACTCAGAGAATGTGGAATGGCAAAGGAGGGAGGATTAGCTGAAAGTCCTATCCTTTGTCTTGTAATTGCTTGATTCTGTTATCATTAGAATAGAGATCAAAACATTCAGTCTTTTTTATGGCTGAGAAACAGAACTATTTTTACAACAAATAGCCGGGCATGAAACAGCTGAGAAAATTAACAAGTTCACACTGCAGAACAAAACAATTTTGCCATGGCACAAAGGAGCCCTGTCCTGTTAAATATGTAACAGGTCCAGATAGCTGTAAGCTCAACCTCTTTTACAGAGCAAATCCAAACGCAATCAACACTTCATAACCACTAAAGGCATACCCACAAAAGCTATAAGGCATCTCATAGAGACTAAGTCAGCTGTACTATTTTACTCAGAATCAGAAATCTGAGGGAACAGTTCTTCTTTAATGGGGAAAAAACCCCCACCGCCCTATCTGAAAGATGCATTCAAAACAAGAAAACATTTAAAATGCATTTTATACCACCAAATTAATCTTTCATAATTTATTAAAATACTGAAAGCAAATGCCACCACAGGTACACTGGTCAAATTATTCCAAGACTCAAATCATATTATTTCTATTTATTTTCCACTATTTACTAAGAAAAGAGCTTGTCTTGCCTTAAGGTTGTAGAAAACACCAAATTGGGTGGGAGTGTTAATCTGCTTGAGGAAAGGAAGGCTCTTACAGAAGGATCTGGACAGGCTGGATCAATGGGCCAAGGCCGGCTGTAGGGGGTCCAACAAGGTTGTGTCAGGTCCTGTGCTTGGACCACAACAACCCCATGCAGTGCTACAGGCTTGGGGAAGAGTGGCTGAAAAGCTGCCTGGAATAAAGGGACCTGGACGTGTTGGTCAATAGCTGTCTGAATGTGAACCAGCAGTGTGCCCAGATGGCCAAGAAGGCCAATTCGCATCCTGGCTTACATCAGAAATAGTGTGGCCAGAAGTAGTGAAGTGATCATCCACTCCCGTACTGGTGAGGCTGCACCTCAAATACTGTGTTCAGTTTTGGGCCCCTCACTACAAGACAGACACTGAGGCACTGGAGCGTGTCCAGAGAAGGGCAACAAAGACAGTGAAGGTCTGGGGTGCAAGCCTTACGAGGAGAGGCTGAGAGAACTGGGATCGATCAGTCTGGAGAAAAGGAGGCTGATGGGAGATCTTATCACACTCTACAGCTACCTGAAAGGAGGCTATATTGAGGCAGGCGTCTCTTCTCCCAAGTAGCAAGCAAAAGGTCAAGAGTAAATGGCCTTAAGTTGCACTACAGAAGGTTTAGAAAGGTTTTATCAGGAAAAATTTCTTCACCAAAAGGGTTGCCCAGGGAAGTGGTTGCATCACCATCCCTGACAGTATTTAAAAGACGCTTAGGGACACAGTTTAGTTTAGTGGGACTTGGCATTGTTAGGTTAATGGTTGGACTTGATGATCTTAAGGGGCCTTTCCAACCCAAACGATTCTGTGAATTCATTAAGTCACAAGTGGGTCTTCTTCATTATGTCTCCTAGTATCATATATACATCTCTTATTCTAAGAATTTATACAAAGGACTGAGGAATATTGGTAAATACAGGGGTGGATACAAAGGCTGAAGTTTTCAAATAATGCAAATGTGTTTAATACAGTTCCTTTTTAATTCAGCTAACTTGCACTGAGGGAAGTCCATTTAAAGACAAAAACTTTCCCCAAAAGCTAAGTACAGTTGGAGTGGAGATGAGTTGAACATGCCAGGCAGAAACAATGTATGGTAAACTGGTACCAAGCAGTGCCAATTCATTAACAAGTGACAGAAGAGAAACAGCTAGAAGTGCAACTTCGTATATATTGTATAAAATTTTGAGCAGTTTGTTTAGGTGGTAAAATGGAAAGTGAAAGACAAGAAATCAAAGAACATGGTTAACCACGAATTACCAAGTTGAATATTTAATTATTTTTACAAAGGAAAAAAATCAATAGGAAAAAATGGAAGACAGGGAAACCTGTACTTTCAGCAACATGTCTTGAGGAAAAAATATTTTTGGAACAATGAACGAGAAGGATTAGTTAGAAAGAATGTTGTTTGCTTTTTTTTAAAAAAAAAATAAAATAAAAAAATCACCTAAATCAATAAACATTCCCATTTATGTATCAAGGAAACATTTTATATGCTGATAGGCTTATATTATCCATGAACAACAGATATCCCACAGAAATTAAAACTGGGAGTACAAAGGAAAAGCAAGAGTTTCTCTCAGAACTGGCTCTAACTCTAGAAACAACAAGTAGAGAATCCTAGATCGAACTGGTAATTTTACAGAAGATAAAAACAGACAAAATGGGGGAAGGGATGAGAACTTAATTATGAAGAGGAGACAAGTAGGAAAAAAAAAGAAAAAGAAACAGCTGTAACAAGATTTGTTACAGGAATAATTTTAAAAAATACGAGCTAATAAAAAGAAAGGAATGAATTATGGCAAAAGTGATCTTGAAGGTCAACTAGGTTGTGTTCACTGCTTCAAAGCACACTGTTTCTGCAGTTGTCTTAGGAAAGTCACTGCACCTAGACTAGAATTCTAGAGCCAGGCACATCTCCCAGTAATTTCACACATTTGGTAAATGTCAAATGATCTATGTAATATTAAATAATGTGCATATTCTAACAAATGTCATTGCACTTGAAAAAATTTTACTTCACACTGTGACATTGAAATTTAATGAGTTGCAGCAAGGAGACCTTGTCTTGAAAGAGAAACCAAACAGGACACAAGCCAAGTACGAATGCACCAATGCATATGTGCACTCCAAGAAGTGAAAAGACCTTAGTATATGCAAATAAAAATTAATTAAGAATATGAAGTCAAAGCATGAAAAAGAAATAATTTGTCAGATAACAGACCATAGTGTCTTTAGGAAAGAAAGTCCTGGCAAAAACTTGTCACGGCTGATAGCTGGAAGAGGCAAATAAACTCAGTTTAACTGAGTGCAGATGCTGCTTTCACCCCTGTACGTAATTAGGTCTGTTAAGAGAGACAATATTCCACCTACATCAATACTTCCCTATAGCATTTCTAAGTCTCTTGACCTCAGGTTATTTTGCAGCACCCATCTCAGTTTTTTTAAGTTTTTCTCAATATGTCCTACCTATTTATAAACTGCTCAGTTCAGGGCCATGTATTACCATTAGTTTATTAACCGATCAGCAGAAACGAGCCCCATTCTGAAACTCCTCCCGTGGTCCTTGCTAGTCTGTACAGAAAAATGGCCCTCAAAGATGGCTAATTCACCACTGGGTAAGAGTGCAACAGTGATGAGTAAATATCTAATGGTTTAGTGGATGGAAATAAAAAATAAATAAAACAGCATAAAAATACAAGTACTTTATTTCATTTGATTATAAAAAGACTGCGAGAATGTGAAAGCACAGTTCTACAGGAATAAGAAGGCAAGACTTATAATTCTTGCCCTCTTGTACTTCCACCCTCTTGCACAACTATCCTGTGATGGTCATGGACGTATTTCTGTGTCTACAAAGCAAGGAATATTTGACTACTTGTGTAGAAATGTATTTTCAAGGCTTACCAATCAGAACTAATTAAAATTACTAACAAGTATCACTTTAATCTTCAGAACCTTACTTGAACATTTGATCATCTATTTTATCATCTGAATTTTGGGTTATCCCTGATGACAACAAAATTTACAGGGTACCAAAATAACATCTTTCATATGTCAATGGATCAAGTTCATGGCCGTGAGTTCTTTGAAACTCTTTTTAATTTGTAGAGTAATTCCACAGTCCCAGGTACCACACCATGCACATATTTATGATCCACTTAAATACAGTGCAGTTCAGAAGCGCTACCAAAAATCCTATGCAATCTCTTGACAAATATTATACTTAAGAACATTAGCAATGCTAAAATTAAGATAACATTAATAGCAATGTTCTGGTCTTACATTTTTCTGCCTCAGAAATTATTCTCATTGAAATTACGGTATGGAACTACAGAAGTATATATATATGCTCATTTATACCTGTGCAGACATTTATACACAATTTTAACATGAGTTTTGTATAAATAGATATTTCCCAGTGCTTTGCTGGGAAATTCTTTAACAGCAGTGAAAGATTTATTTACTAGTTCTTTATAACATGTCATTTTTATAGTATTTCAGATTTAATTATAACAGTAGTGTAACACAACCACTGTTGCACTACAACTGAATTTAAATATACCTGCTTCTACAGGAATGGGTTTCTCCAGGAGAAAAACTGTCTGTTTCCAGTGTGTTTTGGTACACTGGGGACCAGTTGAAAATAGGACCTGCAATGGAAAAGTTCAAGAGTTTGATTAAGAACAACATTTTTGATATCACACCACATCAATCAATTACCAAACACACACGCACACGAACTGTTTGCTACAGCATAACAGATTCACTACCAAATAACTTGAGGCAGAATAAAATACATAACTACCCTCAACTCAAACATATTTTTAAAATACATAACCGCAAATACTCACCTTGTTGTGACAGTTCTTCTCAAATAATATATCAAAATAACCAGCAAGTGCCTGTAAAAAAGAGGGAAATGGAAATATGTTAAAGGAATAACAGTGACACTAAAAGTCTATTGCTAATACATACATACTTGCTAGGATTTCTATTCCATTTCAAGACTTTAAGGGAAATAAACTTAGATTTATGTTTTTAAGCATACTAGAAATCCTTAGTCAAAAAAATAAGCTGTCATCACACCTTTGTTCTACTTGAGCATATTCAGCCCACTGTAACAGCATTTTTTTAGGTATTAAAGTTTAGTTTGAGTTTCCAAAACAACACTAACTGCAACTAGAATAACCTAAGAGAAAAATGCCTTTCAGACATGTAAACCCATAAACATTCGGTCCTTGTCATCTAAGGCTTCCATGACTTCCATGAAATACACACACAGCCCAAGGGTTTCTGCATGGCCTGTTCACTCTTTGTGTAGCTTAACACCATTTCCCATAAAAGCTCCACGTGAACAAAGACAGAGCATAACCAGTCAGGGAATATTTTTCTTCTTCTACTACACACAGAGATAAGGAAAAATATTCACAAATGACTCATTGCTGGCCTTTCCAGCAGTTAGTAGTGTCTAACAGTAACTCTCCATAGGATTCCTCAGAACATTTCTTCTATCCTTCCTGCCTTCACACTCTTAGCCTCTTCAGTGCACAATTCATCAGGGACTTTTCTTCCAACTTAGAGGAAAAGAATACAAGGAGTCTGCATGAAAAACAGCATACCAGCACTAGTAGTTACACAGTCTTTTAATATTGGCCTGCTTTTTTGACAAAAAAAGCCTTGTGAGAGCTATAGAAATTCAAAGAATTAAAGTAAGAACTGGAAGATGCTAATAAAAGACCACTGACTCTGATAATCAGAGGGCTGGAGCACTTCCCATATGAGGACAGGCTGAAAGAGTTGGGCTCGTTTAGCCTAGAGAGGAAAAGGCTCTGGGGAGACCTTATAGCAGCCTTCCAGTACTGAAAGAGGATTACTGGAAAGCTGAGGAGGGCTCTTTATGAGGGAGCAGAGAGATAGGATGAGAGGTAATGGTTTTAAGTTGAAAGAGATTTAGATTGGATAGTAGGAAGACACTTTTTACTGTGAGGGTGGTGAGGCACTGGCACAGGTTGCCCAGGGAAACTGGATGTCTCATCCCTGAAGGTGTTCACGGTCAGGTCGAATCAGGCTTTGAGCAGCCTGATCCAGTGGAAGGTGTCGCTGCCCATGGCAGGGGGTTTGGAACTACACGATCTTTAAGGTCCTTTCTAACCCAATCCATTCCATGATTCTAAGAAATCCTATCCCTGTTCACCTTTACTGTATTCTACAAAAAGTTTAAAGCAAATGAGACAGAGGAACCAAAGCAGTTATGCTTTTCCATTACATCAGCCTGGTGAAATGACCCAGAACAGAGCTTCTGAGTAACTCCAACTACCACAGCTGGAGACTCTCTATCCCTTTGACAGCACGAAAGGATCCTCCCCACATGAGCTGTAGAACAATCAAACAAGATATACACCAATTCAAGGATGACAAGCCTGCTGCATGAAAACTCACTGTGAACAACTGATTAGAATCTTCCTCTCATTGGCATCAGTGATTCTCTCCTACTCTAAGTCTAGGAAACTGGTCGCTCTAAATAGTTACGGAGGACAAGTTCTGTAGTGTGCCCTTCATACTGACTCAGAGGGACTGTGAAAGAGAGAAAGTCGAATATGTTTACAAAATTAAGGTAAAAAACTGAACGGCACAGGGCATTATCCTTACGAAATATATAATCTGAATGATAGCTAAACCATTCTGGTGTTTTTCCTCTCTAGACTAAATTAAGAACAGATTTCACCAACATGGTGGAGAACAAAATGTGTTGAAGCAAGTATGCCTACATTAAAGCACCTGTATTAGCTTTTCAACTAAGGGCAATCAGGGAAGGCTGGCAAGATCCAAATTCCAATGTGGGCAAACATTCTTAAAAAAAAATGAACCAAGGAGACACTGAAAGACCTTTGCGACAAATGAACACCAGATGTTGAAAACTTACCATCCCTTAGGTAAAGGCCTATCACTCAATGCTGATAATCACATTCCCAACTGAATGACAATATTGTCTCTAATATGATTTTTTGAGTAAAGACTGAGGAGATTTTGACAAAGTTTTATTGACTCATCAGATTACTTTTATTGATGCAGAGTCTTTTCTGGACATTAGTCAGAGATCTACAAAGTCATAAAAATATTTTTCCATCATCAGGTCAATACTGTTGATATGTTTACAAAGAAGACCTAGGATACAACTACTGAGGAAAGGAAAAAAAAAGGTTGCAACAACAAAAATACTTAAAGAATTGAGGAGAAAAAGATGGGCTTCCAGAGAAAATGAGTCAATCAAGGTATATTTTGGACTAGAAAGACAAGCTCCAAGCAGGACACACCACAGCTAAGGCAGATGCAATTATCTATACTCTTGGTAGCAAGAAGTAACAGAAACATCCTACATGCTGTCCTCAGAAAACATCCCCAGATAAAGCTTTTTCGGGATCAACTAGTTATAAGCAAAGAAACTGTCCCTTGCTATTTGCTGCCTCCTGTGCTTAAGGCAAGAGGTTTTGTAAGTCTTCTCATAAATGATTAGGATAAAACAACCACTTTATTCCTTACAGTATCAATGTTTTCCCCAAATGATACAACCTGAAACACTGACTTTGACTATCTTAATAACAGTAATTATTATACAAAGACCATCTTATGCAGAGCTCCAAGGATTACTGAGTTCAAGGAATTACAGAGAACAAGAATTCTGCATTGATTGATTAATTTTTTTGTTATATTCTAAAACTGAGGTATGCCCTTCAATATTGATAATAAAATAATTTTTGAGCCAAAAGTAAACAAAAATTTGAAAAATATTCTAAGACAATAAAGTCCCTCAAGTCCCCAAGGATAAACTCCTGTGAACAGCTTCACGTGTTCCCCAAAATTCCTCAAAAATTGGTCAGTTAAAACTGGACAGGGTAGGCACCCCAAAACCAAAACACACCCTCTCTGGTGAGCTGTGTCAACAGGCAACCCCAGCCCTGTGTAGCTGAATAGAAATTATATGCTTAAATTTAAATACATTAAGGAGTTTCAATGACATATGTTCAATTGGTAAGTAGTTTTTAGCTACTGATGCTCAAATTTGCAGTTAATCTAGAAAACCTTAATCTAAAGAGTGGGTGGGCCTATGTCGAAGAGGAACCCTGTTCTTTACACCCAACTAACAGACAAGAAGTTGACAGCTTCTTACAATCACCCAAAGCTTTGCTTTAAGCAATCTAAAAATTTGAAAAATAGACTATTATGGCCATTCTATGATGATCTGGTTTTATTCATCTGGCACAGAGTAAGTACAAATGTTAACAATTAATTCCTGCCATAACATTGGAAATTTAGAGTGTAGCTTCATTTGTTACAGCTCAATTTTATACATATTTTCATATTCAAAGAAGTCAGCTATTCTAGAAGCAGCAAAGCATTTTATTTTCCAAAACTGGTCAATGACATTGCATCATAACGCAGAAATAAAGTTTCCTTAGCTATGTCACTGGCAAAGTATTTGAGGATTCAAA
This sequence comes from Neomorphus geoffroyi, assembly GCA_033558235.1. Taxonomy (NCBI): domain Eukaryota; kingdom Metazoa; phylum Chordata; class Aves; order Cuculiformes; family Neomorphidae; genus Neomorphus; species Neomorphus geoffroyi. Next base: position 15,016,094 of record JAUMJM010000033.1, on the reverse strand, counting down.
TTGTCAACACAGCTCTAGTTACTTCTCCACTGCATGTTTTGTGAAAAGCTTTACACAAAACACTACAATTTCGGTTTTTCAAAGGAAGTCTCCTTTGGAGAGCAGTCAGGCGGAAAGGGACTTGGGAGTGCTGGTGGACAGGAAACTCAACATGAGCCAGCAGTGTGCACAAGTGGCCAAGAAGGCCAATGGTATCCTGGCCTGCATCAGGAATAGTGTGGCCAGCAGGACTACAGAAGTCATCATCCCCTCATAATCAGCACTGGTCAGGTCACACCTTGAGTGCCGTGTCGAGCTCTGGGCCTCTCAGCTTGAGAAAGATGTTGAGATGCTGGAGTGTGTCCAGAGGAGAGCGATGAGGATGGTGAAGGGGCTGGAGCACGAGACCTGTGAGGAGCGACTGAGGGAGCTGGGGTTGTTTAGCCTGGAGAAGAGGAGGCTCAGGGCAGACCTTATTGCTCTCTACAACTACCTAAAAGAGGGTTGTAGTCAGGCAGGGGTTGGTCTCTTCTCTCAGGCGACCGGCGACAGAACAAGAGGCAATGGTCTCAAGCTTCGTCAGGGGAAGTTTAGGATTGATATGAGGAAAAAATTCTTTACTGAAAGGGTCACTGGCCATTGGAATGCGCTGCCCGGGGAGGTGGTGGAGTCACCGTCCCTGGAGATGTTTAAGAAGGGATTGGATGAGGCACTTAGTGCCATGGTTTAGATAATGAGTAGGTGTTGGTGTTGGGTCATAGGTTGGACTCAATCTCAAAGGTCTTTTCCAGCCTTGTGATACTGTGAAAAGCTAAAACCTCTGACTGCATTACAGAAGCCTGTTTCAATACTGCCAAACACAAGTGCTAAAAGCCCCTGAAAATCAAGACAAACTCTCACTCCACGCTTAAGGTATATTAGTGTACGCCTTGCACCAGGTACAGAAATCATGTCTTGGGAAAAGAAAGAAAAAAGGTCACAATTAAAATACATGCAGAAAATGCTTTCTATAGTTTGTCTTCAATCACTTGCCCTGCGTATTTTAAAAAAGCCTACATAAATCAAGGTTGAAATACCTGATAATACAAAACTAGCTATAAAACAGTAGATTGGGTTACTATATTCTTTATTCATTATGCTGAAATGCACAATGCATATCTTTTATATTTAAGTACATTTCAAGTTCAAAACACTTTCGAACACCACCACAAATTGCAGTAGCTATAACAGTCAATCACAAACTTCTATGAAATATGTATTACTATAAAGAAAGACATTTCCAACGTTTACAGCTTGAAGGAAATTATGTCTTCCCTTCTTGTAAAATTTAACACAAGGAAAAAGGGAAATGAACCAGTTGCATGGAAAAAAAAAATTATTCACAAGCAGCATACTAGAAGCAATCACAGACACAAGCATACTAAAATGGAATGTAGGGCTGACCAGATTTTTATTAAATGTGTAATCTTTTATTGCAAGAAGGCAAACTAAAAAAAAGGAACAAGCAAATAACACCCCTATAAATTCTAGATGATGTTTTACAACTACTGCCTTGTTTTCTTTTTTCCTAAGCATAATGATAATAGTTATTTCTTCCATTGCAGTTTTCCTAATTTTTCTGCTCTGCCTTTGACAGTTCATTTACAACTCCACCAACGACTAATCAGCAAGAACTTCAGCCTTCTCTGGAAGAATCTTTCAAGTGCCAGTCTCTTGAATACCATGAAAGAGGAAAACAAAAATAATGACTTTTAAAGTGGTAATAAATAACTGCAACTCTAGCCTGACACATGCTCTAGCTTCAAAGGATGTTAAATATTAGGGAACACTGCAGAAATATTATTCTTCCTGTTCTCAAATAAATTGCCAGGAGAAAAGCAGAGCTATGAGGACAAAAATTCCAACCACAAAACAAAGTCTCCACGCCTACACAGGGCACCAAGGTGGTTAAATAATGAATTATGGAAATACTTAGGAATAGATGTGCGTTACTGAGACTGCAAAGCACTATCCTATAAACGGCCAGAGTGAACTCAACTAAGAATAAAATATTCCTCCAACTACAATAGCATTTTTGTCAAAAACCCATTTCAGTGAGGAGTTCATGTAAAATAGCTTAACATCTTCATCCATCACTGAGGGTTTCCAATGTGTTCAGGCAAATATATTAAAAATTGTAAATGAAGCGTTTCCTCTCAATAAGATTCACTTTTCTTCAAGAAATTTTCTTCCCTTACAAATAAATTATTTTAAGCCTATTCTTCCCCATTTACTCATGTAAAATGTACCAAATACATCAAGATCACAAAAAACTTTAACATATGTCTTAGGTTAATATTACTACGTATTATTCACACTATCCCATTTAGAGCCCTTAGTTGAAATGGGAAGAATGTCTGAATTTTAATTTAAGTACGCCTGAATAATAAGGCTTTTTTCTAAAGAAAATGGCTGCAGCATTTTAATAGGATAAAACAAATGAGACTGCTCGACTCCTTATGAGAACTCAAAGGCAACCTTACCAATCCACTTAGGAACAAGGAAATTAAAAATTATCATCATTGCCATCACCTACAGTGAGTAATTTATCATTCTTGCTCTTCAGTAGTATCATGTTCCAACACTGAGTGGCTACAACAAATACAATTAGACAGCTGGCCACAGGAGTGGGAGATAATGTGCTTTTGATGGAGTTTATCCAAGCATGGAGATGGAATGTTTGTCATCCATGCGGCAGAGTTGCTGTGTTTCTATCACAGGGAAAAGAAACCCCTGGCTATTAAACCCCAGCAATTATGCATTTTAAAAAGTATAAGAATCTGGAGATGACAACAGAGGAGGCTACGAATAAATAAATCAGAAGGACCAATCCTGCTTCATAACATGACAAGTATAGTCCTTCCTTTAAACAGGAAATCAGGCATTCAAGGTGTGTTTAACCACAGTACACAAAGCCAGATTTCCAACTTTTAGCTTAAAAAAAAATTTAGCTTCTCACCTAGGATTGGAATTCAGTCCTTACACACTAATACTTATTATTTGCTCTCAAGTGGGAGATGTGATATTAAGAAATGAAACTGCGTAACATGTAAGTAGATTTTAACAAGCAAAGATTTTACATCATCAAAATAATTTTCTCCAGTCGTCTCAACTTCCTTTTTCCTCCCAAATGTTTTAATACATTACTCAAGTCCTCTGGTTCATTATCCTTCTTTCACCCCCTGCCTTCTTCCCTCCCACTTTTTATACACATCCCTTGCTTTTTGACAAGATCTCCTGGGAGCAATGAAGAGATACTGCTATTTTCATCCCAGGGGATGTTGTTATTCAGCTTAGAAATATCAACCTTGATGGACTCACAGGGGAAACATTCACAAACAAAAGAGAAAGTTTGTCAATTGATTTCTACACTGAGGGTAATCACCATTATATTTTATCTCAAAAGCTCACACAGCCATCAACTTAGAATACAATTAATGGAATATATTCCTAGCAGCATCTACTAACTGATATTAGCCAGATGTCTCATTAAAATCAGTAGTGACAAACCCTAGCTCTTTACTAGGAAAATGCACTTTTGCAGGCTAATTAAATTTCTTTTTGGCCATTATCTTTGTAAGACCAAAATCAAGCCAACTTGCACTGAAAGTGCTTTGAAACAAAGCATATTATGATTCCATTCAATTGATTCATGCTTTGGATATCTTCAATCTTTGTAAGCTAAAATAATGATAAATAAACTTAATGCTAAAAGATACTACTTTGTGGTATACTACAAGAGGAATAAAAGGAAAAAATCAACAGAAAGAATTCATGCCCTGAAAAAAAGCCCTGACACACTCCCCACCCCAACTTCTGAAAGACTAAGCACTACATACAAGGTCACATTTAACATATTCATTTTGCCTAATCTTTCCATATTTCTCAGATTTATTAGGGGTTTTTTCTTGAAGACTTATTTAATTGCTTGAACATCTGGAAGAAAAACCTATTTAGAGCATTAAATATCTTTTTGAGGCTATGACTCAATAAATGTATTACAGAATCAGCTGCAATACACTTCAGATGCAACTACAGAGAGACTGGTATGAGCAGTATCTGTTAGGGGCTTTTTTCGGTCATACAAAAGTGTGAGAGTAATTTAAGATAATTTACAGGTGCAAGGACAGATAAATCAGGTGCATATCAATTAATACTACGCTCTTCAGTTTTGGGAACAGCATAGTTTTTCTATTTTGTGCAAGCTCATCACTAAGTCTGGACATTTACGTCCTGGGTCTATTTATCCCAAATCAGAAAACTGTTAGCCTATTGCCTACTGAACTGCATGATTTTTAAACAACCTCTAGTACAATTAAGTGGCAATACCATACAAGCAGATAATTAGCCAAGAGGTCCACAAGGCAGCCTTCTAAGAGCAAGAGCAGCGATAATATCTAGGAAGAAGAGTAATATCTATTTCAGCACTTGCACTATCAGTTCTCAGGAAGTAAATTTGTACTAAAAAGTGACAAAACAGAATGGAAGGAAAAAGAAAAAAATCTGAGACATGTGAACGAGGTGGGTGGCAAGTCCCAAAGGTTAACTTTAGGCTAGAGAGGTTAATCTTCCTGTGCTCCCTTCCAGCCAAAGAACAGAAAAAAAGTCTGTTCCCACCTGTCTCCTTGCTAAAGGTTTCCCACATGAAACTCTCCCAGAAGTATTTACCAGAACAATTTACAAGAATAGAAATAAAGTATGGGGAAATCAAGCTGTCAGCTCCTCTGGCGAGACTGAAAATAAATACAGAATTTCAAACAGTGTCTACTAAAGGGCTGGGGAAGGAGGGGAAGAGACTGAGGAAAAACCAAGGTCAGATTCTAGGAGGTATTTTAACATCTTGCCACAGAACTGATAAGTGCAGCCTCTCCTGCCTGAGGGGTGTTCCAAGTCATAATCAAAGCAAATGTGGTAATGAGTTGGTAAAAAACACTGCATTATGGCTCTGACTCCTGTCAGCTTTTACAGCTTACTGGCCTGGTGCAACAGACATGCACACAGTTTGATAGGAAGAAGTAACAGACACCAACACGGCTAATGCCTCCAGAGTTACAACCGAGTTTAACTCTTCAAAAATTAACTTCAAATTACATACTCCAACCACACAAGGCCACGACTCCTCACTTGAAGTACTTTTTAAATTACTTCCCCTCGGTGCTAAACTTCCACCAAAACAACTTCAGCAAGAGCAACTACAGATGTCACGCTGCTGACATACTTCCACGTAAGACTGTCTATTACATATCCCTCTGTACCCATGCAGTGCCTTTGGAAGAAGCCACATGGAAATGAACTCCTCAGAACCTGATGACACAGTGCGGACTACTAGGTGAGTGGCAACAAGATCCACAAAACAACTAACATATCACCATACACCTAAGCATCCCACTTGTGTGGTTTATAAAGACAGACCACTTACAGAGAGTCAAAATTCTGATGGTACCACTGGTCTGAAGTTAGTTTTGGTGGTGGTGGCAGCACTAGGAATAAGAATCAAATCCGTTTTCACACTTTTATAACATAGAAAGGACTGAGAAGTCCTTGTGACATCGTGTAGTTGACAAGTAGGAGTAGGTGTAGGTATTGGGTCATAGGTTGGACTTGATGATCTCAAAGGTCTTTTCCAACCTTACGATACTGTGATACTGTGAGAAAAGGCTGCTTTGAAATTGTTGTTGTGAGCTAAAAAAGCCTGACCTATACAAGTGCACAAGGATGGATTTCCAAATTGTTATTTTTGTGAATTTTTTTTTTGTAAATAAAGCCAAAAATATTTTAAAGTATTCATATTTAAAAAACTGCACAAATCAGAAGAGGCAAATATAAAAAATCCAGAACTTCAAGAAATGTAAGCAATATCCTCCTTTTATGCAAAAAAACCCAAACCCCAAAGCCAGTAGAACAACAAGATACAGATGCAAACAAGGGAAACATCAAATGTTATTTTCAAAGGACAAATTGCAATCTTAAGGCATCTCCTCAAAAATTCTCAATATAAATAATGGACTTTTATTGTTCATTTACTGCAAGGTTAGGCAGCCTGATATGATGGATGAACCGTCAACCCCCAACTAAACTTCCACAATCCATCATAGGAAGAGTGGAAATTTCACTCAAAGTGTCAATAAACCTAAATAATGAAGTGCAAAATATTTTACAGAGTTCTGATCATTTTTTAAGAACCTGCATTCACTACTAAATTTCAGAAACACTGCTCTACCTTCACTTTCCTCCCCTTCTCCCTGCAAGTCATAAAATGCAGGCATACATCTTGATTTATGTCAATGATATAGAACAGAAATGAAGTTATCGTAAAGATCTAGTGCTAGGGAAAACAATGTTTACAAAACAAACCTTTTTACTCTACCCAAAGATCAAAAGGACGACAAAGATTTTGTAGAGATTTCAGTTTTTCACAAGTGGCCACATTAAGAAAATTAACGCGGTGCTGCACTGGAGCTTGGTCTGAAATCAAAGGAAATCTAAGCTGACCCGGCCAAAGGCAACTAGAATTTTTCTATGACAACCAAAACCAAGATTTATTTTTTTTTGTGAATGCATAATAAAATATAAAGATTTCAATGTAATAAAAAACCCAAGAGATTACGGTGTCTTTACTTACTTTGGTGATAATTCAAAAATAATTATGACATATTTGTACATACCTACTAACTCACAGTAGAACAATGCTATAAATTACATACATGGGAAAATGTGTGTTTATAACCCCAACAAATTCTTATGCATCCTTTTACAGCAATAGTGATGGCAAACACGGCAGCAAGAACTAACATGCAGACCCATCCAAACCCATGCACTATGTTCCTTCACATAGGCATCCAAGACTTTGTTATCAGCTTATCAGTGTTTACATTATACAGCAACACATTATTTGTATTGCATGAAGCCTGCATCTCTTCTTCATATACGTAACATAAAAGGCAGATAAATCAATTGTAGAACACTTATAACAGTATACTAAAAATTAGAATCATAGAATTACCTGAGTTGGAAGGGACCCAAGAGGATCATTGAGTCCAACTCCCATCCCTACATTGGGACACTCCCAACACTCACATCATGTGACTAAGGGCACTGTCCAAATGCTTCCAGAATGCTGGCAGACTTGGCACCCTGACTACTTCTGTGGGGAGCCATTACAGTGCTCCACCACCCGCTGGGTGAAGATTAGGTACCAGTCACCCCCTTTGGATTCTGTGATGCGTTGTGACTTATTTAAAGCTAAGCATAAAACTCCCAGGAGAAGAATCACAATACACTAAACTACAAAAATTTTAGCTCTTCCTATAGCTCTCAGAGCCAAATACAGACTTTTGTCAAATTTGATGCAGATATTTCAAGAAGCTGGTAGTAAAACATTGTAATTAATGTTGAATGTAAAGCATATTACAGAAATAGAAATCTGTAAAAATTAGGTCATCTGGCCTTTGCTTCTCATTTTGTGTTTAAAAAGTAATGCATTACTTTAATGCAAGCCACTACCAGAATTTCTCATCTTCTCAGATAAGACAGTTTTCTCATCTTTATCCCAACTGCCTTGTCTAATGGTAATACTCCCCAAATCCTGCTGATTCTTTTCTTCCCTATTCCTATAAAGCAATCAAACTGTGCATCATAAAAAGTTAAAGCAAAAAGGTATCTTCACATATACCTAATTTGTTTTAGCTTTAAACACATCCATAACATTTTTATTTCACAAGTTATTCACACCCTTACATGAAGTATGTTAAATACCTAATATTTAGGTACCTTCCTTGACTTATACTTCAAAACCAGAATAAAATTCACACAATTGCACGGGCACTGGCAGAAAAAAAAATGGAGACATTTTTTCACTAATCCAGAAATCAGTGTTTTTGTGTTTTCTCATAACTAGCAGACACCAAATGACCAAGAAAGCAAGCAGCAAAATGAATGTGTATTTCAGTATGAATTCATACTGAACAATGTAGGTAAAACTTCAAAGAAGCGTTTGAAAGCTACCCTAGTATTGAGCTTTCATTTAATTTTAAAGCTCAGACTGAAAGCTTTGTTTCCTTTAGCTTCTTTTCATATTGACTTGTATTTGATAGACAAGATACTCAATTGAGTGAGATCAGACTCAGATTTGCTGCAGATTCTTCACTCAATGCAGCATATGCTGCAATACTAAGATGAACAAGTTTGTGTTTGCTGTAATTAGAGCTCCCCTCGAATCAACCTCCACAGCCATTCTACAATTAGTGTTGTTTTGAATATAAGTCATATTAACCTACATAAAGCAAAAATACTAACTTACATACAATAAACAAAACAGATGCAGTGAAACCCCAGGTTAATCAACTAGTGATTTAATAGATTCGGATTCTAATTACCTATTTGTTTCCCCTCAGTTTTCACATGTAAAGTTCATGAATTTCCCTGTTTGAGAAACAGCTTGCCGTATGAGCTGCTATACGTTTATTACATAGGCTATAGTCTAGCTATCCCATATCCATTTTGATTCTCACTCTTTTTATTAAACTTAGAAAAGCTCTTTTGAGAATAGCAACAGCATCATTCTTGAGCACAATGGTAACATGTCTGAATAGAAAACACTTCTTTTAGAAAATGGGCTAGAAAACAGAAGAGAATAACCCCAATGCTGAAGGCCCCTATCTTTCTTTCTCTTTCCTCACCTACCTGTATTATATCATAACACCATTACTGCAGTTTTACATTCATCTCTTTCCAAAAAGCACTCACTTGACATCTCTGTACTGCAGAAATGACAGTTTCAACGCAAGGACTGAGGATAATTGAAGCTTAATTAATGCACTGTCTATTAGTCCAATGCGCTACTGACCATATATGAAGAAACCAAAACTGTCTTACCGTACACTTTGTGCTCGTTGTAATGGTCAGGGTGAAATCTGAAGAGAATTCTAGGTCTGGAGTGGACGCAGTGTTACAGTCGATATGCTGTCAAAAGGAATAATACAATTCTGTCAGTAACAGCACTGCATTTAAATTAAGATCTTCGTTTGGATGCAGGTTGTTCAGTTGCTTCCATAAGATGACTTTTCTAGGGCAATACTAATTCAGCTCTCAAAAAATAGAAAGAGACTTAAAAGAGACACCTCATCCTATCTGCACACTGACAAAACACTTAAACTCCATCTTTCCCAAATGCCAAAATAATCACATATTTAGACTAGTAGCAGTATCAAACTAGTTATAATAGCTCACAGTTCAAGAATGTAGCTTTTTATGAGGGCAGCCTATTGGTGAGACTAAGTACCTTTCGGAGGCATCTTCATCTGTTATATACCTTGTTAATGTAGCCACACGGCAAACTACAGTATGAAACTGAAAAGGGTTAAAACTGGGCTTTTGGATTTGCCAGGTTAGTTTTGCATTGATCGTAGAATATCTGAGGTCGAAAGGGACCTCTGGAGATCACTTCATCCACCCTCCTACTCAAAAAGCAGGGTCAACTGAAGCAAGTTGCTCAAGACCATGTCCAAAGACCTTTTGAATACTGCCAAGAACAGAGCCTCTTTAACCCCTCTGAGCAATCTAACCAGTACTCATTTGCCCTAATAGTAAAACAGTGCTTCCAGATCTTCAAAGGTGATTGTCTGGAATTCAATCATGCCTGTTGCTTTTGTCCTGCACCCGGGCACCACCATGCAGAGTGTGAATCCACCTCCTATACTGCCCCCACCACCTGCTGACAAGATCTCCTCTGAGCCTTCTCTACTCCAGACAAAACAATAATCAGCTCCTTCAGACTCTCTCTATATCATAGATGCTCCAGTCCCTTCATCACCTTTGTGATCTTTCACTGAACTCACTCCAGGACACCGATCTCACTCTTGCACTGGGGAACCCTGGACTCGCCACAGCACTCCACAAGTAATCTCTCTGGTGTACCAGGGAATGTTCATCTCTAAGCTTGCTAGTGACAAGTCTTCTTCCTAATGCAGCCCAGGAGGATGGTTGGCTGCCTTTGCCACTATGGTGTCGCTGCCTTATGGGCAACTTGGTATTAATCAGGACTGCAAATTCTTGTTAGCAAAGCTGCCTTCCAGCCAGCAGGCCTCCAGCCTCTAGTGGTGTGTGGGGTTATTCTTCCCTCCTCAGCTGCAGGAATTTGCATTGCCCCAAGTCCTTTGTGCAGGACCCCTACTGGCCCATTTCTCCAGCCTACAGAGGCCATTCTGAATGGCAGGACATCCATGTGGTTATCAGTATGTGAAATACCAGACTGACAACAGAGGAGAAAAAGCACATAAAGCAGAAAACTGCTTCACTATTTTGATATTAACACAAGAGAGCTATAAATTTCCATTTGAAGTTGTTCAGAAAAATTTCACCACACTTTTTCTCTGTCTGAAGTTCTTAGTTTGCATACTCAGTTAAAATGCTTTATCCAAGAATGTCATATACCGTTGAAGTTAAATGTCAAGTACATTATTAATCAATATTTCTTGATACTGCCTGGTCTTTCTTTAGAGAATGTATTGGGTCCTGAAAAGTTACTTTATAAGCCATACAAAACAAGCAGCAGCTAATCTAAGCAAACACTCTAAAATACATTCTGTAATAATCATATGATAAATTGGAACCTTTTTGAACTTTCTCTCAAAAATATAATCCATTTGTTCTGTGGAATGGCTATTGATTAAAACAATTTACATATAATGCAACTGCTGCTCAAGTCATTAATTTTACTACTTTATACTGTAACTCCAGCAAAGATGCTCATGCATTGACTTTAGGTTATTTTAAGAATCATGATTGCTATGGAGAACAAAACGATTCAGAATAACAGTTATGCTAAATGCTGCATGATGGCAAACTCTGCTAAGCACATACACCTGAGCTGGACAGTGACTGCTCATGACACTATATATTAGAAAGGGACACGTGCTATTTTTTTTTCTTTTCAGCTTTTAAGCTGAAAGAGGGTAAATTTAGATGAGATAACAGGAAGAAAATTTTACTGTGAGGGTGGTGAGGTCTGGAACAGGTTGTCCAGAGAAGTCATGGTTGCCCCATCCCTGGAGATTTTCAAGGCCAAGCTGGATGAGGCTTTGAGCAACCTGACCCAGCGGAGGCATCCCTGCCTGTGGCAGGGGAGTGATGTAGATGATCTTTAAGGTCCCTTCCAACCCAAACTGTTCTATGATTCTATTACCAGTAAAGTATTTTGCCTCTAAAATGACAGCGGTTGATTAGACTGCATTGGGCACACTTACTATAGTTATTGTTATTGACACTTTCCAGGTTAAGATGTTGGTTTAATTATTTGCCTATCACACTGACAGAGCTCAACTTATCCATGCAGCAGATACTTTAAAGTATATGTTCTTCATTTGCTGTATACCAAACTTGAACTATTTGCAAGAAGCATTCAAATACACTTCCAACTTGAATCAGAACATGCAAAATGTTAAAAAAATGGCAGGTGGGAAAAGTAAGTGTGCCTCAGTCACCACACAACCAAACCTGCCAAACCTGCCCAATGTCAGCAGCCTGATATTCCTGATCTCAATATCTCTGGTTTGTGCACATTCATCTGCTAAGGGTGGAAGTTATACTCCCTATAATGATACGTCAACAAAATATATTTCAGCAACTGAGATGATCTCTCTATGCTCCCTTTATGTCCATGGAAAACACTTGTAAGCCTCCAATCATACAACTTATTACAGGTGTCCTTAGGAATTTTATTTCACTGACTCTAGAGGGAGTCATCAATAAGCTCACAGGATGAAATGCAACACATCTATAATGACTTAGTCATCTATGAATCAAGAATCATGAAGTAAAAAAATAAGAAAAAAGGATAGAGAAGCGTAAGACCAAAGTAGTTATTCAGGTTAAAAAAATAGTCTCAGCACTTCTTACATTTGAATACCCAATTTAAAAAACTTTATACTTTTTAATAGTCTCCATAATAAAATTAAATACAAGAAAAGCTTAACGAATAACTTGCATTAGGATAGACTTACAACAAAACTGTACCTCACCTGTTACTGCTTTTGTGGGCAAAATGATAACTGACCACAGCAAGTAGTTTCTATGCTAGCAGAGACTGGAACTACCCTTGGTAATAGTGTCGAGTTCAGTGATAAATTATGTAGACCCATTTCCTTCTATATAAAAACAGGATAGGAATGCATTTAAATAGAAATTACCTCTTTACCAAATAGGCAATTCCCATTGATGGGCAGTAATATTACTGCCTGAAGTGTTTTACAATAGAAAAGTAACTTTATATGACCAATAATTAGAACACCATTGTGACTAGATTTTAGTTTATAACAGCCCTTCTCTCAAAGTGATTTGAACTGTTCAAATTATTACTAATCACAAAGTTTGTCAGAATTTCAAACTAGTCAGTGTACTGGAATTGTATCTCTTTATGTAGGTGCTCTCTCATATGAATCACTACCAACTTTGCTGCTATTCCCCATGACAAAGCTGCCATAAAAAAAGACAACACAGGAAAGTAAGCATAAAAATAATTCAATGAGCACTGCAAAAACTACTGTTGCCTTTTCAGACGTGGTCGTTCTGTTGGATGAAGCTACGGGTGATAGCGAGTGATCCTCCAATGAAAGATCTTTAACACCAGCTAGCTTGACACAGAAACAGGTAGTAAGTCCCCTGCTACTCTGTACGCTGACTAAGATGAAGAAGAAATGAAAGTAGAAGATTCTATATTTCAGGTGGTTTTTTGATACAGTTTAAATCTCAGTTATGCAACTTGGAACTTACTAAAATGCAAGTAAATTTGGGTTTGAATAGAAAAACGTGTAGAACAGAACAATCTATAAACATGGGAAAATTACTTTATTAAGACCTCAAACTGGGGAAGGGGGTGGGAAGCAGTCTTAACACTAAGAATCTTACCGCATTCCTATAATTTTCAAGATGCCAAAGTTTGTGTGTACATATGTGTGTATTTTCCTCCCCCTGCCTGCAAAAATAAAAGGAAACTTCTAACATGACTACTAAAAATGTAAGAAAGCTCTCATATGGTACCTTAATGACGCTCACAGTAGATATCAGTGTGTTTGGATCCAGCACCTCCACAACAGCTTCTGGAATTACAACCTTCTTCATGCAAGACATGTCAAAGCCATACACATCTTCCCAGAAAAGTAGCTTGTCTGCATGTTTATTCATATCCCCCACAGCTACCAGACTAATGGTGCAAATGTCAGGATAAACTGTAAGGACAAAAACAGGTCAGTGAAATTTTATTTTAGACATGCATTTAGACTCTTTGAGTGATTAAGATCTTACAAGAACAAATTTCAGGTCTTGAACAAGATGCTTTCTGCTGCTTGATTTTCTGGAGTCCCATTCGTCCATAGAAGAGACCAGACATTGGAATTGAATTTTCCCACACTACTCTGGTAACAGTATTTCCTCTTCAAGACACAAATCTCTGCAGTTGAATCTCATTGTCAGGAAATGACTGGGAACTTGATGTCTGAAGAAAGTGATTTGGAAAATCCTACACTCGCTTCTACAAAGAAATTGCCCTAAAATGCATTTAGTAACTGTAGAAAGACATGCAAAGGAAAATTCATCTGAGGGCTTTACAGTAACGAGAAACCTCTGTGAAAAGACCTTATTTCAGAAAAGAGTAAATTATCTTACTCAAGGGTTTTATTCTTGTTTCTTATCAGCTCTGGCTGGTAAGTGCCTTACAACCTAAAAAAATATTTCTGGGTAGTGGTAAAGAATAACCACTCTTTTAGCTGCATCTGAAGAGTATGGAAGTGACTCAACAGACAAAAGCAACTTCCTCCTCAATTCCCTTCACAGGTTTACGATGACAACTGTCATTGTTACGCTATCTTCACATTTGTGCTCGACCTTCTCTCAAGAATATCTCCAGAACCAGTACCTATTTACAGCTTTTCCAACATTAATGGAAGACAGCCATTTGCCTTTTTAACAGCTGCTGACAGCAAAGCCAGTCAATCTCTTGGCAATCTCTACCCACTACTAACTGGAAGAGACAAAAAGAACAGCTGCTACAAACACACTGTGTACAGTGCTATCAAATAGTAAGAGAATATTTACCTAGGTTTCTTTCCACAAAGAAATTCCCATGTTTTGTTTTAGGGTTTTAAAGTCTTTAAAGCCAAATACATTGAATTCGTGATCTGGCTTCAGAGAAAAATGCCTACTAATAACACCTTATTTTTTATTGATACACGAATGATGCAGCATTAACAAAACTAAAGCTAAGTTTCTCCTTTCCTCCCTCAAATCTGGTGAACTGTAAAATTAATTTTGTCGTCAGTCTGCTTGAAATTGTAGCTTGTCAAAATGAGTATGGACAAGTTCACTGGTATAGCATGGTAATTCAAAAAAGTAGTAATTTTTGCCTTGTATAATACTGATGACAGAAACAGCAAATTGAAAAGAGATAGTGAGAGTAGATTTAGCCTAAAGGAAATAAAATAACCATATACATATTAATGACAAAGCCTTTTCTAAAGAAGCTCTATTGTTTTATATGAAGACATTAAAGCAAGCAACCACCTTTACATTTGGAAAGACTAGTTTATACAAAATATGAACTGTCATTTCTCTTTGACTGTTTAAAGCAGAATAAATAAATATCAGGAAGCTTAAACTGGAATCCTGTTGGTAAATTATCATCATCCCTACTTTACAAGTGAGGAACTCAAAGCAGAAACTTTCTCCAGGAATAGCCTACAATTAACTCAGTAGTAAAAAGGCAATTTGATGAGAAATGAAACAGGAAGGCATTCCAACTGCCTTGTCTGAAACAAGTAATTTGGTTCCAGCACACCTGACAGCTGTCACGCACAAAAAAAAAATAATAAAAAAATACCAGCATCTGCTGGTATGAGTATTGCAAATAGTTTCTGGAGCTATTCCCATCTCTTGAAGCTTTCATGTCGCTGTTAACTAGTGCAACAACAGCATTATATTTGGCTTTACCTTCCAACACCTAAAGAGGCATCACTGACACTCCAAAAATTAAACAGACAAGAAGAGCAAGTGACTTGCAGGGAATACTTTTCAGGGAAAAGCTCCTCCTGGGATGCAAGGGGCAAACATTCCAGAGGAGAAGAGAGAGACTGAAAGTCCCCAATTAAAGAATACAATTAAAGGAGTGTGATAGAGACATTGAAAATGGAAATGAAAACCAGAGCAAAAGGGATCAGCTCTTCTAGAACATTCCTTCCTCGGACTAGCCCACATTTCTGGGACACTGTTAACAGGTAAAAGTCTACCATGCCTATCAAGCATGAAATACTTGAGTGAGACCATAATCAGGTTTTAGTAAATCTTCATTCACACAGCAAATCCTTACATCAGCAGTGGAACCCATGATTGATTATACTGAGTGCTAAGAACAAGCTAAAATATAAACACTAATGCTCTAATCTAACCTTCATTTTTACTTAAACCTATCAATAGCAACAAAAAAGTAGACAATGGCTGTTCAGACTTCACAAAAAGAAATCCATGTTCCGTCAACAGGAAACAGGCAAAAAGACTATAGCAATACTTAAATATCCAAATTTACAAACCCACCTATGTACAGAAGCATATGCTATACCACAGTTTGACTGGAAATGAAAGCATGTTATCACAATATCAGCCTAAATCATCTAAACACTGTACAGTTTTGTAAATGTGCAAAAGCACCCGCTTAAAGCTGCATTTGCCGCTTCACCTATTATTCGCGATCCCCCTGAAAATTCTCTGTTCTTTCTGCAGCCCTGTAACACCTCCCTGAGACACTTGACTTTTTTTCCGATTAAGGCTATAATTTAATAATTATTCCTTTTCACAGGTGAAATGAATAAAATGCTGATTGGACAAAAGCACATACTCCTCAATGCCTCTGATTCATCGTTTTGACCATCTGTGTCCTTCTCGACTCAGTGCCCAGAAGTCATCTGTCACTAGTAACAGCTCACGTGGTGAACAGAACACCATGGGAAATCCTTTATCCCTCAGCAATGTCTCACAGACTTCATCATGCTGCAGTAAGGCAGCAGTCCTTCAGATATACAGAAATAATTCCAAGTGAATACCATCATAACCTTGATGTGAACACACAAACAGCATTATGCTTTGAATGATGCCTTCCTTACCTATGTCACCCCTCACCAACACACACTGCACTCAATTGAACGCAAAAATACACACTTAAGCAAGTAACCGTTCTAAAGAACAAACAGATGGGTCATGGATAGCAAGAATTTTATGTTCCCAAATAAAGCTATTATATACTGTACACATTGCCCTAGATAATTCAGTATGCCAATAGGCTTAAAATGAAGTAATGATGATATGACTGACTGAACACAAATCTAAAAATTTGGATTCTATTCCCAGCTCAGTCACTGAAAGATGTGGCCAAATTGCAGCTGCTTCTATTGCTTTTTTCAGCTTTCAAACAGTCCCTGTAATCATGATCTTGGGCTCAACAGTAAAAAGTGGCTTGAGACAAAATTAAGCTTTATGTCAAACTGAGGAGTTTCTCTGTTAAGACTTGAACTCAGCATGAGCTCTCAGTTTTGGCTCATCTGAAGAGGGCCGTGCCTACAGTTCTGTTGCAATTCATATACAATGCAGAACTGTCTGTCTTGCTGATAGCTGAGTAACTTTCTCAAAAATATTAGGCACAGCCATTTACCTGCTATAGAAGGTGCCAGAAGAGCTGTAATCACAAGCATCTTATGGAAATAGTGTTCCATTTAAAATCTGGCCATACCAATCTGCAACTGTACAATACTGTATGCTTAGTGAAGAGTCAAATAAGGGCCCAATACCCTTCTCAGCCCACAAAGGGCAAGCCCACTGCAGAACCAACACACTTCGTCTCTCAAAGGAAGCTTTAAGAGGCACAAGCCACTAGTAAACTCACCAACAATACAAACAGAAAACAAGGTACCATCACGGTTTCGACAGAGGTCAAAAATACCTGGTCCTTTTCCGAAGTAGTTGCTAAACATAAAATGATTCCTTACAATTTTAGGGGATGTCCCCATATTTAATTATATGGCAATGTGACATTATCAGCATATATCTATACGTAGCACACAACAACTGTGTCCTGGCTCTGGCTGGACTATAGTACATTACTGAAAACAAAAAAAACACCTAATCTGTCATGTTGTTCAAGTGGTTTCTAAATATTTTAACACATGAACAGTAACCTCTTGCTTGCAAATTCTGCCTTGTAACCAAATATGGAACAACAATCCCTTTTTTCTACTGCACTCTATACCATACAAAAGCTCACTGCAATCAAAAGGAAGCACTGTAGCGAGCACTGTTACACAGTCATTAGTCCAATCATTAAGTCAGTGTAGTGAAACTAACTACGCGCATGGTTAGCACAAAAGGGGAAAAAAACCCCAGACTGATGACTACGATTGAAAAGGTCAATATGAAATACAATACTGACAAAGGAATTAAGCACAAGGAATAAAGCATATGCAGAACTTGTGTAGAAAACTGTATCACATGAGGAATAAATATTTGCAGGCATTTAGACACTGCTTAAAATGACATTATTTAAGCTACTTAAAAGGACTCTGCTTCAAAATAAAACCTTTCTGTTCTGTCACTTCCCTACCATCCAACCACAAAGAAAAAGGGTATATGCCCACCAGGACAGAATAAATATGCTGAACTGAAACGATGGTATTCCATTAGATAATTCACCTGGCTTCTTGTGTTTGAAACTATGTCCTCCCCACACAACTTTCCTCCTTTTGTAAAACGTCCTACCCACACAGTTCCTCTAGCAGTTTACTCAAATAGTATCTCACCTTAGAGAAGAGAACTTACTTTCCTCTGTTTGTAGTTATGCACAAATTGGGATTTTGAGAGGGGAAAACAAATGCCCACGTGTGGGAAGAAGTAGGGAGGAAAAAATTTGACTGTGCTTAAGAATAAATAACCCACTCTATTCTTAAAAACACCATTAACTTGAGACCTTGACACCCCATCTAATGTTCTTCTATCACCCATAGAGTACACTAATGCCTTGAAGCTCAGACTAATGGAAACATTTTTCATTTTGACTGGCAACTTTCTCATCCATGCATAGCTTATTCTAAGTCTCCAAGTTCATTTAGTTTCCTCCCAGAGCTAAATTTATTAAAAGAATTATGTGCACCAACCTGAGCCTCCCTCTGCCAGGTACTTGTCCTTTGCATAGATGACAGAATCAAGCATAGACTCAAAGAGAAGGAAATAACCCTGTTTACAGAAAAGGGAAAGAATTTAGAAATTGTTGTGTATCTTACATGGCATATTTAATCAAACTACAGATAGATTATATCAACACAGTTTAAGAACTTTATATGCCCATATACCTTGATAAGAGTGAGCAGCCAGTGAATTTCTCAATAGCACTGTCACTTCAAAACTTTAGTTGCATAAACAATCATCTTTAATTTCTCAAACTGCAAACATTGAGCACCTACTTCATTAATACACCATAGGCAATAAGTATCCAGTCTACACCAACAATACCTAGTAGAGTCCTGTAACATCAAAAGAAATCAAATTCACCTCAAATCAAGTGAAAAGCTGTATGTATTGATTTTTTTAGTAATAACTCTGAGGCACCATACAAAAAACCCCCAAAAAACAACCAAGAAAATCCCTTCCCACTTAGAATTGCAAGGAACATTAAAATTATTGTCAGAGAAGCATCAAATGGAGTGCATCTTTGCTCCTTCACATTTGCATCCTTGTGGTGCTCTGCACCAGCTTGGGCAATGCTCACTGAGACAGGTGGAAATATCACATTGCAAACACATGGGTTCTTTGGACACTCTACATCATTTAGCAGCACCTGAATTTAGAAAATTCTCAGGATAAAAATTCTTAGAACTAGATTTGCATAGTTTCTTTGGTGCTGGGATTGATTTTATAGCAGGTTAATCATAATGCTATATTTGTTTACAATAACTTACTGCAAATTTAATCAAGGCAGTCATTTTATGAAACAGAAAACCCTCATTTCTTAAACATTTCTGAGATTAAAAAAACATATATACTGTTACATACAATTAGCATTTTATATAAGACATCCAGTTTCTCAACTACTTTTAAGTAAACCACAGATTTCTAAGGGTTATAGCCCTTTGTTTTCCAATTGACCTTTACATCCTTCCTATCTTCCAAGTTTGAGTATGATCCTTATTCTTTCTGCAACACATTTCATTCACAGACACATCCTTACATCATCAAATCAATTAAGACAAATCATACTGGCATGCATTTTGGATTTTCACTTGACGTCCTAATTCTAACTTTATTCAAACACAGGTTAGCCACATGGCTTAATTTATACATTGTTTGCCAGCAGGAAAGAATAAAAAAGACAATTAGAAGCCAAGACTCTTGACCCACAGTCCTACAAGCCCAGTGAGCAGTAACCAAATAAATAAAAGTCAAGGGTTTTTTTTCCTTCCTCTTTCCTATGCTTCCATATTTGTACAGAGGGAACTTTAGGGTTATTTTTTATTTTTGACATCATGATGCTACACTACTGAAGACACGACAGCACTGCATGGGAACTGCACTGTGAAGACCACCAAGGTTACTTCAAGTATGCTATCCTGATGTTTAGTTTGTCTAAGGCTCTTAAAACAACATGCTGCAAGTTCAGAATTGCTTATCACCATCCATGCTGCACTCATCAGAACTAAAACCAAAACCAGAATCATAAAGCATGACATACTGGCATTCAACAAGACCATAGTTGGAAAATAAGAGAAATCCCAGAATAAACAGGTTGAGGAGAGGACAACAGGACAGCACTCCACTGGACACTCTTCTTCCAAATGTTGTCTGTTCTTATACTTTATTACCTAACTTTTATGAAGACCCTAGAACGAGTCCCAGAATGAAGATTACCACTTTGTGAGCAATATGATTTTCAGTAAGCTTTGCAAAACCTTTGAAAATGTCAGAAGCCCCCTATTGCATCAGGCAGAGACGATTTTATGCCTACAGCAAGCCATAAGCACAGAATAGAACCAGACTTTTCTTCTTTTAAGTCTTATTCTTGCAGTTTTAGAAATACATGTTTAGTTCACAAAAAAATTCTTTTCAGATGCTTTTAACTGAAAATTAGTTGTTTTCACAGTATTTCAAATGTGACCTTTAGGTCATATCTTAAGACAAGTTACCATCAAGAGTCAGTAAGTTATGAAGTGATGTTTTTTGGATCAGCTCTTCACTTATTTCTTTCTGCCTAAAATGCCCATCACCTACAACGTCTGCCCATCAAGCGTAAGTAGTACAGCTGGAAGACACACCTTCTCTTAAGAAATACAGTCATTCTCATCGTCCTTTCCCCGACCTTTCCACTCTGGCACCACTGGTTCTCCCCCCCCTTCCCTAGTTCTATCTTCCCCCAATTCATTATAGCATTCCTGTAAGTTACATAAACCATCAATGGTACTGAATCAAGTCATTTATTACTTACATACCAAAGCGTTTGCTCAGTGTGCTGTGCTCATCTGTAGTGTAATTTAGAATGTAATTTCACAGGCTGCTGCCTCACCTGTAGGGGTGCCATCTGGAAAGAGAATTATACCCAACGTCTTTCCCCGTGACGCTGTGGGGCACTCTTGCTTCCACCCCAAAAATGTTCAGGATTTTGTTTTTTTTCTTAAGCCTACATTAGCACGCACAAAATTAATTACTGCGAAGAGATCTCTAGGATACAAATCTGTGAGCTGAATATTAATAACTCAATTTTGCTAGTGGGTAAACTGAGACATATAAAAGGTGACAGGTTCTTTGTTAAAAGACAATCTAAACACACGCTACAGTTATGCTGTCATATGATGCCTTTTCTATTAAAAAGCTGGCCATTTCTTTCCCTAAATGAACCTGATGTTCCATATTTTTATATTTTCAAAACTGAAATGAAATGGTTGTTCTCCAAGCTAAGACCCCTCCCCACTCACGTAATCAAATTTGGACAGGAACAGGAACACACAGCACTATAGTTACTTTGTTCAAATACAGGTCTGTCCTACGCCATGTCCATCCCAGAAGTCAGCTACCAAAAATGCATGAGCCTATTGACAAATGGGAATGCAGAAGAATGTGAATATCACTATATTTCTGCTAAGTCCCTTATATCTGTATTTTGTGTTTATAACAGAGGTATAAAAGGCTCACAAAACTTTGATGGTTTAATATCCTGCATTGCTAAACTTTCCTTCATTATTCAGATATATTACAGCCCTGTGAAATTTATTTTCATTTTAATTCAAAACTACATAAAAATACTTCACCAACAGATGAAAATTTAAGTACAGGAAGTTCTTTTAACGTAAGCACTTCAGTATTCATCATGATATTCTTCATGAAGAAAATGAGATTAAACTTTTTAAAAGCATCAAGACATAACATTACTGAATTTTAAAATATACCTGAAAGGAGAATAGGAAAAACGCTTTGCTTAAAACACAAATTACTTCAGATTAAAACTGCCTCTTCATCTACTTTTCCCTTATCTAGTCCTATCAAATACCTTAGTGGAACATGCTTTTGCCTTCACTTATTTGCTATTTATTGGTGAAAGCCATACTTACTAAGAACGCTTTACAAAAAGCGGTATTAGCATGCTTACAATAGCAAGAATTAACAGAATTTTTAGTACAGCAGAAAAAAAACATAAAGATAGAAATAAGAAAAAAATATTTAACTACTTGAATACTCTTTGCGTTTCCCCTTCCCCTAAATTCAAATATATGTTTTATTATTTTGTGTAAGTCTGTTACTCCAGATTCAGTAAGACCTAACACTGAACATTTAATGAAAGTGAGCTATCAAACCACTGGCCCAGAGAGTGGACTTTTTTTTTTTTTTTTTTAACCCTATCAGTATGAAAAAGAGCATTATTTTCTCAAATGGAAGTTTCTACCTACAAGGTGCCCATTGGACTGCAGAGTAAAACAAGTTACAGAAGGTAAGAAAGACAAAATGTTATCTTGCATGAACACAAAACTGATGTGGCCGACTGAATTCTGCAAAAAATTACTTCTTACTTGACAAAATCCCCCCAAAACCTGTGGTGTTTTTATAAGAGAAGTAGCAGCTATGAGTAAACTCTTCTGCATGCTCTGCTGCAGCATCGTTTCCCTCATTCTAAATCAGCCTTCATGCTGATCTGTCATGTATGATTTAATTTGAAAAATGAAATAATTCATTACTGACAGACCAAGCCCAAACATTAAAACCACAGCTTGATTTTATTATGCACACCCTGTTGCGTCCTTAAACAAATGTAAGATGAGTGAGAACACCAAATGGGAAGATGCGAAGAGCACAGAAGTGCTACCCATTATCCGTGTTGGCAAAAATTAAAATATACAAGGAAATAAAATCGATACAAGGAAATTAAATTCCTTTGTGAAAAATCTTTTGTTATAAAGAAATCGAAACATTCAGTTACTCAGTACTCTTTGCACAGCATTATTAAAAATCACAAAAAAAGCTCAATTATTACAAAGTTATAAATTATTACTGTGCTATGGAAATACGCATTAATGCATCACCAAATGCTAACAGACACAAGGTGAGTCCATCTCTTTCCCAGTTTTAACTCATGTAAAACTCTATCGCATATTCAGTACCATAAAGCACTGCATAAAATAACAACTTATGAGAACACACTGTACTCTAACACTGTATCTGAGACAACCGTCTCAGACGATTGTCTCTCATAGTAAAACCCCTCACAAACAAGAAATGCAAATATTTTTCAAGTGAATAAAACTCTCAACCTCCATCTTTTATTTCCCAAGAATATAAAGCATATCAAGAAAAAAAAAAATATGCACACAGATGCGGCTGGGTAAGAATATTCCAGAAAAGCATTACACACATTTCATTTCTTTCTGCATTCATCTTTTCAATAAGCAGCCCATGAAGTTTACAATTAGACCACCACCTTTGGATGTTAATACATTTTCCTGCCCGGTACTCAATTTAGCAAAAAACCTGCCCTCTCTTGTGCTCCTTGGTTCACAGCACACATGAAGTCCTTGTGTCAGGCTGCGCACTTCACCAATATTTTGCTGAAATGAACACAGAGCTGTCTTCAGAGTGAAAAAGTCTAAACAGATGGCTTTATCCAGGTCTTCAGAAATCCAAGAGGCCCTCCACCTTCAGCAATCTGCCTTCTGGACACCAGTAGAGCAGCTCACAGCTCATCACACCTTCCGCTGTTTTTCTCAGTGGTTTGCATACTGGTTTTAGTTGAACACAATCACACAGATGACTGGCTTATGGCCTCATTTTAACAATGTCAAACGTGCACACTTCAGATGTTACAAATAATGCATTTAGTCTTTAAATTAAAAGCAAGACCACTGCTAATTTCTTTCATAGGCTTAAATACAGCCACTGAAGAGAGAGCTGCTCACCATTTGGCCTCTAAACACAGAATATGACAAAACTGCATCTAGATGAATTTAAAATTGAAAAGTATACTTCGGAAGATGGCAAATATAGATTTCAAATATAATTTGGCTACATTCATACACATACACTTACAAACTCCACGCCTCTACCCATTGTTTAATATTTAGGATGCCTCTCCCATTTTTTAATATTTTAATGGAACAAGTTTAAAGATGAAAGAGAAGTAGGAATAGTAAGCAGTCTGTGGAAGCCATAGGTCACTTAGACAATTAAGAGCACAATCATCACAAGCTTTTATGTTGGAGACATTCAAGATACAACCACTGTACCTTTTACAATAGACTCTTCTATGTGCTGTCTTTTCTCAGCCTGTTCTAGAAATGCACCTGGGGGATGCAGTATTTTTCCTCTGTTGTCTCCATTCTGCTGCTTCACACTTGGTTTTATTTTTCTGATGCTCCAGATACAGCTCTAAAAAAAGCTTAGCGTACTAGTCTTAAGCACTGTTCTGTATCAAGCAAAACTAAGCTATGGCTCCATAAAAAAGCTTGATGTTGACTGGCTTAAAAGCAGTTTGTTTTCTAAACAGAACAGCAATTTTCCATATTTTTGTTACAATGAAAAAACATTGTTTCCCCTTAGTTTTCCTGCTACCCATTCTCTAAATAAAGAGCTGAAACCTGACATATATTTAATTCCTTTTTGTTGTCACACTTAGCATTTCCAACACTTTCAAGCACCTACATTCACATATTAACAAAAGATTTCACACTGGTCGGTAAAATGCAGGAAAGCAAACGAAAAAGCAAATTCACACAAGAAAGCCAGACAAAGAGGAATCTTCATTTGCATCTAGGCAACATAATGTCCCTTTCTCAACACTGTTGGAACAGTGTGTACACTATCCAGCTATCAATCTTACTTTCACGGCATTGTCCTCTTTATCTCTGTATTGCAGCAACCTATAAAAATGCTAACATTCCTAAATATTTAGAATACCCAATTAAGTGAAATGCACTTGGCTATATAATTATGACATTAAAAGGTAAATTAGCACACAAATGGGAAACATGGAACATTCAATACTTCACTTTTTTTTTTTTTTTTTTTTTTTTTTTTTTTTTTTTACAAGAGCTGCTTTTCCAAATCCTTCACTTTAGAAGCACTGATTTACAACATGGACTTAAGCTTTTAAATGTCCAAGTTGCTTTTAAGACCAAGTCTTGGGCTCCTGAATAAGAAACGTGATTTTGGGAACATTATTACGCAAAATTACGCAACTGATCCAGAAGTTTCCCTGAAAGAACTATAATTACATTTCTGCTGAAGCTGCTATACTGTCCGAAATCACCAACCATGACGCACTATTTTTAGACCACTAGTCTAAGCCAATGTCTTAAACCTTCCTTGGAAATCGTGATCTCAATACTAAGTTAAGCTCATGCTTCAAGTCACATTCATTATAGCACTGGAGGAAAAATTTCTGCAGACTTCCAGCCTGCTGAAATATGTTATATATATAAAAAAAGCATAGAGAAATCAAATCAAACAATTTATTTCCACCTTTACCTGGACGTGAACACCTGACCTCTTTCCCAAAGGCCCTTGTGTATAGTAGAACAGCCACAGTTTGTAAAAAACCAAAAAACCCAACTTGTATTCAAAGTTTTCATTATTGATCTTACCTTTGAAGGACAAGAATAATTTTTATTCAAGTCCAAACAGTGGGAACTAGCATGAAGAAAATATATATTTTTAAGTGCCTTCTGAATGTTTGTGATAAGGAAACTGAATAGCAGAAATCCACAGAATAGCTCAAGGGGTTTTTCCTACCACAGTTTTAATAGGGAACTGACTAACTCAATCACTATGAAGTTCAGTCTGGCACTGAGTCTTGCCACATGGATTTCTTTATTGGGATCAACAGCAGGTAGCAAGCAGAACTGTGTAACAGTCATCAGCCACCACATGAAAGAAGATAGCAGGCCAAAGCCTGAAATCCAATGGATTCCAGGAAAAGGCTCATTTACACCCTGGATACCGCATATCCTGTTGACCATCACCTTTATTATGTACTTATAAAATCAGTTTTCTATTCTTCTACTAAAAAAGATGAAAAAGCAATGACTAGTAAGGCTGTTTTCAAGTTCTGTACGTATTTGCATCTTTCCAAGCTCCTCACCTCCTTATAACCTTCCCCACAGTCAGGATAGACTTCAGCTGTCTTTGCATACTAAAGGCATTTTACTCATCAGAATAATCTAGTTAGATGACTAATAAAACACTTCTCCACTATGTTCACCTGAGCAGCTATGTTCCTACATTTGTACACTAACTATGTAACAGAAACTTACTGCTGTACCCAGCCCACCTATAGAGAACCTTGACTTCAAAGAGCGTGAACAAGAGGGATCAGGAATTGTATCAGAGTACCACATCATTAGGACTGTGATCCCACCTCCCACAATGTCAAAGACACTGTTGTAAGAGAGAAATTTTTGGTTTAAAAAAAAATATAAAATAGCATCACTTAAACAATAATTTTCAAAATAAATAAACCACCACATTTTTCCTGAAAATAACTGTGTTGAAAAGAATATGAATGCATCTTACCATCCATTCAGATATAATTACATCCACTTTTTCCAAAGGCAGATCTACTTCTTCGATTCTTCCTTTGACTAATGTAATGATATTTTCAAGTTTATTTAATCTGCAAGTCACAAGATAAATAAATTAGTTTATATTTCCAATTTATGCTGTCAAGAGAGGTAAACAGATGTCTGTATTTTGCATTTCTCCCCCCAGTAATAATAGTTTAACTAATCAAGAAAGGACTGAAATGTAATACTCCTCAGTTATATTTCAGAGTATCCAAAAAACTGCAGCAGATTTGAATGCCAGGCAAAGATGGCAGACTGTAGAGCACTGTGCATGCAAATACATAAGCTTCAGAAATGAGGAAAACAGATAAGAGGACAATTTAAAATTATGATTCTCTTTATTTAGACTTGTTCCCAGTTGTCCTTCTCTGACCACTGTGGTGTAAGTCTATAGTGATTACAGCCTACTCATCACACCAGGACAGCAATGGAAATTAACTTCCTTGTTTTGCACGACTTTGTTATTCATTTAACAAAACTAGCAGCAAAGTCACTGAGAATGAATGAATATTCCCTCTGGATCAGTATTACAGTTATCCCACAATGAAGGCATCTTCCCCATTGTGATTTTAGCCAGAAATTATCTGCAATGTTTACTAACTGCAGTAATCAGGTATTACTTCATGTGCAAGTAATGGTACTACCATCCAGTACAAAAAGGAAGGTATTGTGATGTTTTTGAAATAAACTGCATGACAGTGAAACTACTAAATATGTAAATGCTTAAATGTAGGGTTTGCTAAGGAGAAAAATACTATTAAGTCTTTTTTGCACGTACCATTATTAAGATAGCTATTCTTATTGAGGGCAGAGAAGTACTCCCACCAAAGAAATTTATCTTTCCACTGTGCTTATCTCTGCCCCTTCCTTTCCTATCCTGATATCTTACTCCTACATTCTGTCTGGCTTTCAATGCAGACCAGTAATCACATTAAAAATTCAATCTAAAAAGACAATGAGAGAAAGATCAGAATGAAGGGAGGGAAAGAAAAGGGTCAAAGGGCTACATGAACATGTGGGCTGTGGGAATGATCAATTAAACACTCTACACAGGACAGCATTCTGTGAGAAAAGTAGCAGTTCATCACTAATATCATCCTTAATGCTGTAAATGGAAGTAAAACCAGATGTTCAAAGTGAGAGTTAAAACCCTAAAGAGCTATCACCCACAACAGTATTTTAAGAAGGACAAGAAGAGATGTAAGGATGACTTCCTAAACAACCCCATATAAGGACATTATTTAAAACAAAAGAGAGGGAAAAGACTAAATTTATTACATACTTGTTTTCAGTTCTAAGATGTAAGAAACCCCCACAAACCAATATAGTGCACACATTTTAGGAAAAACTGCTGAGATGCTACTTAGGGAGTATACTTCAACTTTCTATCCTCGTGTAACAGTGATGATAAAATCAAGTTGTGCACTGCACTAGAAATTTTATAGGCACAGCATTTCATATACATAGCATGAAAAACAGAAGGCAAGCATTTAGTTAAAAATGTTTACTATGTAATCTTGGAAAGGAATCATGTCACTCAGGTCACTTACAGACATGGGTTGCATTGGCTTTTAGAAATTCACGTGCTAAAAATGAACCTGAAATTGGGGAGCACGTATTTGAATCACAAGCGGAAGCACGCTGTAGAAGTAAATTTTAAGCAACACAGACTTGCGTAGTAGTCCACTATGTATTTGTTACTCCATTACAAGTTTGACAGCTTTATTCCTTTAGGAAAAGTAGGTTTAGCACGACAAATATAAATTGTTTTGATGTAAACTGAAGAATTCAGTATGAATTGAACCTTTTATAGTAGAAGATATGTAAAAATGTGTAGCCTTAGTGGTGGTTCACTGTGTACTTCAAGTGGCAATTCATCACGTAAGAGTTTAAGAGTTTGGAGGCATTGTTTTTCTTAAATGCCTGTCTTCCTCCTCACCAAAGGTAATATGCATTGGCTGATACTTCCATCCCCCTCCAAATATGAATAAGACACAGATGACTTTTTGTGCACTTATTGAAAGATATGAACAATCCTAAGTTTCTCATCTAGTAGGTTAGAAATAAAACACTTTCACATTGGTAACAATTGTGATGACACCAAAGAGTCCTGGGAAAGTTCCTTTTAGAGAATGAGTTTGTGTGCCATAAAAGCATTTTGGTTCAAGTTGCAACTAATGCTTAACATCGTACTTTTCCTAAACAGGCATTTATTGAATAGAAAAATTTTAAAGCATCCAAGTGTGCAGTGTTATTAACTCCAGTACGTGAAGTGGTAGCTAACCTAAAAATTATGCCTAGACAACCTCATTTCTATATGATTTTAGTTTGCCTAAAAACTGTCAATCCAAAATTCCTCATCGATCTACCTTGACTTTCTTTTCTACAGTTGCTCCTAACAAAACCAACCAAAATTAAAAAGCATACAAGCCTCAGCTATCAACAACACACAATTTTACCAAACACTTCTCCTACCTCATGCTAACAAATCCTTTTGAAGTCTTCAGGTGCCATTGCTTTATTTTTACCCACGCTCAGTGTCTCCCACAATATTCTCTGTAGGTAAATTAGTGAAATGTGCAGTGGATAAATGAACTATTAGATGAGTGGGAGGTTCTCTACACTACAAGATTCAAGAGGCAAGAGAAGCAATACAAAGTCTAACTGGCAGCTGGGTACCAAAGGTGACCCACAGAGTTCAGTGCAGGATCCCATACCAATTAACATTTTTAATAGTGACCTCATGGAAAGAACACATCCTCAGCAAGTTCATTGATAAAGCTGAATTAGAGGGGAGCAGTAAACATGCTAGAGGGTAGGGCTGCTATTTAGAGGGTCCTCAGACCGTAGAAAAGGGCTGATGGGAACCTCAGAGACACAGCAAAGGTGAAGGCCTCCATCTCGGCTGGAATAAGCCCATGAAACAGTACAGATTGGTTCCTGCTTGTCAGAAGTCAGCTCTGCTTGCTATTTCCATCCTGTTCTGATAAGGGCCCACTGAGCACACTGACTGTAAGCCAGCAGTATTGCCCTGTAGCAGGTGGTCAAGGAAAGTGAATTTTCCACTCAATTTGACACTACCAAAACTGCATCTGTAGTGCTGTGTCCAGTTGTGGGGTCCCTGGTACAAGGACATTGATGTTGTGTAGGAAGTCCAGCCAAGGGGCCAAAGTGCACGGCATAATGTGAGAGCAGAAGCTAAGAGAATCAGGTTTGTTCAGCCTTAAGAAGGAATGGTCAAGAGATGGGTTTCTGATGACCTCCTCTGCCTAGTGAGAGGGTGAAGAGAAGACAGAGCCAAATTCTTGTCTCGTATAGCAGGGACTGGATAAGAAGCACTAGGCAGAAGCTGCAACGATGGAAGTTACAATCTGGTATTTTAAAAGTAAAAGTAAAGATATCCAAACAACACATCCTTCCCAGAGAAGTTCAGACAGAAGCAAACATGTTCAGAACTTGACTATCCAAGGCCTGAGCCTGCTCCGACAAAGGACCGGACCAGATGCTGCCCCCTAGGGGCCCCTTTCACCCTGCAGTGTTCCATGACAATTTACATGGCATACATCTTTGTAATTCTCCTAGAAACAACTTTCCTCAGTGACTCTGCAGACTATGTGTATACTCTAAAAACAGGGTCATTGGTTTGGTCGTTTTCGCTTTGATTTGTTTGTTTGTTGAAACTATAAAAAAATGTTACAGTGCAATGGAATTCACTTCCCAATTGGCATGAAAGCCAGAGGACAGCAGGTTTCTAAACAAAAATAAGGGGTAATAGACAGTAACTATTCTCATGGAGAGTCTCCTTTAAAGATACCAATGTACAGAGAATCTTACTACAGAAAGATTTTCCAAAAGTTGAAACTTAAGTACCATATAATTATACAACCTCTTAGCCAACGCAAGCTATATTATGTCTCCTTTTTATGTGCTATAAGTAAAAATTAACTAACACATGACAAGTTTGTGTTTAAAAGCATCACAGTTCTAACATGAAGATCTACAATATATATACTTAGATGAATCAAGTAAAAGTTGTTTAATTTCCACAACTTTAAAAATAAATTTTCTATCAAAATAAAATGTCTGTATTTCTAATTCCTACACTTCTATAAAATTATTTTTCTGTACCAGGAAATTAGATTATAGAAATTATATAATTATTTTAAATTTCTACACAGAGATAGAAAATTAAAGAACTAAATATACACACACAAACACATTTTACTGGGTTTATCTCAATCAGAACTGTTTCTTCAACTCCAAGTAGTGCAGCCAGGAAAAGTTCCTCACATCCTTTTGGAACAAATCTCAATTCTAAGTTTGTTGTCTAGAAATTTACAATTTTATCAGTAGCATTACGTAAAGCATAAGAATAGAAAATGTATCGGTAGTGGTAGAGCAGCCTGTTGCAGCTTGAGCAGCAAGGCAGCACCAGCCCTACGCTAACATCAGCGGGAAGGGCTGAGAAACATCCTATCTTAACTACAGTCCCATTTTAATTGCCTCTATCAGAGGGAAACAATTGCACATCAAAACCTGCATTAATTCTTTGGACAAAGAAGGACTTCAAAAGAAGACTGAGTGATAGGTGATAATTAACTCGTAACAGCATTTTAATAACTTTCTACAGCAATATTTATCCTACTTTTCTCGGAACTTGTCCTACCGAATGATGTCCATGGCCTGATAGATAATTTCAGATTGGTCAACTCCAATCACCTTCCTGGCGCCTGCTTTGGCGGCAAACATGCACAATATTCCAGTTCCACAGCCAACATCCAAAACCACCTGAAAGAAGTACGATATTTATTTTTACCTTCATTTATTTCCCTTGGTAAGATTTTTCTACATGCCTTTCTATATCAGTGACGTAAGAGATTCTAACAGAAGGATCAAACTGTTGCATCATCTTACTATTATGTTCAGAGATACGTAACTCAAACTGCAGTTCTAACTTCACACTCTCCACTACCTTTTAGAGATAAACAATGAAGCGGACTACCTCTAGCTGCAGATGCACTCAGTCACAATGCAAACAATCATAAGGCATTATTTGGGCAACAAATAAAAAATTACTGAATAGGAGAAACAGGAAAATTAGAGCCTGAGCAATTTTAATCAGTAAATCATTAACAGGAATTTAGCAGTGGCACTGAAAAAAACATATTCTAAGCGCAGTTTCTCATTATGAGTTTATTCAGAAACTTTACTTAGGAATCCTCTACTAGAAACAGCCACATTGCCTCAAAATAGCTATAGCTTAAGATGACTAAATTTCAAAATGGTGAGTAGCACAGTTTTAACATCTGGAAATATTTTCTGTCTAAACATATTTACCATCAAAATTGAACCAAAAAACCAGGAAGATGGGATCCCTTATTTTTCATGAAGGAAAAATAAATCTCATCACTACACCTGAGAGAACTATGCTCAACACAGCGAGAATACTCACGCAAATGCTTGTGTTTTGTATATCACATACTAGCTACTGTAGGAAGACTGAAAAGTTTAAAAATGTGAATCAACTAAGAAAATAGTACCAAATATATTAATTAGTAGAGTTGAGCTGTCAGCAGAGTTGAACTTCACAAAGCAGAGATTTTATCAAGCAGTCTTGTTCAGGCATCAGTATCATCATCATCATAATAGTATATTTCTTCTAGCACCTGGAAACTTCTCAACAGCTTGCAAATTAACAGTCCTAATCTTGAGTAACCCATGCCAGTACTCAACTGCCCTCACACTAAAACGGTGCTTCCACATCTTTCAAGGCAACTGCCTGGAGCTCATTCTGTGTCTATTGCTTTTGTCCTGCACCCGGGCACCACCATGAAGAGTCTGGATCCACCTCCTGCACTCCTCTCACCATCAGGCATTTATAGAAACTGATAAAATCTCCTCCGAGCCTTCTCTTCTCCAGACAAAACAATAATCAGCTCTTTCAGACTTTCCCTACATCACAACATGTTCCAGTCCCTTCATCACCTTTGTGATCTTTCACTGAACTCACTCCAGGACACCGATCTCACTCTTGCACTGGGGAACCCTGGACTAGCCACAGCACTCCACAAGTAATCTCTCTGGTGTACCAGAGAACGTTCATCTCTAAGCTTGCTAGTGACAAGTCTTCTTCCTAATGCAGCCCAGGAGGATGGCTGGCTGCCTTTGCCACTATGGTGTCTGTTGCTGCCTTATGGGCAACTTGGTGTTAAGCAGGACTGCAAATTCTTGTCAGCAAACCTGCCTTCCAGCCAGCAGGCCCCCAGCCTCTACTGGTATGGGGGGTTATTTCTCCCTCCTCAGCTGCAGGAATTCACATTGCCCTGAGCCCTTCACATAGGACCCCAACTGGCCCCTGTCTCCAGCCTATGGAAGTCCTTCCAAATGGCAGCACAGCCACATGGTGTATGAAGCACTCCTCCCAGTTTTGCATCATCTGCCAATTTGCTGAGAACGCATTCTGTTGCACTGACCAGATCATCAGCAGTGTTGTCAGACTTACACTTAGCATAGTAAAGCTTTATTAATGGTCTTAAAAAATTTTAAGCACTAAATTAAATAATGCTCTGAAATCTGAAAATCAAGAAAGTCTCCTAAACACTATGTAGTCACTCATATCATAGCGTAGCATTTAAGCATTAACAGAACCAGAACTGTAAAAACAGACTTCCTTTCCTGTATGAGACCTAAACAAGAGTCAGCACAACTTAGAGACTTCTAAGGTAACAAGAACACTGAGTCAGATTAACTCGTTAAAAAATAATTTATTAGAAAGGAAAACTAACTTGTTTCACTGTCTCTCTTTAGCACAGCATCCAGTGCTGTAAAAGCTGTCCTCACAGCTTTAAGGACATTAAGTTTGTTTCAAAAGAAGGCCTCAAATCATTCAATAATCAATCCCACACCTGAGAAGCATAACCTCATTTTACAAAATATTTCAAGGCAATAATACACCCCACTGACAAGCTTTCCAGTATATGAGCTATTCAGCATTCTTGCTTTGGCACAACAAAAAATTGCATGTGCTCTTTCAAATTTGACCTGACGAATAGTATTTGAACACTCTGCACGCTAGGTCTGCTTGCCTTGCATACAATTGTATACATGTTGATGATGGATACAGAGCAACCATTCTAAAGCCAGCATAAATAAAAATAGCACTTTATCCTTAGCAGTACAGTTAAAGTGAGCTTCTGCTGTGGTGTGCTGGGAAGCAATGACTGGAGAGTTGACTGCCACCTGCCTTAATAGAGTAACTTACAATCTGGAATCAGACTGGTGAACATTTTAACACATGTTGTGTAGAGGCTGGCCACAGAAGTTGCAGAGGAAACAACTTCATTATACTTGGAACTTTTCTCAGCTGTGTTGCAATAGGAGTCAATTCTACAACTCATTCACAAGTTACACATGAGTATGTAATGGCTACAGAAATTCCTAGGCTGAAGTCTTCTGGAGATGGGAATAAAAACTAAAAATCTATGTTCTTGCTGCTGCTGAAATCTCACACCCCCTAACAACATCTATTCTAGCACTTCACCCGTGGTAGTAGACAAAATTGCTGAGCCATGAAAGCTGGAAGTAGGAGCCAAAAATAAACCTTTGTGAAAGAATGATCTTGATGTACAGTTGCCAAGAGAGCAATCACCACAAATTGGAAAAAAACCAAAACAGACACCACTTTGGACAGCTGCCCTTGTCACTTAAAAGCCCAGATGGAACTCATCTAGCTTTAGGCAAGGGATAAGCATGGAGAAAAAGTCACAGGAGAGAGAACAGAAAAGCTGGAACACATCTGAGGAACAGAAAGACAAGCAGAATCATCACCAATTAGCCTAAGGACAAGGGTCTACAGCTAACACATTCTTGCGGTGATCACATATGGCCTCTCACCAGAGATCTGGAGCAGCTGGACTGGCGATTTGACTACACCATAACATACTGCAGCATCACATCTGTCTCTGCAGTCTAATCAAAACTGGTATTCTAGCTTAACAACAGAGAGCACTAAGCAGAGGAAGGCTAATCCAGAACAGAAGGCTGCACACCGTAACTCAGAACACAACAAACTCATCAGAAATAGCCAGCAGAAATAGAGCAGACAAGAAGAGAAGCCTAACTGCGTAGGAGTCATAATCACAGTAAGATCGTGAACAAAAGTCAGTGCAATCTCTGCCCGCTGCAAGTGAAATTCTAGTTCCTCTTTTTAAGTCCCTTAATAACCTAGTTTAGAGAGACCAAGTCATACTAATTCAATAAATCATTTGCATATATTCTTCCCCACTTCTATTTACACAGTGCTTCTAGGATGTTTTTACTGTATCAGGCATAAACTGAAATCCACTTAAATTCTGGTAAAGAGGCCCTCTAAGATAGATTCTTCTTAATCTACTGGACAAGAAATAATATACAGGTTCAACTTAACCCCGCCAACATAATTAATGGGCATCCCGACATGGCACACAGAACAACAACAACAGCAATCAGCACTTCTGTTATCAGCACTCTGCACCCTCCAGCAGTTGAATAGCACTCTACCACCTAATAAAGCCCGAGTACATTAAATCAAATCTTGTCAGTGTGATATTCCATTCCCAAAGCTACAAAGTACCCAACCTGAAGGACTTCTAGTATTTGATAAAAACTAAAGCACAGAAATTTTTGTATTTTCAGAGTGGTTTTACCTACCTTGTCCTTGAAGATATGTGGGTTTTGATAAATGAAGTCACGATAGCTTTCTGTACGCACTTTATCCTATGATTTAAAGAATAAAAACCAGTGTTCACTTTTTCCACTTTATGTACAGCAAAATTAAAGAATGCTGAAAAACGTGGTTTTTAACTTGGCCTGGAGATGTTTTGTGGCTACTGTATGTCTAAGGGCCCTGCAATCACAAGACTTCCCATGCAATACTCTTTCAGAATTTATTCTCTTTCCAAATGAAGCCAGCTGAGGCTCTGTAGGAAAAATAAGAAATTAGCTTACAGTATCCTGACCTGCCGCATTTGATTTTGGATGTTACAAGGCTCTTGATATCTCTTCATCACTTTCCAGGAACAGCAGTAATAGAGTAGCAATATTGCATCAACTTTACATGACAACCTCCTCCATAGTGGTAAAAATTTGACTCACGAGCTCACAAAACATTTCCTATCATTTCATTCTCTGGCATGTCTGTGACACACAATCCTTCAAAAAAAAGTTATGGATCAAGTTAAGCTTTTTTGTTTCTGAGGAAACTGCAAATTTGCAAACCTGAAGACAAGCTTGTAATTGAAGCAGTACAGTCCATTCTCCAAAAACCCCATATAATAAATACAAAAATTCAATTGTAATACAACGTGACTAGAGGAGCTGGAATGTTTTCAATGCACATAGCTAAACACTTATAGTATCTTCATATATGAAAATGAGCAGCACAGCTCAATCTACTAGCAATGTAATAATTAAAACAATGATTCTCTTAATATCCATCAGTAAGTACATGGATTGACAGCCAACTAGAGGTTCTGGAATTGCTGCTGCAGTTCAAGTGTTATAGCCAAGTAAAAGCAAATTTTGAGCAATTTATTTAGTAAAGGCAAGTGTACAAATAATAATTAAGCATAAAATATAACTGCTTATATTTGAGTTAGTAATTTTCTACTGTGGCAGGGAATAATTTTTAGAAACAACATAGAAACTATAGAAATTTCCTCCAGTGAGAAAGAACAAAATCTATTTTATTAGAAAACCAAGCTAAAAAACAGACAGAGAACAAAGGATATGTTAATAAAAATTCAGGAGGAAAAAAAAAAAAAATCATTTGAGGCCTGAAAAACCTGAAATCCAGTATTAAGCTTAGGAGGATCATCACATACACACAGAGCCCAGAGAAACAGTCAAAGATTATTTCAGAAAATAGTACTTCAGAATTATACACAATTAACATGAATTAAAAAAATTGGGATCCTTTAAAACCATTGTTTTACTACGGTGTTACGTTCAGATCAACTATTTTTAGTACTTCACCTCTATCGCATCACAGAGTAAGATTTGCTGAAACAACCAAAAAAGTTGAAAATGAAACAAAAAAAATGAAAATTAGAAGATTCAGCATTAATCAAGGAAGCAGTCAGCTGGAAAGCTTTCAGCATTACATCCTGCCCACTTGCATTGCCTCAGCACTGCCTCAGCTTAATCAATACAATTCCAGCTGCTGTCTCTACTCTATGCCCTGCTGCTCGAGTCAGCCAGCGTCACTCAATTTAGTTCTCTCCATCAATTCCATCCTCTCACTCACTACATCAATGTAATGCTTCGTTTTGTATTTAAATAAAATAGTAAAAGAATTATGGAGTGAAAAAAAAAAAAAAAAAAAACAGAACAAGGGAAACACTGGCCATTTGGACAGCCTAAAGTAGCAATATTCTCCCTGCATCTCTGTTTTTTGCTGCATATACTTCAAACTGAAACTTCATCCTACCACTACCAGGCATATGGGGAAAAAAAAAAGTTTCAAAACTGAACAATGACAGAAACAGACTTAAAATTCAGACAGCAAGTCTCCTTTTTAAAAATTTCAATGCAGCAAACCACTATATTTATACAAATAAAGTACAAACTAAAAAAAAACCCACAAAGTGAATGCGCAGCATACAGGAAAAAAATTCAATGTACACACAATAAAAATCAACCATTTTCCTATGTTTAGAAAAGTTAGAAGTCATCTTAAAAGCATTCTGACAAAAACATTCCCTGAAACCAATGAAATATGACTTTGTACCAATCTTTTTGCGCAGAGATGCAGAATTCTTATAAATTTTGTTAGCAAAAAGAAAGACTTCCTCATCCTGTAGTCTAGAACATCTCAAAT
This sequence comes from Neomorphus geoffroyi, assembly GCA_033558235.1. Classification (NCBI taxonomy): domain Eukaryota; kingdom Metazoa; phylum Chordata; class Aves; order Cuculiformes; family Neomorphidae; genus Neomorphus; species Neomorphus geoffroyi. The sequence goes on along the minus strand of JAUMJM010000033.1, from coordinate 14,979,098 downwards.
TATACCTTTATACAACTGCTAATTCTAACACTTTCATTTGCCTTCAAGAAACCAAATACACTTATTATTATGCATTTTGGAAAACATTCTTCCACCTCTGCAGACATCTCTGTGCTTCTGTAAAATTCCACCCCTTTTCTCCAACTAATTTATACTGTTTAAATATTCCTATACTGTTAACACAAATTCATGCGTATTTCTGCATTGGGGCCACTAAAAGATTCACAAAGTAGAAAACTTTATATGCTACCTGTATGGACAAAGTCACTTCACAATTACATAATCTACCTTTACATTAGGCAGAAATTTCATTTATGCCTGTCTCAAAATGATAAAATTGTTTATGATTTTCATAACTATGATGTTTCTCTGGAAGGAAGCATTATAAGATTTTAATTTAGATGTAGATTATAACTTCTTGGAGTTTGTGTTTGGTGGTTGGGTTTTTTTAAATTAAAAGGGCATTCACAGGTTTGACTTTGATCAGAGTTTTAAGCATTTTTTTTATTCTTCATATAAAAGGATCATATCATTTTTGCAGCTGTTTAGTAGTGTCATGTTATCAATACACCGAACTGTGTACAAACACCAATAATTTCTGTTTACATAATGTAACAGAAGACTACAATATTTGATGAGTGGTTTTGTTTGACAGATTTCAATTGTTAGGAAAATTGATACTAAAAACCCCCATTCACTGTCTGTACCACATTTTCTCCTTTATCTTTTAAGCCCCTACGAAAGCTTCTTTTGGCAAGGTAAGGTTGTACGGATATTGTAATACATCTTCACACTTATCTGTAGAGTAAATGACTTTACATTCCTAATGCTTCACGTAAAGAGAAATTATACAAAGGAAATAAAACAGGAAAAAGCTCTCTCAACCCAACCTTTAGGAAAAAACTATCATGTATACAAAGGGTTAAAAATGCAGCTGCTCTGCAGTATATTTATGGGCACGTGGCCCAATTCATTCCATCTTTCCTCTTTAGTTCTACCAAGATGCAGTTGAGACGACTTTCTAACCTTTAGCATCTCTTCGTGTATCCCATAATGCCCGTAGGAGCTGAAGTAAACACCATCCTCATCCTCGTGAAGGTCTGCAATGGCGCTGGATGACGAGCTGCTTCTGACATCTGTGTTCATCACAAAATCCTGCGCAAATTGTCTGTAATCAATTTGAAATACACCCTTGAGAGATGTTTATGGGACTATGAGACAGAGGCGGGGGCAGCGGGGGAGAAGAGGCTTGACAGAGATAAGGGATCTGCGAGTGCACAGGGGCTGTGACAACAATGGGATGGGTTGGAGCGTGTCCAATCTCCCTCTGCCGGCCCCACGACGTTGCTGCACTACCGATCTCCATCCACGACCCTCCTGCAAGGACTTCATTCTGTTTTCAACCAGCAATTATCAGCAATGAAACATTCAGAGTTCATTTCTCATTTTAAGGAGGAATTATCTACATTGTGCTTGCCAGTACAAAAGCTACCACCATGGTGCTCAAAACAACACCTGTGTCTTAGGCTGTGAAACAGACAGACTCAGCACAAGAACTATAAACCATATAACCCTGCATGACTAGTGGAAGGTTGAGTAAAGTCCCTTGACACTGAAACACCTGGGGGGAAACAAACCAGCACCTAAAATTCAATTTATTGCTTTAACTTCAAGTTGCTTGTTTTACTTCTTTCAAGGCCTTGCTTTCCCAATACACATGTTCTCATTTCTCAAAGCAAGTTTGATGACAAAATACACAAATGAAGAGATTTATCGGGGAAAAACAATTAAAAGTTGACAAGTAAACAGCTCATATGATACCTCACAATGAGGTGAAAGAGCAAACATATTTCAGCCATAAAATATCTCTCCAAGGTCTAAAGTCAAACACCAACAAAGCCTGCATCCTAGACCACTCCAAAGTAGGCAAAGTTCACCTTCAACAGTGGTGAAACTTCCATAAATAGGAACTTAATGTATGGAAGCTGTAGGTAACATCTCATTACCAATACCACCCTTAGACAACAAAAATCCAAAAATACTATTTCAGCACTGACACATGAAATACTTCTCTGTTTAAGCAATTTGGATGTAGAAGAAAAGGTAGTTAAGCGGATTTGTATTAAAAGTTTGTCAATATCACAAACTTTCTATACTTGCTGACATAAAGGTAAAGGTCTGGTTGTTATTTTTAATATTGCTCTTTAACATGGCAGTTTGCATCTTTCTTACTTTTAGATAAGTCTTAAAATTATAAAAATTGGAACTATCAAAAACCAGAATCTAAGACATACAATAAAATTTAATTAGCGTTGTGTACCATTTAAACCGGACTTTGAATTTAAAGTTACTTAAAATGGATCCAGCCTATGGATGCAACACAAATACCAAATAAACTCAAGACAGACCCTCTTGTCTTTTTAATCAAGAAAAAACAAGTTAAAAATAAAAGCCAGCATCTCTAAATACGGGACAGATGAAAAAATTCAAGATATACAAGCCATGCTCTTAAATCTCCAAGTTATATCTAATACTAAAGGTGACCTGATTTATAGAACCGTTTCCATTTGTGGGGGAAAATAAAAGGTCACTAGGTTTCCAACTACCTGTGTTTACGCTGTACCCCTTTCAATTCTCATAATTCAGTAAGTCTACATGGTCTACCAACTTGAAAAACATTTCCACAGAAATTATTTCATACTTTATTAGTAGGTGTCCCGATACTGTTATTCCAGAGTTCAGAAGGCAACAGTCTCTAGGGAGATGCATGACTTACCCTGAACAGGCACTCATTAAAAAACCTATTCCACACCTTACAGAGCAAGGCTGCATAATGCAACCATGTTGCAACCGAAATAATTTTCAGTTACTTAGTCCCCCAAAAAAGTCTCTATAGAAAAAGGTATGCCACAAGAAAACTCTGGGATCTAGTGGGTTTTTTACTCCAGAAGCTCAAGCCAGTGGACCAGCCTGCTAAATACTAGTGTACACCTATTGCCATGACAGAGGACAGTAGAGAAACATGTTACTGTAGATTTAGGTCCTGTACACTGTACTTGCTCCACATCAGACTTCTGAGCTACCTTTATTTTGCAGAGGTTTACCTGAAAAGGAAGCATCTGTACACAGTCTTTTTCAAAGAAGTAACTTCCAGCATGAAACAGCATCGCACTATGAACTACAGCGTGTAGGCTACTACAATGCAACTAGTTCATCTGTCCATAACTTAAAACTGTGCTGCTTCATATCTACACCTGGCTAATTTTGCTGCCAGATTATTACTGCTGAATTAAGGAACCTGCATTGACAAAGAACAATTAAAGGTTGCCTTTTACACCACCAGATAACTTGATATAAGCCTGACTCAAGCTGAGAGAGCTGAAAAGAAATTGCAGCTGATGACATGAGACTTTTTTCTTTCTTTTACATGAAAAAGAAGGGAAGAGTAAGACAAGATGACATACAAAGAAAAAAACCCCAAGTTTTCCAAGTACAGCGACAAACTTCTCTCATTCTTTATGATGAACTAATGCATAATGCACACAAAGATACTAGAAGAGGACTTGTATGCTATAAAGAAAAATTTGCAAAAGTTAAACACAACTGAACACAAAACTGTTCATTTTTGACATGTATAATTGTTCATAGCTGGCAGGATTTGAACAACTACATAAACTTATGTTAGTATACCTAGTTACAAATAATATCCAGTACGTACCTCAAAACATACAACTAACCCTCAAATGTATTTTACAAACCAAGGGGTTTGCCGCTTTTCTTTTCCACAGAAGAATATGAATTTTTTTTTGCAGGTTTCTTACATACAATTTCAGTTCTTCAATGCCCAATCAGTGTGATCTTGAAATTACATGTTTGTACAGGATTTAAACCTATGTGACCCAAAAAGTAGTTTACATTCCTATTTTATCCATGAGCATCAGCAATCCATATTTTGAAAACCTTGAGATTTACAAGTAGCATGCACAGTTGTGAGGATGTTCTAACTTGTGACTGTGATGCACTGAATATAGTTGCTAACAGAACCCATACCTGAGATGGAAAATAAAAGCAGCTCAGAAGTTGGACTACTCACTTCACTGAGGGTTTCTCCGAACTGTAACTGGATTCTACACCTAACAGTCAATGTTTGGAGACATCTCTCAAAACGTTGTGTCCCATATTTAATTTGTCAATACCACCCTCTTCTCTATTGTGTAGATCCTCAGTGTTTAATTTTTGAAGAACTAACAGAAAAGTGTCTGAAAAACAGAGTGGTCTGAGGCAGAATGCATGTTTCTGGGCCATATGCTTCTTTAGTTTTCCTAGGTATACTTCACTCAATCTGTGCAGGTTTTGTGCACTCTACACTAATCATGTACACAATACAAGTGAAACTTACAGCCCCAACACAAGTCACTAGTTTTACTCCGCAGTTACATCCTACCACTTCTTTGAACTTCTATTGGTCTTTAAACATGAACATCTCATCTCACCTAAAACACATCAAAAAATCCTGCAAACTTCAGTTTAAACACTTACTTCATTTTTTGAAGATCTTCTTGTGCTCTACCCAAGGCTGCTTCTGCAAGTCTTGCCCTGTGTTCTGCACATTTTAATTTTTCAAGGAGCATCATGGTATCATTTAAGCCATTGGAAGGCAAAATACTTGCGGGTTCACAAAGATCTTCTATATCTGATGAAATGAGGAGGAGAAAAAAAAACCCTACTAGTCACCATGTTGCTTCAGAGCAGCTGATAAAAATACAGTGTTTTCAGTGTTGATATTTCTACCTTTGGATGATTTGTACAAGTAGTCTGTTTTACAAGAAGCATCACTGAATTTGGTAAGACTAACTACAGAACAAAAAACAACCAAGTAAAAGCAAATACGTTAGAAGCAAGCTCTAAGTTAATAAAGCAAATAAATCCAGAATTCAGGCTTCTTTAAATACCATGTTTGATTACTCATAGAAGAGACATTAGATTTAGACTGAAATCAAGTTAATTATAGTCCTAGCCTTCATTTTTCTAGAGGTCAAACATGCTGTTAATTTTAATGGCAAAAGGTAAGAAGCTATATAAATTTCAAATTTCTTCATAATTAGACAGTAACTCTTAATTTTCAAACAAATTTCTTGGGCTTTTATAAAACTTAAGAACATACAAAACTCAAAATGGCATAAATAGAATTAATCTACATGAAACATTGCCTTTTAACAACAAAAACTCAGCACTAGACCCCATTCACCTCTTGCTAAATTCAGCTGGCAATTTCAACAGATGCCAGTGGATAAATGCAGGTTTGGATATTATTATATTCACATACAGAAGTTGCAGTCAGCTTATTAGGAAAAAGACTCCATTAGAAAAAACATATCTATTCCTTTTAGTCATGGAAGACTATTTGGCCCAAAAGACTGAACGAAAACACAGATACTTAGATTTCAGAGTTTTGGATCACCCCCATAACCCTTCAGCAACTGCAATGACACCTCAAAGTATCTCAAAAGTCTAGCTTTGGAAAAGAGCACACATTAGGCAGGATGTGATATAGTGAAACGTGAAATCCCTGAAGTCACCAACCAATGTTATCTACCACACATTATGTCTGCTACCACACAGCAGAGCTTGCTTAAAGAAGGGCAAAACTGCATCACATACTGCACAGAGAAGATAAAGCTACAAGTTCTAAGTAACTTACGCTCTAGGTGAAAATCACACTTACAATCAAGTGCAAAATAGGAAGAGTGGGAGTACCATGGGCAGCAAAAATAAGTTCAAAAGCCAAAAATAATTCTCTCAAGACGGAAGCTAAGGCTGCTTGTACCAGTCACACCAAAGAAGGGCAACTCTTCTATGCAACTATACTACCTTACACTAGTTGGTCCAAACCAGAACCTGTATAAAAGATGAAGATGTTTTTAACGAGGCAAATGACTTGCTCCATACTTATAGCACACATGCCTGAAGGAATGCATCAGATTTTAAATAGTTACATTGAGAAGCTTTAAAAGCTCCATAAATATTTCAATGAAGTTTGAGTGGAGTGCCTCTTTGACATGCTTGATTACTACACTCAGCATCTTCACTATGTCAGGTTTACAATTAGCAAATGCAGATAACACAACAGGGCTATGGAAATCTCAGCCATTTAAAGAACAAAATATAACATGCGGTAAAGATTTCAAAGTGTGACTTAATATCACAACTTCAGTTAGCATGTGACCTTTCTCACGCAAGTCAAGTGAACAAGAGTGATGATGCTTCATATGCCATTAACTCTGCCAATACCACATCTACCCCACAAAGCAGTATAGTCATACTGAAATGTATTTATTTACCAAACTGAAGCAGGAGATCATCTTCTAGCTCTGGTTTCAAATATTCCTCTCCTTCCCAAGGCAGTGGGTTGTTGACAGAACTCAAATATTCTGCTGTTGGTTTCTAGACAGAAGGAGTATGCAAGCTAAGTTTATTTGAAAACACTAGTCCTTCAATTTCATTTAAGAAAATAAAACAAAGATCTGTTCTTACACCCATTAAAATAAATGGGGAACTATTAAATAGCTCTGTAGCAAAAACTGAGAAAGACAACCAGCGAGAACAGTGGCTCTGACAACAAGTACTCAGCTTAGCAGACTGACACTACAACCAGGATGTCTAAAGAATAGCACAAAACTACACCTATGAGCTAATCTGGGTTCCAAAGCCCAGGAAGCTACAACTCAAGGAATCCAGTTCAAGATGTGAAGCAGAGCAGACTGAAAAACAGTAAAGAATACTTTTAGGACTCAGGTGTTTCACTGCATCAGACCCATAGCTTACAATAGGACTAATCAAAGCCATGATACCAATTGTGCAGTGTTTTCACATGAGCAGCACTGTAGGAACAACCTTCAGAAATGCCATATTCTCTGCTGTTTACATCCAGCCAGTTAACACTTTGACAGGAAAGGTCAGATTTTGGACTTCATTTTTTTTCAGTTTCTGTGTTTGTGTAGCTAGTTAGGCCTGAAATAACTATATGTGGATTTAAGGAAAAAAATGCTTGATTACGTAAGGCGGTACTAAATCCAAACCTGAACTTTGAGGGAACAATCAAACAATATACTTCAATGTCACAGAATACACAAAACGTACCCAAATCTAACTTACGAACTCCAGGTTTCCACCGCTTTCCCATTTCTGATATCATTTTAGCAGAGATTAACAGTAGGTTCTGTGACCTAAGGGATCAGCTGTGGTCAGACTAGCTCATGTCCGCAGGAAAGATTCATGCACCAACACGCATGAGAGGACTGACAACTTTCAGTAATTGAAATGAACCCATTACTGGAGTGAGACAGCAGAGTCAAAGGCCAGGGTCAACTAACAGAACAACACGATACTACATAGCATGGGCTTTTTGCAAGTCTGAACATCCTCTTCCAGAAACAATAAAACTCAGATTATTTAAATATATTTAAAATTAAAATAACTTCACATCTAAATAAAACAGTCAATAGCTATTTTAATTCCTGTAATTTCTTATTTCCAGAAATATAATATAAAATTTCATAGTTGTTAATAAAGACTAATTGAAAGCATAACATCTTGACTTCCCATTCTCCAGCTACAGATTACAGAAGCAGCATGTGGCACACCTACCTTTAATCTAACAAAGTTTATTAGTTTAATGTATCCATAAAAATCAAGGTCTGAAAAAAAAAGAGAGAGCTTGCATTACAAAAAAACAAAATGCATTTCATAATAATATGAATACTAATCACTTGTGCAATTGGCCAGCTTCACCTTCAAGTGCACACTTATCTCGTGCAGTTTCCCTGTCTTAAGGTTTGTGACCTACACTTTCTTTCTCAGGACTAAACCAGGAAATTTTCACCCTCAAGACAAACACATCTGTTCACAAATTAAGAATGGAACACACACAAATGTGGATTATGAACAAGGGTTTCATTTGTTTGGCAAGCAACTACATCAGGACGGAGGGCACATTTATCTCCTACTAGCTACCCTCCTGATACTGTAGGTTGTTGTGCTCTTTTGTTCATATTTTTAGCTTTCTGCTTAATAAAATGTAAATTGATCATAGTCATCAAGAATATACCCCATGTTGATTTAAAAAATTGCACCTTGTTCAGAAATAACAGTAGTTTAAATACAATTACGTTCTCTCTTCGAGAACAGCAAGGAGGGTACTGCACAAACTAAAGATACTTTCTATAGGATTTTAGACAGAAAACAGACCAGATCCTACTGTTCTATATGCAGACTTCCAAATGCTTCATGTAGTTCCCATTCCCTTATCTCTCTCCTTTCTAGTGCACACTCTTAAAATAGTGTTTCCTCAATACTGTTCCTCTACCCCTGCTTTCCTTTACATGCACTAAGACACGGGTTTCAGGCTCAGTAGTTCAGCACTGACCTAACTCTTCCAAAGCCCTTCCCACTTCACATACATCCTCCTGTAAGTACCTTCCTTCGCTCACCATCTTGGTCTAAATAGATGGCAGCTTCAAGTGAAAGCCAACCTTACACTTCACTTGGAAAGAATGAAACAGACACTGGACGGTATACTTTCCTAAAACCACCTGACGGAATGTAAGCCAAGCCTGCCAACAGCCCCTTGAAAGACACCAGCAACTTGATGGATAGATCAGCTTTTGCCTCTGCTATGCTCCCAAGGCCAACAACAGTGTCACTGGCCAGGCAAGAGTTTCCAACAGATCAGGCACAGCCCTTACTGTAGCAGGCAGTGGGCTGGTTCAGGTCAATCAAGTAGGACTGGGGACTCAGCAGAAGTGAGCAGAGATCAGTCTTGCTTTGGTTACCATTCGAGAGCTTTACTAGTCAATAAAGCATACAGGAAACGTCCAGCATACAGACAACATATAAGCATTATCTTGTTCAATCTTGGAATCTCCAGTTGCTACCAGGAAATCAATTAGCATCAAGCTAATATTGGAAATTTGTTTTAAACAATATGCTGATATGTAGAAGGAAATGACAACTCATGAAAAAAACTTACCATGTTTCTTAATCAAATCACAGATATTAAACTGATGCTCTGTTTTGCAGTGGGAGAACACATCTTCAGCAGAACTAAACAAACTGTAAATAATGAATTATTAAATAGGCATTATTAACGCATTTCAAAGTTGTAAGACTCCTAGGCCTTTTATATGCTCTGTTCTGACCTGGTAGGCAATGTACTCAGAATCATTTTTGCCTTTAAGAAAGGACAAACAGGCAGCTGCTTACTCACAAACCTCACAAGAAGCTTTTACTTTGCTTGCTAAACATTTTGCATCAAAAGGCCATAAATGCAAAAACTTTATCTGCTAAAACTTTCAAAAGCTCCTTTAGAGCAAAAATGGCATTAAACCTAAAGCATAAAATCCGGACACAGACAAGGTGCACTGGCCAGCCAGATCTTCTGTATCAAAACAAAAATCACAGATTCATAGAACGCTTTGGGTTGGAAAAGACCTTGGCAGATCATCTACTCCAACCCTGCTACAGAAGCAGGTATATCTTGAACTAGATGAGGTTACTCAGAGCCCCATGCAACCTGACTCAGAATGCTTTCAGGGATGCTACCCCCACTATCTCCCTGGGCAACCCATTCCAGTGTTTCACCACTCCCACAGTAAAAAATTTTCTCCTTATATCCAGTCTAAATCTAGCCCCTTAGTTTAAAACCATTACTCCTTGTCCTGTCACAACAGGGCATGCTAAATACTGTCCCCATCCTTCCCGCAGAACCCCTTTAAGTACTAGAAGGCTACTATAAGGTACCCTTGCATCTTTCTCTTCTGCAGGCTGAAAAACCCCAACTCTCTCAGCCTGTCCTTGTAAGGGAGATGCTCCAGCCCCTTGGATCATTTTCATGGCCCTCCTCTAGACTCGTTCCAACAGCTCCATGTCCTTCCTGTGCTGAGGGCCCCAGAGCTGGACGCAGGGCTCCAGGTGTATCCCCACCTATTTAAATGAGGGTGGGAGAGGATGAGGGAGAAAATTCAAAAGGCGAAACTTTCACACTGCTTCAGGGCGAGGAGAGAGAAAGTACCTGCTTTCCATGTTATTCCTCCCTCCTTTAGCCTGGATTTAACAGACCCGCTGTTGTGGTTTGAGCTAAAGTAGAATCAGTGTTCTAACTTCAGCTAAGTCTCACCTACGTAACTTCATTTTCTGAGATTTAACTGCATGTTTTCAGCCAGTGTTTCTCTCTAGAACTGGTAACACAGGGCACTGGTGTGCAGAAAGGCCATTGCTTACGCTTATTCCTATAGAGACCAAGGCCATCCTCGGGCTGGTGGAGTGCTGTAAGTGAAAGGGGTGAAAAAGGTCGCACTTGCAGGGAGGGGCAAACAGGACAGGTGACCCCAAATGGACGAACAGAGTACTACATCCCAGGTACATCATACTTGGTATAAAACTGAGAGATCACAACGGTCATATTCTCTTCCGAGATGGCCAGCATCCAGTGAGGACATCATCTGTTTGCCCCTAATCCCGGATCCATGAGTTCCTGAGTCCAGTTCCCATATCCAGCTCTCTTCTGTCTCTGATCCCTTCCCTCTCTTGCTCTGCAGCATTTCAAGCGACATCATGGAGACTGGGTGTAATTGCAAATACTTGTATATATGTTATGATTTTCTAATTAATTTCTTGATTATTATTATTATTACTTAAAAGCTATTTTAGTTTAGCTTCAAACCCACAAGTCTTTTTTCTCTCATTCCCTTTTCCCTGGGTGGCAGGAGGGAAGCTGGGAGCCCTGTTACTGGGTTTTAGCTGCCAAAATTGGCCAGGCCGGCACCCAGCGTGGCTTTAGAAACCCGTGCAGGCAACCAGCACCCCACAGAGCGCTGCCACAAACTCGCTGTTATTTACCTTCCTGCCGCTTTCAGGCGCTCGCACCCAGCCCCCCTTCCCCTCCGCGCCTCACAGGGCCCCTCGGCCGGGCAAGGGGCGCGCTCAGCGGGGCTGCCCCTGCCGCCCTACCGGTCGCAGAAGAGGCAGCGAGTTCGCAGGCTCTCGGCGGCGGCGTCTTCCTCCTCCTCCTCCTCCTCCTCCCAGGCCTCCTCGCCATCGGACAGCCCCGGCATCTCCTCCTCGGCGGGCGGCACGGCGGCCCCTGTGGAACCCATCGGGGGTTACTGACCAGGAAAGGAGGGTGGTACGCGGAGAAGGATGATAAAGACGATGAGGAAAGTGGAAGAGCGCGCGCGCAAGAACCCACCTGCCACAGCTGCTCCCGCCACACGGGACTCCATAGCCCCGCTGCCCCACGTGCGGCGCTTCCGGGTGGCCACCCGCTCACCTGATGACGCAATCGCGGGGAGGCGGGCTCTTGTGGCTTAGCGCGCCCCCTGGCGGCGCCCTCCGGTCGCGGCGGGGCGGTGGCACCGCTCAGCGGCGGCAACGGCCGTTATTTTTCAAACGCCGCGGGGGGAGGGGGTGGGTGGCGCCATCTTGTGGGGGCCGAGCCGTGAAGCCTGCGCCTGCACTAACACAAGGAGTTATTGTTACAAAAAGCGAAATATTTTGATTTAAGGCTAAACTAGAGTCAAGTTTTATCGCAGTAACTGTATTTTTGGAAAGTTAGACACAATGTTCCTCTGACAGCACGGGGTTTTTATAGCATGTCTTCTGCGTAGCACGCTTTTTCAAATAGTGCTTTCCCAGACACTGCTCAGAGAGAAATGAAGACGCCTTGCGTTAAGTATGATCTGTGCTGAACAGATGTGTCTTCTTCTATAATCACCTCTGTTTGCAGCCTTTCCCTATCTAAAATGCAAGGTCAGACAGAGAGCTGGCTCCAGAGCTCCAGTTAGCAGAGATCTGATTGTTGTGAAGTTCATAGTAACATTAGAATTAGTCCTTGGAAGGTAATAAAATATGCATAAAATTTCTGGGAAAAGTCACGCATATGCACATAAGTGGGAAATATATTCTGTGACCAGCTCTTGTCTTGTTATACATGATCAAAGGAAATCATTCCCTTGTGTATAGCGCTGAAGTAAAGGGTGCTGCTTTCTAAAACTCCAAAATGAGTTTCACAGAGTTTATTTGCTGGCATTTACAGTATCAGCAGAGGGTGTGACTCTTAAGACTTCACTTCAGGCAATCTGCTTTTTCCTTACGATTTTTTTTCCTCTTAAGGTCATGCTTCAGTTAAAGCGAAAGCTGCTGAGTTTAAAATCCTTTCCACTAATGACTGTAATTTTAATAAAACTGACAAAGATACAAGACACACCACTACTTCTTTGTTAGGAAAAGGTTCTCATCTATAAATAGATAACATCCTTCAATGCTGAAAATGATGTAAAGAGAAGATAAGAATTAAAAAGCTGCATACGCTATTTTGAATTATATCGAGGTGTTTGGGCTGTGGGTAACCATCTGCACTCCATTTCAATGCCATCTGCCCACAAGGAGAAAATCACCAGCAGAGAAAATAGTAGAATGTCCTGCACTTACGAAGCCATATAGAATCACAGAATGGTTTGGATTGGAAGAGACTATGAAGATCATCTAGTCCACCCCCCTACAGCTAGCAGCGACCTTCTAACTATGTCAGGTTGATCAGAGCCCCATCCAGCCTGACCTTGAATGTCGGTAATCACCAGCTACCCGTAAAGACTTTGTGAGATTTGTAATGAAACCCAAGACTTTAATAGTACTGCCCTGAAAAGGAACAGAGAAGTGTAAAAAAGGCTGTTGAGATTTTGGAGGACTGAAAAGGGAACTATAAGCCTCATGAATTGCATGATTGACTGTGTTAGCAGAAGCAAAGGATATGCGGAGTGTTATTTCACACCATGTAAGCTATGGTGCGTCCCTTCCAACTCTGCCTCCACCTGCACGCCTCTCAGCGAGGCAGTCCCTGTTGTTCATGCCTGGTGGCCTCGCAGAGGGGAAAACCAGGCAGAGGGATAAAAGGGTCACACCCTTAGCCAGCCTCAAACACAAGAGATTATTTCTGCTTGGAGGTGGAGTCGTACTTTGAGCGCTTCCAGGTGGCTGGCAGCTGGGTTTCTCTTTCTTATGACAGGAGAGTTAAAGGAAATAATATGTGTATCGAAAGGATATGGACAGAATTTTAGAACTGAGGGCCTCATTCAAATGCTGAAGTTAAAAGTGATTTTTTAAAAAAATGTATAGAAAAAACAAGCTTGAGGCTCATCATGTGAAGAAGATAGTATTTGACATTCTAAGTAGGTTACCAAATCTCCTTGATTTTCTCACATCATTTTGTTCCTGACTGAAGTGTTCATGTCTTCAGAGCCAAACAGCGCGTTTACTCTGTTTCGCGTGGTGCTTGTAAGTAGCATATGGTGGAGGGAACATTGAAGTTAGGATTTTTCCTTTTTTTTTGTATTCTCAAAGTGTATAAATTCACATCTGTGCTATTATAAATATTTCTAAAAATAATGAAATTACTCTTTCACCTTGAAGCTGACTGCCTTAATATAATTGCAAGAACAGAGGTGTGTTGTGCATCCTATTAGCACTGGTCCAAATCAGATGGCTAAATACTGTATTTGTGTGGCATCTCATAACCAAACCAGATTACTATCTTTTTCCTAATATGACTTACTTGAGAAATATCCCATATCTCATCACTGTTAGACAATGGCATCTCCCTAGGCATCGTACATGGATTTATGTATGCCAAATTAATAACACAAACTATCCAGCCTTGCAAAGAGTTGTAGTAATTTTTAAAGTAATGTCTTGTACTTTTTGATTAAATTGGATATCACAGAATGGTTTGGGTTGGAAGGGACCTGAAAGATCACCTAGTTCCAACCTCCCTGCCATGGGCAGGGACACCTCCCATTGGATCAGGTTGCTCAAAGCCTCATCCAACCTGGCCTCAAACAACTCCAAGGATGGGACATCCACGACTTCTCTGGGCAACCTATTCCAGTGCTTCACCACCCCCACAGTAAAGTATTTCTTCCTAATATCTAATCTAAATCTGCACTCTTTCAGCTTAAAACCATTCCCCCTCATCCTATCACTGCACCCCCTGATACAGAGCCCTCCCCATCTTTCCTGTAGCCCCCGTTAAGTACCAAAAGGCTGCTCTAAGGTCTCCCTGGAGTCTTCTCTTCTCCCGGCTGAACAACCCCAACACTCTCAGCCAGCCCTTGTCAGATAGGTGCTCCAGCCAGCCCTCTGAGCACCTTCATGTGAGAAGGCTAAAAATAATCCTTTTTTCATCTGTAATGGTGTCTCTGCACTGGCACTGTGGACCAGGACAACGAGTGCTTTACAAGCTAATTTGCCATACTCACTCATTTCCCATGCTCTGGTTCACACTGCAGCAGTCTTACAAAGCATCAAATGGGTTCTTTTGTCAAATGAATCTACCAGACTGATCCAGGACGGCAGGTCACTATAGCTGCTAGTCCAAAGGTAATATCTTGAAGCATCCAGGTAGTGGGTTTTCTGATCTTTGCTGAATGTAAAAGCATAGATTTGGATTGATCAGTAAGAAAAAATAATAGGGAGGAAGAATTCAAGAAGGAAACCTGAAAGTCTGGATTTCCTTGTCTAGATTACAATCTCTGATTTCTAATCTATACTTGTAAATCTGTCCCATGTAGCTTAATTTTCCCTTGCTCTCTTATCTCTCAAAGCTAGCAAAGAATGCTTTTCAGTATGCTACTAATTAAACAGATTAGGCTTGCCTAGTTAAAGGCAAATCCAAAGGGACCTGAGAAACCTAAATACAGAAACTGGTTTTAGATAAGACCTGAATTATAGGTTTGAAAAAGGAAATTTGATCTAAGAGCTACTAAATCAGACTCCTTCACAAATTCTGATTTGTGTTTTGTCTTCAAATTCCATATCCATTCAGGATTACTCGTATAGGTATGACAAGGTAACACCAATCCTTAGTTGTGTGAACCAGTGCTTCTCATGGATTTTTTTCCTCACATAGCGACTCAGTACTACTTATTGAATTAGAATTAGTGCAAAAGGTTGGAAAAATGCTGCATACCCTTAGTGTACAGAAGAAATCTAGGCTTCTACCTTACTCTCCCAAAGTAGCATCTGATTCCATGAAAGAAACAGAAGTGACACAATAATAAAACATACTTTTCCTCTACTCTTGCTCAAGCAGCTAATTGCAGAAATAGATTTAACAGCCACTGCTCTGTCAGTACTGCCCAGGCTGATAGCAGCAAAAGCAGAAACAGCAGCTTCTTTGTGTTTTACTGAAATTCTCCCCCATCGAAGGGGCAAGGGGTCACTGATTGCATAGTCTTTGCTCCACTGCACACCCTGAGCTATTGTTGAGCCCACTCGAAGAGCAACAGACCGAATATACCGTACAGCCTTGTAACCAAATCTTCTTTTTTATTATTGTGTGAATTAAGTTCTCAATAAATGTAAAGCACCTGTTCATTTGGGTCTGCATATATAACACGTTCGGTGAAGGCTGTACGAAACCCTGCAGCAGCAGTGTATAATTTACACCGATACCTCTTGAAATATGATCATCTTTGTTACAATCTCCTAATCCTTGTAAAGGGATTTGCATGGTACAGGAAGACTTACAATGTAATGGATTACTATTTCATAATCCGGCCCAAGGGGAAGAAACTTCAAGTATTTATGATTTTTACTGCATTTCAAACTTTTTTCCAGATCTGGAAACACAGCACTGGGGAGGCTGTTAGAGGATGTTTGCACACAAAATATGTTATCAGCATATTGCTTTTGGGCTTTGTTTCATCTAGATTTCCAAGCATGTGTAACTTTATTCTCTACCTGCATTATTCTTTTGTGACCACAGTGCTTGTCCTTTATTCAAAAGCAAAGAAAGTAAGTTCATAAAAATTGTGTAGGAAACAAATGAATCATTTTTGAGCAAAATATTATTAAATGGATACACCTTTATCCTGTGTAAAATACATCAGAAAAAAGAGAGAATGTGTTTAAAAATTAATAGTAAGAAACCAAATTACTTCTTAGTCATGTAGTCAGTTACATTTTTTCAAATCTAAACACTCAACAGAATAGACAACTGCACAGAACCACGCAGGTCAAGACTGAAGACATTTTTTTCTAAAGCATTTTCTAGCCAGAAAATACAAACCATATGAATTTTACACTACAATCCTTGGATACTAAACCCAGCCTGCAACGAGTAACTGTCAAGAGTGACATTCCCAAAAGCACATAGTATGATCACAAATACTCTCTCATGCTCAGTTCTCCCATCTCAGTTTGTTGCATTTTTTTATTAAATTAATGGTAGGAAACGTTGTAGCAAGCATTCTAAAAGCAGGTAGTGGCTTTTTTTGTTAAGTCTTTAAGTTGTGAAACAATGAGAAAGTTCTCGCAAAACTGTCACTTCTCAACATCACACAGCAATGAAAACGTAGCTACAGCAGTGATAGGTGCAATGGAAAGAGATACAGAAACCTCCCATTTTGCAGAGAGAGGGACATCACTGCAAGTAAAACACTATTAATGCCTGTGACTGCCTTACACCTTTATTACCCTCCTCTCAACTAAAGGGTAGATTTAGAATCTGTTAAGATAATTAAGAGCTTGGAAAGATGTAAATAAAATACAAATCAGAAACTTTGGTGCCAGTTAGTATACAGAGGGAACAAGCTGTAGTCAAAAAGTCTTTTATTCCTATCATCAGGAAAAGTGAGTGATACTGAAAGCAGAATTGCTAATCTGGATTTACATGCTCAGTGAGTTTAAAAGCTTCATCAAATGATAGCCATATTTCCCGTAATATAATTCTAAACTAAGGTAACTGGTTGAGATAGTTTTCATCTGGGAAAAGCCCAAGAGACCCTGTGTTTGTCTCACCCTGAAGGCAGGGTTACATTTAAGCTTGAGAGAGAAAACAAGCATGGATTTGCAGCTGAAGTGGGGCTGGAAGGGGCTGCCAAAGGAAAGCATGGGCTGCAAATTAGAATTTTTTCATCTGGACAGGGACAGGCTTCGGTTTGTTGAGAGTCTTCTGGTTTGGCTTTTTTGTTGTTGTTTGTTTGTTTGGGGTTTTTGGCGCGGGGGGCGGGGGGGGGGGGCGGTGGCAGTGTGTGGAGTTGTTTGTTTTGTTTGGCTTGGTTTGGAGATTTGGGTTTTTTTTTGTTTTGTTTCTAACAAAAGCTCACCCGGGAACTAGGGTTACAGTTAGATTATGAAGTATGGGATTCTGTATGTTATACAGATAATTTTCAGTGCCCTCCATTCTTTCTATATTTTCTCTGCTTTAACATTAAAGCAATATTAAAGCAGCATTTCTCCACCTGTCAGAAAGGTAAAGGAAATACAAATATCACATTCTCCCTCATTTTCTTACATGAGATCAGCAAGTAGATTAGATGGGCTCTTTTCTTTCCTCTGATATTTACTCCCTATCAGACAGGCTAGTTAAACCAGTGAACTTCAGCCCTACTCAGTCAGCAGCTTTGAGGAACGACATGTAGCATGTACAGCCAGAAATGTAGCACTGTTGGTAGAAATATAGCTATTGACAATTTTTTAATGAGGGATTAAGCAAAACCAGTCTCTGCTGCAAGATAAAACTACAACTTGGAAAAAGGAGTCATACTACTTGGAGATAACATAGATTTGGAGATAACTTGGAGATAATATAACTACATTAGAACTGCCTCCATAAAATGTACATTGTGCAGCAGTTTGAGGAATATGGGATAATTTCAGATGCTACAGACCACTGGCATCCAAGTGAGATAACACCAAACAGTTAATATTAAAAAAATATATAAAAGACTTAAAAGCTTTGGAAACTACTGATCTTCAGAGTCACTTTCACTGTTGATGTCTAAAAGGTAAGTGCAGATAAATGTACTTGTAAGCATCTTAAGGGTAAACCAGTGTTCAAAAAGAAAGCATCTATAAATAATTCAGACTTTTCTCTCTCTTAGTATCTGTGTTGCTACAGGAAAAAAAATATCTGAACTAGACTAAATAGATAAAATACAAAATAAATCCTATCCCCATTTGAAGTAAAATGCAGTGCTTACCATAGACCATTTTACCATGAAAATATATGATCTCTATTCACTCGCAGTAAGAAAACAAGTGAGGACAACCATTCAGTGGCATTCAGATCAGCAAACAGGTCAAACTAGTAGAACTATGATAGCTGTGCATTAAAAACAAACTCTTAAAAGCAACGGTTTGGGACATAATTTTAAAATGTCTACAAGATATTTAGTGTCAAAACAGTGGATGTGAAGCATTTAGCAAACTCTGGATGTAAATACCTAAATGAGCTACTTTGAAATTAAAGCCCTTCTTGTGAGGGGCTGAGCACTGGAGAATGTCAAGTCCATCAGAATCAGCTCTGGTCTGCGTTCATGAGGAGTAACAAACTAAAGACAGCATAAACTTGATCTGTGCCAGAATAAAAGAAGATCAAATTGTTTAAGCCCTAAATAGCAATATCATAGCTGAAGAAATATCTAGAAATCATAACTGAAAAGAGCATTAGTACATTTTCATAGCTATTTAAGGAATCTGGTGCTTTGTGCCTATGTTTCCAAGGATTTGATAAGAATGTCTGTAAGAGCAGAACTGAAATGCAAGTAGAAGCAGATTGTGTCATTTTGGAGATCACAGAATAATAGGGACCAACATAAGATAGCCGTATTTCTCGTGTCTTTTCCATATGCAAGGTAAATTATTTACCTTAGTGTGCATTCGATCACAGCCCAGATCAGTCTCTCCATTTTGAAGGATGCAACGAATCACAAGTATGTCTTTGT
Organism: Neomorphus geoffroyi; assembly: GCA_033558235.1. Taxonomy (NCBI): domain Eukaryota; kingdom Metazoa; phylum Chordata; class Aves; order Cuculiformes; family Neomorphidae; genus Neomorphus; species Neomorphus geoffroyi. The sequence continues at coordinate 14,960,319 of JAUMJM010000033.1, read as the reverse complement.
TTAGCTCCACTTTTTTTTTTGTGACAGGCCCAGCAGAATGAGGAACAGTACTGATGATAATCAGCAGACAAATCCAAGTTAAAAGTCAGAGAAAGAGAAAAATATTGGAAAGTAGTATCAGGCATAGGACCGCATCCATTGACACTTCTTTTCTTGCTAAATCAATCTTACTTTTCCAACAAAGATGGAAGGGAGTATACATCATGTTGCATTTTTTCAAAAATAAATATAATTCTCAACTGGGATGAATTCAACTAGGTGCACTATTCAACTAGGTGGACTATTTTACTTTCATTTCTGTATTTGGAAAACCAGGCACACTTATACAATGATTTTGACAACATACAGATTTAGTGTATTTCAGGAGTTCAAGATTTTGAAAGATCTATTGCAACAGTGCAGTTAAATCTTTGTAGAAGATCTATGAACACAAGATTTCTTCACATTACTAGTATTAAAAAGATAGGTATTATCTGTTGCTGTAAACTTATAATCGAAACATTTTGCATGAGAAGACACCAGCTTTGGAAAATTATTTTCTCAGAGAAAATCTAGCTACTCCAGAGGCTTCTCCCAGAGGTCAAAAAGAATGTAGGAAGTCATTAGGCCGATATTTTAATTTTTGTACCAGCTTGTTACAAGTTCTCTGGTTTCAGCTTTTCTGTTGACAGATTTTTGTCTCATTTTCAGTTCATTTCGCTGAACAAAACTAACGTAAAAATGGAAATATCCTTCAGCAAAGCATCAAATTCTCCTGATTAATATTAATTCCCACTTCTTTAAAAGGTGCTTGTTTGAGGTATTATGAGTAGTAGCTATGTGTGTTAAATCTCCCATTCTTTCTATCAGCTTCTTCAGCTTCTTTTTTTAAAAAAAAATCAGCCAATGAAAAGTGCCTAGACCGACGCTGTCTCCCTCAGTTAATCCAAGGCCAGTAGAGGGATAATTTGATTAAACTGAGACCCTAATTTATTTAGCTTTAGTTCTGGATCAACCTCTTCTTAATAGAGTGCTGTCGTCTCCAATTGTTTGATGAAAATTAAAGTGACAGAAATACCATGGGACTTTTTCAATCTGATTAGTCAGCTAACTTGCATCAATACTACCCCAGCCATCAGGCGATGGCGTCCTTCCTTTCACCAGCCTCACTAACAACTGACAAGTTCTCCTTGAAGACCAGGCACCCACGCTGCCACTCAGACCCCCACACTTAACCCATCATCCGTCCTCAATGGATCTTGTTTGACAAGGTGCCCACACCTTTTTCCATTGCTGTTCATCAGACAAAGCTAAATATTGTTTTATTAGCAATCAATAGCCTGTTAATCCCAAACGATTTCACAAATCCACTGAGCTCTCAAGCTGATTATAAACGTTTGGGGTTTTTTTTTAAGCTGCTAAATTTCAGATGGATTTTCTCCTCTCCTCCCAACCCTCCCACTCTGATATGGGACATTGTCGCTGGTAAGCAAAGCTACAAAAGCAAGAGCTCTGTTGCCTTTAATGTTACCTTTAACTGAGTGCCTACAAATGTCAAAGTTTTGCAGTTTAAACATGATCAAGCCTATGCCACCAAACCCTCAGCAGATTTACTAGCTTCTTCACTTTCTATTCGTCAGTTTGAAACTTAAGAATAAGGGAGCTTCTGAGCCTTCTCTTTTCTTTTACAGCAATATGGTAAATTCTTGCTTAGTCTGTGGGCTAAGGAGTGAAAGAAAGAGAGAAGTAAGCTTTTTGATTTACAATGTATAAAACGCTAACAAAGCTAACCGTTGCACCATTGAATGATGTACCATTCATGTCTGAGTCACAGACAAAATGCTTGAGCATGCCTGGTACACTCTGATGATCCCTTTGTTTGCATGAGGGGTCATGGATATATCTCCTGTGAGGCACAAGGGGAACGGCATTACAAACACGCTTCCTCTTGGATTTCCTTGCCTACCCCTACAGTTTCCCTGCCTTTGCTCTGGAGATGTTGATCAAGATAGCTGGCAATTTAATATTAGTTCAGTTATGTGATGTGGCATAAATCACCTGGTCACAGAAGACAGGCAGTATTGGTAGGCACATGCTGAGCGTATGAAGCTCCCAGGAACAAGACATTGAATTTCAAGGCCTAGTAAGCTGGCTTCACAAGTCTCGGTTATTCTCTGCATGTCCTTGCTGAACTGTTATTCTTGTAGAACATGATCCCTGTGCAACAACAGGGAGAGAAGGGCTGTTGGCAAGATGATGCCTCAGAAATGCTGCACTTACCCAGCCTGAAACAACTCTTGAAATGAGTGGTCTTGACCCTTCAGCGTAAGAAAGTTAACTCTAGTAAAAATTCTTGTTGAATTAAGCTAACTAAAAAATGAGCTGGACTAAAAACACAATTAATGCTTTCTGTGCAGGGACATAAAATACCCAAATCGAGTCTTATATAGAAGGGGAAAAGTTATTTCCGCTGATACAATCCTCTGGGACATTTATTGAAGCAAAACATATATTTCCCGAGTCATCACCCTTGACAGCAGAGTACTAGTTCTGAAACAGACTGTAAATGTAATGTTTCAGAGGCAACATCTCAAATCAGTAGCTTTCAAAAGTTGGCACAATCCTGTCGCAATTACAGTGAATGTAACTGCTTGGAGTGTAATGTTAAAATAGTTCCTAATTTGACTGTTTCTGTTCTAAAGGGCTCTTTCATATAATGTCAAGCGTTTTATGTATTTATCTTAAACTCTTCTTTCAACAAATTTTTCTGTTAGGAGAAATATCTATCCTATTTTTTTCATCAAAGCACTGGAATGTATTGACAAAAATACACCTACTCATAATATTCAAAAAAGGTTGACATTTTAAATATCAGCTATTTTAAATGGAACATGCAAGTTTCTGCTAAGCCAAATAACGCAACATGGTTTTGTCACTGTTTCTTTGGCTACTGTGTGTGACCTGTTGCATTTGCCAGTGGTAAACATTGGCTTAAAATGTTGAAGAATGTTTTTCAGTTTTGTGTTCCTAATAATAATAATTAAAAAGAAACTAAAATTAATATTCACTCATTATAGTAAGTACTTGCTATAGTTTACAATTCCTTTCCAAACCCTAAGGCCAATAGTGGTCTTTAGAACCTTTAGAAAATGATTGCTGATGGAAGATTTGAACAACTCTCTGCTGTTCTTGATTTCTAGGATAAAGCAATACTTATTTTACGCCAAACGTTTTACAAGGTTTCAGTGTATTCTCAAATTGGTTATTCTGCACATCAACAGTCATATAGCTATTTTTTTAAAAATCATAATGAAATCTGGAGATATACTATGCAGTAGCATACACTGTTTGAAGAAGGAGAGTTTGCTGTTTTTTTGTAAAATTATTTTTGGTGTAATAGTGGAGAAAAAATGCCATTGATAACTTAATCTTCACCTAGTCCTTCTGTAAGGGGTATCTGAACATCCAAAACCACACAGGAAATAAAACCTGAAAGATTTTCTTTGACAGCACAGTAAGAAATGCACAATCATCATAAAGAGATGCTAAAGACTGAAAATCAGGAACAGTTCTTGCTGTACTGTGAGGTCTGGATATGTTTCAGATTGCAGCAATCAATGAAAGCCAGCTCAGGTATTGAAAGGAGCCTATCCAGAGTAGCACAGAACACTAGAGTCTTTAATTTACCCTAATACACCACCGACAGATAGCTTTTCACTTCTTCTTACAAGTACTTTAATGTTTTGCTTTTAATGCAATATTTTCTACAGGAAAAAATAATGCAGTTATGAATTTATTCAGGAAAGCATTAAATAGAAATTTTCAAGTACAGTTTTGTCCAGCCTGTTTTAGTGCTGATTTACAGCCTCAACTGTATATCAAGACTGTAGTGCCTGCATCTACCAAAGCACTGTTTTGTGTTGGAGCAGCGTTACGATTTTGAAGCGATTCCCATTCTGATTTGTCATTTGGATTTGCAGACCACTTTTGGTAGGCACGCTCTAGACCCTTTCCCTAAAACGCTAAGCCAGAGTCTCCACTTCAGGTGCACACCAAATGTGATCCAAGAGCCAGACTGAGGGTCTGAACAAACAACTGCTTGTTTGGACAACTTCAAACCACGAACAGAGTACAGACAGTGAATCTAGGGAACCAGACTAAATCCTGTCTGGTGTACAAACCTTTTGAACTTAGTGTGGTGTAGATGTAAAACTTCTGCATCTCTTGCATCTGTTTATTATCTGCTCCTAAGAAATCATTAGTGTAAAATTATGTAATGTATAATATAAAATATTATTTTCTTGCTATCAGGCTGAGAGTGCTATTATTCCAGAGTTCTTCTCCAGAGGAATAATCCCTATGAATCACTACAAACTGTCACAATTTAGAGTAATTACTCTAATGTTTCACTTGGTGCTGGGGGTCACCTGCCTTGGCAAACTGAGCGTTAGTGTTCATGGATACTCATGCGCTGGTACAAAATTTAAGTCACCCAGCTTATTTCCTGGAACTCTGACTGGCAGCCAAATCTGACAGCTGGAAGCCAAGGCAGATGCTCAGCAGCTGTTGTCCAAGTTACATCAGCAGGGGGCAGATTTACTGCTTTCCTCAAGTCCTCCAAACCACTGGTTCATTTCTTTGGCAACATTAGTAGCATGCTGGAGACAGCAGTTACGCGGTTTTTCTATTAATTGGTCAGGCATTTTTGTTTCTCAACCATAGTTTTGGGTAGATATGACTTGATTTCTTTAATGGCCATATAATCTGTACGCTAAATTTCTGTATTATGAACTTTAAAACCCCAAAACTGAACAACATGACACTCGGAGAAGCTCAAGACCAAATCTAGATCCAGATCTAGGGTGGAATTTGAGCCAACAGGAAATGTAATTCCCAAGCAGATTAATCTGGATATACAGTAAAAATTAAAATTGTATCTCAAAGGTTTTAAAGGTAGTGGCATATTTTGACTTTCAGCTTCCATGCTTAGAAATATCTAACAGTAAATAATTCTTCTATTAATATTATTTTCACTTTTATCCCCTGGAAGAAATCTGTGATTGCAAAACCATGAAATATTCTCCCCTCCCCAGAAGCTGTCCTGTTTATCACTTAGCAGAAATATTGGGCAAAGCTTTGTGTTCGGTCTCCTGTTTTTGGCTTTCATTGCTTGCACACTTTATTTCCGTTCTGTTAGGTACAAGTCTCTGTGTTGCCATCTAGGAACCAATTCATTTTGAAGAGACATTAGAAAAATACACTAACATAATAGAAGGATGAAAGCCCTACTCAATACATGGCTTAAACTATTTAAATCAGAAAGTGTGTGACCCTCTGGTGAACCCCTGGTTTGAATACAGCACCAGAGGGCACTCCATAACAGGCAACAACTTTTTATATCTTCACAAAGATTTTCCAATACCTGCTCAATTCTTGCAGGCCACTGTTTCCTTTTAAGTGCACCGACTCTCATTTTGAAATGAGTTGCTCTCTTATTCCTAGCCTTTATGAAAATATTAGTCTATTTCTAATGCTCAGGAACCATTTTATTTGTTTTATTTCTAACCTAGCAGATGGATGGAGCTGCCATGCGGGAACAGAGGCAGAGGGCAGGACAGTTCACAGCTGTTGCAGCTCTCAGAGCCTGTGAGCCCACTCTGCTAGAAGTGGGATGAGGGGAAGGGGCTGCTGGCACCCACACAGCTGTGGGAGGCCAGCCCATCTGGCCATGACCCAGGGACACTCTCTGCTACCCAGTGTTTCATGTTCCTGGACAGTTTTGCCAAGCTCATCCCGTAAGCCTCTGGGCTGTTTAATGTAGCTGTACCCAGCACAGCCAATGCCCCTGGAGTGCATTGGCTAAACCTTGGGGGCTGTCGTTGCTGGCATTGGCAGTGTTTATATGAAGGCTGTCCAGACATCCCTGTGTTGTACATCCTGGCTTTCAGAGGTTTCAGCCTGAGTCCTGCCTTTCTGCTTTCCAGAAATATCAGAATTTGCTGAATCCAGCATTTAGGTTGGTGAGAAGAAATAATGAGCTTTCTGCCACTGGATGTATTGTCAGTGATGGCTTCGGAATCTGAACAGCAATAAAATGGTGACGACCCATAAAGTCTTCACAGAAGGCTTCCTTAGAGCCTGAACAAGCTGCCTGTAAAAGCAGAGCATCTTGCGAAACTTCTAAAATGTTTAGGCAGTGAGTGCACAACTGGAGAACCACTCCAAACTGTTCAGACTAGCCACTTTTTCTCTATGTTTTGGATGAAACTGAGAGCAGAATCTGCCCCGAGTAGGCAAAACGTATTTTGGTTATATGAGCTTCTAAGTAGCCAAGCAAAGGAATCATTTTGTTTAACATTCTTGGTACGAAACCAGAGGCTTCCACCGTACCGAGGATGTGTTTCCTGAAACTTTTTTCTTTCCCACACTTTTTTTCTGCTGCGGACGCAGGAGGGCAGTGTAGTTCTAATTTGGATTCAAACATCTATGAAGCAGGTGATCTTCGGTAGAAAGAGAGCTCGGCTCGAGTCCAAGGGAAGCTTCCTTTCGAGTTAAAAGACAGTTTCGACTCTTTCCTTCATTATTGCACTTGGCAACCTACCTGTAATTACACTTTTAAAAAGAAACATAACTTCCTCAACCTCTGCATGTGCAGTAAATATCTGTAATGCCAAAGAAAAAAAAGGGAAGGTAAAAAAGGAGGGGGGTGGAATGGGGAGAGAAAGGGGGAGAAGGAGGGGAAAGGGAAAAAAGGGGGAAGAAAAGGGAGAAAAGAAGGGAAAGTAGGAGTACAGAGGGGAAAAAAAGGAAAGGGGGGGAAGGAGGAAAAGGGGGAAAGAGGAGAAAGGGAGAAAAAGGGGGGAAGGGGGAAGGGAGAAAAAGGGGGGAAGGGGGAAAGGGAGAAAAAGGGGGGAAGGGGGAAAGGGAGAAAAAGGGGGGAAGGGGGAAAGGGAGAAAAAGGGGGGAAGGGGGAAAGGAGAAGATGGAGTAAAACAGGAGAAGGGGGTAAAAGAGGGGGAGGAAAGGGGGCGAAGGTGTTGATCACTCATAATCACTCTGGAGTCCTGTGCCGTTTCTAAGTGCTCAAGCCTCCCTAGGCTGAAGTCAAAGGCAGACCATGCATGTTTGAAATTGATCTTTCCAAAGGCACTGAGTAACAGGTCTGGGAGATAAAGCTCTTCAGACTTCTTCTAGGATGCACTCCGTATTAACATACAACAAACATGTTGCATACCAATTTTAAACAAGGCAGGGATTAGTGCAGTAGCCTCTCAGCCGTAGCAAAAGGAGCCCGTTCTGGGTTTGACATTAAAACAAAATAGAGTTCCTTTCTTACGTACCTCTTGGTCTTTTCCAACATCTTAAAACCAACCACATAACATAGTACAGGCAGAACCTATGAGCATACTTTAAGTCTATAATTAAAAGACGAGGCTAAAGGGTGCTAGCGTAGTGATTTTTGGGGGGGTGGGGGGTGCGGGAAACCTCATTGGTAGTGGAATTAATTGCTTACTGGAAATGAAGACTAAAGGTTCTACCCACAATTTCATTTGATCTTCAACAGGGAATTAAAAGATCCTGATATCAATTGATAAGGCAAAACTGCAACTTGTAAAACGAAAACAAAAAAGAAGGCAAATCTCTACAGGCAAACTCTAGTTTCCTAGATTTTGTTTCTGCCATCAGCGAAGGCTTTTGGTTTCTCCCCATAATGGTCTCTTTAAGATTTGTTGATCCGTCTCACTTGAAGTGATAGCATACCTGTTTGGCGCATTGCATTTGTCTGCATTACAGACAAACAAGCTGCTGGGCTTAAAGGCATCAAAAAAAGTCACTCAGGATGCGAACTCATGTCCACCTCTAAATATATCTTATAAATTTTACTTGGGGTAGAAATAGTAGCTGCGTGGTTTTAAAATGTGTGAAATGGGTAAAGGAAATAGCCCCTTCATATTAAAAAAAAAGGTAATGATTGTTTTTTCCTGGTAATCCTTTAGGCAGATTTGTTCTGTTCCCTTCTGATGGGTCAGGCTGCTCATTCCAATTTCCTCTGTAATATGCACTTCCTTGTCCACTGTCACATTCTGTTTATTTTAGTGCATACATTTCACAGTGGCTCTTCCAAACAGATATCCTAGTGAAAAGGCACCTTGTAAAGTAAATGACTAATACAACCCAAACAAAATAGTCACTGGAGTAAATGAGTAGTTTGGGACAATTAAAATTGGTGTAATAGTTTAGGTTTTTTAAGCACTTTTGTTTTCCCAACATATTGAGACAAAGTCAGATATTTAGCGTTCGTAGCAGGATATTGACTTTAAACAGGCTCTTATCTTCTGCAGAACCTGAGGAATGGGGTGGTTTTTAAACTTCCCCAGCATCACTCAAAGTCTGGATCCCATCGTATACCATAGCGTTGAGAAACCTTTAGAGAGATGGATGATATTTTATCAATGGTTCCACGTAGCATGCAGTGATATTGCGTAAGATCTCACAGAATCTGTTGTAGCCACATCAGCAGAGAAGATTTTTGTGCTGAAATAGTTCTTAACCAGGAAAATGTTTTCATTAAATTCTGCAGGACATCAGTTTGTGGTGCTGCCTAGGTTTTTTTTGGTTGAGCCATTTCATGGATGGTTTTGTTCCTTGAGAATATATATAATCATAGAGAGATATATAGAAATGGTAGAAATCATTGATATCTATGGCTATTATTTTATGCTGTTATTTTACTATCATGTTTAGCAAATATTTTACTGAGTTGCATTGTATCTTAGTATGTATTTCTGCATTTATTTTTTCTGTATTTCCAATTCCAGATTACAAAAAATCAACAAGAAATCACATGATCATGTAGAGGGAGGAACTGCTCTTATGAGCAGCATCTTTGATTTCAAGCGGTATAAACCTCAAGCCATAACCTGAGACCAACTTCCATTGAATTCAAGGGAGTCTCAGTGCTCAGGGAGTCTTTCACTGGGGTCACTTTCCTACAAAGTCCTTCCAAAAAATTCTAGATCCACTAAAAAAATCTATTTAAAAATATCAAGGGTAATAACACAGAAAATAACACAGTGTATATACAGTGTATATACCTTCTTCTCAAGGCATTGTTTTCCAATTAAGGTGTATGTGGCATAAAAGAAGGAAGAAATGGATAGAAGTCAAATGGTAAAAGAAGAGTTTCAGCAAAACCAAGAAAACCCAAGATGACTGAAATTAAGAGGATACACTTCTAATATAAATACTTTAAGAAACAACTAAAAAGCATTTATGGAGCAAATACTTTGAAACTCATTTGCACTGGTATGGAAATGTTGTGCAGCTCTCTGTCTTTCTTGTTTTGCCTTAGGTTTGCCCTCTGCAAAACTAACAAAATAATCAAAGCAGTCACTGGAAAATTATAAATAGATTATTAAAATGAAGGAGCAAAAGAATATTAGGAGTTTGAAAGACTAATACTCCTCAGTGGGATGCTAGAATTTTTTAATCTGCGTTCTTATCAATATACGATTTACTCACCACTGCAATATATGCTGCTCATTAATGTAATATATTATATTAATTACTTACATAGCCAACACCATTGCAGTTAATAAGTATTACCCTGTTTAAATTCTATCATTCCTTCTGAATTTTGATAAAGGCCATTTTGTCAAAGAGAAAAATGACACAAAGACATATGCACAGCTGAAAGCATACAGCAAAACATTTGGAATTAGGTTGCCTCAGTATTCTGTTTTTCCAGCAAATTAAGTTTTCATGTTTTCTCAGAGAGAAAAATGATGCCTATGAGCTTTTGCTTTCCCCCATAGATAACAAGCATAAAAGATATTTGATCAAGCTCACACAGAATTTTCATTAACATTGGTTTCAGCTGCAATTATCTACTAAAGAATTTTGTTTTCTTCCATATTCATGCAGCTGATTGTGGAAAAAAAAATGTTTTCACTGTTATTATGTTGGGTTTTGGAAAAGTTTAATGTTGGCAGGGTGGCAGGACTAGATTTTGGGCTAGGTCATCATTATGAATTATTTGCTTTTATTATAACAATTTTTGTGTGTAGAAAGACTCACAGGAATTAAATAACACAAATATTGATAAGCAACCAGTTATTGCAAATAATTGTTGTCAAGAGGGTTCCTGAACTGTATAAAACATTCAGAAAACAAAGCAGTGCTAAACTAGAGAAAAATATTTGAGATTTTACAGAGGCTACATTAATTCAGTTCTTTTGGGGGTGAGGGGGGTGTCATTCTGTTAAAGTAATCACAACATTTTTAATTGTTAACTGAATTTGGAGAAAGAGCTGTTATTTTTTTGCAAGAAGAAATGTGAAAACTAATCTTTCACCCCTTCCCTGTTTCAACTGGTCTAATTCTACTTTCATTTGCAATCTCTGTGAAAATCCTCCTGATATATAGGAACATGTCAGAAAAACACAAACCCATGGAGCCTTTTTGTAAAAGCACTTTTCTAAGACATTATTCAAAATTACAGAGTTGTATTTTTCTTTTGGTATTTCAGGCAGAGCATTCTTGAAACATCCCTTCCTTCCCACCACCTTCAGGAAGCCAGGTGGACAACTATGAAGGTTAACAAATAATAGATATCAAGAATATGAAAATAATGAGATCGTTGCCTGGCAGACAAACTGTTTTGAAAACCAAAATCCAAGATATATTCCCAGAGCAGCCAGAGAACAGGACTGAGATAAAGGGATGACCACACAGAAATATACCCCAAAATCCCATAATCCATTTGTCCATAACTATTTCCAGCCACCAGAATCAAGAACAAACAAACAAAGCAATCTGACCTCAGTAGAAAAGATAAAGTGAACTGCAAACAAATCTCAAATTCCATCTCCTTCATCAACATGCTCAAAATGCCCTCTGCAGCCCGCGCTGGAGGGGAGCAGGAGAGCCCAGCCAGCGAGCTAGCTCTGCGAAAACACCCTCGGGACCAAAAAATCTCAACAGCGGGATGAAAGAAACTGCCATATCAATTTCATTTCCATTCATCATTGTTAAGCTTCAAGTTTAAGAAAGTTTCATTACCCATAAATACTCAGATCATAAGCAGCTGCACATGATATCATTTAGAGCCCGTTGCATAACACGTATTTCCCCTGAGCTTTGTCCCTAAGCTGCAGCCTGACAGGCATCAGCGAGATCCAGCTTGCTTTTTTAAAAAAGCCTGCGCAGCATTTTTACGTTTAGCAGCTGAACCAAACTTCACAAAAGCAGCAGAAAAGAATTGGTAAAAGGTTAGGATAGATTGACTGTTTCCAAATTGGAATACTAATGATGATCTTTAATGAAGCCTGACAGTACAATCTGTTTCTTATTGTTCCCTAAGTGCTGGCTACTGATCATATTCACTGGCTTTAGGTGACGGGGACAGACAGGGACAAATGGGCCCTACTGGTGAGCAGGACTGTGCACAGCTGATCTTTCAACAAGGATTAAATTAATTAAAATGATTCTCTCATCAGAAGAATCAATCTTTTGATTTGTTATCATTATAGTGGTTATTAATTTTGAATTATGTCTAATTGGTGCCACTGCTGTTTGGGTCAGCTGGCTTAGTAATCTTCTTAGAAAGCAGTAAAGAATACATAGTTTTAGTAGCTCTGGCAGGGATCAGGGGAGCTGAAGGAGGAAAAAACGTTCACCAACTTGGTTTAATACCTCTCATGATGTGGAAAAACAACAGAGAAAGGGAAAATATCTGCAAGACCCAGCCGGTGAAAACTGGCTTTGCTTTATTCCATTTCAGTGCTTTTAATACAATATGAGGTGCTTTCTCATAAGATAGTCTTAAAGAAATGTTTTGGTTTAGTGTTGATAATAAGCAAAACTGGAAATACTTCATTTTCTGGGCAAAGACAGTATGTGCAGGGCTGGACAGGACTTAGGAAAGCCAGGCTGATCAAGGAGGTCACCACAGACTTCAGAGACAGAACTTGCATGGGCTGCCTGGGATCTGGCCCAAGCATATCAGAATAACGCCCTAGCTTCACAAACAGTTCTCCCATTTATTTGCAAAACCAGTCTTTTGAAACCAATGTCAATGACCACAAGATTAGGATTGGAATGATCTGATGTCCTACTCAAATTTTTAACGTATTTAAGTGCTTTAAAACATCAATGGGAGATTAGAAGAAATCGCAGAAGTACATGCAAGTTGAGCAAGATTTCCTGTCTGTGTGGTTTTGAAGTTTGGGCTAGGTGGTTTTTTCCACAGCGATACACTTCAATAATATCTGAATTATCCCTGCAAATGACAGAGTTAGAGAAAGGCTGTGTTCTATGCCTCGTAATGACGAATGTCTTAATGAGTTGAAGACACAACTGCTCTGTATAGAGGTGGCATCTGTATAGTGGTTCGCTTTTGAAAGACAAATATATGCCATGGATGATCCAAAGGAGAGCAAATTCCTGAATCTTGGATAATATTCACCCATATTAAAGCCTCGGAGATTTCTAATGAAGCAAGTGATATCTGCATCTTACTCAGATGAGAACAGGGACCATAATTTTTACTTTTTGTTAGTTTGTCTTCTACACATAGGATATCGTCTCTATTGTCATGATAAATATACAACAACAACCACATTACTTCACGAAGGGAGCAATTCATCCAGAGAGGCATGTATTTCACCAATGGAATAGATGTTTGGGTGATACATATCTATATAATCTAACATGTCTGGGTTCTGAATGTGTTACTTCCCTTTTCCCTGCAGCTGGCAACAGGAGGCATCGTTCTCTTTGCAAACTGAGTTTCACCTTTCGTTTCTCCAACCACACTCTCCAGCAAGCTGTCTCTTAAGAATAGAGAATACATTATAAAACAAGTAAGAGCGGTGCTATCCTGATTTCTCTTGGAGCGATCTCTTCTTCTCTAGGAGATGGCACAGTTGTTGTAATTTTTGTGTTTTATCTAAAAACCCAGTTAGGTTGGAATAATAACACTTGAGTGAAAATCATTTCATGCATGTTAACCCTTTGGTGTCGGCAGCAAAACCGTCAACCCAGGAGAATCCATCCACTACATCAGATGAAAAACAGATTTTTTACAATCTTAGTTATATTCTACAAGAAATTCTGCTAAACTTGATCTTGACAGGCTTTACTATTGGCCACAATTTCCACCAAACTTTTTTTATAACTCAAGTAATAAAAAGAGATTTAAAAACCCTAGTTTTAATTTGCCATCCTTTAGGTGGTCATCTTTCAGCTATAAGAAAGCAAGATAAGCCTCAACTACATTACAGGTCATTATAACAGAATAAACGAAAAACTTTTATATGGTGGAGCCCAAATCATCATCCAAGTTTGGAGAGCTAGAATAAGCAAACCTGGATCCTATTGGATAGGTTAAAAGCATTTATACTTGTTAGATGAAATTTCTTTTCATCTTTTCTCCACACACATCCCTACTACTTCTTCTGTGTTTGGTTAGACCAGACACACTGATCATCGCCACCAATAAAGTGTTTAGGCAAGTGGTAAGTTAAAGTGTAAAATCCAGCTATTATTCCTGGCCCCAGTACTGGTTTGCTATATATATGTGCACACACACACACACACACACAGATATATATATATAACTTCGGGTAAACTACCTCTCTGTCATTTCCTTTGTCCTGGATGGAACCTAAGGCTACTGATTAATGTCTTGGGACAGTATCAGCTCCCACCTGTCATATCTAAGACTGGTATTCTATCAATTTTTTTCACATCTGCACTCAGAAAAGGCAAGCAAGTTTTAAGGAGTCTCAGTGGAATGTGTATTGAGAATTTTATTTTCACAATGAGAAAAGTCTGAGACAACAAAGAGAGAGATTAAAGCATTTTCATTTTGAAAGCTATACAAGGATACCATTGTTGAGTTGGTCTTTGAATCGCGCTTGAGCTGAAATCATTATATTCTGTTTAGAGGGACAGCTGACTATTTTGATTGAGGTTTCAGAATTCCTCTAGATATGAAAGAATACATTAAAACAAGCACATTAAAGATTCCATTTAATTCTAAATTCAGTTCTCCAAAATGTATGTGTTGCATTGCGATCTGGCATTGTTTTTTGTCCAAAATATCTAATTGTAAGACTTCAATTTTTGCCTTATAAATGTGATGCCTTTAAGTTAAGCCTCATAATTGTGTTGTAGTTAAAGCTATTTTATACACTGCGAGGCTGTGGCATAGATCTGCCACAAAAACTCCAAAATGCAAGCAGTAGCACAGCAGATGTTTATCTCTCTGAACCAAACCGGTGGTTTAGCAGAAGGCAGAATGAATGTATGTCTTCCTCTCTATGACAGCAGTGGAATCCAATATTTATGATTTTTGTAAACATATAACTAATCCAGTAGGTTCATCTTTATGCACATACAAAGCTTTAGTCCCAAGAACCATAGTAGTCCTTTAAGGCTGCAAAAGTGCTTGTCTTTTCATCTCTAAATCCTGCTGAAAACCATTTTAGACACTTTTCATATCCAACAAACAAGACAACTCTGTTGTCCATAACAGCTCTAACCACTCCAAAACCCAGAATATCTACAAATACACACACACAAAAATTAGAAATCCTGCAACCCAGATAAGAAAGGAGATCCAACACCTGGACTCACTATGTAAGTAGTATGAATATTTTCTGGCCACCTACTTTATAAATGCTTTTTCAAAATTGGACAGCAAAAGCTGGAGAATTTTGATGGTTTCAGGATTCACCCAAGTAAACTCCGATCCCTGATGAGACACTGCTTCAAATACTGCAAGGTCAGAAGCCTCCAACAGCTTTTTCCTTTGATTCAGATCTGACTGTAAAATTATGACTTTACACGTTCTAAACAAGAAGTCAGATAGATCTTAAGAGGTGTAACTACATCAAAGGAAAGCAACACGGGAAGAGAAAATCTGTGAGTACATTGAAAACAGAGCTTAAACGGAGCCAAGCTAAACTATTTGCAGAGAAGGTTCTCATCTCTTTCTAGCAACCATGACTGGCACACAACCTGTTTGGAAACTGTCAGATTTTTGTAAAGAAACCTCGGCTTCTAATGGTGGCTTTTAGTTTATATGGTGACAGGCTTTCTGGAATTCCCCATCTCTGCACTCTTTTTGTTCCCCTAAATACTTTCCCTGCTGGAAAATGCACTGATTCCAAACAGCTATAATGGCTAAGTCCTCTAGCAAATGTCTTAAGTACCTGATTTTGAATAACACCTTGTCCAAAGAATTGGTCAGTTGTTAACCTTTAACCCTGTGTACGCCACGCAGGAGGAATCCGCTTAAAATTCTCCTTGTAAAGATACACAAATAGTAGCATTAAAGCTATTTGACCTCAGGATTTTCTGAAGGTAACTTTGGGATGTAATTTTCTCACATCTTTTTGCTTTTGCAAATAATTCCTTAAACAACAATCCAAACAAACTTTTCATGGTGCAGTTTTTTCCATTTTGTGATCCCATTTAGCAGTGAAAGGAGAATTCTTTCCAGAAGAAGATGCAAACCATTTAGGATTCAGAAATGCCTATGAAGCTGTATTTACTTTCCCTTGGACAGAGGACATAAGCTATCTTTGACAACTGATCTTTCTGATAATAGAGTTATCCCAAGTGACCAGTGACTTTCCACTGTGAGAGATGAAAAGAAAGGTAGAGACCTGCCTTGCATCTAAACATATTACTGAAATATATGTATGTAACTAAAAAGAAACCCATAAAATGCAGACAGATGCCATAACATTTTTACTTAATAGAAAATTACTATCTGGAACAAATATGCAGAAT
The DNA here is from genome assembly GCA_033558235.1 of Neomorphus geoffroyi. Lineage (NCBI taxonomy): Eukaryota > Metazoa > Chordata > Aves > Cuculiformes > Neomorphidae > Neomorphus > Neomorphus geoffroyi. The sequence continues at coordinate 14,944,539 of JAUMJM010000033.1, read as the reverse complement.
ACAACTGCTGCAGATAAGGAAATCTGCTTGAAAAATAAGCAATTATTGTTCTACCATACCACCTGAAGTTCTCTTTGAATATGAAAAGAAGTTGGACTTACCTTGCACCTAGCTTGCAAAAACGAAGATGCTGAAAGGAGCTGTGAAACATACATAAACTAAGTTACAAGGTAGGAAGCAGTTACAACTTCCCTCTGGTGGTACTTGTTAGAAAATATCAATACTACCATGTATTTTTGTCTCACCTTCTCATTAACTATATTTCCAACCACTTTGTTGAAGGTAAAACATGGAATGAGGCCAAAGCACAGTGGGGTGGATGGTTCCACAGACTCTCCTCTACCACCTGTTTACAGGCCACATCATGAGACATGGTTCAGGACGGAACTCGGTTGGCTTAGGCTGGATTCGTAGTCTGGATCTCCAATGTTATCTTAACCTCATCTCTTGATTAGTCATCTCTTATTGTCAGAAATATTTTATTTTGTTATAGATCAGAACATAGGATTTCTTTAAGCACTTTATGTTGAATCACAAAGATAATCTGAGGAGTCCAGTTGTGGGAAAGCCTGAAGGGCTGAATCACAGGGAAAACGGACTCTTGTTAAGGAATATGTACAGCAGCAAGCCTGAGCTCAGTTGCATCTTGTGTAACAAAATGTCTCAGTCTCACATTTGAATAGACTTGTACGTACTCAGTAAACAAAAAAATGCTGCATGGCAGTAGTTAGCCCTGTAATGACTCTGAGTGAAATTACTTCCTCAGAGGCCAGCCTTAATCTGTCATGACTGATGGTCTTTTCGCTTGTACCAGCCTCAGAACCACGCAAACTCAGATCATCCATCTTTGCCAGCACTGCACTGCTGACAACACATCACCTGGTGAATGGTTTTGTCTTCCAGTGGAAATCGTCATAGGTTGGTTTCTGATTTAGTTTAATTAAATTTTAAGTTAGTATTTACTGTCACAGCTTCATCCTTCAACATGTACTCATTCTTATAGCCTGTCTCTCTACTGCAGCATAGACACCTTTTCCTGCACACTTTCAATTTTAACGCTATACTGGCATACTTTCTGACGAAATCAAGGAATAACCTCTTTCTTAGATGCAGTATGCACTCTCCTCAAAGTGCCAAAAGTAATTATCCTTATGTTAAAAACAAAACAAAACAAAAAAAGAGAAGCACACAGTGAATGTATTGTGTAACTACACACTTAGAAACAATTCTTTTGTTCCCACTTATGGATACCATTACCAGTGTTATCAAATCACGTATTTTTCTTTAACAATATTTTTGATCTTTTCTGTCCAAGTACAAGTAGACTTTTTTCTGCCATGCCTTTTGCATTCATTTAAGTCAAATGCATTTCATAAATTCAATATCCTCCACCTTCTCAGTTCTCAAGTAAAAGAGTCATCAGCATTCAGCGATGGTGTTGTTGCACTGAAACATCTATTAAATACAATTTTAACTTGTTCTAAAGAGTTCTTTAATCTTTCTGAGGATTTATGTTCTTTGTGAATGTTCAGAGATTATGGATCCTGGGATTTTGAAAAGGTTCAACCTGGATAAACCTTCCTCACATTCTCAATATTTGAAGCAACAGCATGTAGATATAAAGCATAAGGATAAATAGGTAGTGGTTCCTTTGTAATCTACAAATAGCACAACAGTGTTCAGCCAGCAAGACTCCACTGGCTTATAACCAATGCAATTCAAATTCTCCTTATCATTTCCTCCAGGTTATTGTAGAGGTTAGAAAAGAACAGGATGACAGAATGATAAAGAAACCAAAAATACGTGCTCTGTTCAAACCCTTCCCCTATGTCTGTCTTTCCCCCATCCATTATTCAGTGTTTTTTAGCTTATTCAACATCCACCACATCATTTGCAAATTTGTTACATATAGCAACAGACTATCCTAAGCACAAGCTGAACAAAGATAGTGCCCACAGGCCACCTCAGGTTCCAGTTTACAGACCAGGAGAGTAACAGAAGTGCCATATAAGCAGATGAGCCAGCCTCATTTATCTAGAATCCTTAGGTTCAAGAGACAGATCGCTGAACTGAATTTGCAAATTTTGGACCAGTGTTTGATTTTCAGATGTCTAAAAATGGGAAGGCACAAGAAAAGTTCAGATGCAGAACCTTCATCTAAAGATACACGCTTAGTTAGGGTCAGTCACAGCAAACAGATGAACAATAGAAACACATGCATTAAATCTAAGAGGCTTTGTGTATTTACATTTGTGGTTTCACTTTTGACTACTTTGCCCTTTAAACCTTTGTCTCAATCTCCCCACGTATAATGATGACAATTCTAACTCAGTGTTTTGAAGACGAAATCAAAGCTTTGAACTCATTAAAGGCTACCTGGGCCCCAAAATTTCTGACTTCTCCTAGGACAACTGAGCAGTCTTAGTGAGGTCCTTGAAATTTAAGTATAATTTAAATGAAGGAGTAATTTGAGTTATTACTATTGTAATAAAAACAAACCTCCACATCACATATTTTTTTGCAGAATCGCCAGATGGGCCTTAAGCTAAGATCTGCTTTAATATACCTCCTTTCCTGTGATGACTGGAGAAGATAAAAGCTTCCATTTGTTGAGCATCTTCTATTTGATTTTGGCACTTCTCAGATGAGGTACTTGTGGATTTTTACTATATTCTGGATCACCCATACATGGAAAAAGCTACGCTTCTACATTTCATTGTTCATAAAGCAGAGATCTTTGAAATTATTTGCCAATCCTATCTTAGTTTCTACTGCTTAGATAAACTTGCACGAAAGTCCATCAGGGAAATAGTGAAAAGTGCTATACACTTGGCATTTATGTGTATGGAATACTTGCTGTTTATGAAATGAGTATAATTTAAGGAAATTTTAGACAACCAAATAACAGAGGTATCAGCTAATAAATTATTCATGTCACATACTCTGGTCTATGAATAACTTACTGATATCACCCCACTTTCTCCACTGATACAGTGAGTAAATGCACTGCAATGTAGAATTGCTTGCATGGTGAAGGGTCTTTCAAAGAAATACCACCAAATAAGAAAACTCAATTAGTAGAAAGTTGTACTGAACCACTGAAACAGCCAAAGCCCCAGAAAGATCACTCAACCCCAGAAGCAGTGTATTTCATTCTCATCGTATACTTTTAGGCTGTGTGTTCTTGTATAAGACACAGTTGGCTAGCTGTGACCAAGATAAAACATAGCTTAATCATATCACCATGCTTTACATTTTATTCAAAAGTATGTGAAAAGTTTTTATATATAATAAATAACTCTCCCTTTGCCCTCCCATGGCAATTTCCCAGGCATCTGGGTTGAAGGGGGAAATCCCTGTTTCAGTCACGGTTGTGTATAGCTGAAGAGTAAACCAACCAGATTTATTAACTTCATATCTAGTGGCAAGGAGTTTGTGTCAGACCCACCACAGCCCTAATAGATCTCCTACTGGGCCACAAACACCAGTACAAATGGCAGGGCTACCAGCACAATCCCAGCGTGAATGGGCCTAAATTAGCCAGCTCCTAATAACCAGTTTACTAACACCTGTATTAGTACTGTATCACTGTGGGGAAGACTGCTGTTAGACAAGGCATAATCCCATAAGCTTGTCATTTGCATATCCCTCATTAGCTGATTAAAACCTGAAGGAGGCAGGTTTTTGCAGCCGGTGGGTCCATTCCAATGCTCCGGCTGCCTGGGTGGCTCGATAATGAAGTAATGGTGGTGAATGTGAGGTTTATATGTATGGAAGGGATTAAGAGTATTAGAGTTTGTGTGAACCGATGTTGCCATATTCTCTCTACTGGATCACAGTAATTGGATGGGAGGAGCAAGAGTGGATCCATTAGTTTTGTCTGTTTGCGCAGGAGCTGGGTGCTAGAGATTCAATTTTGCTTCCTTTTGCTCCTTTGCTTTTGTGAAGCATGGCTGCTTTGTCTAGGCGAGCCCTTAGCACCTCTGTACACTACCCACGCTAAGGCGATTCAGCCACAAAGAAGAAACCTCGGAGACAGCCAGCATAAAATGCAGCCCAGACTCAAGTACTACTTGAGGGCAGCACAATCCTGCCTAGCCCAATCCTGGGAGAGAAAGCAAGAGATAATTGAAATCTATAAACACCTCTGGAGCCTTTTTATTATTTTATTAGTTCTCCACATTTGGGCTTAACAAACTTCGTCATCAAAGAAGCCGTGAGCTCCTTACAAGAAAACTGAATGGCTTGAAATTTCACTGACTTAAGGAGCAATTGTTGAGAGTATTTGCTGGGCTTGCATAATTCTCATGCAAAAAAAATCCATTTCCTACATTATTTGTACAGCTGGAGTAATCACTCTGTGTGACCGATGATGAAGGAAAAAAAAACGTGAAAGATTGTCTCTCCCATAGTACCAACAATGCACCTTCAGCAACAGCAAGAAGAAAACATGCTAAACAGTTCAGGAAAGCCTGATGCCAAAGACAGGCTTGGCAGGATGTGAAGCCACAAGTTATACACAATAGACATTGAGGACAGACAGAATGGGATTTGGGGGGAGTAACATGGCAACATCATTTCAGCAACAATGTGGAGAATGCTTTCTTCTATTCGGGATAACTTAACTTTTCAAAAATGACTACATAAATGAAGCTGTGAGGCACAGAGAAGATGGGACTATTCAAACATATACCACAATAGATGCATTCTTTTTCCAATTTTTTCAAATATTATTTGTCCCCAAAGCTTAACACTGTTGTATTAATTACATTTCTTTGAATTTTGGTAGTAAAATATCTATTCATTTTTTATTGCCTCTTTATTTTGTGTTTTTATCCTAAAAAATGGCAATTGTTTGTGAAATGAGTAACTAAAAATTCCTTTAGTTAGAGATGTGAGAAAATTGAAAATATTCTGGGATTTATGATTAAAATTTTAGAACAGCCAAATGCACACTGACAGTGCAACATTACGGAATACTGTGTGATTTGCTCTTGCATTACTCCAGAATTTCTTCATTGGAACGGTTTTATCAGCATGAAACTGTAACAGCAGAGACCTTGTTTATTAAGCAGTACTGAATCTGTATTACTGACTCCACGAAAGATCAATATAGTTACGTGCATTTTAATGATGCTACGATCATTTATTGCCTTTCACCTGAATTTTACAAAGCAAGAAGGCTATGCTGTGTTTCTAATCGAATGCAAAGGGGAAAGCTTCAATTAGAGACAGACCAACATTTACTCCTTAATTCCATACCTGAATCATATAGGCTGGATTAATGCCTGCAGCAGGCTGTGAGCTGACCTTATGAGACATCTCAGGGGTGTGAGAAGATATGTATGAAAAGTAGCTTTGCATCTTCTTTCTCTCAGGCCGTTAAGGGACCAGGAGAAGCACAACTAACCTGCCTGACTACTAGAGCCCCTGAAATTCAGACAGGAACTGCAGGTCTCCAGCTGCAGCTTTTGTTCCCAGGAGTGTATCCAAACCTAAGTACTGGAAGCATTATCTGGAAAACAACATAAACTGGAGGTGCATTTAATCTGTCACCTTTGTGAGACAGTGGAGCACAGAGACCATGGACCCTCATATTCCTACAGCTAAGTCGAGTCCCTGGATTCGAATGCTCTCAAATTGGATGATGTGAGTTAGTGCTGACAGCTGGAGATTTCCAGAGACCAAGGAGCTGACTTTCTGCACTCACTGATCTCCTCTGCCTCCAGCAAGTGACAACCACATTGTGCACAATATTCTTTCTCTGTATATGCTGCATGCTTGAACAATAGACAAGGACTTTTGCTCTGCCTGTTTCTCATTTAAAAGACCATTGATAGCAGCCAAAAGTCAAAATCTATATCCAGAATATTTTTCTATTTTTCCCACAAAAAATGAATTTTGGAATTACACTACTTAAGAAGTACCTGCACATAGGAATCTCTAGAAGCTGTCACAGTAGTGCCCTGTCTACTCCTTGTTTTAAGCAAATCCTGTCTGCCATTAGAAACATGCAATCCCCCATGCCTTTGCCCACTTCTCACAGCAGCCACACATCCCTGCTGAGAATGGAGAAGTCAGGCAGACTACATTTGATCTCATGGGAAGCTCAGGAAGCTACACAAGGTACCGCTAGGTCATACCATTTTCTTCTCTCGATGACAAAACCTTTAATTTCTTTTCTTCTTCTCTTTCTTGCAAGAACTGGGCCCTCTGTTGTGGCTCTGACACCACCAGTTTTGTCTGCAGGGTAATGCTTCCTATAACAACCCAGCCTCGTGGCTATAAGAACTCAAGTCACCACCATGTTGTATGATGACAATGAAACAGCACTGGTTGCCAGACCACTGCATAAAGGACAACACACTTAGCTAACTGTTACGTTGCCAGAAACTCAGGTTCAGGCAAGACTAGTGGAAAACAGAAATAAGGCCCTCCTAGGGTGAGCTGTAGGTGTTTCAACAGCTCCTTATGTGCTCTGCTCTATACCTCTGCTGGTAAAACCCTGTGAGGTCCCACCTTCAAAAGACAAAGGGGCATCAGAAGTTCCCATACTACCTCACATTCCCTCAAGCAAGGTCTCCTTATAATTCAGATTAATTTAGTGTTTGGGTTTATAACATAAACGCAACAAAGAGATTCACTCCCAGAACAGAGTGGACTCTGAAAAGGTAAGTGCTTCTTGAGTCAGTTAGGCCAAGTGCCAACCCTTGCAGTGCCGGAGACTCAGACACATCATGTGTCTCCTTCAAAATCAGAAGAGATAACAAAACAGGGTTCCCTATGACAATGAAATTCTGAGGTTCAAGATGGCCCTTTCAGATCGGTGCTCCTATATTGAAGAAGGAATTAATTTAGGAACTCATAGAATTCTTTGGGGGCTTTTGAATAAAAATACTTATCTCATTTCTTCATGTAAGACTAAACACACAGGTACCATTTAAACATCCCAGTCCAAGAGTAGTGACATAAGCAAGGCAGTCAGAATGTTAGCTTGCTAAATGTCATACTAAATTAGATAGGCTCTGTGCTTTTCAAAAGTGCTGCCTACAAAATCCCACCTGGTGTCCCTTCAATTATAGTGGATTATACAGCAGAACATGAAATATCGGGTAAATGTACCATGACCTCAGCTCCTATGAACTCTGCTCTCATAAATTCCAGTCCCATGTCCTCCCATTCTGTGGCCTCTGATCTCATGCTCTCCACTCCTGTGGAATTTGGGCCTGTGGCTACCTGTCCCACAGTCTCTGCTCCCAGTACCCCAACTCATGTGTTCTCTGTCTCCATGGCCTTGAATTCCATGGCCTATGATTCTGCAGCACTCAGTCCCATGGCCTCCACTTCTGTGGCCTCTTGATTCCTAAGCTTCCACTCCTGTGGCCCTGGCTCCTGTGGCATCACCTCCCGCAGCCTCTGGTCTTAGGGCTTCTTCCTCACGTGAACTCTGGCCTGAACTTCTGTGTCTCCTGGTCATATAGCCTAGGCTACTCCAGGTGTGTTCCAGTGTACCCACCTTCAGATAAATATGGTGGCTACAGCTTAGATTAAATGTCTTCTGAGAACTTGGATTTGAATGAGATAAAAAGCACAATCATTGTTAACTGAGCTTACAAGTAACCACAGAGAGCCAGCAAAGCTCGCTGTGTAAAAACCAACTGCAATTCACTTCAGCTCTCACACCAGTTCACTCCTTGAAATGTACTCCTCCAGCTTCTGGCACTTACATTTACATGTCCAGCTGAATCAAAGAACCAATTCAGCTCCAAGAAATCTGAGGATCTGAGAGCTGGGATTTGTTTAGATTTCCATGGATCAGCACCTAGATCTAACTCACTAAAAGAAGAAGAAAACTTGTGCTCTCTTTACAAGGAACCACAGGGGGAGGAGAAGTGGCAACAGGCACCAACTGCACAAGGAGATATTTCATGTCAACATAAGAAATGTTTTAGAGAAGAAAAATAATTCACTGGCACAGCTTCCCCAGGGACGTGATAGAGTCCCCATCACTGGAGCTTTTTGGGATGTGTTTGGAAAGGATGCTAGATAGTTTCATCTAGGCTTCCTGTCCCATGAAAGGTTGGACCAGAGGATCTTTTAAGGTCCCTTTCAACCTGGGCTATTATATGTTTCTAAGTGAGGTAGTAGAGAGTAGGAGAATTAAATCATCAGGCTGTGAAAGATACAGAGAGCTTTAGCAAGATAGATTAATACAAAACTACTCAATAGCTTCAGACTTTGGAACAGATAGCAAGGGGTCCCATAGTCCTAGTCCTCTCACTGAAGGAAAGCCCTTGGGCTTCCCTAAAGTTGTTCCTTTCCAGAAAATAAAAACTGAAATCCAGAATGCACAATTCATGGTGTTGAGGAAAACAAAGTATTTAAATTAATGAAATTACTTCAGGGAAAACAAGGTTGTTGTGTCCTAAAGTGAAGCAAGTTCAGCCTCTCTTCAACTGAATGTTTTTTCTTCAGAATTCACAATAACTTTGGAGTAGCTTAATACTACTACTTAATCCCACTTTATTTGTGGGATACATCTTACTATAAAGCTGATTTACATGGAAAAAGACCCACAGTCTTCTAATGTGACTGCAATAAGCCGTAGTAGAAGGCTGCCAAATGAATCATGCTGTGGCTGTACTGTGGTAAATTCCAGAGCACAAAATAATGCTCCCAGTTGTTTGCCTGAATCATCTTCTGATGCTACATGCACATTTAGCTGATGTACCAACACTAATGTACCGTACCATTCTTGGAGTTGGAATTATAAAATATCTCATAAAAATAAACAGCTTTATTGCCAGGCTCATTAATGATAATCCCACAGATGCAAATCATTAATCACAGATTGTACCAAGGTAATTACCAAACCAGGGATCTGTTTTATGGAGTTTGTGGGTATGTGGTCAGATTATGTTCTTTTTGAACAAGGAAGACAGCAGTTGCCCGCTGCCAGAATCACTCGGTACCCACAAGGGTCAGATTCTGATAAAACTGTTCAGTCATACCACATTTATTAAGCACTGACATTTTAATCACCTGCACAGAACATTTTCCTGTCACTTTTATTTAGCACACATCTCAATATTGCTGCCAATTTGAAAGAGAACAAAAAAAATCCTCTTCACATGCTTATATTTAACAAGGTCTAGTTCTGAAATCAGGAGAAGATCCTGACTCACACAGAGCTGTTGCCTATTTTTCCATTTAATTCATCCCAATGGGGCGAATGAAACCTTGGTTTAGAAATTTCTGATCCAAGGTTTTGCCGTAGATTATGTTCTTTGCAAATAATGCCAGAATAAAGTACAGGATGAGAGCAGGGTGTTGCATTTCTCCTTATTTCAAACCTTGGTGTGTGAAAACAGACGTCACTTTTAAAAGTGGAAGAATTTTGCCTTAAGTTATTTCCTAATATTTTTAATTTCTGCCAGCTTGACAATTTATTTTGTTTCTAGCCAGCATCACCATCCCATTTCCAAGCATTACTGTGGTGTGGCATTGGGTTTAAGAAAAAAGCAAGAATCCATTCATATCACTTGCTCCCCACTCTATTTAATACCACCTTTTCCTCTACTACCACCACCACTCTCTAGAAAAAGAAACATTAAAAAATAGAAGTGTGGACACACTGCTATGGACTCCAACCTAGGCAGGTCTCCAAAGCACAGCTGAGCCCTAGGATTCTGGGCAGCCAAGAAACATACATTACAAGAAAATTCCACTGTCTGTTTAAGGTGTGTGTGGGGGAAGTTTAGCTGCATAAAGACAAGGAACTAGCCTCAAGGGCATTAGTTCAGAACCCTTAACTCCTACACGTATTGGAGTAATTCCAAACATTTATCCAGCTTTCCTTCACCATTGTGTATAAACAGGTAGCCTACAGTGTCCTGTGGCCCACATCTAAAGCGGGTGGAAAGTTCGTTCTCCAAGTTATTTTCATTTACCATCCTTATCCTGGGATTCCCATAATCAGCAAAACCTATGTATAAAGAAAATAAAGGGATTGCACCTTGCGGGATCTTTAAACAGCAGTTTCGCACTGCAGCCTGTGTTGCCTGATGCGGCCATCAGGCAAAGGCTGCAACAGCAGTACCTGGAGCAGAGGAAGTTTCTCCGTCCAGGTGGCCAGTACTGCCAGAGACTTGTGGGTTTTTTCATGAATAATTTGCTGTGAAACAGGCAGGGTGGCTGGAGACATATGCTGTGACATGAAATGCTAGGATCGTTTGTGGGAGGCATTTTCATCTTCACAGTGATGAGAACCACCCGACCTTAACAGCTGTCTCCATGCAGCTGTGCTGGCCCCTCTCCATTCAGGAAACAGGTTCCCACTGCCCAAGTCCCCACAGCTGCACAGGATCAGCTGTGAAGGACAGTCAGTGAGAATCGTGTCAGTTCTAAAAGGAAAATCAAAGTGTCAGTTCAGAATGGCACTAGAGAGAACAGCTGAGGCTCAGCTGCAGTTACAAGCTATCACCAAGTCACCAAGGCTGATTCTCTTTTTGAGTCCACTATTTCTCCCTGCCCTTTTAGTCTACCTATCAACGACTTCTACGGGTCTGCATTTTCTTCTGCCTAGTGAAAAAGATAGACTTCTATATACTTTCATAATACAGAAATACGTTTTGTTTCCCATTGCACTATTCAGTTTCCACATCCTGGGATATTTTGGTAAATGACACCTTAAAAACTCACAGCACTTGACTATTTATTGTACAGCATCATTGTTTTAGCATTACAAAGCAATCACACAAATAAAATGTAAAGGATGGGAGCTGAGGCCACAGGACCTATATGATCTACTAGATGAAATGTAATCAGGAGGGCTTGCTAAAAGTGGTTTGGCAATTATCCATTTAAACAGAATTACAATGTCTTTAATCATATTGGGACAACAACAAGCAGAAAAGAAGGTTAATCAACTTAATGGACTGGAACATTTAATTCATTTTATTCTGTGGTTTTTGAACAATAATGTGAAAGCTGACAGTGCCACAAGGTCTTAGTCCACTGAACATGTTGCTTGCTGACACTTAGGTAATTGGACTGCGTGACTGTTGTAGGTCCCTTCCAACTGAAATATTCTAAGTTTAGTAGTACTCAAATGCAATTTCCCGAATGAGTAGGTGATACTGGTGGCCTAAGCGCAAGGAAAAGTTGCCTTAAGACAAGCAAAGTTATAAATTCATAAGGCATCATATCACCTTCCCCTATGCCTACAATTACTCCAGTGTACCCCCTGTGAAACACGAAGTAGTTTCTCATTTGTACGGTGCTACCGTGGAGTAGTTGGGGCACAGTAAGACACATCATCACTTATATGGAAGTAAGGAGTTTAATTGCCTCAACACAGAACCTTCCAGAGAGAAAAGCACCTCCTTTATGCATTAGAGGAGAACAAGAGACATACTAGGATTAAAAAATAACTGTTATTTGGGCTGTATGTGATTGTTTACATCAGTAGCTTCTTTTTTAACAGTCAACAGGTGAAAGAACCTTCTTCATGGTGCAGGCTACTGGTATGTAGAACTACATAATTTTTCTGAAGCTATTCAACACTGAAAGTGAAGCAACACATTAGGTTCATTTTTGTATCTTCTTTATAACTACAGTAGGGTTAGATGTCTACGCCTGAAGTCAAGACTTTTGCTATGCTAGGCAGGAGGACAGAACAAGAGTGCCCTTGAGACAAAGAATGTGATAGCCAGTTAAAATAAGCCACAATTTTGGACCACTTAACTGTCAATCAATTGTCAAAGCACTGTTACTTTATTCTGTATCAGAACTTTTCTGCTCCTTACTGTACTTTCTCTTATATTGCAAAGCTGGGAGGTGCAAATAGGTCACTGACTCAACTCCAGACACAGATGCCTTTTCTCTTCCCCTTCCTCGCACTTCAGCCAAGTAACAAACAGCACAGCTGACTCTGAAGACACTTATATTGAGGAGCCTGTATGTGCCAACAGACACTTTACCTAAACCACAATTATTAACCAGCGCTAGGGAAAAAGGCTTTTGGGGAAACAATACATGGATTTGAAAAGTTTGAGTTTAGCTGAACACACACTTGCATTATTTAACACACGTTCACCCCTTGTTCTGACTGCTCTGTCCTCACCATTTACTGCTAAACAGGTCCCTTATCTTTATTGATCACTTAATTTATCTTTTCTTAACTCCCCTTGCTCCGTCTGGTGCTGTGTGTCCAAGGTATTGAGGCTAAACATCCGTCTGTTCATACTGTCATGACTGGTTTGCCTGTGAAAGAATAGGGGGAGCAGGTGGTGTGACTAAGTAGACCCTCGACAGAATAGGGGCACCATTGCTGTGTCCTGTCCCAACCTGCCAGCGATTCCCCACCCTCCCAACTGTTCCACATTAAAGCAGTCAACTGTGGCTTTACAGTCCAAGTTTTACACAACTGTTTTACAAACCAGGAAGAATTTCTTTTGTTGAAAATCTTTTGTTAGGCAGCGCAGAATGGGAGGGGGAGCGGGGTAGAGGGAATGGAGAAAGCCAGTTCTGAGACTAAGTGCATTTTAATGTGTATGTAGATATACACTATGCGATGTGCCAAGCCGCTGCGCTCGCTCGCTCTGTATTTCCATGCTGCTTTTAAGCTCTCTTTAAAGCAGTTGCATAACATATATTTAAATACATCCATATTTTTCAGTTTTGCGGGGTTTCTTAGAAATTTTCCTTTAATTTTGTTTATGATACAACTTTGGTTGATTAAAGCAAGTAAGACTGAAAACAATCAAATAAAATCATCTCTTACATAATAAGTTTTTTCTCAGTAAGAACAGGCTATCCATTTTTCACTGATGCAAAATTATTACAAATCCATCTAACTTGATACATCTCCCCAGAGAAAAGTTCAGTTGATGCTTCAACCACATTCCAGTTTCCAAGCAATGCTACTACAGGCACACCATGCTGCTTCTCATCCGACACACTATTTCCTAATAGGGTTCAGTGGTTTGTATTTCAACACAGATTTAGGAAAGCACTTGTACATGTGAGTTATCTCTGAAAACAATACTCTGAAACAATCTGGTCCCTAAGAGACAGAACATTCAGGAACTCACAAAATGGAATGCAGAAAGAGCAAATATTTTTTACAGCTCTGAAACTGATATAGTATCACCACCAGAGAGCCACGAATAGTTGCACACAAGAACTAAACCTATCAAATTCTTCTCGTTTGCTTTTTCCCTCCTCCCTGTGAGGATCATTCACAAATTTTTCAAGCTAAACTCAAGATTTGGACATTTTCCATGTTTTCAAAGGAAGATGACAAATGTATGCACATTCACATATTGCACCATAAGATTTTTTTCCTCTGGCAAAAATGCATTGAAAGTTCCGTTTCAGGCAAAATTGTAAACCAAGAGACAGATATCCTTTCCCTTTTTTAAAGATATTGCAGTCGACCACTCAAATCTTATAATTGTATAGAAAAAAAGTAAATATAAAAGCTGGATTATCTTTCCTTCAGAGACTTGTTCTGTCTCTTCCTGCCCTCCCCATCACACTACAGTGGAAAGACAAAAGTTGATCCTGCTCCTATAGTAGTCAATGGCAAAATTTGTATGAGGCTTGATTTTCACCCAAACTGCCAACTCCTCCAGCAACCTCAGAGATTGGTGAGTATCGCCTAAAGAAGGCATGATTCACATTTGTTACAAGGTCTTTGTTGGGAAAGTACAGAGAATTAATCCTACTAAAATCACGGTTTTCTGTTAGGAGCCTGATCCTGTCAAATATGCAAGTAATTGACTTTTCAGTTCAACTGGTATAAAGAGTACAGTTCAGATTCATGGGGGGGGGGGCTTAGCTTTCTAGTAAAAAATAAAGCATAAAAATATCAAAAATGTTTAGAGCTAAAATTAAATACTTTGGAACGAAGCATATGTTAAAAAAAAAAGAAAAGGAAAACAGTAAAGAGAAACCACGTTCACAGAAATCCCGATTGACTTGCATCTGCATCCCCTTCAGGACCCTACTAGTTAGGGCACCCAACTCAAAAGACTTGGTTTCAATCCTTCCCTTTCTTGAAAGGGACTGAAGTGCTTCTGCAGATAGCACTAAAACCACCAGGATATATGATGACATGGATGCTACATGCTATTCTCTTAAATTATTGCAATTCCATTGTGCATAAAGAGTCAGTGATCTTTGAAGCCACCGTCAGAAGTATCTTTTCTCTGAGACCAGCGCCTTCATCATGAGGTTCTTCAAGCCTTATTTTACACTTCTTATCTCACTGAATATTTAATACACAGTGAAGCACCACCTACAAGAAAGAACGGAAGCTCTCCTCACCTCACCTTCTCCATTGTTTCATGTCATGATGCTTAGGACAATCACCTTGCAGAAGGGAGACAAAGATATAGATTTTTCCTAGACTGAGGAGAAACTGAAAAGTAGTGCTCCAAAAATATGGACAAATACGCTGTTACCACAGTGGTTTATTTTCAGTCTAAACTTTTTCTCAAATGCAGCAAGAATTTGAAATATTTTCTTGACAACCAACACCAAAGCAAAATTGGTGGTTAGTAGTACATCCCCAAAAGGTTATCCAGACATAGAAATGATTACCAAGGAGATGAGGATCAGCATCACCAAGAATGAAACATTTGCAATGTTTTTCCCCCAAATTTATAAAACACTCACAGCAGGAAAGAGAGATAAACATTTAGTATTATAGGTAAGTGGAAAAAGAGAATATCTAGAGATATCTATATAGAGAATGTCTACCAAGATTTATAGAGTTAAAATCTCTATAATTTAAAAAGTGTACCTAGCCATTTTCTCAATAACAGGTGAAAATCTGTATTAATAAAGATTAAGTGAAAAAAATTCTTACATCTGTTAATTTCAAAGGTTTTGCAACTACATACCTTCTTCAGAAGAACTGTCACAATTACTGTTACCTGTAAATTATCAGACTGCCTTCCAATTGTGAAATCACATCTACAAATAAACAGAAAATCCTTCCAGATTGTTCATTTTGAATATTGTATATGATGTCTCCACTACTACGTTTAAAAATACCAGTTTTTCCTACCAACTTCTTAAATCAGGGGTGTCAAACTCACAGCTCCTGCCGTTCTCCTGCTCCTGCAGTGTAGCACGCATCACACGCTGCACATGACTGGCGCGTTGGCAGGAGTACAGGGGCAAGAAGCTCGGCGCTACTGCTGGGTAGTGGGCCAAATTCAGACCATGGGCTGCGAGTTTGACACCTCTGTCTTAAATGCTAACTAGCTTTTCTCAAGTTTTTGTATGAAATGCCAATACACTTTAGGGATGACATTCAAAAGGCAAGTGTAAAAAAACAGGTAGGAAGTCCACAACCATTCTATTTTATCTGTTCATGCAGGTTAGTTTGTGTGTCTAGAATCTATTTTTCTATCGAGATACTTGGAGAATTACCAAATCTGTTATAAATTTATCCTTTTATTACACCAAGAATAGACAAAGAAGTAAACTGAAAAAATGCAAAACTATACAGTAGATGACATGGTGCTCCTAGTGACCTGTGATGAAATCGGAATTGGATCACAAGTGGTCTAACCAGATCTGAAATGAGTCTTGTGGTCTTTCTGATCCTAGATGGACATTTGTCTACATCGCAGAAGCCACCATACAGCTCAGCACAATTTGATAAAACTGGCATTTTCAGAGAGGCTTATTGCTGTCAAGGCACAGATACTGAGGGTCACAATAAGTCGTATTGGCCAATCTGCTGTAGAGGAGCTTAACGGGCAACTATCAGAAGCTGTCTAGAATCAACAATGCTTCCTTTCCAAGGAAAATTGAATTGGTTTACTGAAACATCTTAGCATACGAATGAAAAAGTCTATGAGAAAGTCAGCTACATGCACCTGTTTACTCAGAGGCAAGAACAAACTTTCTGCACTGAGATATATAATTCTCAATATATTTTATGTGGATTTTGCTGCTTCTGAGAAACAACATTGTCACTTGCTGCACACATCAGACTCAGTTTAGCTTGCTTAAAAGTCACATACTAATATCCTTCATATAGGTAATGCCTTCATTTCACTTTCCAAAAGGTTGTATAAAATTAAAAGAGAGAAGGGGAAAAACTCATATTATCTTCACCTTATCCTATTGCAAATGCAATATTTGTATAATTGTGTATAATCATTTAAAGTATAATTTAATACATCCCTTTAACAACCCACAAATTATCACTTGACAACTAGAAATAATAGGTCTTTTTGTTAAAAACAGAAAGCATGTGAAGACTAAAGGTTAAACAGGTCTTTTCATCATGATAAATCACTAGTTAATGAGCCTGGTATTGTTGGGTATTATACTTGCTCACTTTAATGCCATTACCTTCTGGTTGTAAAGCTGACACTACTAATGATCTTCATTCTTTGAACTTTTCCACAATATTGACTGGTTGCATAGAGCAGATGTTACTTGGATTTGACTGCAAAAGTGGCAATTCTTCTAAGGCTTGGAGTGGCTTTGAGAAAAATGATACTGAATACAATGTATTTTGACATCTCTAGGCCAAGAGAGATTCTTCTCTAAGTCTCAACTACAGCTTTTGCAGTTTCTCGGTATCACACAAAAATCAATCACAGATAAGGTAAAAATATTCTTAATCCATTTTCTGCAATTCCTTTTTTTAAAAAAAAAGTTGTAATAACATAATGAACCAACACAAGAAAGTTCATATCTAGCCTCTGCTGTTGCATCTGTAACTCTTCCTACATTACAGCATGCGCAAGTTAAAAATCCTTTCAGTTTTGTTTCACAGCTTTCCTTCACCTCAACTAAAGGACGCAGAAGTTGCAAGGAGTTGCATTAGTGTTCCAAGGGCTGACAAAGTGGGTTCAAGAAGGCCTATGCACATATCTTTGTGTACACATCCATCACTACTGCTTCCAGAGGGAAGGAGGCCCAGAAGAGCCCAGTTCCCCTTCACTAAGAGGCGGCTAGAAGTAGTTAATTGACACTTCTTTAAAATATGAGGGCTGTGATGATTCAAATGCACTTGCCTCAGCAGTGGGATGGAAGACTTAAGGCTAAGAAAGTAGTGATTGCTGAGTTTAATCTAAAACTGAACAATGGGGAAGCTTCTCGTGTATCCTCATTCCTTTTTCTTCCTGACCTTGCCCTTTTTTTTGCACTTTCTTTTGCTCTGTTCCTGTCACTACTGGCGTCTGTTTTCAGAGAATGTGAACCAGAGGGCAAAATTCAAACCTTAGGAAAGCAGAGTTATTAGTTTTATTTCATTTTACGTCAGGTTCTGGGCCAGAGAGATTTTGCTGCATCATAGAACACAAATGGGGACAACTGATCTCACCATCCCCAAAACTAAACTTTAGATCATTACACTCTTAACACATATTCTTTGCACACTCCTGTGCAGACGCAAGCACAAAACCTGCATAGTTTAGTTTATATAAAGGCCATATTCTGCCCTCTTTGCAACACTATGTTATGCCTAGCGGACTTCAAGGACTTCTAGATTCTTTCCTACTTTTGCTTAAGCAAGTTTTCGGTTTTCTTTTCTTTCCATGAATTTGGGGAGAATGCAGAATGAGGATGTGATTAATTGTATAAATATAATTCTGCTTATGGACTTAAGTTTTGTGAGAGGTAATTTTTTTTTTTTTCTAAAAAAAGGCAATTTCTCAAAGGAAAAGCAATAAATACTAAAATGTCCATACTAAAAAAAAATCCAAGCTCCAAAAAGCATTTTGCATGTACTGGAAAACAACTCACTAATGCATAAAAGATTGTTTCTTTTTTTCTTAAGTGATTCATGAAAGTTTAATCCTGAAAGTTTAATTCTTAACCTGCATGGGAATCTTAAGAAACTTTTCAATAATATTAATCTCGCCATATAAAAAAGTAAGCACGAAGATATTTTTTACTCATCACTTCTGATTCTACTAAATGCAGTTGAATCAAGAGAAATCTTTCCATAGAGTATGCCTATCACATCAGCACCTGAGGCTATCTGCGTTACAAAGGGGGTCTCTCACTTAAAGAACTTAGAGCTGCGCACAGACAGGATAAAACCCTGGACAAGTCAACCAAAGCATCCAAAAAATAAAGATTTTATTTGAGAAGTAATTAGATAGACACGATTAATTTATCTAATGGGTCATGGGAGTATGATATGGTCTTTAATAACTCCACAGGTAGCAACCTGAGTATTTCTCATTCAAAAGATGTAAGTTCTACCAATATATAATACACCTGTGCCTAGTACCTGTGTCCTAATGTCAGAGGAAAACTGTCACTTGTCCTAAATTGCAGTTCAGAGAAACATTTTAAAAAAACATTTCCAAAGTTGCTGTTAGATATATCTATCTAGTTATCCTTCTGTCTTCCCACAATCAGAACTGCAGTCCTGCAAAATCCAAGTTGGCTTACACTAGAGACATAAGAATCCTCTCCTACTCAGAGTTTGTGAAGCCCATGGAACAAGAATTTTCATTTAAAGAATATTTAGTTGTTAGTGCAGCTAATTTGTTTCTATTATAGTGTCTACAAAGTGTGGTTTCACCATATGCAAATTAGACAAAACACTTTGAAAGGCATACTTTTGATAAAATAACTTTTTAAATTAATCATTTTTACTGCCTTTAATATTAACTTTTTTCCCCTTTGGCTTGTCAATTGAAATTTTTCCCATTTTATTGATAAAGCGATAAAAAGAGCAGTAACTACTACCATGAGAAAAGCCTTTGAATCTTGTGGACCACACACAAATGCCCCATGTATTTTAAGACTATTCCTCAACCAGTTCTACTCATGTTCTTTGATGCCAGTATCACAAACTGCACTCATAATCTGAGTTGTGTTCTTGAACCGCCTTTATTGTTGCCATAAGAAGTTTTCTTTTTTAAGAACTATTCCTGAATTATTTTTTCTTGGATGGAATGGAAAACTAGCGGCTAAACATCTGTATTCATTTGAACATCAGATATAGCTTATTACCATGTAAATCAGAGCACTTCTGTAGTATATAGGTCATTGAAAATCACTAAAAAACACTTCAGCACAAGCTAATGCAAGTTATCCAAGAAAGGCTTTGTTAAACAAACAGTATTTACCACTAAGGCAAACTCATTGGTAGTATTTTCAAAGAAGGTGGGTAACTTTTATCAAAGATATTAGATGATTCCTTATTTCTACCTCTACATCCTAAATAACTTCATATTTCAAGTTACATTCCTTGCTATTGAAAAGCATAATTGTGCATCAGATAATTTTCCTGAGGCTGCCTATCTTGGCTTCAGGGTCTGCTCTGTCTTGACAAACCCCCTCTTTCATAGAATCCTCATTCTCTACCAGCAGATTTGTGATTTAAACAGCAGTATCTGACTTCATATACGCTCCCATTCCAATGCATTGATGTCATGATCCCTGCTCACCTTGCCTCCCTAAAAACAACAAATCCCAATTATAAAAATATGTAAAAATTATAAAAAATGTAACAAGTAATACTGTGACTTATTATTTCACTGTTTCTTT